>CM062370.1:44334437-45647937 GCA_031216125.1 Dalbergia cochinchinensis
TGTTCTATTTTTATAATGGTGAGAGATCTCAATATTAATTTATTATTAGGGACTTATAGTGTTATATTTTTATAATTATGAGGAATTTCAATATTAATATTTTTTTATCGATAGCTAATTTGTCCATAAATAAAATTAAGGATCAATTTGAATATTTACTTTTTAAATTATCAACACATTTAATATATTGGAAGCATAAAAATTTTCACATTGAAAACTTTAATCAGTGCCCCTTAATCAGGCAAGGATTAGCAAAAACCCTTATTTTGCCATAAAAATAAATGTAAGAGATGGCAGCCATTCCATCGGGAACACTCATAGACCAGTTGTGCGTTTCATTGAGAATCAAACACTCATGATTGCCCCCACCACATCACCCTTTAAATTTAAGAACAAGGGTCAGTCTCTTTCATGTAAATTTCCTTGAACCTTCGTTGTGGCTTCACACTAGTACACGACACTAATTGATGACATGCTTTGGGAAGGCGTGGCCGCCCATATATTTACGAAGAGGTTAAGGAGTTGTTATATTTGACTTTAATATACATTCATGGTATTATCAGTGGACCACTAACTCATATGCTTAGCTAATAATAAGTTCATGAGTTAATTAACCATATTTCAATTGCAAGTTGCAACAACCACCATATTCGCTTCGTCCATTATTACCATTGCCCGTCGGGGAAATTAGTGTAATCACACCCAATTGGCTTGATTTGTATCACGAGATCTTCTCATTGGTCTCCATGTGTATAAGAAAAATGATTAATACAAAGTTGAAGAGATTTTGATTCCTCCTTATTAATTATTACCTTTTGTTTTTGTAAAATTGTGAGTTTGTGACCCTTTCGGTCCGGTCCAAATCCCATATTAATAATCAAGATTTTGAAAATCGAACCGAATGTTAAACTAGTTGGGGCAAAGATTTATAGATTCAACTGGTTCAATCAGAATATAACCAATATATAATAAAATATATATTTATATAAATATATAAAAATATAAAATAAAATATATGTCATAAAATAATTAAAAATTAAATTAAGTATCAACAAAATCTATAGAACATAACATAATTCATCTCTTAATCAAAATAAATATTATTCATACGAATCAAATTTCTCAAATTACCACTTCTCATATTAAAAAAAATTAGGAAATATAAGATTTTAAAATTTTCTTAAAAAAAACCCCCTAAAATGATGCCATTTACAGCTTTTTTTTACCAAAAAACCATTGGACCGATTAGGTCGAACTAGTTTGCCCAATTGACCAGTTTTCGGGCGGCTAAAAGCAATTCTTGTCTGTTTTTTTACAATTTTTAGGTATAACTCATACGCCAATTTTCAATTCAACTGATCCAACCAACTAATTCCGTCTAATTTTCAGAGCATTATATTGTCAGTAACCTCATGTAGCAAGCAGAAGTTAGATGTACGAAAAAACATTGTAGAAACCTCGGCCTTTCGAAAAGACTCCTACTATGTTTTTTGTTTTTTTCAGCAAAATCCATAAAATTCTTTGGAACTTCTGCTCAAATTAAAGCATGCTGCATGGTGTACAACGTACACAGACCCCATGAATGTTGATTTATTTTTATTATTTTAATACTTTAAAAGTGAATCTCATTTCTTATCATTAAATATGATAGATAAATGAAATAAGTGAGTAGTATTATCAATTAGGGTGAGCTAGACTCAAATTTTAAGGGAGGCGAACACCGAAGATAATTTACATGTAAAACAATAATAATAATAATAATATGTATCTTCATTAATCTAAAATTCTAAAAAGGAAAATTTGTATATCAAAATAAAGTTGGTCTCTAACAAAAATAGTGTTAAATAAATTGGTTTCTAAAATAAAATATCTCACGGTTCTCACAATTAAAAATATACAAGTTAGCTCATTCTCAATATTTTAGTAAATTTATTTATTCTATTTATGATTTTATTAACAATCACTTTAAACTATTTGTGAATCATTAAGGATTAATTTATTTTATAAATCATCCAAAAATACTAATAAAAGACTAACTTATCATATAACTTTCATTGGATCATGAAATTATTTTTTTCTTAAAGGATTAATTTATCTGATACTAGCTCATATTCTAAAAGAAAATGCACATGCCAATCAAACTTAAGAAATATGTATACACACGATACATATTGTTTATTTCAATATTTAAAAATCTAAGAAAGTAAAAGATTTAAAAGAAATAGTCTCAAATGTTTGAACTGCATTTTCTAATTTATATAAAAATAAATAATAAAAAACAAAATAAAAGTGGATAATAAAATTGAACTACTAAGATACTAAACTTGTCTAATGTGTCCTAAATAAAATAATATTCCATCCTATAAATCCTTATAACATATAAAAATTTTAGGGGGCAAATATATAAAAATACATATATATAAACATGAAAATTGAAATTGTCAGGAGAGCGATGGCCACTCCTAGAGCCTAATAGGCTCCACCCCTAACTATCATATCTAATAATAATAAAATAAGTATTCTAATAGAAACCTACTTTTAGAGCATTAAAATAATACTACTCATCCTAAAACCCTCATTCCACAATATAATACTCCCTTCATTTCACAATAATTGTGAAAAACTAAACAATACACATATTAAAGTAACAACAAATATCTTGATAAATGTATAAAATTATATGAATTAGCAAAACTACCTTTATATAGTTATTAGTATTATTTATCTTGATAAATGTGTTGATTACTTAACCAACACATTTATATTAAGAGTACAAAAAAATTGATACTATCTAAATATCATAAATAAAAAAATATTTTAAAATATGTAAAAGTTAAAAGGAGACAATTATTTAGGATTAGAGAGACTAGCAATATTTAAGTTGAACTTTATATCATCAATTTTGTTGTTTCAACACCCAATATTCTCAAACACTCAACCACTTTACTCACAAAACATATGGGTCTCATCACTTACTTTTTTCTCCTAACTTATTCTTTCTCTATCACTCTTCTCACACTCACATGAACCCACATTTATGTCTATATCCATGTAGGTGTTGAAATATAATTACCCTTATATCACCACTTGTTTCTTATAGGTTTAATTAATCTGTCGGTCCCTATAGTTTCACCGAATTTTCAATTAAGTCCTTATATTTTAAAAATTTTCAATTGGGTCCCTATATTATATAAAATTTTTCAATTGAGTCCCTACTGTTAACCACCGTTACAAAAATATATCCAGAAATACTATGGTGCACTTAATGAAGTCAAATGTACCATAAACTTATTATCTACATCATTCAATATATATAGAATTCACATATCAAGTAATCTGAGAGATGAAATTTCACAAGATACCTTTACACAATGAAATTTCACAATATACCTTGACACCTATTTCTATCAAAACATAATAGGAAGCGCTAGCTAGCTACCTCAAAGAAACCTTCTTTTTTCTTCTCTTTTTTTTTTCTTTTTTATTACTCAATTTTGGATTTTGAAAGCTCCAAGAAATGTCGACATGCGTGTTGCTTTCGAATCAAAGAAGAGTATGAAAAATTCTTCGACACCCTAAAATATTATTTGGGTTTGTTTTGATGTTGTTTGTGATTTGGTTGGATTTGATATTGTGTTTAATTATGGGTGGAAGATTGGTTATTAATAATAATGATAGATGCAGGAGGGCTCTTGTAGGTTCACCTTTACAGTGGGTGGTGGGGAAGGAAGATGGAGAGGTAGAAGGAGATGTAATATGCTAGGAATATTCTGTTTTTTATAACCATGATTAACGGTTATGACTCAATTGAAAAATTTTATATAATATAAGGATCAACGGATTAATTAAACCTTTCTTATATGAGCCAGGGGTCCTGTAGCTGTTTCTGCATAGTAGCATCCAAGTTTCTCACTTGTGACAAATCATACTTAGAATCCCCAGTGAAAAAGATGCACTTGCAATCAGTGCCAGTTTAATTCTCGAACAATTATTGCGTACACTGAGGGATATGGTGCTAGAAAAGAAGGAAAAATATAAGCCTACCTAAATGTTTTCCATGTTTCTCGTACACAAATAGAGGTTGAAATTTTTTAAAAATAATGTTATTTGTACTCAGATTATAAGATACCATGTCGATATACTCTCATCTATCATTAGATGATATATGAGTCATAAAGTAAGTGGAGTTTACACCCCATCTAATAATAGATAGAAGTGTTTCAGCACAGTATTCATAAATAATAGGTACAAGTAACATTTCTCAATTTGAAACCACACAGAAAAAGGTTGCCAATGTGTAATGTGCCCAAGTGATCTGTTTGTGAGATAGGCTAATATCTTGTTGATGCTAAAGGTGCCTATTAACTTTGCTTAGCTACTATTTGGAATAGTCTAAAACAAATAATTTTTACACTGGACTGTTGGAGTTGTCCTTCAAGTGTTCTTTGTTGTATTGTAGTACAAAAAATTGTGAGATCAATCTAGGAGCGCGTTTGGTTTACGAAAATATTTTCTATTTTTATTTTTTAAAAAGGATTTTCATTTTTAAAGTTTTAAAATCAGAAAATACATTTGGTTTATAAAAGCAGATTCCATTTTTAAAAAGTGAAAATGATAAAAATATATTTGATTTGTTTAATTTCAAAATATATTTTTAAAATCAAATTTAAAACAATAATATTATATTTTTTATTAAATAATAATATATATATAGATATATAATAATTTTTAAGTATTAATAGGATACAATAATTTTACATTTGTCCACTAATACAGTTTTATCAAATTAACAGCTCAAAAAATAACTTCCCACTATCATAATCAACCACTATGATTTATTATTTTAATAAAATTTTATTGACTGAGTGTATAAAATTTTTTCATTGTGTACAAAAATTAAACTCACACACACATACACACACACACATATATATATATTGACAAAAAAAATATTTAGTAAAATATATAATAAATTTTTCTATAAACAAGATACTTATAATTAAATTGTTTCTAATAACAAAATCCGTTTGGAATATAATTTCCTTTTGAACAAATTATAATCATAACAAAAAGAGACGAAATTGAATCAAATAATGGTTTTTTTTTCATATAATTAGACAGTATTATAAATAATAAAATTGCTCAATTTTAAAGTTATCTTATTATAATTATCCATTGTTAAATTTTGATTGGTAGAGAGACCAATGTAGGAATACTACAAAAACCTTATTATATTTAAAAAAATTGCTAAAAATATTTCTTCTTGCTATTTTGAGATGCTAGCAGCGTGTTCTTCATAGCAGCGTAACAGAGTACACAGCAAGCGGTGGAGAACATGGCGACAATGAAACAGAGCACGCGGTGGGTGGATGATGTGGTTCCTATTTGATGACGGTGCGGCAACACAGAGGAGGGCTCACCGCAACGATGGCACAGCGGAGGACACGGCATGGGTGGGTGTTGCGGTTCTTGTTTGATGGTGGTGTGACGACACGGAGAAGGACGAGGGTGATGGTGCATCACTGCACTGTGATGGGTAGAAGAAAACGCAATGGAAGAATTGAGTGTTTTTTGTTTGCCATGGCTTAAAGTGAAAAGAAAGCATATGTCATTAAGATTACAAACATGCCACCTCATTTTCACCGTTTTCATCTTTTCAACTATTAACAATGAAAATGAAGGAAACGTGAAATTGCTGTTTTCAGTTTTGTGGATCTTTTAGGAAATATTTCCATAAAAATATTTTCTCCGAGACACAACCAAACGTATTTTTGTGTTTATTTTTATTTTCATTGAAAATAAAAATAGAAAACACTTAAACCAAACCGGCTCTAGATTTTTAGTAAAGGCAGCAACAAAATGAAAAAATTAATTTTAGATAGGAAATCAATAGTTAGGTCCATAGCAGTGATGATCCACACCGGTCAAGATTACATATCGTCCTGCTGCAGTGGAAATGAGAAACAATACTTTGTCAAATATATATACGACATCAAAGACAGAGAGTACACATCAGAGCGTTGAAAGAATTGTATCCACCAAGTGAAGCCTAAACGGTTTGGATTGCCATCAATTGAATGTGTGTATACATTTGTTGGACTGTCACTGTAACCATGAAAACCGAGCACCCAACCGACAACCAAAATATTCCCCGAAAAAGCAAAATACCTCTCATTATTCTTTCTCCGTTAGGATTTATACACATAAATAACTCTCACCATCCCCCTTTTTTTTCTCTTCTCTCTCTCTCTCTCTCGCTTTTATTCGTCAATATTAGTAGTGCATAATTTCTTACATATTGACATGAGCTGCAAATCATTTCAAGTTTTGGAGTCCTGGTTGAGTAAGAAGCCAAATTGCAGTTCTCTAGTCAAGCAAGCAAGCTTAAATAATTTGATTGGTAATAATTAATTTCGCAAGTATTTCTCTTGAACCAGAAAACATCATGACGTATTTATTTCTTAAATTAATTACCATTGTTTTTTTAAAAAGAAAACAAAGACCGCTTATTCTTTTTTGGAGCAGAACTAATTTGAAATAGCAAGAGGAAATGTTTTCCTTTTTTCTCTTTTAAAATTAATTACAAAAATACTATATTGTTTTTATTTATGCTTGAGATCGACGAGACGAAAAAAGAGAAAAAACTTTGTTTGAAAATATTGGAATATTACCAAGTTTATTATAATTTGGGAAAAATATTGAAGCATTTATTTTAAAGAAAAGCGTGAAAGCAGGTTTGAGTTTGGGAGTCGATTATGCATAGGGAAGAGCGGGAATTTAATCCTCGCACTGAAATCTGCGGACTCGGGCAGTCTGGCTAATTAGTTGTGCAAATTAAATAAATAGCCTTTTTCAAACATTTATTTTCTGTTTCAAGATAATTAAAAGGAATTTATTTTTCTTTAAAGAAAAGAATTTTTAGTCTGTTCTGATTCTGGATGTCTAAAAATGAGTTAACTAATCGTCACGACTAAGTTAACCGTTCTTTATTTGAAACGAAGCATTTGACAATAAACATATAATTTTAAAAAAAGAATTGTTCTAAATAATAAATACTTGTAAATAGAATCTAAAAAGAAGCGAAAATTTATTTTTTGGTGTTTTTGTAAGAGAAAATATAAAAACCTTTATGAGAGATATTTGGAATATCAAGTTATCAACTCGGATATCCCTAATATCGAGTTAACAGGTTACAGCTAAATTAACCTTATTATTTGAAATAAAAATAAATAAATAAATGAAGAAATTTGAATCGAAAATTAAAATATAACTAATAAATATTTACAAATAGGGTAAGAAGAAATTGATTTTTTTTATATATTAAAAATAACAAATATTTTTAAGGAAATTTTGGTCGTTAATTGTCCTTCACAACTCAATGAAATATCGAGTTAACAATGTTCATTACTAAATTAACTCCTTATCTACAATAACAAAAGTTAAATAAAATATTTTGAAATAAAATTATTAGGAAAAAGAAACTTAACAAAATACATAAATAGCATAAAAAATATTAGGAAAATTATTTACAAATAAATTAAGTAGTAAAGGTTAATTTTAAAAAAAGAATTTTAGAATATTAGTATGCCTGGTCACTAAAATATTCTAAAACATAAAGTTAACAAACCGTCGCAGTCAAATTAACTTTATTCTTATAAAAAAACTTTGAATATCAATAAATGTCAGCTTAAAATATTACGAAACACGATTAACAAACCGCTCTACCAATTAACCCTTTTTTTTATACAATTCATCAATTAATTAAGTATATAAATCTTAATAAAATACTCAAGTCCTTATTTTAAATTCAAAATGGATAAAACTCCTCTTTTAGACAACAATTCTGACTTTAATAGGAACCAACAAAATTAATACAAAAAAAAACCATTAATTTGAGCAAAATATATATACATATATACATATAATATAAAATATTTAAAAAAAATTTATTCATAAACACAAACACAATTTATTTAAATAAAACATATAAAATAATTAAACTAAAAAAACACACAAACATAGAACAATTAAACTAAAAATAAAATCATAAACACAAACGTAAATAAATTAAGCATAACACATAAATATAAAAAAAAAGAAAAAAAAGAAAAAGTTGAACACAATAAAATTACACAATTTAAACAAAACACATAAAATAAAAATAATTAAGCTAAAAATAAAAATAAATCCATAAACACAAATACACAACCAACTCGAGTAAAACACATAAACATATAAAACAATTAAAATAAAAAATATTTAATTTAAGCAAAACACATAAACATAAAGTAATTAAACTAAATAGAAATAAAATTTATCCCTAAATATAAACATGCAATTAAACTTAACATAAAAAAAAACTAAACTAAAAAAGGAGGACCCTAATTACCTTCTTTTTTTTTTTAATTAAAAGAAACATTGACACTAAATTCACTCAAATCAAAGAAATAATTAAATCATTCTTTTTGTTTTATTTCATTTTTAGACAAAACCAAAATTTCAACACAAATTGACAAAATTAGCTCATGAATATGAATACACAAATAATTTGAACAAAATACATCAACAAACAAATGAAATAATAAAACTTTATAAATATAAACACATAATTGACTTTAAACTAAGCATTACATTGAATATATAAAGTAGTTAAACTAAAAAAACCATAATTCACATATGCCATCACATGATAATATATATATATATATATATATATATATATAATTAATTAATTCAAGCATAACATATAAATTTAAAAATAATAACAAAACTAAAAAACACAATACATAAAAAAGTAAATCAAACTGTTCGAGCATTCCTCTTAAATCAAATTAAATAAAATCTTCTTTTTGAATCACAAAGCCTGATCAAAGCATAACAAAGCAGGACTTGGAGATTTAAAATAAACACTAATTAAATAAACACAACCCATTCCTAAAACTGAAATATAGTCTAACAAAATAAAAACAATACTAACAGCAACAAAAACAAGGACAGCAACAACAACAACAACAACAACAACAACAACAACAACAACAATAATAATAATAATAAATAATAATAATAATAAAAATATAATTATAATTATAATTCCTACCCCTATCCCCACACACACACCTCCCTCTCTCACTAACTCTCACACGTGTCTCTCACCTCTCACTCACACACACACCCCATTCACTTACACTCATACACTAACCTAACCCACTAACTCACTAACACTAAAAAAGAAATGAAGACAGAGAATGAGAGCAACAGGGAGATATGAATTGAGAGAGAGAAAGAGTAAGAGATAAACTGAAGGGAAGAGAGAGAAATGGTCGCCGTGACCAAGAGAGAGAAGGAAAGCCGCAGCAAGGATGGGTCATGGCGGCGACGCCGTGGCCAGGTTGAAAAGGGAGGTGCGACCGTGGCGATCTGGCAGCGGGGGAAAGGCGGAGGCATGGCGGTGTGGGTATGGGGAGATCGGCGGTTCTGGGTGGAGATCGGGCATGGGGAAGACCGGCGGTTCTAGCCTAGCCATGAGGAAGGTCAGTTCGTGGTGGGGGAAGGGATGAGCTTGCGGTGCGATGGTTGCTTGTGACGGGAGTGGCTTCCGTGATTGGCGTGAAAGGCCGAGAGAAAGGTGGTGATGGCTTAAAGGTGGGTGGTTGAGGTAATGGATCGGTTGGGGTTAGGAAAGATAGCGGTGGTGGCGGATAGAGGTGGTTCGAAAATGGAGGGTGTATGGTGGTGTTTGGGTGAAGATGGAGGGATGATGATGATGGTGGCGGTCATGGAGGTTTGTGGTGATGATGTTGAAGCATGGAGGGATGATGATGATGGTGGCGGTCATGGAGGAAGGGAAGATGGTGGTTCTTGGCTTTGAAGGGAGAGTTGAAGGTGATGGTTGAAGATTGATGGAGGGCGGTGGCGTTGCGGTGGGGGAGAGAGGTTCAGTTTTATGATGATAATGAGAGGCCGAAGGGGGAGGAAGATGATGAAGATTTGAGGGTTGGAGGTTGAGTGGTGGTGGGTGGTTGTTGAGGAGTTGCAGGGGAGGGGCCGGTGGAGGAAGCAGTTCGGCTAGGCTATGATGGAGGTTGAGAGGAAGAAAATGGGGAAAAGGAAAGGGGCTGGGCGGTGGGCGAGAGGCGCGGCCTATGTTTTTATATATATTTATTTGTTGTGATGATGTATACCTATAATGCTTATTATTGTCTTTGGTATCCGCTTCGATTCTTTTGTTTTTCTTTGTCAAATTTCTTCTTGGATTTCACTTGTTGATGTGTTTGTATAAATTTTGTTTCTAATTTCCCTACTGATGGGTGATTGCAAACTTCTTGTTGATGATGGTTTTTCCAATCCCCTCTGATGATGGAAATACTTTTTTAAAGACTAAAAAAAACTCTCTGTTGTTGTCTTTTTTTTTTTTTTGGTTGATGATGATGATGAATTTATCTTATTTAGCTCCTTGACCATTGCAGGTTGCTCGATTCATCACCGAAAGGCTTCGATTTTGCACCTAGTGGAGAGAAACATCATCATGATGTTCTCCACTTTTTTTGAAAATAAAATTCCTCATCCCAAAGCTTCACGTGTCTGCCTTGAGGAAAAAAAAAGAACTCGAGAGGAGCCGATGACTCCTCTTTTTTTCATTTTTTTATTCTTATTTTTGTCTTTTCGTTTTACAGATAAAAAAAAAGAGGAAAACAAACTGGACCTAAAAAAATGAACCTGGATTGGGCTTCTCTTTTTTTCAAAGGCCCAGAATAAATGGGTAGGCTGAAAATAACACAAAGTTTGGATTCATGATAAATAAATCAATTGGACCTTCTTAATAAAAAGAAACTTAGCTGTAATGAAGATCTGAATTTTTGGATTTTCTTCTTAAAGACCGGACAAAATCAGGTGTTCACATTATTCTATTTTTTTTTTAAAGAATTACGTACAAGAAACCGTGAAAACTTTTGAAACAAAAAATGAGAAACAAAAAATGAAAAATAGAAAATATATTCTGAGATAAAACAAACCTTAATCTTTCTTCGTAAATATTTTTTCAGACAAAAAACTTTTGACAACATCGTGAAAGTCCCTCAACGCTTAAATTAATTTTGTTTACCACTTATTCTATCGGTTGTATATTTACGCCTTTAATTTACAAGTTAAAACATGATAGACAGATGTAAACTGTATTGGAATCTTGTTGCTAAAATGATGTGTTATAATTGTTAGCATTCAAATAAATATGTGGATCATTTTAATTTTTTTTTTCAATAATTACCATAATTTATGTTAAAAATCCTGGTCAAAATTTTCTGGTTGTGTACGCTTATTAGAAGTTATAACCAAAGTTTGGTGCTTGTTCTGTATCCCGGTGTAATGAGCTCCCTGCTTTCATTCATGTGTAGCCATAAAATTATTAACTAAAGCAAAAAAATCATCAGGTTAGGAGCAATAGATTTCACTAGTTTTTTCCTTCTTTATTTTAAGCACCTCATATGAAATTCACTATCGATGGAGATAATACGAGAACAAAGAAACATCTCCAAATCATGGAGCATCCTAATCTTGTAAAATATATTTCTGTCCAGCCATCTGTTCCGATCCCCAGAAAATAATTAATCAGATAAGGAATCCAAAACCGAATTTCACTCAAAAGTGTGGTTTTAGCCAAGACACGTGAAAGCTCCATATTCATATTACACCACCAACCTATATAGCCAGCTAGCAGTAGCTAGAAATCAATAGTTTTGCTGTGAACTTTTACCATCTACATGACTCGGATTCATCCGTGCTGCTCATGCCTGTGATGCCAATCATTACTCCTATGAGAAAAGGTCATGCGGAAAGGTAAAGCCTTAGTTTACTTTGTTGATGAGTTTCATTTCACAGGATGATGGCATGATGATTAAGGTTGGGACTTTGGACGAACTGAATGAAGTTGAACATGAAGTCATGATTGTGTACATTTTATAATTAGCTAATGGTGTTAGCTAGTTATGTAGGATTAAGACCACCCAAATGGCAAAATGAAAAAGTTGGTACTGATGTAACCTTCGAATTGGAGATTTTTTTTGTATTTTAGCGTAACATCCAGTGGTCCTTTAATTGGGCAGTTCTGGGGCTGAAGTTTAGGATTTTGTTTCATGAAATTCATCTATCTGTTTTATGGGCAAACATGTACAAAGTGATCAGCCATCATGCATGTTCTTGAAAAACAATTAATTACCCATTCTGGCATTGAACTTTTCTGATGAGTAGGTTCGGTGAAGAATTCATTCTACCTTGTTTATTTCTTTATTAATCTGATCCCTATCTTGCTAACAAATATCCTCAATTCCTTGGGGATGTAAGATTTGTGTGCAAAATAAAATATATGATACAAGGGATGTACGAGATAACAAGGGTGCCAAGTGCCTCTCAACTCTCAAATACGTTGACATCACATTATTTCTTTCAAACTTTCTTAATTTTCATCCTACTCCCAGGGAGAGGGGAAGAAACCTAACCCGGGAAAGATTGGATCTGATCAAGGCGAGTCATACCTGAAAACCCAGCCCCAGAAAAGGGGATGCAAACACTTGGAAAATAAACTACTACTATATGCGGCTATTGTAATATTTCGTGGCCCGCATCAAGGCATCCAGCCCCAAAAAAAGGAACCTTTTTCTGACCAAAAAAAAAAGAGAAGAAGAACCTTCGGGATTTAACGACCAAAAAAAATAATAATGATTAAAAAAGAACCATTAGGAGATTTGGTGATTTCTAATTTCTATCGTATCCTCTCTAAATCAAGGGGTTTACAACCCTTCTTACATAGCTCAATCTAATTTGACCACGTGTTATTTTTTTCCACCTATGCATTAACTTGTCACTACTCCTAAATTTATATTTAAACCCTTTAATTTTTTTTTTTCACATTTATCCTAGGACCTTTCACAAATTAATTTTCTTATTTTCAAATAAACCAACTTATCTTTTCGGATTTCTGAACATCTGAAGAAGCTTTTTACCCCAAAATAAGGAAGAACTTCCTCAACCCTGTTGCTGCCTTGTCAAAATTGCGTACCATTTCCATTTGGGTGAAAAAATGGGGTGAAGAATTTTCAATTTTGTGGCATTCAATTTTATTCAACTAGCCCATAAGTAGAACTACCAATTTTCATTATTTGTACTAGTATTCTTATAAGAAAACAAAAGCGAACACTTCACTAGTGTTATAGAAGAATGCTTGACTGATAGAAGAAAGGATAAAAGCTGTGAAATGGCAATGTAATCAGGTGTAGCCATTGGATATCAAAAATGTATGTGCATTAATTACCTTCACAAAGCCTTGCGATGGGTTGAGAAATGTTATAGGGCTTAGAAAGGGGGTTAGGGTTCTTTGTGAATAGATTTATGTTTTTGATTTTCTTAGGGTTCTTCCTAATTTGGGGAAAACACGTTTTTAGATACTTGAAAATTAGAATTGGAAAGTTGGCTTAGATTTTGAAAATAATTTTTCAATTTTATGAATACATCACAAGGTTAAATTTATAACAAAAGAATGTTTTATTTGGCTTTAAATATAAATTTATGAGTAGGGACAAGTCAATACCTAAATGGACAAAAAAATTAACAAATGGTGAAATTAGATTGAGATATGTAAGAAGGGTTCTAAACCCCATGATTTAGAGAGGATATGATGTACGATAAAGCTTTGTGCCTCAAGGTGTTTGCTCTGATAGAGTTAGAAGTCAATACATTCGGTAAAGTTGCTTTATCCCTATCCTTAACTTTCATTTAAATGGATGTAATCTAGTAATAATAATATCATAAATTTGATTTAAAAAATAATAATTAATAAATTAATAAAACAAAAAGATAAATTTCAAAATTATCCTTTATTAATACCCATCATCAACTCCTTTGCACTGTAGGTAACCACCGCCACCCTTAACCAAATCCCAGCACCAAACCAAACCCAATCAACCACACAAATAAGAAGAGCAATAATGCTTGCTTCTTTGGCTTTGCTTAATCTCCTATTTCTCACATTGACAATTTAACAATGATCCCTTAAACACCAAACCAAACCCAATCAACTCAACATTGAGTCACGACTCAACTAAATGCTACCAACATTTCACCGTTTGAGTCACGATGGAAAGCGCAACATCATCATTGTCATTAAGGGTGTTGCCGCTGCGATGACAACAAAGACCATATTGGAATGGTGGGGGAGGGCGGGATAGTACCACAATGGCACTAGTAAAGGGCGGGGGTGGCGATGGCGATGGCACCAACGGAGAGTTAAGGTGGCAGTGGTGTTAGCAGAAAGTAATGGTGGTGGTTATAGTCGGAAGATGATAGACAAAGGAGAAGAGTGCTTCATTGTTGCAAAGAGAAATAAAGAATTTGAGAAGGTTAAATTGGTAATTACATCTGTTAATGAATAAAATTTAAGGTGGGAGAGGAAGGGACTTCACCGAATGCATTGACTCCCAACTCTACCAGAGCAAACACCTTGGCTCAATCCACTCAACAAATGTTATCAATTCATTTCATCATATATGTTGCAGCTTTTTTTTTTTCAAAACAAAAGCATTTAAGGCTAGGAATTCTTTGGAGAAGAGACAGGGAAGGGGGAGGTGGAGATGAGAGTAGAATATGGACCATTCATTCAGAGCTGTAGGAGACAACTACAACTATTAGATTGTAGGCTCAACAGCAGATATGATGCAACTTGCAATAAATGTTTTCAGTCAGATTCATCATATTTTTCCTTTAATTTAAATGTAGTTTCAATTAGTATATCATATTTATTTTCAAATTCAAATATAATTTTAAATTTTAATGTGAAATGCTAATTTATTACACACTACCTTCAAAGACCAACAAATCCCCAAATATATTTTGGTTCCTCATATCATATCAAACTCGATCATCCACAATTTTTGCTAGACTAATTAATTTATCAGCAATTGAATTACGACATCTAAGAATATACTGGGGTCTTAAAATATGTAAAACTAGAGGCAATGCTATATGCTTCCAATTATACTATACCGGAGTATGATAAGTTCTCATCACTATTATCAAAGTTGTCCGATGCTGATTTTGCATCACCTTCCAAAATTAAGCTTCGAAAATGTAATTGGATAATGGATATGTCACATTTCTGCAGTTGAAGGAGGAGACAGTGTTTGGGGAATCACCGACAGGGCTGCAAGGTGAGGAAGATAGTGTCTGGCGTTTTGAGGGTTCGATGTGCTACGAGGTGGCAAAGCGTTGGGACAATAATGTTGGAGATTCGTCCCATGATCCTTTCCTATCCTTGTCGTCACTAGCATTAAATAAAGCCCAGAAACTACATATAAACGACATACTACTAGTTTTAATTATTATTATTATTATTATTATCGTACGTACTACTAGTTAATTAAAACGGGCGAACGGTAAATTAAGATCAAAGTACCACCACCATGTAATGCGTGAGTCTTACTAATTAAAATTTACCACCACCATTGGATATATGCATGGGTAAGGATGCAGCTACCCTACCCGCGCAGTGAGAAATTTAACGAACTCGTATTGCCAATTAAACTTTCCTGGCTTGTCGATCTCTGGGATTGCTTTTGCATTGCAAAGGAGACCACTCAGCAACAGGGGTCTCTGTGGCAGAAAATATTAATATATCAGAGTTTATATACACAAATATGCGGCACGAAGTAAACAAATGCTTTTATGATATTAACATTTTTTTTGTCGTTAATAAAAAAATATTTGTATATTTTTAACCTTAAATTATGTTTATAACTATTGATATGTAATCGGGTAGAATTTGTCGGGAATCCTAGAGTATGTTATCACTACTCTTCACCGGCCAATTTATTATGTTTTAGGCTTATGGCCCACTAATACTAGCAGAGTTATCGTATCTTTCGTTGGATGACTAAACACAACCGGCACACGGTTGAAGTTGAGCTTATGGATAGGTAGACTCTTTTAATCTTTGAAAAAATAAAAATGGTAAATAAATAAAACTGAATCAAGTTTGTCGTTATCAACTACCAGAAGAATAGAAAATGCATATCCATAAGGCCGTTAAAGAGAATAGGAAAATAAAAAAATATTTAATTGTCATGTATTAATATTGTAAATTTTTTTTACATAATCATCTAATTATTTATCATTATATAAGTTATGATAGTTAATTTTTATATTCATTATCTAAAAAGTCATCCAAATTAGATATTTAAATTAAATAATAATATAAAATTATTTTATACATTAAAATTAAACTCTAAAAAAAAAATCCCACCATTATCTCAAAAAAATCGAGTCGCATCAATTATATATATATATATATTTAACCAAAACTCTCTCACACCGAGAGTAGAGAGAGATCATATCAAAGCAGCCAAATGGGGACGGTGATGGAGAATCCAGACCCAGAAGTAGCAACAGCCACGGTGAGAGAGAAGGAAGAAGAAGAAGAAGAAGAGGTGTCTCCGATTGAGGAAGTAAGGCTGACGGCGACCAACACCGACGACCCCACCCAACCCGTATGGACCTTCCGGATGTGGTTCCTGGGACTCCTCTCTTGCTCCCTCCTCTCCTTCCTCAACCAGTTCTTCGCCTACCGTACGGAGCCACTCATTGTCACTCAGATCACCGTCCAGGTCGCCACCCTCCCACTCGGCCACTTCATGGCCGCCGTTCTCCCCTCCGGTAAGTTCCGGCTCCCTGGGCTGGGGACGAAGCAGTTCTCCCTGAACCCGGGGCCCTTCAACATGAAGGAGCACGTGCTCATCACCATCTTCGCCAATGCCGGCAGCGCCTTCGGCTCCGGTTCGCCCTATGCCGTTGGCATCGTCAACATCATTAAAGCCTTGTATGGGAGGAGCATATCCTTTATCGCTTCATGGATTCTCATCATCACCACTCAGGCATGTTTGTTACTACTCTTTAATGTTTTTTTTTTTGTACTTCTACTAAAATTACATTGTTCTTAATGATATGTGAATTTAGGAACTTATACATGCTATCAAATCCCGGTAGCTTATGTTCACTTCTATTTTCATTTTATTATCTCATCTTCTTTTTGTTGTTTCAATGATTTTATTTAATTATCAATTTTATATCTGGAAGGAAAATAATGGCTATGAATTGTGCTTCCATATTTTGGTTTGATTTCTTCGATTTAATTACCTTCTTTTCCATGGCTCCTTTTCGTTCAAAGGTTTTTTTTTTAATTTTCCTTCTGTATTTTGTTTTCCTCGTTATTTTCCTGTGTATGGACTATGGAGTGTGAATATATATGAACACTTTCACACTTCAGTTGCCAAGGGACTCTAATCTTATTTTTGGGCGGTGTTGAAGGAGGATGCATTTCGTTTATGAGAACAATGCACTTATTTTAAAATAAAAATGCACGCCGAACAAGAAATTAACTTGTGTTGATTACTTGCATGCATGGTTCGGCACATAAATACAAAATTTGTTTCCCAGTTAAATCTGGGCATTATTTGAATGGTAATGCTTGGATTGGAGTGTGCGTGGATGCCGTTGCCAACATTCGTGTTCGTGTTTTGTTTTATGCATTTGTTTTTAACAAGTAACGGGAATGGTGCCAGTGATTTGATTTGATTGTATATCGTTGGACATTGATGCAGGTGTTGGGATACGGGTGGGCAGGGTTGCTGAGGAAGTACGTGGTGGAGCCTGCTCATATGTGGTGGCCCAGCACCCTCGTCCAGGTCTCTCTTTTCCGGTATACATATCTACATCCCAACTTCTCTAATTAAACTTTTTTTTTAAAAAAAAAACTTTTTCTCAATTTCTCTACAATGTTTTTGTTGTTGTTTTCATGAGTCATGGTGATTTCTAGTTAGTTAAGGTTACCATTTGGTTGAATCCCAACAGTTAGAGTGTTCACTAACTGAGTTAATCTAACTGTCATCATTAGGTAACATAGAGAGAGATATATTGTGATTCTCATTGTCCGACATTTGTGGAACTCACTTATCCTTAATTTCATTCTCTCTTCAATTGTCACTCTGCACAAAGCCACATTATGGTGACCTTTTAATTTGAAGTACTTTACTTGTTTACGATTGGATAGGATAACAATATAACAGAAAGGAAGGCTGAAATTCGGGGTCTTTTAAAAAAACTTCATACGACAGAAAAAAGGGGAGCCTTTATCATATTCGACAACGATATTGATATCATACCCCGCCAGATCTGAATCTAGTATCTTTATCTTGATTTGATTTTTTATATTACCTCTATCTTCAAGGAAATAACTATATATGAATTAATGTCACAAGGAAATAGGTGGGGAGGATAAGTTTTAAAATTTCGATGATATAATCCAAACTAACCTCTAAAAGCGTGCTAAAATAACAAGCTAAATTTTCTTGACTAATGACTATTTATTTATGAGTTTGAAGCTCATATGGGAGAGTATTTTATATCATTAAAGCTAAAGGTATGTCACTGTCATGGTTAATTTAGGATTTAATATTGTGCATGGATCCAATTTAAATTTTAATTCTCTCAGTGTGTCTCATTTAATGTCCACTTTTTATGTAAAAGTACATTTTTCTTCATTGATTAATTTGTTTTTCAAAGAGAGATGTCGTAGACCTACCATGAGAAGAGGTGGCTTGTTGAGATAAATGAATTTTGTTGATACTTGACTGAAGGCTAATTATCTTTTTTTTTAAAAAAAAAAATTTCCACTTTTTATTTTTCTCTGACCGTCACTCTACTTTTAAAATTTCGATGATATAATCCAAACTAACCTCTAAAAGCGTGCTAAAATAACAAGCTAAATTTTCTTGACTAATGACTATTTATTTATGAGTTTGAAGCTCATATCGGAGAGTATTTTATATCATTAAAGCTAAAGGTATGTTACTGTCATGGTTAATTTAGGATTTAATATTGTGCATGGATCCAATTTAAATTTTAATTCTCTAAGTGTGTCCCATTTAATGTACACTTTTTATGTAAAAGTACATTTTTCTTCATTGATTAATTTGTTTTTCAAAGAGAGATGTCGTAGACCTATCGTGAGAAGAGGTGGCTTGTTGAGATAAATGAATTTTGTTGATACTTGACTGAAGGCTAATTATCTTTTTTTTTAAAAAAAAAAAATTTCCACTTTTTATTTTTCTCTGACCGTCACTCTACTTTCTCAATTTCTTTTAAAAGAAAAGTAGGAGTTTTTCAAATTAGGGATTTTCCAAAAATAACTCCATACAGCTGGAAGAGAGAGAGAGAGAGAGAACTGTCATCATACATGCATAATAAAACGACATTGATATCAATCCGATAGGGGGATTCGTTAAAGTTTAATCGTTCCAAAGTTCAGTAGTGTATGCATTAACAAGCTTAAATATTTCATTGAAATTGAAAAAAAAAAAAAAATACATCCGTCACCTAAGGATTAATGGATTATCTCGTTGTCGAATGTCGACCCTGTGCCATTTATTTCCATGATGTTTGTCATCTTCCTCGTTGCTGCTGCCACCATCGACATTTTCCCCAATATTTCTCCAAATACAATTCTACCTTTTTTATTTGTCTCTCTCTGAACCGTTGCGAAGTGAAATTTGAAGGAGGAAGAGAGAAGTGTTGAAAGAATCAAACACAATAGTTTTTCACTGTCACCGATGAACTTTGGATTTAATAGTGTTATGTGAGCCGGGAAAAGCGATTGAGGAGGTAATTGGGAGATAAGGGAAAAAAGAAGGATTTTGCTAATTAGTAATTTAAGGATAATGGTTTATCAAACAATTAAGTTGTAAATTTTTTTAGTGATCTCATACTTTGAAAATAACAAGTAAAATCTTTCTAATGTCAAAATTTTCCTTTTATTTTCTTTAACCAATATCCTTAGAGCACTAATTAAATAAATCCAAGCGATAAATAAGTGTCATTTGAAATATTTCCTCCATCTCCTCTCAATTATCATTACCTTATCCATTGCTATGTTTCTTCCTACTCCCCACACCCATTAAGTTTGTGTTTAGATTAGAGTTTATAAATTGGGATTATCACCAACGTGATTTTATAAAATTGATTTTGATTAAAAGTAACAGTAATGTGATTTATGTTTAGAAAGTTTTATATTAAAAATAATTATGAGATAATGAATATTGTTTGAATAATGATAGTCAAAATCACTTCTATATATATAATTACTTAAAGGGATATAACTTTATATTATATTATTAGAAAAATGAATTGTCAGCATGGAAGATAAACACACTGCTTTCTTTTTCTGGTATCCTCGAAATTCTTTTCACATTGATTAACGCCTGGATCAAGGTTCACACACCAAAAGCAATTCACGTTTATATTGGGGGAAAAAAAATACAATACAAACAACAAGCTCTAGTCCTAAGCCACTGCAAGGGGGTTGCAGCCATCACAACGCCAAAACAAGCATTGCCTAAATCCTAAGGACACAGGTGACACCAAAGAAGTATCGCTATTGATTATTTGATCAGTACCTCTCTTTTGCATTGCCCAATTCCGTTCTGCAATAATTTAGAGAGATAAATAGATTTTATGGTGCATTGCATACAACTAGTATATATTGTATTGTATATAGATGCGCTCTCGAATCTAATCTATTAGATAATCTTTGTGCTATACTCCTGACTTCAACTAGTGTACCTGATGTGATTATCTTGGTATCACATCAATCTCCTGTCACACTTATTTAAATAGTAATGTTGTTTTGACGTGAAAGTTAAATATTAAGGAAAAACATGATAAAGAGAAAAAGACACGAATTTTATGACAATGGATAGAAATAAAACTCGGTTATTCTCTCTTCGGGATTTATCTTTACTTTTGATGTACAAGTAACATTTATCCATTTGAATTAATTTCATTTTATATGAATCTATTTTATACTTAAATCACAAAATGCATGGGGTTTTAGATTTATGAGTAATGTTCATGCACCCAGATTTTAGTAAAAAAAAGGAACTTGCACATGCTACAACCAGAGTGCGTTCTTGCATTGTATCATCGACTGATGTATTCTCAACGACATATTAACACTCAGATTAACCTTGTTGATGTGCATATGCAGAGCTTTGCATGAGAAAGACGACCAGCGATTTCCACGGGCAAAGTTCTTCTTCATTGCACTAGTATGCAGCTTTGCGTGGCATGTGGTCCCTGGATATTTCTTCTCAACGCTGACAAGCATATCATGGATGTGCTGGATATTCCCCAAGTCAGTCACGGCTCAGCAGATAGGCTCAGGCATGAATGGCTTAGGACTTGGAGCGTTGACACTTGACTGGACTGCCGTGGCATCGTTCTTGTTCAGCCCTCTCATCTCACCCTTCTTTGCCATTGTCAACGTCTTTGTGGGCTATGCATTGATTGTCTATGTTGTAATTCCTATTGCATACTGGGGCTTCAATATGTACAGTGCAAATGTGTTCCCCATTTTCTCCTCAGACTTGTTCACGGCCCACGGCCAGCAATACAACATAACTGCTATTGTGAATGACAAGTTCGAGCTTGATCTTGCGAAGTATCACGACCAAGGTCGAATTCATCTAAGTGTCTTCTTCTCTCTTACTTACGGATTTGGATTTGCCACTATAGCATCCACCCTTACACATGTCCTTTGCTTCTATGGAAGGTAATATCAATGCTCTCATTAGTAATAATTAATAGTCATATTATTTATTGATCTGGGGAGGATGAGCATTGGCACAGCAGGAAGGTTGTTATCCTGTAACCTGGAAGTCATAGTCCAAATTCTGAAAACAATCTCTTTGCAAAACGGTGTAGGCTGCGTACATTTTTCCTCTTTAGACCTCAATATATGGGAGTCTACATGTGCCGTCCATTTTAGTCAAATTATTTAGCGATGACAGGGTTACATGCTATATCATGCATAAGATATAGTTATAATTTTGGTGTGGTAAAACATGCAGGGAGATCATGCAGCGGTATCGTGCTTCTTCCAAGGGCAAAGAAGATATCCACACAAAACTAATGAAAAGATACAAAGACATTCCTTCTTGGTGGTTTTATGTGTTGCTGGTCGTGACATTTGTGGTTTCTCTCTTTCTATGTCTCTTCCTAAGTGACCAGATTCAGATGCCGTGGTGGGGACTTGTCTTTGCTTCGGCCCTGGCCTTTATATTTACTCTCCCAATCAGCATCATAACTGCCACCACAAACCAGGTTAGTATCTTTAAACTTCTGCTTCCTCTCCTGCCAATAGGTAAAATCTAACTATTTTATCCATGAACATATGTAAAATGTATTGTGCTTCCTAGTGTATTTTGTACCTGTATATATATGTTGAATTATTTGGCATGGACAAGTTTGAGAATTCTGCTTCCATGCTCTCTTCATGTTACCATTAAATTCCAGGCTTCAACTATTAATCTTGTGCTCTCTCAACATACAGACACCCGGGTTGAATATCATTACCGAGTATATCTTTGGAATCATTTACCCCGGAAGACCAATAGCCAATGTGTGCTTCAAAACCTACGGTTACATAAGCATGGCTCAGGCTGTTTCCTTCCTTAGTGATTTCAAGCTTGGGCACTACATGAAAATCCCTCCAAGATCAATGTTCTTAGTTCAGGTATATATGTAATTCTTCATGTTCATCCACTCCACTCCCCTCCTAATTCTGTAAGATGATATAAAAAGCATATATGAGTATAAACAATATTTTTTCTTTATAGAATGACTTGCCTGTGTCACACACCTTCAGCTTCCTATAAACAATTGTATCACATAATTCTTCTACAGTATCTAATGCACTCCTTGGCAAAACATGTATAGTTCATTGGCACAATTCTTGCTGGAACAATCAACATTGGTGTAGCATGGTGGTTACTGAACTCTGTAGAGCACATATGTCATCCTGACCTCCTTCCAGATGGCAGTCCCTGGACATGTCCCAGTGACCGTGTCTTCTTTGATGCATCAGTGATTTGGGGTCTAGTTGGACCTAAGAGGATCTTTGGTTCCAAAGGAGACTACCGTGCACTGAATTGGTTCTTCCTTGGAGGTGCAATAGGCCCGATAATAGTTTGGCTACTGCACAAGGCTTTTCCCAAGAAGTCATGGATTCCCTTGATTAACCTTCCAGTCCTACTTGGAGCAACTGGGATGATGCCACCAGCAACACCATTGAACTACAATGCCTGGATTTTTGTTGGAACAATCTTCAACTTCTTTGTGTTCCGTTACAGGAAGCAGTGGTGGCAGAGATACAACTATGTTCTGTCAGCAGCACTTGATTCTGGGGTTGCCTTTATGGCTGTGCTGCTTTACTTTGCACTAGGCCTGGAAAACAGGAGTTTTACTTGGTGGGGAACTGATGGTGAACACTGTCCACTGGCAACTTGCCCAACAGCTAAGGGCATAGTGGTTGATGGTTGTCCTGTATACTGATCACTGTTTGCCTTTTCTAATGGTTCCATTACAAATTTTAACTTTCCAACACTCATGGAATAGTAGTTAGTTGTTTATCTTTTCTGTTACCATCTTTTCTTGTGGTTCAATTACACTTGCAAGTTTTCAACATTTATGCACTAAATGTCAGTTGTATATCTTTTTGTCTAATTCTATTAGAGTTATCCATAGTGCAATTTATGGGTTATATGTGGCTCTAATGATATCATTTCAAATAAATAGACAACAGCGAAAAGAAGCTGGTGCTCTAGTCCAATTCCAGCTCAAATCATTATCAGCAGTGAAACTCTACAGCACGTGAGCTTCTAGTTTCAATTCTGTCGGACACTGGAAATAATTAATTATGGGATTGGACAACTTCATTTCCATATTCAGGTAAATTTTTAAATCAAAGATTAATCAACAGAAAATGATTGATGACTTGCAAATGGTATAGTTTCTTATATTCGGAGCAACA
Organism: Dalbergia cochinchinensis; assembly: GCA_031216125.1. NCBI lineage: Eukaryota > Viridiplantae > Streptophyta > Magnoliopsida > Fabales > Fabaceae > Dalbergia > Dalbergia cochinchinensis. Next base: position 44,358,340 of record CM062370.1, read on the forward strand.
CACAGGATACAAGTATTGGTTTTTATATCATTAAAAAGCAAAGTGATTTTGAATCAAATCAATAAGGAAGTAAACTGCATAATTTTTTATTAAAAAAGAGGTAGGCTTTGATACGATAGACTGTAACCACAGAAAATAACTCTTAATCTCGTTAGGGGAATTTGTGTCACCCAGAACACAATCGAGGGGAAATTTTCAATTGAACTTTCTCTTGGCAGTGGAGTAGGTCAAACCAACCCGTATTTTTCAAAACAACGATTAGTACACGAAGGGGAAAAAGAGTGACAAAATTTAGAGGATGCAAGGAAAAGGAAGAGAAGATAGCATGGATTAGAGTTTCAGAACCTATTCATTATTGCATCTAATACTGATTTAAATATATTTAGTCACAGGTTTGGGTTAAAAATGATAGATAATTGCAATAGTAGGTAGAAACTTCAAATAAAAGTTGAATTGGCAACAGCTAGTGATGGAAGAAACAATAGTAGCACCGGTGTTTTGTCTCAAACTTATCAGAAATGTTATCTTTTCAATTCTGAGTCTTAAACTTTATCAACACCTTTGTCCTTCAAGCCAGCCTGAACAGCAGCTTGTCTACTCCCAAGATCAATGATTCCTTCTTGCTTTGGTACATCACCTTTTCCCAAGTCTCATCATGTGTGGCATCAATATCTGGATAGTCTCATATCATATGGGGAATGCAAAGGTTCTACAGTCCAAACATCGCCTGTCTCATCTTGAATATATGTTCCATCAATCGGCGCCAGATGATCTCAAGATTGCATCAAGCAGACAAGCCATCATATTGTCAGTGTTGATTTCAATCTGTAAAGGCAGTGGACATCACATTTGCATGACAGCACATAAGCTGGCAATAGCACCGTATATAACTGAATCACTATGACACCGACAACATTTGCTCCAAAGGAAAACCATTTTATGTAGGGAAACCACATACTAATAACTACTTATTATACAGTCTCAACTCTCAACATGTAATTTCGGGAAAAGAAAGCTTGTGCAGAAACAAAACATGATAAATTGCTATAAATATTTAAGTAAAAGCCAAGGTTAGACATTAAAACCAGAAATGCTCATGATCAATTCACTGAAATCCATTGGTTGTACTCATCCATCCTTATTATGAAGGAGCTTGAACTTGGGGAACCTCCTCCACCATATGCCTTCAAGTTCAAAGAGTAGAAAATTCATTAATGTATATGAAAGTGTTAAGCAATGTGAAGGTACGAAGATAAATGTACAACAACGTAGGCATACCTTTGCAACTTCAGAGGTATCAGTGGTACTATCAGTGGTACGCAAGCACATTTTAAGATTATTCCGTTGCATGAATATCACTGCCCCTATGGGTCTGTCATCAAATTGATCAGGTTATACAATTCAACAAATCTTTGATACAATTTGAAAAAGAAGAAAAAGAAATCAGCAATAAGCAGTGGCAGGCAATCAAGCCCACAAGAAGCTTTCAAAGAACACTGTTTGTGTTTTCCAGCAGCAGAACATTAAAAGAACATTAATTTGATAAAACTTTCTTCTAAGGGTATGTTTGGTTGGAGGGCAAAAATGGGGATAAGTTTTCCTTGATTGAGTTCTATATGTAAAATTATACATAAGATTTGACCATGGAAAATTTATCCCCATTTTAACTCCCCAACCGAACATACCCTAAATAAATTACCTCACCTCAGACCAGCAGCAGCACTTTTTAGACTAAGTAGCTTGCCAATTTCATCGCTTAAGTTAGAGTTCCTATCTGCCCGAACTCCCTAAAACAACAATAGTGGCAACCGAACTTGATTACAATCACAAAATCAGGGTTGGTAGCACCTCACTACAATGTATGATGCCATTATAATTAATTAAACAGGCAATAACTATTTATACAGTGAGCATTTATAAAATAAAGCAGAGAAAGTTCATGGTACAAATTTGAATTTCGTTCATAATCAGTTAAGTTAAATCAGGACAAATTAAAAGAACTAATAAATTGTAGCAGACGAATGACAATAGAAATGAACGGATTATAACCTAAGATATTACCAGGCACTCTCCATAAAATCCTCTACCCAGCCGAACCCTGAAAACCTTTTCCAGCAATTTACTCGCAGCATTTTGGCGAGCTGAAAGATATGAATTTCCTTTAGCAATTAAATCTTCAGCACTTAACTCGAGCAACTGCAATATATATATTCCAAAGGCCACAATATTCAGCAAAGACAAGATAGCTGGAGATAAATTTACAAGAATTTACATCAAGAATGTGAAGACAGATGTTTTAGCCTTCTGGAATACTGCACAGCAAGGCCAATAAAAAGTAACAAAATAGATGGTGCCATGGCCTGAAGTGTTTAAATACTAATGCATCACAACGTAAAAAACAAATAAATAAACAGATGACATAACGGACAGCAAATGACTGCAAGGTATCCCTACAACCACATTTACATTTGCAATTGAAAATAATTCATTTTGAACTGAAGTATTGCTTTGATTGTCCTGGTTGAACTATTTGACTTAGCTTAAGTAAACTACAGTCTTTTTACTGGATTCGTATCCATTTGTTCCTTGATCCATTCGTATCCATTTTTTATATGAATTTAAGTAAAACTCTAAATTTTCAGTCAACAACAACAAATAGAAAAGAACACTGAAATGAACTTAAAAGATGATCAAGCATACCTGCTTATACATGTTTGGATTAGAAATACAATTAAACCTTGCACGCCATTTAGTCAGTTCATTGTTAAAGGCCCTAATGCCAGGCAAGCTCCATCGGCGAAGATCTCCATCCTCAATATACTTGAGAATCATCTCCACACGGACTTTGTCCTTTGAGTCCACCAAACTTGGAACACCCTTAATGGAATTAAGTCATCCTTCTATCTCATCAGGTTCTCAGCAATTGTTATATGAAATGCTAGAGAACTAAAGCACAGAAAAGAACATAATTCGCTACTTACATCAGAACTAATATCCGCATTTTTCCTTGAAAAGTATTCATAAACAGCACTGGAGCTACTCTTCTCAAGGTCAACATGAATCATAATATTCTCAGGACAATCATCAGCAGAGGGAATATGCTGAAGCACTGATTTCCGATGATCAAACCCAATAATCCTACATAGACAAAACTGACTAAATTAGTATGCAATCAAAATCACATGAGAAATGAAACAATGCATAACAACAGCATAAAAACAATACATAAAGTAGCTTGAAAAGAATTGGCAATAAAGTAGCAAGAGTTGAATATCAACATACTTGCATTTTGATAGCTGGGAAAGTTTGAAAAGAAATTCCTTTTGAGGAATAAAGTCAAGCAGATAGCATGTCTCAAGGCCATCAATGCACAAATCCTCAACCCTGTAATTATCATCACGGAATATGCAAGTTTATCAGGGGACCATTCAATTCAAAACAACAACAACTTGCCAATCCCCCTGAAGTTTCAAACACGAAATCAATCCAAGCACTGATAAATAATAGCACTTCACAACACCTCAAATATGTTGTTGCAAAACGAGAAAAACAGAGAACCCCATTACAAAAAGAAAGGGAATTTAGAGAGTGGAAGGAGATGGGGGGTTAGAAGAAAACCTGAGAGAGAGAGAGGGCACCGAGGAGAAGGGAAGAATGAGGGAAGGGAGATTGTGGCGAGCGTGGAAGAGGTGAGCGAAGAGAGCGGAGAATGCTCCTGAGAATGAAGGATAATTGTAGACAACTATGTTGGGAACTTTGTCTTCGGAAGCTTTGGCTATGGCTTCCAAAGCCGCATCAGAACGCAAGCTCCTAGTCCTGCTCCCAACCCATACACATACAGGAAGGCTCCTCCATCTTCGAACCATACTACACACTGACACCGACGCAGCCATTTTTTTTGTTTTCGGACAACGTCGACAACAGACACTCCCATTTCATGTTATTTTAATGTTTGTGTATTTCGTTTGGGTGTGTCATGGAATTTCATTTCATCAAAATAAAGGGGCTAGGCCCAACTAACTCATATTGCATATTTGGATTGTTGGGTTGGGTTTTGACCCATCTTACGAATTTTACAGAGCCCGGCTTAATGCAGACCGAGGAATGGTACATGAGGTGCAGTCTACTGGGACAAAAAAAAAATAATAAAACAGATGCAGTCTTCTATTTAATTATAGTTGCTTTTTTTTTAAAATAGGATATTCTGAAATACTGATACGCATCAAATTCTCTTTGTGAAACTTTTTCCTTGTAATATAGTGATACAATGAGGTGTGTTTGCCCGCATTTTTCTCAAACAGAGAGGGCTGTATACGTCATTTCCTTCTTTTCCCATCCAAAATTAAGAGAACACTAATATATAAGGAAAAAAAAAAGAAGAAATTTTGAAATGCAGAAATCAAACAGTCTCCTTTTTTTTCATATGTTTATTCCTTATTAAGGTATAGAGAGTCACAGGGGGTTGTGTTCTGAATTCTGTTTTCAATTCTTCATGATACAATCAGACGCTATAAAAAACAACAACAGGCACAAATGACAATATCTGTTTTGCTTAAAGTTACAAGGTGTAGCCATTATTTTCGATTTTTCACAGCAACTGTAAAACTTCTTCTGCTCAGATCATTACGCATGCATTGTACTGTTGGATGGAAAAGGCGTGGTCCTTGAAGTAAGAGATCCCAGTGATATAGGCGCATGACCATTGGGAGAAGTTACTGATGGGCTTCTCAGTCAGAAATGGAAAAAACTTCCCTCATTATCGAACAGTACAGCTTTTGCTAAAGAAGCTGTAATCTGATGCAGAATTCAGCTAATCATTAGTTAATTTATTATGAAATTCAATAATATAAATATATACTCAAGCCATATGCTTCGTATCATCAGCACAAGGACAAAGGAATGAAATACATAGCCCTTAAACACTCAACTAGTTAAATAGATGTGATGATCGATCATATATTAACATTAAGTTCAGTTGTATAGGTATTAAATTTGTTGATAACTTGCTAATGAAAAAATTGATGTTAACTAATAATAAAAGATATATACATGATTGTTGAAAGAAACATATCAATTAAATATTTATGTAATTGAAATTTACACTTATTTAAATTGCAATTACTACGATTTTAACATCTAAATCAATAAATACAAATAATATGGAACTGGGAGGGAATACCTTAGACTCTTTGCTATCGCTGGTGGTTCACAGTATTGAGGCTGTTGCTGGCTTAGATGGAGACTGATAGGCCCAGGTAAATCATATCCATTGCTGATAGTACATGGAGGATTGGATGTTGCATTTTCTTCGCTCGTACCCCGTGCTTCAATAACCTAGGACCCAAATATTCTATTTACGTTAGAAGCTTTTGGATTCAAGATAAACAACGCAACCTGTTTGGTGATTTGTTGATTTTTTGATTTTACATGGCTTACTTGCATTGAACATATTCTTAAATGAGTTTAATTTCTATACACTAATAGTGTAAAAAAAATTTATATTGTTATCTTACTATATTAGTAAAAATAATTAAATCTCATATATATTATTTAAAAAGTTATGAAAATAGAAAAATTTGATTGGATAATAATTTTATATTATCAACAAACAGAAATTAAACTCTTCTTAAATAATAGATATGTTGTTTCCTTGATTGATGGTTTACCTTCTGTAGTTCTGCATTTTCCCTACGGATAAGGTCCATCTTCTTGCGGAGTTCTATGTCTTCTTGATGAATTTGTTTTCCCTAACAATTGAATAAATGGAAATTGGTCAGAAATTTGTGGGAATACCTTGGTTGAATAATGAAAAAAGTAAACCCTTATTCCTGAAACCTTTCGCTGCAGTTCTTTGATCTCATTGGTCAAAATTTGATCCTACATGTAAAATACATAACTTGTTGTAATTTGTACATGCATTATGGAAGGGATAGATACATCTTATATTTAAATGGAAGAGCTTTGATTTGCTTTGACTTTGAACGATAATACCTTTTGCATGCGGACACCCTTCAGACTCATCTCCAGTTGGTTTTCCAGATTTTGTAGCTCTTTAACACCCAAACCAGATAGTTTTTCGCCCATTAATTGGCTGCATTTATCCATAAGAATCAAGAAAGGAAGAAGCATCCTGATCATAGGCATGTTTATTGTTCGCAGGTTACATTATAGGACAAATTCTTCCACAAGTCCACTATATCTTGTACCGAAATTAATTAAGTTTTAATAGGATAGCAAGGACTGAACTTATAATTACTCGGTAATAAAGGTTTGGTATCATGGTAAAATGTAATTCTCTTACAAGTCCTATTATTTATGTGAAAATTCATAAATGATTTTTTATCTAACATTTCATAAGTTAGAGTTTGTTAATTAGAGACCTGCAAAATTCTTAAATATTTGATCTTTGACTTATTTAATTGCGTGATGTACAAAAAAGAGTGCTTAAAGGATATTCACTGTCATGTAAAACTTTTTTCACAACATCAGTAAACTAGAAAAAGCCATAGCCATATACAGGCTCTTTGAAAAGTGTTTTACAAAATAATTTTTAATTTTTTAAAAAAATAAAAGAATTATTTAGTTAGTTATTCTTTTCAGATTGATTTTAAAAATAAAAATATATATATTTTGTGTTTTAAAAGTAAAAATTAAAAAATAGCTAAAAAGTATTTTTAAAATTCTGTTTTTTAAAATATGAAAGAATATATATGATGACACATTTATAATTAGTTAGTTTAATTAATTACTATCCAAAACAATTTTCAAAATAGTTTTGAAAAACAAAAAATAAAAAATAATTCCAAATAACCCGGTAATTGTTAACTCTTTGCCTTGTTTGGTTGGAAGGTGAGGAAGTTGTTAAAAGACTGCTATTACAGAAAATCATTCATCATCATCAATAAATTAAAATCTAAGATTGGTGGGAAAATAAGAATAATATAATTTAGAACAAACTCTTTCTTTCTAGCCTCTAGATTTTTCCTCAGACAATGCTTAAGCTCGTTTGGAAAGGAAAGTACGTACTCTGACGTTTGAATCATGATTAACAATATATTTTTCCCAATCTCAGAATTATCTGCTATCTTTTTTTTTTTTTTTAATACTTGAGTTCAATGTTTTATAACTTCAATTCCTAGTGAAGATTGAATACAAATTGTATATATTGAGAGTATAAAATTTTTGATATAGACATCTAATTAAATATTCTTTTAGGCATGATTTTTGAAATAATAAAATGAGAGTAAACGAAACTTTATTTATTCATGTGATGACAACATTAATTGAATAAGAGTATAAAAGACTTTTATCTATCAATTTATCAAATTAAACGCATAAATATTTTTTACTAACCAAAAAGAGATCATGCACCCCACTATATATATATATATATATATATATATATATATATATATATATATATATATGTATAGTTATTTAGTTAAGCAAAAAGTTTACTGCTTGGTATTTAAATTTTTTACCTATGGCTTTCCTGCAAGTACTGAAGTTGTTGCCTCAAGGTTGCTGCTTCTCGCTGCCAAAACTAGCAAGTAGAGATACGGAAATCAGATAAATGAAATAATGATCAGGCCGGGAAGCGAAGTTTAATTCCAACATTAAGGCGGGGTATCACCCAACGGAATGATGCTTTTGAAACAAAGTTTCTTGCTGATGATAAGGGGGTGTGCCTCATTTTGCTGCGACATTATTAATTGTGACCTAAACCTGCTTCTTTATAGTATGTACCTGACTATGAATTTTGGAGGGAAAAGAGAGAAAAAGAAATGATTTATATAGTGTAAAATTTAAAAATTTTACTCTCATTCTTTTTAAAACTCAAATTCATAAATACATTTGTATAGTCTTTCAGAGAGGAATTTCTCATAAAATGATCAATTTCACATAGAAGCTTGGCTATTTGCATGTAAGTGACAATCACATGATTCAAGGCATTAATAAGATAAAAGTTTTGCTTGTCCAATATTTCATGCCTACCTTTACCTTTCCATCAATTGAGCCTAAGTTTGAAAAGAAAACTCAGTGAGTAAATAGATACAAAATAGATGACTTTTGACACTCTGTTTTTGTTTACTAAAGATTATAGGATGTCTCATGGGTGGAATATAGGGTATATGTGGAGCACAATATTGATATACTATGTTTTAATATATCCTATGTTTTTGGTTAGTAAAAAGAGATCATGCACCCCACAATAATACCATCATGTTTCATATATCCTATGTTTCAATATACTAAAACTTGATGGTTTGGTATTATTGTGGCCTTTTGAAAGTTGTTGAACTCTTGAAACTTAAAAAGTTATAATGGTACTATTATTTGATAAAAAATAATATAGAAATTATTGTCAATAAGGAGAAGCTACAATAGTAGTGTTTGATATATATATATATGAAACTCTTTTTAGAATTCAAAATGACTATAATAGATATGGATACTAAAGAAGTAATCTCTACTTTTATTGTCATTAAATAAAATAAAGTCATATTAATATTTAAAATTTTAGAGAACCCAAACCAACTTCGAAAAGTATTGAATGAGATGTTCACAGAAAATATTACTGGTTTTTAAAAGTTGAGAGCAAAAACATCTCAATTTTTTATTTATTAAATAGAAAAAATTAACTTATATTTTTTATAAGCATGTATGAGCACCCCTTCCAAGAGCATTACCAAATGCCTAAGAGGAAATTTTTCCTATTTCGATTACTTGATCTAATCTATCTAGGTAGTTATCATTTTCACCTAGTTAGCTATCGTTTTCACCTAGAGTATACTTGGATTAGTGGCAAGTAGTGAAATGGAATAAAATAGAGTGGAATTAAGAGTGATATAATTATTTCATTATATTTTTTGGATACGTCAATGAAATGATCAAAGAAATTATAATACTTATAAACATTTTATTCCCATAATACCCTTAATAGAATATTAGCAATAGATAGCTAGCTAGAAGGAGAAAATGATTTTAGTTTTCATTCTATCTTATTTCCCTTACTCTGGAGGAAGAAAAATAGAAAGTAATGGTGAGATTTGGTGGAATAAAGTTCATTTATCTTCTTTACTCTCCATCAGACTATTTAAGTTTAATTTAAATGCTAAATTTGAGTTGGGATAGCTTTAAAATTTGTATATATTAATTAGAAGTGCTTTGGAAGAAAATTAATCTAGATATAATATTGTTTAATATTTTTGTTGTTGCTCCCTCTTCTTCCCTACACAATCCCCTCTTTATTAGATATTGCAAAATGGGTGCAATTTCTTAAACCGACAAAAATAGCAGGTTGTATCTTGAATATTTTTAATTGACTCCTCCACCCCTCAAATTTTTTAAGGTTTAATTATTTTAGGGGTACTTATAATTTTACTCAATTTTTAATTAAGTCTCTATAGTTTAAAAACTTGTAAACAAGTTTTTGTACTTAACCAGAATCTTCAAGTCTCTATAGTTTAACAATTTATTATTAAATCCTTAAACTATATAAAAATTTTCAATTAAGTCTTCATAACTTAAAAATTTTGTGATTAAGCTAAGTCCTTATAGTTTTGTACTATATATAGATTTAGTTAAAAAAATTTATACAATATAAAGACTTAATTGAAAACTTTTGTGTAGTATAGGAACTTGATTTCAAATTTTTAAATTATAGGAACCTAATAAAAAATTTTATATAATTTAGAGACTTGATTATAAACTTTTATCTTATTGGATCCAATTAAAAATTTAGTGAAACTATAGAGACCTCTAGAATAGTTCAATTTTTTCAGTCCACTTAATCTCCCTCCTTTAATCTGCGTGGTCGATCAATGGGCCGAGGCGAATTTGACCTATATGGACAGAGTGTTTTGTTAATAATTCATTAATTAGTTGTGTTTTATTTATATTATTCAATTATATTTGAATTTTTAAGTAAATTATGTAATTTGAACTTTTAATATTATCTCATTATGTTTGGTGAAAATTTTATCAATTATTTCATTTTTTATTTTTGAAAAGATTTCCCCCTGAACTAGTTCACTAAAAACATATTAAATAAGTATGTATTTTAACTTTTATTTTTCACTAATTAACCCATCAAAGATAAGGTGGGTTGCCATAGGCAATCTGTATTACTAAGGCTAGTTAACCTGCCCTGTCCCATTTTAGACAGACTCATAGTAAACTATGGCAATAAGAGGATTAGTTAACCTATTTTGTCATCTTTATTGCCTATCTCAATTATATATGTTAAGTAATAATGCGTAATTGTCAATGAATTGTAATAATGCATGGAAGTGGCACCTCCTCTTGTTCTTGTGTTTAGGAGGCTTATTTGGTTTAGGTTAGGAATTCAATCCCTACTTGTCCATCTCTTTTCCATTTCTCCATAGCTTGGAGCTCTTTTGGAAAGGGAAAAAAAAATCCAGCATACTCAATGCTGCAAATGTATGCAAACTATTGGAATCATGAAATTTTTAGTATGTATACCTAGATGAGTTTAAAGGTAACTATAGAAAGTTAAGTCTCACACACGTAGATTAGACATAAGCCTTTATAATTATTTAGACGTTCCTTCTCCTTTCAAACAAACTTTTGAGGTGAAGATAGATCTTCAGTTCTAAGATTAGTTCCAAGATTATGTTAAGACACTTATAGCTTGCAGATATTTAGTCCTATAAATTTCACACTTCTTATGTCTAGTTTCCAGCATGATGAGGGTGTGTTAAGTCCCGTATCAGCTAGACATATGGCCTGCATGACCTTTAAAATCTCCCGTTAGCATATTAAGGTGAAGTTAATGTCACAATTTTAAGATATGATTGGTGAGCTATATCAATTACCTTGATTTCTGAAGCAGGATTCATTAGCTGATGATGATCTTCTTTTAGCTTGTTATAGCGCTCAATGACAGATTTCATGCTGCGCATATATGTAAAAGTCAAAATTAATACTGAGGTGGAGATATTCCATCGTATTGAAACAATTAGAAATTTTGTTTTAATCCAAATATCACAATATATATTGACAAGAATCTCTTATATCGGAGAAGGAGATAGAGGATGCAATTTTCATATGCAAATAACTTAAGATAATTAGCTCCTCAATTAGTTAGCTACTTATTGGATTTGTCTTTGAAAGTAGGTGAGACTAAAGTCACCCAAATCCACCAGGGAAATATATGATGTCCACAACCCCCCACCGGCGGCCCACAGAAAAAACCTGGGAAATCTGATCTTAAATTATAGATTAGTTTTAGGCCGCAAACTCTTTGAACATGATCCAAAAAGAGCAAATACCATACGGAAGTTATGGGATTTATTAAGCACAGGTAGATAGATGATGGATTGCTACGCAGTGCAACTCACTATCCACAAGAACATAAATTCTTTCATGTTTGCTAATTTGAAGAGTATCAAGAGAACTTTTATGTTTAATTCATAATAAAATTAAGGGCTGCTTGAAGAGTATCAAAGCAATAGGTTGCTACATATTCCGGTAATCATGTAGATTATTATTATTATTATATAGTTATCAACGTGTATATATTCAATCAATTATTCACCTAATATAAGAAAAGAGGTAATTAAGCTCCGAGAGAGTTTTGGATTTTGATTACTCAGTAAACTAAATAAAAAATAATAATAAAAAGATGAAAGAATTATCTTAATTAATTACCTGGTGCTAGCAAAGTCATAAAGCTTGCCAGTGCAGGAGAATACAATCAATCCAACTTCTGCATCGCATAGAATGGATAGTTCTCTAGCTTTCTTCATCAACCCGTTTCTTCTCTTTGAGAAAGTCACTTGTCTGCTAGTCGAGTTGTCTATCCTTCGAATCACGATTTTTCCTCTCCCCATCTTTGGTCAAAACCTAAAAGGCCTCACAAACGTTCTTCTCTTCCCTTCTTTCAACTGCATGTGGCAGATCAGCGAACAAGCTCTGAGATTCACATGTCGATCGACACAAAATGCTCGGTCTTGAATTGAAAAGAAATTGCAACAAATTGCTTGAAAAAAATGCGTAAAATCACCCGCACTCGAAAACGAAAATTATAAGTGCAATTAACAATATTTGTAAGTAGAAATAAGTGGAGACATAAGAATAATGAAATCAACTTACTCGAAAATTATGGGAGTGAAAAGAAAGGGCTGAAGAAAAAGAAGGAAGTTTGCGGGTGCACTTTAATGGATGTAATATAGGGGAAGCTACAAGTAGGATTTGTAGGACGAAGTTTACCACCTAAATCCCCAAAGTGGCGCTTTTCTGTATGTGTTTTTTGTTATTTTTTTTTTTTAGGGATTCATGTATTTATTGTTTAAAAGGGTGATTAATTTCTTTAAGATATAAAATTCATATATTTACACACACTATCAAAAAGTGACTGTTTTACGAGTGTGATGATGATTTCTTATTATTCTATTCATGTATTACATTTTTAATAGTGATAAAATGAATATGGTCACAATTTTTAAATATTAAAATAATATTTTTATTTTGAAGTGCTTTGACGCGAGGGGTTTTGAGGCAGGTTAGGGTGTGTTTGGGGATTTTTGCGTAGGACTCTCAAATGGTAAAAAGTAGCGTGGGAGAATCACGGAAAGGGCTCAGGTGGGAAAGACAGAGTGGATGGGGCACGTGTTGGTCAACGGCAGCGCGTGGGACGTAACCTGGGACTGGTCGCAATTGGGATTGTCGTCCAGGAATCATGGGGAAATTACAAAATTGAGTTTCTACGACGTATGGATCACTGACGCGTAGCTCATCAAAACCAGGGGCGCTTCCCCTTCCTACTTTTGCGTTTTGCGGAAATGGGTCTTCGAGCCTTGCTTCCTTTCCATTATTGATACTGTTTATAAAGTTATTTTGAATCTCTCGCATAGTAAATCCAAATTAACTTTCATTTATAGCTGAAAAGCTCATGACTACCAGAAGGTGCCAAAACAAAATGTACAGGGGTTTCACCATAGCAGAAGAAACAGAAATGCAAAGGTCGTCTCAACAAATCGAAACAAAACCAGAAGCAGAAATAAATTATGAGTACCCATAAGAGATAAGTCTCTTTAAATTTACATTGTAAAATAGAATTTAAGGAAACTAACAAATTAATAGTCGTGCACTAAAGTGCCCATCATTAATTATGCTTTTTTTGTTTTCAAATTAAAGACTACCCCCTCCGCCGTTTTCATTTATCTGTCCAATTTTAAAATTATTTTTAGAATATTTGTTCATTTCAACTATTAACATAACAATATATTTTTTTTCCAATAATACTCGATGTGATTAATGTGTTGATTGAGGTAGTATATTGATGATGTAGTATATTAATATACATTAATAAAAATGAAGGGTGAAAATATGCCAGACTAAATTAGATTTTGACTTAAATAGGTCTGATTTATATTGCTAGAAGGTAGACTTGTATTGTTACTTGACACAAACTTTTTTCATGACACTTTCTTAAAAGTGTAGCCTAGCCCGAAAGCATATTAAATTATAAATTTTTTGGGTTATACTTATATCTCTTTAAGTTTGGTGAAATTTACCTGAACTCCTCTTTATTTATTCCAGTAACACTAACTTTTCCTGGATGCATTGTTTATTATATGATAGATGGGAGATCAATGTAATGATTTTACAAATTCAGGGGATGTCAGTGTAATGATTTTATAAACTCAGCGATTTTCTAAATAGAGGATAAGTGGTGAATTTCCCCCAATCTCAGGGGAAATAAATATAATTTATCCTATTTATAATAATAATATGTAGTTCATTCTATTAAACCTAATAGGCTATTTTTATTTCTTGGAGCCTAACCTGTTTAGTCAAAAAAAATTTTGAAAATCCTAATCCTGACTTGTTTACTAAATAGGTTTGGTTAAGTTAGGCCAAATGTATACAGGTTAAAGGTCTCTGATGAGCAACTTGACCTACTTCCCTCCCTAATGAAAATATACAAGGGTTAATATAGAAGTTATGGATATATATATATATATATATATATATATATATATATATATATATATATATATATGCATAATTATAATTATCATAAATATTTTGTTACATGTACAAAATAAGTATAATCATGATGTGTTATTGTATAAATTTTTTCACCCTAAACCAAGTATATTACTATATATACATGTAAGACAATTTACAGAGAAAATTCTCAGACGTAGGTGACCTTCAAGAGCGTGTCATAAATAAACTGCCGAAGTCTTTGAATTAGCTTCGGACGAAGTGGATTGGATTACTTTCCCATAGTTGCGATTGTGATGCTCTCAATCAGCGGAATTCAGAACTAGATATGCCCTGATGAGCTTCTAACGAGTCAAATGAATCCGACACGTTATAGTCTTACCTCTGGTGGCAACAACTACTTATTGGCATATTATACACACGAAAGCATATGAAGGGAGACTAGTGATCAATTTTAATAGTAATACAAGAAGTAAAATTTTATCACTAAATTTTTCATAAATAATTAAAATTAAATTATAATTTTTAAGTAACTTTTAATTTTGACCATCTATTTATGATTTAATGGTAAAATTTTATTTTTCCCACTTCTCACTTAATAATTAAGATGCATTCTATTTTTTTCCTTTTATAATTATCGGCAATTTAAATAAGTGCAGGGCTACTATATATATACTTTCAACTACTTATTTATATTTCTGCATCAGTAAACTTATTCACATTTAACGTGCAATCTATTCTCATATCGCGATGATAATATAAATGTATAATCATTTAACTCTTGAATTAATAAAAATTAATTAATTTGAACATAATTTAAAGAAAGTGAACCACCAAATAATTAGTACGTGAAAGATCCGGTGCTAGCTAATTATTTTAGTAGAATATTTATTTGTCCTGTGGTCCCTTAGGGTGAGTTTAAAGTCACTTTCAAATTGATCCAATTAAATTATAACAAAGCCATGCATAAAAAAAAAAAAAATTAAATGAAGCAAACTATAGTTAGTATATAGGGAAGTCAAATAGTGGTCGCTAAAAAAAAGAGTAATTTCCATTTTTGAAATTGCATATGTATTTTACTTTAGTCTATAAAATTAAAAAATTAATAATCAATCTATAAAATTATAAAACTTTTATATATTTAAATTAGTTCCTGGACCAACTCAAGTTAATCCTACTATGCGTCATTCAAAAGACTAAATGTGATTCACGTTACGTAATTTTATAGAGTAATTTGTTAATTTCTTAATTTTAAGAATAAAAAAACATATATACAACTTCATAAACTAAAATTAGCATTCATTCCTAAAAAAACATTGGAAGATGCATGATGAGGCAATGCGAAACTCCTTTGGGACTAAGTCTACTAAACATTTAGTACAACCAAAAAAAAAGTCTACCAAAAATCTTTTTATTAGGACTACTTTCATAATTTATTCTTTGAAAAAAATCGTTAACAGTAACTAGTTGGGAATGTGTGAATACATAATTGAGTGAATTAATATAGCTCCCACCTTATAATTATAAAAGGATCACATATTTTGATTCAACAATAACTGGTTTAATTTACATATAAAAATAAACTCAGATAAAAATTATATATAAAATAAATACTTATTTGAACTTATATATATATATATATATATATATATATATATATATATATATATATATATATATTCCTTCATCAGTCTTTGAAAAACTATTGTTTAACGTATGAATTGTGAGGACATCGTTATTAAAGACTAAATATTTTTTTATTAAGAGACTAAATTAATATAAATTTGATTTTAAAGACTAAATCATAATATATTATTCATATTTTAAGGCAGTGAGATGAATGTGAATTTATAAATAATTTTTTTTATTCAACTTCCGGCTGAATTTATTGTTCTTTCTTTCTTTCTTTCTTTCTAATTGGCTAATCAATTTGCCGAAAAGGTTACACTTTATACTCTTCCATTTCAGTTCCATTCATCAATTTTTTGAGATTTTTTAAGCATATGTCTATTTATCATATAAAAAAGTATTAATTTGTTATTAACACTGTTCACATTATAATTAATTGTACTCACTTACTTTAATTGATATATTGTTACTTACTTTTTTGAAATAGAGGCAATCTTATTCATTTATATAATTTTTTACTATTATTAAAATTTATTTATTAATTTTTACCCCCTCTAGTAAAAAATATAGTCATTTTTGGATTTTTTGTTTGGTACAAAATATAAGTCATCTTCATATTTTAAGAAAGTATTAATTATTTTTTATCCATTTTATCCCCATATTTATAATGAGTGAGAATTGAATGTGAGTATAATTATTTAATAAAGAGACAATTTATGATGAGTGATAAATAATATTTTTTAGTTTTTACTTTTATTTTTTTAAAAGATCAATAAAATTCAATTATCACTCTAATTCTCATATATAACTTTAAAATGCTTATATTGTTGATCGAATGGAGCATATCTATTCTTTTTAAACAGATAGAAAGAAACATAGCGAGTATCACTTAATATAATTTTGTTACTGAAACTTTTCCAATAACAGCTCTAGAGCAAATCAATATTTTCACTTGATCATGTGATGGTAATGCCCACACACATGATCCAGAAGGAATCCGGCTATCTAAATATATGATTAATGCCACTAACACTTATTACTGTTCTGTTCATCAGTGTTTATTATGGCTACAATTCTGGAAAGAGCTTGTCATTTTATTGCCGTCAATAGTCCAACTGAAGGAAGCTTAAAATGTAGAACAAGACCAGAAATATATATAGAATATAGATAAATACTCCGACAAGTAAGTTGGCTGTGTAAGCATGGCCTTTCTGGAGTAATATATATTTTTTGTTTGAATCGGGATACATTCATTACTATATATTAATATTAATGCAAATATTAATCAATCTTATCTCGTTGAATACTTTATTTAAACAAAATTCCAACGCACTAATTAGTTTTAACACTGTTGTTTGTTTTATACGTGGTCCAAACGCTATTCTTGTTGGCTCACCAACCGATCAAATTCCAGCAGGTGGAACTCACATCAAGGCCGCTTTGGCCTTTTGGTGCTCTCTAGTCAGAGGATCTGCCAGCTGCTACTATAAAGTTGAAGAATTCAAAAAATATCAAGCATCTCACATGCTGCTGACTGGGCAACTTCTTGTTAATTTGACTGCTACTCAGACTGACTAACGGCTAATTGGGTTATCTAAACTAGGAATAACTTGTTTCGGATTTAATAAGGTTTCCCAAATAGGAAAGAACGACCGTTTCTATTTGAAGAGAATACTAAATTATTGTTCCACCGTCTCTTTCTGCTAAAAATTTCTTCAAGTGATGCTATTTAATCACAAAAAAATGGATATTTATTTGGACAATCATTTAATAATCATTGGATGTAATGTGATGAATGGAGTATATGTAGGATCCATCATCATATTCAATTATTGTTAAGTGGGTGTCTCAATAAGCACTTATTTTTTGGGTGTTTAAATAATATTTTTGTAGTTTCTTCATATCATTGGTCTTGGAAGTTGGAACAATCAAGCATCTCAAATTTAATATCCATCCAACTTGTACAGCCACCTAGTATTTCAGATATTTAAAATTGTTTTTTTTACATATTATAGCTTTAATTAATTGAATTTACTCTTGTTTTACTTAATGAATCTTTTTAATTTTAGAAACCATTCACTACTTGAAATATGCAACAATCATTCTATTGGTAATACCGAGGGATTTTGTGAAGGAAATAATAAAAATTTGGTCAAACTTTTTTTTTTTGGTATTGCTATTGCCGAAGGAAAAGGTGGCATGAAATGAGTTCAAAATTCGACAGCGGTGATCCAATGCTTGACAGCACTAGTCTGGCGGTGATTTGACTACTAGCAGCGATTGTCTTGTGTTGACGGCAATGCTCTATCAACATTTATGCTGATTTAAGGTTAAGAACAATTTGGTCTCTTTACTTTATAGTAACATTCCTTTCTGTAAGGTTTCAAGTGTAACGGGTGAAGTCTTACTTCGGTTGCAAAGAATGGACTATATGAGGTGTACTCATTGTTTTCAAATTTTGGATCAAGATATGATGTCCGGTTCACTTATATGGTTTTCTCACTTAGCCCATTGTCTTGGATCTCTCCTATAATGGATGGGATACGTTCTTATTATGCTCCGTGGTTGTAGCATTGTTTGAACTTCCACATTTGAAGAGAAGTATGATATTTGATTAAGAATTATCCTTAGTTGGTTGTTGGAAGGAAATGTGTTACTGTATGAGTGCTTTTTGAAAAGGTTCTGGCTATGAAAGACTTGGTATTTAAGTGTATCGTTGTGACTCACCTCTCTTTCCTGAAAACCTTCCTTGTACGCTATTCTATATGATTGGATAGAAAAATTAATGGAATAAGCAGTTTTGGCTTGTGGTAAATTCAAGTCAAGGATGTTGTGATACAATCAGGATTACACATACATAAAAAAAAAAGTGTTGTTAACATGTCCACAATTATATACGGGTAGTGATTAGCATTTATACAAGGTGTGTGGCGGCATCATGTAGGTGTTGTTAGTGGATCCATAATTACACACAAGCATTGGTTGGTGTTGAGATGCAAGGTGTGCAGTGGGGGTTATGACGATGGTTGAAGAACTTGTAGGAAAAGCCAATGTGAAAGTCGCACCATAAATTTTTCAACGTGCTTTTGACATGTGGTAATGTGAAATTCTTGGAATTATCTAATCCAAGTGATCAATATACATTTTATGGTGGAGTATGATAGTTTTTTGAACTATAATTGTCAGTGTAGACAATGGCTGTAAAGGATTGTTGGTGTAGATAATGGAAGCTGAAGATGTGCTCATTTCAATTAAGGTGGAGATTGTTGAGGTTGATTGAAATAAAACATTTGGGAAAAGTCTCATATTGCCCAATAATGAAAGGAGAGGGAGGAAGCTTCTTGGAACAAGTTCCACATCGCCCACAATATCAAGTGGATAGAGAGAGGCCAATACTATATATATGGATTCAATTGTTTGTTTTAACTTGCACCAATCAGAAATACTTTAAGCTTGTATTTGACTTTCTTCTTTTTTTTATACTCTTGTCTTAGAGTGTTATAAGATATAGTTTAGATACTTGCATTGGAAAGTGTGTATGTGTACTAGCAGTGGATAGGGTATTTGAGAGTAAAGTCTATGTGTTGTAAGAATTTTTACAGTATTATTTTCTGGTTGTCATTTTGCAGCAACCGTCATTTTTTTCCCTAGTTTTTGAGTTTTTCATGTTAGGGATTATATTGTGATTGTTCTTCCTATTTTTATTTCTCCATGTTTAAGGGCAATTCTAAAGGGGAAATGACATTTTTCCTAATAAGTGGTATCAGAGTTGATGCTTTGAATTCGGCTTAATGGAGTATTGGAGGAATGGTGGGTTAATACCATTGAATACTCAAGCTTTCATTGAGGAGGGAATAGATTGTGTTAGACCTTACACTTGAGGACAGATTATTATATTTCAAGTATAAGGGGTGAACTTCCATATAAGCTAGGAATGGACTATGTGAGATATATATATATATATATATATATATATATATATATATATATATATATATATATATATATATATATATGAGATGGAAGAACCCATAGACTCATTGCCTTAAGATTTTGTGTCAAGATGTGGTGTTCAGTCCACTTATATTGTTTTCTTACTTCGCCCTTTATTTTGAATTTCTCCCATGTTGGGCTCCTTGACCCAACACCTTCTCCTAGGAGATTTTTACATTAACATTCCCTTCCCATGGGAATATTCCCAAGGTGAATGGTGGGAATGAAAATGGGTTAGTTTTAATTCCTAGGAAAGTTATTCGAGAATATTTTTTCAAATCATCTACCAAAAATGAAAATCTTACACTCTTATTGTCACATTCCCAAGAATGTGTGTACATCCCTTGAAACAAACTGGCCCTTAGTTTTAAAAGGTAAAACCTACTATATCAGTGGATTGCACTTGAGTTTAGATTAAATATTTTCTGCACAAATAACCAGTCTACTTTCCTCGAAAATATGGCCAATTATTATTATTCTTTATTCTTATCAGGACTTAAAGTTCAAAGAAAATGTTACACACTAACAAATTGACTTCTAATATAACAAATAATATTCACAAAAAAATCAACTAAGCCACAAAATAGAAGCCTATCAAAGAAGGAAATATCTAAAAGTTACATTTATGATTTTCCTTAGCTAATTTATCAGCACACTTTCTAAGCTCCAATGTTATAAATTTATAATCATTACACAACAAATTCAGGATTGTGCTAGTGATGCAGCTATCAGATTCTATGGCTTGTGGTTGATTGTGCACAACGAGGAAGGGAGTTTTGTGGCTAGGAAGGTGGAGTGGCGGGTGGCTTTCTTCTCGGAAAAGGGTGAAGTGCTCACTATTAGAGAAGGTCTCTTCTTTGGTCAGCAGATCTATGCCTGGAAGGATATTCAAGAAATGCTATCAATAAAGTCATTGATGGAAGCCCTAACTTATCTTTCTTGCAAGTTCAATAGTCTTAAGTAATTTTTTTCCTATGCTTCTCACCTTTTTAATTTTGATTGTACTTTTGCTCCTAGGGAATGCAACCTAGTGGTTGATGCACTTGCAACTTATGCTTTATTTAGCAGATCTAATGTGTAGAGGAAAGACCCACTTGATTTAATTTTTGGTCTCTCTCCTATTTGTGGATTTATATTCTTAGTATGTTCAGATTCCCCAGTTAAAAAGAAAAACTTATAAGTGTACTATGGAAGGATATTCAATAAATGCTATCAATAAAGTCTTTAATGGAACCTTAACTTATCCTTCTCACAAGGTCAATAGTCATAAATATTTTTTCCTGTGCTTCTTGCCTTTTTAATTTTGATTGTAGTTTTGCTCCTAAGGAATGCAACCAAGTAGCTAATGCACTTGCAACTTATGCTTTATTTAATAGGTCTTATGTATGGAGGAAGGACCCACCTAATAACTTTTAGTCATTCTCCTATCTATGAATTTATAATCTTAATAAGATCGATTAGATTTTCCACATAAAAAGAACTTATAAGCGCACTATGATGATTCCCTGAACTATGCTATCTAATCAGTTTAACAACACTAGTTGAGTTAACTTGCAAAATGATAATCCAAAATTTCATATTCAAACTAAAAAATAGTCTCCAATAAGCACCTCAAAGATCTCCCACACGCGTTTATCGAACACGGTCAACTACACGGGTTTCAACATTAAACTAATTTAGAAACCAGAAATGATATTTGAACATCCTCATCCTCGAATAATTGGGGGCTACCACCATATTCAAAAGTGGATATTCAAATAACATTACTCTATAGAAACTATACGTAACAAAAAATTTGGTTGATAATGCAACGTTTTTAGTTTTTGAAGTGATCATAATAGTTTTTGAACTCAGCTCCTTGAAGGCTAATTAAATCTGAAGAAAATGTAAAACTTTTATATTAGATATTATATATACTAATGTGGACGTAAGTGAATATTAAATTATGCGTAGGTTGAGGTGAAATAAATATTTTTTGTATGTGCTAGGGAGAAATGTTATATCTGATGTGAAAGTTTGCAAGTAAGAACTAAGAAGTGCTCTAGCTGAACTTATTCAGGGGCTCACACTGCCCTTCGCACGCCCTTCGTCGAGCTTGTGGCAATGGGGAACATTCCGTACAACACTGACATAATATTGTGGATTTTCCGAATTTCAAAGTGGAAGGCTGCATTTTAGGCAGCGAAAGGCTCAACTTTATGATATTATTATTATCAGCTTGTGAAATACCAATTATAAATTCGTACGACTATAATGCCATGTCCATAGTGCTTACCGCTAAATGGGTCTTGAAGCTAAAATGTCCTCCTTTTTATATGTGGACTGTGTACGACTCTTTAGGAACTTGCACTTGATTGGTCCTAGCCCACGTGAAAAAGATTTGTTGTCCAATGAAGATATATTTTGTCTCGTTAAACAATCACTGGGTTGTTTGTGTTCAAACTAACCTAAATCTATTTGTTTAAGGATTGCGATTGAAGTAAAGCCTTGGGAATAATGTCTCCAACAAAGACCCTGTCCAGTGATAGGTATAGTTAGTCAACTACTAAGCGTGTATTTAACTCTACATTTGTAGAATTGATTTTGAGGTAAAATGATTTATACTTAGTAATTAATTTGATCTGTTAAGGGATTTTGACAAAGATTACAAGAATAAAAATTAAACCTAAAAGTAATAATTTTTTACTTTTACTAGGATCCAAAATCAATTCTAGAATTGTGTCTTACTAAAAAACCAAACATGTTAAAAAATTGACAAAATTGTCAATTTTGCAGCTCCAAAATCGATTTTGAGCCCTACTACTGATTTTCCAAACACACTGTAAATGGTTTAGCTTTTTCTGATTTATTGTCTGATTCCAACTTGGGAAACTGCACCAAAATTGGGAGAAATTATTGCATCTTTCTGGAACACATTTGAAGCATCTTTTATGAGCACTCATTTAATTAGATTCTCTATATTATAATTTGTAAATATTATAAAATAAATTGAATGATTGTGCATATTTATGGAACATGTATTAATTATTTCAGGTGCATGCAAGAATATTTTATTAGTTCTTGGGATATGATAGATTTTTTTTATTATTTAATTGGCAATTGCAAACTTGATATTGACTTCTGAATAATCTCTCCCTCTCTTCAAAAAAGTACGTTTTTCCAATTTAATACGCGCATCTTTGAAGGGGAGATGCATTTCTTTTCTTAATTATTAATTCTTTTTATTGAGAGACAAAGATTGTAGATAAGAAAGTAGAACATAAATTTAAATCTTAAACCTATATGTGACCAAGCCACAAAGAGTGGGTTAGTTAAAATGGGTTTGAGAAATTTAGATCATAGAAAATTTTTTGAGATAATATTTTTAAAAAATACTACTATGTTATAAAAAGGAATTTCTTCAGACTTCAGTTGTAAGCAGCGGCATTAGATGTCACATTAATTATTACTAGATGCTAGATACTATAATTCTAAAAAAAGGTCAAAGGGCATAGTTGTTGGTGGTTAACTAACTGCGGGATTTTTTATGTTTAACGGCCTGTACGAGGATCTCGACAGTCTGGATTATTTGAGCTAGCTGTAAAGGTTATTGGATTTGCATATCCTTTCTTTCAGATCCTAAGAAGGAGCCATTTCGTTCGTGTGCTTGACTACACTTTGATTTAAGCTTGAACTCTTCAATGTACTTTTAAGTTTTAATAGCTAGCATTTCTGTTTGTAAATAATTGTTCAATTTAAATGTGCATATGAATTAAGTAAATGATTGAAAATTTAATGTTAAAAAAGTTTAGTTATATTTTACAAAATTATTCTCACTATTATTCTCTTCTTTAATAATTTCACTTGCTCTTTTTCTCACTATTTGATAGGAATATAATTGAAAAGAAATAATTAATATTGTTTACACCTTGTGTATCAAAAAAGGAAAATACTGTCTACACCTTGCTAGTAATAGTATGGAGTTGTATAGGTGGACAAGAATATTTCTTAAAAAATAAAAATAAGTAAATAACATTAATTAAGATAATTAAATAGAATTAACTAGACTAAGGATAATATTGGTAAAAAATTAATGCTTTTTTTTATATGTTAAATGGACAAATATTTTAAAATAAGGATTTAATTTGAATATACCAATAGTGTAAAAAAGTTTACATAGTCATCTAATCATACAATAACATATTAGTAAATATGATTTACCCACTATTTGAAAAGTTATGTAAAATAAGAGATTTAATTAAATAACAATATAAAATAATTTCACACTATCAATGTATTAAAATTAAACTCTTTAGCCATGTTTAATGCATCGTATATAATAAG
This sequence comes from Dalbergia cochinchinensis, assembly GCA_031216125.1. NCBI lineage: Eukaryota > Viridiplantae > Streptophyta > Magnoliopsida > Fabales > Fabaceae > Dalbergia > Dalbergia cochinchinensis. Next base: position 44,382,262 of record CM062370.1, read on the forward strand.
GCCTAATAATATTAGACATGATAATACAAGATCTAATAGCATAATATAAGGAGTTCATTGTATAAGTTTTTATATTATCTATTGTTTGATACACCACATGATCAGTAGTAGACAAGAGGATGGGGGGCATGGGTTGAACAATGGCATGAGGGTTGCACTCGATGGTGGGGCCGGGGGGGGCGTATCGACATATAAGAGTAAGTCGAGGCTAATTTAATATATGATTAATTAGTAAAAATAATACTATCATGTGGTGTTATAAGATCTCTTGGGATCGAACCTGATGAATTAATCCTATAGTTATAGGAAAAAATATGGTTTTGACCGTGTATAACATTATATTATCATATGTGACACTGAATATATGATTAAAATTTATAGTATTAGTATCAAATGGGACCTTAAAATAAAAGACGAAGAGAGTACAATATTTGAGAATAGATTATATATTTATACTGTTGAAACATATAAAGCATCGAAAGTCATACAAGCAAGAACATATACTTCCTGCGTTTTAGAATAACCGTTAGTTTTTAACTTTTTCATGTTTTAAAATCTATGTCTGTCTATAATATCTAGATAGTATTAATTTTTTTTCCTTTATACTATTAATATAAATGTGTTAGTTGACAAATATACATATAGTTTTGTCGTCTTATATAATTTTCTATATTTATCAAGATTTTTTGTATTTTCTTAGTATGTGTATTATTTAATTTTTGACAATTATTCTGAAACGGACATAGTACTTTCATACTTACATGTGTCTAGGTTTTGGGTGCCAAAAACGAAGAAGCTTGTATATTTTCATTGGAGCTAATGATATAGATTGTTTTCTTGCATTTCACTTCAAGTAGATCTACAAATTTATCGGTTGACCCTCCATCGATTAATTCTATTAAAATTAACATGCAATTGTGAGTTTAAAGTGTATTTGGATTAAATTGTTCTGCATTCAAACTAATCTATGATGAAAAAAAAATTCAAAAAACTTTTGAAGAGAAGTGATGATTTATCTAACAGTACTTATCACATTAAAACATCCCTTAACGTCTTTAACCAAACTCTTAACTCAGCCGATCTAAGTTATCCCTAGAGCATGCTAATCTTAAGTTTCAAAACCAGGTAGGATTTACTTAACTTTTAAGGTTTTCAAGCGTTACAATTCTGAGTCAAACAAGAAAGTTGCAGTTTAAGTTTTGTTTGGGGTTAGAAGTGAAATGAAAAGGGAAGACATTGAAGATAAGAAAAGGAAGGGATTTGGTGGCTTTGTCCTTCTCTTGTTTGAGGGAATCAGGACTCTCCAAAATAGAGAACTAAATAAGGGAGATTAATAGAAGAAGTTTTTTGGGGGATTTTAAAAACCTTCAAATACTTCTTCTCTATTTAAATAAAAACTCCTTAACATGTTAAAATCTTCCAATACCTCCCCTCTTATTGTCTCATCCTTCTAAATTGAATTCTTAAAACAAAGGCCAAAGGTTAACGTTTCGATTAGCTAGCCAGCCATACTATGTGCTCCAATCATGATGAAGATCTATCATAAATTAGGAGGAGCTGCTTTTGGGGTGTGGTTGTGTTGATTCTTTCTAAACTGTTGCACATGTTAGTCAAAGTATTATTCCTGTCTGTATACTCCCACTCCAAGATATTGTCATTGTTTTGTACTATTTTTGGAAAAAAATAAAATAAAACCCTACTAAAGATTATGTAGGAAGGGTTCCAAAACGGAGGATCAGTTTCAAAGCCCCCATTGAGTTGGAGAGAGGTTTTCGATTAAAATAGAGAGGAAAGAGTCAGCTGCCTTCGTTGTTGAGCCTCAAAGTTTATTTATTATTATCTTTATTCTCTTCGGCCAGAGTCACAAAGTTTAAAGAAATATAGTTCTTTTTTTTTTTTTTTGGGTTTGGGGGGGGGGGGGGGTGCTGGGCAGGCAACCAGTTCTGCTGGTGGTCTCGAGCCCTGGGTGCACTGCCTAGAGGCAGCATGCTTTGCCATTTGTGCTGGCCTCCGGGTGCAAAGAAATGTAGTTTAAAGAAATATGTTGGCATTTGGGCTTTTTGAGGATTTGGGCTTAGAGGAAATTAAATGTGATTGAATCTATCTCTTGGATTGGATTAGTGTTTGGACATGATCAGAAGTGTTGGACAAATAGTCGACAAAGACTCTGACCGAAAACCAAAGGAGTGAAACAAAGACCGACCATAACCAATAGAAAAGAAAGCCATTTTTGTTAAGAGCATTGCTATTTATACTCATTGTACGCGGGATACTGTATAGACTCATACCTCATTTATTATTGGATGAGATATAGACCATATTCAAGAAGGGTCTATATCACATTCAATAATAAATAAAATGTGAGCTGGCACGATGTCCTAAATATAATTACTATTTCTGTTTTCTTAATTTGGCCAGTCAATGTGGCTGCAACAAAGCCATTTTATGCTCTCCTCCTTCGATTTCTTCCTTGGACATGTGGCAAAAGCATATCTTGCAAACTTGTTACGCCACTTAGGAATGTTTGGAGCCACGACAGCACTCTCCTCACCCTAATGGACTCATCCAATTAAGCTTTTTTACTTATAAATAATGATAATGATGTCCAAATGCAAGAGAGAGAGATCTTTCCGCGCATCATGTAAGGCTTCACACTTGTTTCAAACTTTAAACTCACCAGTACACTACTATAATTATTAGTATGTAATATTATACGCAGCCCTCCACATAAAAGTTCCAAATATAAAAGTACATATACCATGATTGCAGTTTCAATTGATGCTTGAATAAAATAAACCATCAGTTCCCATATCATGATCAAAGTATTATTAGGAGAAATGGAGATGCTAATAAAACGTTCAAATAATCTTACCAGAATATACCGTTGACAACAAGAAGTCTTAATTTTGAGAATGTATTTTTCATTTAAGCCCAGATAACAGTAATGTGGCATAAAGTTTATTCCATTTCTACCGCAGTCATGCCAAACACATATAATGGGTGATAAGTTGGACTTGCGTTTGTCAGACTTGTCTGCATAATCTGTTACAATTGGAGACTAAAGACAATGCATATTTGCAAGAGATTTTAATCTCTAATGATGCCAAATATTGCAGCAATAGTCGGTTTCACTGTTAAATAGCAACTTGAATAGACAGAGACACACGCCGGTCTTTTGCTGCCGAATTCTAAAGGCTAAGCGCCAACGAGGATTTTCATTTTAATTTGATACTTGGGAGTATTATCTTGTCTGTCTTTTAAAAAGTATCTTTATAATCCTTACATAATTGTATTCATTTGATCAAAAACATTGGAAAGAGGTGCTCTTTTTTAGTCAAGACCCCAAACGATGCTGCCCGCATGGATTATTAGGTGGAGAATCTTGAGTTTAACACGATTTCAACAAGAACTACGGATGAACTTGCAGCAAGGAGGCCTCTGTTCATACATACACAGGTATAATCCTAAAATGACATAAAACAAATAACGAAAAGATAAAAAGAAAAAATTAATGTATACAAATTTCCTTCTTGGTGGCTAACACAACATCACTATCATTATACAAGATACTTATTTGTTTAAGTGCAAGATATTTCTTGGTTTAAGTGACAGAACAGAAGTATCCATTTCTTAAAACCAAAATTATTGTAGTTATCACCGTGCTCATTCTATGTTGCACGGTGGGCAGTGAAGGTTTTTTAATTTCTGGAATCAAGACAATCATTAAATCCACGATAAAAGGTAGCATGGAAGTATGGAACTTGATTAAATGAGGAAAAATATAATCAGACAGATGAAAACATAAATCCAAGTATCCAACTACCAGCCTTAAAACATTGGTGAGTCCTTCATATGACAGTGTTCCAGAAAAAAATTGAACTCAAAATTCTCCTTTAAGATGGCTTCTTGGCTTATTGGTTTTCATAACCCAACTCTCCTTTTCTGTTATACAATGGGAACCATTTTCTCCCTCCAGATAATCCCTCTTGGAAATCCGCTATCATTCAATTGCACCAGTTTTCAAACTGTCAACCTGGGAGGAGATGCTGCTATTGTACCACCAGGATTTATCCAAATCACCAAGACTACCATGGACCAAAGCAACAATTACAGTGTCGGGCGAGTCACGAGTGATACACTGCTGCAGCTCTGGGATAAGAGCTCTGGAGAGCTCACTGACTTCGCTACCACATTCTGCTTTGTTATTCATTCAGATAGGCCTTATTATGGAGATGGAATGGCCTTCTTCTTAGCTGATCCCGAGCTCCCAGTTCTAAAGGATATTTATGAAGGAGGTGGACTTGGCCTTGTAGATGGCACACAAGTGTTGCGTTCAACTGAGTACTCATTCATGGCAGTGGAGTTTGACACCTTCCAAAATCGATGGGACCCTCCAGGCATTCATGTAGGCTTGAATTTCAACTCTATGATCTCTACTGTAACTAAGCCATGGTTGGCGAATATTGCCGAAAGTAGAGTTTATAGCTGCAGCATTGAATACAATTCAAGAACTTTTAATTTGAGCGTTTCATACACTGAATACACAGATGATCAACCACCAGAATACGTATCACACAAGGTTGATTTCAGAGAATACTTACCAGAGCAAGTCATTGTTGGCTTCTCGGCCGCTACGGGAAGGTTGGTAGAGGTGCATAATTTGCTTTCATGGTCATTTAACACAAGTTTACAAGGCCATGGGATTGTCCCAAATGTGGTGACACCCACACCAGCCCCAACAATTCCCCGTCCCATTCATAAAAAACGGATCGAGTTAAGATGGTTGGTGGGGCTAGAAATTAGTATAGGTCTGATTGTGAGTTTTTTAATTCTGGTCTGCACTTCAATGTGGAAGAGGAGTAGAGAAAAAAAAGAAGAGTTAGCTTTTGATCTCATCATGGATGATGAATTCCAAAAAGGCTCCGGGCCCAAGAGGTTTTCCTACAATCAACTGGCAAGTGCAACTAACAAGTTTGCGGAGTCAAACAAGCTTGGACAAGGTGGTTTTGGTAGTGTGTATAGGGGTTATTTGAAAGACTCAAAAACCCATGTTGCCATCAAGAGGATATCAAGAGAGTCCAGACAGGGAATAAAGGAATATGCAACGGAAGTGAAGATCATTAGCCAACTGAGACATAGGAATTTGGTACAACTTGTAGGTTGGTGCCACAGGAAGAATGATCTACTACTCATATATGAGTTCATGCCAAATGGAAGCTTAGATTCCCATCTATATGGGGGAAAAAGTCTCTTGATGTGGCCAGTAAGGTATAACATAGCTCTGAGCTTGGCCTCAGCATTGCTATACCTCCAAGAAGAATGGGAGCAATGTGTGATTCATAGGGACATCAAATCAAGCAACATAATGTTGGGTTCTTGCTTTAGTGCTAAGCTTGGTGACTTTGGTTTGGCTAGGCTGGTGGATCATGAGAAAGGCTCAAAAACCACACTAATAGCTGGGACTAGGGGCTATATCGCCCCAGAATATATTGCTTCAGGAAAGGCTACTAAGGAATCTGATATGTACAGCTTTGGGGTTGTGCTATTGGAGATTGTCAGTGGAAAGAAACCCATTGGTTTAGAATCCAAGGAGGATCTAATAACTCTGGTTGAGTGGGTTTGGGAACTCTATGGAATGGGAAAGTCCCTTGAAGTAGCTGACCTCAATTTATGTGGTAACTTTGATGAGCAGCAAATGGAGCGTGTAGTAGGTGTTGGCCTGTGGTGTGTTCATCCAGATTATACGTTCAGGCCTTCTATAAGGCAAGTGATTCAAGTTCTTAAATTTGAGGCACCCTTACCAATTCTCCCAGAAAAGATGCCAGTGCCAACCTATCTTCCTCCAGCAATAAGAGCACTTTTTTCTTCTGTATCATCTTCGTTAGTAATAGACACAACACAATAATAACAAAAGAAGTTTTGTGTAGAGATGTGAAAATTGTGATATAGTGACTAGTAGTGAGTTTAACACCCTGACATTCTGCTAAGCTAAATGTGCAGTTTAAAAGGAGAGTCAAAGTGTTTAGGTGATACATGGAAACCTATGCTTTTTTGTGTGGCATTGTTTTTGTTAAACATATTAAACTTAATTAAACTATTACACATTCGCCGTTCTTCAAATATCATTCTCAAACATGCCTTCGGACGTCAGTCGTAAGCAGTCAGATCAGATGTCACATTAATTTGTTGATATTATAATACCATAAATGCTCAAAGGACATGTTGTTGGTGATTCAATAATTGCGGGATTTTTAATGGCTAACTACTGTACGAGGATCTCTACATTTGTACAGTATACGACATTACCTCAGATGCTGCGCTAGCTGTAAAGGTCATTGGATTTACCCTTTCTTTTCAGATCTTAAGAAGGAGCCATTATTTCATTCGTGCATGCTGACGCCTCTTTAATTACGCTTCAACTGTTCAATGCAACATATGCTTTTACTATTTTAATATCTCATTTTCTCAAATATCCAAACATCTCACTCACAATATATATGAGTCTCACCACTTATTTTTTTCCCAACTTATTCTCTTTCCATCATTCCTCTCACATTATATGGGACCCACATAAATGTCTACACCCATATGGATGTGTATATATATATATATATATATTTACATTGTAACTAACGATTTAGATTGTTTTCTTGCATTTCACTGCAAGATCAAAGTAGTAATTGGCTAGTTTTAAGGTTTTCAAGCGTTACAATTCTGAGCCATGAAAGGAAGTTGCAATTTAAAAGGAGCTGCTTTTTGGGTTGTGATTGTGTTCATTCATTCTTAACTTGTGCACATGTTTGTCAAAGTATTATTCGTGTCTATATACTCTCAATCCAACATATTTTTCTGTACTATTTTTAAAAATGGAGGATCAATTTCAAGCCCCCATTGAGTTGGAGATAGGTTACGGATTGCAATAAAGAACTACTTTGTGTGGGCACTCTCCTATAATGGATATGCTTAATACATCATTTCACTAAGAGGCCCCCTCCCAACCATATATATAGGACCTGATGTCCGAGTGAGTCAAGGACGCGTATTTGGCTTATATGGGAAAGAGGAGGAACTTTCTAGCCTCTTTGGCTTCCCTCTTTCTTTGATACGATGGTTCAAGGGTTATATATCAATGTTTTACTCTATCAATCTTGCTAACTTCTATCCAATCTTATTTATCATTTCTAATATTGATTTACATGCCATAATCATAATAAAAAATCTAGATCTGAGTTCTAAAATAAGTCACGCCAGAGGTAAACATATCGAAAATTTGGCTTGAATTTTGTCAAATATGTCTACATAATCTGATGTGTATGGAGACTAATGATAAGCCATATTTGAAAGAGATTTCAATATCTAACGAGAGAAATTCTTAGATATTTATGGAGTAAGATAAAACATTTACTATTTTGCTCTATTTCTTAATTAATAAATTAGTTATTGTATTAAAAAATATAGATACTTCAGGAAAGGCTACTAAGGAATCTGATGTATACAGCTTTGGAGTTGTATTGTCGGAGATTGCTAGTGGAAAGAAACCCATTGGTCTAGAAGCCAAGGAAGATCTAGTGACTTTGGTTGAGTAGGTTTGGGAGCTCTATGGAATGGAAAAGTCCCTTGAAGTAGCTGACCCCAAGTTATGTGGAGGCTTTGACGAGCAGCAAGTGGAACGTTTAGTTACGTTGGTGTTGGCCTATGGTGTGTTCATCCAGATTATTCATTCAGACCATTCATATGGCAAGTGGTTCAGGTACTTAGATTTGAGGCTCCCTTGCCAATCCTCCCCAAAAAGATGCCAGTGCCAACCTATCTTCCTCCAGCAATAAGAGCACTATTTTCTTCATTTTCATCTGCCTTGGCACTACACACAACACAATAATCACGAGAATTTTTATGTGCAGAAGTGAAAATTGTGATGGTGATTAGTGAGTTTAGCACCCTGACCCACTGCTGAGCTAAATTTGCATTGTAAAAAGGATGGCCGAAGTGTTAATGTGATACATGAAAATGTTATGCTCATTGCATAACATTATTTTATTAAATAATAATATAGTTTTAAATTTCAATTTTGTCCTCACCCAACCCTCTTCGCGCGGCCACAACCTATGTGCCTCATCACCGCGGCACCGACACAGCAGAGAACGGCCAACCGACATTTTATCTCAATATTAGCCTCTTTTAGTCTAAAGTATTTGCATTCATTTAACTAAAAATATTAGCATGAGGTGCTTTTGCCTTTTTCGGTGAAGACCACGAGTGATGATTGGCTGAAATCACAAACGATGCAACCGGCATGGGTTATAAAGTGGACAATCTTTAGTTATGTACGTTTCAAACAGTTGTTTTGGGGCAACTTCCAAAAAGGTATATACAGAGAGTTATAGTCCCAAAATGACGTATATAATGTAACCACAAATTAAAATATGAAATTATTGTGTAGAAATTTCCTCTAATTTTTCTTGGTTTCAACTGTGTGGTTTACAGAATTTCACTATTATGATAAGGATTTCTTAGTTTAAGTGACAGAAATATCCAGTTCTTAAGACCAAAATTCTTGTATTTATCACCGTGCTTATTCTATGTTACATGGTGGCAGTGAAGGCCCTTCCTGCAATTAAGATAACCACAAAATCCAAAATAAACAGCACAATGGAAGTAAACAATGGAACTCAATTAAATAGGGAAAAATATTGTAATGACAAAATAGGGAACAATCAGCCCCATGAAAACATAAAATATTGTACAAAAAAGAAAAAAAAAATTTCGGTAAGCAAAAGTTTGGATGAGGCTATGCGCTAATATTCTACCAAAGTCAGGACAGGCCCCCTAATCTCCTTTGGGATTTTCAGAAAAAAATTATATAATACTCTATCAATGAAGTCCTCACATCAATTAGAGGATTCAAACCCCCATCCTTATGGGGTATAAATTTTGGACCATTCTTGGAATATAAATTGTGCCCACCTTGTCGGCTCAAGAATAGTTTTTTTTTGTTTTTTTGTCTTAAAAATTGCACACACAATTTGGGTCGAGACTGGTAGTTTGATAAAATCCTCCTCAAATTCTTAAATGATCGCATTAGTTTGGGACCATGAAACCTTCCTTTTTTTTCTGGACAACAGACCTGGCTTGGAGTTGAAAAAAACTTTTGGGGAACACAATCAAGGATTAATAGGGAAAAATAATTCACATATGGTGTGTAATAAGGTGTTGTATTTAGATATGTGATTATCAAGTGATTTATCTTAATATGGTGTAAAATGAATCCGCCATTGGTGCATTCAACAAAGACAAGGATCGGACAGCATCTCTGCAACACTGGCAACATCAGTCGGCCTTTGGCGGATTCTCTTCCTGCCACCTGCAGTCCGCCTTTGGCGGATTCCTCCTGGGACACTACCAAGATGCGACGGCACCTGCAGAAGCTGTCTCCCATAGTTCACCTTTGGCGGATTCCAGTCTGCCACGGACAAGCTGGGCTGCATCGAGAAGGAAACGGGGAAATGACGCGTGGAAGGAAGGGGAGTTGCTCTTGCACCTTACTGAGGCAACCTCACATGCATCCTCTATTCATCTGCATGCATCTAAGACTTTGATATATACGCATCAACATGCGTTTGAATTTTTATTCAATGAATCAGAGTGAAATGATGGAACGAGAAGTGCATTATTGAGCAAGAGTTGGATTGAGAAGGGAGATGGGTTGCTACCTATAAAAGAATGAACGGAGGATGTAAGAATACATACATAAGAGAAGTGAGGGGAAAAAATGCCAAAGATAGTTCCAAAAAAATTAAGAGATAGCTGATCGAGAAAAATGGTGAAAACTGACAATACAATGAATTCAGATAGCCACATTGCTGTTAAAGTGTTAGAGTAAAATGTAATGTATTTTTAATTTGTTGCTGGAATTTATCTTTTATATATTTTTCAGTATGTTTAGTTGGACATAAATTGTGTGATTCATGAAAAAAATAATGCTCTAAATTTGTTATATTTTTTAATATATCTATTTAGTTGATTTTTTTTTTAGCAAAATGGAATTAGTTAAAAGATTAGTTAAATATATATATATATATATATACACACATGTTTTGTTGGTGAATATATTAATTTAATGTTTCTTAGTTGATATTTTTTGTTAGAGCATATATTAATTTAAATTTCTATTTAAATCCATTTATTTGGAGTTGATTAATTTAATTTTAAATTTAACCAACAATAAGACACAAAATTGAATTAATTAAAAGATTAGTTTAATATATTGATATTTTATTAGTAGAGTTTTTAGTTAATTAGTTTTAGTTGAAACTTTTAGGTAATTAATTTAAGTCAATTTAGATAATTTCTTTCATTTAGTTGTCCTTTTAATTGTAGTGATTGATAGAATGCAAATTTAAATTTTTTGTATGAATTTTTGAAATTGATTATTTAGTTGATTACTTAATTTTTTTTAGTGGTGGTAATTAGAATCACAATTTTATTGCATAAAATGTTATTAAATTAATTTATAAGTTTGTTATTTGTAGTGAAACTTTTAGTTAATTAGTTTTAATTGAAACTTTTAGTTAATTAGTTTTAGTTCATTTAGGTAATTTCTTTAATTTAGTTATCCTTTTAGGTGTAGTGATTGATAAAATGCATAATTTTATTTTTTGTATGAATTTTTTAAGTTGATCATTTAGTTAATTACTTAATTTCTTTCATTTAGTATTTTTAGTGGTGGTAATTAGAATCACAATTTTATTTCATGTAATGTTATTAAATTGATTTTTAAGTTGGATATTTATAGTGAAATTTTTAGTTAATTAGGTTTAGTTGAAACTTTTAGTTAATTAGTTTTAGTTGAAGCTTTTAATTAATTAATTTAAGTTGATTTAGGTAATTTCTTTCATTTAGTTGTCCTTTTAGTCATAGTGATTGATAAAATGCATAATTTATTTTTAGTATGAATTTTTTAAATTGAGTATTTAGTTGATTACTTAATTTTTTCAATGGTGGCAATTAGAATCACAATTTTATTGCATATAATATTATTAAATTGATTTTTATTAATTTATTTTTTAATTTAACATATAGCCAGACATATGCAAGCTCGACATTTAAAACTGCCTTTTATGAGAAATGAGATACGAGCCTATATGTAGCATGCTGGCCTGCTTCGTTTTGTCGAAATCGATAACATAACAGTGAATCAGAAGCTTATCTCAACACTAATTGAGAGGTGGAGGCCCGAAACTCATACTTTCCACTTTCCGTGCGGCAAGTGCACCATCACGCTAGAAGATGTTGGTATTATATTGGGGCTTTGAAAGTAACATGTACTATAATAAAAAAAAACACAATTACCTGGATACAAACATTAAATTAATGCAATAAGTAATATCCATGAAACACAATAAAATGACACAATAACATCCATGAAATAGCATAAAATGACCAAATAACATCCAAGAAACAAAATAAAATTACACACTAATATCCATGAAATAGAATAAAATGACATAATAGCCTCCATGAAACACGATCAAATGACATAACTATGAACTTGGGCCAGGAGTGTGTAGATAGCGGCTGCGACTATGACCTTCATCTCGACAAAGACCACAACGTCGAGGTCCTCACATATCACGCACATCCATCTCATTAAGGAAGCAAGTGCTCTTGGGGCGGCCTTTAGCTTTACGTTTTGAAGTGGGATTAGGACAAATCACTGGATCTCTATCTTGGGGCCATGTACTTTGGTGCCTCATAATCCCAAACTGTCTCTTGTACACGTTGTAAACCTTTGCTATTCTGCAAACACCATCAACATACCCTTGCCATTCAATGTTCCCGCTATCGTAGGTGGCAATCACATGATGACAAGGAATTCGATCAATCTGAAAATCGCCACAATCACAATATCTGTGCTTCAAATCAACCTTGTGTTCTTCCTGACTGATTTGTTCTTTAACATGGAAAGACTCATGTTGCCTCTCAAAGTTGGTCACCATCACGTTTCTGGCTTGTAGCTCTATTTTTTGTAGTCGTGTCGTGACAGCTTCTGAGAATTCATGACTTGCATTTTTTTTGTGCATATGCCTCCTTACCTTTCTTAGCAAACAACTTAGCCAATCGAAAATAGGTTACTCTTATCAGTGCTGTGATTGGAAGATTACGAGCCCCTTTTAATACAGAATTCATGCACTCCACAAGATTTGCGGTCATGTGCCCTATCGATATCTATCGTCAAATGCCTGCACCCACTTTTCCTGTGGAATTTTGTCAAGCCAATCTATATATTGGAAGCTACGTTCACGCAACAGCTCATGGTGATTATTGAATTCACTCTCACTCTTTGAATACCTTGCAGAGAACAATATTTTTAAAATTTAATTTATGAAAATCACATCCACAGGCAATTAAATTAACGAACATAAGTGCAATGAAAGTGTAAATTACCCATGCTCATGACAATTCTATGCAAGTGGGGTACCTTGAATCTCCTTAAGAAATTAGCGGCGATATGCCTAATGTAATACCTATCAAATGCTCTTGGAGGTTCTCACTGACTATTGCTCCAAGCTATTGCTGCTTTAATTGACTCATGACGATCAGAAATAACACTAACCCTGTCTTGGGTTAATTACTATATATCTATAAAGATGGTCTAAGAAAAACTTCCATGCATTCGCAGTTTCTCTTTCCACAATAGCAAAACCAATTGGCAAAATGTTCTTATTGCCATCTTCTGCAACTGCAATCAGTAAAGTCCCTTTCTAACTCACTAGATTTACACTTAAAATACCAAATATATACCCATCCACTATTTTGAGAGCTCACTAGTTTTCAAGATATATCCTAGAGTAATAAAAAAAAGGGATGAGATTGAAATTGGAGACTTACATCAAGCTTGGAGGCAAATGGGTATGAAGATTTAACGACAACTAAGATCACAATGAAGTTTGTGAGTTAAAAAAAAATAAAACAAAAAGAAAAGGGAAGAAGAAGAAGGGGGCAGAGGGAAATAGAGAGGGACGAGAGTGAGACAGAAGTGTAAGAGTTTGAGGGGAAGGGGATGGTTTGGTAGTCTTAATCCACCCACTTTGTTTCTTTTTTTTTTTTAACCTAATCCTAATTACCAAACTACCCTACTTAAAAATTGTTTTCCTTTTCTTAAAGAACACGATTTGACACTTTCCTTGCCAGAAAAGTGGGAAAAATATGTGCTTCATAGGGACATCAAATCAAGCAACATAATGTTGGACTCTGATTTCAATGCTAAACTCGGGGATTTTGGCTGGGCTAGGCTAGTGGATCATGAGAAAAGGGTCAAAAACTACAGTTATGGCAGGGATCTTGGGTTACCTAGCCCCTGAATATATCAACACAGGCAAGGCTACGAAGGAATCTGACATATTCAGTTTGGGGGTTGTTTTGTTGGAGGTAGCCACTGGAAGAAAGGCCATGCTCTACAATGACATGGTTGGTCAACTGACATTAGTTGAGTGGGTGTGGGAGCTCTATGGACTGGGAAATCTCCTTGTAACAGTAGACCAAAAGTTATGTGGGGAACTTGATGTGCAGCAAATGGAATGTGTACTTGTTGTTGGTCTTTGGTGTGCTCATCCAGATTGCACTTCCAGACCCTCTATAAGGCAAGTGGTCAAGTTACTTAGCATCAAAACCCCTTTACTAATTCTCCCACAAAAGTTGCCAGTGTTGGCCCATCACCCCCAGCCATAGATTAATTGTTTTTCACAGTTCCATTTTTCTTTCAAGCTTCAAGTTAGTTGGAACCTGGAAACTAAACAGAATGTAATCATTTCTTTTAGTTTAGTTGACATGTTCAGTTTGGGACCCTTGGAATTAGAGTTCACTTCAATTGTAAATGGAGAAAATTACACAACTTACTGAAATCTATAGTATTTTAGGAGATCAATTTATACATAAATCATATTAAAGTAATGTATGTTTCTTTGGCAAACTAAAGGCAAGTTTGGCTTGAGTTTCTAGTTTTCAGTTTTCATTTTCAATTTTCTAGTTTTTTAGATTTTATAAAAGAAATACTGAAAAATATAAAAACTGCAAATTCCAGTTTTTATTTCCAGTTTTTTATATTTTTTTTATAAAATCTTAAAAAATTCAAAATTAAAAATGAAAACTGAAAATTCGAACCAAATAGGCTCTAATACTTTTGACTCAATTTGCATATTATTTCATTTGCAACAAATTCATTTCATGTTTACTTTCAAGTTAAGGCTTTTTGCCATTTCTAGAGGACCTTCAAGGGAGCGCACCAACTGTAATATAACTCTGATATAAACGTTTAAGGGACTGTTGGAATAATATAATATTTCCACTCAACTTATTTTATAAAATCAAATAGACGAACCAAAATAGTTATGAATTCAGAAAATCTTAACATGATTTCTTTAGCTAGGGACCGTGAAGTTGAAAAATGGCTTGGAAACTTTGCTAGGAACAGAAGCCAAGATTAATGGACCACGGTTTTGCTCTGTGCGTGTAGTGACAACACAGGCTAGCTAACCTTAGGACAAATAACTCTGGGAAATATCATCACTCTCGAGAGACGGCACAAGCGCTGATTAGTTCCAACATCTTAGAAAATACCATCAGCATGAACTCATCTTGTTAGTAGTATCAGGAGTAAGGTACACCCCAAGTGTAATAAACATTTTATGGATGTGAGCGGAAGCGTGCCCAAATTTGTAGAGAGACGAAAAAATGACACACGGTGAATAGTGTTACACAGTGGGGCCTACACATCACTATTCATGTGAATAGTACTATGCAGTGGGACCCTCTTCACTATTACGAATAGTAATATGTAATGGGACTTGCGTCACTATTTGTAAATAGTATTATTACTATTCACACCAACAAAGTAGGTCAAGAGAACTATATACTAATATTTTAATGTGGAAAACCCTCTTGTAATTTTGAGGAAAAAATCACGGGCTAAACTCCAAAAAAGACTCCACTATATTTAAAGAGTGATTACAATATAATGTATTCCCAATGAGACTATTTTCTACTACAATTTGTAGTATTACAGAGATCTAGAGAATAGACCTAAAACCCCAGTGTATACTCACACAACACTCTTGGAATTTTCTCAAACATGATCTCTATTTTTCTCTCATTATAAGAAGCCTACACTGCTTCTTCTTAAACAGCTGAACAAATACTTCATGTCGGATGCTCTTCACGGTTACCTTCGTTCTCTATTTATAGTGAAACTTGACGTGTTGCAATGTCCATCTTCCAACCATAATATCACTTTTGGTGGATTTCCTTTCAACCTTTATTAAAGAAACTGCTTGTCGAATTGTCAAAGAAAATGGCAAGCCACTTCTTCTGACAATTCTCCACCTTGGCTTGTATTTTCCAATAATCTTTAATCTCTGCAAATATTGACTAAGTTCAAGCAATGCTTAAACTTATCAATTGGTAACGGTTTTGTCATCATGTCAGCTGGGTTTTCAGCTGTGGCTATCTTCTAAACTGTAACAGTACCATTGCTAATACTTTCTCTGACAAAATGAAGTCTAACATCAATGTGCTTTGTCCTTTCATGATAGACTGGGTTTTTAGCTAAATGAATGACACTTTGACTATCACAGTGTACAATTGGTACGTGTTGATCCAACCTAAAACTATCCAAAAGACCATGCACCCAAATGCTTTCATTGACAGCCTTAGTCAATGCCATATACTTAGCTTCAGTAGTTGATAATGCCACTGTAGATTGCAATATTGCCTTTCAGCTAATAGTACATCCAAAGACTGTTAAGATATAGCCTGTCAATGACCTTCTTTTATCCAAGTCACCTGCATAATCAGAATCTACATAACCCACAACTCCATGGTTCTTCTGTCCTTCAAACACCAAACAAATATCGGTAGAACCTCTCAAGTACCGCATGATCCATTTCACAGCTTCCTAGTGTGTCTTTCCAGGTTTGCTCATAAATCTGCTTACCGCACTCACTGCATGTGAAAGATCTAGTCTAGTGCATATCATGGCATACATGAGACTGCCAACTACACTAGAATAAGGTATATGAGACATATGCTCCATCTCCTTCTCAGTTCTTGAACATTCTTTCGAAGATAACTAAAATGTTCAGCTAATAGAGTGCTGACTAGTTTGGATTAATTCATATTGAAACGTTGTAGCACTTTTATAATATAACTTTGTTGTGTCAAACACAATTAGCCACAATGTCGCTCCCTATGAATCTCCATTCCAAGAATTTTTCTTGCCGCACCCAAGTCCTTCATTTCAAACTCTTTTCCTAACTGAGTTTTCAACATACTAATTTCAGCTTTGTTGTGAGCTGCAATTAGCATGTCATCTTCGTACAACAACAGATAAATCTGTGAACCATCTGGAAGCTCCTTAGAGTACATACAATTATCATATTGGTCTCTACTATATCCAGTACCAAGCATAAATGCATCAAACCTTTTGTACCATTGTCTCGGGGACTGCTTCAAGCCATATAATGACTTCTTCAATAGGCAAACATGGTTCTCCTTACCAAAAACTATGAACCCCTCTGGTTGACTCATGTATATCTGCTCATCTAGCTCACCATGTAAGAATGTCGTCTTCACATCAAGTTGTTCTAGCTTTAAGTCAAACGTACTCACAATAGCTAATAAAATTCGAATGGAGCTATGCTTCACCACAGGAGAGAATACCTCATGAAAGTCAATACCCTCCTTTTGAGTATAACCCTTTGCTACTAGTCTCGCCTTGAACCTTGGAGGTTCAATATCAGGGATTCCTTCTTTCCTTTTGTAGACCCATTTGCAGCTAACTACTCTTTTTCTTTTTGGAAGTTGTTCCAGCTCCCATATTTGATTTTTCTGAAGAGATTCAATCTCCTCATTCATTGCTATCAGCCACAGCTTCGACTCCTTACTATCTACTGCATCACGATAGGTGCATGGTTCGTCTCCAATTGCACCATCTACCATAGCCAAGGCAAAGGCTATAGGATCTGCATCTAATGAGTCAAGTGCACAAGTAGCAGAATCCAGATATCTTTTTGGTTTCTGAATTTCTCACCTTTCTCTACCAGTAGCAATATTGTATGGCTCTGTTTCTCTGGTTTCAACAATATCTTCATGTTCATCTTGTTGTTCTGCTTAGGTTGAGTAATTCCTGAAGTACTCGGTTGATCTATTATATCTTTTTCTTGTTTCACCTTCCCACAGTCAATCTCCAGCTCCACCTGCTTTTTACAACCATGATCTGTCTCTGCCTCATCTAAATTTGATTCTTTCTTTTGATTTAGCATTGCCATCTTGTCAAAAGTGACATCTCTGCGTACAATGATTTTGGGTGAACTTGACTTCTCTGTACACCACAGTCTGTAGCCTTTCACCAATTGGCATACCCTAG
The DNA here is from genome assembly GCA_031216125.1 of Dalbergia cochinchinensis. Classification (NCBI taxonomy): domain Eukaryota; kingdom Viridiplantae; phylum Streptophyta; class Magnoliopsida; order Fabales; family Fabaceae; genus Dalbergia; species Dalbergia cochinchinensis. The sequence continues at coordinate 44,399,681 of CM062370.1, forward strand.
AAATATACACCTTTTTGCCCTTACCTCAAGTTTACCATCACTCACATGGGCATATGCAGGACAACCAAATATCTTCAAATCAGAATAGTTTATAGGTCGATCGGACCATACCTCTTGTGGAATCTTCAGATCAATAGCAGTTGATGGAGATATGTTTACCAGGTATACAGCTGTACTGACCGCCTCAGCCTAAAATGATTTAGGAAGTGCTATATTAATTCGCATGCATCTTGCACGTCTAGAAGTGTTCTATTCATCCGTTCTACAACTCCATTTTACTGTGGTGTTCCTAGTACAGTATAATGCCTCATTATACCAGCATTTTCGCAGAACTCCCCAAATTCTTTACTATAAAATTCTTCGCCATTGTCAGTTCCCACTCTTTTGACTGATCGCCTGATTTGCTTCTCGACCATAGCCTTCCATTGCTTGAATTTGTCGAACACCTCTTCTTTTTTCTTCAGGAAATAAATCCAGACTTTCCTAGAATAATCATCTATTAAAGTAAGAAAATAGCGAGCCCCACCTATAGAGTTAACAGGGGCTGGACCCCAAACATCCGAGTGGATATACTCCAATATCCCCTTGCTGTTGTGTTTGCCAGAATTGAACTTAACCCGTTTTTGCTTTCCAAATACACAATTTTCGCAGAAACCAAGTTTGTAATTCTTCAGGTCTTTCAGTAAGCCTTTGCCAGGAAGTATGGTCATTCCTTTCTCACTCATATGACCAAGCCGTATGCGCCACAATCGTGTAGCATCATCATTTCTTTCAGAGGATAAAACAGAAGCAGTTCCATCAACTGTGCTTCCTAGTAATAGATAGATCTCGCCCTGCAATTTTCCTTTCAACACCACTATTGAACCTTTGATCACCTTCAAGAATCCGCCCTTTCCAATGAACTTGTACCCCTGATTATCTAGGGCACTTAATGAGATCAGGTTCTTACCCAGTTTTGGAACATGCCATGCTTGAAATGTCCTTTTAGTACCATCATCCAATTTTACCTACACAACTCCTTCACCTACAATTGGAATTATTCTATTATCTACCAATCTAACTTTTTCCTCCCACTTTTTATAGGATGAGAAAAAACTTCAATTAGGTGTCATGTGAAAAGATATACCAGAATCTAGGATCCACTCATTTCCTGTGTCTCCTGTGGATACTGTCAAGGCCGAACCACCATCAGTATCACTATTATCAGAACTTTCAATTGTTATGTTAGCAGAATTTCCTGATTTCTCTTTTCTTTCTGGGCAATTTCTTCTGATATATCCCGTTTGGTGACAATAAAAGCACTTTACAGATTTGTGCTTTTTGGACTTCGATCTTCTCTTGCTCTTATTTTCTAATCCTTTTTCTTGACTACGTCCTCTCATCACGAACAACCCATCTGCAGGACCTTCAACACTGGGTCCGGATACTAACTTCTGATGCTCCTTTATCATCAATGATTATTTGACATTTTTTACTGAGATATCGAATCTACCATAAAGTATGGTATCACAAAAATTATCATAAGATAAAGGTAATGAAGTCAACAAGATCATGGCTTGATCAACATCTTCAACTTTAATTCCAGCTGCTCCAACATCAGAGATCATCCTGTTAAAGTTGTCTATATGCTCTTGCATTGATTTTCCTCCTGAATATTTGAATGTGTACAATCTCTTCCTCTGATAAAGCTTGTTAGACAAGGTCTTTACAGAATACTTATCTTCCAAAGCCTTCCATAGTGAATCAGTGGTTTTTTCTTCCATAACCTCTCACAAAACATTATCTGCAAGGCTTAACTATATTGTACTCAGTGCTTTAAGCATCATCTCCTCCTTCCTGTCATCATCTAATGACTCTGGTAGTTTTTCTTTGCCTTCCAATACCTTTGCAAGACCTTGCTGATTAAGCAGTGCCTGCAGTTTTAGCTTTCATAGTCTGAAGTCGTTGGACCCATCAAACTTCTCCACTTCAAATTTTGGCATCAACATTTTGGATCTTAGTCAGAACCTTATACTGTAACCATATACTGAAATAGTGCAAATTAACTATAAACTGTGCACTAAGAGGGTTCCCAGGAAAGAGAAGTGGGGCACAATGGACACACTTAAATACCAAATCTTTCCTTAGTCAGAACCTTTTCAAACTGCACTCTTACAGTATCACACTATCTTCCAGCAGCAGCAACCAAGGATGATCTTCATGACCAGGGAGAAAAGTTCTTTTCTGGTGTGGAAAATCAGACTAAGCTGCAATCACAGAGCATACTAAGAATAAATCCTACCAAACCTGATCCACTTGTTAGTAGTATCAAAAGTAGGGTACATCCCAAGTGTAATAAACACTTTATGGACGTGAGCGGAAACGCGCCCAAATTTGTGGAGAGACGAAAAAATGATGCACGGTGAATAATGTTGCACAGTGGGGCCCACACGTCATTATTCACATGAAGAGTACTATGCAGTGGGACCCTCGTCACTATTACAAATAGTACTATGTAATGGGCCCGTGTCAGTATTTATGAATAGTGTCATTACTATTCACACCAACAAAGTATATCAAGAGAATTATACACCAATATTTTAACGTGGAAAATCCTCTTGTAATTTTGTGGGAAAAACCACGGGCCAAACTCTGAAAAATACTTCATTATATTTAAAGAGTGATTACAATATAGTGTATTCCCAGTGAGACTCTCTTCTACTACAATTTATAGTATTACAGAGATCTAGAGAATAGACCCAAAACCCCAGTGTATACTCACACAACACTCTTGGAATTTTCTCAAACATGATCTCTATTTTTCTCTCACTATAAGAAGCCTACACTGCTTCTTCTTAAACAGCTAAACAAATACTTCATGTCGGATGCTCTTCACGGTTACCTTCGTTCTCTATTTATAGTGAAACTTGATGTGTTGAAATGTCCATCCCCTAACCATAATATCACTTTCGGTGGATTTCCTTTCAGCCTTTGTTGAAGAAACTGCTTGCTGAATTGTCAAAGAAAATGGCAAGCCACTTTTGCTGACACATCTAAATGGAGGGACGTCCTTTTCAAAACTTCTATTATTCTTTATTTCTAAAGTGTTTACTCATCTTAAATTTTTAATGAAAACAATGCTATTGTTTCTTTAATATTCCCGTTAACCAGCACAGCTAATTTCGTATCTAATCAATCATAACAGGCTATGATTCCAAATATTAAACCAACATAGTACAGTGGTTTGTAACACTTGGTCATTTTTCATGGCATGATAATGCCGAGAGAAATGCACTACAAGGGAAGTTAGATACATGACAAAAAAGAACGATGAATAAATAGTAAATATATAGACATGAAAGTGTGTAAAGCTTCAAAGTCAACTCAGTAATGGCTGATTGTGGTTAGCATTTTGGTCTCCATGCAATAAGTCCTTTGTTTTGTTATGCAGGGGGAGCCATCTTGTTCCTCTTGATAATCCCTTTTGCACAACCGGAGCCAGTGTCCTTTCATTACCCCAACTTCAGCCATGTTGATGTAGAGCACCTAATGCTGGAAGGAGATGCATCTATTTCAAAGCTCTTTTGTCCACCTCACAAACCAAGTTGACCAAAATAGCGACTGGCTTGGGAGTATTGGGCCTGCCACATATCCTAGACTCGTTAATCTTTGGGATGATACCTCAAATGAACTGCAAGACTTCACAACAAGCTTTTCCTTTCTTGTTTTGTCAAGTGAGGGTAAAGTTGGAGATGGTTTGGCATTCTTCTTAGCAAGCCCAGAGCTCCCAAGTGCAAGTGTTGTACCAAAACTGAAAGGTGGAGGCCTTGGCCTTGGCCGTGTGGATCCTAACCAAACACTTCTCCCAATGAAGTACTGGTTTGTGGCAGTGTAATTTGACATCTACTCAAACAACTGGGACCTTGATGGTGCACATGTAGGTGTGAATATCAACTCTATGAGTTCTAATATACTTGTAGAATGGTGGACAGATTTATCACCCTCAAAAATGAAAGTTCATAACTGTAGTATTGAATACAATGCTAGAAGTTGTAATTTAAATGTTTCTTTCACTGGCTACATGTTGGCTTGAGAACCTTTAAATGATGACAAACATAATTATATTTCTCTCTAATATATTTGCTAAGTGTTTCAGATTTATGTTAGACAGCAAATATCTCCTGTATTGACAAGAGACATCCATGGCATGGATGAAAGCATTATAAACTTCATGGCACTATATACGAAATATTGACAAAAATTGAAATCAAGCAGTATTGCATCAGTAAATAAAGTATTTTTCAGCAGCTTGTGGGACTCTATAAAGTAAGGAAAGTCCACATCCCAAAGTACAAGAGAGATGCAGAAAGTGTGTTTAACAAGATACATAGCATGGGGACAATAACAAAAGGTCAAAATCCTTACTTCTGCCACAATGACAGCATACAGAAAAAGGATAGCAGAAAAAGCATTGCAAAGAGGGTTTTCAAATGGACAAAACATTTATCCAACTTGGCATCCTTTGCTAAAACCATTTCTGCTCAAAAAAAGGAACACCCATTGTTTATCATCAAAGAAGAAAATAACACAGCAAACAATGATAGCAGAAAAGGTGCTAAAGCTTTATTTTAAATGATCAAATCCTTTACTTAACTTGGCAACCTTCTTGCTGAAGCATTTCTGCAAACAAAAAAAGAACCTCAAGCTTATCATCCAAAACAAAAATGTTCATTCTCCCATGTTTTGAAGTTCGTTTTGCTTGCTGCAAGAGAAACGATATAGCAAGCCTCCTTCAGATTTGTCATATCCTTCTCTCTCGTGGTTGCCTTGCAAAGGTGCTGCCTATAGATGCTTCAAGAAGAACCTTATTCAAACCACCAAGACATATCAAGAAAAGCAATATTCCTGAGTTTAGCTCTTAAGTGCTGTCCTATGAATAATATTTTGTGAGAAAGTTAGAGCTCATTATTTGAATATTTGTCTTGGTCTTTGTTTGGAATCTTGAGCTTGGAGAGGCTATTATCAAACACTACTCTTGGGGTGAGCTTAGAGAGGCTCTTGCTAAAGACTACTCTTGTTTGTAGCTTGGAAGGCTTTGTTTTGGTTTAGCTTACACTCGTGTTGAGTATTAAGCTTTGTCTTGTATTTGGATTTGAAAATCAGTAGAACTCTCATCAATATTGGTGAGGACTGGAGTAGATTTTACATTGAAGTTGAACCAGTATAAATATTCTTGGTGCATCTTCTTCAACTCTATCCTTTTCTATTTACTTCATTTCTAACAAGCTTTTGATCATTATAACTGAAATATATTTGCATTACTGATACATTACATTGAAAAGAAAATAGCATATAAAATATTGTATCCATTGTTCACTCAAAAATACACATATTGTTACACGAATATATCCTGCATTTACAGGAGAAATCTGAGTGAATTTTTTAATTGTTTGTTAAGTGTGCAAAAAATTTTAAAAGATCACTTGATTCAAACCCTCTTTCTCAAGTGATCTGATACCATCACTACAGATTCAATGGTGATCCAGCTACACAGTACATTTCATACAACATTGATCTGAGAGGGTACTTACAAGGGAGAGTTATTGTTGGCATATCAGCTGCAACAGGGGGTTATTATGAAGAGCATAGCCTGCACCCATGGTCATTTAGTACAAGTCCACAAAGTATTGATGATTATAAGGAGGATACGAGGTTAATGTTGGAGGGAATAGGAATTGGTATAGTTTTCTCTGTGAGTTTATCAGGGTTGATCCACATGTTGTTATGGAAGATGAATAATGGAAAAGAAGAAGAACCCACTTCAGAAACCGCTTCTGATCTGACCATGGATGATGAGTTCTGGTGGGAACTGCACCGAAGAAGATAAGCTATTATGATTTGGTAACTGCAACAAATAACTTTGAAGAGTAACTAAAGCTTGGGCATGGCGGTTTTGGTGGTGTGTATAAAGGCTACTTGAAAGATTCAAACTCCTATGCTGCTATAAAGAGGATATTAGCCAATTCAAGGCAAGGAACAAAGGAATATGTAGCAGAAGTGAAGATCATTAGCCAGTTGAGGCACAGGAATTTGGTAAAACTCACTGGTTGGTGCCACAAGAAGAATGATCTCCTCCTGATATATGAGTACATACCAAACAGAAGCTTATAATCTCATCTTTTTGGAAAAGAAAGCATGTTGACATGGCAGGTGAGATACAACATTGCTCTGGGCTTGGCCTCAGCATTGCTTTACTTGTAGGAAGAAAGGGGAAAATGTGTGCTTTATAAGGACATCAAATCAAGCAACATTGTGAACAACCGATTTTATTCAATCTTTTTAACAATAAAATCCAACAATTTGCACTTAATTTACCTTGTTTATTTATAGTTCCATTTCTTGTTTATTGAAAAATATAAAAATATAAAAATAAAAAAAATGAAAAAAGCTGGAAGAAGAGTTCACGGACTCTTGTCTGCCCTTTTCCCCTACCCCGAGATGTGCATGTGAGGCAATAGTAAAAGGGGAATGATGTTGTCCCTGGAAAATGTTGATTTCTCTTTCGGTGGGTTGGGGAATAAAAAAAAAACACGGAGACATCAAAGAGAGGAGGATATCAATTTGGAGAACCTGTAAAAAAAAAAAAAAAAACATCCAGCAACAATTCCAGGAAGAGAACTCAAGAACAAGGTAATACCATCATCATCAGCAATATCACCATCATCAAATATAAACAAAAAAAAAAGAATTAAAGAGAGAAAAAGGAAGGAGGAGGCCGCGGCAGCCTCCACCACCAGCCGCGGCCTCCGTGCCCATCACCATCATCTTCCCCCTCTCTCCAGCATCATCATCTTCAACAAACACCACCTCAAACCATCGGCCTTCCTCCCCTTTCAACCGCCAAACCCCCGTGATGAACCCCAGCCACTAGATCCGAGCACCACCGTCATCACCCTCTCCTTTCAACCCATCACCATCACTTTCAACCACCACCACTCCCCTCTCCCTTCAACCCATCACCATCATTTTCAACACCACTCCCCTCTCCTTCAGTCCATGTCTCATCATCCCTCTTCAACTACCACCACTCCCCTTACTATGGCTGCCACCTAGTTCCTTCTTCCCTTCGCTGGCCAACTTCCCGATCTCACCCTTTCTTCCATTTCCGATCTCAACCTCGGCGAGCACCGTCGCTTCCCCCTCCGTGACCGGATCGGTCTCGCCTCCCTTCCGTGACCGGATCGGTCTTGCCTCCCCGTCGTGACCGCATCGAGCCAGCGCCTCCCTTCCTCCGCCTTGGCTCCGCCCGCGCCGCTCCTCCCTTCCCCTCTTCGGCCTTACGGCCTTGATCCCCCTCAGCAACCCTCTCTGTCTTCGCGTTCTCTCACCTTCTCTCTTTGTCTCCATCTTGAGTGTGTGGGAGAAAATGAAATTTGTGTATACGTGTGTGAGAGAAGCAGAAAGTGATGTGTGCATGGTGTGAGAGAGGGTTTCTTTTTTGTTGTGTGCGTGCATGTTTTGTTTGAGTGCGCGTGTGTGTGAGTTGGCATTAGTGTGGGTGTGGTTGCTTGTAATGGTGAGAGTGAAAGGGAGCTGTGAGTGTGTGTGAGGGGAGTGACCGTGTGAGTGATAGATTAAGTTTTTATTTATTATTATTATTAATTTTTTTTATTTTGTTGGTTTTATTTAGATTTTAAATTTATTTATTTGAATTTAAATTCATTTGGCTTAGTTATTATTTGTTTTATCTTGTGATCTTTTGGGTTTTATTTGTTAAGTTTGGATTTTGATCGGCCTAAATGAACTTAAAAAAAAAAAAAGAGGTTTACTGAATTCGAGTTTAAATTTTAGATTTGTTTGTTTAGTTAATATTTATTTATTTACTTATTTATTTTAGTTTAAAAGATTTAATTGTTTGGATTGGAGTATTAACAACAAAAAGGAAAATTTCAGTTGCTTTTGGTTTCGAGTAAATATTGGAGTTTTTACTTCTTTCTTTTAATTATTATTATTATTATTATTATTATTTTTCTTTTTTTAGAAAAATATAAAACATAGAAGTGGTTTAAGAAATTAGTTGGATAGAATTGTTTTATTAGAATGGAATTTGGGCTTTGATTTAGTTTAGGCCTAAATAGTTTTTTTAGCTTGTAATAAAATGTTGATATTTCGATAAAAAAAAAGGAATTTGTAATATATTTTCTTTTTTTTATTTGAATGAAATTAGGTGAATTAATTGCAAAAAAAGAAAGAAACAAAAACAAGTGATTCAATTCAATTTCATTTAATTTAATTTTATTATTTTGGGTGAATTTGATGTTAATGTTTCTATTAATTGAAAAAGACTAAAAAATAAAATTAGGACCTTTCTTTAGTTTAATTATTTTATATGTTTATACGTTTTGTTTAAATTAACTATATAATGATATTCATGAATGTTTTTTAGTGTCTTGCTTAGATTAAGAATGCTTGTGTCTTATGTTTTTTTAGTTCAATTACTTTCTGTGTTTGTGTTTTGATTAAATTTAATTGTGCAATTGTAATATTTTGCATTTCTAGTTTAATTATTTTACATATCTTGTGTATTTGAGTTTGTGAATTACTTATTTAGTTTTGTTATTTTATGTGTTTGTATGTTCACTTAAGTTAATTGTGCTTAATTTTATAGGTTCCCGTTAAAATTAGAATTTTGTCTAAAAAGAGAAGTTTTATCCTTTTTTTGATTCAAAATAAGTACTTGAGTGTTTTATTGGAATTTATATACTTAATTAATTGATGAATTGTATATATAAAAAAAAAAGAGGTTAATTGAGCCGAGACGATTTGTTAATCTCATGTTTCAGAATATTTTAGTTGCAACGGCTTGATATTCAAAGTCTTTTTTAAAATAGAGTTAATTTGACCGCGACGGTTTGTTAACTTTATGTTTTAGAATATTTTAGCTGCGACAGCTTAATATTCTAAAATTCTCTTTCAAAATTAACTTTTCACCACTTAATTTATTTGTAAATAATTTTCCTAACTTTTTTCTATACTATTTGTGCATCTGGTTTTATTTATAAATTTCTTTTTCCTAAATTTTATTTCAAAATATTTTATTTAACTTTTGGTTGTTGCAGATAAAGAATTAATTTAGCCGTGACGGCTTGTTAACTCGATATTTCGAACATTTGAGTTGTGACAGCTTGATGATTCGAAAATTCTCTTAAAAATATTTGTTTTTTTTATATTCTTTATAAAATAGAAAAAATTAATTTTCTTCGTTTTCTCTTATTTGTAAATATTTACAATCTATATATTTATTTTCAATCTAAATTTACTCATTCATTTAGTAAATTTCTTATTCAAATAAAAATGTCAATTTAACCGTGACGGCTTGTTGATTTAATATTTCGGAATACCTGAATTGCGACAATTTGGTGTTCCCGAAGTTTCTTTTAAAGAATTTCTTTTATTTATAGTTTCATTATAAATAGAATAAAATTTTCTTTTTAAAAAAGGGGTTATTAATTAATTTGCACAATTAATTTAAGGTACCGTCTAAGGACGGGTGTATTAGGGGTGCGTAGGATTAAATTCTTACCCTTCCCTATGCATAACCGACTCCCGAACTCAAAACTGGTTTCAAAGATCATTGTTTGTCAAAAATGGGTTTTTCCAACGTTTTCCCGAATGTAAATAAACTTGGTGGCGACTCCAATATTTTCAAACAAAAAAATTCTCTTTTTTCGCCGTCCCCGTCGCGATCCCGGTTGCGACAAACATAATGTTGGACTCAAATTTCAATGCTAAGCTTGGGGATTTTGGCTTAGCTAGGTTGATGGATCATGATAAAGGGTCACAAACTACAGTAGTTTCTGGTACAATGGGTTACATAGCCTCTGAATATTTGAAAACAAGCAAGGCAAGCAAGAAATCAAACATACACAGTTTTGGGATAGTTTTGTTGGAGATAGCTAGTGGAAGGAAGACCATTCACCACCAATACATGGAGGGGGAATTCTCTCATGTATCATTAGTTGAGTGGATTTGGGAGCTCTATGGGTTGGGAAATCTGCTTGTAACTGCAGACCCAAAGCTATGTGAGGCATTTGATGTGCAAATCCAGATAGCAAATCCAGGCACTCTATAAACCAAGCAATGAAGGTACTTCAATTTGAAGCTCCTTTACCAATTCTCCCACGAAAGATGCCTGTGCCAATCACCTGTCTCCCTCCAACAACTATTGAGATGTTTTTCACAGCTTCATCTTCCTTTCAGCCTACAAGTTAACTAGAAATAAAATAACTATAATCATTTGTTTGATTTTCCATATCCAGTTAAAAGTTTAGAACCCTTGTAATTAGAGTTTTTATTTGTAAATGGAATACTTTATATAGCTTGGTAAGAGTTATAGTACTTCTAGATTTCAATTTATAGTTTTATACATAAACTGTTAAGTAATATATGGTTTAGAAATCCTAATATATTTTTTATGCAAGTTTCAATTAATTTATTTTGAAATGAATTTATTTCATGTTTACTAACAAAGTATTCCAACCAAGCACACTAAAGGAATAGTTTGTTGTTCCTTATTGCAGTTCAGTATAAGGAACATAAGAGTAAAATTCTTTACATTTGTTTTGGTGCTTTTTTATTCTTTGTTGATGTTTTTCCGGAACATGTATAAGTGTCGCCAAGTATCACAACAAAGCTTGAGGAAGAAAATGAATTGAGTTGTACTAAACTGAACGAAACGGAGTTTATATACAAGGGGAAACTGAAGACACGTGCTGTAATTAACAGCAACTAATTTAGCAACCACACAACTGACTTACTAATTCAAGTAAGTTTCGTAACTTAATAACAAGTGCATTCTTAAATTGTCCATGAAAAATGCCTTTCCCCTTGTTATACTTTATCAACACAGGTATATAGGCCATAGGCGCTTAAGTTATAGTTTTATACAAATATGACTTAGACTTATTTACCATGTTGTTTAGAGTACATACTCACTCTGTCGACTTTATCTATCGCCTTGAAAAATAGTGATAATTTGGCATATTAAGAAATCAATATATTTAGACTTAGATATGTTTGGATACATTAATTTTTTAATGTATCAAATTATGGCTGTTTTTCAAGGTGGCCGATAAAAAGTGGACGGAGAAAATACCTCACAATTGTGCCTAATAGCATGAATTGACATTGGCATTGCCCTTTGTTTGCTGAATGATCATGTCTTAAAAACCATAGGAGACTCTGACTTAGGCAAGTTTCCACTCCGTTCTGAAATGATTATTTAGTCGTAACCGTGTATCAGACCTTTAAAGAGCCTTCTTAAGGAACTTAGGTAGGAACAAAAGCAAGAAAAGGAACATGGTTTTCAGTTTTCACCGCTGCGCAGGCCGTCTTATGGCAAGACATGAACATGAACATTCTCTTTGAGAATTAGAATAATACGAGTCGTCAGAACTGACATGCGTGTTTAGGCTACGTAGAGTAAGAGCATGCTGCCAAGCTTATCATTGCAATTGCCCTTACTTCTGTACTGAACCCCTCAAAGAATATATTTTTGTCCTAGTAGAACTCTACATGCAAATTTTTCTTTATCACAAATTATACTCCACCCTTATTTGTCATATAGCAATATGCTGGTGTAACTCTACGTGGTAATCTCATTGATCTCTTAAGACGGCCCAAAGTCTTATTAGCTCTAACAAACAAGAAAGCACTATCAAAATTCACCTATTTAAATAGAGGGATGTCTCTTTTCAAAACGTATCTTGTTTATTCCTCCTAAAAATGTGAAAATATTTTACAATCTAAACAAAACAATGCTTTTACCCCATTGTTTCCCGACTGTTTCCGCTAACGAGCAAAGCTAAGCTTATTTCTATTTTTTATAACATGCTAGAATCCAAATCCGAACATGCCCAAGTTTTAAGCTGGCCAGTACCGTGGTTGTGATCGCAGCTCATTTTTCACAGCAAAGGGACATTCATCCCGAAGCTAAGAGTTTGGATAAACGTAATTAAATTATAAGCAGATTACAAAGCAAGTTCGATACGTGACAAATACTTAAAGATAGAAAAAACATACACATGAAAGTGTGCTATAGCCATAGGCTTCCAAGTTCAAACTCAACTTCCACTTAGCAATGGCTGATTGTGTTTCCCATTTTGGTCTTCATGCTGTTTCTAATCTGTTTTATTATGCCAGGGGAACCATTATGTTCCTCCTGATAATCCCTTTTGCATATGCTCAGTTTCCATCTTTTGATTACCCCAACATTATTCTAGCTCATAAATATGATCTAGACATGCAAGGAGATGCTAATTATTCGCTTTCTGGTGGTATCCAACTCACAGGGAACACACAGAACCCTGCCAAGGCTTCCAGTGCTGGAAGAGTCACAAGTTCCAAACTTATAATTCTTCGGGACCCGTATTCAAGAGAAAAATATGACTTCTCTACCACCTTTTCTTTTGTTGTTTATTCAAACAATCAGAGTTACTATGGAGATGGTTTGGCATTCTTCCTAGCAAGCCCAAATCTCCCAGCTGAACATGTTGTTGGAAGTGGGGGAAGCCTTGGACTTGTGGATTCTAACCAAGTTCTCCCTGATGGATATTCATTTGTGGCAGTGGAGTTTGACACTTTCCAAAATGTATGGGACCCGAAAGGCAAACATGTAGGAATGGATGTCAATTCTCTGGTGTCAAACACGCATATGGAATGGTGGGCAGATATTTCAGAAGAAGTTAAAGTTTACAACTGTTGAGTTCAATACAGTTCCAGAAATAAGCATCTTGAAGTTTTCTTCACAGGAGTCACATTCAGTGGGCTTGAAACACAGCACCTTTCTTGCCACATTGATCTCACAGATTACTTACCAGATTCGGTTATTGTTGGCAAATGGCATATCAGCCGCAACAGGAAATTACTCGGAGGAACATAGGCTGCTGTCATGGTCATTCAGCACAACGTTACCAAGTAAAGCCAGTCATAAGAAGAAGAGAAACAAAGCTTTGGTGGAAGGAATAGGAATTGGCATAGGTTTGTGTGCGAGTTCATTGGTGTTGGTCCAGGCCTTGATTTTGGTATGGAAGAGGGGAAAAAGAAGAGATGAACCAACATCTAATTCCAATTCTGATCTAAAGATGGATCATGATTTCCAAATGGGCACGGGACCTAAGAGGATAAGCTATGATATATTGGTATCTGCGACAAATAACTTTGAGGATGCAGAGAAGCTTGGAAAAGGTGGTTTTGGTGATGTTTATAAAGGTTATTTCAAGGACACAGAATCCTATGCTGCTATAAAGTAGATATCAGCAGATTCAAGGCAAGGGGTAAAGGAATACGCAGCAGAAGTGAAGATCTATTAGCCAGCTGAGGCATAGGAATTTCGTCCAACTCACTGGTTGGTGCCACAAGAAGAATGATCTACTCCTAATATACGAGTACTTGCCAAATGGTAGCCTAGATTCACATCTTTTTGGTGGAGAGAGTATCTTGCCATGGTGTATGAGGTACAAGATAGCTCTAGACTTGGCATCAGCATTGCTTTACTTGCAAGAAGGATGGGAAAAAAGTGTGCTTCACAGGGACATCAAGTCAAGCAACATAATGTTGGACTCAAATTTCAATGCTAAGCTCGGGGATTTTGGGTTGGCTAGGCTGGTTGATCATGAGAAAGGTTCACGGACACCATGGGCTACATAGCCCCTGACTACATGAAAACGGGCAAGGTTAGGAAGGGAACAGACATATACAGTTTTGGGGTGGTTTTGTTGGAGACAGCAAGTGGGAAAAAGGTCATTCAGCAGATAGAAATGGAGGGTCGTGTCATTCAAGTGTCATTAGTTGAGGGGAAATGGGATCTCTATGGGTTGAGAGATGTCCTTTCAGCATCAGACCCAAAGCTGTGTGGGGAATTTGATGTGCAACAAATGGAATGTTTACTTCTTGTTGGCCTTTGGTGTGCTCGTCCAGATTGCACGTTAAGACCCTCTATAAGGCAAGTGATCAAGGTTCTTAACTTTGAAGCTCCTTTACCAATTCTTCCACAAAGGATGCCTCTCTTGACTGGCCTCCCTCCAATAACAAATGAACTGTTTTTCCCTGCTTTGCCTTCCTTTCAGGCTACAAGTTAACTAGAAATAAACATAATGTAAAACAATTACTTTATTCTTCCATATCCAGTATGAATCCCTTAAGATTAGAGTTCACTTCATTTGTAAATGGAATACTTTGCATATTATATTGAAAAATTGTAGTATTTGAAGAGTTCAATCTATGACTAAGTAATTTTTTTTTGCAATGTGATGAATTCATTCCATGGTTATATCAGAAACTGCCCATGCACAGTACAAGTATATCCGATAGAATTGTAGAATTGTTTACGTTTGTTTTAAGTGCTCTTTTAATTAATCTTGAAAGTACTTAATGTTCAAATACGCAAACAATTTTGTCCATAATTGTACAATCCGTACTTTGGTTTAGTCTCCCGAACCCGCCGGTTTGGTTTTGACTTGAGAATTATGCCACTATTTGTTTTTTGAATATTATACTTTATTTTTTTGTATTTTTGGTCGTTATTATTTTTGTAACTCGCTTACCTTTTTGGAATCCTTTGCGAGCTGGTCCAGCTGGAGCGTCCTTCCAGGGTGGGATGGTTTACTCCATTCTTTTTGTTATTGTTGTTTATATTTATAAGGTGTGTGATATTGAGTTAACTTATGTCTTATTTATTAGTGATGAAAAATGAACTCTATTTGATTATAAATATGGCATAACTTAATACGTCCCGCAAATGAACATTTTTCTTTTGTTAATGGATTCATTAATGAGGCTACCTTTCAAACCAGATTCGCAGGGCAAACAAAGCTAAGCAACTTCTTATTTTTTCATTAACCTGATCTAATCATTGACCCAAAATAATTATCATCGAATATTTTTGTTTAAAAACAAAGCACCCGTATGTAATATGTTAATCAAAGTTAGCTCATATAATCGATTTTTTACTCATACTTTACCATTATTTATATTTATTTAATGAATTTTTTAAGAATTTCCATTTGTTTAGCTTTTATCTAGTTTTTTAGTAGTCTGAATATATATTCTAATACTAGGTTGGAACGAATCTTACTTCAACTTAAATTTTTTGAATAACGCTCCTGTAAAAATAGAAGCTTAATACGTAAAATTTTAGTATGAAGGTTAATAAACCTCTCCTATGAAAATAACCGTTTCACTTAATATGCCCCCAAGAAGTACATATACAAATAAGCTTTAAAATATTTTTTTTCACAAAATTTGATTAATTAAATAAATAAGATATTTGAATTGATATTGTCTTTAAATAAGTCACAAAATTTTATTTAATTTATGAAAAACTCTTCGATATTTTAGCTTTTAAAAGAAACTAATAGATATCACTCATGTCAATCATTTATATTTAAAATATAAATTATAAGTTTTCATTTAAATTAAAAATTAGCAACACGCGAGGTGAAAATTGTAATTATTTAAAATTTTCAATATAAGTTAAAAAAATTTAAATGAATATCATGTTAAAAATAAACTCTATTTTTTTTTACACTTAAATAGGTTGGTGTTGATTTTTTTTTTTTTTTGGTCTTTTGAGTTTTAATAAAGCCAAAAAAAATTTTTATTTTGAACTTAACTGAAAATTTTTATATCATTAATTAATTATATATTATTGTATATAATATTTTAAGAAAATTACCATAATTTTTTTTTACAATAAAAATATTTTTATAATAAAATTTAATTTTAATGTACTAATAATTAAAAAATATACTATTAATCAAATTTTTTTATCTATATGATCTTTTAAGTAATAAAATAATAGTCAAATATTATAATTAATATGACAAAATATCATTGATAAAATGGTAACAATGTAAAAATTATATAATCAAAAAATTAAATAATTAATGACTTTAATTGACGATAACAATGTAAAAATTATAATAATTAATGAATTTAATTTTAATATATTGATAGGATAAAACTAATTATACTCGAGTTCAATTAAAACATTTTATTGTGGTGATTTTTTAAATAGTAGATATAAAAATTAACTATACAACTTATATAATAATTATATAAAAAAAATTTCACACGATGGTACATGATAATTAAATCTATAATTAATTAATTTTAATGTAATAACGCGAGAAAATAAAATATTCTTATCCTATCCTATCCTGTATATTATTCGTTGTTTTCCATCCTTGCGTGAGCTGTCCTCGTTGCTGGAGAGTGCTGAAGAACAGATCAAGGCCTCCTGGCTGACAGACACGACAGCATTCACACAGGTAACTTCTCTGCTTCTACTCTTCTCTTCTTCCCAAACTTCACCATATCGAGAATCATTGAAATCAATTCTTTCATGCTAACATGGGATCATCCGTGCTTGATAATATTAACAATTGGGAGATGGGGTTGGTAAAAAAGAACTATTATGTCACTCAAATCTGCAATGGTTTTGGTGCTTTTTATCTGCCATAGGCCTCTCTCTCTCTCTCTTCAAATCTCATTTACACCTTTCGAAATTGATATTGATGGGAAAACAAAAAAGTCATTTTTGCAATTTTTATCCTTGAATCTATTTTATTTTTTCCACTTCTCTCTGTACCTGTTAATTGTTTATCATGATGATAATTTTGGGGCGCCAAGATAAAAACAGGATATGATTCTGTTCTATTTATCGCTAACAAATTCATTTCTCAGCCTCACGTTCTGGTATGTAAGTAAAGCTTCTTGTTTGTAGTTATTTCTATCAAGTTTTTGTTTGAGGACGGCGCAAGCTTATTCCTTTTATCATTTCCGGAATACATGTTCAGTGCTTGCTAAAAATCAATTAATCATTCCTTGCCATACTCATTTTATGTAATAACACTTCTCCGTTTCTATGATGGCATTCTTTGTTCCCAACTTCTCTGGTTTATTAGCAGTTGCAAATGGATAATGAACTGAGTTCGATGTACAGTTTAGTTGGCTTATCTTAGTTTCATGAAAAGGACATTGACGTCTGATTGCAGTGTGATTGAGTAGAAAATAATGAGTTCTGAAGGAGTCAATGAAGATTGCCGTGGATGGGCAGCAAGAGATGCGTCTGGAGTTCTATCGCCTTACAAGTTCAGTCGCAGGCATGTACATGTTATTCCCCTTTGTTGAATTGAATGGAAGTAGCTCTGTTTTTTAGAGGGACCAATTTCTTTCCTCTTCCCTGTCTTTGGGGAGGGCGATGGATGCTGGGGTTTTCTTTTGCTTTTGATGATGTACAAAATAATTCTTTGCTTCATTTCTTGATCTTTTGATTATTGTGGTTGCTCAGGGCTCTTGGGAATGAAGATGTTTACATAAAAATTACCCACTGTGGAATTTGTTATGCTGATGTTGTTTGGACTAGGAATAAACACGGTGACTCCAAATATCCTCTAGTACCTGGGTAAGTGGACTGATTTTGCTGTATCCTTGAGTAGCTTATTCACTTAAACTAATCTGTCTGTGATTTTTTGCATATCAGACATGAGATTACTGGGATTGTGGAAAAAGTTGGTTCCAACGTCCACCGTTTCAATGTTGGTGACCATGTTGGAGTGGGGACTTATGTCAACTCTTGCAGGGATTGTGAGTATTGTAATGATAGACTGGAAGTTCATTGTGTGAAGGGATCAGTTTTTACCTTTAATAGAGTTGACTTTGATGGTACAATTACAAAAGGTGGATATTCAAGTTATATAGTGGTCCATGAAAGGTGAACTTACGAATTTTGATAGTACTGGTTTGCTGTTATCAATTTAGTTCTTTCTCTTCCAGAAAATGCTATGAACTATATCTATATTTTCAAGCTGTTAATGTTGATAGCACTTGTTTGAATTCGTTTAACTAAGTACCCTGCTGGAATGAGGTTGCACATTTGGTCTTGCATCAACAGGTACTGTTTTGTGATACCCAAAAATTACCCATTGGCTTCAGCAGCTCCTCTGCTTTGCGCTGGAATTACTGTTTATAGTCCCATGATGCGCCACAAGATGAATCAACCTGGCAAGTCTTTAGCGGTGATTGGTCTTGGTGGCCTCGGTCATATGGCAGTGAAATTCGGAAAGGCGTTCGGGTTGAATGTAACAGTTCTTAGCTCTAGCATATCCAAGAAAGAGGAGGCCCTCACTCTGCTTGGTGCAGACAAATTTGTTGTTTCATCTGACCAAGATCAGATGATGGTAAGTACAACATTAAGCATCATCTATCAAGTGACAGTACTGACACTGCTGACCTTTTTTGTGTAAAAGTCAACGCTGACGAGGATACCTTTGCAGGCATTGGCTAAGACATTCGACTTTATAATTGACACAGCATCTGGTGATCACCCATTCGATCCTTACATGGCACTGTTGAAGATATCTGGTGTTATGGTTCTAGTTGGGTTCCCAAGTGAAGTCAAATTCAGCCCTGCAAACCTTATTCTTGGTATGTAGCCCTTTAGAGTTCAGTAGAGTCACTACTAGAAACACGCGAATTACAGTTAGAAATTTCCGACAGATATAGTATACAGCCGGATTATCAGCGGAAAATGGGATCTGTTCAAAATAATTAAGAAATATATATAACCTGTCGATGATTCTCTGTAATATTTGGCGCCACTTGGTAGAAAAATGTTTTTGGAATGACCAATTTTTATTTATGTAATTCTTTCACTTAAATAAGCTTAGCTCGGTAGTTTTAATGCAGTGAAAGGAACTGTGAATGCTTAATCTTTTTGGCAGGTATGAGAACCATTTCAGGGAGTGTTACTGGTGGTACAAGAGAGACACAAGAGATGATTGACTTCTGTGCTGCAAAGGGGATCCACCCAAACATAGAAGTGATTCCAATCGAGTATGCAAATGCAGCTCTTGAGAGGGTAATAAACAAGGACGTGAAATATCGGTTTGTTATAGATATTGAGAACTCCCTAAAATAAGTATAGAGAAATGATAGAATTGCTTCCCGATGTAGACATGGTTAGACATATTTTAAATACATGACAAATAATGAAATACTGTGGGTAATGGTTGCCAATGTAGCCGGCCTGTCTTCGGCTTCTATGTTTATGTTTCTTGTGGTGTGAAATTAATAAAGGCTAAAGGGGGAGAAATGTGAATTTTGAATCTTATTTACATTTCTTTTCCTGAAACATTTTGAGAGCTAATATTTTTACTGCAATGATATTGCATGTCTGTTCACTTCTGACTGAGTAAATAATCCACGGAGAGTTTAATTTTGATGAACTATTGTTGTCATTCAATGATATTAATGGGGATGACAATGGGGCGAATTGGGACTTGTGTTAGCTCAACTCGATATTGCCTTGCACAATATTAATTCCAGTCCGAATTTGTCCTGTCCCTGTCCCTATCCCTGAGCTTTTAAAATTAAAATCCACACCTGCCTCTATTTGCTATTTTTTTTTTCAAGCACCTATGAAATTATTATAAAATCTAATAAATATATAGAAGACTAGAGTTTTAAGAAAATAATAAATAAGTCAAACGTGAACGTCTAAAATACAATAAAATGTCCATATTTATTAAGTAAATAAGGGAGAAAAGTGCTAATCTATAATACTAATTTTTAAGATTCATTGCATAGAAAATTTTTCATGTGTCATTCATAAAGTAAATTATGTCCCATCAATTTCATAATCTTAATAATTAAGTTAAGTTTTTAAATTTAATTATAACTATTTTATATATTGATATGAATCAATTTGTCCTAAAATTCTTTAAAAATATTAAAGACAAACTAATTTATTCTATATTTTTAATTATGAAAGGAACACAAAATATAGATTATAGATTTAGTTTCTCCTCAATATTTTGATACACTTATTTTTGTTATTGAGTAATATAATTACAACTATTTTATAGATCGATAAGGATCAATTTATCCTAAAGTTCTTTAAAAATATTGAAGATAGACTAATTTATTCTATATTTTTAATTATGATAGAATACAAAATATATACTTTTATTCTTGGGGAACCATTTTGTTTGATGTTATTTTTTTATGGATTAAGTTGGGAGAAGTCACACTACTTGACAAATAAATCATTGACGAGAAATTACTATAAAGACTAATTGAGTATCAATTTTCTAATTTGATCCGACTAATTTACTTAGTTTTCTAACTTAAGAAATGAGTTATTCACGCCAAATAAAAGTGTCCATGATTTTAAAAAAAAAATTCTACATTTAGGAACCATGTCAACAACATAAAAAAATATTGCTCATAATCTTTTGTATTTAAACCTCCAAAGAAAAAAGGGAGAATAATTCTACATTTAAAACTATACAAAATTTTGAAAAAACTAGCTCCATTTATTGAATATGATAATAGACAAGTGAGTTTTATTGATCATAGAATCTATTATTTATACAAGAGAGATGTTTAACTCTGTTAACTGTTAAGTAACTAACTGACTGACTAACAATAACAAATAGTTATAACTAACATGTTCCCTAATACTCCCCCTCAAGATGGCATGTATATGTCTTTGATGCTCATCTTGGATAACAAATTCTGAAACTGTGATGTAGGTAAAGCCTTAGTCAAGATATCTGCAATTTGGTTTTGTGTTCTAACATGAACTAATCTAATAGTGCCATCTTGAACTTTTTCTCGAATAAAATGGCAATCAACTTCGATATGCTTTGTTCTCTCATGGTAAGTAGGATTTGAGGCTATATATATAGCTGCTTGGCTATCACAGTATACTGCAGCAGAGGATGTATGTACTTGAAAATCCTTTAACAAAGACTACATCCAAGTCAGTTCACTTGCTACTGCTGCTAGTGCTCTATATTCGGATTCTGCAGATGATCTGGAAATAGTAGGTTGTTTTTTAGATTTCCATGAGACTAGTGAATCTCCAATGCAGACACAGTAACCAGATATTGATTTTCTAGAGTATGTGCATGAGGCCCAATCAGCATCAGCAAATGCCCTGAGATGTAGGCTAGAAGTGGCAGAGAAAAAAAGTCCTTGTCCTGGAGACTGTTTCAGGTACCGGAGTAAATGGTGGACGGCTTGAAGGTGGGGAACTCTTGGCTGTGAGTTGAACTGACTTAGCTTATTTACTGCATAAGCTATGTCTGGTCTTGATATAGTTAGATATAGCAATCGACCTATGAGTCTTCTATACATGCTGCTGTCTTCTATAAGTTCACCATCCTCAATGTTGAGTTTTGTGTTGGGGTCCATAGGGAGTGAGGCAGGCTTAGAGCCTAGGAAACCCGTGTCTTCAAGAAGGGAGAGAGTGTATTTACGTTGACAGAGAGAGATTCCTGCTTTAAACCTTGCAATCTCAAGTCCAAGAAAATATTTGAGGGAACCAAGATCCTTCAGTTTGAACTTCTGTTGAATAAGTGTTTTAGCTTGTTGAAGAAGAGAAAGGTAGGGCCAGCTACAATGATATCATCAACATATACTAAGAGAGCAATGAAGCTTGATCCTGAACCTTTTGTAAATAAAGAGTAATCATTCTTGGACTGGATGAATCCGGCTTCAGTGAGTGCAGCAGTGAATGTGGAAAACCACTGTCTTGAAGCTTGTCGCAGCCCATATATTGACTTGTTTAATTTGCATACCAAGTTCTCCCCCTTGCTAGAGTATCCAAGAGGTAAGTCCATGTAGATTTCTTCAAACAGATTCCCATTTAAGAAAGCATTATTGATGTCCAGTTGTAGTAAGTTCCAATTATTAACGGCTGCTAAACTGAGAAGCACCCGAACTGTTGATAATTTTGCAACAGGGGAAAAAGTTTCAACAAAGTCTAGACTTGCTTGTTGTGTGTAGCCCTTAGCAACAAGTCTAGCTTTGTATTTGTCTACTGCTCCATTAGGCAGGTATTTAACCTTGTATACCTATCTACAGCCAATAGTGTATTTACCTTATGGTAGAGGGACTAAAGTCCATGTGTTGTTGTTCTCCATTGCTTGTAACTCTGCCTTCATAGCCTCTTGCCACTTAGGTATTTTTGTAGCTTGATGATAGAATTGTGGCTCGAAAATAGATGAAACTTGCATAATGAATTGTTGATAAGAAGGATTCAATTTTTCATAGGTTATGAAATCAGAAATTGGATGAGTAGATGAGGTAGAAGACACCTGGTTGCAGACATATTGACTGGGATATTGTGGAGGCTTATGAGGCCTTGAAGATTTCCTAATGTCTAGAACTGGTTCGCCAGTGTTTTGCAGATGAATGTTAGTTTGAATGTCGGTGTTTGTGAAGGAAGCTTCAGAGGTATCAAGGTTTAGAGGTTGAGATGACATTGATGGATCAATAGATGTTTGTGGCTGTGTTTGGACAGGGTTTACATTATGATCAGTATCAGGTAAGGGTTTAGGGAGAACTAAGGTAGGAAAAGGGTCAATGATAGGTAGTGTAGTGGGAATATTATGAAAAGGAAATACATTCTCATGAAATACAACATCTCTAGATATAGAGACAGTTTTAGTTTCCAAATTGTACATTTTATATCCTTTGTAGCCTGTTGGATAGCCAATAAAAACGGCAACAGAGGCTCTAGGACTAAACTTATGTCTTGTGGGAGCTAAAGTAGATGAAAAACCTAAGCAACCAAATATTCTTAGAGAGTTAAGATCAGGAAACTTATCATAGAGCCTTTCAAATGGTGTTTGATGTTGTAGGACTTGGGAAGGAGTTCTATTGATGAGGTAGGCTACTGTAGAGACACAGTCTCCCCAAAACTGTAAGGGAACCTTAGAATGAAAGAACAAAGCCCTGGCCACATTCAGTAAATGTCTATGCTTCCTCTCAACAACTGAATTTTGTTGAGGGGTTGCTACACAAGAGAACTGATGTGTAATACCTTTTTCTAATAGAAAATCAGTTAGTGCTAGTTCCCTAGCATTATCAGACCTTAGACACTTGATGGTGGTATTGAATTGTGTCTCAACCATAGCAAAAAAATTCTTAAGCTTATTAGTGGCTTCAGATTTTGTTTTTAAGAGACAAATCCAAGTGTACCTACTGAAGTCATCAACAATGGTTAAGAAATAATTGTGACCATTATAAGTTTTTTTGTGAAAGGGGCCCCAAACATCACAGTGGATTAATTCAAAAGGTTTATTAGATAAGTTGTTGGTGGAATGAAAGCTTAATCTAGCTTGCTTTGCTAAAAGGCAAATAGAGCAATCATGAACAACACTAATATCAGAATTTTTATTCTCAACTGAGAGTTTGTTTTTTAACAACCAACTACGGCATTTATGAGATATATGTCCTAGCCTAGCGTGCCATACAAAGGGTGACACTTTATTTACTGATACTGAATTACAAACAGAATTACTAAAAGTGAGATTCGAAGACTTGTCTACAGGTTGAGGTAGATTGGGACAAAAAATATAGAGCCCATGTTTCTCCTCACCCTTGCCAATCATCCTCAAAGACACTTTTTCCTGAATAAGGAAGAAATCATCAGTAAAAGTTAGAGAGACAGGATTAAATTTCACCAAAGAGCTAACAAATATGTGGTTGAAGGAAAAAGTTGGCACATAAAATACATTTTTTAATATAAGAGATTCAGTAAGAGTGACAGTGCCTTTCCCTAAAACTGATACTCTAAGTTGGCTAGGCAGAGAAACATAACAATTTTCAAGAGTTTCAAATGTAACAAACTTAGTTTTAGTGAAGCAAACATGATGTGTGGCTCCAGAATCGATAATCCAGCAATCATTGTTCAAGTATTTAGAAGAAGTAGTAGCTAAAAGGATACCTGTAGATACAGTGACTGAGGGTTCTTGGTGTCCAGAAGAATTCTTTGTAGTAAATTGAGTGGACAACAAGTTCATTAAGTGTTGAAATTGTGATTGAGTAATAGGGGCTGAAGGATTAACTTCAGTAGTTGGATTTTCAGCAACTATAGCCATTGAGTCATCAGCAATCATGTTGATGTTGCTTCTTACATGAGTTTTGGCCTTTGGCTTGTAACCCGGAGGATAGCCATGGAGCTTGAAACATTTGTCCACTGTGTGGCCAATGTAATGGCAGTGTGAACACTGAGGACGATCTTTCTTGGGTTGTTTTGGCTTTGGATCAGATTTGACAGCAAAGACCAATTGGGAATCGGATTTTAAAGAAAGTTCCCTTTGTTTTTCTTCTTGGATGACCAAGGAAAGAACCTTGTTGATGGAAGGCAAAGGTTCCAAAAGGAGTAATTGACCACGAATAGAAGAGAAGTTGTCGTTTAGCCCCATAAGAAATGACATGACATATTCATTTTGGTGGTGTTCGACCAGAGGACGGATTCCTCCACAGGTGCAGTGAGCAATGGGGCGATGGGAAGAAAGTTCATCCCAAATTGCTTTCAGTTTAGTGAAGTAAACAGTGATGGAGTCATTACCTTGACAGAGACTCATCAAATCTCGACGGAGTTGAAAAATCCTTGGCCCATTCTTTTGCTGATAACGTTCCCCAAGATCTTTCCATATGTCTGCTGCAATCTTGGAGCGCATAATACTTCCAACAATTTCCTTGGAGACTGAATTGAACATCCAAGAAATAACAATATTGTTGCTGCGTGTCCACAGGGGCAACTGGGCATCGTCATCTGCAAGGCGTGGGAGAGAACCATCAATGAATCCAAGTTTGTTTTTCACAGAAAGAGCCAACTCCATGGAGCAACTCCAGGAATCATAATTGTCACCGGTAAGTGGTTGTGAAACAAGAAACAAACCGGGATTGTCACTTTGGTGAAGAAAGTATGGGTTGTTGAAGTCATCCATGATTGGATGCAGAAGAAACAGCAAGAAGAGTTTCAAGAAAGTTAGCAGATCAGCAAGAAACGCTGAGAGATAGCAAGAAAGAAGGAAAGAACTCAGAGACAGCGGAGAGTTGTTAATCTTCTAATACCATATTGAATATGATAATAGACAAGTGAGTTTTATTGATCATAGAATCTGTTATTTATACAAGAGAGATGTTTAACTCTGTTAACTGTTAAGTAACTAACTGACTGACTAACAATAACAAACAGTTATAACTAACATGTTCCCTAATACCATTGAACATGGCATCGCTTGAAAGTTTCACATTTTGATTGAGACATACATGGTGAGAAATTGATAGGAAGACTGACAATTCAAAGTCTAAGCACCGATTTCAAATTTTCCAATTTGATGTGACTAATTTGTTCAATTTTCAAATTTAAGGAATAAGTTAGAAAACATATAGATAATAACAAAATATGCCAAATATTATAAGTCATCATCATTACATTTTTATTTAGAGTTATCACATTATAAAGTGAAATTATCCTTAAATTAGATGTGATATAAAGATGAAGACATACAATATTTTCTTTTATAGATGTTTTCTTCCACAATATATTAATAGTATTGGAGAAGAAATAAAATATATAGAATATATGATTTTTTATTTTTTAAATTACAAGGTATTCTCAATATCAATTGATGATATGTGACATCATGTTAAAATAAAATCTTAAGTATATATTAATATTTAAAATTTGCAATTTAGTATGTGCTTTTAAAAATGGCTTTTTTACAAAAAAAAAAAAAGTACTTATTTGTCAATCTCTATTGATTCAGAGATTATTTAGCTATATATACTAACTTTTAAATAATAGCAATATATTTAATAGTGAAAATAATTAAGATTGTAAAATGGATGACAGTTAAACGAATTATTACATGTATTATATATAATTCATTTAACCGTAGACAGAAAAAGCTGGAAAAAATGCCCAATTGTCAGCCGGTTCAACTTACTGCTTAAATACGGCCACAGTTGGCCGATTTTAGCATTGCAGGCGGTGCACCTTGATGGAATTGTTCTTTTTTTTTTTTAATTCCATCATCATATTTGTGTAGAACAATAGATGAACGAGTGATATTTAGTGGGGACCAAACACTTTAAGCCTGATATGTCTGCCAACTCTAAATATACTTATATAATTATATTTATTTTTTTTTTTAAAAAAAGTTGATTTGAGGCTTTTTTACCAAAACGAAAAAAAACTTAATTACAAATTTCCATCTATTGTGATATTATTTACTAATATATATTAATTTTTTAATTACTATAAAATGGCTAACAGATAGACGAATTATAGCATATAAATCATTTGATTGTCAAATGATTTATCTAATGACACGTTCTACTGTTTAACGGTTTAACATAACACATCAAATCAGGTGATAGGGATAAATTGGCCAGTATCTAGTCAAATTATGTATTGCAAAATGTTGACCAACTAAACGTTTTATGTTACATGGTCCATAGCCCAATGTTTTAGTGTGTTTGAGCTACATTTACAATCTGAAAATAAATATGAATACATATAAATAAATAAACTAAACATTATTAATCTCTTAACAATCTCAAACATTTAAATAAATGTCATATAGTAAAATCCATAAGCTAAACAAATTTAATTAATCATGCATATTTCAAACTAAATTAAGTTCATAGACTATTAAAAAAAGACTAAAACCTCAAACTGATCTCTAAAATTTGCATCGAAAGACAAATAAATTTCTCAAATTTTAAAAATCTCAAATTGGATGAAGGGATCAATTTGTCCCTTTTTTTGAAATGTGAGAGACCAATTTGAGATTTTCAAAATTTAAGGGACTACCTTGTCCTCCAATATAAATATGAGGGACTAATTTGGATATTTTGCCTAAAAAAAATTACTTTGCTCATAAAATTATTTCAAGTAATTAGTTTCCTACAAAGATTAAAACTATTTTAAGCAATTAGTTCTTACAACTATATAGATTAAAATAAATGCACTACATTATTCAAAAGAAAAAATACACAATTTCAAGTAGTTAGTTCCTACAACTCTATAAAGTAAAAAAATTCATTAAACTATTTCAAGTAATTTAGCTCCTACAAATATAAAAATTAAAAATATTTTAATTAAATGAAGGATTTTGAATTGCAATTTGGCTTCGTAATAATAGTTAGTACTTACTATTTGTAAAATTAAGTTATTTGTTTGCTTGTTAATTAAGTTTTACTTATATCTAAAAGTACAAATTATATTTGAATCAACATAAATAAATTTGAGAAGTTATAGCTATAAATTTATTGTTTATCTAGCTTTGATTTTATAGTTGGGAGTTCTTTTTCCATGTAAAATAAATAAAATAATGGAAGATTTGTTCAAATGTATTTGCCTAAGTCTCATGACCATAACATAAATGAGTGGAGGAGTTAATGAAAAGATTCTTTTTTTTTTTGAAAAAAAAAATCTTACTTAGTTCCTATAACTACATAAATTAAAATAAATTGAAAAGATTCAAATAAAAAATACACTACTCAACTAAATAGGAACCAAATAAATCTTGGTGTCCCCACATTCACTTACAATAAAAAAATAAATTTTATCAATTTTATTAAATATATACTCATTTATTAATAAATTATGTACTCTTTTTTTATGAGTATATCTGAAAGAAAAAATTCTTATACTTATAACTACACAAGAATTTTCCTAAAGGTAAATGTTGAAATAAACATAGTCATAATGAAGTAGCCACCAGAAATCACATCAAACAATTACGTGAAAGACCGCTTCCACCTTGGAATACCATCTCTGAATAAAGAGCCTCTGCCCATTAATAATAATCAATTGGCATTCCAGGGACGTGGACGTAGACAAGTGGGCAAACACAATAATTAATTAAAGCGTGTAGACCTGGACTTGGAGTTGGAAAGGAAATAGAGAAACAAAAAACAAAACGGAAGAACAAGTAAACATTGGCATCCCAGGGACACGGAAGCTCAAGATCATAAGAACGTAGCTTGGGATAACGTTTTTTGGCACCTGCAAGAGAGTAATTTGTGTCCAGTTGCCAAATCCTAACTTCCCATTCCCATATCACTTCCTAGCGATGCTGATATCCATTTTCTTCCTCTTGCTTATCCCACGTGCCCTTGGATCTTCCTTATCCTTTAGCTTCAGCAGTTTTGATCCCAATGAGAGGAGCATATACTATGAGGGATCAGCAGCCCCTGTAGGGTCAACAATCCAACTCACAACAAACCAGGCGAACAAGCCCATGACGAATAGCAGTGGTCGAGCCACTTACTCCCAGCCCATGCGCTTGTGGGACAACGCTACAAGGAATCTCGCAGATTTCACAACCCATTTTTCCTTCGTCATAAATTCACAGAACCGAGGTGTATATGCAGATGGGCTTACATTCTTCCTTGCCCCTGCTGGTTCAAAGCTCAACATCACAAACGCCACATTAGGACGTTCTATGGGTCTGACATCAGCTAATAATGGAACAGTACTGAATTCAACCGTTGCTGTGGAGTTTGATATCTTCAAAAATTACTTTGATCCCAACTATACACATGTGGGTGTTGACATCAACTCCTTGGAGTCCGTGGTTTATAAGCAATGGTTGGCTGATATCGAGGAAGGAAAGCTCAATAGTGCTTGGATCAATTACAATGGCACTTCCCTAGAATTAAGCGTTATGTTCACTGGTTTTCAAAATGGCACCACCATCTTGCAAAATCTATCTGCCATAGTTGACCTGAGAATTTATCTGCCAGAATTGGTTACTTTTGGATTCTCAGCTGCCACAGGAGCTCTTGGTGCTATACAAAGCATCAATTCATGGTATTTTAACTCAACTTTGGAAGCAAAACAGAGCACAACAGACCCAGTTGCAAGGCCTCCTGCCCCCTCCGATTTAGCCCCGCCGCCACCCACTCCCAGTCAAAAGAAAAAGGCCAAGACAGGACTAGCTGTGGGATTGGGCACTGGAGGATTCATTTTGATTGGCGGGTTGGGTTTGGTTTCAATTGCCTTGTGTAATAAGTGGAAGCATGGAACTGATGACGATGATAAAGCCTTTGAAGAGCATATGGGGGAGGATTTAGGAAGGGACACAGGACCCCGGAAGTATTCATATGCTGAATTGGCACATGCAGCCAATAATTTCAAGGCTGAGCACAAGCTAGGACAGGGAGGATTTGGAGGTGTTTATAGAGGGTACCTCAAAGATACCAACTCTTATGTTGCTATAAAGAAGGTGTCAGAAGATTCTAAGCAAGGGATAAAGGAATTTGCATCAGAAGTAAGAATTATTAGCCGGTTAAGGCATCGAAATCTTGTGCAGTTAATTGGTTGGTGTCACGAAAGAAAAAACCTGTTGCTTGTATATGAATACATGCGTAATGGGAGCCTAGATGTTCATCTTTTTGAGAAACAAAGTGTGCTGAAATGGGCAGTGAGGTATAACATAGCTCAAGGCTTGGCGCTCGCATTGCTATACTTGCACGAAGAATGGGAGCAATGTGTTGTACACAGGGACATAAAATCAAGCAACATTATGCTAGACTCAGAGTTCAATGCAAAGCTTGGAGATTTCGGTTTAGCTAGGCTTGTAGACCATGCAAAAGGTGCACAGACTACGGCTTTAGCTGGGACCATGGGCTACATGGCTCCTGAATGCAGTCAAACGGGGCGGGCAAGTAAGGAATCAGATGTATACAGTTTTGGTGTTGTAGCTTTGGAGATAGCTTGTGGAAGAAAACCCATCGACCATAACGCCCCAGAAAATGAAATAAACATTGTTGAGTGGGTTTGGGGTCTTTATGGAAGAGGGAGAATTCTTGAAGCAGCAGATCTAAGGCTAGGAGGAGATTTTGTGGAGGACCAAATGAAGCACTTGATGGTTGTTGGTCTTTGGTGTGCTCACCCCGATCATAATAACAGGCCTTCAATAAGGCAAGCAATTCGAGTGCTTAGCTGTGAAGCCCCCTTGCTTAATCTTCCTTCACGTTTGCCTGTACCAACTTATCTTGAGTGCCCATTGAACTCAGCCCTTACTTCACTCAGCATAATTGGCTCAGAAGAAGGCCAATCCCAGAACATAGAAAGCTTTGCTTCAAACACAACCTCCTCTGGGCTCACCACAGCTTCTGATGATGTTTCTTCCTCTATGTCACTTTTGTATTCTCGGTAACATTGATCTGTTGATGTGAATGTTTATTTCTTTCCTTTTAGTGTGTTTCAACTCCTCTTTCTGTACAATGTGTTAATCGCATTTCTTTAATGTCATAGTTTGTGATCCATGTATGTAAAATTAAATATGAAATTGTAATTCAAGTTTATTGTGGTTAATTAGTTGTTCAACTAGGGTCCTATGAATCATAAACTCGATACAATTGTGCCAGAACTTCATCGGTGGTAGAACTGTTATGTTTTGAATCACTTGCATACTAATATAAGAACATTTTATAATTATATCCGCAAATATCATATGGCATGTTTGGATTGGCGTTTGCACCACAGTTCATGCAAGAATGACACGTTGTAACGGATAGTTGTGTTAGTTTTGTCTTCCGGCATACGGACAGCGGTCTTCTTGGTGTTCCTCCTCCGTTTGATGGTGGTTGGGGCGCCAGATGAAGCTTGCAAGGGACTGTACTGCCCAAGTTAGTCTCAGGATTTGAATGGAATGTGGCATAATAGATTAGCATGCTTGCATGGACTTACTTCTTTCCTATTTATACTCCTTCAAGTTTTTCCAAGAGGAGATCTTAGAGCTGAGTTGACATGTGCTTTTATACATTATACAGTTCTACGTAATTGCAGAAGATGTTGGGCTTCTCTCCTTTTTGGTCTCTTTCATGCCCATAATAGGATCCGTGCTCGTTAAGTGTTACCTTACGACCTTGCATCCGGCAACTTTGCCTCCTCTCGGATGGGCTCCTTCACTAAGTTCGAGGTCCACGCATTTCTCCCTTATTGGATATCTCTCGTGAGGCTATGCCTTTACTCTCAACGGTCCTTAAGTGAGCACCGACAACCTTGTTCCTAGTGGGCCCCGGGGAAGGTGTCCCTAGACTTGCCAGGTACCAGGACCTCGGTAGGAGATGTGATCATATAGGTTCAGGATCGAGGATCTCCGGCTGTAACACATGTTAAACTTATGCTTAGCTATTTTTCTTTATCCTGAGCCTAGTTCTCACCAAAGCTAAATTTTCATGCTTCCACATTCATTTTTGTCCCGTTGAAGCATTGAAGGCGGAATTATTTTTCCACCAACCATTTTTTACTTTCCATTGATCATTGAAGGCAAAGCGTGGTAAGAGCTGAGAGGTTGTTTGAAACAGTTGCAGAGTGTGGGATGCTGATCATGATGCAGCTCCAAGGTAATGTTTGAGCCTTGAGGTGGCGTCTTGTGGTAATTTTATCTTCATTTTAGTTGAATTTATCTAATTATTATTTATATTTATATTGATATTATATATATAATTAATTACTAGGACCTAAAAATTTATATTAATTGTGAAATAACAATTACAATTAAAATAATGGCACCTAAAGTTATTTAGGTATTCTTAAAATAATTTTATTTACAATATTCCCAATAATATTTATTTACAATGCTCTGGAAGAGTCAAATAAATTATATTTACTTGTTCCTAACTTGCACTCATTCGATATATGTTATCAAATCTTTAAAAAAAAAAAGAAGAAAAAATCAACTTCATTAACTAGCTAGGTAGTACCTGCAGCGAATATATTAATCGCAGCTGTGCGCTGATGTAGTGCTTCTCTGTATATTTGCTCAGGCATAACTTGGACATTCCTTCTTTGGTATCATTTCTCCCACTGCCCCATCATACTTCAACTTTAGACAATTTCCTGCTGAACAACTACACCTTGAATTTTTGAAGGGGATGTTGGTTATTTGGATATCGAACAAGGATACCAATGTAATTCATGGGTATTTTGTAGCTAGGCACATTGATTTTTCAGTAAATTCAATTTGTCCAAAATGATTATTATTAGGAAATGAGGTAGTAATAAATTTATACTTATATCAATTTTAATTTGACATATCTAGCTAGATGCTTATTTACACTCATATTAATTGTAATTTCCCGTATTAATATTCAATATCTGATACTCAGCTACAGAAACAGTTACCTCACAGAAAAATTTACATCGGTGATTTGAGAGTATATACGGAATAGTCAGACCTCAAACCAAATTTTGCAGCTGTCGCAGACGGCCGTGCATGCTCCCATGAGATTTATGGCTGTTTTGTGGATGGTTTAGAAGGTGGTCGATAATTTGCTCTTGCCTTGATTTGGATCATGTAATGATCCTTTAATTTTAACGGTTAGATCTGAAAACTTTTTGAATTAATGGTCAGGATTGAGAAGTGAAAATATAATAAACAACTCATTAAAAATATAAATAATTTATTAAAGTTATAATAGAATTCAAATTACGTCATTGACCATGAAACTCTTCTCCCTTTTTTTTTAGAGCACAACGGTGCCAAACTGCCAATGCCACTGTCACCGCCGACGAAGATCCTTGTGACTACCACTCTGTTGCCATGGTTGAGAACTATCACTACCGCCCACCCAATTACCGACCTCTGTCTGCTAGTAGACCGGGGACGATGAGAACAGGGCAATCTCCATGTTTGCTATGGCAACCCCATGGCATCCCTTCCTCTCAAACTCTCCATACTACTCTTCGTAGACTCACAGACAGATGTATTGAAACGCACTGATAGTCCATGACAGGCATGGGTCATCCAAATGCAAAAGAGAACAAATCAATTTCAAAATCACCTCAACATTTTTCTATCATTGGATTAGCAGAAAAAAAAAAGCATTTCAGAAGTTAGAAACCTTATGGAGACCCATTAAAAAAAATAATTGAGCAACACCGTTTTAGGTAAGACTCAAATTATTCATTATTGCGACTATGACCAATACTTAAAATGGTTCTTCGTTTTCTTGGTCTGCGGCTTCGTTTTCTGCTTTTTATCAAATTATTCTTCGTTGTCTATGACCAATTCTTGGTATGCGACTTGTTTGTTTTCTTCGTTTAGTGGTGAAGCATGGGGAAAAAAGAAGAATAATTTGATGGTGGAAGCCGCTCAAAAGTTGTAATGATGGTGGCCGGTTAGTGTAGAAACACAATCGAAGTAAAAGAAGACGAATGGATGAAAATAGAAATTAAAAATTAAACAAGGTCAATTTAGTAATTTTAATGTGATAAAATTGGGACCATGTAAAGTTCCAAAAGAGATGGGGACCAAATTATTTGCCACTGGGTTAGAATGGAGGCTGAAGTTTCTTGGTAGTAGTTCCGGGATAATAAAGATGCGAAAACATGATATATCGTTATCGAGAGCGAAGGGAGAAATAAGCTCTAAATGTATTTTGGTGGATGATTTATATTTATATGAGATAATGAATAAATTTACTTGTATATCGTATTTATAAAATTTGATTGCAGTGGATTTTGTGTTATTTTTATTTTTCTACATCTATCTTTGACAAATTATATATTAATCTTTATTTTATAATAAATTTAACTTTAATAGAATATCTTTGAATTTGAATTCACCAAAGGTACAAGATTTTTTCTTAAAACACAATATTGATATAAATAAACCATTCAAATCCTATATAAAAAAAAAAAAAAACCCAGAGTGAGGACTTCGCACTTCAGAATCATTGGCCGTTTATTTATTTATTTGTTTTTTGGCACTAAGTCAAAGACGCTCGTCAAATCAGGTGATGCTTGAATGATTTCTGTCCACCCGCCAAGTTCTATATGTATCTGTCACTCATTACTACTTTGATAGAATTCTTCCACCCAAAAATAAGGACCTTTCATGGTCCATGTGATAAGATATTTTGCTAGGATTGCAAGCCCGTACAAGATATTTTGTTGAATAACAAATGTAAAGCCGTCGTTATATAGAAAGAATTAAAAATCAGACAAATCATCGAGAAAATAACAAAGTAAAAAAGAGTAAATCATATTGATTCCTACATGATCCACCATCCATTGGTTAGGAAGATAGTGAGTACTGAGTAGCAACCCCTTTCTTAGGGGACCACATAAATTACACGTTTCATGAAAAGTCAAGCCTTGCAGAAGATGATTGAAGGCTTATTATTAATCCATATCCATATCCTGTTATACCTCCCTTCAATTCTCCTCAATCATGGCAGGATCAAAATACTGTCAAAGAAGTTATCAGCTGCTTTCATCTTTTCATGTAGCATTCACAGTCGTGTTTGCTGTAATAATAGTAATATCACATGCAGCACCATTAACATTCAACTACCAGCAATTTAGTGACATGGGAAACACCTTAAATCTCATAGGAGATGTTTATGAGGACAAAGGAGCCCTCCAACTCACAGAGTATAAGAAAGACAGCCTTGGCAGGGTCATATATTACAAACAACTGCATCTTTGGGACAGGAACACAGGGAAGGTCACAGACTTCACCACCCACTTCACCTTTTCCATCAACACGCCAAACAAGTCCTATGATGGGGATGGCATCACCTTCTATCTGGCACAGCCCAACTTCCCACTTCCTGTTCCAAGGGATGGCAGTGGCATTGGTCTCGTGAGCCGTTATCAATTGACTGATCCAAACTACGCAAACGAACACCCATTTGTGGCAGTGGAATTTGACACCTTTGGCAATGATTGGGATCCTCCATATGACCATGTGGGTATCGATGTCCAATCTATTGCCACTGCTTTCACTACAGAATGGTTCAGTAGCAGGGATGAGAGAGGATATGATGCTGAAATAACTTATAACTCTAGTTCATACAATCTGAGTGTGACCTTCACTGGATACAAGGATAACATCACAAAGATTGAGCAGCACATATCCAGTAAAGTCAATCTGAGAGATGTGTTACCAGAATATGTTGAATTTGGCTTCACCTCAGCAACAGGATTGTTTTATGAGTACCATACTCTTAACTCATGGTCCTTTAACTCTAGTTTGGACTTCGACAGAAGCACACAGTGACGGCATGAAAGGATGAAGAACATGTTAGGAAGTGCTGCACATTAGCCAAGCAAGTGTCTAGAAGCATCGAAACTAGTCTAGTCCTGCTGCACTTAAAGCACTTTATCTCCTCTTATCAATTTGCTATTTTGTTAAACATATTTTGAACTCTCTGCTGTACCTTTAAAACTCACTTGCTCATATGAGTCATTTGACTATTAGAAAGCTGAAGTGAAATGGTATATTGATGTGGCAAATGATTCCCAGGATTCTAAGATATGTACTGATCCAACGCTCTGTTTTTTGCCGGCAACATGAAGTCTTGAACTCATATTGCCAAATTATTCGCCTAAACTAATAGGAAGGCATATTTGTCCTACACTAAGATATTGTTCAGATTATCAGTTAGCGGCAAAGAGAATGCGATGTCTAATAATTAGCTTCTTCCAAACTTTGGTGGAACATTCATATGGAGGCCAAAAGAAGGACTATTGAATCATAGAAGATATGGATGGAAGAGATATACTGTGATATTGTCCTCTTAGCCTCTGTATGTTTTGTTCCTGGTTTTTTTAAAGTGGTGTTTTTACTCTCTCTGTCTGAGTGTTTTCCTCTTTCCTCCATTGTTTTCTTTCTTTGTGATATTTGGCTTTAATAGGATTGCTGATCCTCCTATTTGTACTCTCTCCATTATTGTGATGAACAAACA
Organism: Dalbergia cochinchinensis; assembly: GCA_031216125.1. NCBI lineage: Eukaryota > Viridiplantae > Streptophyta > Magnoliopsida > Fabales > Fabaceae > Dalbergia > Dalbergia cochinchinensis. The sequence continues at coordinate 44,435,237 of CM062370.1, forward strand.
ATTCTCTTATTCCTGAAGAAAAAACGTGTGACATTTTAGTATGAAATGAAATGGTATTGCTTATTGTGCAAGAAGGACAGGTATTAGAGTCACTAACCTAGTACCAAAAGTGGAGTCATCAATGTATAAACATAAGTAAGTTTTTCTTAGTACTTAATTAGTAGACAACTATCGAGGTTAAGACACGTGAAATGAACACGAACCTGAGGAGAGGTGTGACAAATGTACCAATTACAAAACCATTTGTGTCTCTGATTAATCAATTGCCAATACCTTGGTAATGCTTGATGGGCAAGCACTTGTTGCCTACGAAAGCTCAAGCTCTCAGTGGTTGCACTTGCAGACCTAGCCACATGCCACCAATTCAAGGATGTTAAGTATGCGACACTGCGTTGAGACTTGAGATTCGTGTACATGAAAACGTATTTGGTATCAAGAGCGGGCTAGTAGAGAAATAGATGTGTACAGTTTTTGAGCTGTTGCTTTGTACCCTAGAGCTAGCTGGTGGAAGAAAACCCATTAACCACAAGGCCCAACAAATATCGAAGAGAGGGTCTGGGGTCGTTATGGAGCAGGGGGAATTATTGGAGCAACAGACCCAAGACCAAGCATTCGTTTGGTTCAGCATAGTTTGAGAGGAAAGAAGTAGGAGGAAGAGAAATGGAAGATGATGAGGGCAAACAAAGGATCAAAGTTTACAAAAACTAATCTTAAGTTAATATGATATTTTCAAATTCAATATGATGCTGATTGAGTTAATTTTAATGTAATTTATGTTTGACATTATTTATTTGAAAAGTGGTTTTAATATGATACGTGTTTGGATAATATTAATAAATATCGTTTTGATATGTATGATTATAAAAAAAGGATATGAGTTTATATTACAGGTTAAATAAAAAATACAATGAGGCTTGCTTAACTAAATTAATTTCTCCCTCCATTCCTCATTAAGAAAAATTCTTGGGCGTTTTTTTGGAATAAGAGAAAATATTTACTCTGTTTTATTTATTAATTGACATATTAGCTATTGCATTAAAAATACAAGGAAAATGTAAGATAATAATGATCAATAAAACTGATATGTCAATCAATAAATGGAATAGAGCAAGCTAAGTATTTTTTCTTGCTCTCAGAACATCTAAATATTTCACCCTTTTTAAATGTTTCTTTTGAGTTTTGTACTCAAATTAATGTAATGAATGGATTTAATTGATTTTCTAAATAAATAATAGTAAAAGACTAAAATATCTTTTTATTTTTCTCAATCTATTAATTTATAGCCACTTATTCTCTCTCTAAAAAGCTCAAACATGTCTTTTAAAAAGGAACAGAAGGAGTCGTATCTTTCATCAAAATAAATAAATTTATTTTAAAATATTAATTATAAAGAAATGAATGGCGATGAAATCATTTCTTTTACAATACAATTAAAGTTTAGTGCAAATATTATAAAATAAATTACTCTTAATATACGATTTTAAATATTTGAAAACTAAGTGAATTTCAATTTATTCAAATAATAATATTTAAATAATATTCTAAAAATTTAATTTTGATGATCTATTGTAAAAAATTTTTACAAAATCTTTCAATTAATGTAATCATGTCATTCAAATATTTTCATTTTTTTCTGTGACAGCTTGAACAATTATATAAAAGAAAATTAAAAATATTATTGGTTAACTATGTAAAAAGGTTTATACAAGATCAAAATTAATTTCATAGTACAATATTAAGTTATAAGGAAAAAATGTTGAAATTTTACTTTTGTAATGAAATGAAGAAAGGGCTATGCGGGTTACCTGGCAATTCTTCATTCGAATATGGATTCTCGGAATACAAACGCGCCTGAAGATCTCCTTGAGCTCTTGGGTTGTGTTGTCCCAAGACAAAAAAGGACGGAGACAATAAGTTGAGACTGAGATGATATTGGAGATGAAGATAGAATTGTATTTGATATTAATGTATAAAATATGGTGATTGATGAAATAATGTAAAAAAGATTAAGTTATAATTTAATGACAAATTGAAAAATGAGAAATGCTAAGATGGAATATAAAATATTAAAGAAATATCCTTGAAAAAATATTTTAAATTTGTTTCCTAAAATTATATCTCTGGCATCTCTCCTTTTAGGAGATATGAAAATTGGCTAAAAAATTATACAATAATGAAGATAATTTTGGGGTTTTTCTCTTTGTACCCTGCTCTAAACACATTTTTATTCTCAATATCTCAGTGTTTTCTGTCCTAGAACATTTACCAAATGCATTCTCAATGTGGGAGTGTACTAACCTATACTCCAATTTTAAAGTCAATGGTTTAGAGGTAGTGTGCTGACGAGGCAACAGTAGGAGTTGGGCAGGGGTTAATCTTAAGTAGAGTCATCGAAATAGACCGAGCTTGGTGAATTGGCTCGGATAGCTTGAAAAATATGTGCGCTGGGATGGAAAAATAGAAGAAAAAATAAAAATTGGCCCAACTCGGCCCGAACATTAATTTCTTATTAAATAATAGATTGCATATATAAGCTATAAATACTTGAATTTGAACATTTTAAACCATATTTTACTTTAAAAGTTTAAACTAATAACAAATATTGATATATATATATATATATATAGACACACACACACACACTCATCTATTCCATCAAATTAAGTTGCTGAAATTTAATTATCAAATAAAAATCAAGTTTCATTTATTATTCTGATAAATAAAGCAAGAATAATAACATTGCTTATTAATAGTATTTTTCGTTGACACTTTACATGAACTATACAATTTCAAAAAAGAAAAAGAAAAAAACTAACCCATAGGAATGAATTGGGTTGGGTAAGCACTTTTTTGACCCAAAACTAACATGATCCAAAGTAGCACAACCTGAAAATGGACCAACCTATTTCAATAGCTTTAATCATAAGGAGTAAGTTCTAACCATAAAGATTTATGTAAGATCTAACTATCAGAATTTACCCCTCCAAGGCTCCTTGAGTTCTATATTGTTTGTTATGCATTAACCTTGAGCAACAGCCACCATAATAGTAAAAAGCAATAGAATTTCAATACCTTTGGAAAAGTTTACCAACACACGTGATTAGGATCACATTACATGATTGTAACTTTAATTAATTATTATACCATTGAATAACTTTCTATAGAATTAATTTTTAACAAAACTTACTGATGGATTAGAAGTTCACATTATATAAATCATATATATAAAAATTTAAATTACTCTAGAATCATTTGTCATAGCTTTTATGTACATTGTTTGCTTTATTTGGTAAGTGTCACCTTTAGGAATTGATGGCTTAACATCCTGATCCATGATGTCTATACTAGGCGCAGCCCCTGACAGTTGATATGGTTCTAAGAATCTTTAAGGAATTAAAGCTGCAGCCTTATTGGTCGTAAAGCCGCCAAAATGGGTTGAACCTAGCCCAAAAAGATGCACTAGCTGGGCTGAAAAATTTGGAGAAAAAATAAGAATTGGCTCGGCTAAGCTCGACTCGATTAGGCTTGATTTGAATGAGCCCCGCCTGCTTTGGGCTGGGTCGGCTCGATGACCTGAATACTAATTTTTTAGTAAATAATAAATTGCATATATGAGCTATTAAATACTTGAATTTTAACTTTTTAACTCTTTTTCACTTAAAAATTCTAAATTAATAACAAGTATTGAAAAAAAAATATTTTTTTGACTCGCTTTACTATTGTATCAAATTAAGTTATTAAAATTTAATTATCAAATAAAAATCAAGATTCATTTATCATTCTCACAAATAAAACAAAAATTTTGACAGCTCTAACTAGACGTTGTTACTATTAATTTAATGGTAAGCATTTGATCTAATAATGTCACGATCCGACTTGGAGCGTGGCCACACGTAAGGAATCCTATCCCCACGTAAGTCTCGTGACGTCTGAATCTCTCTATATGCATAAATTAACATACTTTTCATTTTGAAATTATAACTTCATCTAAATCTTTGTTTAAACTTTATATCTAGAATTATAAAACTAAAATACTTGATATATGAAGCTCTGAAAACAATTTAATCATACTCTAAAAATCAATTTAACTTGTGAACTGAATCATAAATTCACCTCTAGCTTGTACATAACTTTAATCAAACTCTATTATTCCAAATCCATACTTATAAACTGAAAATATATACATAGTTGTCCAAATACTGAAATTAAATACATAATCTGGAAATAATGCATGGTTCGGATCCTGCCTACACATCTACTGGAATGCTCTACTCTAACAAGACTCTAAACTAAGTCTTACTCTAACATAAGACTTACCACTAAGAACAACTGCCTTTGCCAAATAAGAGGCTGAGCAACATCTGTTCTTGCAACTATGAGAAGGAAAGGAGATGGATGAGTCAAATGATTCAGTGAATGAGTTCTCACCCATCATCCACATGGGACAACTAATGAATATGCAATATATTGTATACATGCAGCAACCATAAATCATTTGATATTTATATGCATAACTGTATAGAAAGGAAACGTCTCTGAATTCATAACATTCATAGAAAGCATTTTCTAAATTCATAATCTTTCAAGAAATCATTTTCCATGCGTAAACATAATAGCTCCAAAAATATAAATAACAGTACTCTAATTGAGAAACATGGATCTCTAGTTATGCATTTGCATAGTAATATACATTCTTTGGCTATGCATGTAAACCATAACATAACAATTTCTCTGCTCTATGATTCATCAAGGATCTAAATCGGACACCTGACTAGGTTCCATCTCTACTCTATGAGATTGCCCCTAAGAACAACTTGGTACCAAAGTTAACGATTATCTTTACCAACCGTTAACTAGCTATCCGTTTCTCTATAGTGATCATCTAGACTAGTTTGTACTTAATTCATATAATCTAAAAACCCTTAAAATCTCTTAAAGAACTGAAACTCTGAAACTCTGTTATATGCTTTACTCTGGGTTCAAAACTCTTTCATGCATAATTACTTTATTCCTTGAAATCGTCAAGATAATTCATAAAATCTCTAAATACAATCATATTTATACTCTAATTCTTTATATAACCATTTAATTATAAAAACTCTTGAAACTCTAAAAGCTTTGGACTAATATAACTGTAGCAATCTAGCTTTAGCATAACTGAGACTGTGAAATTATACCCAAGGGATCACCTATTTGTAGGCATTTCAATTTCAAGCTCACAGAATATATATCTGGCAGTAGCTACGAATCATACTGAATTCCATACTTTGGAGTATCATAAAATTGGATTTCTAATATCTCATTTATTAACTAACATTCTTTTCATAACTTAATAATTCTAATATCATACTTTGAAATGGAAAAGTTCATAATCATAAAAAGTTGACATTATAATAACATCTTGATTTATGAAATTAAGTCATACTCTATTTGACATTCTCGTCAAAATATCTTAACTGATACTCTAAAATCACATTTTGAAATCTTAAGACTTGAAGCATAAAGATATCATAAACTCCTGAAACATATTGGATAAACTAGCAACTTATTAAATCATATATTCTCCCAATAAATCTCTTAGAGTTGCGCATAAAATATTTCCATAACATACAATATACCAATCATGGTCCCATGGTTTTCTAATTTACATTTTCATGCGATATTCAAAACCTTTCTCTTTGCCATAGCTTACAAAATCACACACACACACACACACACACACACACACACACACACACACATATATATATATCCATACATTCATCTCTAATATCATATTTAACAGTTATAATGCAAGAAACATATTCATAGTAATGAAATTAAGGCTATGAGATTAAATCCACTTACCGTTTGGGGCCGAGAATATTTAGGCATCTCCAACTTGATCTTAAGAACTTGGAATGACATCAACAACTGTCGTAGAGCAATATTGACTCATGATCAACTCTAAGACACTTTAGATAACTCTACATTAACTCTAACAACATTAGGGGAGCTCCCCCCACTTGATAACAATGCAAAAAACAATAACCCATAATATGGGGAAAGAAGAACATGAAAGAAACTAACATAAACCAACAACAATCACTTACCTTGGATTTTGAAGGAAAGGGATTTGATGTTGGATTAAGTGGAAGAGAGTAGGGAGGGGTTTGGAAGAGGGGGGTCTTAGTTCTAAGAGAGAAAGCCTGAGAATGAGGGTTTTAAAGGGGTTGGGGGTTCACTTTTCAAAACTGCGTCGTGTTGCATCGTGCTGTCATCAGGCCCGCTTACTGCAACTGGTAAATCTCACTACAGCGAACCTGATGAGGCTCACACTCGTTGTAGCGAACAAATCTCGTTGCGACGAACCTTCTGGCTCGACTTTTCGTTATAGCAACCAAAACTCGCTACAGTGAATCTACTCTGTAGAATTCTGCAGCAATAACACCCCAAACTCCATCCTTTAGCCTTCACATATTCGAGGCTTTCTTGATAACACGGATAGGTCTCGAGGGACCCTAGGGCCATACTGGATTTGCCCATGGACACGTATACCTGGGATATCACAAATAAGTGGTATCAAAACGAGGTCATAGATTCGAATCCCCGGGCTAACACTGGGAGAAACTTGTTGACTTTATTTGGTAATAGTTACATGATTACATTCCTCTAAATGTTCATAATTTCTATAAAATTCAATATAATTATAATTCAACGGTTAGATCAACAACAAAAAATTTTGAAAGTTACTGAGTTGTGTCACCATGCTTAAAGTATAACTTTATTCTAACTTATATATATAACTATAAATAATTATTACATCATCGATTAACTTTTTATTGATGTTTGCTTTTACAAAACCCACCGTTGAATTAGAAATCCACATCAAGTATCATGTCTATAAAATTTTAAATTAATCTAAAATCATTTGGCCTAATTTCTATGCATATCAAAATTGACACACTATATTTTTAAATTGAATAAGAATAAAAATTAGATTGCATTTTTATTGATATTTAATTCTTATAAAATTTAACATAAATAATCTTTATGATATGCCATTGTAATTCAATAATTTGATCAATAAATTAATTATTTTATTGATTAACTATATTTATTTGAAAAACAATATAACTTGATGCTTATATCCATGATCATATATTTGGAAATCATCACTATAATGCTCTCTGCTTTAACTGCTGCGAAAATTATAGCGGCCACTACAAGGCAGGGTCAGACTAGGATACTCCAGGAGACAACCAACGTGGACATTGAGCCCAAAAGAAACACAGTAATAACACAGACAATAGCCTAATATAAGCACGACGGCAAATTAAACCGAGAAAAAAAAAAGGGAAAGCACGTGTATTTATGAATAACCGAAGCAACTTTGTATATTTTCATTTTCAGGTGCTTTTCTTTTAACTGTGAACTTAACTAGTCTACTTATTGATGAAATTCATAAGGAATTGTACCGATGACAAGATTATGTATAAATAAAAATGATAATATTATCAATCCATCTTAATATGGACTTAATTTAAATATATTGATTGTGTAAATTTTTTATACTATCACGTAATCAAAATTTCCTTATGTATATGTTTTTTAAATAGTGGGGTAAGAGCGCATGGACACACTAATTTAGTGGTGTGTCTGTGTGTCAGACACGTGTCGGATATTGACATCTACATGACACATGTCGAACACACGTCTATACTTGTCCAATTAAAAAAATAATTTTTTCGAGCTTGAACATGTACTGGACACGGCCAGACACGCGTCATACATGGCTCTAATTCACTGGGAACACGGCTTGGACACATCGTCAACATGCCTGAATTAGTTTCTTTATTTTTTTAAAAAGATTTTAATACCAACATAAGCCTAAAACTGACTCTAGTTGTTTAGTTGGACCGATATTGTTGGGTCATTTCATTTTGAAAATTCTTCAGTTGATTATAAAAAAAATAAGAATTAATTAGATTAAAAAAATTATACAAATATGACCAAAATAATCTAGAAAAAAAGTGTGTATATATATATATACTGTGTCCATGTCCTGTAATTTTTTGAATTTAATGTATCTACGTGCCGTGTCCCGTGTCTATGTCTGTGCTTGATAGGGTAAGAGTGCATGTTTTATTGATATGATAATATGTAATTGGATAATTGTATAAAAAAAAATTATGTTGTCAGTGCATTAAAATTAAATTATCTTTTTAGCTATTTATATTGAAAGTTCAATAGTCCCACTAAAAGAGCAACTACATGAGCAGTAAAATTTTTTAAAAAAATTGTGTCATTTGTCCATTCAAGAGCCATCTGATGCTAAAATTTTTGCTAAGTATCACGCTCCATCATAAATTGTTTGTGGAAACAGAGCCTAGAGATGCAGACAATTTAATCATCTTTGTGCATAAAACAACACAAATTAAATGAGAGTACAATTACTATTGGCTCAAGGCGGGAGAAACAAGCCAAGTGTGAAGCAAGGGGCATGAATCCATATATAGGGAGCATATCTACGTATACAAAATTACATATCCCATCCTACACAGGTTCTGTTTGGATTGTCTTAACATAAATTACTAGTATTTTCACTTTTAGTTTCTCAGTAGTTAGTCTCTGTTACACTTCTGTTGTAGTTAGTTTTTCTATTATCATTCCAGCTAAATGACAGCTGGCAAGTCACCTGTATATAAACACTCTTTTGCAATCAATGAAAGTCATGTGATCATTTTCACTCATTCTTGAGTTTAGAGAGTTTCAAGTCTCTCTTGTCGTTCTCTCATCTTTGAGCTTTGTTCATGCTCATGGCTTCCACAAGTGTTTTCTCCGCAAAACTCCTGATGGTATTAGAGCTATTTTGAGCTCTGCTGCACATCGCCATCTTCTTCTCTTGCTCTTCACTCGATCTAACCTCTCCTTGTGATCGATCCATCGATCAGTTTCCGTATAATTTCTCTGTTCGCTGGTTTGTATAATCTGTTCATTGAGTTGTTTTTTTTTAAAATGGCGAATCAAGTACATGATGTAGCAAATCAAGTCATTCCTCTAGCATTGGTGCTCAATCTGATGCAGGATCCAGCAAGTCCATATTTTCTGTGTAACACCCTAATATTTAACTCAACACGCCTAGGACGCATTTAAGTTAATTATTAGTTGTTACTCTTTTGTTCCAGATTTTAATTCAAACTTCTTGAAAATACTTTAGTAAAAATATGGGTAAATTTTTTGAACTTAAATACCAAAACATGAGCCGCGCATGCTAAGTATCTAGCGTCATTCATCTTGCCTGTGTAAGAGATATTAGAGACAAATAACAGTTAAATACATAATACAATCATAACATAAACTCGAATAACACATTAATAACAATATCATAATAGTGATGTCCTCTAAACATAAGGACATTAATGTATATCCATTAATAGAATACAAACTGATAAATAAGATACGATCACTTTAAATATCCAAGGAAACTATCTCCGTAGCTCCTCGTCCAGTCTCAGGGTAAATCACGAACTACCCCGTCATTCCTATCTGGAAACGACACGGAAAAAGAAAAGGGGTGAGAAACTTATACAAGAATCTCAGTAGGGCTTCCCGACTCTAACACAAGTGTCATCGTCATCGTCCCCAGGAACCTCGGGTTTAATTATGAAAATGGTGAACATGTATATAAGGTTCAATTATTAAGTTCTAAATATCATTAGCCGAGAGCCGTATCTTTTAGCATGAATCTTAATGTCATGAATGCAACATATTAGTCATGAATGCATGTCAATATCATATACATATAATAATAAAATTCATAAAACAATGCATATGATATAAGGAACCTCATGATCATTATTCTTGCAGGTGACTTAGACTTCTTTATTCTCTTTTCCTTGGGGGCCGCCCTATAATCCTCTCTTTTCTCGAGAGTTCTAGGTTATGAGCTCATACCTCACTAGTCGTCACTAGCGTATTCTTATCCCTTTTGATAAGATAAATTCCCGACTCTTAAGGTACGGGATAGGGGGCATTAGGATCACCTTTCATAACCTTTAATTCGGGGAGTCTAAAGGATCATTTCCTATTTGAATCACCTCTCATAACCTTTAATTCGGGGAGTCTAGAGGATCATTTCCATGTGTCTTATGTCACCTTTAACCTTGGCATGTTATATAGAGATGTAAATATGAATAACTCATCATTTCAACATTTCATGCTCATAAACTTCATGGAATCATGCATCTCAATTTATCAAGCATAATTATAACATACCATAACTTAAACTACATAAACATGCATCATACTTCATTGCATATATCCATAAGCCACATAAGTTTCAACACATGAATATAGCCTTCACAAGATATCAACCGCATTCATGCCATCAAATTTATCAACATTTACGCTTAAGCCCCAAAGGGTCAAATCACAATTTCTCAAAGGTTACGGGTCAAAATGCAAATACCCCTTTGTAACACCTTCTCACAAACTAGAGATCTTTAACATTAACCAATACTTTTAATAGACATATAACTATTAGATACCGTTATAAACTCATCGTAAAAACCTTTTAAGGCCATAAACCAAATTTCAATACATTTTAGGGGTCAAAATGTAAAATTGCTTGTTTTTAATATTTAACGACGATCGAAATTTCTAAAACTTTATATAAACTTCATAAATAGTATTTTGGACTCATGGACACATTCAACATCATTAGTAGCTTTAAATAAAATCATTTGGCTGAAATAACATAATTGATAGTTCGAAACATAACTTTCTGCATTTTGCAAAACGGCCCAAACTAACACTTGTAACTACCCTTTTATGCATCTATGGTACCAAAAATAATTTTTACAATAACTATTAGCGATTTAAACTCATCTAGACATCCTAAATCAGTAACCTTTTCAGTTCTAAAGGATTAGATCAGAATTCTAAAATTTTAGCATTTAAAATCATGAGAAAAACCGTATTCTTAATCCTTTATAATTTGTAGGTCTTTCAAAATTTCTTTGTACAAATTTAAAGACAAGATCATACCTAAAAATAAAGTATATCAAGATTTAAATCAGAATTATATAAGTGCCAAAAATAAATAGATGAGAAGTGTCCATGATCAAAGTTGTCATTTAAAATAAAACAAGTAAATCTTGAACTTTAGGATTTAAATGATAACTAGAATCATAAACTTGTCTTGTAACCTTATTATTATCATTATAAGGTGATAACTTGGAAAGATAAATATGAAATGCAAGGCTTGAGATATAAATATAAAGATACAAATTCATTCTTAGGTATTTATGATTTAGGTGACAACTTAAAAGTAAATATGAATATGCAAGTTTATATTATTATCTTCAAGAATTAAAGTGATAACTTGGAATATAAATATGATTATGAAAAGCTTGAAATATAAATATGATATGCAAGAACTTATAACATAAATATGGATGCAAGTTCATTTTTATGTCTTATTAAACTTAAAACTCAAGACTTAGTAACTCCTTTAGAAATCTTTTGTCATCAAGAATTAAATCTTGGGCTTTAGAGGACATTTAAATGATGGATTCACAACCACCACCATGATTCCTCATCATCAAGCCATGGTCATTATCAAATCATAAAAATCAAAAATATAAAGGAAGAACAAAAGAAAGAACATGAAATAAAATCCCTACCAAGTTGTTTCTTTGTTAAATAAAGCAAGAGCTTGATCTTGTATGAGATATCAATGACAAAAATATGATCTTAGTGATGTATATATTTGGCCAAGTGAAGATGAAATGGTGGGAGGATTTTTGTTGTGTTCTTGTGTTTGGATATGGAAAGTTTAGGTGCTTAGGGGTTGGTTTATGGTATGTATGTGTTTGTTTGAGCTTGGGAACTTGGATGGATATCAAGAATGGAGTCTCTTGGAGGTGGAGAAGGAAGAAGAAGAGAGCTTTGTATTTAGAGAGAGAAGAGAGGATTTTTGGCTAATTTTTGTGAGCAAGATTACAACCAAAGGTGCAAATGGTAAGAATGAATGTTTGTGTGTGAATTAGGCTTGGAAAAACACATATTTATAGGGATTTTGGGGGGTGAGGCAGCTGCATTAATGACTATAATGGGGAGTATTTATTTCAATTTTTGTGAGTGGTAGGACATATATTTGATGGGTATTTAATTTGTAATGGTTTAGAAATGATAAATTAGTGTAAGTGGCTTAACCATCAAGAGTTTAAAATTCCTCAAGACAAAATTAAATGGCCAACATTTATAGTGGAAATTTTAGTGCTAATAATCTGAAGTAATAAAATAAAAATAAATTTAAAATATATTTTATTTTTGAGAAAAGAAATTGTTAGTGGAAAAGAAATTGATAAACTAAAGTAAGTGCTTAATAATCAAATATTTAAGGTGCTCCATTACAAAATTAAATGGCCAACATATGTAGTGGAATTTTTAGTGCAAATAATCTGAAGTAATAAAAAAATAAATAAATCTAAAATATATTTTATTTTTAAGAAAACAAATTTAATACACTAATTTCCTATTATGTGTCTTAAGAAGCCTTTTTTAATTAAGAAAGAAAAACAATATTTTCTAAAATAATTTTATGCTTTAAAATTATCTCAAATAATTATTTTGACTCAAGATAAATAAATAAAATTAATTTATCTTTAATTAGAGCCTAATATTGCCTATATTTACTTAATTACGTAAATAAGCTCATTTATTGTTAATTAGGGGCAAAATGGTAATTTCGTGTAAAAATTCCCAAAACCACCGAACATTTTCAAATATCAAATTACACATGTAATAAACATTTTGAACTCCCGGCGATGACTAGGTTGAAATTATCAATCTCGTGTTAAATTACCACAGGGGTATTTTGGTAATTTCACTTGCGGTAAAAATTTGAAGTTGATATTTTCACATCTACAATATCCATAACACACATAATCCCCTTCAAGCATAAAACTAACCCCTTGAGGATAGCCTGGCCGTCTTGATTTCGGCAAAAATGACCTTAGGGGCATTTTGGTCATTTACCTGAAAAATTGAAAATCACGATTTTTGCACATATTGCTATTTAATCATCATATAATGTTATTCTAATATCAAAATATCCTATTGAAGATGGCCTGGACTATTTTGGCCTCAAATCTTGTGTAGAAATGACCTAGGGGTATTTTGGTCATTTTGTATAGCAGTAAAAATCGAGACGTTACATTCTGCATCTTGGAGAAAATCCAGGTGTGTTTGATTGTTTCTTCATTGTTAACTAAATCCAATTACAACCACTACAAGAAAAACACGGGTCTCTGATGGATTTTTTCCGTCGATGTTTTCAATGGATTTACAGATGGAAAATATAAAAAATAGGAATTTTTTTTTTTTGAGTTCTTAGGCATTACCAACGGATTCTTCGATCGGAAATTCATCGGAAAAATTCGCGCCAACTAAAAGAGAATATGGAGCGTTAATTGCTGACGATTTTTTCCGTCAGTAACAATTATGAAATGTTATCGACGGATTTTTCCATCGGTAATGAAGGTTAAAAAAATTAATTTGGTACATAGATTTTATCGACAGATTTTTCCATCGGTAATTATCACGAGTTTTTACCGATGAATTTTTCCATCAATAATTATTTTACAAAAATTAATTTGTTAAAATTAATTTTACCGACGAATTTTTCCATTAGTAATTATTATGAAAATTTTAAAACAAAATAAATTTAAATTTTAGAAATTTAAATTTAATTTTATAATGAAAAACAATTACCAACTAAAAAATCTGTCGGTAACTGAAAAAAAAATTTCGCTAAAGAAACCGCACTCTTGTAGGTCATTACTGGCAGATTTTTTTCCATCGAAAATTTGAAAATCCGCTGGTAATGTTTGAGTGTTAAAATAATTGTGTGTCTCTCTTCTTTCACTCTCATCTTGACTCTCTCTCTCTCTCTCATTCTTATACTCTCTCTAAATTCCTCTGCTCGACCCGCGTCACCGCCCCCCACGCTGGACCCCTGTCCGCCGGCCCCCCACGCCTGAACCCTTCCACCGGCCTCGCTCACAGTTCCCCCTCTAGCGAACATTGCACACCAGAAGCTCAGGCCGCGCCTTCGTCCGACCCGGTCATGCCTCCAACTTTGGATCTGGCCCCCGCACCTCTGTCTGCCTGTGCGAAGAACAGCTCAGCCACCTCTAGCCAGCGAAGTCCACCGCTCGACAGAGAAGACCGCCGCTCTACCGCGCCACCCGCCTTGTTTGGAGAAGACCTCCGTCGCACCTGCCAACCACGCCGGGGAAGGTAAACTTCCCTTTTCTCTGCTAGTTCTTCACTGGTTAATGTTTGTATTTCCTTTTTTTTTAATTATTGCACATCAGATATGCTTATGTAACAGGTAGTAAACAAAGTAGCAGTGGCTTCTTGTTACGTTTGACTACTTTTGATAAATTACTGACATTGAACAATGTAGATTATCTAGATAAAAATGCTTGAACTATTGTTTCTATTCGACAAAAAAGGAAGCTCAAGACCCTAGCATTGCAAATTTTCTGTTCACTTTGGTTGGTTTCCATGCATGGAATTTGTAGCATATTTTAGGGAAAAAATGAGTTTTAATGCTGAAAAGAAATCAAATGACTAATAAGCATCGAGTTGGAAGTTGTGTGGCTCTATGTATTTGCTATCTTCATCATAATTATATATCATGATTGGTCATTAGTAACTTAATTTTATTTCTTTTGAAGTTATTAATTTAAATAATTGATTTTGTTATATAGCGTTGACTCTAATTAGAGGGTTTCTTTGGTGGAGCATATGATTCTTTTGTCCCTTTTAAGGTATGTAATTATTTCTTCTTCTTATTTAATTTCTTTTCCTTTTAGGATAGTAACTTATGATTTCTAAGATAGAATTGTAGGAAAATGGGATTGCATGACTGAGGGGAAGGGCGTAGAGATCCTTTCCCGACTTGTTTGCATTGTTTGCTATGGAGATTGATTGTGTATATGGAGATTGCAGGACATGCATGTTGTGATGTTATAAGGGGATGCGCTCTAGAACGGTTTTAGGATCTTTAATTATTTGTTTGATTGTATTGTGAAGTTTGTTTGATTGGATTGATATATGTATATATTGAAATTAATTTTTTTAGGATGTCTTAGTTTCAGGGGAGGTTCTGTCAATTTTTTTTTTTAGTTTAAAGAGTGGAATATCTTAGTTGCAGGGGAGGTGCTGTCAAAATTTTATTAAGTTAAAAAGCACAGACTATTTACTGGGCATGAGGCTTACTTTTAGAAGATGGTTTGTTGTGAGATATTTATAATTAAATCCAATTTTAATTTGGGAAACTTTAAATGAATTTTTAGGTTACATTACACATTCAAGAACCATGAGTTTTGCAAACAGACTATGGATGTATGATAGGATTCACCCCAGTAGAGGGGGAAACAAACCTAAATTTTACACGGGAGTTGAAGAGTTTGTAAGGGTAGCTTGTAAGACAGTACAATTTATGAATGAGGAAAAAGTTAGGTGTCCCTGTGCTAGGTGCAAATGTAGAAAATATTTTGATATGGACACCATTAGGTATCACCTGTATGAGGATGGTTTTATGACGGATTCTTGGATTTGGATTATGCATGGGGAAGTTGCCACACAAAATTTTGAACATGCTAGTGTTGAAAATACATATATTGGAGGTAGTTCAAGTAGATTTGCCTCTGATGAGCATGTCATGGGGAATATTAATTGGGTGGATAACTCTAGACGATATGAGGAAATGATTTATGATGCAGTTGGTCCTCAAATTCATACAGATTATGAACCTTCTATCGAGGCTCCTAATGCCGAAGCTGAGAAATTTTTCTCTATATTGGAGGCAGTAAAGGCCTCTCTATGGGAAGGGTGTGTACACTCAGAGTTGTCTTTAGCAGTTAGGATGCTAGCTATAAAGGCAGAGGCTAACCAAAGTCAAAATTCGTTTGACTAATGGGCAACATTGATGAGTGAGATCTGTCCATAATCTAGTTCTGTTCCAAAGGATTTATATCAGGTGAAGAAATTAGTTTCAAAACTCGGGCTTAAACTAAAAAAATAGATTGTTGTTTGAAGGGATGCATGTTGTACTACAAAGATAATGCATACTTAACCCAAAGCAAATTCTGTGAAAGCCATAGGTTCAAACCAAAAAGATCTGGAAATGGAAGATATATGGATATTCCCTATAAAAGAATACACTATTTGCCCCTGATTCCAAGATTAAAAAGGTTGTATACTTCAATGAATTCAGCACCTCACATTAGATGGCACTTTGAGAATAAAAGAAATGATGGTGTCATGACCCACCCTTCCCATGGTGAAGCTTGGAAGTGCTTTGACCAAACTTATCCTGATTTTGTTGGGGGATCCTAGGAATGTTAGGTTGGGGCTTTGTGTAGATGGATTTACTCCGAATAATTAGTTTAGTAGACCCTATTCCTGCTAGTCTGTGGTTGTTACACCTTACAATCTCCCTCCTGAAATGTGCCTGAAAGATCCTTACATGTTTCTAACTTGTATAATCCCTGGCCCTGATAATCCCAAAGCCAAGATTGATGTTTAGCTCCATCCATTGATTGATGAGCTTAAAGAGTTGTGATATTCAGGCGTACAAACATATGATATTTCCACAAAACAAAATTTCTTATTGAGGGCATCATTGATGTGGACTATCAATGATTTTTCAGCCTACGGAATGTTGTCAGGTTGGATGACGCAGGGAAAACTGGCATGTCCAATTTGTATGGAGGATACAAAAGCGTTCAGATTGAAAGATGGTTGAAAAAACTCGTGGTTTGACTATCATCAGAGGTTTTTGGACCTTGATCATGAATTTAGGGATAAAAAAGATGCATTGAAAAAGAAGACGATTGAACGTGATAAGCCTCCTGTGAGGCTAAGCGGTAACCAGGTTTGGCATAGAGTTAGAGACTTTCCAAAGATAATTGAACTGGGTAAATCCATATGATTTCCAGGATATGAGATAGATCATAATTGGACCAAGCAAAGTATATTTTGGGAGCTGCCTTATTAGGGGGATAATCTAGTTCATCACTGTATTGATATAATGCATGTAGAAAAAAATATGTGTGATAACATCATAAACACTGTAATGGACACCGACAAGACTAAGGACAATGTGTGTGAACACTCGATTTTGTCTGGCCAGAAAAAAATCAAAAATTTTCATTAGTCCATTTCATTTCATTTTTCTTTGTTGTGATTGTTGTTCTTCATTGTACAAAATAAGAAAAGCCCATCTCATTTTTAATTGTGAAAAAGTGCCAGCCCATTTCTTTTCTTATTTGGATATGTCATTTAATTTAGACTAAAAAATTTCAGCCCATTTCATAATTTATCTTATTGAAATAAAAAGGGGGCCATCACATTTCTGTAAAAAAAAAAAAAAAAAAGAGAGAGAAAGGAAGAAAAAGAAAAGAGAAACTCATGTTCATTTTTGATTTGTTAAGCATCGTTAGTCCATTTCTTTTTTAGGGTCATTCTCACCTGTGTTATTATTTTATTACTTTCTGGTTCGTGTCATTTCAGGTTGTTGTGTCTTGAAAAATAGTAATAAAAACAAAAAGGGAGAAACCCGAGGAGTGGGTGGAAGATGACAAGCGAGGAAATGGTGCCAGGGGCGCCGGTGCTTTTGGAATTTTGAAGCCGAGAACGTGCAATGATCATCGAAAGTACAAAACTAATTGTCAAAAATCACAGCAAAGATCAGAAAATTTCTTCAATCAAATCTTCATGGATCAAAAATGGCTGCTGCCATGTCTGAAAAAGTTAATTTTTTTGATGGGTATAAGAAGGGACTGAAATACACATGCAAGGAAGAGGAGGAAAGCTGACTTCCAACACTGAAAAATTCCACTTCCATTCTCCAACTCCATCACCATTTTTCATCAGAAATATTTTGCAATAAGCACAAAGAGAAGAAAAATCACAAAGTCACAGGTAAGTTATTTGATTCATTTTTCTTCCTCAAGTGTTTATTTCCATCGTCGAAACCAGAAACCAAAACCCCTGTAACCCGAACCCATTCACAACCAAATACAACACAAAACCTGGCAATCATATTCAGATGCAGTCCAAAGTCCATCAGCAGTCCATTACAATACAATTTCAGTGCAGTACCAAGATTTTTTTTTTTCTAAGAAATTAGAAAAGAAAGCAAAAAAGGAAACATAAATGAACCAACCACCGTGAGGGGGGAAACTGCGCGGCTGGTCCACCAAAAAGTCTGACGACCTCTCCAATCACCAGATCGGTCTCCGCTCGAGACACCGTCCTCCGCCACTGCCAGATCGTGGCGCACCCTTCATCTCCTTCCTCTATCTTTGCATCATCACTGCCTTCCATCATCATTGAATCACCTGAAAGACCAAAATCACAACCAACCATAGACTCAGGTTCCTTTTTTTTTTATAAAAAAAAAAAGAAGCTGAAAGGAAGAAGGAGGTGGGTAGAACCACCACCGCCAGGCCACCCACCCCGCGGATCTTTCCCTCCGCCAGCACCGGCCGCGAACCAGTCCTCGAGGCTCCGCCGCGCTTCCGCCTCCTTCGCCGCGCATCCTCCTTCGCAGCCGCGCGGCACCAGCCCGCGAAACCCAGCAACCGGCTTCCTTCGCCGCGCCACCGCTGCAGATCGGAGACTGCATCGCGGTTTCAGGCTATGGCCACCGCCGCCAGGCCGCGCCATCCCCTTTGATTCTTCCTCCGCCGATCTGCACCTCCGATCTGCAGCCACAGCCACCTCGCCGCGAGAACTTCTCACCGCAGCGCCCTCATCTGTCTTGGCCGCGCGTGGCCTCCGCCGTGCCCGGTCTCGCCCCTTTTCCCTTGGCCGTGCACCGCGGCCTCTAGCACCGGCGAAGCTCCATCGGCCTTCCGGCGGTGCTCTCCCCTTGCGCGGCCTTCACCTCTCTTCTTCCTTGCCGTCGCGCGATCGCCGCGATCTGGTCCTGCGGCGGAGCACTCCTCTCCCTCCACTCTCACTTTCTCTCTCTTGCCTCACTCCCTCTCAACACTCTCTCGTTTCTCTTCTCAGACCCCCCTTTCCCTTCTGTTTTTTTTTTCTTTCTTAGGTGAGTGTGTGAGAGTGCTATTAGTGGAGTGTATGTGTGTGTGCTGTGCGTGAGTTGAGTGTGAAAGTGAAAGTGGGAGGTGAGCGTGCGTGTTTGTTTTGAGTGGGGAAGTGAGTGCACGTGAGCGCGTGTGTGAGCGTGTGTGTGCGTGAGAGTATAAGTGTTGGTATTAGTATGTTTGTGTGAGTTAGAAGTAAAATTAAATTAGTAGAATTAGGGAATTTTAATTGCATTTAATTATATTTTGAAGTCAGTATTATTGGTCAATTTGTTCAGGTAGCATTAGTTTTCGATTAGTTTGTTTAAATTTGAGTTTTTAGTGTTTGTTTAAGTTTTTTTTTTGTTTTAAAATTAGTTTAGTTTGAAATTTAAAATAAATGAGTTTATTTTCTTTTGAGTAGGATTAAATAATCAAGTTGAGAGTAATTGAATTGTCTAATGATTTGGTAAATTTTATACGAAAAACCTCAAAATAAAAAAATAATAGTTGGAATCCTTGATTTGCTTTTAATCTTTAATTGTTATATTTGTTCATTTTTTTCCTTTTTATTTAAAAGTTTATTTAATTCATCAATTGAGTAATTGGATTTTTAAATAAATAAATAGGATTAATTAAGCCGTGACGGCTTATTAATTCTAAATTCTGGAATATTTTAGCTGTGACAGCTTGATATTCTAAAATTCATTTTTCAAAAATTTAGTTCATAAATTCACAAATATTTTACACAGAACTACGTGACTTTGAATTCTCTATTGCACCAAGGGATACGTAGGAGCAGGCGATTCTGATCCCTGTCAAGTCAAAATTAAATTTTCATAATTCATTTTACTTGTAAATAATTTTCTGATGATTTTTTTTTATATGAAATATTACATTAAAAATGTTAATTTAGCGAGACGGCTTGTTAACTCAATAATTTGGACATTTAAGCTGTGACAGCTTAATGATCCCGAAATTCCTATAAAAAATATATTTATTCTCTTTTTTTTCTTTATTAAAAAATACTAAAAACATCTTTTTCCTTTTCTTATTTGTGAATATTTATAATAATTTTTTTATTTTTAATTTAAATTTGTTCATTTATTTATCATTTTTTTAATTCAAATAAGGAGGTTAATTTAGCCGTGACGGCTTATTAACTCGAAATTTTGGACATCTGAGTTATGACAGCTTGATGTTTTAAAATTTTCTTTTTTTTAAAAAAAAAAAACTCCTAACTTTCTTGTAAATAGATATTTCAAAAGGTTATTAATAATTTGCACAAATCAATTATAGGTACCGTATAAGGATGGGTGTACTAGAGTGCGTAGGATTAAATGCCTGCCCTTCCCTATGCATAACCGACTCCCGAACTCAAATCTGGTTCCAAAGACCATTTTGTAAAAATAATGGGTTTTTCCATGTTTTCCCAATTTTAATAAACTTGGTGGCGACTCCATATTTCAAACAAATTCTTTTTTCACCGTCCCCGTCGTGATCCTGATTACGACAGATGGCGACTCCACTGGGGACGTATCAGTGAGAGTCAGGCCTAAAATAATTGATTGTGCATATTATTATAATCACACTTTTTTAGTTTATTTTATTTTTATCTTATTTATTCATTTCCTTTCTTTTAATGGATTGTTATTCTTTTCAGTTGTTAGAATTTTGTCACCATCATGTTTGTATAGGTTTTTTATTATTTTTGTGTCTGTATAAAAACCTTAGGATAGACGACTTTTATTTTGTGCCCATTATTTATTTATTTATCTATTTGCGACAACCCTAGGGTAGATGACCTTTGCTTAGTATTGTTTATTTTGCAGGTATTGAGCATGGGTAGTTTTAGGATTCCAGGTTTGTATGCACCCTTCACACACAACACTCACACATTAATCACACACGAGTGGGGCCCTATACCCGGGTCTGAGTGCAACTTGAGATAGGTAAGAGATTGCGTAGCAATAGTCCTATTGGATGTACGTCCTATTTGGTTATTGCGAAAATCTCGTCTAGAGTTTGACTCTTTTGGAATGTCCTACACCTAGCGGTTCACCTGCTGTTGTAGATAGCATTTCGGAATGAGCTCTTAGCTCTAGAGACTGTTAGAATCCTTAAATCATAGACCCACACCTGGTAAGAGGTACACTAAGTAGAAAGCCCAAGAGACCATAGAGCCCTCAACAGTCTACCTAAAAAATAGGACACAAAGGTAGCATACCTCTTCTTTAACTCATATTCCTTGTACATAAATTCTTTATATGCTCTAAGTGTTTATTCTTTTTTTTCTCATAATTAAAATACAAAATCATTCTTTTCCTCTTTGTTACAACAGGTTTGTTAGAAAATCATATCCTAGTCTCGTTGTGAGTATCTTTGGAAAATGGAAGTAAACATGAGACCAAACAATCTTGAAGAAAAGAAACTGAAAAAGACTTTACATCTTAAAGCCAAGAAACCGACACGAGAAAGCACCTGAAATCCTTGAGTCACCGTTGAAGGGACCACAGCGTCTTTCTCTTACTAGAAAGTATGGAAAAATTTTCAGCTGTTGGAAGTAGAAGAACAAGTAGGGGCAATCACAAAGACTAGCTCGAGATTATGATCCCCACTCAGATGCTTCACATTTCAAGATTTCCAGTTGGCACCAACCCTTGAAGAATTTGAGCGGATCTTAGGGTTGTCATTAGAAGGAGAAAAGCCTTACATTTACCAAGGACATTATGCTTCTTTGCACACTATAGCAAATGTTCTAAAAGTAAATGCAAGAGATTTGCATGAGATGCAAAAATGTAGAAATGGGACCAAGGGATTCACAAAAGACTACTTGGAGAAACATATGCATCATCTAGCTCAAACTGAAGATTGGGACACTTTTTCAGATGTGTTGGCCCTCACCATTTATGGAACTGTCTTGTTTCCAAATATTGACGGTTTTGTAGATCTTGCAGCAATTGATGTGTTCCTTGCTCGGAAATTTCATAACCATAATCCTGTTCCAGCCCTCCTAGCAGATGTATATTGCTCCTTGAATTTTTGCTGTGAGAGGAATGGCAAGAGAATTTTGTGTTGTTTGCCAATATTATATATATGGGTCACCTCACACATATTCCAAAGGAGTTACAAGGCATCTTGTCCCATTGATGATCTGAAAATGCATCATATTAAGAAGAAAAGTGGACGAGAATGGGCGGAAATATTTGCAAAATTGAATGAAAAAGGGATTCGATGGTACCCCTGGTGGGAAGAGGGACAGACATTGATTTGTCAATGCGGGAGCTTTCCAAATGTACCCCTCATGGGAACCCGAGGATGCATAAATTATAATCCAGCACTGGTATTACGCCAACTCGGTTACCCTATAATGGAGCCACCTTCTGAAGCTGCAATAACTCCTTTTATCATATACTACTTGGATTCCAATGACAGTGACTTACTACAGAAAGTCCGATCTGCTTGGAACAGTGTTGTCAGAAAAGGAAAAGAATTAGGAGTCAGAAGCTGTGCAGTGAAAGAAAGCTACCGTCAATGGGTAAAAAACAGGGCTCAAGAGGTTAAGTTGCCATTCAGAATTTTAATAGTTACTTCTAATATGGCATCAACCTCACATCTCGAAGACAGCGAAGAGATCAAAGAAATGAGAGAAGGGTTGGACAAAGTTAAGCAAGAAAAGATGCAAATTGAGGAGGAACTGAAAGGCGCCTACCATAATTACACAACTCTGAAGCGAGAAAGCATTGAAAAGAGTCATGTTCTAGAAGGGACCGGTAAGAAATTGAAAATGGAGCATGAGCACATGATGAAGACCAGAGAATGTCTCAAAGCAGCCAATCAAGAGTTAAAGCTTCGAAGGCAAGAGCGTGATGAGGCGTTGGCTGAAAATCGACGACTAAAGAAGCTACTCCATAATGCGAAGGCAGTTAAAGCAACTACGCTCGCAAGTAAGGAAATGATGAGGCAAGAAAGCGGAAGAAATGAGCAAGGAACATCGAAAGAGATTACGTAATCTGAAACAACACATGGAAGATGAGATCATGAGTTATCAAGCCGCATTAGGAGAAGAAAAGAGGAAAGTTGCAGACTTAAAGTTTGAAGTGCAAAATCAAGATCACATTGTTCATAACTTGAAGACTCGCTTTTCAAACTTGGCAGGATTGGCTAATGCAGCAATAGAAGATATTCCAAGATACCTAGAAATGGCTGAGCAAGAAATAATTCCTTTTGACACCCCAGATGAGATTTGTAACTTTGTATACTACTGCAAAGATTTGATTGGGAAGATGAAGCAAATAATTAAGGGAAGACGCTGAGGAAGCACAAGTAGATTGGTTTTTAGGAAGTACTGATGCGTTGGCTTTATGATGCATTTTCCTTTTTGAATGATTGTACACGAACAATGATTGCAATGCACAATGAATGAAAAAAGGGTTGATTCTTTGTGTTAGTCTCATGCTCATATCCATGACTTAGTACCTTTGAACGGGACGTTCTGGGGAACAGTTATTATCAAAGATACTCACGTCAAGACTAGACATGATTGAAGGACTCTAACAAACAGCAATGTACTTTTCCTTTCTTTTTAATAAAATTCTTTATCACAGGTAAAACTTCGTCACCATTGGGCGCCCAAGGAAGACAGAAATCGATCAAACTCGTACTTACAATACAAGAGCTCGGACCAAGATGGCTGGAGGAGGAAATTCTAAAACAGGAAAGACACACTCAATTGCAACCACTATTGAACCAGGAAAGAACCTAAGCATGGAGGTGGATGAAATAAGGGGGCAGTTGAATATGATGACTGATACCCAAGCAAGAATGGAAGAAATGATGAGAGTCATGAAAGAGTCACTTGATCTGTTGGGAGCCTATCAAAGCAGAGATACGTCAGTAAGTGTGCAACCAAATGTCACCATGGTAGCCATGCCAGTGATATCAAGTGCACCTCTGAATATCACCCAGGAGATGAATGATATGGGAAGAATACTGAATAACCCTCATGGACAACCACCACCAACAATGCCAATGGTGATTCCCATCGGAGAAGGCTATCATCCTCTAGAAAATGAATATACAGAAGGACACGGGCATGCTATCCATACCTGGGAGCAGCCACGTGTCGTCACTCAGAAGCAGCCACTTCACTCAGAAAATAGTCATGTAGAGGCAGAGAAAGACAAGATAAAAGAAGATTGGATGAGGAAAATTCAGGAGCAAATTAAGGCTATCCAAGGTCCTAGCTCCTATGGTTACGTGGAGATTGAACAATTGTGTCCTCCTGAAGACTTAATAGTCCCCAAAGACTTCAAAGTCCCTGATTTCTCAAAATATGATGGGACTGGTAACCCTTTGTTTCACTTGAAGAGTTACTGTACTAAAATGACAATATGGTCAAAGGATGAAAAATTTCTCATTAGCTTTTTCCATGAAAGCCTGACTGGACCCGCCTTGGAATGGTATATTCAACTAGACCATTCAAAGATTTCTAGCTGGAGAGAATTGGCAGATCAATTCATGAGCCAATACAAGTTCAACATGGAAGTGGCACCTACTCGTGAGCAATTGACCATGATGCAGAAAAAGAAAGACGAGTCATTCAAGCAGTATGCCCAGAGGTGGAGAGCTTTGGTTGCTCAAGTACAACCGCCACTTATCCCATCTGAAATGTGCTCATACTTTTTAGGGACCTTGGGGTCTCCTTACATTGGGGCAATGGCAGGAGCAGCTTACAAGGATTTCTCTGAGCTGATATGCAATTTGGAGAGAGAATTGAAGGCTTAGCTAAAGCTGGTAAACTTCCTACAAGCAATGAGGACACAAAAAGAATATTCCCACCAAAAAAGAAAGAACCTGAAATAAATCTTGTACAAGGTCGGCAATCTTACGTCCTAGATACACATCAACACACCCAAAATTCCAAAACCCACAATACCAATCCCCTGTCCCTTTTTACCGAGCCACAAACACTACCCCATACCCTCAGCCTCAAGTTAACAATATCCACATAAGGCCGCATCAACCATCTCGCCCAACCTATACCTATAACCCAACCACGCATCCTCAAAACTACCCAAACACTACACCACCACGACCAAATTTCCAAAATCAGAATCAGAATCGATTCCCAAACCTTCCACTTTTTCCGAAGTTATCCATTTCTAATGCTGACCTCTTCCAAAGATTATTTGAGGCTCATTTGATATCACCATATCCCGTACGTCCATTGGAACCACCATTCCCAGCATGGTATAACCCGAATCTGACTTGCAAATATCACATGGATGTTATGGGACATTCAATTGAGGACTGTGAAGGGTTTAAGACGGCGGTGAGAAAATTAATTGCTTGTGGGAGATTAGACCTTCAGGAAGAATCAAAGCCTGATATTGTCAATAATCCAATTCCAAATCATGAAGGAGGAGGTCGTGTGAATGCCTTGGAAATGGAGGAACCTTTGATCAAGAAGGTGCTGAGTCTTAGAACACCCATGGAGAAAATTTTCATTGGCTTGAATGAGGCTGGTTACAACATGATAGCACCTGCTGCCGCAATAAAGGAGAATGAGAAGTATGACATGAAATCAAGCTGCACATATCACTCTGGAGGTCCTGGTCATGATATAGAAAGTTGTTGGGATTTCAAGGCTCGAGTACAAGAATTGCTCAACTTAGGTGTGATTCAGGCGAAAAAGAAGTCAAATTTCTCTGAAGAAGTGAATGTGATCGAGCGTTTCGTGCTCAGTACCGCCACTTAACCCGACTCAAAGCAGGGAAAAAGTGGTAATCACTGTGAAGAAGCCGATGCCCTTCGATTACGAGAATACTCATGCCGTGCCGTGGAATTATGAAACGAAGGTAGAGACAAAAGGAGATATAAGAGAAACCTCAAAGGGCCGAATAGGTGGAACGGTAACCAATATAACAAGAAGTGGAAGGTATTATGGTCCTAGAGAGCTGGAAAAAGGGAAGTTTATTGACAAAGGGAATGGTGAAAATAACTCTAATTTAGAGACAAAAGAAAAAGTAGAAGATGAAGAAGAGGAGTTCCTAAAAATTATGAAACAAAGTGAATATGATATACTGGAACAATTGAAGAAAACTCCTGCCAGAATATCCCTGCTGTCACTAATCTTGTCATCTGAATCTCATCAAAAAGCCGTCCTTAAAGTCTTGAAGGATGCCTATGTGAAACCTGATGTCTCATTAGAGAATGTGGTGAATATGGTTGATCCGGTGAGGCGTGTTAATATGATTACATTCTCAGATGAAGAAATTGTATCACAGGCTAACCCACGGGCACTGTACATAACTCTGAAGTGCAGAGGCTATATAGTGCCTAAAGTTCTCATCGATGGAGGGTCAGGACTGAACGTTTTACCAGTATCAACCCTAAGCTACTTGTCAATAAGCAAAGATGATATTTCACCACAAGTAATGATTGTGAAAGCTTTCGACGGAGCAAAGAAAAGCATTCTTGGGGAAATAGTCTTGCCATTGGAAGTTGGCCCGAGCAGGTTCGAGGTGTTATTCCAAGTAATGGAGATTGAATCCGATTATAATATGTTGCTGGGAAGACCGTGGATTAGCAATGTTGGTGCCGTTCCTTCTACCTTGCATCAAAAGGTTAAGTTCATTGAGAATGACTCAGTCATTACAATCCATGGAGAGAAGGAGATCATAGTATCTAAACCAGTTACGCTGCCATATGTTGAAAGCAGTTTGTGGCACAATCTGGAGGTTGTAGGGATGAAACAAAAAGAAAATGAGTTCCCACGGCAGGATATCAATCAGGTAGTGGCTCACATCATGACTAAGAACGGTTATCTGCATGGCAAAGGATTGGGGCTGCAGTTGCAGGGTATCAAAATACCTCTACTTATCTCAGGGAAGCATAACCAATTCGGTTTAGGATATGAGGTATCAGTGGAAGAGCAAATGAAGACTATGGCTCTTGGGCAAAAGAAACAGAATGAGAGGAGGAAGCAGATCCCTCGCCTAAAAGAGACATTTCCTTACCCAGCTGAAGTGATCATAGCCGGAGAAGACTGCTCCCCTAGCCATTGTCCAATCATCAACATGGTGGATGCTGAGGAGTCTGAAGAGCATAACAATACTCATGCTGCTAACAATGATGAGATGCTGATGAACTGGACATTTGAACCGGTGATTGATGTTGTTGCTTCAAAGTAATTATTGGTTACATTAATAAGGATTTGTTTGTGCTTCTGTTTATGCTACTCCGAGACATCATAATGAATTTGCATGATTTTTCAATAATTATTCTTTATGTCTTCTTTTTGCCTCGTTTCTGTTTCTTTTTTTTTAAATTTTCCTTTTATTCCTCTAACCATTCTTAGCTTATTTATTAATGTTCTTCCATACTATTCCCATTTATCCCTCCATTTTACTTTTCCAACCCCACACCATTGCTCTCCAGGGATTTAAAAATTATGTCACATGAAAGAGATCTTGGAAGCTTATCAATTGACTCTCTTGCTGCACTTGATCGTGAAGATCATGAATCTGATGAGGATGGAGAAATTGTCGAGCAATTCTCAGACCTATTAGAACATTCTGAAAAAGAAATTGGTCCAGATAATGAAGTGATTGAGTTGATTAATATGGGGACTGAAGAAGAGAAGAAAGAGCTGAAAATGGTTGAAAACCTAGAACGATCAGAAATGATTGCATTGTTCAAAGAATTCATGGATGTCTTTGCATGGTCTTATCATGATATGCCAGGGGTGGATCCAGAAATAGCTTCACATAAGATCCCTTTATATCCAGGAGTTGAACTGAAAAAGCAGAAGTTAAGAAGGATGCGTAGGAAATGTCATTAAAAATAAAAGAAGAGGTGTCTAAGCACTAGAAATTTGGATTTTTGGAGGAATCAAGACATACTAATTGGGTGGCTAATATTGTGCCTGTGCCTAAAAAAGATGGGAAAGTCAGGATGTGTGTAGATTATAGAGACCTAAATAAAGCCAGCCCAAAAGATAACTTTCCTCTCCCTCACATTGATGTCCTTGTTGACAATACTGCAAAAAATCATCGATTTTCATTTATGGATGGCTACTCAGGATATAATCAAATCCTCATGGATGCGATGACAAGGAAAAACAACTTTCATAACTCAGTGGGGAACATTACGCTATCTGATTATGCCATTCGGATTAAAGAACGCTGGTGCTACATATCAGCGTGCGATGGTTGCACTTTTCCATGACATGATGCATAAGGAGATTGAAGTGTATGTAGATGATATGGTTGCTAAATCTAAAGAGGGAGAAAGTCATGTGGCAGTCCTACGAAAGTTATTTGAAAAGCTCAAAAAATACAAGTTGAGGCTGAATCCAAACAAATGCATCTTTGGAGCTTGTACAGGGAAGCTATTGGGTTTTGTTGTCGTGAGAGAAGGAATAAAAGTGGATCCAGACAAGGTAAAAGCGATACAAGATATGCCAGCTCCCAAAACTGAAAAAGAAGTGAGAAGTTTTCTTGGAAGGCTTAACTACATTGCTAGATTCATCGCTAATTTGACTAGCACTTGTGAGCCTATTTTCAAGTTGTTGCGGAAACATCAACCTGGAGAATGGAATAATGAATGCCAAGAAGCCTTCGATAAAATAAAGGCTTATTTAATGGAACCTCCAGTTTTGACTCCACCTACACCAGGTCGTCCATTAATACTGTACCTTACAGTGCTACCAACATCAATGAGAGCAATGTTAGGACAGTATGATGAGTCAGGGAGGAAAGAACAGGCAATTTATTATCTGAGCAAGAAATTCAATGATTGTGAATCTCGCTATCTGGCCATTGAGAGGACATGTTGTGCATTGGTATGGACCTCTAAGAGGCTGAGACAGTACATGTTATACTATACCACTTGGCTGATCTCTCGAATGGATCCATTGAAATACATATTTGATAGTCCCCACGTGTCATTAAGAATGTCAAAATGGCAAGTGATACTGTCTGAATTTGATATCAAGTATGTGACTCAAAAATCTATTAAGGGAAGTACAATTGCTGATCATCTTGCTGAAAACCCTCTGAGGATAGTGAACCAGTTATATCAGAATTCCCTGATGGTGAAGTGATGGCGGTAGAGGAAGAGGAGCAAGAAGAAGAATGTAGATGGGAGATGTATTTTGATGGAGCTGCCAATATGAATAGGTGTGGGATAGGAGCTGTAGTGGTATCGCCAGATGGGAAGCAATACCCAGTTTCTATCAAATTAGATTTCGAATGTACCAACAATATTGCAGAATATGAAGTATGCGCTAATGGTTTGCAAGTTGCAATTGATTTGGGAGTGAAAGAATTAAAAGTCTTTGGAGATTCTGCACTCATCATTTATCAAGTTAATGGGTAATGGCGAACCAAGGACCCAAAATTGATACCTTATCAAAAGTACTTGTCTCGACTAATTGAGCAATTTGACGAGGTGTCATTCTCCCACTTAACTCGAGACAAGAATCAATTTGCAGATGCTTTGGCAACCTTGGCTGCAATGACAAAATTGGAAGTCCACACTAACGTCCAACCTATCCATGTAGAAGTGCAAAATGAACCAGTTTACTGTAGCAATGTGGAGATTGAGCCAGATGGCCAGCCTTGGTATCATGACATCAAGCAATATATTCAGAAAGAGAGTACCCGGTCGAGCAAATGAAGTGAATAAGAAGACAATTAAATCGGCGGCTATGGCCTTTTTCTTGAATGGTGAAGTCCTCTATAAGAGAAATTATGATGGCACCCTCTTAAGGTGTGTAGATGCTCGTGAAGCTCGTGTGATCATGACAGAGATACATGAAGGGATTTGTGGAACCCATGCTAATGGGCATATGATGGCATGTAAAATCTTGAGGAGTGGTTATTATTGGTCCACCATGGAAAGTGACTGCATCAATTATGTTCGGAGATGTCATAAATGTCAAATATATGCAAACCGAGTCAATGCTCCTCCACTTCCGTTACACAGCATGGTATCTCCCTGGCCTTTCTCAATGTGGGGCATGGACGTTATTGGCCCAATCAATCCCAAGGCATCCAATGGTCATCGTTTCATCTTGGTAGCGATAGACTATTTCACTAAATGGGTGGAAGCTGTTTCATATGCTAATATCACACAGAAGGTGTTTGTCAAATTCATCAAAAGGGACATTATCTGTAGATATGGAATTCCAGAAAGAATTATCACAGACAATGCTCCTAATCTTAATGGCGCTGAGGTTCAGAAGTTCTTTGAGGCTTTCAAAATCAAACATCACAATTCAGCTCCCTATAGGCCTCAAATGAATGGCGCGGTCGAAGCTGCAAACAAGAACATCAAGAAAATTGTCGCCAAAATGGCAGTGAACTACAAAGATTGGCATGAAATGCTGCCTTATGCTTTGCATGCATATCGTACCAACATACGATCAAGCACAGGGGCAACTCCTTTCTCATTGGTGTATGGAATGGAAGCTGTATCTCCCATAGAAGTGGAAATCCCATCATTAAGGGTTTTGATGGAGGCAGAGTTAGAAGAATCTGAATGGGTGAAAGCTCGGTATGAACTGTTGAATATGATAGAAGAGAAAAGATTGACAGCTATTTGTCATGGCCAGTTGTATCAAAGCAGAATGGCTAAAGCTTTCAATAAGAAGGTCCGCCCCAGGGATTTTTATCCAGGAGATTTGGTTCTGAAGAAAATTCTCCCTAATCAAGAGGATGCACGAGGAAAATGGGTTCCAAGCTATGAAGGCCCTTACATCGTCAAACAAGCATTTTCAGGAGGGGCATTAATTTTGCAAAATATGGATGGACAGGAACTATCTAGACCAATCAATGCGGATGCAGTCAAAAAGTTTAATGCTTGAAAAAATGGTGTAAAAGCTGGTTGGGTTGAAAACCCAAAAGAGTGGCCTAAACAAAAGATAGGATGAGAAATAAATTAAAAGAAAAAAGAAAAGCCCGTTAGGTCGAAAACTCGAAAGAGCGACCTAAGCAAAAGTTAGGGTAACATAAAAAGAAAATGCCTGCTAGGATGAAAACCCGCAAGGGTAGCCTAGGCAAAAATTAGGGCAAAATAATAATCATTATCTCAAGCATCCTACACTGGGGCAATTTTTCAGTGATGAATCAGTCCTGAGGACCAAAATTGTCGATGGGGCAAATTCTAGGGATTCAGGTGAAAAAAGAAAGGGCTGGAAGACATGCCGTCAGATACAATGTTTATGACAGTCAATGATAGCAAGGGATCAATTGAATGAGTAATCAAGAATCGAAATGGGGCAAAATTTTGTGTCCCTAATAGTGATGTTTCTTTTGTTTCATTCTTGTTCCATTCCAACCTTTTGAAATTACCCTATTCTTAAAAGTTTCAGATACACAAAGCAATAAAATTTATTCTTTCCCTTCTCTCTTTCTTAAATGTATATTCATTTATGATGTCTCAAGTAAGCATGAATTTAAGTATGAATTATGCAGTCTAACCATATTTGCAGTAACACGTCAATAACTAGCATTTCACTAAGAATACCCAGAAGCTTCAAACTAAGCTTGGCAGGAAGAAGTCGGGTAAAAAGAAAGAATGATGAAGGAAGTGGGCAAAATTCATAGAAGAAATGAAAAAGTCTCGTCTGTGCCAAATGGTCCAATGCATGAGCTGCAAGTTTGATCGGTTAAAGTCTCCCTCAAGGGTTGCTTCAATAGGGTAAAAGTTGTTTCACAAAGGTATTTTCGAAAAAGAGGTCAAAGGAAAAAGACATCTGAACAATTTACTTTTCCAGTCGGCCTCAGATTGCCAATTTAATTTTCAGCCGGCTTCAGATTGCCAATTTAATCTTCAGTTAGCGGCCTCAAATTGCCAATGTAATCTTCAGTCGGCCTTAGATTGCCATTTAATTTCCCAGTCGGCCGCAGATAGCCATTAGCGGCCTCAGATTGCCAATTTAATTTTCAGTCGGCCTCAGATTGCCAATTTAATTTTCAGCCGACCTCAGATTGCCATTTACTTTCCTAGTCGGCCTCAGATTGCCATTTTCCAGTCGGCTTCAGAGTGCTAATTTACTTTTCTCGATGGCTTCAGATTGCCATTGTCGGCCTCAGATTGCCATTTACTTTTCAGTCAGCCTCAGATTGTCAATTTACTTTTCTAGTCGGCCTCAGATTGCCAATCTATTTTTCAATCGGTCTCAGATTGCCAATTTTAAATTTCTGTCCGCCCCTGATGGCTTTTAAATTTCTATAGGCCCCTGTTGGTTTTCGAACTCATTTTAGTCCCATTCAGCTTTTAATCACTCTCTCTCATCTTGTGGGTTTGTAAATTTCATGTGTGAATGTGAGTATTTGTGTATGTGTGTGTGCATGCGTGTGCGTGTGGGTGTTTGAATTGATGAGTATGAGTATGTGTTGACTTGTATCCAGTTGATCACAATACTCTTCATTTCCTGTTGCTTGCTGAACTATATTCATATGGTCGCAAGATCTTTCATTTCTTGGGGGTTGTTGCGGTGGTCACAAAGTTTGTAAATTCCTGTCAACCCCTGTCGTTTTTTTTGAATTTCCTGTCAATCCGTTTGGTTCTTACATCTTTTTTCTAGTCAGTTTCTGAATTGCATAAATTGCACGTGGCTTGCCCAAGTGTTTAGTTTCTTTACATGTTAGAATTTGATTTTTCTTGCATTTGCATTTCATGCATCGTCGAACAAAATCTTGTTCATGTCTTTACTTATTCCTTACGAAGACGATATGTAAAAACTTAGATTTTTCATATTCTCTTGTAAGAAATAAGTAAAGAGGGGCAACTGTGAACACTCGATTTTGTCTGGCCAGAAAAAAAATCAAAAATTTTCATTAGTCCATTTCATTTCATTTTTCTTTGTTGTGATTGTTGTTCTTCATTGTACAAAATAAGAAAAGCCCATCTCATTTTTAATTGTGAAAAAGTGCCAGCCCATTTCTTTTCTTATTTGGATATGTCATTTAATTTAGACTAAAAAATTTCAGCCTATTTCATAATTTATCTTATTGAAATAAAAAGGGGGCCATCACATTTCTGTAAAAAAAAAAAAAAAAAAAAAGAGAGAGAAAGGAAGAAAAAGAAAAGAGAAACTCATGTTCATTTTTGATTTGTTAAGCATCGTTAGTCCATTTCTTTTTTAAGGTCATTCTCACCTGTGTTATTATTTTATTACTTTCTGGTTCGTGTCATTTCAGGTTGTTGTGTCTTGAAAAATAGTAATAAAAACAAAAAGGGAGAAACCCGAGGAGTGGGTGGAAGATGACAAGCGAGGAAATGGTGCCAGGGGCGCCGGTGCTTTTGGAATTTTGAAGCCGAGAACGTGCAATGATCATCGAAAGTACAAAACTAATTGTCAAAAATCACAGCAAAGATCAGAAAATTTCTTCAATCAAATCTTCATGGATCAAAAATGGTCACGCCATGTCTGAAAAAGTTAATTTTTTTGATGGGTATAAGAAGGGACTGAAATACACATGCAAGGAAGAGGAGGAAAGCTGACTTCCAACACTGAAAAATTCCACTTCCATTCTCCAACTCCATCACCATTTTTCATCAGAAATATTTTGCAATAAGCACAAAGAGAAGAAAAATTACAAAGTCACAGGTAAGTTATTTGATTCATTTTTCTTCCTCAAGTGTTTATTTCCATCGTCGAAACCAGAAACCAAAACCCCTGTAACCCGAACCCATTCACAACCAAATACAACACAAACACGGCAATCATATTCGAGATGCACCCAAAGTCCATCAGCGATCCATTACAATACAATTTCGATGCGATGCAAGATTTTTTTTTTCTAAGAAATTAGAAAAGAAAGCAAAAAAGGAAACATAAATGAACCAACCACCGTGAGGGGGGAAACTGCGCGGCTGGTCCACCAAAAAGTCTGACGACCTCTCCAATCACCAGATCGGTCTCCGCTCGAGACACCGTCCTCCGCCACTGCCAGATCGTGGCGCACCCTTCATCTCCTTCCTCTATCTTTGCATCATCACTGCCTTCCATCATCATTGAATCACCTGGAAGACCAAAATCACAACCAACCATAGACTCAGGTTCCTTTTTTTCATAAAAAAAAAAAAGAAGCTGAAAGGAAAAAGGAGGTGGGTAGAACCACCACCGCCAGGCCACCCACCCCGCGGATCTTTCCCTCCGCCAGCACCGGCCGCGAACCAGTCCTCGAGGCTCCGTCAGCTCGCCTCCTTCGCCGCGCATCCTCCTTCGCGACGCGGCACCGATCCGAAACCCAAAGAACCGCTTCCTTCGCGCGCCGCTGCAGATCGGAGACTGCATCGCGGTTTCAGGCTATGGCCACCGCCGCCAGGCCGCGCCATCCCCTTTGATTCTTCCTCCGCCGATCTGCACCTCCGATCTGCAGCCACAGCCACCTCGCCGCGAGAACTTCTCACCGCAGCGCCCTCATCTGTGCGCCGCGGCGGTGGCCTCCGCCCGTGCCAGTCTCACCCTTTTCCCTTGGCCGTGCACCGCGGCCTCTAGCACCGGCGAAGCTCCATCGGCCTTCCGGCGGTGCTCTCCCCTTGTGCGGCCTTCACCTCTCTTCTTCCTTGCCGTCGCGCGATCGCCGCGATCTGGTCCTGCGGCGGAGCACTCCTCTCCCTCCACTCTCACTTTCTCTCTCTTGCCTCACTCCCTCTCAACACTCTCTCGTTTCTCTTCTCAGACCCCCCTTTCCCTTCTGTTTTTTTTTTCTTCTTTCTTAGGTGAGTGTGTGAGAGTGCTATTAGTGGAGTGTATGTGTGTGTGCTGTGCGTGAGTTGAGTGTGAAAGTGAAAGTGGGAGGTGAGCGTGCGTGTTTGTTTTGAGTGGGGAAGTGAGTGCACGTGAGCGCGTGTGTGAGCGTGTGTGTGCGTGAGAGTATAAGTGTTGGTATTAGTATGTTTGTGTGAGTTAGAAGTAAAATTAAATTAGTAGAATTAGGGAATTTTAATTGCATTTAATTATATTTTGAAGTCAGTATTATTGGTCAATTTGTTCAGGTAGCATTAGTTTTCGATTAGTTTGTTTAAATTTGAGTTTTTAGTGTTTGTTTAAGTTTTTTTTTTTTTGTTTTAAAATTAGTTTAGTTTGAAATTTAAAATAAATGAGTTTATTTTCTTTTGAGTAGGATTAAATAATCAAGTTGAGAGTAATTGAATTGTCTAATGATTTGGTAAATTTTATACGAAAAACCTCAAAATAAAAAAATAATAGTTGGAATCCTTGATTTGCTTTTAATCTTTAATTGTTATATTTGTTCATTTTTTTCCTTTTTATTTAAAAGTTTATTTAATTCATCAATTGAGTAATTGGATTTTTAAATAAATAAATAATATTAATTGAGCCGTGACGGCTTATTAATTCTAAATTCTGGAATATTCTAGCTATGACAGCTTGATATTCTAAAATTCGTTTTTTTCCAAAAATTTAGTTTATAAATTCACAAATATTTTATACAGAACTACGTAACTTTGAGTTCTCTATTGCACCAAGGGATACGTAGGAGCAGGCGATTCTGATCCCTGTCAAGTCAAAATTAAATTTTCATAATTCATTTTA
Source organism: Dalbergia cochinchinensis (assembly GCA_031216125.1). Taxonomy (NCBI): domain Eukaryota; kingdom Viridiplantae; phylum Streptophyta; class Magnoliopsida; order Fabales; family Fabaceae; genus Dalbergia; species Dalbergia cochinchinensis. The sequence goes on from CM062370.1 coordinate 44,470,904, forward strand.
CTTGTAAATAATTTTCTGATGATTTTTTTTTATATGAAATATTCTGTTAAAAATGTTAATTTAGCCGAGACGGCTTGTTAACTCAATAATTTGGACATTTAAGCTGTGATGACTAATGATCCCGAAATTCCTATAAAAAATATATTTATTCTCTTTTTTTCTTTATTAAAAAATACTAAAAACATCTTTTTCCTTTTCTTATTTGTGAATATTTATAATAATTTTTTTATTTTTAATTTAAATTTGTTCATTTATTTATCATTTTTTTAATTCAAATAAGGAGGTTAATTTAGCCGTGACGGCTTATTAACTCGAAATTTTGGACATCTGAGTTGTGACAGCTTGATGTTTCAAAATTTTCTTTTTTTAAAAAAAAAAAATCTCCTAACTTTCTTGTAAATAGATATTTCAAAAGGTTATTAATAATTTGCACAAATCAATTATAGGTACCGTCTAAGGATGGGTGTACTAGGGGTGCGTAGGATTAAATGCCTGCCCTTCCCTATGCATAACCGACTCCCGAACTCAAATCTGGTTCCAAAGACCATTTTGTAAAAATAATGGGTTTTTCCATGTTTTCCCAATTTTAATAAACTTGGTGGCGACTCCATATTTCAAACAAATTCTTTTTTCGCCGTCCCCGTCGTGATCCTGATTACGACAATGTGAAAGTAAGGAAAGATTTGGCAGACTATTGTAAGAGACCTGAGTTGAGTTTACAGAAGTTGCCAGATGGCCGTGTGTGTAAGCCGAAAGCGAGTTACACACTAACCTCTATGCAGAAACAATTTGTGTGTAGGTGGATGCAAGAGTTGAGGATGCCTGACGGTTATACCTCAAACTTGGGTAGATGCACAAATGTTGCACAAGGACAATTTTTGGGTATGAAGAGTCATGATTGTCATGTATTCATGGAGTGTTTACTTCCTATTGCATTTAGAGAATTACCTCTCCCTATTTCGAAGTCGTTGACTGAGTTAAGTCAATATTTTAGAGACCTATGCTCATCCACTCTGAAGGTTGAAGATCTCCAAGTTATGGAGAGAAGCATCCCTATAATTCTATGTAAATTACAGAAAATATTTCCTCCTGGTTTCTTTGATTCTATGGAACATTTGCGCATACATTTGGCATACGAAGCAGGGTGTATGGGCCAGTTCAAAACAGATGGATATATCCGTTTGAAAGAAATATTGGAAGTTGTAAGAGAATTGTGAAAAATAGGGCTCAAGTAGAAGGTTCCATATTTGAGACATATATTTCCAAGGAGACATCTTTCTTTTGTTCCTATCACTTTGAGCCACATGTTCAATCTAGACAAACAAGGGTTGGTCGAAATGATGATGGGGTGAAAGTTCAGTTCAACATACTTTGTCTATATTTAATCAACCCGGATGTGCAGCTGGAAAATCCAAACTTCATTGGCTATCAGAAAAAGAGAAACATGTTACGCATTTGCATATCTTAATCAACTGTGATGAAGTGCAACCATTTAAAACGTAAGTGATATTAGTGTATCACTTTCAATTATTGATGCCCTAATATAAATCAAATCTTATTTTACCTGCAATGTTTAATTTTTACAGGTATTTTGAACAAGTTGATGAGCGAAACACCCTTAAACAATTTCCAGCATGGTTCAGATAATTTGTATGTGATCTAACTATCTAGTAATCATTTGATCCAAAACTACACACATATTCTAGCTGTCATCTTTTGTGTTGATATTTGAATTTCAATTATTCATGTAGGTGTTTGATAAAAACAATAATGTTTTATGCCCTTATTTACAAAGTTTGGCTTGGGGTCCTATTAACAAAGCAAACAGCTGGCCAATGTATTATGTGAATGGATATAAATTTCATACATTTGAATGGGGCCAAGGGAAAGCAACAGAAAATAGTGGGTTTGGTGTCAAAGGGGATACAGGCAATGGGGAGGGTGATTGGTATGGAGTAATCAAACAAATACTAGAGATTGAATATGTAGGTGATGGACTTAAAAAATTGGTAGTGTTATTCAGTTATGATTGGTACGATCCAAGACGTCCTAACGGAACACGCATACACAATCAATATAAAATTACCGAGGTGAATCATACTAAGAGATACGACGCATATGATCCTTTCATTATTGCTCAGAATGCAAGACAGGTATATTATGTATCATACCCTGGTAAGTGCAGAAAGGATTGGAAGATGGTCATGAAAACTAAACCTAGGGGTCGAGTTTAGGTAGAGGAATTACCTGACGATGCTTTTCAAGTGAATGATCTAGCCCCCTCTCAGATAGTAGTTGATACAGGAACATTGCCAAGTTTACGCTTCGATTCAGGTGAGGTTGAGATAATTCACTCTTCCAGTGATCAATTAGTGAGTGAACATAAGGAAAGCGATAGTACCAATGAGGAGGACAAGGAAGATGAGTTTGAGGATGATGTTGAGACTGAGAATGATGAAGATAGTCCTCAACTTTCAGATTAAATGTGATGTGTCTAGTCTCATATTTATGATACCTAAATTGAAATATAAAGGCAAGGGGAAACGTGTCCCAAATTTTAGCCCTCCCACTCAGGCATCTACCAATGCTGCTCACATCTCCACCTCTATTCCTTGCATGCCACCACCACCCCATGCCTATCAGGAGAGACCTATTATACCTACTCCTGGGCATGTGATAAGAGAGGTGTCTTTACCTCCATCATCACTGAAAGATCCTGTCCCCACCCCGACACACGACTCACAAAGAGGTGATGAAAGCGGGGCAGTTGGTGGCTCCATTGTAGGGTAGTCGGGACATGGGTCCACAGGGGACAAATGGGTGAAACTTATACGCCTTGGTAAGAAAAGGTTAGTAATTTAATTTCTTAATTCATGAATTTTTTTATAATAATTTGAACCATTTCTTGATATATAATAACATTGTTTTGCACTATTTGCTATGCAGTTAGGATCCAAACACACGGGCCATGCATGAGGTGACACACACCATCTAGAAATTGTATGAATGACCGATTGAGTCCTTCGGCAAGCTGACGAAGGAGGAGAAGCTACGCTGGTTTCTTGACTGGAAGGTAAAATAAAGTAATTAAAATGAAATATGTGATTTACCTCAGAAACTGTTTTCAATTACCTTTTTTTTTAACTTCCATGTGTAGAGCCACTTCATCATCCATCTTTAAGCTCTTCAAATCCAAGGCAGCTCATAGGCTGCAAGATATGTACATTGAAATCCGGGAACGGCGGGACAAAACCCCCAAGTGGATGACTCAGGCCAGCCTGGACTATTTGTGGGATATTGGAGAAGTGAGAAATTTAAAGTAAAGTCTTTGAAGGCGAAGGCGAGCAAAGTGTCACAAAAGGATGGATTCATTCATTGTGGTGGTTCTGCTACTATAGAGTCTACGCGTCACCAGATGGTTTAGTCATTATTTTAAACATTTATTAAATTCCTTTTGTTAAATTTATATTTTCACTTACTAATGTTTTATGTGTTTCACTTACTAATGTTTCATGTATATCACTCAAATCGTAGAGTACTAAGTTGAAGAGGCCACCCACACAGAGTGAGTTGTTCAAAAAGACTCACACGCGCAAGAAAAACAAGACATAGGTCAATCTTCGCTCAGAGAAAGCTTAGGTATATTTGTTTTGAGCACTTATTGTTTGTATATATATATTTAATTTATTATTTCAAATATTTGATAGTGGTTTAACTAATTTTATTTTGTTATAGCATACTATGAGCAGTGCTATCAAGAGGCCATGACACAGCGGGAGGAGAGGATCGCAGCTGGTGAGGAGTGCCCATCGATTGATGAGGATCAGTTGTGGCAAGAGGTAGTCGGTGGTTTTTATAAGAACCACATCTATGGTATGGAGTCATTTTATGCAAGTAGTTTGTCCACTTCCTCTATTATTGGGGCGTCTACAGGCACTGGGTCCATTACCGCAGATGATAAGGTCCGCGAGCGAGTTTACCTGCTCAACGCGAAACTTCATTGTATGCAAGAAAAGGATGCGGAGAGAGAGCGCCAGTATCAGGAAATGCAAGAAATGAAGAAAAAGGTGGAGGAGAAGAAAAAGGACATAGACTTGAAGATGAAGAAGCAAATGGTATCCTTACGAAAGAAGATAAAGACAGGCTCATCCGCACAGCCAGACGCTAATGATGATGATGATGAGGGTAGTGATGATAGTGATGCTGATGATTTCTTGTGATTTTAGTTATTGTTTTTTTTCTATGTTATATGTTGAATTTTTATATTTGTATTTATACACTTTCTGACACTTCCTATATATTTTACTTTTTGAAGTAAAATTTGTTGTGTTTATTATTTATTGGAGATTTTATATAACTTTTCATTATTCAATATAATTATAATTAGCTTTAAATGATCAGGTAATACAAAAATTATGAAAACACAAGAAATTTTTTTTTATTACCGATGGATTTTTTTGTCGGTAAGTTATTAACACAAATATAAAAAAAATTACTGACGAAAAAATCCGTCGAATATCAATTTTTTTAAAAGTTTTTGCCATTACCGACTGAAAAATCCATCGGTAGAAAAATAAAAAAATTATAATTACCGACAAAAAAATCCGTCGAAAACTAATTTTTTTTTAAAATGAATTTTTTAAAAAATTCTCTAATTACCGATGGAAAAATCCGTTGGAAACTAAAAATTTTAAAAATTGTTTTAAAAAAATTCTGATTACTAATGAAAAAATCCGTTGGTAAAAAATAGAAAAAAATTTATGATTACCGACAGTAATCATCAAAATTTGTCGAAAAAAATAAAAAACTGACGAAATTCTGGACGAATTTTTCAGGCTTTTACCGACGGATTTTATATACAAAAATTCGTCGGTAATTCCATCGATAACTTTTTTCGACGAAAAAAAATCATCGATAATTATTACCAACTGTGTTATTTCCAATTTTCAAAATCTGTCGGAAAATCCATCAAAAATTGATTTTTCGGTCGGTAAGTGTTAAAAATTCTTCGGAAAAATCCGTCGGTAACTCGTTTTTTTCTTGTAGTGAACATATAAAGTAGATCCATGGTTGTTGCATCAAATGCAAAGAATAAGCTAGGTTTCATTGATGTTTCATTACCACAACCTAACATTGATGATCCTTTGAGAGTTGCATGGGATCAAAGCAATAAAATGAGTCTTAGCCTAGTTAGTTAGGGCTTTGTCACCTGAAATTTCGCAAAGCATCATGTTCATCACCAAAGCCTTTGATCTATGGTGTGAGTTGAAAACAAGATTTCAACAAAATAATCACAGTCACATAGCTGATTTGAATGTGGAATTATACTCCTTGAAATAAGGAAATGTTTCTATCACTTGTTGTTTTACATAGCTAAAAGCTATATGGGGAGAATTAGAGAACCTTAGACCTATAAATCTATGCATTTTGGTCTACAATGCATATGCAAAAGTTATCGTGAACAAGATTGTGTGATGAGTTTGTTACAAGGACTAAATGATCAATATTCTGGTGTGAGATCTCAATTATTGCTCATGAATCCATTGCCAAGTTTGAACCAGGCTTATTCACTAATTCTCCAACAAGAGAGACAATTAGCACATGAGAATGGAGAGACTGCTCGACTACTTGCTATAAACAATAATGATGCTAATATAAAGGCTCCTAATGCCTATAAACCAAGATTTACCAAAGGAAACTATCAGAATACAAGGAAATTCTATAGTCATTGTGGCAAGTCTAGCCATACTATTGAAACTTGCTGGCAGAAACACGGGAAGCTTCCAAATTTTCAGAATAGATCTGCTGTCAATTTTGTATCCTTTGATGAATGTGAAATGGAAGAACAATATCAAGGGGGGATAGTTGAACAAACTTCCAATTTCTCTTTGACTAAGGATCAATATAAAGGCCCCATAGCTTTGTTGCACAAATCTCAGTCTCAGCATAGCAACATCCCCACTCCAAGCCATGACAATCATATTTCAAACAACATAATTACCCAAACCTCCTATCCACCACCTACCCTTGGTCCTCCCAACCCAATCACCACCACATTAGGTATCATCCTTGCCTTCAACCTCAATACTCATGCCAAACTTTGGCTCATCGATTCAGATGACACTGATCGTGTGTGCAGTTCTTTCGATATGTTTGCCACTCACCAAACCATTAAACCAATTCCCATTCTACTTCCAAATGGCAACCAAGTCTTAACAGACATAATTGGCACTGTTTGTTTCTCTGATTTACTAATCTTACACAATGTACTATACCTGCCTTCCTTTTCTTTCAACCTGATCTTAGTAAGTAAAGTTACCAATTCCTTGCATTGTCATGTCTCTTTTACTGATGAATTGTGTTTCATGTAGGACCAAACTAGTATGAAGATGATTGGATTTGCTAAAACGGTGGATGGCCTTTATGTCCTGCAAGCTTCCACACCCCCTTCATTTCCCCAAACACATGTAAATTGCACAAACACTACCTTACCAGACAAATGGCATTTTCGGTTGGGCCACCCTTCCCCAAATAAAATTTCCATTTTACATTCTAAATTCCTTTTTATTTCCCCTTCATCATGTAACACACCATGTAACATCTGCCCCTTTGCCAACCAAAGAAAATTACCATACACCCTTAGTTCCACTAGATCAAAATATATCTTTACATTACTCCACATGGACATTTGGGGACCTATCTCCGTCACCTCTATGTATGGTCATAGATACTTTCTCACCATAGTTGATGATTTTTCTAGGCATAGATGGATTTTCTTATTGAAACATAAATCTGAAGTTCCAACTTGCATTGCTTCTTTTATTCAACTTGTTGAAACCCAATTTTCTTGCAAAGTTAAATCAATTATATTTGACAATGGACTTGAATTCAATCTAACAAACCTCTTTGTTACCAAAGGCATTTTGCACCAAAAATCATGTGTTGAAACACCACAACAAAATGGCATTGTCGAACGAAAGCACCAGGATATTTTGAACATTACCTAAGCTCTCATGTTTCAGTCCAATCTACCCAAAAATTTCTAGCATTTTGTAGCTAGCCATGCTGTCCACTTAATCAACAGACTCCCCAGTAAAACTTTAGCCAACAAAACCCCATTTGAATTGTTACATAATACACACTCCGACCTATCTTAACTCCGAACCTTCGGTTGTGCATGTTTTGCCTCTACTCTCTCAGCTCATCAAACCAAACTAGACCCAAGAGCAAGGAAAGGAGTTTATCTAGGCCATAAGCATGGAATGAAAGGATTCTTAATTTATGACATTCAAACTAGAGCCATATTTGTGTCCCGAAATGTCATATTCCGTGAAAACCACTTCCCCTTCAAACAATCCCATCACTAGTCACCTCAACACACCAACTTCCATAATAACCCACCCACCACATCCGACTCATCTAGTCCTGATATGGAATTTTCTTATTTATCTCTTCCTATCCCACCCGTCATCCGACCACACTTTGACTCCCTTCCCATCCCTACAATCCCTTCAACCAAACCACACCAAAACCTAACCCCACACTCTTCCCATCCCTACGACGCTCCACTCACCCTCGCCACTTACCCCAATACCTACATGACTATCACCATAATTTGGCCACCTCCACCGCCACGACAAATACTTCATCTTCAACTGCAAGGTATCTTCTATACACTATTTATCTTACAACTCCCTCTCACCCCATTATAAAAACTTTATCCTTGCACTTTCCTCCAATCCTGAACCCAAAACATATCGTCAAGCCACTGAGAATAAGAATTGGGAACAAGCCATGAAGGCTGAATTACAGGCTTTGGATCAAATGGGAACATAGGAATTTGTTCCTCTACCCCTTGGCAAGTAAACGGTTGGCTGCAAATGGGTATATCAGATCAAATACAAAGCAGATGGTTCCATTGAACGCTACAAGGCCTACTTAGTGGCGAAGAGCTTCATGCAAACTGAAGGCATCGACTTCTTGAGACTTTTTCCCTAATGGCCAAGCTCATCACTGTGCGCCTTCTCTTGGCCCTTGCATTAACTCAAAACTGGCTTCTAGAACAGCTGGACATGAACAACGTATTCCTCTACAGAGATTTGCATGAGGAAGTTTATATGGAGCAGCCGCCTGGTATTACAGCCCCTCAATCAAATATGGTTTGCTGCCTTAAGAAATCTCTTTATGGCCTACGTCAGACCAGTAGACAATGGAATAAGAAGCTTTCCCATGCTCTCATATCCTCTGGCTATACTCAATCTCATGCTGACCACTCTTTGTTCACCAAGGCCAGTCTCAAATCATTCACAGCTATTTTGATTTATGTTGATGACATGCTTTTAACAGGCAATGATGCTTCCGAAATCACTTACATCAAACAGCAGCTAGACTACCTTTTTAAAATCAAGGACCTGGGTCCCGTTCATTTCTTTCTCAGCCTTGAGATTATGCGTTCCTCTCATGGCATCTCTGTTTGCCAATGTAAATATGTCCTTGAACTGCTAGAATCTGTAGGCTTATTGGCTTGCAAGCTAGCATCTTCACCCATGAACCACACGGTCAAACTCATCAAGCACGACGGTCACCCCTTTGATGACATGGCTACATATCGCCACCTCATTGGCCAACTCCTCTATCTCACCAACACACGACCGGATATATGCTTTGCAGTGACCTACTCAAGTCAATTCCCATCCAAGCCCATGGTTGCTCATCATTCAGCTGCTCTACGCATCTTGCGTTATCTCAAAGGTTCTCCTGGACATGGTTTATTCTTTCCTCGTGCATCCCCTCTACAACTCAAGGCTTTCAGTGATTCAGACTGGGCCACTTTCCCTAAGTCACGCCGCTCTATTACTGGATTCTGCATCTTCCTTGGTGACTCTTTGATCTCCTGGAAATCAAAGAAACAATCAATTGTGTCTGGCTCCTCTTCACAAGCAGAATGCCGTGCCTTAGCAGGCACCGCTTGTGAACTACAGTGGTTATCATTTTTGCTACGTGATTTACAGGTTCCATTCACTGCACTTGCTCTGATTTACTGTGATAATCGCTCTGCCATGCAAATCGCAGCGAATCCTGTGTTTCACGAACGCACTAAACACATCGAGCTCGATTACCATGTAGTTCGGGAAAAACTGAAGTCTGGACTTCTTCACCTACTTTCAATTCGTTTTTCCCTTCAGGATGCTGATATCTGCACTAAGCCTCTTCCCCTGCCTCAATTTTCTCTTCTTTTCTCCAAGCTCGGCCTGTCCAACATCCATGCCTAGCTTGAGGGGGGCTCTTAAAATATATTTCATGTACATTCATTACTTGTATTTTCACTTTCCGCTTCTCGGTATTTAGTCTCTATTACACTTCTGTTTTAGTTAGTTTTTCTGTTATTATTCCAGCCAAATGACAGCTGGCAAATAACTTGTATATAAACACTCTTTTGCAATCAATGAAAGTCATGTGATCATTTTCACTCACTCTTGAGTTTGGAGAGTTCCGAGTCTCTCTCGTCATTCTCTCATCTTTGAGCTTTGTTCATGCTCATGGCTTGCACAAGTGTTTTCTCTGCAAAACTTGTGGGCTTGTACAATTTATGACAATTTTAAATTTTTTTAAAAGTTAAAAGTCATATTTTTATTTTTTATTCTATTTAGCTAAGCAACTTATTATTTCTCTAAAAGTTATTTTTTAGGGTTTTTTAAAAAATTAAAATATCTAACTTCTTAAAAAGTAATTTCTAAAACACGAAAAATAAATAATTTTATTGTTATGTATTTAAATATAAAATAACTTATTTATAAGTTATTTTTTAAAATTACCTCTATATAAGTACTTAAATAAGTTTTTTATTTAATCAGGACTGTAACCCAATGCCACATAGTTCAAGTCATCTCACAAAAAGTATATTAAAAAAGAAATACTTCTATAATTTTATGTTACATAATATTTATTGGGCTTATTAAACTAAGTACTTCAATGTAATTTTCTTTACTATTTTTTATATTATATATTTAAGAAAATTACTTCTATGTTTTTAATATGTGATTGATTAGGATCGTTGATTGTTGTTTTTCGGGTGCGATTTATGGAAAATTTATTTCAGTTTTTAAATTATTTTATAATGAAAATCTATTATTTCACAATTGAATATCTACTCTTTCAATTGTCCAATGCACCACAGGGGTCAGATGCTAGTTCTATGTACATTTGTTAAGATTATAACCTTATATATATCTACATATACTCGCACTTCCCAATTTGCATCTATCACGTCAGGATTCAGGAACAAATGAAAATGCATAGTGTAGTATATTGAGCAAAGAATTTGTTCCACACTAACGACGGGGCACATGTGGTAAAACAGGGAATCATAAAATAATATTATTTTAACTCAAATTTTGTGAAACACTACGTTGACATACTCTCATTTATCATTAGATTGAGTGTGGACTCTATTTAATTTGAATCTAATACTTTATTCAATGATAAATATATATATATTGACAGTCCCATACTAAATATAAGTAAAAATAACATTATTCAGAACAAATAATATTATAATGTTACCCAAAATGCGTAGCAGGAAAACATGCATGTGGAACAATGGACGTCATTTGGTAGTTGACAGGAATAAGACAACCTTTTAGATCACGTTATGATTATGAAGTAGTTTAATGCAATTAATCTTATCCTAAAAAAGATAAAATAAATCAACAACCACTCGTGTCACTTCAGTTCGGGAAGCACCACCCCCCGCCCCGGGAAGTTGAGCTCAAGAGGGCTTGGGTCCTTGTAAGCGAGGGTCACATGCAATGTTATCATAATAATTATAAAAATGGGTGTCTAATTAAAATATTTATTCTGTTACTATTTAATATGCTATATAAATGGGAATAATGAGTGATTATTATTATATTCGGTGATAATAGAATAAGTATTTTAATTATATACTCATTATTAAATATTGAAATGATATTTTTGTGAGCCCTCTATTTTTTCAAACACACAATACATGACAAAACAGTGAGGATAGATGATAAGCCAAATACAAAGCGAAAAAGAAAGTAGATACTTGTGACTTTGAGTGAGGAGAGAGAAGAGAAAAAAGGTTTTGTATTGAAAAAGTTTAAAATTTCTAGTTTGCGCATATTTTTCTACTTCAAAACCTAAAATTGCATACCCTAATACATTATTTGACGTTCGAAATTGAAAATGAAATTTGACTTTGAAATTAGAATATGATGTCTTAATTCGAATCTTTATGTTTGAAGTAATATGTAAAATTAGAATTATATTTCCATAATTCAACACTATAAAATTTAAAAATAATTAAAATAAACTATTCTTTATTCTCAACCTATATCCTACAATTACCTATTTAAAAAATTATTGAATATCTTTCTTTATTAAAGTCTACGTGATTCTTTCTCTTTCTATTTTTCAAGATTCATGTTATAATTTTTTTAGTAAATTCAAACATAGAATTTAACATTCAAAACTAGGAAATTAAAATTTTAATTACAATTTCAATTCCAACTAACGGAGCCAGAACATTTCTCAAGAAATAAAAGGAAGGTGAAGAAGATGGAGGTCCACGTTAGAAAAGCCAGGGTTCAGTGAATGGAGGCCAATCCAAACACAGGCCTTCTTGGTCAAAAAGTCTGGCCATTTTAAATTCAGGTGCTTCATCTCTTCTTTTTTGGGAGACCATATTACACGTTTAACACACCAGCAATGCTAAACGAAACAAAATTTCTCCCCGTTTTTAATTATTATTCTTAAGAAAATTAATTTATCTTAATCTCCTAAAATTTAATATAATTATATTCAATGCCCATCTATTATATAAAACTATCACTAAGCTCCCTTAACACTTACTTAAACTACACTCATCTCCTTTATAAATATTAATTCATTAATTTAAGTGATCAAAAAAGCTAACATGTGATAAATACATGATACTAATGATATAATTATAATATTTTAATAATATTTGAAATGTATATTAACTAAAATATCTTTTTTTATCATAATTTAAAATCATAAATTTTATTTTCATGTGATAATAAAGTATTTTATTCAATTATGTGTCAAATATTATTGACATATTATAATTTTATCATCAATAATTATGTATATGCATGTCTTATATTATCTTTTTTTGTCACTTATAAAATTAAAAAACTAGCATCTACAAAAAAGATTAATGTAATTTTAATAAATCTTAAAAGATGTCAATGTTAATTTTGCAAAATAGAGAGTATTAAGTGTAATTATACTAAATTTTAAGAGAGATTAGCGCAGTTTTCTCCAAAAAAAAAACATAACAAAGTCTTTGCTTTATCTCTCTGTTGAGGTAATTTTTGCAAATATTTATCGATGTGTTTAGATGGAGTATTTTTAGAAAATAATATTTGTTTAAGAGGATTTCAAATGGCTTAATATAAAATTATTTGTTTGGATATTAACGCACAAGAATTCTAAAATTTCAAGCATTCTTACGAGGTAATTTCAAGATTCTAAGTATTCTTTTGTCTCATAACTTTTACTCTTGTCAAGTTTACTACCATTTATCAACCGCTTGCTAGTGACCCTCTAGTTGCCAACCAGCCATTGCTTCCCTGCATCCTAGCGGTCGATGCCCGCCGATGTCCTGCCACACAATGCAAGCATCTCGATGCCTATTGCCTGCCCGCCACTGACCATTAATTGCTCGCCACCTATTGCAGTCAATTTTCTTGTCCACCATCGCCTTGTCATTGCATAATGTCATCCATGCACATTGTCCACTCTTACCCATAGCAAAGGTGAATATAATTATTCCATTACGTAAACAGAGAATTTTGTAAATGAAGTGAACAAGGCGATGGATTTTGAAAAAAATGAAGGGAACTCAATTGAAACATTTGAATTTCTTTGCATTTTAAATTGCTTGACATTTAAGAATAATAATTCATAAAACGCACACTAAAAGTATTTTTAGTTGCCATCCTCTCACTTCAGTGTAAGTCACTATGATTGATGGAGATGAGATTCAATCACTAGAATTATCCAATTTTATAGAAGAGTACAACACATTGTGAGAGAAGGAACAGTAGGCATGAGAGTGGTCAATGTATGTGACTATGTGAGAGTGTGAGCAAAGTAAACAATACGAGAGTGGGTAATGTAAAAAAAAAAAAAAAAGAGGACGGAGTGAACAAGTGTTTGAGAGTAAAGAAAAATTAGATATTTTAGTAAAAGTAATTTTTCTTCAATTGTAAATATTAGGAATTGATATGTGATTCTCAGAAGTAGTCTATTTAATTTATAGATAATAGACATGTTTCATAATGAAACTGCTAGTTGCCACTTCCATTTTTGAAGAGGGATGAAACTTCGAACTGCAACATGTAATTTAAATATATTTCAATTGGTTTTTCATTTCTCAATTATGTTATGGTGCAATTGTTCAAGGTAAAAGCAAAAAAGACAACAAAAATGGGGATAAAGCAGCGAATTGTTTTGAGTCAGATCTAATCAGATTCATGTTTAGCTTTGATTGTTTATAAAAAAAAAATTATCAACAGATTTGTAAAACATAATTAGGAAAACTATACTCATTTCCCCTTAAGTTTGGTCAAATACAACCTGCACCTCTTCTATTTTCAAAATTTGCATGCAAAGTTTTTTAGTCAATTAGTGACTTCAATGTAACATTATACAAGTGCACAACATTTTTTTTTAATGTCATTGTTATAAATATTAAAGATTTATATAATTATTGAATGATCATATTATCCTTTTATCAAGTGATTAATGCACACCATCTTCCTATACTATGGGAAAAAGGGAAAATGAGAAGATTATATGCTTTCATTACTTAAGAAAAGAAGAATATAATCATTCAATAGTTATAACAGTCTTTAATATTTATAATAATGTTATTAAAATGCATGTGTTGTGCATATATGTACTCTTCCATCAAAGTTACTTGTGGACCAGATCCATGTGTCTGAGGGTGGGAGCCCACAATAATTTTAAAACTTCTTTAATAGTTATATAGTTATTTATATTTTGACCCCACCTATTTTATTTTCTTTGACCCCATACTATCTATATATTAGACAAAATAATAAAATACAAGGCAATTCATTTGTTGTCATGCTAATGTATTATATTACTCTTGCCCCCACTATTAAAATTTTTTAGATATGTCATTGCTTGCCGACTAACATTAATAAGAGAGGTTGATATAGGATTATTTAAAATTCAGAAACCTAACATACAAAGTCTAAAAATAAAGAGGTGTAAAATGCATTTTGCTAAATCTCTGGGAAATGAATGTAATTTTCCTAAAAAGAACCGAGCAAGTTATTATAAAACAATTTTTTCATACACTCATCCGCAAGGAAGTTAACGACATATCTACTCAACTCTTCAAAACGGTTGCTGTAGTTTGTGAATGAAAATTGTTCTGATCACATGCAAGGTTATCACGTGGTTAATCGCAAAGCATGAAGTGAATTGTACTCTAATTGATAATAAAGTGGTATCATATAAAATAAGCGTGTGAAAGTTCGTGGAGTTATATGTCTAAGTAAAATTTAACCCAAATTGAAATCACATGCAAGGTTATCACGTGGTTAATTACAAAGCATGAAGTGAATTGTGCTCTAATTGATAATAAAGTGGTATCATATAAAATGAGCGTGTGAAAGTTCGTGGAGTTATATGTCTAAGTAAAATTTAACCCAAATTGAAGTAGTTTAATGAGGTTAAATTAATTAAGTTATTTTATTGAGTAAGGTTCAATTTTTTTTGGTCTCATATGTATTTCTCTTTTTCTGATGTCTTATTATCATAAAAGAAAGAGTCATTGTCATTTGAGAAATTAAACGTATTAATTTGGAAGATCGATAATCACTTGTTCGAACATCAATTAATTCCTATGGACTACTTAAGTACGCTTCCATATTTAGACTTTCAAATTTTTTTGGTAGAAACTTTTAATTTTTTTTTTATGATTTAACATGAATGATTTAGGTTATAAAGAATCTAAAAACTAAAATATCACAGAGAGGATATGTTTAACCATTAATTGAAATTGAAATGACACACTATTGTTAAATAGAGCAAAATTCACTTGAGTGCTCCTTGAATATACAAACAGTTCCCACCGGCACCACCCATGAATTTCTATCACAATTGGTTCGGTTATCGTTCATAAGACCTTAGGTGAACAACTAACCAGTGACTTCAATTATTCTTTTTTCGTATTCAAACATGCAAATGACAAAAACGTTACTAGAGAAATGTGATTAATACAGTATACAGAAAGCGCTACTGAAACATGTTCAAAATAGAGAAAACATTTAATCTAGATTAAGGCTATCATGAATACAGAAGGGAGGTAGAGGAACAAACATCATCAGAAGTTGTGGTGACCCCGCCAGAGGAGTTTGTGTTTAAACTAAAGCTTATTACGGTCTGGGATTGGCCTTCCTCTGAGCCAATTATGTTGAGTGGAGCAAGGGCTGAGTTCAATGGGCGCTCAAGATAAGTTGGTACAGGCAAACTTGATGGAAGATTAGGCAAGGGGGCTTCAAAGCTAAGCACTTGAATTGCTTGCCTTATTGAAGGCCTATGATTATGATCAGGATGAGCACACCAAAGACCAACAACCATCAAGTGTTTCATTTGGTCCTCCTCAAAGTCTCCACCTAGCCTTGGATCTGCTGCTTCAAGAATTCTACCTCTTCCATATAGACCCCAAACCCACTCTACAATGTTTAATTCATCATCTGGGACCTTATAGTCGATGGGTTTTCTTCCACAAGCTATCTCCAAAGCTACAATCCCAAAACTGTAGACATCTGATTCCTTACTAGCCCGTCCCGTGGTACTGCATTCAGGAGCCATGTAGCCCATAGTCCCAGCTAAAGTCATAGTTTGTGCACTTTTTGCATGGTCCACCAGCCTTGCTAAACCGAAATCCCCAAGCTTGGCATTGAACTCTGAATCTAGCATAATGTTGCTTGATTTTATGTCCCTATGCACAACACATTGTTCCCATTCTTCATGCAAGTATAGCAAAGCAGAAGCCAAGCCTCGAGCTATGGTGTATCTCACTGGCCATTTCAGCAAACTTTGTTTCTTGAAAAGATGAACATCTAGGCTTCCATTTGGCATGTACTCATACACAAGCAAGAGCTTCTTTCTTTCGTGACACCAACCAATCAGCTGTACCAGATTTCGGTGCCTTAACCGACTAATAATTCTTACTTCTGATGCGAATTCCTTTATCCCCTGATGAGAACCTTCCGACACCCTCTTAATAGCAACATGTGAGTTTGAATCTTTAAGGTGCCCTCTATAGACAGCTCCAAATCCTCCCTGTCCTAGCTTGTGCTCATCTTTGAAATTATTGGCTGCATCCGCTAATTCATCATATGAATACTTCTGGGGTCCTGTACTCTTTCCAAAATCCTCCCCCATGTACTCTTCAAAAGCTTTATCATCATCCTCATCAATTCCATGCTTCCACTTCTTCCACAAGCCAGTTGAAACCAAACCCAATCCACCAATCAAAATTACGAACCCTCCAACACCCAATCCCACTGCTAGTCGTCCCGTCTGGGCCCCTTTCTTCTGAGTGGGAATCCCTATATTGGCCTTTTGTTGTGCTTCCAAAGATGAGCTAAACTCCCATGAAAGGATGCTATGTATAGCAGTTAAATTTCCTGTGGCAGCTGAGAAGCCAAAAGTAACCATATCTGGCAAATGATCTCTCAGGTCAACTTTGAGAGATAGGTGTTGCGGCAGGGTGGTGCCGTTGTAAAAACTGGTGAACGAAATACTTAAATTTTGTGAAGTGGCATTGTAACTGATCCAAGCCTCATTGAGCCTTCCTTTCTCGATATCAACCAACCATTTCACATCAGTAACAGACTTCATGGAGTTGATGTCAACGCCAACATGTTTATAGGTTGGATCCCAGTCTCGATTTGGGAAGATATCAAACTCCACGGCAACAAATGGATTGTCAGTTGAGTTCAGTGTTTCATTGTAGCGTGCCAGACCCATACCACCTCCTTTCGAGTCAGTTGGGATCTTTGAACCAACAGGGGCAAGGAAGAATGCAATCCCATCTCCACAAACACTTCGGTTCTGTGAATTTATGACAAATGAAAAATGGGTTGTGAAATCTGCGAGGTTCCTTGTAGCATTGTCCCACAAAAGCATGGGCATGGAGTATGTGGCTCGACCAGTGCTATTATCCAAGTTCTTGTCCAGCTGGTTTGTTGTAAGTTGGATTGCTGGTGGTGCACATGTTGCTGATCCCTCGTATATTATGCTCTTGTTGTTGGGATCAAAATTGGTGAAGTTAAAGGATAAGGAACATGCACACGGGATGCTGATCAAGAGGAAGAAAATGAATGAGTGCGCCATTTTGAATCAGTGATATATATGGGAAATTAAGGTTTGGCAAAACTGGACACATACTAATTTTGGAGCTGCAAAAACCAATATATATTGCGAGCTGGAATGGAAATATTTCTGATGAATCTTGCAGGGTTCAATCTGAATCAAACTGCCGGCTTCACACTACTTTCCTTTTCTTCTAGCCAGCTGCCAATGTTTACTAAATGTCTCTTCCCTCTCTTTTTCCATTTTTAGTGGATTCACTTTATTTTATCGGATTGGTATAAAAAATATAATTTCAACCTTTAAAATAGGTGTTCAATTCAGATACATATTCTATCACTATTAAATGTAATTGTGGCCTCAAGTTTATTCACTTATTCATTACATTTAATAATGATGAAATAAATGTCTTGATTAAATATCTATTTTTGAATATTAGAATATGGGAGGAATATTCCATTTTGGGTTTCTTCATAGGGAAATGTGTAGCATCTCAACAGTTAACGGATGTTGTGGGTCCCATAACAGTTTCAACGATAACTCGTATACAATTACATAGAAATTCTTAAATGCGCTCTCCCCTCATAGTCTCATGCAAGTTGCTGGTCCTAAGCCCTAACTTTATGGATAATAATATTTTACATTTAAAAGGTGGGTAATTATATTTAAACACTCATTTTATAATTATTAAATATGATGTATATTAAGAATAAGTTGAGACCACCATTATATCCAATAATTAAAAATAGGTATCTGAATAAATACCTACTTTTAGATACTAAAATACCATTACTCTAACTTTATTTTATTGGATTGGTGTCAAAAATTCTATTTCATACATTTAAAAGTAAATGTCCAATTGGGTCATTCACTCTATCATAGTTAAATGTAATGATGATCTCAATTTTATTCATTAACTATCATATTCAATGGTAAAAAAATAAATATTCTAATTGAATTTCCATTTTTAAATGTTAAAATAATAATATAATAATAAAATAAGTATACTAGAATACCTATTTTTTGTGTTAAAATAATAAAGTTGTACAGCGATTGGTGTAGTTCTTTTTGTGTGGCATCTCAACAGCTAAGGGATGTTGTGGGTCCCATGACACTCTCAAGATAACACTATATAATTATTTTAATATCTAAAAGTGAGTTTTTAAATGAGACACCTATTTTATCATTATTAAATATAAAGAATGGATAAAGATAATAGATATTATCATCCCATCTAATAATAATAAAGTGAATGTCTCACTTAAATACTATTTTTAAAACATTAATAAATTCTTAAATGTGCTTAAATGTGCTCTCCCCTTAGAGTCTCATGCAAGTTGCTGGATGAACACTCCTACGGACTCGTAAGCCCTAACTTTCTTTGCGTACTCTTGTGTTATTATCAAAGGCACTATCTGTACGTTGAAAAATGCTTGTGTGAATGGAAATTTCATTCTATCACTATTGGATAGTTCCCTCATTTTATTTATCTTCACATCTAATAATAATAATTGATACACACACATATCTATATAATATTAATATTTCAGATTCTTATAAAGGAAATTTTAACAAGTGTTGCTTCTAGAATGATTTAGGACCATAATTTTTATTTGAAATTTAAATCATCAATCTTTATTTATTACACTTAATTAATAAATATCAATCATATTAATTATAATTAATTATTAATTATGAGATATCGATTATAAATTATAATTCCACTCCTATTTTATAACCCAATTTCAAAACTCATTATTAGATACTGCAATATTACTATACAAATTTTTTTGTTGGTTGACTTTGTAAATTTTTATTCTATATTTTAAATTTATGAAATAATATTTTTTTTGTTCTAATATATTTTAAATTATTTTTTTATGATTATACTATTTAGCTTATTCATCAAAAAATTATTTGGCTTAATATATAGTCATGGTTTCTTTCAAATATATTATAATTCTATATCGAACACGTGATTTATATATTATCAACAAATGTATAATTTGAAATTAACTTATATGATAGTTTTCAAGCAATATGTAATTATCAATTTGTAGTTAATGTAATCTATCACAATGCTGTCAATCATAAATAATAGATGGATATTTTAAAATTATATATTTTATTTGAAAAACATGCCTATCAAGATAAATAAATTAAAATATTTTGAAATTAATTCAATACTGATTT
This sequence comes from Dalbergia cochinchinensis, assembly GCA_031216125.1. NCBI lineage: Eukaryota > Viridiplantae > Streptophyta > Magnoliopsida > Fabales > Fabaceae > Dalbergia > Dalbergia cochinchinensis. The sequence goes on from CM062370.1 coordinate 44,490,500, forward strand.
AAATAATTTAGTTTACCTTTTGAAAATATTGTTACTTTTAAAAATATAAAATATTTATTATAATATATTTATTTTGACTTAAAAATTCTTGGATATTTTTTATAAACTCACATTTACATATTATCATTTAGTTTTAATATAAAATTTTCAAGTATGGAAGTTACTCACTTATTTTACATGGTATTTGTAAGGATTTTTAGGTTTGCAATATAGTATAAATATGGTGTTCTTTTTGTTTTATTATATTCAAATTATATTTAAATATGATAATTAGCTATTGAATATTTTAATTTTATATAATTAAATATCTATGTAAAATATCTTTTTATATTGACAATATATTAAATTTAAACCCTTGGAATAATATATTATAAAAATTAATGAGATATATATATCTTTTAATTATAATTTATGTTAGCTTTAGACAGGTCCATGAATTTAGAAAAGAAATATCAAATTGATATTATTGAGTCAATCTTAAATTTGTGCTATTATTGATATATTAGTCATATTAATTTAAAATTATTTTATTAATTAAAATCACAGAGAATATTATTATGGTCAACAGATTATAACTAAAAATTTAATACCACAAATTAACATATAAATATGATCAATCAGTCACTCTCTAATTAATCAATCACTCTCAAATTTAAATTAAAATTTTAAAGAATAATTTTAATTAGATATCATTTTTATTTTTGCATGTTAGATATAATTAGTCTAATATATAATTTATTAAAAATTATTATAATATATAAAATTTGCCACATTATATTGTAATGATATTGATAATAAAAATATAATAATACATGTTATAGTATATTAGTTTTGATATTTTAATAAAACCTAATATTATAGTTAATATATTTTCTAAAGATTTAATATAATCTATAATCCATCTATAATACTAATAATTAAGATTCATTACATGGACAATTTCCTATATGTTATTCATAAAGAAAATTATGCCCCCACCATTTTCATAATCTTAATATTAAACTAATTTTTTATATTTAATTTACCTTCTAATTATTAATTATTTTTTTCAACCACACCTTCATATCTTTCTTCATTAAAATTATTTAACAAAATATTTCAATAAAAATTATTTAATAAATAAGAAATAATATAAATAAAATGATAATTGAATGTATTACAACATTAAAATTTTATATATATAATTATAGTATAAAGATAATAAAGCTATTATAATTACAATATGAAAAATAATTATAATTAATGATTATAATTATAGTATTAATGGCAACAAAACTATTATAATTATAATCGATAACAAGAAAATCAGAACACATTTATTTTTTAATTATCTTTGTCAGATTTAATTACATCACGTATGTATTTTTATTTCTAATTTGAATTATGTTACATTAGTGATATTTGTTATTATGGATATTTATGTTTGAAATTTCAAAGTATTTTGAAAGATTTTTTCCTTTTTCAAATTTTCTTAATAAATCTATGAATACGGTAGAGATTCAAATCCTATTGAGAATGAGAAATGGAGAGCCGTGATGAGAACGAGAATGGGAATAAGAGAAAAAATTATAAATGAGGACGAGGTCGAGGAAGGGAGAGTTTCTAATTTCAAATGAAGAGTTTTTGAAAATCATAAAAAATATAGATCTACCCGTCTCACTATATTATATTTAATTTTTTTTATGACCTAAACATTCCAACTTATCAATTCCATAATTGTTTCATATTAATTATTTTGAAAAACAAGAGTTCAATTTTTCAACATTAAAATATTTTAAAAAAATAAATATCATAATTTACACTTCTTTGATAATGATACTAATTATTCATTAATTATTTTAAAAAATTAAATAATTACATCACTTTTTTATCAAAAATAATTGTGTAATTAATATACTACTCTAATAATTGAGATGACATAAATTAGTATTATATGTATTTTTTACTAATTGTAATAGATGAATTATAATAAATATTTTAAATTGATATTTTATTTTACTAATAGTATGTACAAGGAAAGGGGTATAATTGAATCACATAAATTAAATTTATTAATTATTTTTTATTAATTACAAAATATATTTTATAAATCAAATATTTCAAATTATTAAAAAATGTGTAAATGGCTAGGGATGACAAAAAAATCGCTGAATTGAATGCACGTCAGATGGGATTACCCACAATAGAGATGAGAATAGGAACCGATTTTTTCTTCATAAGGGTGGAGTCTCCATCTATTAAATGGGATAGGGACAATGATAGCACATCATTATTTTTCGATTATCTATATTAGATTTGCATTATATATGTATTTTTTATTTTTTTCAAATGGGTTATATTGCATGACTAATATTTATTATTAAAGATATTTATGTTTTAAATTTTAGAATATTTAAAAAAAATTATTTTTGTAATTCTTTTAATCAATCAGTGAAAAGGCATAGGGATTCAAATCTCTATAGGGAATGAGGACCTATGATGGTGATAAGGATGGAGGATGAGAGGAAAAATTCTAAATGGGGACAGGGGCATAGGACATATTCTCTCTGTCATAGATACCCACTGTTATACCTATAAATGGCTCATGATATAATGAAATTATCCACTTATTCTTTTTATTATTTAATAATTTTAACTTTTAAAACGTGCACAATTTTCATAAATTTGACTCTTTATTATTATAGGTCATCTATTGAGTTTTCATAAGGGTGGAGTCTCCATCTGTTAAATGGGATAAGAACAATGATAGCACATCATTATTTTTTGATTATCTATATTAGATTTGCATTATATATGTATTTTTTATTTTTTTTAATTTGGGTTATATTGCATGACTAATATTTGTTATTAAAGATATTTATGTTTTAAATTTTAAAATATTTAAAAAAAATATTTTTGTAATTCTTTTAATTAGTCAGTGAATAGGCATATGGATTCAAATCTCTACAGGGAATGAGGACCTATAATGGTGATAATGATGGAAGATGAGAGGAAAAATTCTAAATAGGGACAGGGACATAAGACATGTTCTCTCTGTCCTAGATACCTACCGTTATACCTATAAATGGCTTATGATATAATGAAATTATCCACTTATTTTTTTTTATTATTTAACAATTTTAACTTTTAAAATGTACAAAATTTTCATAAATTTGACTCTTTATTATTATAGGTCATCTATTGAGTTTTTTTAACCTTATAAATATGATATTTAAAATAAAATATAAAATAGAATGACATATTTATATTTTATTAATTTATTTAATTATTTAACTATTAACTTATTTTCAACATAAATTTATTACTCAATTTTCTATAGGATATATTTAAATAAATTTTTTATTTTCAATAATGCTCAACAAACTATTCTTATTATTATCCCCGTCCATTACACGAGTCAAATGACTTGTATAATATATATCTTACACTCAATTACTAGGTCTAGCATAATTAATAATTAGCTGATCTCCTTAAACATTTAGTTAATAATTTGATTCTTGACAGTGTATATAAAAGGGTTTCATGACTAAAGATTTGCTCTCTTAGAGAGCTTTCACTTTAAAAATATTAGTTAGTGTTAATGGTAGTAGATATCATGGGAAACCAAGATTTTATCCTACACTCTAGGGGGATCACATGAGATATGGGTGATTAATTGTGAGAGTATGATGGGTAATTATTGATTATTAGATATTATATAAATCATGAAGATTAAAATATAATATTATTTAAATTCTTCAAATGAATGTATAACCATTATTTACCATTCATCAAATTTTTATCTTGATAATTAATTACTCATCTAACTCTCACTTGACCATTAATTAATCATCTTACTCTCATAATATACCATTCATCTCACCATCAATTGCCAAAGCATTTTGTCCTCAATTCCTTTCACTTGCGATATGTTGAACAGCAAGCTGCATAAGATCATATACGTATGAAATTTTTCTATAGTGATGCATTTAAATTTGTTGTGTATAGTATTTACATTTTTTAAAAAAAAGAGAAATAATAAAAAGACATGAACATGAATAAAGAATAATTTTTATGCAATGATAGCTTATTGTAAAATAATTTTATACTGTTTACTAAAAAATTGCCAAATATTACAATGAATAGTCACATAGGCTTAGTTTAAAAAAATAATTTAATAATTTTTTTATGGGTTGACAATGGAAACTATTTTATAATGTCAATATATAAAAATTATTCTCCTGTAAATTCAATTGCATAAATGTTAAGATTTGATTAAAAAAAATATTTAATTAATATCTCGTTCATGCTGAAATTAGTATTCTCGTGTGAGACAAAAAAAATACTTGTATCCTCTAATTTTCCTTTATGTGAATCTCGCGCCATTCAAATTATTAGTGGATCAATAAAAATAAGATTTAATTTCAACATATTGACTATGAAAAGAACTTTACAGAGTTATTCAATCATATAACATTATATTAATAAATATGATTAAATTTTATCCTACTACTTACAAAATTATACAAAAAGAAAAATCTAATTGAATGATAATATAAAATTTTTATTATCAATATATTAAAATTAAACTCATAAAAATGAAATTCAACCTGATTTGAAGGTGACAATATTAGTAGGGGGAAGAATTTCTTTACCCCAAGAGGAGGACAAAACAACTCCGTATGAAGCGGATACCCCTCGGCAAATTATAATAATTTAGTCTCTCAATAAGCAAAGACTTCACAAAGATTCTCGTTTTTTCAAATAAAAAAACGTTATTATGATTACATCATTAAAATAGTTTTACACTTTCCACAGCAATTTAATTTAGATATATCTTTGATGTAAAGATGCTTTACACATACTTTTAACTATACATTATTATGTCAATTAAAGTGTTTGACTTAATTACTTATTACCTAAAAAATCATATATACAAAAATATATTATTAGATAAAAGTGTGTTACAATCATTTTACATTAATAATGTATCAAAATTAATCTAAAAATTAATATTTAATTGTGTAAAAAATTTTACAATATCTTAAAGAGTTTAATTTGAATACATGTTAGTATAAAATAATTTTATAAAGACATCTAATAATATGTTGTTATTTTAGCAAAAGTATTTAATTCAATTACTTACAATCGAAAAAATTATACAAATAAAAGAATATGATTAGTTAACTATTAATAAGTCAAAATTAAATTATATATTAAATTTAATTCAGAGCCAAATATAAGTTATGAGATTATTTGTCATCGATAATGAGTTTTTAGTCAAAGCAAAGTTATCAAAAATTTGCTTGCGTTAAAAGTTTCAACCAATCTTATCTTACTCATTATTTAATTAAATAAGGCAGCATTATTCTTTCGCTTTACTTTGCTGATGTTGTAGGCGCATCTACACCCCGCTTTATTTCCTGGTAGTTGCGGTTTCTTCTTCTTTGTTTGGGCCCTCTTGCCCTCCACAACAGCAACAACAACAACAAAAATAATAATAATAATAATAATAATAATAATAAACCTAGCTTTATATCTCCACATGAATACGGTTATGGATGACCTAGACTTTCAAGGACCTTATTAGCGTGTTGGATTTGCCTACTCACACAACTTCGTGTTTAAAGATAGAGTAATCTAGATGATGGGTTTAATTTCTGTATGCTATTAATGTAAAAGAATTTACATTATTAACTAATTGAATTGTAAGAAATTACTAAGTCATGTAAGACAATTTTATCTATTATAATAATTATCTACCATGTTTTGATATTTTCATAAACTTTTATTGATTAATAGTCAATAAACAAAAATTAAAATCATAATATATATATATATATATATATATATATATATTTTAATATGCGAGATGATTTAAAGCAAAATTAAGTTTGGATTCAACATTGACTTTTAAACGTTAAACATGAAAGCAAATTTTTTTATGATTTTACAAACAAAAACAGAAATTTTCACATGTTCGCATGAGTCATATTTAGTAGGAGCTTCGTAAACATACACAACCGCTATTCATTTTAGGATAATAGTTTAAGGACTGACCAATCAAGCGCATTTGTTGACGGAGAGTTAAAAGTCACGATGAAATGGTCCATTCATCGATTTCGTACTACAAATTTTGTATATTTTTCTATTTATCTTAAAGAAGGACTATGGTTGCATTGTAATTCAAAAAATTATGTGATTCAAATGTTTTTAATAATTGGTTGTAATTCTCGTCAACAATTTGATTGTAATTATAATTCCCTTCTTTATATATTTCATCATGTAAAATTCAATTCATAAAAGTTTATATATATTTGAGTAATATATGTTTTGTTGATATAAAAAAAATTGGTATGGTAAATTACTAAAAAAAAAAGAGCATAAAACGAATTGTTTATATTATATAGTGTTCGATACTTTAGTCTTATTTTGGTAAAAAATATCATAATTCTAAAATAATCATCTTTTATTTAAAATCAAAAGCTTAAAAAACTGACTTAAATATCACAGTTCTGACTTAAATATGTTTTTAATCTTTATATATAAATATGATTTATTTTGGTTTATTTAAACTTTTTATTTTTGGTTTTGGTCCCTCTTTTTACTATCATTATGTTTTTAATCCTTTTTTCATATAATTTAGCATTAAGTGGTGATATGTATAAGAATCAGATTAAAATAAAATTATTAAAATATTTATATGGACAAAACAAAAGCTTCAATATTTGTATAATTATTAAATGCATATTCTACCATACTTGTTGAGACCAAAATTTAGAACCACGTAACCGAAAACAAAGAAATGAAAAAAAAAAATAAGAGACTAGAATCAAAGCAAAAGTTTTAGAATGATTAAAAACAAAACCACCTATATCCACCCATTATGATAACTACTGTCAAATTTTTATCCAATGTGATTGATTGTTTCAAAACAGTTTTTTTTTTTTTTTTAACGATAACCATTCTGTGTTGGTACTTAATGCATATACATATCATATCAAATATATCCACCAAAAAAATATGTCATATCAAATATTTTAAGATACATAAGTTATATTTTACAAGATTTTCTTATTTTTATTTATTTTATAGGAATATAATTTGGAATTCTATAACAGTAAATGATTAAATAAGTTCATTGTGCATCTATCTTAACAAGAGATTTAATTTTTTTTATAATAATCATATTTAATTTGTATATTTTTGTTATAATTTATATATTATGTCATATATCTCAAATCATATTTTAATTTAAGCAATTATGTGTTTTTTTGGGATGAACCCACTTATATATTTACTACTAAAAGCAATGATTAATCCTCTTAAGGAATAAAGTTTATAGAAGTGAGTATTGCCTCTAGCCACGAAATCCTCTTCAGATATATCGCTAAGAATGATCACGTGATCAATGGCGAAAGATTACCAAAAAATTAAAGGGACAAACTTCAAATGATGGAATATCTTCCTAACCTTTAACCTAACAATCCTCCTAATTAATTTGAAATTACACTCACAATTGTATAGGATGGAAATTTTTACTATGAGGCACCTGCCCTGCCCACCTTGCACCAGGGCAGGCAGGTACCAAGTGGGTTTTATTTGCAGGGCAGGGCAGGCAAGTCAAGGTGAACCCACCCCGCACCAACTCATATATAAATATTTCAAAATCTTACCTAAGCCTAATACTCTATGAAACAATTAATGATGAAAATCTATTCAAATCGATTTCTATGTAATATGAAAGTCAATTACAATTAACTTGGCACTGTTACTAACATGTGTCCAAAGTCGATTTTAATCAATTTCTATAGTCAATTTCAACCGATTTTGAGCTGCTTCACTTTTATAAATACAACTCCCAACTTTACTTGCATAACAAAGAAACTTAGTGAGTTGCTATACAAATTTTGGTGAGAATATGTCAGAGAGTTACGTTTATATTCTTATCCATTATGATGGTGAGATTATAAATGCAATTGAGGGTGAGACATTCATTAGTGATAATCAAATATAGGTGGTTATCTGTCCATCTATTAGTTTGTTGGAGTTGTAGAGAAAAATATTAGAAGACTATAAGGGTAGCAACAAGCAAATAGCAACAATATTTTATCGGATGCCATTTGATATTGGAGCATATGGATCCCGCAATGTGCATGTGGGCTAACAACATGCCATGTAGGAAATGTGGTCACTATGCCAACGAAGGCTGTTAAGTTAGGCATATGACAACGAATTTGTCAGAGTGTATGAATACTGTCATGAAAAGCACTTGCAATCTTCCCATTATTGCCATAGTAAAGTCAACATATTATCGGCTTATTGAGTTGTTCGTTGGAAAGAGGACAGAGGCAAAGACTCAACTTGTAAATGGTCGAAAATTTTCAGATACTTTATTGAATGCGATTGAGGAGCACAAACGACACTTTAGCAATATGAGTGCCACTCGGGTAACTCGAGAGACTTTGTAATACTTAGTGTTTGAACCAGATGACATCGGTGGTCGTGGATAGCAGGAATTCAGGGTGAATTTAACAGGATGATGGTGTGATTGTGGTGAATTCCAAAAATTGCATTATCTATGCCGTCATGCGCTTGCTACCATATCTGTTGCCCGACGAGAGTGGACCTCTTTTGTTCATGAAGTTTACACCATGGAGTTGGTGTTCAACGTGTACAAAATGGAGTTCTTTGCAGTTGCTAATGAAGACATGTGGCCACCATATACTGGGCGTCCTATATGGCCAAATCCTGCACTTAAGCACACTACCAAGGGTCGTCCAATTTCCACCAGGATTCACAATGAAATGGACAAGGTTGATCCAGGACAGCAAAAGAGATGTGGAGTGTGTATGGGAGTGGGTCACACTAGACTATCATGCCCCCATGCTCGATCCTCTAGCCAGCATCACTGATTCATTGTGTTCTTATTACTCTCTACGTATTATGTTTTATTATCATGCAGTCGGTTTAGTTTTGTTTCTCTTTATGTGTTCAGTAGTCAATGTAATATTGTTATTTTTCTCTGTAGTTGTGGTGTACCTGTTAATGTAACTTCTTTCTTACGTCTTAGTTAATGTAACACTTAATGTGGCCTATATTTTGTTAATGTAACTTCATTGTGGTCTCTTAGTTAATGTAGTGCTTAACGGCCTATATTTTGTTAATGTAAATATATTATTTACTCTCTTGTAATTTACATGCAATTTGTAACATGATTAAAATCGACTCTGAACACATGTCAGAACGTGTTAGTAGCAGTGTCAAGTCGATTACAATCGACTTCTGTATTACACAGAAATTGATTTGAATAGATTTCTGTGTGATACAGAAGTCGATTGTAATCTACTTGACACTGTTATTGACACGTTCTGACATATGTCCAGAGTCAATTTTAATCGACTTCTAAAGTCGATTATACTCGACTTGAGTTCATTTTTTGCCCACTTGACAGGATTTGATTTGACACGACTTGAGCCTGGCAGGATGGCATAAAAGAAGTCGATTCTAGTCGACTTCAGTGTAATTTTTGCAAAAAAAAAAATGCAAAATAAGAGAAGTCAACGACTTCTATTAAAACAAAAATATGACATATATATAACAAACTGGAAAAAGAGACAACTGCATAATCTCTCTCTTTTTTCATTTTATTTGAGTAAAAAACTCGGTGAGTACACGTAGCATGTGCGAATTTGTATTTTCAAAAATGGCGGACAAAGGCAGAACAAGATTGAATTAGTGGTAATAAGGTGCATTGTGGGGTCGAGTTTTGCTAAAACTCACCCTATTGCCATCCGTCAATCGTATGAGTTCTAATTTACATATGAGTAATGCTATTTTGACACCCAAAAAGTGATTGTCTATTCAGACATCCAATTTATAACTATTGAATGTGATGGATATTAAGTATAAGTGGGGACCACCATCACATCCAGTGATTATAAAGTGGGTATCTGGGTAGACACCTACTTTTTGGGTGTCAAAATATCATTACCCTTTACATATTGTGCAATAGATATTTAATACATGTAACTAAAATTTTGAATTAATTAAGAGGAATTTATGCACGGCAATTAGAAAGGTATATCATTTATCAACAAACTCGTTAATGAACTAAATTTTAAAATGCTAATATGTAAATAAAATGCCTCAATGACACCATAAAAAAGTTTTGTGGATTTTTTTCTCTTACATACAAAGGGAGAGACCAAAAAAGTCTTGAACTTATTATATTAGTGTGTTTGGAGGAACAAAACATATATATATTGTAAATTGTCAATTAATTATGTGCTTTTATTTGCAAGACTATTTAATAAATAGATGTGACGACAAAAGATTTAATGTATATGTAAAATTATTTTATACTAATAATACATTAAAAGCATATACATAAAATAGTAAAAAAATAAATATTAAATAACTTGGACAGAGAAAAAGAGAGGGGTGGTTAAGCAAATTCCACCTGTGTATGTGATTATCAAACAACTTTTAATTTTGACCATTGTTGATTTGTGTGATGGGGTTCGGTGCAGAGTGGCATGTTGGCGGAAAGGTAGTGCAGCCGTGGAGGCCTTGTTCTCCATAGGTTTTCTGCTGTTTCTGTGGATGCATGGCTGTGAATGAAGGTTCAGGATTCTGGGCTGTGGTTACACAGGAAAACAAAGATGCAAAAAAATTCATGATTATTAAAAAGTTATTAATTTTGATACAAATGAAAGATTCTTTCCGATTTTATGACAGCATAAAAACTAAGTGGAGTAAAATCAAACTATTAAAATTATGTGTAGACACAATTTAACGATTTACGACTCATCTATCCATCAAGTTCCATTTCATTAGTACTAATAGCAATCCGGCACGTAAGTACCCTAAATGGTGTACATGACAAGCAAATTAACGATTGAAAAATTGAAATAGAGTGAGATTGCTACTCCGTACAAAGATATTTTGCACGAACGATGACGGACAGGAGTTATAGTCAAAATAGAAACTGGGGAAGTTAAATAATTGAAAATGACGTAGAGATTCACCAATTGGCTTTGGCAGCGTAGTAGGCAGCAATCTTCTTTGAGAAACACTTGTATCGTATAGAACTAGAGCAGTTAAATAAGAAATTTGATGAACAGTAACAATAGGAGGAAGTTTTCTTTTCAGGAATGTTGCATGGCTCAATAAAAAATATCACACGAAATGGTATGAATATAAGACGTGTCAAAAGCTCATTTAGCCATGCACCAACAAACACAAAGAAATAAAGAATAGAAACTCACAATTCAAAATACTCAGTAATCATAGTAGAAAAGTTCTCTCTCATTATCTCTCTCCCCGTTTTTTCCATCAAAACTTTAATTTCATCGGTTAACTTTTATTGGTGCATGTTCGTACGTTCCAATCGTATTCAATAGCATTGCTGATCTTTTGGGTCACCATATTACACGTTTAACAAAGAGTCAAGCCATGCAAAGGTGGTTGAAAGCATAATAAAGAGGGAGAAGATATAATTAAACAGATATTAATTGTAAAATTATTAATATTTATATCATTTGCCTGAACCCTGAAGTGTATGATCATATCCTGTTAGTTACCTTCTTCTCGGCCTTACTAGCATATCCTCCAGCCACTAGAGATCTCACGCCCTTCTACAGTCTAAAAACAGAACACCATCATCGAAAAGTCTCCTCAGCCATGGCAGCATCTCAGTATTGTCACAAACGTTATCTGCTAGATTCTTTCCACGTAACATTCATACTCCTCCTGTTGGTTGTTGTAGTATCACATTCACACTCATTAGCGTTCAACTACCAGCAATTTAGTGATAAAGAAAATACAAATACCTTAAAACTCATAGGAGATGTCTACCACGACAATGGAGTCCTCCAACTCACAGAGTATCAGAAAGATAGTCTTGGCAGCGTCATCTACTACAAACAACTGCATCTCTGGGACAGGAACTCAGGGAAGGTCACAAACTTCACTACCCACTTCACGTTTTCCATCAACACGCCAAATAAGTCCTATGATGGGGATGGCATCACCTTCTACCTGGCGCAGCCCAACTTTCCCCTTCCTGTTCCAAGAGATGGCAGTGGCATTGGTCTCATCAGCCGTAATCAACGGGCTATTCCAAATTACACAGATGAGCATCCGTTTGTGGCTGTGGAATTTGACACCTTTAGCAATCCTGAGTGGGATCCTCCCTATGATCATGTGGGTATTGATATCAAAGATATCGCCAGTGGTGACACTACAGAATGGTTCAGCAGTAGGGATGAGAGAGGATATGAAGCTGATATCACTAACGACTCTAGTTCAAACAATTTGAGTGTGGCCTTCACTGGATACAAGGACAACATCACAAAAATTAAGCAGCACTTATCTTGTCAAGTCAATCTGAGAGATGTCCTGCCAGAATGGGTTGAATTTGGCTTCACCTCAGCAACAGGATATTTTTATGAGTATCACACCGTTAGCTCATGGTCCTTTAACTCTACCTTGGAGGACTTCGAAGCACACAAGGACGACAAGGTCAACGATGAAAGCAAAACCGGTCTGGTGGTAGGGCTGAGCGTTGGTGCAGGTGTTTTAATTGTTGTCTTGGGGCTAGCTTTTCTTCTGGGATGGAAACTGAGGAACAGAGGCAGGGAGAGTCTTGATCTTGCTGCTATGGACGATGATTTTGAAAGGAGCGCTGGACCTAAGAGGTTTTCCTATGAAGAACTTGCAAGAGCAACTAACAACTTTGCAAAGGAATATAAAATTGGAGAAGGAGGTTTTGGAGGAGTCTATAGAGGATTTTTAAGAGACTTGAACCTCCATGTTGCCATTAAGAGGGTTTCTCAAGAATCTCGACAAGGGGTGAAGGAGTATGCTTCTGAAGTCAAGATCATCAGTCAACTGAGGCATAAGAATTTAGTTCACCTCATTGGGTGGTGTCACCAGCAGAATGACCTGTTACTGATTTATGAGTTCGTGGAGAATGGAAGCTTAGATTCTTATCTGTTTAAAGGTAAAGGCCTATTGACATGGGAAATAAGATATAATATTGCTAAAGGCCTAGCTTCAGCATTATTATACCTGCACGAAGAGTGGGAGCAGTGTGTCCTTCATAGGGACATAAAACCCAGCAACCTTATGTTGGACTCTAATTTCAATGCAAAGCTTGGTGATTTTGGGTTAGCCAGAATAATGGACCACGGGACAGGATCAAAAACAACAACTTTAGCAGGGACATTTGGATATCTGTCTCCTGAAACTGCTGCTAGAGGGAAGACTAGTAAAGAGTCTGATGTATACAGTTTTGGAGTTGTTGCTTTGGAGATAGCCTTTGGAAGAAGGGTCGTTGAAGACAACCTCGATGAAGATCGGGTCTACTTGGTGGAATGGGTTTGGAAACTCTGTGGCATGGGTGGTCTCCTTGAAGCAGCTGATCCAAGATTATCTGGAGCCTTTGATCAGCAGGAAATGGAAAGGCTGATGATAGTGGGGCTTTGGTGCACTCACATGGGTTATCTTCTGAGGCCAACTATTAGGCAAGCTGTTCAGGTGCTTAATTATGAAGCTCCACTCCCCACTTTCCCATCTCAGGTGCCTGCACCTTCCTATCATATATCTTTCAGCTCTTTGCTGCCCAGCACTCCGGCTTCCGCGAATAATCAATCCCAACCTTCAACTTCAAGCAATAGCTCCTTCACTACTGGGTCTTCATCGCAATCTAACAGAACAGAACTACTGAACTCATTTCTCCATCATCTAAACTTATAAGTACATTTTAAGTTGGTGTACCTATTGTAATTTTTTCCTTTCAAGTATATTATTTTCAATTTCAAAAGTGTTACTTGAACCCCCAAATAGAATGGATACCCACTTTATCGTTATTGAATGTGATAGTAGTTTTTCCCTACTTCATTTATCTATCATATTCAATGATAATAATGTAGGTATTCCAATTAACAACTGCTTTTTGGATGTTTAAATAATATTATACTCTTTTAATTTGAAGTGAAAAGCGTACGTGCATATCGTTGGAAGTGTTATATATATTGAAATTCACCTTGGTCATGTGTCATTTGCCTATAGAAACTTGAATGAAACTCTACATTATTAGTGCTATAAATAATTCCCTATGATGAGACATGTATTGATCCAATGCTTTGTTTTTCTGCTACATCAAGTTTTGAACTCATATTGCCAATATCACTTGCGTAATAGCAGTAAAGTTATTTGAAACCTCGCACACCCAACACACAAAAAAATATATGGGACTCGTCACTTTATCATTTTTTTTCCCTCTCCAATTCCTCTCTTATCTTCTCTAGGATGTCTAGATGTGTTCAACAAAATAGAGTTCAAATATCATTTTTCCAATCAAGCAATATTTTTTTTTTTAATACTCTCCACCTTGTAATTCATGCACATACGCAATCCGCCACTATCAAATGTTGTAGGACCCCTTTGGAAGATGCATTTTTTTGTTTTTCGCCCTTAAATGTAGTTAAAATCCTCTTTTGATTTGGATGTTTAAGTAACATCCATCTTTCCAATCTCTCCATTCTTCATGAGTTATTTCCCCTTTTTCCCTCAGAAATAATAACCACTTAATACTTTAATATGAAATGACAAGTTACTGTTTCTTTTGGAAGAAGGAAACTAGGGAAGTATCTCAGTCACAATCTAATAACCAAATTAAACGTGGAGTCATCTATGTATAAACATGAGAAAGTTTATATTGATTGACGCTATCAAGGTCAGGAAATCAACATGAACCTGAGAGGTGTTACGAAGGTACCAAGCAATTTGTCTCTTGATTAGCCAATGCCTCCGTAGTCTAATAGTGGTTTTTATCCAAGAAATACTTAAAAGAGAGGAAATAAATCCATTTATAAATTATTAAACGTGTGAAAGGGGGAAAATTAAAGTTTAATTTTTAATACACTAATAACATCCAATCAAATTTTATTTATATATTCTTCTAAGTAGTAAATGTAGTAGTCAATTTATAATTGTCAATGTAGTATTATATGGTTGGACGATAGCATGAAAAGTTTTCCATTTAATGGGACAAACGCCTGTCAATTTGATCCCATCTTGATGAAAGAATCTTTCCTCTTGAGTCTTGACCACGGGATCCTTAGACATTTTCGCGGCAATCCCACATTCATAAATAAATTTCAACTATTGTCGGTTCGTATAACTGCTGTAATTTATTAAGATGTAGAGTTCAAAGTGTAATTTCAGAATTTAATCTTCATGAATTAATAATACGTTATCCGACAAAAATGTATTGTCATATTAATTAGGAAAAATATTAGACAATAAAAAATTTTGCGAGAATTTTATATTTAAAATAATATGTTATAATTATTAGTTTTTAAATGAATTTGGAGTCATATCATGAGTTCATTTTATCCAACAATCATCATAATTTCTGTTAAAAATTATATTTTTTTTCTAAAAGTGTAGCTTTACTCTATTAAATATACTTGAGTTTTTATACCTAGAACTTGTAAGACTTCGAAAATGAAGGAATTTAATTAAATTATAATCAAGTCCATTAAAATTAAAGTTTTAGTTTTAAATAAAGGAGTGTTTAATAATTCAAGTCCCTATAATTTCACTCAATTTTTAATTAAGTTCCTATAATTTAAAATTTTTTAAGAGTAAAACCCTAACTTAGAGTGCATTTGTTTTGGATTTTTTTTAAAAATTATTATGAAACTTAAATTTTACATCTAATTGAAAAACTAAAAACTGATTTTTCGGAAGCTATTTTTTTTAGCTTTTATGAAAAAGCTGAAAACTTACTTTTTTAATAGTTTGATTATTTTTTAAAAAGTATTCAAACATACGAAAAATTAATTTTTTTAAGTGAAAAAAGAGATTCTGAGCCGATAAAAGTTCAAACAAATGCACCCTTAATCCCCCAGATTCATAGTGGGGGGTAAATTAGTTTCTCAAATTTAGAAAATCTCATACTAATTCATCGAATTTTTATAAATAGAAACAAATTAGCCCTTCTCTAAAATTGTTGTCTGAGCTGTGCACTGTTAGCTTATTTACATATACTATTAATTTTTATTTGTGGGCCCTAACTGCCTCACTCCTTCAAATAAAGTCATTTGGATCTTTTTCTTTATCTTCTCTCTCACTATAGCTCTCTGCTTAGGAAAAAGAATTTGACTTTACACAGAATAGAGAAATGAAGCAAGTTAAGACCCACCATGAAAATTAACAGTACATGTAAACAAAGTTAACAAATATGTGGATATTTCTATTAACAATTCAGACGATAATTTGATAAAAAGGCTAACTTATTCCCATATGCGAAATTTGAAGAATTGATGAGCTTTTTCAAATTTAAAAAACTAATTTGCCCTACACTATGACTCTAAGGACTGAATTGAATATTTAGTCAATTTTTAATTAGGTCTCCATAATGCATGGAATTTTTCAATCAAGTTCTTGCCAATATAAAAAATAAAATATTCTATAAATATTCTATTTTCATCTCATTCTTCACCTTCTCATGGAAGTGCAGTATTTCATAAATCTTATAGTATTTCATAAATCTTATGTTTTTATAACAAAAAGAACCTGATTAAAAAATCTCATGCACTATAGGGGTCTAGTTAAAAAAAATTAAATTATAGGGATTTAATTAAAAATTGAATAAAAATATATGGACCTGCAGAATAATTAAACCTAAAACAAAACAACTTATAGTTAGGAAAATAATGGAGCTGGTATTTAATCTTATCCATAAATAATCTGAACTCCACTCTACGGAGAAGTGAAAACAAAAATTTTATTTAGTTTGACATCTGATTCACTTAGACACAACTATGAAAATTCGGTTTAAAGCGGAATGAAACTTAATTTACACTGTCTAAACTCTTAACCAAGACGCTTGGTGTGAAAATTAAACAGCAGCCTGCCTCTGAGAGACATAGAAAACACATGCTTTTCTTTTTATCCTTTTTATATGCTTGTGAAAGATAACAAAGACAGAACAGCAAAAGAGCTAAATCATAAAAGGTCTCTCAAGGTGCAATCAAATTGCACTTACATGTCTGATCTCAAAAGCACGCGAATATAATTGATAATGCATGCTTGCATGTATCCACCCTCGCTTGTCGCTAGCAAATGGCTATAACTAAGTCGACAGCTGTCTTTTTTACTTTTCATTAAAAAAAAAAGATAACTACGTTTGTTACAACAAGAGAGACAAAAACTTGGGCTCTTGTTAGTTGGGCCTAGCTACTACACGAAGAAGGCGCAACCACCTAGTCCATCATCTTATCATTCTTATATTCAGCTTTCTTAGCTATTAGTAAGGGAATTCAACTTCTGGGTTTAAATGTGTGCTGAACTAGAAATATGGGCTAGGAGACCTCGACTCCAACCACTAGAGCTCGGCCACGTTGTGTCCAGTCTCCTATGGATTTATTCTAAACTTAGTCGAGGAGACCTTCCAAATTCCGCACAAGATCTCCCTATCTTTTATTATACCTTGTCATTATTACATCATATCTTATGTATTGTATCATATCTCCTGCACATACAGAATATACCTAATATCTGCCAAATCTCAGGAATACCTCCCTCATGCAAGGAAGATATTCTCCTGACTTATCACGGGATCATCTCACACTATATAAGGGGCTCAACGCCCCCAGGTATCACAAGCCAATTACATACTATCCTTTACCATTCTACACCTCTTTCACTTACTGACTTGAGTATCAGAGTGTCTTCACAGGTACCTCATCCCTCGCTTGCACGGACATTAGAGCTACTTGCACCCTTACCGTAATTTCCAGGTAAGAACATTGGCGTCCACTGTGGGGCCGGTAAACAAGCCTACCTCACAAACTCAAACCCCATTACCCATGGCTGACGCTTCCAGCCAAAACACACACCCAAATAACCAGCCCCTTCTTAACCTTGACCAATTGCTGGAAGAAAATTGGAGATTGGTCAAGCAACTCTGTAAGCTGCAAGAAGAAAACTAATCCTTGAGGGTAGAAAACTCAAAAAACCCCTGATGGGTTGCGTTTATGCACCCATTTTATATCCTGACTCTAAATATTTTAGCATTTGAATTGTTTTTAATTGATATTAAATTAGTGAATTTTCACTTTGTCCTCGACATGTATTTTTGAATAATTTTCTAGTTGTCAGCATAATTTTTAGTGAATTCTTAGATTTTGAAAGTTCTTTGTGCTTTTAATTTCTTTTTGGAGTTTTTCTTGGTAGCAGGACTTCCAGGTGATGCATTGGAGCAAAGAAACAAGAGCACATGCACATTGAAGACTGGCCAGGCCGTAATCCGAGAGAGCACATTTTGAAGAGCACTTCGCAAGACCGCCCAGGCGGTCGTATGTTGACTAATCGCTTTGCTCTGGGCCCAGTTTGGCTGGCCCAAGGAAGGCTAAGCAAAGGAAAAGACACAGACAATGCATATTGGGGGGTTTTCATAATGCACAGGGGATTTTTTACGTTTGGAAAAGGGCATTTTAGTTTTTTTGATCTTGGAGTCTCTTTCTCTCATGAACGTTCTCTCCCCCTCTCTCTCTAGGGTCCTAGGAGTCTTAGTCAATGTCTGTTTTTGGTTTTCTTCTTGTAATTTTTTTACAACTTTTCATCAATAAGGATTGTAATACTTCCCATATGGAGGAGATAACTGACGATCAGAATTGTTCTTGAGGTTCCTGGTTTTAAATTCAGTTCTTGGCTGGTTTTTCACCCCTAATGCTTTCTCTTCTAAATATTAATTGCGATGATTATTGTGATTATATTTTAAGAGTGGTAGATTGTGTTTATGTTTGTTTGCATGATCTGAATACTATTGGGGAATTAGGTCAATTGATTTGATTATTTCCAACTGGTAAGGGGTCAAGATTAATTCCGTTAGGAATTAGGTTATCGCAATTGACAATTAAACTGACATAGGTTTATAGGGTCATGATTATGATCACTAGCTCTTGTGTTAGTTGAACCCTTAGAGGAATTACGTTTGTATGACTGTTAAGTAGAATTGTATCATTTTTTGTGCGAAAGCATAATTTACGTAGGTAGTCACCACCATGAATTTATTTATTTGAATCAATGATAGAACAATTATTGGTCAGAATGAGTCTTTGTGCAGGTAACTTTTTCATTATTATTTTCCCAAATTTAATTTGTTATCAACGATTCTGAAAACCCCAAATTTGTTAGAATCAATTACATTACTTCCACGTGAGACGACACCAATTACACTATAGCTACATTTTCTGTGTAATTTGGTTACGAAATTATTTTCTTATTTGTTGTAGGCTGCAACACCCATACCAAATTTTGGTACCATTGCCGGGGAAACGGTGTTGTTGATTCTTTTTTTTATTACTATTTATTTATTTTATTTTTATTTATTTTATTTTATTTTATTTTTACTCTTTTATTTATTGATTTGTGTTTTATCATTGTCATTATAAAGAAAAAAGAAAAAAATTTGATTTGATTTTATTTTAATTTTATTTATTTATCTTTTCTTTGTTCCCGGTTGTATTTGATTGTTGTTGATAAGTTAGTTTTACGACCCATTCCTTTCCTAATTTTCCCATACTCTCAATTAATCTGGAGATTGAGAAAACCGCCAAAAGGCTTAGGAAGGCTGCGAGGGAAAGAGCTAATTTATCTGGCAACCCCTCTTCCTCTTCTAATACAACTAGGGAACCTAATAATTCTTCTTTTTATTTTCCTAGACTTTCTGATCCTACTGCTAGTGTTTCAGGTGACATGGGAAAAGTTAACAGAACCTTGAAAGAGCTTGCAGCCCAGGACCTGAATTACTAACCACTGGGGATTGTCTACCTCGAATAGGGAGATGATTTTGAGCTGAAATCAAGACTCTTGCACCATCTGCCCAAGTTCCATGGGTTCTCTGGAGAGGACTTGCACAAACACCTGAAGCTGTTCCATGTTATTTGTGTGACTATGAAGCCTTAGGGAGTAATGGAGGAGCAAATCAAGCTGAGGGCTTTTCCGTTTTCCCTTGAAGGGGATGGAATGACTAGTTCTTCTACATCCCCCATGGGATAGTTGACAGCTAGGCCAGTATGAAGCATATCCTCCTGGAGAGATTCTTCACAGTATCTAGCGCAGCCGCCATCAGAAAAGACATTTGTAGCATTCGGCAACTGCAGGGTGAATCTCTTTATGAATACTAGAAGAGGTTTAAGAGGTTGTGTGCCAGCTGCCCCCAGCATCAGATTTCAGAGCAACTGTTGATCCAGGATTTCTATGAGGGGCTGTTGATCATGGAGAGGAGTATGATTGATTCTGTCAGTGGGGGTGCATTAGTTGACAAGACCCCGCTACAGCTAGATTGTTAATTGAAAACATGGCAGAGAATTCCCAGCAGTTTGGGTCTAGAGCTGGCAACAATACCCGTCGGGTGAGTGAAGTTTCCCCATGTGAGAGTAGCAAGGTGGAGAAGAAATTCGATAAGCTTACAGAATTTCTAAAGTGAATTGTACTGAACCAAGCTCCTCTAGTCAAGGCAATACAGGTGTGTGGCATTTGCTCCTGCGAGTCACAAACTTCAAATATGTGGCCACAGTTGCAAGAAGATCCCACCTCAGTAGTAGCTGGTAACATATTTCCTGGTACGCCTCAAAATCAAAGTGGACAGTAGGGGTATAATCCATT
Organism: Dalbergia cochinchinensis; assembly: GCA_031216125.1. NCBI lineage: Eukaryota > Viridiplantae > Streptophyta > Magnoliopsida > Fabales > Fabaceae > Dalbergia > Dalbergia cochinchinensis. Next base: position 44,511,167 of record CM062370.1, read on the forward strand.
CAACAGCTCTTATAACCCCGGCTGTAGAGATCACCCTAAATTCAGGTGGAACAATGCTCCTCAACAGCAACAACAGAAGTATGTGCCATTATAGCGGAGGCAGCAGCATAACTAGCCTGCATTCTACCCACCACCTATTCTACAGCTTCCTAGCCTCCAGCAACCTCCAACACTACCTGCACCTCCTGCTCTTTCAGAAGCACCGTTGCAGAAGATGATGAAGATGATGATTGAGACACAGAGGAAACAAGAACAAGCCATGTAAGAAATGAGGAAGACAATTTAGAAGCTTGAGAATTCCCAATCTCAACAAAGGGAAGTGCATCTACCATTTCTTCATACATAATTCCAACCCCAAGGGGAATGTTTCTGCCATCACTTTGAGGTCTGGTACAGTTTTACCTGAGGTTGCTGATCTTCCAGAACAGGTAGTAGTTAAGAGCCAGGAAGAAGAGGTTGTTCAACAAGGGGTGCAATAAGATGAGCCTGTACCCCAGCAAAAAGAAGTAGAAGAACATGCGGCAAGACATATTTCATTGTCTTTCCCACAAAGAGTTACAAGACCCAAGAGGTCCAATGAGTTGGAGTTGGAAAAGCACCTCCTAGAGAGTTTTAGGAAGGTGGAGGTAAACATCCCTCTATTAGAAGCAATTAGGCAAATTCCAAAGTATGCCAAATTTTTGAAAGACTTATACAACAACAAGAGGAAGTTGACGGGCAATAAGGCGGAGAGAGTGACTATGGGGGTGAAAGCCTCCTCCCTTATTCAGCTAGGCCAATTCCCCGTAAAGTGCAAGGATCCAGGGGCATTTAATGTTCCCTGCACTATTGGGAACCTATACGTTGAGCAAACTTTGGCAGATCTTGGGGCTGGCATCAGTATCATGCCGCGTTCAGTGTATGAGGCTAGATTGAGAGTTCAGTTGGCCAATCGGAGCATTCAGAGTCTAGATAGGATACTTGAAGACGTTCTAGTCCAGGTAAACAATTTAATTTTCCTAGCAGACTTTCATGTTTTGGCTATAGAGGATGACGCCAGTGCTCCTAAGCATACATTGATCTTGGGAAGACCTTTTCTAAAAATTGCAAGAACCAAGATCGATGTGTATGCTGGTACCTTGTCTTTTGAGTGTGGAGATATGAAGGCTCAGTTTTGTCTGTCTGATGCCATGAAACACCCACTTGAGGAGCATTCTATTTTTAGCATTGATGTTATCGATTCCTTGATTAATAAGGTTTTTGTTGGCTTAACTGGAAATTTTGATGAACTGTTGGGGTTAGTACCAGAGTTTGAATGTGTTAACTGTGACGATACCACCAGTTTATGCAAGGAGTGTGCCACTATTGAAGCATCATTGACTGGGTAGTATTTTGAGAACACTACAAATCTTTTGGCACCTGATGCCACAAGCCCTGTCATTGATGCACTCAATAGCAGCAACCCTATTTCTGAGACTGTTTTATTCTCTAGGCCCATATTATCTGTTTCTTCCACTGGATATGATGATTCCGCTGTTTTAGAATTGTCTAAATTTACAGGAATAGGTACGCAGCTGGTAGGGCCAGAACTAAAGCCCTTCCCCGACCACCTCAAGTATGCATTCTTAGGAGAGTGCGAAACACTGCTGGTCATCATTGCCAATGGCCTCTCTAAGACATGAGAAGATAATTTGATTGTGGTCTTGAGGAGGCACAAGAGGGTCATTGGTTGGACCTTGGATGATATCACAGGGATTATCCCCTCCACCTACATGCATAGGATATTTCTGGGGGAGGGGCCTAAGCCAATTAGACAACCACAGCGCCGGCTCACGTTATATAAATCATATATATAAAAGTTTAAATTACTTTGGAATCATTTGTCATAGCTTTAATGTACATTGTTTGCTTTATTTGGTAAGTGTCACCTTGAGGAATTGATGGCTTAACATCCTGATCCGTGATGTCTATAATGGGCGCAGCCCCTAGAAGTTGATATGGTTCTACGAATCTTTAAGGAATTAAAGCTGCAACCTTATTGGTCGTAAAGCCATCAAAATGGGCTGAGCCCAACCCAAAAAGATGTGCTAGCTGGGCTGAAAAATTTGGAGAAAAAAAATAAGAATTGACTCGACTCGGCTCAACCCAATTTGGCTTGATTTGAATGAGCCTTGCCTGCTTCAGGCTGGGTTGGCTCGATGACCTGAACACTAATTTTTTAGTAAATAATAAATTGCATATATGAGCTATAAATACTTGAATTTTAACTTTTTAACCTTTTTTTACTTCAAAATTCTAAATTAATAACAATTATTGATAAAAAACAAATATTTTTTTGACTCGCTTTACTATTGTATCAAATTAAATTATCAAATAAAACTCAAGATTCATTTATCATTCTCACAAATAAAGCAAAAATTTTGATAGCTCTTACTAAACGTTGTAAATATTAATTTAATGGTAAGCGTTTGATCTAATAATGTCACGATCCGACTTAATTGGGAGCGTGACCGCATGTGAGGAATCTCATCCTCATATAAGCCTCGTGATCTTTGAATCTCTCTTTATATGCATAAATTAACATATTTTTCATTCAAAAATCATAACTTCATCTAAATCTTTGTTTAAACTTTATATCCAGAATTATAAAAACTAAAATACTTGATATATGAAGCTCTGAAAACAATTTAATCATACTCTGAAAATCAATTTAACATTTGAACCGAATCATAAATTAACCTCTAGCTTGTACATAACTTTTCAACCTCTACTATTCCAAATCCATACTTATAAACTGAAAACATATACATAATTGTCTAAATACTGAAATTAAATACATAATATGGAAATAATGCGTGGCTCGGATCCTGCCTGCACATCTACTAGAGCGCTCTACTCTAACAAGACTCTAAACTATGTCTTACTCTAAAGTAAGACTTATCATTGAGACCAACTGCCTTTGCCAAACAGGAGGCTGAGCAACATCTGTTCCTACAACTATGAGGAGGAAAGGAGATGGGTAAATCAAAGGACTCAGTGAATGAGCTCTCACCCATCACTCACATAGGACAACCAATGAATATACAATATGTTGTATACATGCAGCAATCATAAACCATTTGATATTTATATGCATAACTGTATAGAAAAGAAACATCTCTGAATTCATAATATTCATAGAAAGCATTTTCTAAATTCATAATCTTTCAAGAAATCATTTTCCATGCGTAAACATAATAGCTCCAAAAATATAAATAACAGTACTCTGATAGAGAAACATGGATCTCTAGTTATGCATTTGCATAATAATATACATTCTCTGGTTATGCATGTAGGCCATAACATAACAATTTCTCTGCTCTATGATCCATCAATGATCTAAATTGAACATCTGACTAGGTTCCATCTCTACTCTATGAGATTGTCCCTAAGAACAACTTGGTACCAAGATTGATGATCATCTTTCCCAGCCATTAACTAGCTATCTATTTCTCTATAGCGACCATTTAAACTAGTTTGTGCTTAATTCATATAATCTGAAAACTCTTAAGATCTCTTAAAGCACTGAAACTCTGAAACTTCGTTATATGCTTTACTTTGGGTTCAAAACTCTTTCATGCATATTTACTCTATTCCTTGAAATCATCAAGATAATTCATAAAATCTCTAAATACAATCATATTTATACTCTAGCTCTTTATAGAACCATTTAAGTGTGAAAACTCTTGAAACTCTAAAAGCTCTGGACTCATATAACTATAGGAATTTGGCTTTAGCATAACTAAGACTGTGAAATCATGCCCAAGGAATCACCCATTTGTAGGCATTTCAATTTCAAACTCACAGAACATGTATCTGACAATAGCTACGAATCATATTGAATTCCATACTTTGGAGTATCATAAAACTGGATTTCTAATATCTCATTTATTAACTAACATTCTTTTCATAACTTAATAATTATAATATCATACTTTGAAATGGCAAAGTTCATAATCATAAAAACTTGACATTATAATAACATCTTGATTCATGAAATTAAGTCATACTCTATTTGACATTCTTGTCAAAATATCTTAACTGATATTCTAAAATCACATTTCGAAATCTCAAGACTTGAAGCATAAAGATATCATAAACTCTTGAAACATGTTGGATAAACTAACAACTTATTAAATCATATATTCTCGCAATAAATCTCTTAGAGTTGCACATAAAATATTTCCATAATATACAATATACCAATCATGGTCTCATGGTTTTCTAACTTACATTTTCATGCGATATTCAAAACCTTTGTCTTTACCATAGCTTGCAAAATCATATATATATTCGTACGTTCATCTCTAATATCATATTTAACAGTCATAATACAAGAAACATATTCATAGTGATGAAACTAAGACTATGAGATCAAACCCACTTATCGTTTGGGGTTGAGAATATGTGGGCATCTCCAACTTAATCTTGAGAGCTTGGAATGACACCAACAACTACCATAGAGCAATATTGATTCATGATCAACTCTAATACTCTCTAGATAACTCTATATTAACTCTAACAATATTGGGGGAACACCCCCACTTGATAACAATAGAGAAAACAACAACCCATAACATGGGAAAAGAAGAACATGAAAGAAACTAACATAAACCAATAACAATCACTTACCTTGGATCTTGAAGGAAAAGGATTTGATGTTGGATTGAGTGGAAGAGAGTGGGGAAGGGTTTGGAAGAAGGGGGTTTCAATTTTTGAGAAAGAGAGTCTGAGAATGAGGGTTTTAAAGGGATTGGCAGTTCACTTTTTAAAATTGTGTCGTTTTGCATTGTACTGTCATTGGACTTGCTTGCTGAAGCTAGTAAATCTCGCTATAGCGAGCCTAATGAGGCTCACACTCACTGTAGTGAACAATTCTCGCTGCAACGAACCTTCTAGCTCGACTTTTTGTTACAACGACCAAAACTCGCTGCAGTGAGCCTGCTCTGTAGAATTTTATAATAACAGCACCCCAAACTCCATCTTTTAGTCTTTCACATAACCGGGGCTTTCCCGATAACACAGATGGGTACCGGGGGACCCTAGGACCGTACTGAACTTACCCAAAGACACGTGTACCTAGGATATCACAAATAAATGGTATCAAAGTGAGATCATAGATTCGAATCCCCTGGCTGACACTAGGAGAAAATTGTTGACTTTATTTGGTAATCGTTACATGATTACATTCTTCTAAATGTTCATAATTTCTATAAAATTTAATATAATTATAATTCAACGGTTAGATCAACAATAAAAAATTTTGAAAGTTACTGAGTTGTGTCACTATGCTTAAAGTGTAACTTTATCCTAACTCATTTATATAACTATAAATAATTATTATATCATTGATTAGCTTTTTATTAATGTATGTTTTTACAAAACCCACCATTGAATTAGAGATCCTCATCAAGTATCATGTCTATAAAAATTTAAATTAATCTAAAATTATTTGGCCTAATTTCTATGCATATCAAAATTGACACGCTATATTTTTAAATTGAACAAGAATAAAAGTTTCTTGATTGCATTTTTATTGATACTTAATTCTTATAAAATTTAACATAAATAATCTTTATGCATTCAATAATTTGATCAATAAGTTAATTATTTTATTGATTAACTATATTTATTTGAAAAACAATATAACTTGATGCTTATATCCATGTACATATATTTGGAAAACATCACTATAATGCTCTCTGCTTTAATTGCTGCGAAAATTACAACGGCCACTACAAGGCAGAGTCACACTTGGATACTCCTGGAGACAACCAACGTGGACATTAAGCCCAAAAGAAACACAATGACAACACAGACAATAGCCTAATATAAGCACCACGACAAATTAAACCGAGAAAAAAAAAAGAAAAAGAAAAAGGAACGCACGTGTATTTATGAATAACCGAAGCAACTTTGAAAATTTTCATTTTCAGGTACTTTTCTTTTAATTGTGAACTGAACTAGTCTACTTATTGATGAAATTCACAAGGAATTATACCGATGATAAGATTATATATAAATAAAAATGATAATATTATCAATCCATCTTAATATGGACTTAATTTAAATATATTGATTGTGTAAATTTTTTATATTATCATGTAATCAAAATTTTCTCATGTATATGTTTTCTAAATAGTAGGGTAAGAGCGCACGGACACACCAATTTGGTGGTATGTCCGTGTGTCGGACACGTGTCAGACACCGGCACCTACACAATACATGTTGGACACGCGTCCATACGTGTCCAATTAAGAAAGTAATTTTTTCAAGCTCTAACACGTACTGGACACGGCCAGACACGCATCATAGATGGCTCTAATTCACTGTGGACATGATTTGGACACACCACCGACATGTCTGAATTGGTTTCTTTATTTTTTTTAAAAAAAATTAATTCCAACATAAGCCCAAAATTAACTCTAGTTGTTTAGTTTGACCAGTATTGTTGGTCATTTCATTTTAAAAATTCTTTAGTTAATTATAAAAAATAAAAATTAATTAGATTAAATAAATTATACAAACATGACCAAAAAATCTAGAAAAAAAAATCATACAAAAAAATAAAAAAATTATATATATATATATACACACATATATGCTGTGTCTATGTCCTGTAATTTTTTGAGTTTAGTATATCTTCGTGTCGTGTCCCGTGTACGTGTCAGTGTCTGTGCTTGATAGAGTAAGAGTGTGTGTTTTATTGATATGATAATATGTGATTGGATAATTATAAAAAAAATTATACTGTTAGTGTATTAAAATTAAATTATCTTATTATCTATTTATATTGAAAGTTCAATAGTCCCACTAAAAGAGCAACGACATGAGCAGTAAAATTTTGAAAAAAAAATTGTGTCAATTGTCCATTCAAGAGCCATCCGATGCTAAATTTTTTTGCCGAGTATCACGCTCCATCATAAATCGTTTGTGCAAACGGAGCATAGAGATGCAGACAAATTAATCATCTTTGTGCGTAAAACAACACAAATTAAATAAGAGTGCAATTACTATTGGCTCGAGGCGGGAGAAACAAGCCAAGTGTGAGGCAAGGGGCATGAATCCATGTATAGGGAGGCATAGCGACACAATTGCATATCCAATCCTACTCAGATCTATTTTGGATTGTACAATTTATGGCATTTTAAAATTTTTTAAAAGTTATATTTTTATTTTTTATTCTATTTAGTTAAATAAATTATTATTTTTCTAAAAGTTATTCTTAGAAGTTTTTAAAAAATTAAAATATTTAAAAAGTAATTTCTAAAACACTAAATAAATAAATTTATTGTTATGTATTTAAATATAAAATAATTTATTTATAAATTATTTTTTAAAAATTATTTCTATATAAGCACTTAAATAAGTTTTTTATTTAATCGGGACTATAATCCAATGCCACATAGTTCAAGTCATCTCACAAGAAGTATATTAAAAAAGAAATACTTCTATAATTTTATGTTACATAATATTTATTGGGCTTATTAAACTAAGTACTTCAATGTAATTTTCTTTACTATTTTTTATATTATATATTTAACAAAAGTACTTCTATGTTTTTAATATGTGATTGATTAGGATCGTTGATTGTTGTTTTTCGGGTGCGATTTATGGAAAATTTATTTCAGTTTTAAAATTATTTTATAATGAAAATGTATTATTTCACAATTGAATATCTACTCTTTCAATTGTCCAATGCACTACAAGGGTCAGATGCTAGTTCTGTGTACACTTGTTAAGATTATAACCTTATATATATATACAAATGAAAATGCATAGTCTAGTACGTTGAGCAAAGAATTTGTTCCACACTAATGACGGGGCACATGTGGTAAGATAGGGGATCATAAAATAAAATTATTTTGACTCAGATTTTATAAAATATTATACCAATATATTCTTATTTATTATTAATTTGAGTGTGAATATCATTCAACTTGAATCTCATATTTTATCTAATAATAAATATAAATTTATTGACAGTATCCATGTTAAATATATGTAAGTGCAAAAAACATTGCTCAGAACCATAGAATATTATAATGTTACCCAACATGCGTAGCAGGACAACATGCATGTTGAACAGTGGACGTCATTTGGTAATTGACAGGAATGAGACAACCTTTCAGATCACGTTATGATTATGCAGTAGTTTAATGCAATTAATCTTATCCTAAAACAGATAAAATAAATCAACAACCACTAGTGTCACTTCAATTCGGCAAGCACCAACGCCGCACAGTTGAGCTCAAGAGGGCTTGGGTTGTTGTAAGCGAGGGTCACATGCAATGTTAACGCAATAACTATAAAAATGGGTATGTAATTAAAATAATTATTTTATTATTATTAAATATGATATGTAAATAGGAATAATGAGTGATCATTATATTCAGTGATAATAGAATAAATAATTCAATTATATACTATTTTTAAATATTAAAATAATATTTTTATGAGTCCTCTATTTTTTTCAAACACACAATACATGACAAAACAGTGAGGATAGATGATAAGCCAAATACAAAGCGAAAAAGAAAGTAGATACTTGTGACTTTGAGTGAGGAGAGGAAGAGGAAGAGAAAGAAAAGTTTTGTATTGAAAAAGTTTAAAATTTTTATTTTACACATATTTTTCCACTTTAAAACCTAAACTTGCATACCCTAATACATTGTTTGACGTCTGAAATTGAAAATGAAATTGGACTTTCAGATTAGAATATGATGTCTTAATTCGAACCTTTATGTTTGAAGTAATATGTGAAATTAGAATTATATTTCCACAATTCAACACCATAAAATTTAAAAATAATTAAAATAAACTATTTTTTATTCCCAACCTATATCCTACAATTATCAATTTAAAAAATTATTAAATATCTTTTTCTTTATTAAAGTCTACGTGATTCTTTCTCTTTCTATTTTTCAAGATTCATGTTATCATTTTTTTAGTAAATTCAAACATATAAAATTTAACATTCAAAACTAAAAAATTAAAATTAAAATTTTAATTACAATTTCAGTTCCAACTAACGTAGCCAAAACATTTCTCAAGAAATAAAAGGAAGGTGAAGAAGATGGAAGTCCACGTCAGACAAGCCAGGGTTCAGTGAATGGAGGCCAATCCAAACACAGGCCTTCTTGGTCAAAAAGTCCGGCCATTTTAAATTCAGGTGCTTCATCTCTACTTTTTTGGGAGACCATATTCCACGTTTAACACACCGGCAATGCTAAACGTACCAAGATTTCTCTCCGTTTTTAATTATTATTCTTAAGAAAAGTCATTTACCTTAATGTCCTAAAATTTAGTATAATTATACTCGATGCTCATCTATTATGCAAAACTATCACTGAGCTCCCTGACACTTACTAAAACTATACTCATCTCCCTTATAAATATTAATTCATTAATTTAAGTGATAAAAAAGTTTACATGTGACAAAGACATGATACTAATGATATAATTATAATAGTTTGATAATATCTCTTTTATTATAATTTATAATCATAAATTTTATTTTCATGTGATAATAAAGTATTTTATTCAATTAATGTGTCAAATATTGTTAGAATACTATAATTTCATCATCAATAATTATGTATATGCATGTCTTATGTTATCTTTTTTGCCACTTATAAAATTAAGGGAAAAAAACAAATTATCCCCCTGAACTTTTGTTCATATGCAATTTAGATCCCGAGTTTTAAAAAGTTGCAACGCAACCCCCTGTACTTACCAGATGGTGCAAAGAGGACTTTCTGTTAGACTGACGTTAAATTGCATCGTTAAGCATCCACGTGCTTCTCACGTGCGTGACCAATTTGACAAAAATACCCTTTTGTCTTTCTTTCAACTCACAAAAATCCCAGAACCAACCACTACCTGAAACCCTTTCACGCCTCCCCCTCCCCTCGCCTGAACCCTTCCCATTTCTAACTTCACGCTCCCCTTTCTCGTTGGTCCTTCTCCTTGCACTGAACCCCTCGCTTGAACCCGTTTCGCATTGGTCCTCTTCCATCCTTTCGAAGTCGCGAAGATCTAGATGAAGGCTCGTGAACGAGTGGCTCGTGGAGAGGTGAAGGACAGTGAAGAGCGATTGCTTCAGAGGGAAAGGCTGTTTTAGCGGTGGTTGGTTCATGGTTGGCCAGCGTAGGTGGAAGACCGAGCCCACGGTGGAGAGTGAGGGGGAGAGGAGCTATAGTGAGGGGTATGGAAGGTGGTGGCGGCACCGTACGATGCTCATCAAAGAGGCACAATGGCAGAGAGATGCGGCAGTAGCCACTGAGGGGTGTGGCGAAGAGGGGAAGCTGGAGGGAAAGGAGGGTAGACGAGGCAGTGGCGAAGGCGACCTCAAAGGAGAGATGTGTGGTTGCCGGCGTGGAGGAGCTGAAGCGGCTGATGAGGCCACGGCGGTGGCTCCGGTGGAGGTCGCGGCGGTGATGGAGTGGTGGAGGACTGCCACGGCCTCCCCACTTTTCCTTTTTTTAAATTTAGTTTTTTATCATTTTTTTGACATTGATTAAAAAAACCTATTCCGGCTACTACTGCTGCTTCTGTTTGATCTTTTCTGTTATTTGTAGGATTTTTCTGTGTATTGAAAAGTTTTCTTTTGCTGATGGTTGTTAAGAATTGATGGCAGTGTTGAATGATGATAGTTTGGAGGGATGAGGGTTATAAGGGGTGGCTGTTGAGGTTAGGGAACTTGTGCTGCTACCAAATTTATATCTGTCTCTGGAAAGGAATGTATCTGCATCTGTCTCTCGAAGGGTGGCTATGGAGGTTGGGGAGTTCATGAAAAGGAAAAGTGAGTTAAGAGAGAAAGGGGTATTTTTGTCAAATTGTTAATGCACTGTGCAATTTAACGATGCAATTTAACGTCAGTCTAACAGAAAGTCTTCTTTGCATCATCTGGTAAGTACAGGGGGTCGCGTTGCAACTTTTTAAAACTCAGAGTTTAAATTGCACACGAGTAAAAGTTCAGGGGGTAATTTGCTTTTTTCCCTAAAATTAATAAACTAGCATCTGTAGAGAAGATTAATACAATTTTAGTAAATCTCAAAAGATGTCAATGTTAATTTTACAAAATAGAGAGTGTTAAGTGTAATTACACTAAATTTTAAGAGAGATTAGTGTAATTTTCTAAACAAAAAAACATAACAAAGTCTTTGCTTTATCTCTATTTTGGGGTAATTTTTGCAAATATTTGTTGACGCGTTTAGATGGAGTATTTTTAGATAATAGTAATTGTTTTAGAGGATTTCAAATGACTTAGTATAAAATTATTTGTTTGGATATTAACACACAAGAATTCCAAAATTTCAAGTATTCTTACGAGATAATTTCAAGATTCTAAGTATTCTTTGTCTCATAACTCTTACCCTTGTCAAGTTTACTACCATTTATCAACTGCTTGCTAGTGACCCATTGTCAGTTGCCAACCGCCTATTGCTTCCTTGCATCCTAGCAGTCGACGCCCACCGATGTCCTACCACACGATGCAAGCATCTCGATGCCTATTGCCCGCCCGTCACCAACCATTAATTGCTCGCCACTTATTGCAGTCAATTTTCTTGTCCACCATCACCTTGTCATTGCAAAATGTCATCCGTGCACATTGTCCATTCTTACCCATAGCAAAGGTGAATATAATTACTCCATTACATAAACAAAGTATTTTATAAATGAAGTGACATAATTACGAAACACAAACAAAAGAATTTTCAAAAAAATGAAGGGAACTTAATTGAAACGTTTAAATTTCTTTGCATTTTAAATTGCTTGAAATTTAAGAATAATAATTCATAAAACGCGCACTAAAAGTATTTTCAGTTGTCATCCTCTAACATCAATATAAGTCACTAAGATTGATGGACTAGTTGAGATCAGATTCAATCACTAGAATTATCCAATTTTATAGAAGAGTACAACACATTGTGAGAGAAGGAACAGTATGCATGAGACTGATCAATGTATGTGACTATGTGAGAGTGTGAGCAAAGTAAACAATATGAGAGTGAGTAATGTAAAAAAAAAAAAAAAAAAGAGGACAAAGTGAACAAGTGTTTGAGAGTAAAGAAAAATTAAGATATTTTAGTAAAAGTAATTTTTCTTCAATTGTAAATGTTAGGAATTGATATGTGATTCTCAGAAGTAGTCTATTTGCTTTATAGATAATAGATAGACATGTTTCATAATGAAACTGCTAGTTGCTACTTCCATTTTTTAAGAGGGATGAAACGTCGAACTGCAACATGTAATTTAAATATATTTCAATTGGTTTTTCATTTCTCAATTATGTTATGGTGCAACTGTTCAAGGTAAAAGCAAAAAAGACAACAAAAATGGGGATAAAGCAGCGAATTGTTATGAGTCAGATCTAATCAGATTCATGTTTAGCTTTGATTGTTTAAAAATAAAAAATTATTTTATCAAAAGATTTGTAAAACATAATTGGGAAAACTACACTCATTTCCCCATAGATTTGGTCAAATACAATCTGCACCTTTTCTATTTTCAAAATTTGTATACAAAGTTTTTTAGTCAATTAGTGACTTTGATATAACATTTTATAAGTGTACAGCACATTTTTTTTTTAATGTCATTGTTATAAATATTAAAGATTTATATAATTATTAAATTACCATATTATCCTTTTATCAAGTGATGAATGCACACCCTCTTCCTATGCTATGGGAAAAAGGGAAAGTAAGAAGATTATATGTTTTTATCACTTAAAAAAAAAATAATATGATCATTTAATAATAATAACAATCCTTAATATTTACAATAATGTTTTTAAAAAGCATATGTTGTGCATATACATACTCTTCCATCAAAGCCACTTGCGGACGGATCCATGTGTGTAAGGATGGGGGCCCACAACAATTTTAAAACTTCTTTCATAGTTATATAGTTATTTCTATTTTGACCTCACCTATTTTATTTTATTTGACCCCATATTGATTATAAATGAGACGGAATAATAAAATATAAGGCAATCCATTTGTTGTCATGCTAATTTATTATATTACTCTTGCCTCCACTATTAAAATTTTCTAGATATATCATTGCTTGTAGACTAACATTAATAAGAGACGTTGATGCATGATTATTTAAAATTTAGAGACCTAACATACAAAGTCTGAGAATATAGAGATGCAAAATGCATTTTGCTAAATCTCTAGGAGGTGAATATAATTTTCCTATAAAGAATCGAGCAAGTTATTATAAAACAATTTTTTCATACACTCATCTCCAAAGAAGTCAATGACATATCTACTCAACTCTTCAAAACGGTTGCTGTAGTTCGTGTTCTGATCACATGCAAGGTTATCACGTGGTTAATTACAAAGCATGAAGTGAATTGTGCTCTAATTGATAATAAAGTGCTATCATATAAAATAAGCGTGTGAAAGTTCGTGGAGTCAAATGTTTAAGTAAAATTTAACCCAAATTGATGTAGTTTAATGAGATTAAATTAATTAAGTTATTTTATTAAGTAAGGTTTAATTTTTTTGGTCTCATATGTATTTCTCTTTTTCTATGTCTTATTATTATAAAAGAAAGAGTCATCATCATTTAAGAAATCATACGTATTAATTTGAAAGATCAGTTATTCGAACATCAATTAATTCCTATGGACTATTTATGTATGCCTCCATATTTATAATTTCAAATTTTTTGATAGAAACTTTCAACTTTTTTTTTAATGATTTACCATGAATGATTTTAGGTTGACAAAGAGGATATGTTTAACCATTAATTGAAATTGAAATGAAACACTACTGTTAAATAGAGCAAAATTCACTTGAGTGCTCCATGAATATACAAACAGTTCCCACCGGCACCACCCATGAATTTCTATCACAATTGGTTCGGTTATGGTTCATAAGACCTTAGGTGAACAACTAACCAGTGACCACAAACTTGAATTATTCTTTTCATATTCAAACATACAAATGAAAAATATGCCATTAGAGAAATGCGATTAATACAGTATACAGAAAGCGCAACTGCAACATATTCAAAATAAAGCAAACATTTAATCCAGATTAATGCTATCGTGTGAATACAAAAGTGACATAGAGGAAGAAACATCACCAAAGTTGGGGTGAGCCGATAGGAGTTTGTGTTTAAACTAAAGGTTATTATGTTTTGGGATTGGCCTTCCTCTAAGCCAGTTATACTGAGTGGAGAGAAGTTGAGTTCAATGGGCGCTCAACATAAGTTGGTAAAGGCAAACTTGATGAGAGATTAGGCAATGGGGCTTCAAAGTTAAGCACTTGAATTGCTTGCCATATTGAAGGCCTATTAATATGATCAGGGTGAGCACACCAAAGACCAACAACCATCAAATGTTTCATTTGGTCCTCCTCAAAGTCTCCACCTAGCCTTGGATCTGCTGCTTCAATAATTCTACCTCTTTCATAAAGACCCCAAACCCACTCTACAATGTGTAATTCATTTTCTGAGGCCTTATGGTCGATGGGTTTTCTTCCACAAGCTATCTCCAAAGCTACAATTCCAAAACTGTAGACATCTGATTTCTTACTCGCCCGTCCCATGGTACTGCATTCAGGAGCCATGTAGCCCATAGTCCCAGCTAAAGTCATAGTTTGTTCACCTTTTGCATGGTCCACAAGCCTTGCTAAACCGAAATCCCCAAGCTTTGCGTTGAACTCCGAATCTAGCATAACGTTGCTTGATTTTATATCCCTGTGTACAACACATTGTTCCCATTCTTCGTGCAAGTATAGCAATGCAGAAGCCAAGCCTCGAGCTATGTTGTATCTCACCGGCCATTTTAGCAAACTTTGCTTCTTGAAAAGATGAACATCTAGGCTTCCATTTGGCATGTACTCATACACAAGCAAGAGCTTCTTTCTTTCGTGACACCAACCAATCAGCAGCACAAGGTTTCGGTGCCTTAACCGACTAATAATTCTTACTTCTGATGCAAATTCCTTTATCCCTTGCTCAGAGCCTTCAGACACCCTCTTAATAGCAACATGTGAGTTTGTGTCATTAAGATATCCTCTATAGACACTTCCAAATCCTCCTTGTCCTAGCTTGTGCTCATCTTTGAAATTACTGGACGCCTGGGCTAATTCAGCATATGAATACTTACGGAGTCCTGTGCCCCTTCCAAAATCCTCACCCATATACTCTTCAAAAGCTTTATCATCTTCATCAGTCCCTTGCTTCCACTTCTTCCACAAGCCAATTGAAACCAAACTCAACCCACCAATCAAAACAAATCCTCCAACACCCAATCCTACTTCTAAACCTGTCTTGGCCTTTTCTCTTGCTTTCAATAAAGATGAGCTAAAATCCCATGAATGGATGGTGTGTATAGCGGTAAAATTTCCTGTGGCAGCTGAGAAGCCAAAAGTAACCATCGCTGGCAGATAATCTCTCAGGTCAACTTTGTGAAAAAAATGTTTCCACATTGTGGTGGTGCCGTTGTTAAAACTAGTGAACGAAACACTTAAATTTTGTGAAGTGGCATTGTAACTGATGCAAGCCTCATTGAGCTCTCCTTTTTCGATATCAAGCGACCAACTCGCATAAGCAACAGACTTGATGGAGTTGATGTCAACACCCACATGTTTATAGGGTGGATCCCAACCAGGATTTGAGAAGATATCAAACTCCACGGCAACAAATGGATGGTCAGTTGAGTTCAACAGTTGATTATCAAGTGTCAGACCCATAGCACCTCCTTGCGTGGCGTTTGAGACCTTTGAACTAGCAGGGGCAAGGAAGAATGCAAACCCATCTCCATATACACTTCGGTTCTGTGACTTTATGGTAAAGGAAAAATGGGTTGTGAAGTCTGTGAGCTTCCGGGTTCTGCTGTCCCACAATTGCATGGGCTGGGAGTATGTGGCTCGACCAGTGCTATTAGTCAAGTTCTTGTCCACCTGGTTTCTTGTGAGTTCGATTGCTGGGGGTGCGCAGGTTGCTGATCCCTCGTATGTTATATTCCTGTTATTGGGATCAAAACTGGTGAAGTTAAATGATAAGGAACATGCACACGGGATGATGATCAAGAGGAAGAAAAATGATGACTGCATTATGAATAAGTGATATGGGAAATTAAGGTTTGGCAAAGCTGGAGTCATTACTTCTGGAGCTGCAAACACCAATATATATTGCGAGCTGCAAAACCAAACACGCTGCTATATTACTTTCGGCACTCCTGGACCAGGGACGGTACCCTCTGGTGAAGGTTGGGAGTATGAGCCCCTCCAAAATTTTTAAATTGTTACAAGAAATGACGCTTAAAAAGAAAAAAATATATACATTGGGACAGCCATTATATTATTTTTAAATGTGATATGATTTATCATATTTATTTATTATATTTAATAATAATAAAATCTGTGTGTGTCAATAGATATTCACTCTTTGAATTTGAATGATCAAATAACGTTATTTTTTTTTACAAGTGTACAATATGTGGATAATTTATCCTGATTATTTTATTTGAGTGGCCCACTAAAATTAAAATTATGTAAAAGCTTTATTAAAATTGTAAATTTTTTTGTTTGCCCCCACAGTCTATTTTTTATCCGTCCCTGTCCTGGGCTACTGAAGTATCTCTTCCCCTTGTTTTTGCATTAACAAAAGATAAAATTCCTAAATTGCACCACAAAAGTATATCATGAAACATGTTTGGTTTGAATTTTCAGTTTTATTTTTAGTTTTTTAAATTTTATGAATGAAATACTGAAAATTTTAAAAATTATAAATTTCAGTTTTTAATTTTCATTTTCAATTTTTAGTATTTCCTTTATAAAACCCAGAAAAACTACTGAAAATGAAAACGAAAAAATTGAAAACAAGGATGCTCTTAATTTCTTTAAAAGTATCAAATTGACCCCTCCTATTTTGGAAAAGTAATAAATTGGTTCATATAATTCAAAAAAAATATTACATGAAAGGATCAATTTATTCTCTTTTTAATTATTAGAGACCTAGAACTTTAAATTTTTATGAAAAATTTATCTTTTAATATATTTATTTATGAGGTCACAATTTGATTGTTTGCTCTTTTCCATTTTTAGTGGATTTAGCTTCTTTTTTTTATTGGGTGGGTGCAATGCTTTTTATGTTGCATGAAACCAAAGGAGTCTCTACCAAAACATTAAAAAAAAAATTATGTTATTTGTGCTTAATTAGTATAGAATACTCACTTTTCATCTATTGTTAGATAGAATGTGGACTCTATTTAAGTTGAGATTATATCCTATTCAATGATAAATGAGAAGTGAATCAACATGGTATCACATATCAAACAAGAACACATAATATTTTTTTATTAAAAAAAAAAGGAAAGCGAAAGGAGTAGGATCCCAAGTTCTCAACAACAGTGACAATGTGGGCCTTTGGGGGATATTTTGGGTCCCATAACATTACTTTTTCAAAAAATGAATTTATTTATCCTATATCCTTTACTCCTTTGTTTGGCTAAGCAGTTAAATGGGAAAATTTTTACATTGAAAAATATGTTTTTTTATGCTTTTAAAGAATTTGACCCACTAAATTTTTTTTACATTTGCTCTTTTAGATATTCTTAATCACTTATCTTAAAATACTAATTAGCAAAATCCTTAAAAAAATATAATAATCAGTATAATTTTATGTTATTCTATGTTGGTCTCACAATATTTTTTACCTGTTAATATATCGATATCCATTCTCACAAGAAGAAAAAAATATTATAAATATTGACATATAATTATTACATAACTTAATTGTACGCCTAATGTTACTAAAAAATAGTTATCCACCAAAGCAGTGATTAAAGACAACATTTTAATTTGTATTTTGACCCTTGGTAATTTTATTTTTACGATTTTATCCTCTAAGTACAACTATGATAATTCAATTAACTTATTACTAATTATTTTTAGGAAAAAATACAATGGAAATAAAAAGATCTTCCATACTCTTTGAATATGAAGAACCCTAGTAGTTATTTACTGTGAACATGCTCATTGCCCTCCAAACCCAAAGCCAAACCACATCACCGGCCATAGCGTCTACTATCGACCTTAACGAAAAACAAGAACGGTGTTTTGAGAATCATGCGTTTCACGCTAGATCAACCATTATATTTCAGTTTGCGAAGTTGTTTAACATCGTGACCCAAGTACCCAGTAACTCCAGGATCGGTGTCGAGCTTCACACACACACCTGAGAATGAGATCCCTCGCATGCGGCCATTATCGGTCTATTGCCACTGCTTTCATTACAGAATAGTTCGGTAGTAGGATGAGAGAGGACATGAAGCTGAAATATGTTGAGTTTGGGTTCACCTCAGCAAATTGTTTTGAGTATCATACTCTTAACTTATGGACATGGTCCTTCAACTCTAGTTAGGACTTCGACAGCACACAGTGACGGCGGGCCAGGCAAGGATGAACAACTAGTCATAAAATTAGCATCAAAACTAGTTTAAGTCCTACCGCACGTAAAGCACTGATATATATATCTCCTCCTCTCTTCAATTTGCTAGTTTGTTAAACATACGTTCAACTCTTTGCTGTAACTTTAAGTTTAAAATTAAACTCGTTTGCTCATATGCGTCATTTGTCTACTAGAAAGTTGAAGTGAAATGGCATATTGATGTCACAAATGGTTCCCAAAATTCTAAGATATGTACTGATCCAACGCTCTGTTTTTTGCGGCAATATAATTACATAAATTCCTGAACTCACATTGCCAAATTATTTGCCTAAACTAATAGGAAGGCATATTTGTACTACACTAAGATATTGCTCAGATTATCACAGTTTAGGGGCAAAGAGAATCTGATGTTTAATAATTAGATACTTTCAAACTGTAGTGGAAGATTCTTATGCAGGCCAAAAGAAGGACTACTTATTTAAAAGAACTAAGTTACTTTTTTTAGTGTTATCTTCTTTTCTCCATTGTGTTCTTTCTTTGTGATATGTAGCTTTAATAGGATTGCTGATCCTCCTACTTGCACTCTCTCCATTATTGTGATGAACAATTCTCTTATTCCTGAAAAAAAAAAGTGGGTGACATTTTTAATATGAAATGAAATGCTATTGCTTATTGTGCAAGAAAGTCACTAGCTTACTACCAAGCGTGCAGTCATCATCGATGTATAAACATAAGAAACTTTTCCTTAGTAGTTAGTTAGTAGACAACTATCGAGGTTAAGACATACGAAATCAACAGGAACCTGATTGGAGGTGTCACGAAGGTACCAATGACAAAACCATTTGTGTCTCTGATTAGTCAATTGCCAATACCTTAGTGCTTGATGGGCAAGCACCAAGAGCGAAGCTTCTCAAGGGTTAGGGGTGGCCAGGCCAGCTAAAATTTTCAATTTTTATATGCATTTGTGTGTTTATATACTTGGCCCCCTTGAAAAAAATTCTATATGCTATAAGAATTTGTAGGACGTTATATTATTATTTTGAGAAGGAATTAGATAAGTTTAATATCTCAATAGTTTAATGTTATCATCCTCTCTTTTTTTCTTTTTTTTGTTTATTTCTATGTAAATTAAAAAAATACAATTCAAATATTTGAGATAAATTCTTATAAACTTTTTGCTTAATTAAATATTTAAATATTGTAATAAACAATATATTGTGCATACACATGTTTCTTGAGTTTTGATTAAAATATGTATTTTTCTTTATATAATAGTAGCTAGTATCAAATAAATTGATCCTTCAAGGAAAAAATTGCTTCATCAGCTCTCATAATTAATGTTATAGGACAAGTTAGCCTTTTCTTAATATTTTGTAATGACTTATAAGACAAATTGACATTTAATAATATATAAATAATTAGAAGTAGAGCTTTGAGTATTAGCATTCTTAAAGGAAACAAGCATAAGAGAAAGAAAAGAGGAGATAGAGAATCGTGCAGTGCTTGCATTACATTGTTATCTCTACAATAATTTTAAGGTAGGGAAAAAGTCTATTTAAACCATGCTTACATTATCTAATTCTTTTTAGAATCTTAGTTTTATATGTATAAATGTTTAAGAGATTTTATATAGAAATCTCACTTTCTAGAGAAATCTCATAAAAGTTTAGGAGATTTTACAGAGAAATCCCATAAAAGTTTAGGAGATTTCAAGGAATAATTAGTTTGTTTATTAAAATCTTTTTTCCACTATCATTTTACCTTGCTATTCTTTTACCTTTCAAGTTATCTTTACTAAAGTTGCTATATCATTTGAATATCTATGTACTTTGTTTATTATTTTAAGTTTAATTATGCATTAACTATATTTTATGCATTATATTCCATGTATTTCACTGCTTAAGTTTAAGTTTCATTTTAATGAATTTATTTATAATATTCAAAGATTCATATTGGCTCTTAATTAGTTATTTAAGTTTCTATTTATTACTTAAAGCTTTTGCATATCATATTTTGAATTTATGCAATTATGCAAGAGAATAATGAAAAGAAAGACATTTAATACTTTGTTGCTAACCACAAGAAGGCGGAGGGATAGAGATGAAAGGTCCTTTTATGTTATCTGCCTTGGCTAATGTGGCATAAATGTCTTGCTTTGTCATCACGGTGTTAAAAAGTAACACAAGAGAATGAGAATTCTCTAAAAGAAGGTCTTTGAGTATGTGTGAAACAAGCAGACAAAGAAAAGTGAAAAGATTAATGCAAAAAGATGATAATCTCTAAATTTTGCATGACATGCTTTTTTCTAGTGCATTCTGTTTATGCTATGATATCTGATTATGTTCTTACAAAGATATGTGGCCATGTGTATTTTCCATGTAGATATGACTGGAACCACCATAGCTCAAAATGTTTTAGAGATATTCATTCCCTACTGAGGATTTTTTTTAAAAATTCTCATCCTTATTTCTGGTGGTTTCAAATTAGTCAAGTAATGCCCAAGAAGAAGATAGTCTCTTTCTAATTCTATGAGTATTTTGAGTTACAAATAATGTGTATCATAGTTTAGAGTTTAGGGTTTATGTTTGTAATATGTGACTCTGCCAAGGATGTCTTTCTTATGCTCTGTGAGTTGGAGGGCTCCTTTGTCCTTACAAACATCTCCCATGAGATTTAAGGTGTTTCCCGTGTCATTAAATTGCTGGTAGTTGAATGCTAATGGTGCTGCATGTGATATTTGTGATAACCAAAAAAAAAAATTAGGACCACCATACACCTTAAGTAGTATAGACCACCATAATTTTCTCCCTTTCTTTATGTTTCCTTCTTCCTCTCTTCTCTCGTAACACTACCACTCTCTTTACCTCCTAACCCTCCTATAGCCTTACTCTTCTCATCTTCCTCCATTCTTCTTCTTTCTTTTTCTTCTTACTTCACCAAAAAAAAAAAAAATCACCACCTCCTCTATCATCATCTCTTCTTCCTTCTCATCCCCATAACCACACCCTTCTCTCTCTCTTTCCCTCTCCTCTACTCGACTTTTTCTCTCAAACTCCATTAGAGAGAGTTTGAAGTTTAGGAAGAATTGAAATGATTTTCTTCATCAATTCTACTCTCCAAGTGGTAAATTAGCTCCTAAACTCCTCTATTTAAATTATTGAAGTTTCTAATTATTTTAGGTTTCTTGAATCCTAGAATTTGGGGCTTTTATTGATTTTGGGCTAATTTATGTAAATTGGTGGTATTGTTAGCTCATAAATATTAATATTATCTTATTCCTAGAGCGATAGAGCAATCAGGCATCAACACTTGACTTGGTGGCATCAATGGAGTTAGTCTTCGATCTTTAAACCACTAGTTATGAGTAGATAGTGTATCTATATATTACTTTATGCATGATAAATTGTGATTATAAAAATACAATTATATGAAGAGTTGAAAGTATATTGATAGATGAGAAAATAGTTTATTTATTGCAAATGAGGCATTATGTTTGAAATAGAAATTTTCATTTGGATGCCAGAATTTGAGTATTATGTTTATTTAAATAATTCTTTATCAAATTATAATTAATATTGAATTTTAGAATATTTTATATTAATTATTAAATTTGGCATCATTTATTGTCTATTATGTCTCATATAACTTGAAGTTGAATTTTTATATTGTAAGAATATCATGGAATTGGAATCGTGTTGGAAACACCAATGATGGTATTTATGAGAATTGTTAAGTCTATAATTGTTAGATTGAAATTGGATTTTGTGATTGAAAATATTTTGGGAGTGAACCTAAGTAGAAACTGTAGCTAACGACAGGGACGTTAGCCTTGGTGCACCATGGAACTCCAGTTAGCAAGTGAGGTGCTAACCCACATATAGCTGCAGCTATGTCTGGACTTGTATTTGGCTATGGGCCAACTCCAATTAACAAGTGAGGTGCTAACCCTCACATAGCTTTGGTCATGTCTAGACTTGAATGGCTACGGGCCAACTCCAGTTAGCAGGTGTGGTGCTAACTGACACATGATCTTGGGTTATATCTGAACTTGTTATTCTACTTCGGATAACTCCTCATTATATTTGGATTTACATGATTACGTAAAATTAAGTTATCAAGAAATCTCATGTTATGGCTAGATTCATATTTTTATGAATACATATACATTACTATGTTTATATTGTTTTATACTTGCATTTAGTAAATTATGGATATCCTATCTCTCACTGAGTTGCAAAACTCACCCCATTGTATTTCCACTTTTTTAAGATACACGTACTTGTACTAGTTCTGGTGTTCCTCCGGCACAATCTTAATAAATTCTAAGTTGGTGAGCCTTTTTGTAAAGGCCTTTTGGTTTTCATCCATATTTTATTTTAGCCTGTAGATGTCAGTTGCTCCATATGTCACAGACAGGTTCCTTGGACTTGTGTTGTACTTATGTTTGAGAACTTATGACTTATGTAACGCCCCAATTTTTACTGTAATTTTTACTGTCATTGGAAATTACTGAATTACCATAGGTAATTATTACATAAGATTTGAGGCCGAACAATCCTTAATAAAGGAATATAACATTAGAAGATAGGTTAGGAGCGATTAAATGCGAGTCATGAATCCCGAATTTACATGCGTGTAAAATGACCAAAATGTCGCAGAAGTTATTTTACCTCGGAGAAAATGAGGATTATGGGCCCCACATATTCTCAAGGGGATGTTTTGAGAATAATAAGGATTGTTTGTGTTATGTGTGTTAATGAAGCGAGAAGAATCTCAATTTTGAGTTAAGCCGAAATGACCAAACGCAGCCTACTGTTTGTTTAACTCCGATGTGCGTGCCGGCGGGCCGAACCTCACTAAAATGTTTTAAAATGTTTTTAAGCCATGATTAACCATTGGTTAAGCTCGGGTAGCCTCGAGCAGTTTTTAAGTGAAATGCGATTTTGCCGTTTTGAAATGGCGCTTTTGCGAATTTCGGGATTTTCGATTCATATACCGAAACCTAAGCAATATTAGGCTCAAATTAAAGCTTATTAAATTCTAAATATTAATCTAGATTCAAAATTATGTATTTAGATTGATTAGAACCCAAAATTGCTCAAAAACACTTAAATTGCTTACTAATTCACTTAAGCCCTTAACCGTAAATTCTCTAAATTACATGAATACCTTGCCTACACCTAAATAATGCATGGAACACAAAAATTTCACTTCTTTGGGCTGTAATGCACGAAATTATTGATGCCATTATGCAGCTGAATTATTTCCAAAAGTTGCACTAAAACAAAATGCCAAAATGTCACCATAAGAGACATAATTCCTATATTTCATACATCTTTGTCTAATATGAATTTTCCTCCGTTATTTCTCCTGTAAAATTCTGACAACTACCTCCTCATTTTGTCCAATTAGAAGCCTCAAAATCTTCTATAAATAGGCTTGCTTGAGTGGTCTTGGAATGCTTGGTTCATAACTAGTTTTTAGGAGCACCAAAAACTTTCTTTCTTCCTCCTCTTTGGCTGAATTCTTTCTTCAATTTTTCAAAGAGATTTTGTGTCATTTCACTTCAAGAAATCAAGTTCTCTTCCTCTTCTTCAACTCAGATTAGGTAGGGAGTAGTTTCTAAATTTATTTCTATGCTTTGAGGAGTTGTGTTTTTAGCTCAAAATGATGAAATTATGAATTTACCTTAGCTTTTCATTTTGGTTTTCCTCTTCTTTTTTTTTAAACCAATTTAGGCCATATGGCCTAGGTGGAACTAAGATGATGGCTTGATGATGAGGACCTTGAGGGTGGGTTGTAAATCCATCACAAGTTAGGCCTCTAAAGCTTGAAAATTCCACTTGATGCAAAACTTTAAAGAATAATACTTTATGATGCTAAAACAATGATTTTTTTAGTTTAGAACTTGAAAGATGTATTTCCTTTTATGTTTTATTTATTGTTAAGATATGTATTGGGTTGAATTTATAATTCTTTTAAAGTCTTGAAGGAGCTCTAGTAAAGAAACAAAATGAATTTGCATCCATGATTAAGTTTATGCTTTGCATAACCATGTTTACCTTCTATGTCATCACTAAATTTTCAAAAAATGAATAAATGAACTTGCATTTCTCATGTTTAAATTCCAAGCTTGTATTTCATATTTATGTTTCAAGTTATCACTTAATCTTTCAAGATAATAAAGAGGTTGCATCTCATATTTAATTTATGCTCTCACTTTATTTTATAATGGCTAAAAAGAATCACGCATGACATATATTTATTATGCCCTCACCTAACGATCCTAGAGCTCAAAGACTTGCCCATGTATCACAAGCAAAGAAATATGATTATTAGAGTTAAAGAATTTATTCTTTAAAAAGTCTTGAGATTGGAGCTTAAAAAGATGTAATAATAATTCTCTTCTCCCTCTACTGGTCCTGTGCGGACTACCGCCGCTCCGGTTTCTTAATATTCTCTTCTCCCTCTACTGGTCCTGTGCGGATTACCGCCGCTCCAGTTTCTTGTATCATATTTATATTTCAAGTTCTTGCATCATGTTTAATTTTCAAGTCATCACCTTAAATCTTAAAGATAAAGAAATGGAATTGCATATCATATGCATAATTCCAAGCTATCACCTTATAAAGATAAGATTAAAATAAGATTGCATAGCATGTTTATAACTCTAAGATGTCACCTAAATCTCTAAAGCTCAAGACTTACTCCTTTTATCTTAAGTGAGAATTTTAATTGTGAAGATCCTCCCAAATTTGATAAGAGAACTAGTTTCTAAATGAGTTTTCAGGCTTTGCAAGGATTTTACGGGGAACTAGTATTTTATATGCACTTAAAATATGATTCTATGTAATTGCATGAGGTTCATGATTACACTGATCGAGTTTAGTATCAATGTGTGATAATTATGGTTTATTGTTAAGAGAATGATTCATAATTGGTTTAGTAACTAATTAGTTCTATAATTGATAATTCTATGTAAGGATTGGATGCTTATTAAGTACTTGATATCATTGAATGATTTCCTGGCTTGCATGTTATGAATTCTTGTTGCAAATAATGAGAATGCTTATACATGAAATATTCTTTATTATGTAAATTTACCTTTGTTGCTAGAAGAAAGTGTATCATTGTAAAAGTGTAATTTGGAAAGGTTACGGCTAGAGGAAAGACTTGGTATTTAAAGCGTGTCATTATGACCTCTCTTTCATAGGAATCTCCATATGGCATGATTACAATTTGATATATATTATTCTAGTTTAAGACTATAAATAAGAAAATGTTATGATGTTTATGAATTCTATTGTGATATAACATGCAAAGATTTAATGGTGACTTAAACTTATAAGAAAATGATCCTTTGGAACCATCGACTATAGGTGGTGAAAAGGTGATTTTAACCCTAACCCGTTCTCTCAAAGGGTAGAGTCGGGACTTTAGCTTATCAAAAAGGGATAAGTATATGCTTTAGTGACGACTAGTAAAGTATGAGCTCATAACCTAAATTACTCCCAAAAGGGTGGAGTATACGGTGGCCTAAGGAAAATAATGATGATGATAAGATTTTTAAGTCACCTAAGGCACTAAAGAAATGAAATATGTGCATTATGTCCACGTGTAGCTAATATTATATGACATTCTTTTAATGTTATTTGATAATGATGATGAGCAATACGATGTAATGATAAAGGAAAAGTTCATTGTAAATATGACATGTTAAGATTATGATGCATTATAAGGCATGATTAAAAATTGACGAATCTCGGTTAAGTATTTGTCCGAATTTAAAATGAATCTTTGCATGCTCACTATTTTAGAATAATCCAGGGGTTCGCAGGGACTTTGATGATGACAACTGTGAAGGAGGTACCTCAGGAATTCTTTAAAGCAAGATTCTCACTCCCTTTTCTTTATTTCCGTCATTGTCTCAGATTCGAGATGGCGACATTCGTCTGATCGTTGATACTACTTGGGAATTTCACTATGATCCGGTGCTTCGTATCATTTTGAAGGAGGTCTTGTGATTCGTGTTTTTATTTACATAGGTCGTCACTTGCACGCGCATCCTGTCTAGTTATCGATTTTCTCCTCTACTTCTCTATGGCGATGAAATGGTTTTCGAACATACCCGTCCACTTGATGAAAGAATGTTACGTTCTTATCCCGCTTCATCTTTGTCCACGGATTTCAGTATGTTCCCGAGGCGAGATATTCGGCGATCCCAGAGGACACTCCTACTCATGTATATTCCGAGAGCTCTGCTCCTACTCCCACACGTGTAAGAGAGGGTAATGAGGAAGCGCTTGTTCACCGGTAGGGTTAGCAAGAAGGCCGTCCATGCGACCCCAACATGGTGCATTCGTGTGTCCTCAGGAGCTAAATCGATGGATCGGTTATTCCCCATTTCCAGGATCGGTGGCCATAGAGGGTTCTTAGTAGACTTATGTGTGATCATGCACCCTAGTTTTAGGATAACCTTCAGCTTATAGAGTTATCTAGTTTAGGGGCATGTATTTCCTTATGTATATTTTCTTTTATGGGTTTGCATAAGACAATGATGTATGAACATAACCCACCCTTTGAGTGAGGTTATTGTATGTAAATATATGCTATAATGTGTTAATGGATGTTATATGATGGAGTGAAGTGATATGATGTGATATATTAACTAAACGTCTTATTATCTCACTTACCTGCTCGTTACGCCAGACGGCTCACACGTTTTCAATTATGTTTTTTTAAAAAAAATGGTACAAATAATTTCACTAAGTATTTTCAAATTATGAAGAAGGAACCAAAGTAAGGAGTAAAGTTTAGTCATTAATCAGATTCAACCTAGGTGTATTTGGTTAATAACTAGGGTGTTACAACTTAGCTATATAGGTTATGTTTTGGAAAGGATTTGTAAACTTAATTTGATTTTATGTTGAACTATATTGGTATTATGACTGGTATATGCTGAAATATTATTATATACTGAAAGGGCACATTCTGAGAATGTTTGGTGCCCAAGTGTTGTGAATTTATTGGAAAATATTGTAGGTTATATTATATTTGGAAAAAATCCGAACAACAGAGGAAACTCTGTCCATCTTCCTAGAAAATTTGGTATGTTAAGGCGTGCTGGGAAAAGTGTTCTCATGTGCTGGTCATGGCCTAAGTTGGATCATGACAATATTATTATTATTACAGCAAACACGAGTGTGAGTGTTAGATGGAAAGCCGAAAGCAGCTGATAACTTCTTTGACAGTATTTTGATGCTGCCATGGTTGAGGAGACTTTAAGGGAGGTATCACAGGATATGGATATGGACATGGATATGGATGCGGATATGGATTAATAATAATAAGTCTTCAATCATCTTTTGCAAGGCCTGACTTTTCATGAAACGTGTAATGTATGTGGTCCCCTAAAAGAACGATTGCTACTCATTACTCGCTCTCTAACTAACCAATTGATGGTGGATCATGCAGGAATTAATATGATTTACTCTCTTTTACTTTGTTATTTTCTCGATGATTTGTCTGATTTTCAATTCTTTCTATATAACTACTGTTTTACATTTGTTATTCAACAAAATATCTTGTACGGGCTAGCAATCCTAGCAAAATATCTTATCACATGGGCCATGAACGGCCCTAATTTTTGGGTGGAAGAATTCTATCATAGTAGTCATGAGTGCAGATATACAGAACTTGGTGGATGGACAGAAATCATTCTAGCATCACCTGGTTTGACGAGCGTCTTTAACCTAGTGCCAAAAAAAATTAAGCGTGTTTCTCGTCTGCCTGAAGTGAACAATGGATATCGTGGTTTTGACGCTATAGTCATTAATAAGTGATATTAGAATAAAAATATAGAGATATTAAAAATATAAATTTATTTGATGGTGAAAATACAAAGAGGGAATAGAAAAATTCTTAGAATATGAAAACACAAAATATTTGTATCTCCAAAAAGTGAGAATAGAATATAAAGATAAGAATTTAATATTATTTTTTTAATAATATCTCTATATATTTATTATTTTCTAATATATTGATAGTGCAACAGGTGGTCTGGCGACTGACCGACAACAGTCAACTGCCAATACGGACGGTCAACGCTGGCTATAGGCATCATAGCCATTCACTATCATAGTCACGATTTTGCTACCCAAAAATTAAACGGCCAATGAGTCTGAAGTGCGTAGTCCTCACTCTCAATAACGATATATCATGTTTTCGCATCTTTATTATCCTGTAACTACGACCAAGAAACTTCAGCCTCCATTCTAACCCATCCACAAACAGCCATAAATCTCATGGGACCATGCACAACCGTCTCCCACAGCTGCAAAATTTGGTTTGAGGTCTATGACTGTTCCATACTCTCAAATCACCGATGTAAATATTTCTGTAAATGTTTCTGTAGCTGAGTATCAGATATTGAATCTTAATACAGGAAATTATTATTAATATGAGTGTAAATATGCATCTACCTAGATATGTCGTCCTGTTAAAATTGATATAAGTATAAATTTACTACTATCCTCATTTGACAAAAATAGTCGTTTTGGACAAATTCTGCGATTAATATATTGGCGGCATGTTCTACCTAGTTAGTTAATGAAGTTGATTTTTCATTTTTTTTTTAAGATTTGATAACATATAACAAATGAGTGCAAGTTTGGAAGAAGTAAATATAATTTATTTGACTCTTCCAGAGCACTGTAAATAAATATTATTGTGAATATTGTACATAAAATTATTTTTAAAATACCTAAATAACTCTAGGTGCCATTATCTTAATTGTAATTGTAAAATATAAATTTTTAGGTACTAAATAATTAATTATATATATAATATCAATATAAATATGGATAATACTAAGATAAATTGAACTAAAATGAAGATCAAATTACCACAAGACGCCAACTCAAGGCTCAAACATTACCTTGTAGTTGCACCTGCATCCCACATTCTGCAACTGTTTCAAACAACCTCTCAGCTCTCACCACGCTTTGCCTTCAATGGTCAATGGAAAGTGAAAAATGGTGGATGGAAAATAATTTCCGGCTTCAATGCTTCAACGGAGAAAAAACGAATGTGGAAGCATGAAAATTTAGCTTTGATGAGAACTAGGTTTAGGATAAAGAAAAATTCCTGAGCACAAGTTTAACATGTGTTACGACCGGAGATCTCAGATCCTGAATCTCGGATCAGCAGACATGATCACATCCCCTATCGACGTCCTTGTTCCTGGCAAGTCTAGGGACCCCCTCCCCGGGGTCCACTAGGAACGGAGTCGCCAGTTCTCACTTGTGAGGATCGTCAAGAGTAAGGGCATTGGCCTCACCCAAGGTATCCAATAAGGGAGAAAGGCATTGACCTCGAGCTCAGTGAAGGAGCCCACCTCGAGAGAAGGTAAAGGGCCCGATGCAAGGTCGTAAGGTAGCGCTTAACGAGCGCAGGTCCTACTATGGGCATGAAAGAGACCAAAAAGGGGAGAAGCCCAACAGTCTCTGCAATGACTCAGAATAATACTCCATACAAAATGGCATGCCAATATAAATAGGAAAGAAGCAAGTCCATGCAAATATGCTAATTATTCTATTACGCCACTTTCCATTCGGGTCCTGATACTAACTTAGGAGGCGTTGGAGTCCCTTGCAAATACCCCACCTGGCGCCCCAACCACCAGGCCATCGAACAGAGGAGGAACGCCAAGAAAACCATCGTCCGTATGCCGGAAGACAAAACCAACACAACTATCCATTAGAACCTGTCATTCTTGCATGAATTGTGGTGCAAACACCAATCCAAACATGCCATATAATATTTGTGGATATAATTATAAAATGTTCTTATATTAGTATGCAAGTGATTCAAAACATAACAGTCCTACCACCGACAAAGTTCTGGCACACTTGTATCAAGTTTATGATTCATAGGACCCTAGGTCAACAACTAATTTTTCCTTTGGCGTATAGGTGAACAACTAATTAACCACAAAATTGAATTACGATTTCATATTTAATTTTACATATATGGATCGCAAACTATGACATTAAAGAAATGCGATTAACACATTGTACAGAAAGAGCACTTGAAACACACTAAAAGGAAAGAAATAAACAGTCACATCAACAGATCAATGTTACTGAGAATACATAAGTGATATAGAGGGAGAAGCATCATCAGAAGCTGTGGTCAGCCCAGAGGGGTTTGTGTTTGAAGCAAAGCTTTTTATGTTCTGGGACTGGCCTTCCTTTGAGCCAATTATGCTGAGTGAGCAAGGGCCGAGTTCATTAATGGGCGCTCAAGATAAGTTGGTACAGGCAAAATTGATGGAAGATTAGGCAAGGGGGCTTCAAAGCTAAGCACTTGAATTGCTTGCCTTATTGAAGGCCTGCTAGTATGATGAGGGTGAGCACACCAAAGACCAACAACCATCAACTGTTTCATTTGGTCGTCCTCAAAATCTTTTCCTAGCCTTGGATCTGCTGCTTCAAGAATTCTCCCTCTTCCATAAAGACCCCAAACCCTCGGTACAATGTTTATTTCATTTTCTGGGGCGTTATGGTCGATGGGTTTTCTTCCACAAGCTATCTCCAAAGCTAATACTCCAAAACTGTATACATCTGATTCCTTACTTGCCCGCCCCGTGTGACTGCATTCAGGAGCCATGTAGCCCAGAGTCCCAGCTAAAGCCGTAGTCTGTGCACCTTTTGCATGGTCCACAAGCCTAGCTAAACCGAAATCCCCGAGCTTTGCATTGAACTCTGAGTCTAGCATAATGTTGCTTGATTTTATGTCCCTATGTAAAACACATTGCTCCCATTCTTCGTGCAAGTACAGCAATGCGAGCGCCAAGCCTCGGGCTATGTTATACCTCACTGCCCATTTCAGCAAACTGTGTTTCTCATAAAGATGGACATCTAGGCTTCCATTAGGCATGTATTCATATACAAGCAAGAGGTTTTTTCTTTCGTGACACCAACCAATTAACCGCACAAGATTTCGATGCCTCAACCGGCTTATAATTCTTACTTCTGATGCAAATTCCTTTATCCCTTGCTCAGAACCTTCTGACACCTTCTTAATAGCAACATAAGAGTTGGTATCTTTGAGGTACCCTCTATAAACACCTCCAAATCCTTCCTGTCCTAGCTTGTGCTCAGCCTTGAAATTGTTGGCTGCAAGTGCCAATTCAGCATATGAATACTTTCGGGGTCCTGTGTCCCTTCCAAAATCCTCCTCCATATGCTCTTCAAAAGCTTTATCATCGTCATCAGTTCCATGCTTCCATTTCTTCCACAAGGCCATTGAAACCAAACCCAACACACCAATAAAAATGAATCCTCCAGTGCCCAATCCCACACCTAGTCCTGTCTTGACCATTTTCTTTTGAGTGGGAGTGGGTAGCGGTGGAGCTATATTGGAGGGTACAGGAGGCCTTGCAACTGGGTCTGGTGTGCTTGGTTGTGCTTCCAAAGTTGAGCTAAAATTCCATGAACGGATGCTGTGTATAGCAGCAAATTCTCCTGTGGCAGCCGAGAATCCAAAAGTAACCAATTCTGGCAGATTCTCTCTTAGGTCAACTTTCCAAGATAGATTTTGTAGCCGCGGGGTGGTGCCATTATTTTGAAAATCAGTGAACATAACGCTTAATTCTAGTGAAGTGCCATTGTAATTGATCCAAGCCTCATTGAGCTTTCCTTGCTTGATAACACTATCAGCCAACCATTCCTTATAAGCAAGGGACTTTAAGGTGTTGATGTCAACACCCACATGTGTATTGGAGGGATCCCAGTCATTTTTGAAGATATCAAACTCCACAGCAACAGTTGAATTCAGTCGTGTTTGATTATTAACTGATGTCAGACCCATAGAGCTTCCTAATGTGGCGCTTGTGTTGAACTTTGAATCAGCAGGGGCAAGGAAGAATGTAAGCCCATCTCCATATATACTTTGGTTCTGTGAATCTATGATGAAGGTAAAATGGGTTGTGAAATCTGCGAGATTCCTTGTAGCGTTGTCCCACAAGCGCATGGGCTGGGAGTAAGTGGCTCGACCACTGCTATACGTCATGGGCTTGTTCGCCTGGTTGGCTGTGAGTTGAATTGTTGACCCTACAGGGGCTGCTCATCCCTCATAATATATGCATTTCTCATTGGGATCAAACTGCTGAAGTTAAAGGATAAGGGACATCTACGGGCACGTGGGATAAGCAAGAGGAAGAAAATGGATATCAGCATCGCTAGGGAGTGATATGGGAATGGGAAGTTAGGATTTGGCAACTGGACACAAATTACTCTCTTGCAGGTGCCAAAAAAACGTTATCCCAAGCTACGTTCTTATGATCTTGAGCTTCCGTGTCCCTGGGATGCCAATGTTTACTTGTTCTTTTTTTTTTTTCCCTCTATATCCTTTCCAATTCCAAGTCCAGGTCTACACGCTTTAATTAATTATTATTTTTGTTTACACGTCCAAGTCCACGTCCACGTCCTCGTTCCTGGAATGCCAATTTGTTATTATTAATTATTATTAATGGGCAGAGGCTCTTTATTCAGAGATGGTATTCCAAGGTGGAAGCGGTCTTTCACGTAATTGTATGATATGATGTCTGGTGTCTACTTGGCTATGTTTATTTCAACATTTATTTTTAGAAAAATTCTTGTGTAGTTATAAGTATAAGAATTTTTTCTTTTGGGCACATTCATAAAAAAGAGTATATAATTTATTAATAAGTGAGTATATATTTAATAAAATTGATAAGATTTATTTTTTTATTGTAAGTGAATTTGGGGACACCAAGATTTATTTAGTTCCTATTTAGTTGAGCAGTATACTTTTTATTTGAATCTTTTCAATTTATTTTAATTTATGTAGTTATAGGAAGAAAGTAAGATTTTTTTTTCAAAAAAAAGAAGAGAATATTTTCATTAACTCCTCCACTCATTTATGTTATGGTCATGAGACTTAGGCAAATATATTTGAGCAAGTCTTCCATTATTTTGTTTATTTTGAGTGGAAAAAGAAGCTCCCAATTGTAAAATCAAAGCTACATAAACAACAAATCTATAGCTATAACTTCTCAAATTTATTTATGTTGATTCAAATATAATTTTCACTTTTAGATATAAGTAAAACTTAATTAACAAGCAAACAGATAACTTAACTTTACAAATAGTAAGTGTTAACTATTATTTCGAAGCCAAATTGTAATTCAAAATCCTTCATTTAATTGAAATATTTTTATTATAAATGTGTCTAGATATGACATGTTAAATTCATGCTTATACAAGAATCTCTCTTGTTTCTATTGATATTGATATACAACAGTACTACAATAATATTTGAAAAAATAATTTTGATATAATAGTATATAGTCATCTAATTATATGAATTGATTTTTGAGATAGTGAATGATTAAGTCAAATATATTTATTTATGTAATAAATATGATTGGATGTCAATATAAAATAGAATCAAATCCAATAGTCTATTTATGCATAAAGAAGATGGAGACTAGACCCTCTTGAAGCTACATCCTTCATAAGACATTACCCTAGTTGTGCAAATTAAATAGTTTAACCATATCATATTTACCCATAAAATTGAATAAGAAGACAAATAAACATAATATTTACGAATCACTAAGAAATAAGGACAACAATAAATTAAAGCATTTATAATAAGAAAGATAGGATAAATATTCGGAATAAAATTATAAAAATTTGAAGTTTACCTTTAATAGGGAATAGATTTTTTGCATATCCTTTTAATACAATGAAGAATTTAAAACAACGTAGTCCCCTAAAAAAATAAGCATGGGTTAATCGATTTTAAATTTAAAAAAAAAAAAGAATTTATTCTTGAAAGGATACTTACAAGAAGAAGAAAGGAGTAAATCCATTTTTGCACGGAGTTAGCACCGGAATATAAGGTTTCCTGGGGTAAATCTCATAGCCAAAACGATTAAGCATCATTTAGAGATCCCTGGCTTTCACTGCATTAAACTTCCAAGCTATTTAATAAGTCCAACTGCTAAATACGAGCTTAGGGACACCTCCCCTTCAGAGGCATTGCAAGAGCTCCTTGCTCTACTATCTCCATGGCGAAGTAAGTAAGATCCTTGCCCTGACCCTTTCCTGAGCCGAGGGGAGGGATTGAGAGGAAAGAAAAGGGGATCTAAAAGAAAAACAATTATGTAAAGTAATATTTGCAAAATAGTTTTTATTCAACAAATAATTTTAGTGATAAAGAACTCAAAGTGACTTTTTCTTTAAGAAGAAGAAGAAAATAATTTTCAATAATAGTATACTATATAATAATAATAAACATAAGTCAAGACTATTATTAAATTATGAGAATTATATTTATCAATATATGTATTTTGTCGTAGATAATTATATATTGTATTGTCAAAAATAACTTTAACAAAAGGGTTGAGAGTACTTTTAACTATAGAGAGTAAAAATATGTACACTAAACTAATACTTTGGTTTACAATAAAGTGATCATTAAACTCCCTCAATAAATTTTTTTTATTCTATAAATAGAATAATTTTCAAAATATTTTATGGATATTCACGTATAACTTTTAATTTCATATTTTTTTAATAAGTATTCTCATTACAATAATTTTAAAAAATATAAATAAACCCGTACAACTCAGGCCGTTGACCTCTAGTTTCAATGTATTCGGAAAACATCAGACTTCAATGCTCTCTGCTGCGAACTTGCTGCGAAAGTTACGGCCACAATAAGGCATGCACAGGCAATCAGCGTGAACAATACTCACATTAGAAGACTCGCACTTTGATGTTAGGAGGCAATAGCCTAATCTAACAACCACAATAAGCTGAAAAACGCAAAACAATTGTAATTGAAATATGAATTACAGAAGCAAGCTAGGGATAAATTTTGTAAACTTTCATTCTCAAGTGCTTTTCTTTTAACTGTGAACTTAACTAATCACTTATTGAAATCATAAGGAATTATACGACGATAAGACCATATGTAAATAAAAATGATAATATTATCAATACATCTTAATATTATATAATGCATTTGCTGAGATTATATATGCCTATGTCGCGTCAGGACTTGGGAACGAATGAAAATGAATAGCTTAATATGTTTGAGCAAAGAATTTGCTCCACAACGGTAAAGATGGGGCAAATGTGGTAAGAGAGGGAATCATATGTCTACCCAAAAGCGAAATGCGTAGGACGACAACATGTTGAACAATGAACACCATTAAATTTTACAAAGACTGCCAAGTCAACTTCAGTAATAACCAGGAAAAAGGGCAACCTTTCAGATCACGTTATGATTATGAAGTAGTCTAATGCAGTTCATCTTATCCAAAAACAAGAAAAATAAAAACAATCACTAGAGTAACGTGATAAAGTAGCCGTGTCACTTCAATTCGAGTGTATTAACTAATATTATAACGTAATGATGACGTTTATTATATATTTTTTAGTCATATAATATAATGTTACACAATGAAACTATTTTTATCTCATGACTATAGGATTAAATTATCACATCCCAAGACGCTCTTTTCAAATTAACCTTAACTTACTCTTTTACATCAACGCCCCATTCCCATCCACTGTCGGAAGTAGCCAGCTACCCACCAATTGTCGCCTGCCTGCTGCCGGTCAACACCCTCTGCTGTCGATCATCGCTCACCACCCACTGGTTGCCACCTGCCCATCGTTACTTGCCACCCACCACACGTCAATGGCTGCTTACCTACTCGTCCACCGCCGGTCATGTGACATATTAAACAATAGATAGCATAAAAACTTATACAATGAATTTCTTATACTATATTACTAGACTTTATATTATTATGTCTAATACTATTATGTCTCATCCTATATGATGCACTAAACATGGCCTAGAGCCTGTTTTTCAAGCACACAAAACGTAAAGAAAACAATGGGAATAGATAACAAGCCAAAATACAAAGAGAAATGTAATCTATAAATTTATTTGTAAGTTTAGATTATGGAGTGGGAGAAAAAAGAAAGAGTTTATTGCAAAAGTTTTTAAAAAATTTGCTTTACAAACTTTTTTTTCCCCACTCCAAGCTCAAATATATGCTAACATGTCGTCTAGCGTTTCGAATTGAGTATGAAATTGGACATCTTGATTCCAAATATCTATGTTTGGAGTAACATAGATAATTAGAGTAATAATTTCATAATTCAATTCCATAAAATTTAAAAATAAATAAAATAGACTCTTTTTAATTCCTAACCTATACCCTAAAATTAGCAATTCTAAAACTTATCAAATATTTATCTTCTCATTAAAGTCTATATTCTTAATTTCTCTTTCTCATGATCTATTTTTTAACAATTATGTTCCGGCTTTTTTTATGAACCCAAATATAATTCTAAGATAGAAATTTGAAATTGAAATTGATTCCAACTTTTGGAGCCAAAACATCTCTCAAGAAAAAAAAAAGGAAGGAGGAGAAGATGCAGGTCCACTTCAAAAACAATAAAAATATTTGAATCCTATTTTTAGAACATTTTAGACATTGAAGAGAGGAAAAAATGGGAGTTAAAAAAAATTTAGAGGAAAACAAAAAGAAATAATGAGTTGCGTGTATTTTCATATCTTGAGTGTGGAATGTAGTAGATTTTATAAGGTTAAAATACTTGCTTCTTTTTTTCGGAATATTGTTAGCATCAAAATAATCAGGGTTTAATTACATGGCCTAGCATAATTGGTAGGCAAAAAATAGTCAAAGTACTAAGAAAATGACAAAATTTTCCCGCAAAACTTCACCCCAACACTATAATAGTTCTCTTTCTTATCATGCCACAAATGAGCAAAATTTTCGTGCAAAATACTCAAGAGAGTAAAGGTGGCTACTTCCTGCGAATCCTATTTAAATTCCGTGGTTAAGCATGTTTAGGCAAGTGTAGTACTGAGATGAATGACTTTATGGAAAATTCTCGTATTGCACTTTTTTTTTTAAAATAATTTGAATTACACTGATATCCAATTAAATGTTACTTCATAAATAAAAGTGATTTTTTTTAGATAGTTGGTGTGAAAGTTAACCTACTTATAGATAATGGGAAATCATGTGTTAATAATTGAGAATTTCAGTTATCTTAACGATGAATTCCTTCCCACCTTACTATAACACAAGATTTTAACGAGTGGTCATTTTGCACAAAAAGAAAAATCAAGGCGTTACATTTCTCCCTTCTTTAAAAAGAATCTTGTCCTGCTCCAAAACCTGAATGGAGCCAGAGACATGAGCTCTTAGCTGCTCAATGTTCTGCTACATAGCGCTGAACTCTTTAAGCATCTAGTCATTAATTTGACTCATGATAGGGGTGTATATAGAGAGGATTTCATGGTCAGAGTTAAAATTCATATATGTAAGCTTTATGTTTTGAGGAGATTAACTTTTACTTTCGCGGGGGGGGGGGCGGGGGGAATATCCTTAATTCATCCAAAAATAAAATAGCCAAGAATAAAATAGCCAAGGTTTAGTAAATGGTGGCAAATCTGAACGGAGGCTAAGAAGGTCCTTGCAAGTGTTGGTTATCGTTAGAGAGATATAAGCTTTTCGTGGTCAAAAAGCCAGGTCATTTCTGCCATCGTCAATCTTTAAAGTCAGGCCGCTTTGTCTCTTCGCTTTTGGGTGACGATATTACACGTTTATCACACCAGCGATGCTATTTAGTCAAAAGCACCAAAATTTTGGTCAAACACCAATAAAAACCATTAGGATTGGACTATTGCAGGTAGGATTCAATCATTAAAATGATCCAATTTTACCGAAAGAGTAGAGCATAATGTGAGAGACTGAATAACGTGCATAAGATCAATGTATGTGAGAGAGTTAGCAAAGTATACAATATGAGAGTGTAAGGTAAGCCATATGAAATGTGTGTGAAAAAAAATTAGGATATTTTAGTAAAAATAATTTTTCCTCAATTATAATTAGGAATTAACATGTGACATATACTCAAAAGATAATTCATTATATTCAAGTATAGATAATAGATAGACATGTTTCATAATAAAACTGCTAGTTGCCACTTGCCATTTTTCGAAGAGGAATGAAACGTCGAACTGCAACATGTAATATTGGCTTTTCATTTCTCAATTATATTTTGGTGTTTTATTGAAGGTAAAAGTAAAAAAGATAAAGAAAAGAAAAAATGGATAAAGAAGTGAATTGTTAAGAGTCAAATCTAATCAGATGTATGTTTAGTTTTGATTGTTTAAAAATAAAAAATTATTTTTTCAGAAGATCTGTAAAAAATAATTCAATTGAATTATTGTAAAACAGTTTCTTCATATACATGCACTCATGCGCAAGGAAGTTAACGTCGTGATATTTACTCACCTCTTAAAAAATGCTGGCTATAGTTTCAAAAAATGTTCTGATAGTGCAAGGTCATCATATATGACATAAAGTATCAAGTGAATTGTGCTGAAAGAAGAGTGTGAGTTTAACCATTAATTGGAGTCTAAATGTCACACTATTTTTAAGTAAGCAAAATTCATCTTAATGCTACATGAACATACGAACAGTTTCCACCACCCATGAATTTCTGTCACAATTGTTTCAGGTTACGGTTCATAAAACAATTAATTAACCACAAACTTGAATTATTCATATTTCACATTCAAACATGCAAATGACAAAAACGTCACTAGAGAAATGTGATTAATACAGTATACAGAAAGCGTCACTGAAACATATTCAAAATAGAGAAAACATTTAATCTAGATTAAGGCTATCATGAAGACAGAAGGGACGCAGAGGAAGAAACATCATCAGAGGTTGTGGTGACCCCGCCAAAGGAGTTTGTGTTTAAACTAAAGCTTGTTATGGTCTGGGATTGGCCTTCCTCTGAGCCAGTTATGCTAAGTGGAGCAAGGGCTGAGTTCAATGGGCGCTCAAGATAAGTTGGTACAGGCAAACTTGATGGAAGATTAGGCAAGGGGGCTTCAAAGCTAAGCACTTGAATTGCTTGCCTTATTGAAGGCCTATTATTATGATCAGGATGAGCACACCAAAGACCAACAACCATCAAGTGTTTCATTTGGTCCTCCTCAAAGTCTCCACCTAGCCTTGGATCTGCTGCTTCAAGAATTCTACCTCTTCCATATAGACCCCAAACCCACTCTACAATGTTTAATTCATCATCTGGGACCTTATAATCGATGGGTTTTCTTCCACAAGCTATCTCCAAAGCTACAATCCCAAAACTGTAGACATCTGATTCCTTACTAGCCCGTCCCGTGGTACTGCATTCAGGAGCCATGTAGCCCATAGTCCCAGCTAAAGTCATAGTTTGTGCACTTTTTGCATGGTCCACGAGCCTTGCTAAACCGAAATCCCCAAGCTTGGCATTGAACTCTGAATCTAGCATAATGTTGCTTGATTTTATGTCCCTATGTACAACACATTGTTCCCATTCTTCATGCAAGTATAGCAAAGCAGAAGCCAAGCCTCGAGCTATGGTGTATCTCACTGGCCATTTCAGCAAACTTTGTTTCTTGAAAAGATGAACATCTAGGCTTCCATTTGGCATGTACTCATACACAAGCAAGAGCTTCTTTCTTTCGTGACACCAACCAATCAGCTGCACAAGATTTCGGTGCCTTAACCGACTAATAATTCTTACTTCTCATGCGAATTCCTTTATCCCTTGATGAGAACCTTCTGACACCCTCTTAATAGCAACATGAGAGTTTGAATCTTTAATGTACCCTCTATAGACAGCTCCAAATCCTCCCTGTCCTAGCTTGTGCTCGTCTTTGAAATTATTGGCTGCATCCGCTAATTCAGCATATGAATACTTCTGGGGTCCTGTACTCTTTCCAAAATCCTCCCCCATATACTCTTCAAAAGCTTTATCATCATCCTCATCAATTCCATGCTTCCACTTCTTCCACAAGCCAGTTGAAACCAAACCCAATCCACCAATCAAAATTACGAACCCTCCAACACCCAATCCCACTGCTAGTCGTCCCGTCTGGACCCCTTTCTTCTGAGTGGGAATCCCTATATTGGCCTTTTGCTGTGCTTCCAAAGATGAGTTAAACTCCCATGAAAGGATTTCATGTATAGCAGTTGAATTTCCTGTGGCAGCTGAGAAGCCAAAAGTAACCATATCTGGAAAATGATCTCTCAGGTCAACTTTGAGAGATAGGTGTTGCGGCAGGGTGGTGCCGTTGTAAAAACTGGTGAACGAAATACTTAAATTTTGTGAAGTGGCATTATAACTGATCCAAGCCTCATTGAGCCTTCCTTTCTCGATATCAACCAACCATTTCACATCAGCAACAGGCTTCATGGAGTTGATGTCAACGCCAACATGTTTATAGGTTGGATCCCAGTCTCGATTTGGAAAGATATCAAACTCCACAGCAACAAATGGATTGTGAGTTGAGTTCAGTGTTTCATTGTAAAGTGCCAGACCCATACCACCTCCTTTCGAGTCAGTTGGGATCTTTGAACCAACAGGGGCAAGGAAGAATGCAATCCCATCTCCACAAACACTTCGGTTCTGTGAATCTATGACAAATGAAAAATGGGTTGTGAAATCTGTGAGGTTCCTTGTAGCTTCGTCCCACAAAAGCATGGGCATGGAGTATGTGGCTCGACCACTGCTATACGCCATGGTCTTGTCCACCTGGTTTCTTGTGAGTTGGATTGCTGACTCTACAGGGGTTGCTAATCCCTCATAATGTATGTTCCTCTCATTAGGATTAGAACTGGGGAAGTTAAAGGATAAGGAACAAGCACACGGGATGCTGATCAAGAGGAAGAAAATGGATGAGTGCACCATTTTGAATAAGTGATATATATGGGAAATTAAGGTTTGGCAAGACTGGACACACAGTAATTTTGGAGCTGCAAAAACCAATATATATTGCGAGCTGGAATGGAAATATTTCTGATGAACCTTGCAGGGTTCAATCTGAATGAAACTGCTGGCTTCACACTACTTTTCGTGCTCCGAGCTAGCTGCCAATGTTTACTAAATGTCTCTTCCCTTTCTCTTTCCATTTTTAGTGGATTCACTTTATTTTATAGGATTAGTTTCTTATTTCAACATTTAAAAATGAATGTCAAATTGGGGCATCATTGATGTGATGGTAGTCTCAATTTTATTCACTTATCCATTACACATTTAATAATGATGAAATAAAAGTTAATATTCATTTTAGTCTTTTACATTTCACTTATAAGTCATTTTGGTCCCTGACTTTTAATATGAATCAAATTAATTCCTTACATTACACATTGTGAGTCATATTAGTCCATCAATCCACTCTTATTTAATATTCTATCAATTAAATGATGATAAGTAATCTTAAGTGATATCTACTACTAGAAAAATGTTTTTAGTCATGTGGTTTTATTGGAATTTCAATTGTTTGAATCGCCAAGAAAATCATTTATCGGCGGTTCAGAAAACCGCTATGGATAACGGCATTCTTAAACCATTTAGCGGTGATTTTGAACAACCATTGGAACGACCGCCACCAAAGTGGGTTTTCCGGCGGTTGTCTTGGTGGTTTATTTGGCGGCGGTTTCATAAAATCTATTTGTGGTTCAAAATTGTCGCGAAATGACTTGTTGACGCCAAATTATTGTATTTACTGGCGGTTTGAAACCGCCGCAAAAAACTTCAGCCAAATTTGTTCATTCCTTTTACTGGCAGTTTGAAACCGCCGCAAAATGCTCTGTATCAACCACCATTTTTTCCCCTTTTTTCCTGCTTTTCAATATTTTATTTTGAAGCACACAAGTTAAAAGCACTGATTGGTATCATGTACAACATTAGTAATCAACAATCATGAACAAAAAAGAAAGTTGCATAGAAATTCTTATGCATTTAAACAAAAGAAAGTATGTATCAAATGTCATGGTATAATGTTGAACAATAGTTAAAAAAATCCAACACAACATAAGAGAAAAATGAAAAAGCATAACAAAAAAAAAATGTCCTAAGTGAAAGCTAAAAAAACATCCTGGGATGATAGTTGTAGTGGGTGAAATGAAACAGAGACTCTGGAGAGTTGAATTGATAGACTTGGCTTGAAAATTGGCATTCGATAGGTAGTTGAAATTGAGAATCTCGATGATGCTCCAGCAGAGAATGGTGGCACTGCGGTAGTCGTTACTTGGCCATGCATTTGCCAGGCCCGATGGGGGAGTCCTTTGGAATGAACTATGCTGATTCTACCCCCTCTAATCTCCTATCAATATATTTCAATAATCTTTTAAAGGAAGACTTACAAAGATTTTCAAATACAAGAAAACATGTCATCATAGAATTGTTTTATTCTCAAAAAGGTTTAATGAAATATATCGACAAACTTTGATTTATTCTCAAAAAGGTTTAACTTTGATTTCACAAAATTTAATTTAACTTAAACAATAGCTTTGAAGTAAAGTGATTTATCTCATATTTTCATCAGAAAACTTGTGTGGGCAAAATTTGGTAAACAAAACATAAAAGCGACTTAACTTTGCCTCAAGTTAGAACCAATTTTAGAACCACAATCCTTTCAAGAAAAAACCAACCATGAAATCAAAAAAGTTTGTAAAATGAGAAATTTAATTATATGATTGTTGCAAACCCCCATTTGTGTTACTCAAATACGGAGCCAAAAACACCCTTAAATACCATTCCACAAATTTGGCCATTCCTATTACATGAAAATGAGTTAAACTTGAAAGTGATAATCTAACCTTTATCACCTTACCACCTTAGCACCAACCTATGACAAACTGAGAATAAGTATCCCTTAAACTGCTATCGAAGACAAGCATTCAAGATTGGAAAGCAGGAAAGTTGATGTTAGGAAGTTGGATGTGAATGAGACACAGCAGATCATTGACAAAATCTTCAAGGTTGCAGAAGAAGATAATGAAAAGTACCTAAGAAAGTTCAGAAACAGAATTGACAAGTGAGTTGAATCTTTCACGTGTTATTCTGCACCTTGTCATTTTTTTTGTTACCTTATGTTACAATTCAAGTCTTAGCCTCAAACTTTCGAATTTATGGAAGACTTTCTATATAGATGACCTGATTCTTTTCTACTTATTTCTTACTTGCACAATCATCATTAAGTAGACATTTATTTCATCTAATTTAGTTTTTATTTTTTGTACCTCTTTTCCATATCTAAAGACAAGTAAAATTAGGTTATGATAAGGGTTTGACTTTGCTCTTGACCTAAGAACTTAAGTTCAACAAATAATTTGGTTTGCACATGACTTGAAAAACAAATATTATGAATGAAAAGCAAATCCAACATTAAAGAATATGCTGTAAGGAGAAAATGAGGATTAGCACTCCACCCCTAAATGCAATATTGAAGAAAGAAAAAGCCAATCAAATCATTGTTCAATGAACATTAGCAAGCAAAGTAGTTACTAAAAAAAAAAGAAGAGAAAAGAAACTCATGCTAGTGTTTTGTAAATCTACAAATGCCTTATAAAGTTAACTAATATCCTAAGAATTTTGAATAGCTATATTGTCCTTTACCTTTTAAAATCAAGGATCAAATTTTGGCTAGCTATATTGTCTTTCACTGTGTGCAACAATCATTAATATCCAATTGGTTTTTCTTGCAATTGCAAGGTTGGAATTTGACTCCCAACTGTGGAAATGCAATGCTCTGGACTATTAACCTTCTACGTACCACGTCACAAGGTAGTTGTCATTAGTTAGTTTTGT
The DNA here is from genome assembly GCA_031216125.1 of Dalbergia cochinchinensis. NCBI lineage: Eukaryota > Viridiplantae > Streptophyta > Magnoliopsida > Fabales > Fabaceae > Dalbergia > Dalbergia cochinchinensis. Next base: position 44,555,338 of record CM062370.1, read on the forward strand.
TTGGAACCCCTCTTCCCTAGCTAGCAGTTGCTTTCATCTCACATAAATATATTTTTTTTAATTTTTTGTGAAATAGGTAGAAAGTTATATGAGGCTATTGAAACCAAACAATTCTTATTACACGACTTTCAAATTCTCGTCATAATTTATACCCATAAACTTACATAATAATTCAAGAGTAATGCAATGCAATGCTCAAGTAATTGAAGAATACAACTCACTTGAGAGTAGCTTCAACGCTTTTACAGTAACTCTATCATCAGTAGCATCACGGTTCTGAACCCCCAGGTCAAAATGCTTTATGTTCAAATCCAGATCCGGGAATATAAGCTGTAGTCACATAAAACAAACCACATTTTCAATGTTAAAATCAAATCCATAACAATCTCAAAATAAAAGAGGAACAAAACAACACTACAGATACTTTATCCTTTATCATCCTCCATGTAAACCTTGTTATTTCATCACCTGAACAGGAAATTGAAAAAATAAAAATCAAATACAACAAATAAATGATAATGATAATAATAAAAATAAAAGTAAAAATAAAAAGAACAACTGTGAAGCGGTGAGTTGGTACCGTCCATTTCGACAATGGGATTAGCGATTTGGATTCTACTGGAGGAAGCATAGCATCAAAGAGAAAGGCAATTGAAGGGAGAGGAGAAGGAAAAGGTGTGAAGAGGAGAGGGAAGAGCATTGAAGAGGCGTGGAGTGGAAGTGAAGAGGAAAGTAGGGTTTCAAAGGGCGAGGGTGGAAGATGAAGAAGAAAAGGAGAACATGGCGGTGGCGGTGGCACTGAATCAAAGCGCTGTTGCTACTCTTAGCAGAGGAAGACAAAGCTGCGGCAGATGCACAGCGAAGGTAGCGGAGGTGCGATGAAGAAAGGGAATAGAGAGAGAGAGAGAGAGAGAGAGAGTAAAGAGGAAGGAGGCGGAAATTTCTGAGAAATGAGAATGGAAGGGAGAATTGAGAGCACAGTAGCAAGTAGCTATAAGGTTGTCTTTAAGTTCTAACAAAAATGAATTTTTTTTATTTTCTTTGTAATTCTCGGCGGTTTCACATAGTTAAAACCACAGGGAATTACCAACTGCCACATTCTCTAAAGCAATCCGCCGCAAAATAATATGATTTTCGGCCATTGGTGTGAACTGCTGAAAAATTGAAATATAGCGGTTGAAACTGTCGGTAAATAACCGCCGCTAAACCGTATTTTTCTAGTAGTGCCTTAACATATCATATAACATCTGAAGTAGAATTAAGTGTAAGATGACTCATTTTTGTGTTTAAAATTATACAAAATGAGTCATTTAAATATTCATTCTTAATCATAAAATGACTCATTATGTATAATTTTAGATATCAAAATAAGTTATTTTAAACTTCATTCTACTTTAGATAACACATGATATGATAAGATATCACTTAACATTACAGATCATCATTTAATTGATAAAGTGCTAAATAAAAGTGGAATAAAAGACTAACTTGACTCACATTTTATAATGTCAGAGACTAGTTTAACCCATTTTAAAAGTCAAGAACTAAAATAACTCATGAGTGAAATATTAGGGACTAAAGTACATATTAACTAAATAAAATAAATATTTGCTCTTAAATATTAAAATAATAATATAGCAGTGAAAATGAATGTCTTAATTAAATAATTGAGTGTTAGAATAAAATGGGAGGGCGGTTGGTGCAGTTCTTTTTGTGCCGCTTCAAAGGGAAAGGGGTAGCATCTCAACAATTAAGGGATTGTGTGGGTTCCATGACAGTTTCACCGTTAGAATAAAATAGTTGGGCGGTTGGCGTAGTTCTTTGGTGATTGCTCAGGTGCTTTGATAGGTCAATGCCTATGGTGCCCAATACACTAATAAATTGATATTTGGCACAGTGTATCACAGTTTTCCCTCACTTCCTCCTCCCCTCTCCAAACTCGATCCCCTCCTCCTCCCAAAATCGGAGTCATCATCATCGGCGCCGACCTCTCTAGCCTCATTGGCCTCGCCGCCGCCACCCAATACACTGATAAATTGACATTTGGCATAGTGGGCCATAGCTTTCCCTCACTTCCTCCTCCCCTCTTTAAACCCGATCCCCTCCTCCCCCCAAAACTGGAGTTATCGTCATTGGCACCGGCCTTGCCGCCACCACCCACCTCAACTCCCACAGCATCCTCTTCCTCCTCCTTGAAGCCTCCGACGCTCTCAGCATCCTCTTCCTCCTTAGTTGATACCATCATCACCACCACTACCAACCCCCTCAATTCTTAAAAAAAAAAAGGAATTGAAAGAAAAAAAGAAAGAAACAAAAGGAAAAAAATGATTTTGGACTGCCCAAATAAAAAAAAACTGTAGATTGAACTGAATTCGGACATTCCGAATTCAGTTTAAAAAAAAAAAAAAACTTCCAATCATCCTCATGGAACCTGAAGACCACCCCAACAGTAACAACCCATTTGAGTTACACATATTCACACACAAACATCATGAATGTTTTAATCCTTGGACTGGGGCAACGGCAATTCCCAATTTTGGGACATAAAAAAGCCACAAAGACATAATAACAGAGACTTCTCCAACAGTAACACAAATCCTATTATCTAATCAAACTCCCAACTTCGCAAACAATTTTTAACCAAGAAACAACAATTGATGATGAGTCAAAGCTAAATAGGCCTTAAATTCTCTTGTGGCTACCTCGTCTACGAGTGAAGATCTCCTCATTAGATCTGGTGAGGACACGGATTCTAGTGGATCTGATGAGGAGCTTGTCGGCAATGGATCCAATAGGGTTGGCGAGGGATGTGGTGGCGTCAAAGAATTAGCGAAGGGGATCGGCGACAGTGTGGAATTGGCCATCATAGGAGATTTGGATGCCGGAATAAAATTTTTGGAGGTTAAAGGAATTGTAGTCGAGGAGCTTCTATGCTTCGGGGTGGCGGTGATGAAGATTTGGAAGCCGCAGTTGAAGAGGAAGTCGTCGACAATGTCGGTGTGGATGCGACTGCCCACGACGTCGAAGGCTTTGAGGAAGAGGAAGATAATGCTGTAGGAGTTGAGGTGGGTGGCGGCGGCGAGGCCAATGAGGCTAGAGAGGTCGGCGCCGATGATGATGACTTTGGTTTTGGGAGGAGGAGGCGATTGAGTTTGGAGAGGGGAGGAGGAAGTGAGGGAAAACTGTGATACACTGTGCCAAATATCAATTTATTAGTGTATTGGGCACCATAGGCATTGACCTATCAAGGCACCTGAGCAATCACCTAGTTCTTTTTGTGTCGCTTCAAAGGGAAAGGGGTAGCATCTCAACAATTAAGGGATTGTGTGGGTCCCATGACAGTTTCAACGACAACCCGTGTAAAAGTACATTGAAATTCCTAGACGCGCTCTCCTCTCACAGTCCCATGCAAGTTGCTGGATGGACACTCCTAAGGACTCCAAAGCCCTAACTTTCTTTGCGTACTTTTGTGTTATTATTGAAGACAATATCTGTACGTTAAAAATTGATTGTCCGAATGGAAATTCCATTCTATAACTATTGAATTTCATTCTATAACTATTGAATAGTCCCCTCATCTTCGCCAATCTATCACATAATAATTAAGATACACACATTAAGACACACACACATATAAGGTATACCCTACACTCCATTACGAGGTCTAACATAATTAATAGCTAGCTGATCTCCTTAAGTATTTAGTCAATGAGACGATTCTTAATTGTATGTATGAAAAGAGTCTTATAACTAAAGATTTACTCTCATACGGAACTTCCACTTTAAAAAGATTAGTTACTGTTAATAGTAGTAGATATCATGGGAAACCAAAATTTTATCCTACACTCTAGGAGGATCACATGAGATGTGGGTGATTAATTGTGAGAGTATGATAGGTAAATATTGACTATTAGATCTTATATAAATAATTAAGATTAAAATATAAAATTATTTAAATAAATGTATAACCATTATTTACAATTCATTAAATTTTTATCCTGATAATTAATAATTAATTACTCATCTAACTCTCACTTGACCATTAATTAATCATCTCACTCATAATAAATCATTCATCTCACCATGACCTGCCAAAGCATTTTGTCCTCAATTCCTTTCACTTGCCATATGTTGAACAACAAGCTGCATAAGATCATATACGTATGAAATTTTTCTATAGCGATGCATTTTGCTTTAAATTTGTTGTGTATAGTATTTACATTTTTAAAAAAAAAAGATAAATAATAAAAAGACATGAGCATAAATAAAGAATAATTTTTATGCAATGATCCCTTATTGTAAAATAATTTTACGCTGTTTATTAATAAAAATTTTAAAAATTGCTAAATATTACAATGAATAGTTACATAGACTTAGTTTAAAAAAATAATTTAATAATTTTTTATGGCTTGACAATGGAAACTATTTTATAATGTCAATATATAAAAATTATTCTCCTGTAAATTCAATCATATAAATGTTAAGATTTGATAAAAAAATATTTAATTAATATCTCGTTCATGCTGAAATTAGTATTCTCATGTGAGACAAAAGATACTTGTATCCTCTAATTTTCCTTTAAGTGAATCTCGCGCCATCCAAATTATTAAGGGATCAATAAAAATAAGGTTTAATTCCATCATATTGACTATGTCAAAAACTTTATTCAATCATGTAACTTCATATTAGTAAATATGATTAAATTTTATTCTACTGCTTATAACATTATGCAAAAAAAAAAATCTAATTGAATGATAATATAAAATTTTTATTATCAATATGTTAAAATTAAACTCATAAAAATAATGGAATTCAACCTGATTTGAAGATGACAATAATAGTGGGAGGAAGATTTTCTTTACTCCCGGAGGAGGACAAAACAACTCCGTATGAAGCAGATGCCCCTCGGCAAATGATAATAATTTAGTCTCTTATTAAGCAAAGAAGACTTCACAAAGATTCTCATTTTTTTAAATAAAAATGTGATTATAATTACATCATCAAAATAGTTTTATAAATATCTTCAATGTAAAGGTGCTTTATACATACATTTAACTATAAATTATTATATCAATTAAAGTGTTTGACTCAATTACTCGTTAGCTAAAAAATCATACATACAAAAATATATTATTAGATACAAGTGTGTTACAATCATTTTCACTAATAATGCATTAAAATTAATCTAAAAAATTAATATTTAATTATGTAAAAAATTTTACAATATCTTAAACAGTTTAATTTGAATAAAATATTTATGTAAAATAATTTTATAAAGACATCCAATAATATATTACCATTTTAATAAAAGTATTTAATTCAATTACTTACTATCTAAAAAAATTATACAAATAAAAGAATATGATTAGTTGACTATTAATAAGTTAAAATTAAATTATATATTAAATTTAATTCAGAGCCAAATATAAGTTATGAGAACATTTGTCATCGATGATGAGTTTTCAGTCAAAGAAAAGTTATAAAAAATTTGCTTGCGTTGAAAGTTTCAAAATCAAGTTTGAATCCAATCTTATCTTACTCATTATCTAATCAAATAAGGCAGCATTGTTTTTTGGCTTTACTTTGCTGATGCTGTAGGCGCATCTACACCCCGCCGTATTACCTGGTAGTTGTGGTTTCTTCTTTGTTTGGGCCCTCTTGCCCTCCACAACAACAACTAAACCTAGCTTTATATCTCCATATGAATATGGGTTATGGATGACCTAGACTTTCAAGGACCTTATTAGCGTGTTGGATTTGCCTACTCACATCAACTTCGTTTTTAAAGATAGAAGATAAAATGAATGTTGTTTAATCTAGATGATGGGTTTAATTTCTATATGCTATTAATATAAAATAATTTACATTATTAACTAATAGAATTGTAACAAATTACGAAGTCATGTAAGACAATTTTATCTATTATAAAAATTATCTACCATGCTTTGCTATTTTCATAAACTTTTGTTGATTAATAGTCAATAAATAAAAATTAAAATCATAATATATATAAATTAATATGCGAGATAATTTAAAGCAAAATTAAGTTTGAATTCAACATTGACTTTTGAACGTTAAACACGAAAGCAAATTTTTTTTATGATTTTAGAAAAACAGAAATTTTCACATGTTGGCATGAGTCATATTTAGTGGGAGCTTCGTAAACATACACAATCACCATTCATTTTAGGATAGAGTTTAAGGAATGACCAATCAAACGCATTTGTTGACGGAGAGTTAAAAGTCACGATGAAATGGTCCATTCATCGATTTCGTACTACAAATTTTGTATATTTTTCTATTTGTCTTAAAGAAGGACTATGGTTGCATTGTAATTCAAAAAATTATGAGATTCAAATGTTTTCAATAATTGATTGTAATTCTCGTCAAAAAAAATTTCGATTGTAATTATAATTCCCTTCTTTATATATTTCATCATGTAAAGTTCAATTTATATATATATATATAGAAGTACTTTTGAGTAATATATGTTTTGTTGATATAAAAAATAACTTTGTTATGGTAAATTACTAAAAAAAAGCATAAAATGAATTGTTTATATTATATAGTATTTGATATTTTAGTCTTATTTCGGTAAAAAATATCATAATTATAAAATAATCATCTTTTATTTAAAATCAAAAGCTTAAAAAATTTGTTTTCGAGTATAAATTATTTTTAAAATTAAAATTGTAAGTTTCTAACTTAAATATGTTTTTAGTCTTTATATATAAATATGATTTATTTTGGTTTGTTTAAAATTTTTGCTTTTGGTTTTGGTCCCTCTTTTTACCATCATTATGTTTTTAATCCGTTTTTCATATCATTTAGCCTTAAGTGGTTATATGTATATGAATCAAATTAAAATAAAATTATTAAAATATTTATAAGGATAAAATAAAAGCTTCAATATTTGTATAATTATTAAATGCATATTCTACCATACTTGTTGAGAACAAAATTTAGAACCACATAACCGAAAACAAAGAAATGAAAAGAAAAAAAATGAGAGACCAGAATCAAAGCAAAAGTTTTAGAACGATTAAAAACAAAACCACCTCTATCCACCCATTATGATAACTACTGTAAAATTTTTATCCAATGTGATTGATTGTTTCAAAACAGTTTTTTTTTTTTTTTTTGTTTTAACGATAACCATACTGTATTCGTACTTAATGCATATACATAGCATATCAAATATATCCACCAAAAATATATATCATATCAAATATTTTAAGATAGATAAGTTATATTTTACAAGATTTTCTTATTTTTATTTATTTTATAGGAATATATTTTGGAATTCTATAACAGTAAATGATTAAATAAGTTTATTGTGCATCTATCTTAACAAGAGATTTAATTTTTTTATAATAATCATATTTAATTTGTATATTTTGTTATAATTTATATATTGTGTCATATATCTCAATTCATATTTTAATTTGAGCAATTATGTGTTTTTTTTGGATGAACCCAGTTATCTATTATTGAAAGTAGTAATTAATCCTCTTAAGACATAGAGCTTATAGAAGTGTATATTGCTTCTAGCCATGAAATCTTCTTCGTATACATCGCTAGGAGTGATCATGCAATCAATAGCAAAAGATGACCAAAAAAATTAAAGGGGCAAACTTCGAATGATGGAATATCTCTCTAACTTTTAACCTAACAATCCTCCTAATTAATTTGAAACTACACTCAAAATTGTATAGGATGGAAATTTTTACCTTACTTGTGAAGCACCTGTCTTGCCCACCCCACACCAGGGTAGGTAGATACGGAGCGGGTTTTATCTGCGAGGTAGGGCAGACAAGTTAGGGTGAACCCACCCCGCACCAACTCATATATAACTATTTCAAAAGTTTACCTAACCCTAATACCCTATTAAACAATTAATGATGAAAAATAGTTGTGAGCCTAGATATGAACAAATGCTATATTTGTTGTAATTTAAATGACTAGGTTAAGTTTATTTGGAATTTATTTTGTTGTTTTCTTGCTACTTAGATTTTTCATGTCCATAATATATATTGACATTTTTTGTATTTTATATGATTATGTTTAAATTATTTAACTTTTTGTTTGTTATTTTTGCTGAAACTCTAGTTCTTTTATAGGCTTATTAGGTTTTACGATAATTTAAAAGTTTTTTCTTTAAAAATAGCAAGTAGGGTTGAGTACATGTAACAGGTATGAGTTTATACTTTCAAAAATGGTGGACAAAGGCAGAACAAGATCAAATTACTGGTAATAAGATGCGTTACGGGGTTGAGTTTTGCTAAAACTCGCACCATTGCCATCCCTACAATTGTATGAGTTGTAATTTACATATTTTGCAATAGGTATTTAATACATGTTACTAAAATTTTGAATTAATTAAGAGGATTTTATGCACATCAATTAGAAAGATATATCATTTATCAACAAACTCATTAACAAACTAAATTTTAAAATGCTAATATGTAAATAAAATGCCTCAATGACACCATACAAAAAGTTTGAGTGGATTTTTTTCTCTTACAAAGGGGAAGAGCAAAAAAGTCTTGAAATTATTATAGTGGGTGGTTTTTGGTCCATATAACAGAGCATATTAATTGTCGAATAGTTACAGTAATCATAATCTCCATCTATATATATATATATATATATATATATATATATATATATATATATATATATATATATATATATATATATATATATATATATATATATATATATATATATATATATATATATCTATCTGTGTGTGTGTTTGGAGGAACAAAATAATGAAAATATATATAGTGTAAACTATCAATCAAGTGCTTTTATTTATGAGACTTTTTAATAAATAGATGTGACAACAAAAGATTTAATATATATGTAAAATTATTTTATACTAATAATACATTAAAATCATATATATAAAATAGTAAAAAAATAAATATTAAATAACTTGGACAGAGAAAAAGAGAGGCGGGCGGTTAAGCAAATTCCACCTCTGTATGTGATCATTAAACAACTTTTAATTTTGACCATTGTTGATTTGTGTGATGGGGTTCGGTGCAGAGTGGCTTGTTGGCGGAAAGGTAGTCAAGCCGTGGAAGTCTTGGTCTCGATAGGTTTCCTGCTGTTTCTGTGGATGCATGGCTGCGAATGAAGGTTCAGGATTCTGGGCTGTGGTTACACAGGAAAACAAAGATGCAAAAAAATCAATGATTATTAAAAAGTTATTAATTTTGATACAAATGAAAGATTCTTTCCGATTTTATGACAGCATAAAAACTAAGTGGAGTAAAATCAAACTCTTAAAATTATGTGTGGACACAATTTTCCGATTTACGACTCATCTATCCATCGCAAGTTCCATTTCTTTAGTACTAAACAGCAATCCTGCACGTAAGTACCCTAAATGGTCTACATGACAAGGAAATTAACCATATAAAAATTGAAATAGAATGAGATTGCCACTCCGTACAAAGATATTTTGCACAAACGATGACGGACAGGAGTTATAGTGAAAATAGAAACTAGGGAAGCCAAATAATTGAAAATGACATAGAGATTCACCAATTGGCTTTGGCAACGTAGTAAGCAGCAATCTTCTTTGAGAAATACTTGTATCGTATAGAACTAGAGCAGTTGAATAAGAAATTTGATGAAAAATAGGAGGAAGTTTTCTTTTCAGGAATGTTGCATGGCTCAATAAAAAATATCACACGAAATGGTATGAATATAAGACGTGTCAAAAGCTCATTTAGCCATGCACCAACAAACACAAAGAAATAAAGAATAGAAACTCACACAATTCAAAATACTCAGTAATCATGAGTAGAAAAGTTCTCTCATTATCTCTCTCCCCGTTTTTTCCATCAAAAACTTTAATTTCATCGGTTAACTTTTATTGCACGTTCGTACGCACCAATCGTATTCAATAGCATTGCTGATCTTTTGGGTCACCATAGTACACGTTTACCAAGAAGTCAAGCCAAGCAAAGGTGGTTGAAAGCATAATAATGAGGCAGAAGATATAATTAAACAGATATTAATTGTAAAATTATTAATATTTATATCATTTGCCTGAACCCTGAAGTGTATGATCATATCCTGTTAGTTACCTTCTTCTCGGCCTTACTAGCATATCCTCCAGCCACTAGAGATCTCACGCCCTTCTACAGTCTAAAAACAGAACACCATCATCGAAAAGTCTCCTCAGCCATGGCAGCATCTCAGTATTGTCACAAACGTTATCTGCTAGATTCTTTCCACGTAACATTCATACTCCTCCTGTTGGTTGTTGTAGTATCACATTCACACTCATTAGCGTTCAACTACCAGCAATTTAGTGATAAAGAAAATACAAATACCTTAAAACTCATAGGAGATGTCTACCACGACAATGGAGTCCTCCAACTCACAGAGTATCAGAAAGATAGTCTTGGCAGGGTCATCTACTACAAACAACTGCATCTCTGGGACAGGAGCTCAGGGAAGGTCACAAACTTCACTACCCACTTCACGTTTTCCATCAACACGCCAAATAAGTCCTATGATGGGGATGGCATCACCTTCTATCTGGCGCAGCCCAACTTCCCGCTTCCTGTTCCAAGAGATGGCAGTGGCATTGGTCTCATCAGCCGTAATCAACGGGCTATTCCAAATTACACAGATGAGCATCCGTTTGTGGCTGTGGAATTTGACACCTTTAGCAATCCTGAGTGGGATCCTCCCTATGATCATGTGGGTATTGATATCAAAGATATCGCCAGTGGTGACACTACAGAATGGTTCAGCAGTAGGGATGAGAGAGGATATGAAGCTGATATCACTTACGACTCTAGTTCAAACAATTTGAGTGAGGCCTTCACTGGATACAAGGACAACATCACAAAAATTAAGCAGCACTTATCTTGTCAAGTCAATCTGAGAGATGTCCTGCCAGAATGGGTTGAATTTGGCTTCACCTCAGCAACAGGATATTTTTATGAGTATCACACCGTTAGCTCATGGTCCTTTAACTCTACCTTGGAGGACTTCGAAGCACACAAGGACGACAAGGTCAACGATGAAAGCAAAACCGGTCTGGTGGTAGGGCTGAGCGTTGGTGCAGGTGTTTTAATTGTTGTCTTGGGGCTAGCTTTTCTTCTGGGATGGAAACTGAGGAACAGAGGCAGGGAGAGTCTTGATCTTGCTGCTATGGACGATGATTTTGAAAGGAGCGCTGGACCTAAGAGGTTTTCCTATGAAGAACTTGCAAGAGCAACTAACAACTTTGCAAAGGAATATAAAATTGGAGAAGGAGGTTTTGGAGGAGTCTATAGAGGATTTTTAAGAGACTTGAACCTCCATGTTGCCATTAAGAGGGTTTCTCAAGAATCTCGACAAGGGGTGAAGGAGTATGCTTCTGAAGTCAAGATCATCAGTCAACTGAGGCATAAGAATTTAGTTCACCTCATTGGGTGGTGTCACCAGCAGAATGACCTGTTACTGATTTATGAGTTCGTGGAGAATGGAAGCTTAGATTCTTATCTGTTTAAAGGTAAAGGCCTATTGACATGGGAAATAAGATATAATATTGCAAAAGGCCTAGCTTCAGCATTATTATACCTGCACGAAGAGTGGGAGCAGTGTGTCCTTCATAGGGACATAAAACCCAGCAACCTTATGTTGGACTCTAATTTCAATGCAAAGCTTGGTGATTTTGGGTTAGCCAGAATAATGGACCACGGGACAGGATCAAAAACAACAACTTTAGCAGGAACATTTGGATATCTGTCTCCTGAAACTGCTGCTAGAGGGAAGACTAGTAAAGAGTCTGATGTATACAGTTTTGGAGTTGTTGCTTTGGAGATAGCCTGTGGAAGAAGGGTCGTTGAAGACAACCTCGATGAAGATCGGGTCTACTTGGTGGAATGGGTTTGGAAGCTCTATGGCATGGGTGGTCTCCTTGAAGCAGCTGATCCAAGATTATCTGGAGCCTTTGATCAGCAGGAAATGGAGAGGCTGATGATAGTGGGGCTTTGGAGCACTCACATGGATTATCTTCTGAGGCCATCAATTAGGCAAGCTGTTCAGGTGCTTAATTTTGAAGCTCCACTCCCCACTCTCCCATCTCAGGCGCGTGCACCTTCCTATCATATATCTTTCAGCTCTTTGCTGCCCAGCACTCCGGCTTCCGGGAATAACCAATCCCAACCTTCAACTTCAAGCAATAGATCCTTCACTACTGGGTCTTCATCACAATCTGACAGAACTACTGAACTCATTTCTCCATCATCTAAACTCATACGTACATTCTAAGTTGGTGTATCTATTGTAATTTTTTCCTTTTTAAGTATATTATTTTCAATTTCAAAAATGTTACTTGAATCGCAAATAGGATGGACACGCACTTTATTATTATTGAATGTGATGATAGTTTCTCTATCTATTACATCTAATAGTAATAATATGGGTGTTTCAATTAATAACTACATTTTGAATATTCAAATAACATTGAACTCTTTTAATTTGAAGTGAAAAGCTACGGATGTATGTGTATATCGTTTGAAGTTTTATATAAATTGAAATTCACCTTGCTCACCTGACGTTTGCCTATAGAAACTTGAATGAAACTCTACATTATTAGTGCTATAAATAATCCCCTATGATGAGATATGTATTGATCCAATGCTTTGTTTACTGTACAGTTATTTGAAACCTCACACACCCGATACACAAAAATATATGGGACTCATCACTTTATTATTATCTTTTTCCCTCCAACTCCTCTCTTCTGTTCTCTAGGATGTCTAGATGTGTTCAACAAAATAGAGATCAAATATCAATTTTCCAATCAAGCAATGTTTTTTTCAATACTCTCCGCCTTGTAATTTATGCACATACGCAATCCGCCACTATTAAATGTTGTAGGACCCCTTTGGAAGATGCATTTTTTTGTTTTTCGCCCTCAAATTTAGGTAAAATCCTCTTTTGATTTGGATGTTTAAGTAACATCCATCTTTCCAATCTCTCCATTCTTCATGAGTTATTCCCCCTTTTTCCCTCAAAAATAATAACCACATAATACTTTAATATGAAATGACAAGTTACTGTTTCTTTTCGAAGAAGGAAACTAGGAAAGTATCTCAGTCACAATCTAATAACCAAATTAAACGTGGAGTCATCTATGTATAAACATGAGAAAGTTTATATTGATTGACGCTATCAAGGTCAGGAAATCAGCATGAACCTGAGAGGTGTTACGAAGGTACCAAGCAATTTGTCTCTTGATTAGCCAATGCCTCGGTAATCTAATAGTGGTTTTTATCCAAGAAATACTTAAAAGAGAGGAAATGAATCCATTTATAAATTATTAAACGTGTGAAAGAGTGAAAAAAATTAAAGTTTAATTTTTAATACACTAATAGCATCCAATCAAAATTTTTATTTATATAATCTTCTAAGTAATAAATCTGATAGTCAATTTATAATTGTCAATGTGATATTATATTGTTGGACGATAGCATAAAAAGTTTTCCATTTAATGGGACAAACGCCAGTCAATTCGATCCCATCTTGATGAAAGAATCTTTCCTCTTGAGTCTTGACCACGGCATCCTTAGACATTTTCGCGGCAATCCCTAGACATTTTCGCGGCAATCCCACATTCATAAATAAATTTCAACTATTGTCGGTTCGTATAACTGCTGTTTAATTCCAGAATTTAATCCTCATGAATTAATAACCCATTATCCGACAAAAATGTATTGTCACATTAATTTGGAAAAATATTAGACAACCAAAGTTTTTACAAGAATTTTATATTTAAAATATGTCATAATTATTAGTTTTTTTGATGAATTTGGGGTCATATCATGAATTTATTTTATCCAACAATCACCATAATTTCTATTAAAAATTATATGTTTTTTTTAAAATGTGTAGCATTACTCTATTAAATATACCTGAGTTTTTATACCCAGAACTTGTAAGACTTCGAAAATGAAGGAATTTAATTAAATTATAATAAAGTCCATTAAAATTAAAGTTTTAGTTTTAAATAAAACGAGTATTTAATAATTCAAATCCCTATAATTTCACTCAATTTTTAATTAAGTTTTTATGATTTAAAATTTTTTTAGAGTAAAGCCCCAACTTAGAGTGCGTTTGTTTTAAATTTTTAAAAAAAGTGATTATAAAATTTAAAGTTTATATTTAATTGACAAATTGAAAGTTGATTTTTTAGAAGCTATTTTTTTAGCTTTTATGAAAAGCTGGAAACTTATTTTTTTAATATTCTGATTATTTTTTAAAAATTGTTCAAACATACAAAAAATAATTTTTTTAAGTGAAAAAAGTGATTCTGAGCTGGCAAAAGCTCAAACAAAGGCACCCTTAATCCCTCATATTCATAGTGGGGGGCAAATTAGTTTTTCATATTTAGAAAATCTTATACTAATTTATCAAATTTTATAAATAGGGACAGTTTAGTTCTTCTATAAAATTATTGTCTGAGCTATATGTTATTAGCTTATTTACGTATACTGTTAATTTTTATTTGTGGGCCCTAACTGCCTTACTCCTCCAAATAAAGTCATTTGAACCTTTTTCTTTATATTCTCTTTCATCACAGTTCTCTGCTTAGAAAAAAAATTTTGACTTTGCACAGAACAAAGAAACTAAGCAAGTTAAGACCCCCGTGAAAATTAACAATAAATGTAAATAAAGTTAATAAACATGTGGATATTTCTATTAACAATTTAGATGACAATTTGATAGAAAAGCTAACTTATTCCCATATGTGAAATTTGAATAGTTGATATGAGATTTTTCAAATTTAAAGGACTAATTTGCCATACACTATAACTCTTGAGGGACTGAATTAAATATTTAGTCAATTTTTAATTAGGTCTCCATAATACATGAAATTTTTCAATCAAGTCCTTGCTATTATAAAAAATAGAATATTTATGTATTTCCATCTCATTCTTTACCTTCTCATGGAAGTGCAGTATTTCATAAATATTATGTTTTTGTAACAAAAGGAAACTGATTAAAAAATCTCATACACTATAGGATTTAGTTAAAAAAATTTAAATTATAGGGACCTAATTGAAAATTGAGTAAAACTATATGGAGTTGCAAAATAATTAAACCTAAAACAAAGCAACTTATAGTTAGAAAAATAATGGAGCTGGTATTTAATCTTATCCATAAATAATCTGAACTCCATTCTACGGAGAAGTGAAAACAAAAATTTTATGTAGTTTGAAACCTGATTCACTTAGACACAACTATGAAAATTTTGTTTAAAGCGGAATGAAACTTAATTTACACTGTCTAAACTCTTAACCAAGACATTTGGTGTGAAAATTAAACAGCAGCCTGCCTCTCAGAGACATAGAAAACACATGATTTTCTTTTTATCCTTTTTATATGCTTGTGAAAGATAACAAAGACAGAACAGCAAAAGAGCTAAATCATAAAAGGTCTCTCAAGGTGTAATCAAATTGCACTTACATGTCTGATCTCAAAAGCACGCGAATATAATTGATAATGCGTGCACGCATGCATCCACCCTCGCTTGTCGCTAGCAAATAGCTAGAACTAAGTCGACAGCTGTCTTTTTTACTTTTCATTAAAAAAAAAAAAGATAACTCTGTTTGTTAGAACAAGAGAGACAAAAACTTGGGCCCTTATTAGTTGGGCCTAGCGACTACACGAAGAAGGCGTAACCACCTAGCCCATCATCTTATCATTCTGATATTCATCTTTCTAAGCAATTAGTAAGGGAATTCAACTTCTGAGTTTAAATGTATTCAATTAGTTTCGAATGTAACAACTGCTACGACTTCTAATTCCTACTTTTTCTTGCAACCAACTTATCTTTTTTTTTTTTTTCCTTGTAACCAACTTGTCTATTCTAGTAAAGTTGCAGCCGGCTGCTCTCTTTGAGCTGTGTAGGCAGTTTCATTTCACATTAGCCTACTCCACCTACTTATCATCATGTCCAATTCTTCCGCAACCACCAACAACACTACCCGCTCTTCACCTTTCCCCTACCCTTCCATCCTCAACATTAGTAACTTTGTTTCTCTTGATCTCACTCCATCCAATTATTTCTTATTATGGCATGATCAAATGCGCAATCTAATTGAGAGTCAAGACCTTGGTGGATTCATCTCCGGTGACACTTCGCCAGCTCCACTTCCATTAATCCCTGCCCAGGTCTCCATTAACCGTTGGCACGACCTTTGATCAACCTAATCTGCAGTTCATCAACTATCATCGTTGTTCGTGCTTGGATCAAAAGTCAACTTTCTGAAGATGTGCTTGGCTAGTTGTTGATCTTGAAATATCCCATGAAGTTTGGTTGGCATTACAAGGTGCATATGCTCATACTTTTGTGGAATGCAAGTTTCTTCTCAAACAGAAGTTCTCTGTTCTTTCCAAGGACCCTACGCACAATCCATTCATGGCTACATCAAGTACTTTAAATCCATTTGTGATGACTTGTCCCCCATTGGCAAACCCTTTCTTGATCAAGAAAAAGTTTTTCATCTTCTTCGCGGCCTTGGCCCCAACTACAACCCCTTTACTACTACCATGATCTAATCCTATTCATTCCTATCAATGTGAAAGCTAAAGCCACTTTTTTGTGGTTGGAGTCAATTATGGAGGAGGCTAAAGTCAAATTTAAAGAAGAAAAGAAGGAAATGGTGCAGTGTTGTTTAGATTTTCAGCACTAAATGAAAATAAGTTTCAAAGATTATTGCACCAAATGTTTGGTGCACCTAATAGAGGAAGAATTTAGACACAGGAGGAGGAGGTTCTCTCTTATGAATAGAGGCCTCCTCCATCAGTTTAATTATCCAATCCCAGAAAGAAAAAATATATAGTGCCTTTTGTGAGTTTCTCTTAATTTTTATAGAGAGATGTGTATTCTCCTAGCATAAGAGGGGATGTTATTGTTTTCTCTTTATATTTAGAGAGAAGTGTAATTTTTACTTTCCATATAGTGAAGCAGGGAAAAAGAGTTTATTAGGACCTGACATAGTGCAACAAATCACAGAGAAGATCAAGTTCATTCGGGGAAAACTACTTATTGCACAGAGTAAACAGAAAAGTTGTGCTGATAAAAAAAGGAAACCTTTAGTATTTAAAGAAGGAGACTATGTCTTCCTTAGAGTAACTCCTACTACTGAAGTTGGCAGAGCCCTTAAATCCAAAAAGTTTAGTCCAAAATTCATAGGTCTATTCCAAATTCTTAAAAGAGTACGACCAGTTGTATATCAAATCGCATTTTCACCTAATCTTTCAAATCTTCATAATGTTTTTCATGTTTCTCAGCTCAGAAAGTATTGTTTTGACCCTTCACACATTATAGAATATGAGACAATGCAAGGAAGAGATAATTTAATGTATGAAGCTAAACCAATGCAAGTCATAGATAGATCTGTTAAAAACTTAAGAAAGATATTCCTTTGGTCAAAGTGGTTTGGAAAGGGTTGCCACTTGAAGAAGCAACATGGAAACTAGAAGATGAGACTAAGAAGACCTACCCAGAATTATAAAAAACAGGTCAGTGAATTTTGGGGGCAAAATTCGTAAAAGGAGGGGAGAATTATAACGTCTTTTTTTTTTAAAAAATAATACTAATAAAATAAAATAAAATAGTTTGTGTGTAATAATTTTGAGTCATGTATCATATTCAAATATTTTATTGATCTTACTTAATAATTTTACACCAATATCTATTTTAAATGTTAGACCAAAATTTTAAATCACAGATATTAACTGTTTAATGTAAGACCATAAATTAATAAGAATGAACTCATAATACATTGTACTAAGTTAAGAATAAAATTTATTAAGAGTAATAAGTAATAATATGCTAAGTATTAATAATTAAGTGTATAATTTTCACACAAAAAATAAAAGGTAGTACACCAAAATAAAAAAAAAGGGATGGCGCACATAGCTCCACCACTCACCCACGACATTTTAACTACAAAAATCAAATTTCTGTTGGCTGTGCATTCTATATATATAAACATGTATATGTGCTAGTATGTATGAGTGAGTGAGTGAAAAGAAAAGAAAGAAAGAGAAGTGTGAAAGAGAGAAAGAGAGCGTGAAAGAGAGGAGAGAGAGAAGAAAGAGAAAAGAATAAAAAAAAGATAGTAAGTTTAGTATACTATAAAGGTCAATAGGTGCCAGTATGTATGAGTGAGTGAGTGAAAAGAAAAGAAAGAAAGAGAGAGAGAAAGAGAGCGTGAAAGAGAGGAGAGAGAGAAGAAAGAGAAAAGAATAAAAAAAAGGATAGTAAATTTAGTATACTATAAAGGTCAATAGGTGCACGTAATTCTCATTCTTCCGTGGAATTTAAGGTAGGGAATGAATTTATTTTTTTGTAAAATAAAACCATGACTATAGTTATTATTATTACTATTCATTTCATTTACTGTCTTTTTTTACAGATACTCATAGTTATTTATTATTGTCATTTTTATTGGTATTTTTTTTATATTATTGATGATCATGGACTTGAATAATAAAATAATACTAATAAAAATAATCATCTTCTCTCCCTACCGGTCCTGTTGGTTTACCGCGCTATTTCTTTTATCACTTAATTATAATGATTCTTTTCATTAGTCCAGTGTAGAGTACCGCCGTTCCGGTTTCTTCTTTTTATTTTATCATTTAATTATAAGATTCTCTTCTCTCTCTACTAATCCAGTGCGGACTAACGCCGCTCCAGTTTCTTATTTATTTTAATATTTATTTACATTTATGTGATTTATCATTTAATTCAAGTTAATTAAATATTCCTTTTTATTTATGTTATTTTCTGTTATACATTAATTTATTAGATCTAAACTTTATACTATTCTGATCCAATTTTTTTATGCATAAATTTATAAATTTTATGCATTTATGTTTCATTATTTAAATTGTTGATTAACTTATGAGCTTTTATTTAAGTTTCATTTATTGATTAATTATATGAATTCTTTATTGTAAAATTATGCATAATAACTTTTAATTAATTTAAAAAATGATTAATTAAGATTTGCCGCTAACCACAGATAAGGCAGAGGGATGCATGTAAGATCCTTTTATGTTACTTGCCTTCGTTAGAGTAGCGTAAAAGTCTTGCTTTATCGTCACGATGTAAGAATGATATGAAAGAATGAGAATTCCCTAAGATAAGACCTTCAACTATGTGTGAGATAAGCAGACGAATGAAAGAGAAAATAAAGTAAAGAAATCATAATTTTGATAAGATATGCATGACATATTCTATGTTTAACAAGTTCTACGTGACATATTTTATTTATAATATGATGACTGATTATGTTCATATAACGTTACTGTAATCCTGCATATTGTCCGTGCAGACATGGACGGAATCAACCATGATTCAAATATTTTTAAAACCATTCATTTTCTACTAGGAATTTTTATAAATTCTCAGTTCTCTTTATTTTTATTTTTGGTTGTTTCAGGTTAGCCAAGTAACATTGAATGGAAGGCAACTGCTAGAAACTTATGGTTTATGTTTAATTAATGTGTGATTTTATGTTACAAATTATAGAAATATTCAGTTTGTACTTAATGACATTAAGTTGTCACTGCTAGAACCTTATGCTTGTAATCCTTTTATTTAATGTTAATCATTGTGATTCATGTGTAAATTCATATTATTAGTTACTTTATGAACGAGTGTTACATAAGTCTCAAAATAAAATTTTTCTCATCAACTACATCATTTTAAGTTCAAAGCATAAGTTACTATTAAACTTATCAATCCATAATATTTAGATTCAAGAAATAAAAAATGTATGGTGTTATCTTATCAAAGTAAACATAGTCATCACATCTAAATATATATCAAAATAAGTTTTAAAACATAACACATCATTGATCCTGTCTGTGACAAAAAGGAGCAACATCTATCATAAGAATAGGGAACCATTCCCTCGACATGGCCCACAAATTAAGGTGGGCTTGCCAAAAGAGAGGGTCCAAAATCTATTATACTGGAGGGGATTGGAACTCGAACCAGCACCTAAATCTGAAAAAGGAGGGAAGATAACAAAGTGAGTTTGACAAGTCAGTGAGTAGATGAAGCATCTATAGCCCACATGGAACAATAACAAAATCAAACCAATAATATTAGCAAGCTATATAAATAATATGGTAAAAACATATTCATAATCAAAATAAATACATATAGGAAAATGGCCTCGGATAGGAAATTCTATCAGGATTACACACTCGGGCGGCCATTCCCTTATGTGGTCCCGCCTTCCATTAGAAACCACAAACAGGTGGACCTATACCCATCCATCATATACCATATTCTCATATAAAATCAACTTCATCATCCAATACTCAAATACTCATGAGGGTTACATAAGAAGATCAAATTTTATTTGGGGAGTAATCTCAACTCATTTAATTTCATTTTAAGGTGTCTCAAATAGGGTCATCTCATTCTTTCATTTAAATGAAAAAAGTACTATGTGGACATAGGTCGTAATATTTCTTCGCTACGGCAGGTGGTATTGCCAATATATCTCTTCACTATGGCAAGCGGGATTGCCGTTACATCTCCTTGCTACGGCTAGCAATATTGCCATTATATCTCTTCGCTATGGCTAGCGGTAATTCCATCGTAGAATCCATGATGGTTTTCTTTATTGAATTTTTTTATCAAACGCAAATTACAAACTTAAGATTCAATCTTTATATCAATCTGACCTTACAAGTATTGAATATCATAAACTTTTCCAATGCACATGGAAATAATATATAGCAAAATCATGACATTATGAAATCAACAAAGAGAGCTATCAATAATTTTTAACCAAATCATATAAATCTGTTAACAGGAGAGGGATTCAATAAAATTCATAAATAATTTATAGTATAAGAAATTAACCATAGATACTAAATCTACTCACAACAATGGTTTTTAAAGAATCGGAGAGCACTCTTCAAGCTAACAAAAATTTCTGATTGGTGTCTAATTGCTCTACAACTCTAGGAACAAGACAATAACAATATATGAGAGCTAATAATGCCACCAATTAATATACATGAGCTTTACATATCAAAATCCCTAATTTCTACACTCTAGGGTTCCAAAAAGGCCTAAATCCACCATGAATAACCACATAGAGAGTTCAATAAGATCAATAGAGAGATTTTAGCACTTACCCATAACATCAAGAGGAAGGAAAATGGAGGAAACACACCATATCTCACTGTTGTAGTGAATTCCCTTCCTAGAGTGAAAGACTCGTGAACAGAGGAGAGAGAGAGGGAGGGAGAGAGAGATGAAGTTGCAGACGTGCCGACAGTACAGTGGCAGTGTAGTGGCATGACATGTTGTCCTGTGCAAAGCAAGAGAGAGAACCGAGAGATAGAGAGGAAGACGAAGAAGAAGGAAGAAGAGGAAGGAAAGAAAAATTATGGGAGGAGGAGGAGGAGGGAGAGGGAAGAAGAAAAAAAAAATGAAAGGTTATCTATTGTGATCATACCACTTAAAATAACAAAATGATAAGATGATGGAGCTAGGTGGTTACGCCTTCGGTTTTAGTTCCTATTTTCTTGTAACAAAACCTATCTATTTTAATAAATCTGTCTACGTAGGCAAGTTCATATAGTCTTATACACGGCAGGCTGCTACAAATTAAATCTGGCTTTTGTTGTTCAAAAAAAAAGAAAAGAAAAAGAAAGAATCTTGGGAATTGTTCTCCATGACTTCATCACACCACCAAAAGTGACTTTTTCTTTAGATTTGGATGCATTCCTATTATGTTCACAATTTGCTTTGGAAGATCAGGCCAGGGTGTCGACTTCTTGGCTTCTTTGTTACCTGAAGTTTGCTGCTTCTTGTGCTGCAGCTTTTTGTTCTTCCCCTTTAGAGCTATCTTTTCTTTTGGCAATAACAAGGAGTGGATAAATGTTGAGACTTGAGACTTAACATAAGGTGGGTATCCCTAAATAACAAGTACATAGACGTGGCCTCCAAGAAAACTAATGTTTTAATCATTAGAATAAGATATTGACACTTAAAGAAATGCGAGTACTAGTACCACTGGTTTTAGATGATCATCTTGGGCACCACGTTTCGTGATATAAGTCAAAGATTATTTTATATATACTAGTAATCGGTCTAGAGCTAGAGACGGTTTTCATGGAATCATAGCGCACAAAAAAAAAAAAAATCATATAAATCTTTGAATTTGGCCACACTGACTTTATTAATCAGTAAAAAGTTTTAGTCTAGTTAAACAAGACGCCACTTGATTATCCTGAAGCCCGGCTTAGAGAGTTAGCATAGTTTAATCTTTCATGATTAGTCGTCTATTACAGGTCAGAGCTCAAGAAACAGACCATGAGCCAAATACTGATATTTACATCTGACCAAGAAAATGCTATCTCAGGAGCCTCAGTTAATTTTTCCTTTCAGGTATGTTATTTTACGATTGGAAGTGAAATGCTACATATGCATGTGTATATCGTTTGATGTTGCCCATAAGTCATTTGCCTATAGAAACTTGATTGAAACTCTACAATAGTCTCATAAATAAATAATTCTCAATCATGAAATCAATATGAACTGATTTAATTCTTTGTTTTTCCTGCAAGATCAAGTTTTGAACTCATATTACCAGGACGGATCCAGGACTCAATTAATGCGGGTCGAAATTATAAAACTTACAAAAAATAAGTAAAATAATGAGTAAAATAATCTTTTTTACCCTTTTATATATATATATATATATATATATATATATATATATATATATATGTCTTGATTGTTACTGTATTCATGAAATTCCCATACCATTACTATTCTTGCCCCGGTTCTTAAAAGCTGTAATGGTTGAATAAAATACTAGTGTTTGGTTTATAATTTTTTTATTATTATCATGATAATTATAATTTATCAATTTTGTACTGTGATTTTATTTATATTGGAATAATTTAAAATAAATAAATAGAATTACTAAATGAAATATATTTTGTACTATGTTTTGCTTTTTATATAAAATATAGTTTGTTAAAAAAAGCTATATATATATATATATATATATGATTTGATAATATTTTTTTAATTGTTACTTTTACATACCAAACAAACATATTAGTTCACTAAAGGTATAATAAATTGAGTAAAGACTTAAAAATTAAATTAAATAAAATACATTATAGATGATATAATAAAATAATCAGATTTATTAAAATATTTATATCATCGTTAATATTATACAGTTTTTTTCAGTTTATGAATGATAAAAATCTTGGTTTTTTTCAAAAGAAAGTCATTTAAAACGGCATAACAAAAGTTCAACATTTATGAATTTGGGCTAGGGAGAAAAAAAGAAGAAGGGATCTTTAGATTCAAATATAGTAGAAAAAAGTCAGAAAAATTGATATATTGTATGTCTTTCTAAAGTTTTGCTAGCATAAGCATAGCCTAGAATAATACAATGCCGTGATAGATCTAGAAAATTTTAATAATTGGAGTAAAAATAATTCATTAACATAAAAATAAATAAATTATATTATATTTTATTATTTTATTTCATTTAAAGCCGGATCAAAAGTCAATAAAATAGTGGGTCAATACAACGGCCATGCTTCCGTTAAGCAAAAAAGGAAACATAAGCGTCCACTTGTTCAGCAGCGCACAATCGTAATATTATAATACACACAGACCAATCTTCAAATATCAATCCCCTTGTAAGTACAAACCAACCGCCAATCTCAGCAGCCTTCCCACGTCAGAGTTAATCAAAGGTCGGCATCGTCCATGGGGAAAAAATGATGTTGCAGAAAAAAAAATATACATGGGGATGAAAGCAGAGCACGAGAACGAACTACGAAGAGAAGAAAACATGCTTAAAATTTGAAAAATTGTCTGGCCTTTGTCGGTGTCTTGAAGGACACTGCACCAAGAAAGGGAGAACTATTTAAATTGACTGATTTAATAAAATTTATAAATGGTTTTGATGAGAATAACTACACTGAGGGAAAGGCTACAACAAACTTGTCGTGCAGTAGCCTTAGTTGGCATTGGTTGCATGATCTACCAGGATGCTAGCTCAGGCCATGTGCCGGCTAGGTTTGTAGCCTTGCTGAAGAATGTAGAAGAGATAAAGGGATATGCATGGCAGCAGCTTGGACAAACCTACACACCTCTTTAATGAAAGCAAAGCGGAATCAAGGCTCTAATCTCTATGGCTGTCTCTTGGCTCTTGAGGTGTGTGTGTGTGTATATATATATATATATAAAGTTACCTAAAATTTTCAGGGTTCATTTTATTAGTTTATTTTATGTAATATGTTATTTCATTTGTAGGTCTTTGTTTATACTCGCATTCGTTCGGTCGTGAGCATCTGCTTCAATGATGTTCAATATGAACAGGTTGAGGCACTCCCACTTATGTGGGAATGGCCTAAAAGAATTGGGCATCGGATATATAATACAAAGTCTCGAACTAACAGCAGAGATGATCTTATGAGGTTGTATCAGCTTTTACTTGATGAGTTCTGCCACATAGATGATGACAATGTAAGTTTTCTTTTTCAATCCTTTTTATTTTGAGAGAAATGTTATTTATACTCATTTTTCATGAGACGCAACATCAACATAGTCATGTCCACCATTAGATGGATGTGAATCTCATTTAATTTGAGATTTACATCTCATTCAATAATAAATAAAACATGATATCCCACAAAGTAAGAATAAATAACCCTACTCCTATTAGAAAATTATAGACGGAGAGCCAGAGCTCAACCCTGAATGGGAAACCAGCCTTCCACCTCTTCCACGGAATTTGCGAGCTCCAAAGCGGCACCCTCCTAATGCATTTAAAAAAAAAAAAATCATGTAGATATTTGAATTTGCCTACACTGACTTTACTGATGAGTACACAGTTTTAAGTCACAAAATTATTCTTCATCACCACGTTTTGAATCCTATGCGGGAGATGTGCTCACATTC
Organism: Dalbergia cochinchinensis; assembly: GCA_031216125.1. NCBI lineage: Eukaryota > Viridiplantae > Streptophyta > Magnoliopsida > Fabales > Fabaceae > Dalbergia > Dalbergia cochinchinensis. Next base: position 44,580,335 of record CM062370.1, read on the forward strand.
ATATTGGAATGCCTCCAGTAGAGAATAATTAAGTGTGAGCAATCAAAATAGAATAATATCTTTAATATAAATTGTTAAGTGAATTATAGATGCTATACAATTTTCTCTTCATTTCAGTGTCCTCCAAACAGTGCAGTGCGGTTGAATTCTTGGCTATAGCCTAACTTTGAACGAAGACTGAGTCTCCACCATCAACAAAATTATGGACGTACTGCACATTTTAATATAAATTATTTTGTTTGTCATCCATACTTCATCATTTTTGTTTGGCTGTAGAAACTTCTTATATTTTGTCCATCCATACTTCATCATTTTTGTTTGTCAACTATCATGATTAATTTTATCGATTTAATCCTTCAAGTTCCCCACAATTTCATCCTCCCGTCCATTTCACCATCATTCCTTAACTGAAAATACTAGCAACTTTTTCAAAACTAATCTCTCAAATGAATACAACTTTTTGAAAATTCGGCGAGTTCAGTCAATTATTAACAATATTTTTTTTTTCTTGTTGATAAACATGAACTGAGATTATAGTTTGTATATCGTACCGAACCATATAATTTGATGATGAGCTAAAATTATTAAATTAATAAATCTTATAATTAAGCATAGTGTTTTGTAATGTAATGTTGTGGATTAACCAACACAAACAAGCCAAGGGAATCTCTGAAATGGTCCAAGTGACCATAACCGATGCCCCCCACAACTCGATTTGTCCGCCACCTCATCCTCCATCATCCTCCCCACTGCTCACATCACACCATTCTTCTTCCCCTTCCTCTTCCAACAACAGTGATGCAATGAAACGCACCGCTGTTACTGCCTCCAAACTTCACAACAACATCACCACAATAACAACGACGACAACAACAACATCACTCTCTTCGCGCTAAGGTCTCTCTTCAATTCAGCCTCAGATGCAGACTCTGGTCCTTCTTCTCCCGCTTCTTCTTCTTCTTCCACCCTCATGGATTTCGCTTCCGGCTTCAGCTTTCTGACCGAATTCGGTTGCGGCTACGTTCTCCTTGGGTGCTTCTCCCGACTTCTCAACCTCCTCGGCCTCCTCCTCATCTTCGCCTTCTGCTTCAAGGTCCTCCGCTTCGGTTGGCACACCAAGAGCCTCATTCGCTTCCTCTGCGATTCCGGAGGCATCCCCACAATCCGCTTATGCTTAGACGACAAGGATCATCATCCACTTCCAAAGCCCAACAACCCTGTCAAATCCCCTCCTAGTTCCCTTAAAGGGAAGGCCAATTCGGAAGATGGGTCGACGGAGGAAGGAAAAGACGAGAACGAGAATGAGGACGAGGTGTTCGACGTGATGTCGCTGAGGAGGATGGTGAAGAGTGAGAGGTGGAAGGCGAATGCCGCGTGGTCGGACCTCGAGAAGGAGAGGACGGCGGCTGCGTCGTCGGCGGAGGAGGCGATGGCGATGATCCTGCGGCTCCAGAACGAGAAGAGCTCGGCGGAGATAGAGGCGAAACAGTTCCGGAGGATGGCGGAGGAGAGGCTGGAATATGATCAGGAAGTGATTGAGGAGCTGCAGTGGGTGATCACGCAGCAGGAGGCCCGGAAGAGCCTCTTGGAGGACCGCTTGGGGGTTTATAGGGAGGAGCTGAAGCTCTACGTGAGAAGTGGAGAGATAGAAGAGCTTCAAGTAGTTGATGTTGATGATAGTGGTGGTGGTGGTGATGGTGATGGTGATGGTGATGGTGATGGTGGTGTTGTTGGAGATGATGATCCAACAGATGATCATCATTCAGTACATAGGCGTAGCTCTTCTGAAACCGAATTGCAGACCTTGTAAGTTTTTTTTTTTTTTTTTTACCTCTTTTGAAAGGTTACAACTTGCTTCTTATACAGGAAAATGCGTTTTCTGCATTACTTTTGTTCTGACCCTGTTTTGGTTTCTCAATGTAAATTGTATTCACCCATAATTGAGTTAACTAATAATAATGCTGAAGGCGGCTTATATGCATACACTTTTTTTGTTTTCATTTTTACTTCCATGACGGATCATGCTCAACTTTAACTTGTGTAAATAAGTTTAATGAAGCATTTCGGATGTGAATGTGATGCTTGTAGGTTGGTAATTATTTAGTGTATGGACTATGTATGCAATAAGCATAGTAGATTAGTCTCTTTACTTCCAGGTTTATCAGTATAATTTTGTTGAATGAGTTGCACCTGCATTGAAGCACTGGCCTCGCAAGGATCTGATTCTTGTAGGTTGGTTGAGATATGGTGTGTAGGCTATTAGCCGAGAGTTTCAGGTTTAACTTCGTAATTTTGTTGATTGCGTTGCACTGAAAGACTTGACGTTGCTAGGATTATTTGCAGCAGTCATCTTAAATTACAAGGGCAGCATACTTATTGGCCTGTAGCTATGTACTGTATTGGGAGTTCTATGTTGTCAACCACTAAACTTTGGAGTACCTCACTCAACTAAGGGATTACACGGTCATTTACTGTGTGATGGATGGAAAATGACACTTTGAAATGAAAAAGTGGATGGGCATGTGGCATTCACTTTTACCACAATTGAATGAGTCTATAAGTCCCACTCACTTAACTTAGCGAGGTTATCTAATGATAATAGTGACAAAGTAGATCTCAAATAGGTATCTATTTTTTGGATTTTTAAATAATATTGGTAATTCATTTTATGGAATGCGCCTTTTTGTCGGTTGGGTCCTTTCGCTATTGCGGGGGTATAAAGAGGGGGAGGGACAGGCACACCTACATAACCTTAATTCAGTACTGAAATCCAGTGTTTATTGTTTTTGCTCTTCACTTGGTTTAATTCCCTTTTCCTTATTGCCGATACGTAAAATAAATAATCATGGGCTTCCCTGTTGTCCCTTGGTCGAGGAGGGTGCAGTTACTTGCAGGCAGAGGACTTCATACTTGTAGGTAAGAGCAAACATGAAAGAATTCATGCTTCAAGGGAGGTGGAGGAGGGTGTGAGAAGAGAAGAGAGGTCTGTTTATGCTGCCATGGCCACTTGAAAAATCAGGTCATGGCACAGCTGCAAAAATAGACTCGCATTCTCACAATGATAGCGTCTGATTTCTATTTTCATTTTATTATTTTCTTCGCAAAATAATGAATTATTTGGTAAATATTTTAAAAAATAATAATGAATTGAAAATAGGATAGCATTCTTGTAATTTTTCTATTTTTTCAACAAATCTTGAAAATATTAAATAAATAAAATAATTAAAAATAAAACTAGAAACAAAAAGCAATCTAACTCGTAATTTCTTATAATTTAAAATCGTATTGACATCCTAATATACAAGGATATGCTTGTATATTATAATTTAAAGAATACATATTAATTTTTGAAAGATTGTGCATTAAATAAATAATAGCATTTTAAATATATTTTCGTAAATTATGACTGCGGCTTCAGAGAAAAACAAACAATATGAGGCTAACTATAAAATTAGGTTACGCAGCTTTTTCTAATTAATAAAATTATGATTTCAGATTTAGCTAGAGAAAATAAATATAATATAATATAATGCTAACTATAAAAAATGCATTTTCTTTGTAGTATTTACGTTTATTAATTTTTGAATAATTTTTGCATCTTAATTTATAAAGTTCATGTATTAAGCCTTACAAATGTTTTTTTAAAAACTAATTAATGTCAAAAAATTGTAGAAATGATAGGTGCGCATAAAATTCAGTGTAAAATACTTAAGTTGTATTAATGAAGGAATGATGTCAAGGTATAATTGAAAAAGAGCGATAATATATCCTAGAGGGGATATATTATTTTTCTTTAAAAAATAATTAATATTTAAAGTGTAAATTAAATTTTAAGAACTTACTTTTAATAGATTAATAAATATTAAATTTCACATAATATCAAAATCTGAACATGTTTTATATTATCGAACATTCTATTATGATCCAAGCAAAACTCAAAGTTAGCCTAGAGTGTGTACAAAATGAGCTTTTCCAATAACTCTTTTTTTCAAATTTATTAAATATTTTAGATAAATATTCTATGAAAGAGGTTAATTTTGATGAACTCATTCTTATTCAACCAAATTATTTCATTAAGTAGGGAGTACAACATTGTGTTTGGATATTTTTCATTAATGGAATGATCAGTCATAATTAATAGGAAGTGATTAGAAAGAAAAGAAAGAAAAGGAAACAAAATTCCATCTTTGTTTGTTTGGATGATTATTTTTTTATTTTTTGGTAGATTGATTGGATGATTATTAAGGAAACAAAATGAAAATCCAAACCCACTAATCATGTTTAAAAGTTATATAATAACAAAACAAAAGAATCACGAGTCAAGAAAGAAAGAGGACAATCACTTCTCATGAGTCAAGGATTCCTATCCTATATATAGAAATACTTAAATACATCGAGAGCAAGAGATAATATTTATTTCGATCTATTTATTAATTGACACATAAGTTTTGTGGGTTATTATTATTTCCTACCTCTTCTATATTTTTAATGCAATAGCTAATTTGTTAATCACTAAATGAAATAGAGCAAATATTTTGTCTTGTTCTAAGAATACATAAGAATTTCTCTCCTATATATTACTAAAAAAGCAAAATTAGTTTTCTCATTCTACTTCAATTTTGAGGAAGAAAGAAAATTAGCCTAAGGATAAAAGAGGAGAATTACTTCTCAAGAGTCAAGAATTCCCCTCCTATATATTACTAAAACCTCCTTCACAACATGGGAGTTCATTTCCCTGCCATCCTAGTATATGGTGCGTTTATTTCAGATTTTAAAATAAATGATTATAAAACTTAAATTTTATATTTAATTAAAAAAGCTAAAAATTGATTTTTTTGTTTTTGAAAGTTACTCTTTTTAGCTTTTACCAAAAAGCTAAAAATTAATTTTTAAATTTTATTTATTTTTTGAAAATTATTTAAATATATGAAAAGGAATATTTTTTTAGATGAGAAAAGTAATTTTGGGGATCCAACCAAACAAATGCACCCTGAGAGTTAGCTGTTATCACTATGTATAATACATATCATGTGTTAACATTAAATTAAATAAGACACAAAAACAACATTTTCAAATATCTAATATATTAAAAATTCTAAGACTCTATCAGTATCTTTTTAAAAAAGAATCTTTAACCAACCAGTACCTTTTTTGTTTTTGACACAACCGGCCAGGACTTGAAAACACTATTTATAACCCAAAATTATCGCGCAGCCACGTTTAAAAAAATTATTTTTATTTATAGTGTCAAGTCTTTTTATATTATTATTTAATTGTATAATTTTATATTAATAAAAGCAGGTAAATTTTATATTTAATATTAAAAAAATTATATAAATAAGATGATTACACCGCATCAAAATTAAACTATATATATATAGTGTAATCGAAACGATAGCTCCATTTTCATTAGAAAATCATTTAATAGCATAAAAGAGAAAATTGAACCGGACCGATCAGTCTGATCAAGTTAACCAAGAATCAATCGCCTTGCCACTCCAGTCAAGTGCCTAAAATCAGTCAAAACTAGAAAACTAGTGGACCAATCCGATTTCTTAGGTTGGCGGGTTCAGGACTTTTGGCCTGAAAAAAAAAGGAAAAAGAAAGACAAATCTTCACCATTTTTAAGTGTTACAACGTACCCGAAGGGTACCGCGAATAGGGAATGACGATCGTTTTAAAATAATAAAATGAAAAATAGGAGTCGCCACCAACTTTAATTATGACTAAAACTGGAAAACCTTTTGATTTGTAAACTAGTCTTTTAAAAGAGATTTGAGGTTCGAGAGTCTGATTATGATAAGGGAAGGGTAAAAACTTAATCCCACTGCACCCCTAATATATCCATATAAATACGGTTACCCTAGAATTCATTATGTAAATTAATTATAATTTTAAAACATTTATTTTCCCCAAAAATTATAACAGTTATCCATTTACAAAGAAATAAAGTTAAAATTAAAACAAGAAATAAAGAACACATTTTATGAAAAAGAATTTTAGCTTGATAGTTGTTAGCTATGCCAAAGTATCCTCTGGTGCAATGAGGAACTCAAAACCACGTCGTTCTTGTAGAAAACACTTGTGTGTTTGATGGATTTTAATTAATTAAAGAAAGTGTGTTGATGGATTTTAATTTTTGAAAGGATTTTAATTGACAAAGATAAATCATAAACATAATTAATTTAAACAAAAGATGCAGACATATAAAACAATTAAACTAAAATGAGGGTTCTAATTACTATTTTTATTTTTTTATTCTTAATTTTATAAACACAAAATTCATTTAAAATCAAAGAAACAATTAGATCACTTTTTGTTTTGTTTTGTTTTGCATAATTAAATTACCTTAAAACTAATTTATTCAATTTCACTATATTACTAAAAAAAAACTAGGAAAGACATATCATAAACTCTTTTTTTTTATATAAATCAAAATGATCAAATATTAATTTTGAATTAAATTAAATTAAATCTTTATTATTCATTTTAGACCAAAACAAACCTACTAACTAAACTAAACAATTGAAAATCTAATTCATAAAATAAAGAAAACACTAACAAAATAAAAACAATAATAATAAGAATAAAAATAAAAATAATTTTGGGGGTGGGGCTCATCATTGCACCCATTCCCCACTCACACACACACACGAATTCTTTCTCTCACTCAAATTGACAGCCCACTCCCTCGCTTAACACACTCACACCAAACACAAAACACACATACACGGACCGCATAGAGAGAGGAAGAAATAAAGAGAGAAATTGGGAGAGAGAGAGAGAGAGAAAGCTCTGCGAGAGGGTGAGGATGGAGATGAGGAGGTGGAGCCGATGACCGAAGGCCGATGACTAGCAGCAGTGTGATTTCTGCTTCTCTTTTTTTTCTGTTTCCTTTTCGAAACTGTGAATATGTGTTTATCTATGACTTGGGATTGGAAATTTCAGGTAAGTTGAAGAGATGTGGTGATTTTGAATTTTTCTGGATTTTTTATGATGATTGTGATGGGTTTATGTGATAGAGGTTGTTGGAGGTTGTATTTGCTATGATTTTGGTGAAGGTTGGGAAGGAGATGATGATGGTGTAGGTTCTCTATTGTTGTCCCTCTCAAAAATTAGTTCCTATTTGCTGAAATTGGCCTCTGTGATTTTCTGAATTCGCTCCTCGTCCTTGATGATGAACCCCTGCATTTATATATGCTTTGTCAATTTAATTTAAATTTTTCATATTGATTTTCCCGAATATCCGGGATTTTCTGCTCTTGATTGAAGGATCTTGGTCTTCTGATTACTGCTGACTTTACTGGTTATTGTTGACTTTACTGACTACATGCTGCTGATCATCTTCCCCAGGAGCCACTCTTTCTGAATTTTACATTCCGCGGTCCATTCTTTCTCCTCTATTGTCGAAGACAGGCCCTCCTCTTCTTTCTTTATTTTTTATTTATTTATTTTTAACAAAAGAAGACAAAGGATGAAATGGTGCAGAAGAGTAATTTTTTGATTTTTTTTTGAAACAATAAAAGGAAATGGGCTAATAGAATTTCATTTCTTTTTTTTTTTGTAAAATGGACCAACAAAGACTTTGGCTAAGAGAATGGGCTGAAAAGGATTTTTTTTTTTAATTAATTTTTTGTAGGATGAATGAGAGGAACTCATTATTATTATTTTTTTTGAAAATAAAGATAAAGATAAAAATGCCCGGACAAAATATGGTGTTTACAGTTGCCGCTCTTTACTTGTTTCTTACTCAAAAAATATAAAGATTGTGACTTTGATATTTTGTTATAAGAGACAAGTAAAGATATGAACACATATTTTGTTCAGATGATGCATGATAGATGATGATAAATGTATGACAGAAATGATGAATGCTTAGTGTTAATGCAAAAAGTTCTGAAAGGTACTACCAGACGACCAATGCACAAAGACAGTGAATGGATGATGACAATGTGAAATGTTATTAGATGATTCTATGAAAATGCATCATTACAATGTTCTGATGAATGATGTCAAATAATTTCATATCGAATGCACGATGCGAATGCATTTAAAATTCGAAAGCGTGTAGAAAAGCATGTGAATTGTAAAGTATATGAAAATAGAATCTGTGAAAGCAAATGCATGTGAAATGTAAAAACATGTGAAAACAAGTACATGTGAAATCTAAGGTGAATGCATGTAAAAGCATAGTAAAGGCATGTGAAAATAAACGTGAAAGCAGTAAACATTTGTGAAAATAAATGTGAAAGCAGTAAAGGCATGTAAAAATAAATGTGAAAGCAGTAAATGCATGTGAAAGTGAATGTGAATTTCTGTGAAAGCAGAGTAAAATGTGAAAGCAAGTAAAGACTGTGAAAGTTGTAAATTGTGAAAGATGGTAAATTGTGAAAACTGTAAATTGTGAAAGCAAGTAAATTGTGAAAGCATGTAAATTGTGAAAGCTGGTAAATGATTGTGAAAGCAGGTAAATTATGAAAGCTGGTAAATGATTGCGAAAGCAGGTAAATGATTGTAAAAGCAAGTAAATTGTAAAAGTAATAAATGATTGTGAAAGCAGTAAATGATTGTGATTGAGACTGAGAAGTAAATGATCGGGATCGAGACTGAAAGGTAAATGATCGGGATTGAGGGTGAAAGTAAATAATCGGAATGAAGACAAAGAAAATGATTAAGATATAGACACAGAAGTCAATGATCAGGATCGAGATAGAAAAGTAAATGTTGGTGATTGATGCTATACGATGCTGAATGTCTGTGAAAGTATGGAAAATTAAATGCTTGGCTATGTGAATAAAGGAAATGCCTTGCATAGAAATTGAAAAGGGCATGATGGATGGAAATGAATGATCTGTGCATGATCTGATATATGATGTATATCTATGATATATGATATTTACAAAGAATAATGATTCATGGTGTAGAAATGCAATGATAGCGTGATGAATGAAGCAATGACTGTGATAATTGTGCCTAGGTGATTTAATAATATAAATGATGATGAGATGACTCCATGCAAAGTGAAAAAATTGTCCCAGTTTGGGGCATGAAAATGTTAATGGCATAAACATGATGAATATCCTAATTGAATTGATGATTAAAATGTTAACATCCTAATGTGATAAGAAACTTTGCACACGATAAATGATGTGATGGTATGGGAAATTGCAAGATGTGATGGTATGGAAAAGTACATGATGCGATCAATGTGATAAAAGAAAGTATGCAAAATTGAATGAATGCTCAATATGAATTATATGTGATGTTTGCTCATGGTAGATGATATTTACAAAACAATGCATGGATTCATATTGTAGAAAAGCAATGCCTAAGGATGATTGAATAATGTAATAATGATATGATGAATGAAATGACTTATAACTGCTATGCCTAGATGATCTGATGATGTAAGTGATAAATGCCCTAACATGATGAGATAACCTCACAAAGGAAACAAATTTGCCCCAGTTTGTGGTATGAAAAATGTTGATGGTATGAGCATGATAAATGTTCTAGATGATTTGATGATTAGGAATGTGAATGCCTTTAAGAAGACTTTATACATGATGAATGTTGTGATGATAATGGTGATAAAGCTTTAAACGAGATGAGGATGTTCCCAAAATTGTCCTAGTTTGCACCATGAATGTCCTATATGATTTGATGATGACAAGTGAAAGGTCCTAGATGATTTGATACTAAGAAATTTGCCCTAATTTGGCATCCAAGTATTGCTTTTGAGAAGGCTTTTGTCTGATCCAAGATGGGCTAGCTTGAGAATAACTTGCTTTATGATTCCCATTTTCCCTTTCATGTTTCCAACTCCTAATTGATGTCGTCTTCAGTTCCTGACCTTATTACACTTTGGACTTTGGTTCTTTTATCGATTTTGCCCCAATTCTTGTATGGATCGATATCTTTGGTTCCTGATTTGAACAAGCTTCTCTCTCTTTCATTTTTTTTGTTTTGCTCTGATTTTACCAAGACTACCCTTTCGAGTTTTCGATCAAGTGAGCTGTTTGTTTTCTTCATTTTTTTGACTTTTCTTTCATTTTTTTTTTGCCCGCTCTAATTCTTGCAATGATTGTCCTCTTAGATTTTGATCTAGCTAGCTCCTTTTTGAACTAGACATTGGCTTGAGTTGACTTGATTTGTTGTCTTGATGTCTTGATCATGCATGATGAGGATTTGATGATGAAGGGAAGAAAGGATAGAGGTGAGATGAAGGTTAGAATGAAAAGATTTGATTTGAAAGTGTATGATATTTACAAGATGAAGAATTAGAATGAAGTGTAAAGGATGTGCAATGCAGATGTCATTTGATTACTCATTTCATTAATTACTCGGCTAATCTGAATTAGAATTCATGATCAAGATTAAAACCCATTGCTATGTAACAAATATGCCTTGGATTGTTGACTCTTTATTCTATGAAGGATGACTCTTGTTTGATCAATGGCCCATTAATTGTCCCATCTTGACATCATTCATAAGCCAGATTCTGAATTGATGCATTTTTCCTAGACTATCCTTTTAGGTTTTCAATCTAATTTGCACTTTGCTCTAACTTTTGCCTAGACTGTCACTTTGATTTTTGAATCTAGCGAGGTTTTCTCTCTCTTTCCTTTTTTTTTGGCTCTAACTTTTTCCTGGATTTGTTTTCTTTCTTTTTTAGTTTTTGTTTTTTGGATCCAGCGAGCCTTTTCTTTTACTTTCAATTCTAAACACCCCTATTTTAAAATCAGCTTTACTTGTTTCTGGCCTGAGATGACTCTTTAGTGTGTGATTATTTCTTAGTTTGGAGTTTATGATTGATGTCAAGCGTGGAAGACCAAATGTTTCCTCCACTTTTGATATGTTTGTCCTTGGTGGATTGGTGCTGATCATATTTGATGTTTTACATATTGCAGCTTTCCTATCAATTATTAATAAATGCTCCAGTTGATGATTGAGCTAAAGTATTAGCGGCGGTACTTTATTCTTTGATTGTTGGCTGCTTGACCATTTTCCACTAAGTGTAACATTTGAACATATTGTTTTCATAGCCTCGGACTCACATTAAGATCATGATTGTTCATATTCATTTTAGCACAAGAATCAATTGATGAATTATCAAAATTATCTGTATGGGGTGAATATATTTGAAAGGAAAAGACTTTGAAACAGTGGAAAAGGAAGGAAGAATGTGTGGATGAAAAAAAGGAGACAATGTGTTAGAAGAAATATACACAATCATTTCATCATTTCAAAATATTTAGAAGCAATTTAAGGCTGTAGAAGCAGGCACTTTATTGCTAAAGTTCAAGAATTGCTAAAGTTCAAGTCAAGTCATGATTCTTATCCTTATTCCATAATGTCTCTTCCTCAAAAAGAAAAGGACTTCACATATTCCAAAGCTCTATTTAACTCATCGATGTTCAGCTTCAAGGCTAGAAATGACTTATTCAAATTTACTTTTCAGGAGTTCTTTAAATCAAGTCCTTTATTTCTCCCTCTTTCTTTTTTCTTTTTTTTTTCCTCTTTTTGATTGCTCATTATTCTCAAACACAATCTCTTGGATCAGATAAAATTTCTCTTGAATGAGCAATGCCTAGAGGCAAAATGATGCATTTTGATTTTTTTTTATAAAATGAAATGCTATTATATGATGCATGACTGATGCATATTGGGTGAAGTTTTTATTTTTTTTTATGTATGCTAATTATTGAATGATTTGAGAAAAAGAGATTCTTTTTTTAAAAAATTTATTGATGCATGCTATCTTATATGGGAAAAATACACGATGCAAACTAGGGTAGATAAGAGATGCGAATGCATGTTCAAATACTTTTTTTTCTTTTTTTATGGATGAAATTATGATAAGTAAAATGAAAGCATGAACGCATATCAAATGAGTTTTTTTTTTACATGGACTATGGGCGAGAAAAAAGATATATGAATAAATGCATGTCAAAATATTTTTATGTGTGTGTGTGTGTATGTTTTTTTTTTTTTGGAATTATGCATGAAAATGATGCATGAATGCATTCTTTCAATGAATGTATGCCATTTTCATGAATGCATGAAAATAAATGTCAAATGATTTTTTTTTTTTTGGATTATGTTAATGTGATGAGAATGAGAGTGAGTTATGTGTGTGGTGCGTGAATGCATGCCATGTATGCATGAGAGAAGCATGAGTAATGCATGCATGAGAGGAAAAAAATGCATGTATAGAGGCTGAATTTTTTAGTAAATGTAATGTATGAGTCATGTATTAAGAGAAATTTTTTGTTTTGATACACATAATGAAATGTAAAGATAATTTTTGTGCATACAATGAATGGACCATGAGGAGATTTTGTGTGCAATGGATGAGCTATGCAAGATTTTGTTTGCAATGAATAGGCATGCAAAATTATGTGAGGCATGGATTTTTAATACAATGAATGAGTTATACAAGATGAGTTTATTTTAATGCAATGGATGAATTATGCAAGATGATTTTTATATGTAAACCATGTAAAAGGAGGATGTAAAGGGATGCTCCTGTGTCCTAATTGGGTCAGACCTAGAAGACGGATATTAGCCACTATGCTTACCCTATTAGTGCTTTGGGATGGATCTAGACTTCTAAAGGTCATGATACCCAAATTGCCCCTATCCATAAGATAGAGACCCAACTCACGCAAGGATCACAACTAGGGATGAACCCTCTCAATATGGCTATTTAATGGCACTAGTAACAATCTGGGTAGGGTCTCACCATACGTCAAGTGAGTATGAAGCCCCTCAATGACAATGTTAAGACCCCTCATATTCCTTGAGTTGCACAAGCTTGGGTATAGAGCCAAAATTGTGAAATAGTGATTGTGCACTGTGTGTAAAGGGTATAGGAACCTTGTGATCTTGAAACTACCCTTTTCTGAAAAGGAAAACAACAAAACAATATATATTTAAAAAACAAAATTGACCACCCTAAGATTCTAAGAAAGAATAAAATAAAGTGTACTACCCTAAGATTCCAAATATATACAATAAATAAAAATCTATATCCTAAGGTTTGTATATAAAAATGTAGTGACATAGCAAAGTGCAATTAAAAGGTGATTATTATTTATAATGGTAAAAAAAAATACTTGATGAGAAGAATGCATGTGTTATGTATGATTACAGTATGCACTATTTATGCAAAAAAAAAATGCATGTTTACATTGAACGTTACATGATGCATGATAAAAGAAGGAAAAGAACATGCTCCCTTGTGTCCCAACAAGGTGGGGCCTAATGTTTGATGGTATGGTCGACCTTATTTGAGGTAGCTAACTAATGTCATTCTAATAGTGCACAGTTTCTGGGTGGATCTAGAACCCTGAAAGTTACAGTCCCCAAGTTGCCTTTATCAATAAGATAAAGACCTAGTTCCATGAGTTAAACCACAGGGACATGAGAGTCACAATATGGCAACCCATAGTTCTAGTAACAACCTGAGCAGATGAATCAATGACTATCAGGGAAACACAAGCTCCACAATAACAACATCAAAACCCCTTCTTGCCCTATAGTTATCCAAGGCTTGGGTATAGAGCCCAAATACTGTGTGAAGACAGTAATAGTGAAAGTGTGTGTAGGGAGCATATGTATTCCTACAAGACAAAGCCAAAACAGCATATATATATATACAAAAGTCATCTACCCTAAGTTTTGAGTAACAGATAATTACAGATAAGATAGACAAATATGTACAGAAAGAAATAAGAAGACAATTATTTACAAAAATAAAACAAAGGTGTTATGAAGGAGAAAACAAATATTATAAAGTTATAATTATTTGCATAATTCACTCTAATAGGCTTAACTCTCAAAATATCCCCCAGTGGAGTCGCCAAACTATCACAATGTACCCGGAGGGCATCGCGACTAGGGAATGACGACCGATTTTAAAATAATAAAATGAAAAATAGGAGTCGCCACCAACTTTAATTATGGCTAAAATTGGAAAACCTTTTGATTTGCAAACTAGTCTTTTAAAAGAGATTTGAGGTTCGAGAGTCTGATTATGATTAGGAAAAGGTGGAAACTTAATCCCACTGCACCCCTAATATATCCACGTAAATACGGTTACCTTAGAGCTCATTATGCAAATTAATTATAATTTTAAAATATTTATTTTCCTCAAAAATCATAACAATTATACAAGAAAAGAATAAAAGAAAAGAAAATGATACAAGAAAAGAATAAAAGAAAGGAAAATTAATTTTTTATTAAATTGCATTCTCTTTCAATTTAATTTTCTTTTCTTTTATTCTTTTCTTGTATAATTGTTATAATTTTTGGTAAAAATAAATATTTTAAAATTATAATTAATTTGCATAATGAGCTCTAAGGTAACCGTATTTATATGGATGTATTTGGGGTGCAGTGGGATTAAGTTTTCACCCTTCCTTTATTATAATCAGACTCTCAAACCTCAAATCTCTTTTAAAAGATCAGTTTGCAAATCAAAAGGTTTTCCAATTTTAGCCATAATCTAGTTGGTGGCGACTCCCATTTTTCATTTTATTATTTTAAAATCGATTGTCATTCCCTAGTCGTGGTGCCTTTCGGGTACATTGTGACAGTAGCTAACAACTATCAAGCCAAAATCCTTTTTCATAAAATGTATTCTTTATTTCTTGTTTTAATTTTAGCTTTATTTCTTTGTAAATAAATATTTTAAAATTATAATTAATTTGCATAATAAGCTCTAGGGTAACTGTATTTATATGGATGTATTAGGGGTGCAGTGAGATTAAGTTTCTACCCTTCCCTAATTTTAGCCATAATTAAAGTTGGTGGTGACTCTCATTTTTCATTTTATTATTTTAAAATCGGTCAACATTCCCTTGTCACGGCACCCTCTGAGTACATTGTGACAGCTACACTGACGTATCCTCTGGTACAATGAAGAACTCAAAGCCATGTCATTCTTGAAGAAAATACTTGTGTGTTTGATGGATTTTAATTAATTAAACAAAGTGTGTTGATGGATTTTAATTTTTGAAAGGAATTTAATTGACAAAGATAAATCATAAACATAATTAATTTAAACAAAAGATGCAGACATATAAAACAATTAACCTAAAATGAGGGTTCTAATTACTATTTTTCTTCTTTTATTCTTAATTTTATAAACACAAAATTCATTTAAAATCAAAGAAACAATTAGATCACTTTTTTTTGTTTTGTTTTGCATAATTAAATTACCTTGAAACTAATTTGTTCAATTCCACTAGAATACTAAAAAAAATTTAAGATAGACATTTCATAAACTCTTTTTTTATATAAATCAAAATGATCAAATATTAATTTTGAGCCAAATTAAATAAAATCTTTTTTATTCATTTTAGACCAAAACAAACCTACTAACTAAACTAAACAATTGAAAATCTAATTCATAAAATAAAGAAAACACTAACAAAATAAAAACAATAATAATAAGAATAAAAATAAAAGTAATTTTGGGGGTGGGGCTCATCACCGCACCCACTCTCCATTCACACACACATGGATTCTCTCTCTCACTCAAACTGATAGCCCACTCCCTTACTTAACACACTCACACCAAACACAAAACATACACACATGGACCCCATAGAGAGAGGAAGAAATAAAGAGAGAATTCGGGAGAGATAGAGAAAGCTCCGTGAGGAGGGAGAGGATGGAGATGAGGAGGTGGCACCGGCGACCAAAGGTGGTACGATTTCTGTTTTTCTCTTTTTTTCTGTTTCCTTTTCGAAATTGTGAATCTGTGTTTATCTTTGACTTGGGATTGGAAATTTCAGGTAAGTTGAAGAGATGGTAGTGATTTTGAACTTTTCTGAAGTTTTTATAATGATTCTGATGGGTTTATGTGATGGTGGTTGTTGGAAGTTGTATTCGCTATGATCTTGGTGAAGATTGGGAAGAAGATGATGATGGTGTAGGTTCTCTATTATTGTCCCTCTCAAAAATTAGTTCCTATTCGCTGAAATTGGCCTCTGTGATTTTCTGAATTTGCTCCTAATCCTTGATGATGAACCCCCGCATTTATACATGCTTTGTCAATTTAATTCAAATTTTTCACATTGATTTTCCCGGATATCCAGTATTTTATGCTATTGATTGAGGGATCTTGGTCTTCTGATTATTGCTAACTTTACTAGTTATTGCTGACTTTACTGACTACATACCGCTGATCATCTTCCCTAGGAGCTACTTTTTCTGAATTTTACGTTCTGCGATCCATTCTTGCTCCTCTATTGTCAAAGACAGGCGCTCCTCTTCTTTTTTATTTTTTTATTTATTTATTTATTTTAACAAAAGAAGATAAAGGATGAAACAGTGCAGAAGAGTAATTTTTTGATTTTTTTTGAAACAATAAAAGGAAATGGGCTAACAGAACTTCATTTTTTTTTGTGTAAAATGGACCAACAAAGACTTGGGCTGAGACAATTGGTTGAAAAGGATTTTTTTTTATTAATTATTTTTAGGATGAAGAATGGAACTCATTATTATTATTTTTTTCAAAAATAAGGATAAAGATAAAAATGCCGGGATAAAATATGGTGTTCACACTAAGCAGCCTTTTAAAAAAAGCTCAAGCCTCACTTCACATTCATTGTCTTCTCCAATTTTCCTCATCAGATTTTCTTTTCCGGTTAAGTTGCCTCTGCTCTAATTGCTCCACACTGCTCCGTGCCTTTGCTTTTTGTGAGCTGCTTTGGGCATCTGCTCTGCTCTGCTCCATTAAAATCCTCGCTCCTCTTTCGGTTCCCGATGGTGTTGTTCTTGTTTGTCAAATAGTACCATAATTGAAGCTCTTCAGAAGGGTGGAATCGGCAACTGGGAGGAAGCGTAGTTGTGCAAGCTGCAGCTTTGGGAAATAATTGTGTTGTGTAAGCTACTGTTTATAAATTTTAATCTAGCTCTCACTAGTGAAAGCGGTGGCTGGGTAAGGTGGCGTGTTGTGATTGGCTGTGATGAGAAAATTGTGCCTTTTGGGGGGTGATGGAATTTGATTGATGGATGGTGAAGGGGTGTGTGTGTGTGTCTGTGTGTGTGTGTGTGTCTGTGTGTGTGTGTGTGTTTTACTTTTTGCATGTCAGAAATGAAGCACCACCCATTTTTCTTGTAATTTCCAAGGTCCTCATGCAATAAAGTCAGGAACCACTCCCAGTTTTCCTTATTTTCCACATCCACTACGGCATATGCAATGACGAATATATGGTTGTTGGCATCTTGTCCTATAGCAGAAAATATTTGCCCACCATAGTAACCTGTTAAAAAAGTACTATCTAATCCAATCAATGGTATGCACCCTGCCTTGAACCCACTCTTACATGCTTCAAGACACTCATAAAACTTTTCAAACTGTGGTGCTCAATTAGGAATGAGAATGACATTCATTTTCATTGTAGATCCTTGGTTGCTCCTAAGTAATTCCCCACAGTAATCCCACAGCATTCCATGTTGCTTCTTCTCATTACCTTCCACTATGGCTCTTGCCTGTTTTAATTATTTGAAAACTAGTGCCCTATTCAACTTCAGCATACACTTCCTTTTCAAGTACTCGGTAGCCTCACCGTGTTTCAAAGTTGGTTGTTTTTTAAGTCTTCTAACAAGCATCTCAGTAACCGACTTCCTATTGGCTTGACCATTCTTAAAGACTCTACTGCAAATGTGTTCCTTAAGATAACTTTTTGATTTCAAAAGTTTTGTTAATAGCGCTCCATGCATAATAAGTCAACCATGGACACCCTTTGGTTTGGCACTTAGCCCTACATCTCAATTTATCATTCTTCACCCATGTATCTCTCTTCCAAGATGTACAGTGTAATGCTTGACAGCATTCTTAAATGCCTCTAGGGTCTTAAAATCCATTACTTTCTCAAATTTCACATTACCAAATGTGCTATCCTCATCAAATTGTTGTTGAGTAGGTCTACTATTACCTTTATCTTCATAAGTAAGAGGTGTCTTTGTAACATCCCTAATTTTTCCTTAATATAGTATTACTTCATCTTAATTTTTAATTATTTAGATAGTGTAAGGATATTTTTAGGCAAGAAATATTCAGAAATAATCATTAAAGAGTAAACTATAGAATAATATAAAATGATATTTATATCTTTGTTGCTCAAAATTTCGATATATTATAAGATTTAGTAGTTGTACAACCTGGAACTTAGTATCAAAATGTGAAATTTTAATCATTCCCTTAGGTTTTATTAAAATTATAAATATGCCACTAGATGATAGAAAATAATTTTATAAATAATTAGCTACAACAAAAGCCAACAAAAATCTTAAAAAAAGCTTAAAGAGTATAAAAAATTATTTAAAGAAAATGAGAAAAAATTATAAATACATTTAAAATATAATTTTAATAATAAACAATAATATTTAGTAAATTTGTATAATATTAGTATAATTACAAAAAAACAAATCTATCATGGGGTGTAAAATAAACTCTGAAAAATCCTAGAAAAATAACTCTAAATCTTATAAAACTTTTTTTTAACTAAGTTATGATATTAGACAAAGAGGACCACAAGATAGGACTCTCCATTAAACCATGGATAGTGTTAAAAATCACATTGATCTTTAATTTATTAATTTTGACTTAAATAAAGCTTAAAATACCTAATTAACTACTTAAGCTTTAAGATAATTTTTCTAAATCTTGATTAATCTCAATAATAGTCTTAAAATAAATTAAATGAAACCTAGAATAGCTTAGAACTCAGTCTCATAAAATAATAATAATAATAATAATAATAATATATTTAAAAAATAAAAGATATTTCATATGACATATCATCCAAAGCTAACCATTTTTTGACTAAAAATTTCAAAAAGGATGAGCTTGTCTCCTTATCTTGATAGACAGCTTAAAATTCACATGGGAGGTTGCAAGGATTTTATATACTTTATTTATAGATAATTAATTATTTTAATTAATTTAAAAATAGACCAAATTAAGGTAAAAAAATACATTGAAAAATACTAAAAATTGTACAAAAAATTCATAAAAATTATAGATAACGTATAAATAAAGGAAAAATATGTTCTTGATAATAGATTAAGAAAAAGTAATTTTTATGATTATTTTATGAATTACTAGTATATGTAACTTTAAGATAAATATGCCAAATTTGTCATTTTTATATATTAATCATTCAAGACAACTTGCCACCCTCTATAACTCTATTAGGCATGTTATTAGACATGTAGGCTGTCAAAGAAGAAAAAAAAAATAATTTAGAAATAGTTAAATAAATTATTAGTTAATTAATTCCTAATAAAACTAGCAACAGTGTAAAATACCAAATAAAATATAAATAATTATAAAAAATTATATAAATTTTGTGAATCCTTGTATTATATCTCTAATAATCTTATGATGATATTTTATTAAAAAATAAGTTATTTACTAATTAATTAACTTAATTAAGATTGACTAGTTTAAGTAAATTTACCTTATTTTGAATAATTAATTATTAAATTATATGTAAATATATTAAAATTTACTAAATGTATTTAAATCATGTCATTAAAATTTTATGTCTTTAAATGATAATTGAGAATTTATTAAATTATTTAGTGTTAGTTTTAATATTTAACTAATTAAACTAATTAAATATAACAAATAAATTATGAATTAGTAATATTTTAATCCTAGCCTTTCTCTATAAATAGCACACCTTTAAACACAACTCTATACTTCATTCTTCTGCCTAAAATCTATCAAAAATTGTAGCCACCATTTCTCTCTTCATTTCCTTCATTTTCACACAAAAACACTTATATTTTTTTTTTTGTAAAACACCCCCCAAACCATTACCTCTTTTTATCACCATCCAACATCAACACTTCCCAACCTTCATACATGAATTTTAGTTCTTAAAAAATGTGTAGATAAGTTGAAAAAGTAGTTGATCTATGCCCTTGGTGTAGCTAAATTTCTAAGGCTCCTAGAACAAGTAGGGTTTTCTTTCACTTTTAAGCTTCATATATGATTTTCTTGTATGATATTGTGCTATATGATACTCAAAGCTTATATCTATTGTTTTTAATATCTTTGAATGATTTAAAGATGGTGACATTAAACACTTAATCTATGTGTATATGATGCATGTTATTATCTACTTATATGGTTGAAAATTATGATTAAAGATCATTTTAAATTTTGATTATCTTTCTTCAAATATCTAAATGTTGTATAAGTTTGTTTTAATGTGTTAAACCATGTATTGTCAATTAATAAAGCCTTGTCCACAAGATATGGAGTTTTAAGGTAATATAGCTTGGTTTTGATCTCATTATGTACTTGATTATAAAATATTTTTGGTTCATGAAAAGTGTTTTATTTAATTCACTATGATGAATGGATTCTAAATCTTTGAGCTTATGATATTTAGTTTAGTTTATATGTCATGTTTTTCTTGGAACCATTCTCTTGGAACCATTAAAATTTAATAAGAGATAAAAGACACTAAAATCTATTTAATTTAATCAGGACCTTTGTTATGGACTTATGACTTTATAGACATTATATAGACTATTATGAGTCTTTATAACTCACTTGGACTTGACGGATACAGTTTATGAACATATTTGGACTCGAACTATGAATCTTGAATCATGAATCTTGAACCGTGGACCTTGGACTATAAATATTTGACCTGATTATACATTTATTAATATTAAAAAATATTGTTTACAAATACTTAAATTTAAGCTCCCATTAGGAACATGAGATGTAAACTAGCTAGTTTCTTGCTTGAAGTGAGTTCCTAAAGCATGGGTATAATTTTGATTAGTTTCTTGAAAGGTTCCATGCTCTTTTATTTGCTTTATGATTATATCCTTGTATAGATATGTTTTTATCTATGTTGAACATGTAAAGATAATTTACCTATATATTTTCTAAAGATAGATTTTAAAGGATTTTTAGTGTATTTTAGGCATATGGAATTAGTAAAGAAAATATTATACAAATACTTGAAATTAAATTATTATATGATTAAAATCTAAGTTAAGTATATTTATCATAAACGAAATGAGTTTTATTATAAGAGTGTGATTTTGTGTTCAATGATAATTACAAAGAAATATGGGTTTTTATGAATATTTTAGGAATCCTATGTTGTTTGAAATTTATGTGCAAATATGGAGATCTTGTGGTCTACATGTGAATATGAAAGAAATTGTGGAAATTTTATGTAATTTTCATAGTTTACGTATACTATATGCGCTATGTAAAATGGATACATGAATAAGTGATACCTCGGGCTCCGCCTTGTGGTGGACAAGGACTTGATAATCATTTAGACTGGCAGTTACTGAATCACACCTTGGGCCCTGCCATGTTAGTGGACAATGACTTGGTGTACATTGTAGTAATGCTTTGGGTACCACCATGTTAGGGGACAAGGACTTGACATTCACTGATCTGACTAGGGGACGCCCTAGCAATGAGAGCTCTCACAGATCTGATATAAAACAAACTTTATAGACTATAACCATTAAAAAGGAACATGTATTATAAAAAGGAGTTTATAGTACACTTACACTTCTTTTATTGTATTTTTTTATGATTGATATTATGAACTTCCATCTCGCTTGACACTAGTAAAATATAAATTGAAGTTAATATAAAAGATTATATCTTACTGCACTTCCACGCTATTCTTAGTATTTTTAGGATAAAGTGGGACTCCCCCTGGAAGCATCACCCTACTGGGAGACTTCTCTCACCCCTTTTTTTGATGTTTCTAGATAGCATGGATCGTCATTAGCAGTGAAATGATATAGCCTTGGACTTAATTTCAAAATAATTAGATTCTATTGTGTGTGATAGATAGAATCTTTATTAAATGTTACCAGACTTTGGATATGTTATATTGTTGTATTGAAGTTTTCTTTATGTATCTTGAATGTGTAATATGTACTGTACCCTATGAATTAATATTGGTAGTGAACTATATTTTCTATAGATGATGGTTGTCTAAACTGTGGGAATTACTGATTATGTTAGGAAATATATATATATTCTTTGACATTTAAAAATTACCCTTTAGGTTGCTGGAAGAAAGTGTATTACTGTGAAAGTGTAATTTGGAAAGGTTCTGATTAAGGAAAAACTTGGTATTTAAGCATATCCATTGTGACACACCTCTCTTTCCTAGGAGCCTGCAAGCTGCACGATTCATAGTTGATATATATTATTCAGATATAGGACTACGAATAAGAAACAATCATAGCAGTTTTAAAAAAAATTCTACAAATTTATAGATTAATAATACTATGCTAGGTAAATATTATCTAAAATAATTATTAATAAGGTGAAATAATTTAGAGCTTAGTAGAGTGTTATAGTCTTCAACTCCTCAAATTTCCATGACTTCATTCTATCATCATCCGATGGGCTCATCATCATGACTATAAGCATCACTCCATGTAAAGTATGATTGTCTATGCCCTATTATTATAGTAAAAAAAACAAGAAATAAATAAACCACATCATAAAGAATCATAAAGAAATAATATACATCAAATATACACAAAGAAAGCACACCATAAAAAATAATAAGGACACATATACATATACCTCTCCCCATATCAACATGGACCTCAAAGTCTGATAAGCCTTCATCATTTCCTTTAGAAGATGAAAATACATGATCTATAGTGGTTTTGCTCCCCTTACTAGACTCAGTTGTATACTTCTTTATTTTTTCTTACTAACAGCAACAACTTTAACACTTTTGTCAATCTTCACACCTTTTCCTTTTGCCTTCTTTGCAAGTGAATTTCCTTTCCTTTCCTTTCCTTGATAGGTAATTCCTTCTTGCTCCTATTTGCAGCTTGTTTTCCCTTGCACACTTTTCTAGGTAATTTAATACCCTTGCCTTTCTTTGTTGTTTTCTTCTTCTTCTTTGTAGCTTCCATTTCCATCTCCAACTCACTATCCATTTGTTCAACAACTAAATGGGGCCTATAGAGGTCATCTTCTATGCTTTCATAAGAATTAATGGACTCACTATCACTGTCAACATCAATCAAAGATGTTGGATGCTTTCTTCCCTTTTTCTCTCCAACAGCAGCCTTACCGTGAGTTTCTTTGAGAATTGGATGCTCTGTTCCCCTTTTCTCGCTCACAACAGCCTCACCATCATGATCAGTGTTAAGCTCAGCTTTAGATTGGTTCCCATGGCCATCCAAAGATGCATCACCATCCTCCAAGGCTATAACATTTGGACAAAGCTCTAGCTCCTCAATAGGGTGCTCAAAGTACAAATTAATGAAACTATCATTATTTTTACAATCTTTAACCAAGTCCAAAAGATCCTTGTTTGTTTTCAATTCTCTTAACACCTTACTAAGGTCTCTTCCTGGTTTGCATTTCCAGTAACAATTCAAAACCTTATGATACCCTAATTCCTTATAGTAACCTGCCACATAAAACACATTTAGTGTGTCCTCATCAACAGCCAACAAATGTTCTACATGTCCACCTTCATAAATTAGTTCCCCTATAGAGTTTCGAACAAAGTTGCCTCCATGATGAAAGCACAAATTCAACCACTCCCCTATCTGCATTCGCAAAGAAAACTTATTATTATTATTTTTTTGTTGAAAAAACTATTTACACTATTCATTTCTTCACTAAAGTTGCCATCAACCCTAAACCCTTCGGCCAAAAATAGAAACCCTAAACCCTTTGGCCAAAAAAGGAAACCCTAAATCATGTTTTTCATTTTCCCCAAACCCCAAATATATAAACAACGACAAGGAGACATGAATGGGACCATAAAGACTAAAATAATGGAGACCAAAGACATGATTGGGACTATAGACACAAAGATTTTATAGGACCACCGCACAACATAATACATTATTCTTATCTTTGAATGATGCGATAAAAGCTACAAGAAGAAGCTTCAAATACGCAGCACGAACTAATACAATCAAATGGTGGTGAAAGACAAAAGCAATGAATCACTGGGTTAGGGTGATGGTGAAGGTGAAAGATGATGTGCGGTGAAAGGTAAGGGCATAGGATGCTAATGTTAATGGGTGAAAGGGATTAGGATGAGATTGAGTATGGAAAAGGGAAGGATGAAAGGTTTAGGATGAAGTTGATTGTCGAAACTAAAATGACGTCGTTTTCAGCTTTGCATTGATAATCTAGAAGGCCACAGTGTAACGTTATGTGACGCATCATCAAAACCGTCATGGCGCACTAACGGGAGTGGCTCTAGGGACTAACATGACCTATGGTTTACAATTTTAGAGACTAAATAGTTACTTTTCAAATTTCAGGGACGAAAGTACTCACGCGGATAATTTTAAAGACGAAAGTGATATTTTACTCATTTTTAGGAGGAATTACTGCATAAAAAAATGATATTATTTGGAATCTTTGTATTTTGATATCTGCATTGGTTTCATTTTGCTTTGAACTAGACTAGTTAGGGTTAGTTGGTCAAGCTAAATGAATAAAAGGTGTCTTTACTAATTCTACAGTGATCTAGCAAAAAGTTGAGAAGTGATTTTTTTTTTTTGGGTTTAAACATAATTCTTGGTTGGTTTCTTTTATCATCCATGAAATTGCCTTTTTTTTTTTGTCTTTTCTATCCTAAGTAGTTATTGAGGTATTATATTAGTTGCTTCAGGTCTCATATGTCAGTTTCATATTATGACAGAAGAAATTTCACAGTGGAACTTAGTAACTGAGAATTGGATTTCATATAACCCAACGTATGCTGTTGACATAGACTAATAAGCATAATTTTTTACATTTCATGCAGCCTACTTCTTTTAATTGTATTCTATCAGAGGGTTCCAAATCTTATTGGAGGCAGTTTTGATGACTCAAAATCATCAATAGGCTTGTTACTGTTTACCTTGCTAGCAATGAGCATCTCTAAGGCTTCAGTTCCATTCTCCTGTATATACCTCTCAGCATGCAGTAAGAAGTTTTCTTTCTTGACGAATAACTCCCTCCACTTCTTTAACCTGCTTATGACTGCTTGGGCATTCAAGGTGATGCATGAACGAATAAGGTTATTGTAAACATATGAAGCTCGTCCAAAGTTCGGTATGGTGAGGCTGAATATGATCATTAGCTTAATGTAAGGCCAGAACTGGAACCTGAAGTTAAAGATGGGAATGAAGAAGTTAATCAAATCCATGAATAGAGTAAACAAAGGACATAAAAAGAAAGATCAATTGCTAAAACTCTGTTCAAGAATAATCACACTTAATGCAATTCCGACTTTAAGGAGATTTTAGATGATAAAACTAGTAAAAATATAGACACAAATAAAATGGTAAGTTGTAATGATTATGTCCGCTAATTTTATTATATTACTTGGCTTAGTACCAAATAAAGTTAAAAGGCGTAAATTAGCTAGATATATCTATGCAATTGAGCTTCACCAAATGAAATGCAAAAGTTAGTAGAGAACTATAAAAGTAACAACTTGAGAAAATGCAAACACTGTTAATCTTATGACCTTACTACAAATGTGTCTCGCATTCAGATAAATTCAAAGAGCATATCTAGATGATTTATTGGATGAGAAAATAATCTAGTGTTCACAGTTCACACCAACTCATACTCTCATTCAAACCAAGCTTCTTTTTGTGATTATAGCGGTGAGAGGATGAACAGCATGTATGATATAATGCTTGTGGACCTCATGTATGATATCAAAATAAGCTAGCATGTTTCGAATGAAGAAACCTGCAATTCTGCAGTGTGCAGCTGCTTTATGACCATATTTTACTGCAGAACTGACCCTACAGGTTTAATAGAGTAAAGTATAATAGAAATGTTTTCTGTGGGAAATTGGAAATGCATTGTTTTATCCTCCCAAAATTATCATAGAGTTAAATCATGTCCTCAATCAAAAAGTAAATACCTAAATAAACAATCTTATTGAAATTCAATGTTATCAATGTTCTTTCCATAATACAGGGTAAACAATTTACCATGAAAGAAGCCTCAGGAAAGCATGCTCAAAGAGGTAGATCAACGAGAGAAGAATCCAATATGACATCAAATCCCTAGTTTCTGAATAGGAATCAGTCTCGATTGCATGTACGGAAGCACATCTGTCAAGAGCACATGCAACCACAATCATAAACAACAAAGAGCAATTAGTGAAAGGATGATTTAAAGGGTTTCAACTTTTAAACACGGCAAAACACAAGGTAAAGTAAGCATGAATCAACCAAAAAGAAAAACATTGTGAGAGAAAAACAAAATAATACTCTTGAGAAATGTTCCCAATCAAATTAACAGAAAGGTAAGAAACTTACAGAGGATACCCCAGAGCAAGCAGAGGCCTAAAAATGAAACCCCAAAAAAAAAGAGAGAGAGAGAGAGAAAAAAATCAATGAACTTGCAAGGAGGCCAAAAGGGTCAATAAGAAAAAAATGTACTTGAAAGTAAGAGACCATCTACAACATTGAACAAGTAATATGAAGAAGATACGTGCAAAGATATGGGTAATTTTATACGTGATCAGCATCAGAACTACGAAACCATACAAAACCAAAAAAACGAAGGATATTATTATCTGTATGCAATTTGCATACATACCATGCCAAATGATCAATGCAATTGAGAGCGAGTTTGAGGAACCACGAGTAACCCATGTGTGATGGATGGATGTCCCTCCCTTCAGTCCCTTGTGGAGTTGTCTGTAGTCAGAGAATAACAAGAATGCAGAAGTGATGGGGTTTTGTGGGAAATAAAAAAGGCATGCTAACAGTTCAGTTGAGTTGAGTTGAGGAACACAACACGGCTAAGGAAAAAGACGAGTCTTCGTTGGTAAGTTGCAAGGTTCACTATAAAAGTAGCTAGGGGGGCTGGCAAGCAAAGTGGAAAAGCGAGGAATCAGTCCCCATGTATTCTTCCGACCAGAAAGAAAACACTCCTACTACGTACGTCTCGTGTTCCTTCACACTTGCATATTTATAGTACATTATTTTCTTTTCTGAGAAATATATTAGATTAGATTGTTTATTGTCTGTGTTTATTTATATTTCTTCTCAGTACACCAAACAAAAAATATTTCTTCTCAAATCGATTTTTTAAAATTATCTATAATTTTATATATGTCAACCTTTGATTGACAGAGTTGAGAAGAAGTAAACAAAAAAAAGGGAATGAATAATTGAATCGCCCGTACCTACTAAAGGTACACTATCATAGGAGTCTCTATATCTAGTTCGAATCAGAAATTAAATTGCAAATTAAACTAAAAAGTTGAAAATTAGACAAATCCCCCATATCAATCCCTTTTAAATTTTATATAAAATAAATTGGTTTCTTTAGAAAAAAATTTGGGCAATATGATCATTCCATAAACAAATACTCGAAGAAGTTCTACCAATTAAAAATATCAAACAAATTAGTCACTCCATATAAGAATTAGTTTGACTTTTTTAATGATTTTTAAAGGACTAATTCATCCTTTTTTATTTTAGATAGACCAATTTGTCCAATGCAAAATTTAATAGGGACAAATTTGAATGTTATCTTTAAATTAAAACCAAATAAATCTATATTTTGATTGTTTCTTAACTTTATTAATTTTGATTAATTTTAGTGTTAGCTTTTAACTTGATCAAATTTAATTCAAATCGTACTTTAAGCATCTAATTAGGGGTTTAAACGCCGACGGTGTATATGGAGATCGTTTTGTGGACAAAGGTTTATCCCATTAAAGGAATTCTCGCTTCGAGGGGATTAATCACTACTATAATCATTGGTAACTCAGGGTAACCCAAAAACAAAATTTAATTCAAATCGATTAATATTATATTATGTACTTTTCTTTATTAAATTCATACTTACATTCCTTTAAAAAAAAAGTTATACTTATATTTAGAACAATTTTGATTTATCATATATTTTTAGCTTACTTTTCATTTTAAATAAGTATTATATTATACATATTAAATAAATTAATTTTTATTTCATTTTTAATATCTTGGATTATTTTTACTTTAAATTTTTTTTAGTTAAAACAATGTCGTAAAAGTTATTATAAATTTTTTTTGTTTTAATAAGTTGTTTCAAATGGTCTCATAATATCAAATTTTGAGTAAGGGCAGAGAATGATATAAGAAAATCGGAGACAGAATTTATAGCCGACCTAGAAAGATATAGCAAATTTTAAGGTATATGACCACACCCTTTTATTCAATTTTGCAAGCTCAAAATATTCACACAATTTTTTCCGAAAAATTGTATCCTTCTCGGAAACATTTTTCTTCACTATAGAGAAACAAATATTATTTGTACGTCAACAGTGTATATGAAAAAAAAGCGTGATAAATTCTTCTAGTTACTCACTGGTTTTTTTTTAATGAATAAAAAAAATTATGTTGCTTCATACATGTGCCAGATTTTATCATGTTATAAATGTTATAAATTTTTTTAATAGAAGTCGATTTAAATTGATTTCCTTTTAAAGATCAAGTTTCTCACAAATATTGACCTTATAAAAGATCAACTATAATAGCCTTTTCAATTGTCAACAATAGCTCGAAAGTCGATTTAAATAAACTTTTGTCACTACTCTAATAATATGTCAAAAATCAATTTAAATCGACTTCTGAATGATGCAAGTGTATGTTAAAAGTATACTTAAATCAACTTCTGATATTGCTCTGACAATGTTTCTAAAATTGATTTAAATCAACTTTACATTAAAAATAGAAATAGACACTGCTCTGATAATTGAAAAAATTGTTAAAAATTTGTAATTTAAATAGAGTTGATTTGAATCGACTCCTATTAAATTAAAAATGGGACATTTCTGTAACCAATTAAAAACCAATGCATCTATGTAATTAGTTATTTTTTTTAATTTTATGTATGTAAAAAACCCTAACTCACTACAACTAAATATTGTGTTTTTTTTTCCCTTTCTATGACTTAAAAAAGGGGCACTAATGGAGTTTAATTTTATTACATTGTCAATGTAAAATAATTTTACAAAGATGTTCAATTATGTGTTGCCACTTTAATAAATGTACTGGCAATAAATTAGAAAATTTTGCAAATAAAAGCACCTGATTAATTGACGTTGCATTAAAATTAAACTCAAGTACTAATAATATGATTTATCCACAAATAAAATGCACCATTGATCCATTTTTCTTCAAAATTATCCGGGCATCATGCATGACATACTGCATCATTATTCCCCAAAACCACTTTAACAATTTATTAAAGACAATATCTCAAGTGTAGCAAAAGAAAAAGTAATATTAGCAATGCAATTACAAATAATGCTAGTGCTAATTAACTTGCCACACCATTAAGATCTAGAAATTATTTCCTCCAATAATATGATTTATCTACAAATAAAATACACCATTGATCCATTTTTCTTCAAAATTATCAGGGCATCATGCATGACATACTGCATTATTATTCCCCAAAACCACTTTAACAATTTATTAAAGACAATATCTCAAGTGTAGCAAAAGAAAAAGTAATATTAGCAATGCAATTACAAATAATGCTAGTACTAACTAACTTGCCACATCATTAAGATCTAGAAATTATTTCCGCCAAAGTAAGGAGTAGCTATCGCCACACCTTTTTATCTAATATCATTCCCACTTAGGCTTACTTCTTTTCAATATCCTAAAATATCCTCCTCTTTCATAATTAATAATTTATTGTTACTTCAATATTATTCAAAATGTAAAAAGTTAATATTTTAAAAGAAATATGTTACTATTTGTACCATGAGTTGATTTGTTATTGTTGCAGTTCATGCTATTTAATTATTTTATTTTTATAAAATAAAATTTTTTATTTTATTTAATATTTTTTATATTTTTTTAAAATTTTCCATTCAAATATTCAAATATTTATTAAAGTTTTATATCGGATCAATTGATAATTAATTTAATATTCAAATATTTAATATTTATTAAAGTAGCATATTACCACTAAAGATTATAAGTATTTATAACTTATGTGTTTGATATATATACCATTTATCCTTTAAGCACTTGTATACAATTTAATATATAATTTATGTGTTTAATATTCATGTATCTAATGTGCATACCACTTAATATTGCACCAAAAAAATACCATTTAATATATATACATACTCAATATTATACCATTTAGCATTTATATATTTTTTTAGCAAGTACTTAACGTCTATAGAATTTTATCAAATAATAAATAAATATAATTTACTCTAATATTGAAAAAAAACAAATACGTATATTGTATAAATTCCTTAATTTTTGTTGAAGTTTTTAATTTTATTTTCATTTTTAAAAATTAAGAAATATAATATATTAAATTATTTATTTAGTTTCATACCATGTACAATTAGAATAAAAATGTTATGCTAATAATTGTTGTTTGGTTGACATATAATCAACTCATTTAAGGTATTTCGATAATATGTGAGATATCAAACATATTAAATAATGTAACAAGATATATAACTAGATGGTAATATAATTTTTTAAACATTATAGTGAATATAATTAAATCTTAAATTAATGACTATTTTTAATTCAAAATTTATTATGTTTACAATAATTTACTGAAGTTATTTTCATTTATAATATTTACAAAGCATTAAAATAAAAAGTATAAAATAGGGTAACGTCTAAAGAAAGTCATGTGAAATAAAAATCATAACTCAACTGTAAACTTTCTTTAAGATTAAGAGAACCATTTGTGACAATATTATATTTTTCATTTTTATGAGAAAAATAAAATTTAATATATTTCATAAGAAAAATATCCAAAAATAATTTTTTTTACTGAAATAAAAATATCACAAAAGTACAATTAAGAAATATCAGAATAATTTTTTTAAAAAAATATTAATAATATTGAGTTTGAATAAAACTAGAAGTGACAATTCATATATTGATGTTATAATTATGAAAGAGAATAGAAAATATTTTAATAAAATTACACTAAAATTAATTTGAATGTGAGTGACAATAGATAAAAAGGGGTGGCTAAAGTATTGAAATCCCGTGGCACTTGCCCTTTCGGCATGCCGGCTGCATGTTGCACAAACAATCTTCTTCAGTGCATTGTCTCTAATTAATCTTCTTCCGATCTTCATGCACCACAATCAGTTCAAGCTTTCAAGCAATCCCTTTTTTATGAACACCCTCTGCCCTCCACATTCACACTGATCTTCCAGGCTTCCTATATCATTGATCTCCAAAGAATGGCCTGTAGCAGATCATAGGCACCCCCCACTGCAAATATTTTGATTGAGTCACGGGGTTCGAATCACAGTGAGTCACCAACCACATGAAATATTATTCTTTCTTTAAAAATAATTCTAAATAAATAATAAAATAAAATAATGATAAGATAAAAAATTAGTA
Organism: Dalbergia cochinchinensis; assembly: GCA_031216125.1. Classification (NCBI taxonomy): domain Eukaryota; kingdom Viridiplantae; phylum Streptophyta; class Magnoliopsida; order Fabales; family Fabaceae; genus Dalbergia; species Dalbergia cochinchinensis. Next base: position 44,611,748 of record CM062370.1, read on the forward strand.
CTGCTTAAAAATCATTTTAAAAATATATATTAATATTATAATATGTATTATTCAAATATATAATAGTTGAAAGAGGTTGTGTTTTTTCTGCTCTAACTTTTCCCTCTGTTTACTTTGAAGAGATGAGATGGGAAATAATAACAATATTATAACGCTAGTTAAAGATTTCAAAAAGGTAAATTTGAAAATTTTGACCGACCTTACACTTTGAAAATGTAAAAAACGAATTTGCCAATGTAAAACTTATCCTTTTGGAACATTTCATCAATGCGTAGTGGCTAGAAAAACTATTATTTTAAAATGGGAAGATTGCTTTGATCAATTCTTTGACAATCTTTTTATTATTCACATGCTCCCTCCCTTTCGATCCATTTGTTCATAAACCAAAAATCACATATATAAAATGTAGGTAGAAATAGTAGTCATTCTGTATAGTCATATGAATTCATGGTCTTTGTATTCATGGGAAGTTTACGTTAACATTTTAAGTTAACGAAATTGCAGCATCAAGCATTAAGAAATTGGACATATGAAGTTATCCATATTAATTGAAAGCGAATGTTTTGAGAAATTGGGCTCTAACAACAGAATTAGAAAATAAATTAGATTAATAATGTTAAGGAATGCCACCCATAGAAAATTAAATGAAATGAAATTGTTTGCCTAACACTAGCTTTCATTGATTGTGGTTCCATATTTGTTGTTGGTATGTTGTTGTGCAATATTGATTTGTTTAAATTCCGGATCCACCTATTTATATGTGTAAAAAGTTACGTGTCAAAATGAAGTGATGATTGTTGATAGTGCTTGTCTGAATAATGATTCTCTAGTGACCTTTATCTCTTTTCGTAGGCATATGGAATAAGAGGTTGGAATTGCACAATCCAATTCCAATTTTTATATTTGGAGTAACATATAAAAAATTGGAATCTCAATTTCAAAATCCAATTCTATGAAATGAAAAGAAAAAAATTAAAATAAACTATTTTTAATTTCTAACTCAACCTATGAATGATCAATTCCAAAACTTAGTGAATATTTCTCTCTGCATTGAAGTATATATAGTTATTTGTCTTGTTTGTTTATTTCGTAACAATCAAGTTACAATTTTATAGTAAACTCAAATATAAAATTTTAGATTGCAAGTCGATTACAATTTTTAAAAAATGAAATTAAAATTAGAATTATACATTACAATTCCAATTCCAGCTTTCAAACTGTAATACCTCAGGTACATGTGTCCTTGGACAATCTCGGTACGGCCTTAAGGTCTCCCAGGACCTACCCATGTAGCCAGAAAAGCCTCAGATGCTAAAACCCTATTGCAATAGAAGGTTTTGCAGAACAGTTCGCTATAGCCGGCGAGCCTTTCTGACCCAATTTAGCCATTCATGCTCGTTATAGCAAGATATACTCGCTTCAGTGAGGGTGTGTTGCAGTAGGCTCTACTCACTGCAATGAGCACCCCGATGACAGAACAGAACAAAAACGATGCAGTTTCATTTAAACGCACCCTAACCTATTATATAAGCCCCAAATCGGGCTTCCCCCAACCAAAAAAATGAAACTAGCAACCCCAAACTCCTAATTTTTTCTCCTTTCTCTCATCCTCCATCAATCTTGCTTCCTCCAACTTCAAGGTGAGTTTGGTTGATGGTTTATGCTTTCTTTCTCTCTTCCCTTTCATGTTCTACGTTATAGGTTGTTATTATTCTCTATTGTTGTCAAGTGAGGGTACTCCTCTAATATTGTTTAAGTCATTTTAGAGTTAGATGTTACTAGAGTTTGATCATAAGTCAGTGTTGCTCTATAGAAGTTATTGGTGCTATTCTGTGCATACTCCCGGCCCCAAACGGTGAGTGGGTTCAAACTCATGACCTTACTTTTAAGCATTATGAGTATGTTTATGCATGATGATTGTTGAATATGAAATCAGAGATGAAAATATGATATATATATATATATATATATATATATATATATATATATATATATATATATTCTACAAGTATAACAAGCTAGCCAAAGATTATGATTTTGAGCAGAGTATGAAAATGTGTTTTAGAAAACCATGGGACTATGATTGATATATTGTATGTTATAAAAATATTTTATGTGCAAGCCTAAGAGATTTATTAAAGAATATATGATGTAATAAGTTGTTATTTTATCAAACATATTTTAAGAGTTTATGATATCTTTATGCTTTAAGACTTGAGATTTTAAAATGTGATTTTAGAGTATCAGTTAAGATATTTTGACAAAAATGTCAAACAGAGATATTATTAAAATGTTAGAGATTTTATTATTTTGAACCTTTCCATTTTAATGTATGATATTAGAGTTATTAAGTTATAAAAAGATGTTAGCTTGAGAAATGAGATTTTAGAAATTCAGTTTTTATGATACTCTGAAGTATGAAATTCAGTATAATTCATAGCGATTGCCTGATGCATATTCTGTGAGTTTGAAATCAAAATGCTTACAAATGGGTGATCCCTTGGGCATGATTTCACAGTCTCAGTTATGTTAAAGCCAGATTGTTAGAGTTATATGAGTTCAGAGATTTTAGAGTTTTAAGGGTTTTCATATTTAAATGGTTTTATAAAGAGCTAGAGTATGAATATGTTTGTATTCAGAGATTTTATGAATTATCTTGGTGATTTCAAGGAATAGAGTAATTATGCATGAAAGAGTTTTGAACCGAGAGTAGATCATATAACAACATTTTAGAGTTTTAGTGCTTTAAAAGATTTTAAGAGTTTTCAAATTATATGAATTAAATACAAACTAGTTTAGACGGTAGCTATAAAGAAATAGACATTGAGTTAATAGTTGGGAAAAACGATCATTAACCTTGGTACCAAGTTGTTCTGAAGGGCAATCTCATAGACCAGGAATGAAACCTAGTTAGGTGTCAAATTTAGATCCTTGTGAAATCATAGAGCAGAGAAATTGTTATGTCATTATTGACATGCACAGCCAGAGAATGTATATTGTTATGCAATGCATAACTAGACATCCACGTTTCTCTATTAGAACACTATTATTTAAGTTTTCAGAGATTATTGATGTTTTCAGAAAATATCAATGTTATGAAAACCAGACCGGACTGGCTAGTCGGATCGGATCGACTGGTCGAACCGGTTGAACTGGGAACCGGCCTGCTATCAGGTCGAAGTTATACCTGAAAACCGCCCTAGAAAAAACAAGCCAAGAACAGCTTTGAACCGCCCGGGAAGTGGTAAACCGAGCAAACTGGCTCGACAAAAAAATTGGTCCAATCATTTTTTTTTGTAAAAAAGATGCAAAATGGCATCATTTTGGGTTTCTTTTTAAAAAAAGGCCTAAAATCTCATATTTTGAAATTTTTTTTCCTTTTCTAATATGGAAAGTAATGACTTGAGAGATTTGATCTGTATGGATAATGTTTATTTTGATTAAGAGATGAATTATGTTATATTCTATGGGTTATGTTGATGTCTAATTTAATTTTTAGTTATTTTATGACATATATTTTATTTTATATTTTTATATATTTATATAAATACATGTTTTATTATATATCGATTATATTCCGATTGAACCCCTGATTGAACCGGTTGAACCTCTGAACCCTTGCCCCGACCGATTCGATGTCTAGTTTGGTTTTCAGAACCTTGGAGAATGTTAATTTTAGAGCTATTATGTACATCTATGAAAAATGTTTTTTTTTTCCCATTAGATTATGAAGTTGGAAATGCATTCTATGAATATTATGAATTCAGAGACGTTTTTTTTTTTCTATGCAGTTATGCACATAAATATCAAATAGTTTATGATTTCTGCATGTATACTACATTTTGTATATTCCTTGGTTGTACCATATGGGTGATGGGTTAAAGCTCACTCACTGAGTCCGTTGACCCCCTCCTCTCCTTTTCTCCTCATAGTTGCAGGTATAGAAGTTCCTCAGCCTTTGGTTTGGCAAACCCAATTGTTCTCAGTAGTGAGTCTTACTTTAGAGTAAGGCTTAGTTTAGAGTCTTGTTAGAGTAGAGTGATCTAGTAGATGTGCAGGCAGAATCCAAGTCATACATTATTTTCTAATGTTGTATTAGATTTCAGTATTTGAAACAGTTATAAATGTGTTTTTAGTTTACGAGTATGGATTTAAAATGGTAAAGTTGATTTGAGTTCACATAAAAAGCCAGAGATATTTGTGATTCAGTTTTGACGTATTAAGTTGATTTTCATAATTAAAAATTTAGATCAGGTGATGAAACAATTATGTTTTCATGATTAGCATGTTTAATGGAGATGTCATATAGTTTTCTATATTAAGGTATTTCAATCTTGTGAAATTGGATATCAGGTTTTGAATAAATATTTGGATAAAGGTTTAGAGGAAATTATATTTTTAGAATGTAAATTAAGTATAGTTTTATTATATTTTATGCATTTAAGGAGACACGTCACCAAATAGGCTCATGTGGAAATGAGATTGCTTACGTTCCAGTCACGTTTTCAAGTCGGGTCGTGATACAAATGGACCCGTATATTTCGTTTCTGATGTAAGATATAATATAATATAATGCTAACCATAAAAAAATGCATTTTCCTTGGCATTTACGTTTATTAGTTTTTGAATAATTTTTTCATCTTAATTTATGAAATTTATATATTAAGTCTTACAATGTTTATTTTTTAAACTAATTAATATAAAACAATTGTAGAAATGATAAGTGTCGATAAAATTTAGGGATAAATACATTTTACCTCCTGAATTTTAGATCATGTGCAATTTATTCCTTGACTTTTCGAAATGTACATCACGACACCTTACACTTTTTAAACTGTGCAAAACACCCTTAGTATAATTTTGGCAACTACTAAAGGTAAGATTTATGTGCACTTAACCCCCCGAAGTTTCTAATTTGTGCAACCCGCCCCCTTGTCCATGAATACTATGTGCAATTAACCCCCTTGATTTTTTTATTATGTGCAACTCGACACCCTACTATGACTTAAATTCTTTGGGGGTCTTTTGCACAGTTTGAAAAGTTCAGGGTGTCATAATGCACTATTTGAAAAGTAGGGGGTTTTTTGCATAATTTGAAAAGTTCAGGGTATCGTAATGCACGTTTTGAAAAGTCAGGATTTAAATTACACATGGCCTAAAATTCAGGGGATAAAATGCATTTAACCCTAAAATTGAATATGAAATAGTTATGTTGTATTAATAAAGGAATGATGCCAAGGTATAATTGAAAAAGAGCAATAATATATTCTGTAAGGAATATATTATTTTTCTTTAAAAAATAATGAATATTTAAAAGTGTAAATTGAATTTTAAGAACTTACTCTTAATAGATTAATATGTAATATCTTAGGAACACGTGTACATAGGCAGATTCGATACAACCTCCTAGTCTCCTGGGACCTATCCGTGTTGCTAGGAAGGCCCAAAGAAGCATGAAAGACCTTTTTTCGTAAAATTGGTGAATTGTCACTGCTATAGCGATCACAGGTATGGGAAAGGGAGGTTTTGGTGGTCTATAGACTGCTATAGTGTTCATGTGTATGTGTTTTTGGGGGCACATGTGCCACTTGACTGCTATAGCAGTGTCAATGGGATAGAAACAATGTCAAACGATGTCGTTTCACTTACATTGTGTTTGTTTGAAATGAAATAGAGAGGAAGAATTGGGAGAAAAAGGAAAGTGGAAGGAAAAAAGTGATCTTCTGTCATTTGGTGCAAAAGAAATTGGGATAGGAAATATTGAACAATACCAAAAAGCATATAGGATCCACCCAATTTTTTTCTCCCCCATGTGGGCAGAAAAGTATGGAAGAATGGGAGTGGTATTTACATATTCCAAAAATACCTATACTCATTATTTGGATCCCTACTTCCAAAGTTTTCAAATATTGGTTACTTTAATATTTTTATGTTAAATAATTTATCTTTATTAATATTTTCTTATTTATTAGCTTGATATTATTCTAAACTTTTTATATTAAAAAATATTTATATTTTCTATTTGATATTAAGTAATAAAATTACTAAATATAAAATAAAGATTGTGAACACCCGATTTTGTCCAGCCAAAAAAAATTTCAATCCATTTCATTTTTGGTTGTTGTTATCATTTTTTTTTTTTAAAAAAAAGCCCATTTTCACTTTTTTTTCTTTTTTTGGGATCCTTAAATTAAGCCCATTTCATTTCATTAAAACAAAAAAAAAAAGAAGAAACCCATTACAATTTTTGTTGTCATTGTTTACGATCTTAGCCCATTTCATTTTCATTTTAATTTATTTGTAAAAATAAAAATAAAAATAAAAATAAAAATAAAAAGGAAGAAACTGAAAATCAAAACAGCCTGAAGAGAGAAAAAATCGGTGCCTAGCAAAACAATGAAGTTTGGATGCTGAAGCGTGCAAGACTACAGAGAATTCAAACGAGTGCCTGACAAAGTTGAAAAAACATGCATCGGAGTCAAAAACAGTAGGCACCAAACAAGAACAGGTTAGAAATGGCAGAACCCAACAATGCATGTGAAGATTAGAGAATCAAGGAAAATCCCATGAAATCAGTAATCAGATCACAAGAGGACCAAAAAATTATCTTAGCGGAGCTATAAAAGGGGAGTTTTTGGTTGATTTCGGGGCGAATTCCAAAAAAATAAAAATAGAGAGATCAGAGAAGGGATACGAAAAAAATAGATACACACAAAGTGAAATCAACAAGATAGGAGATACACAGAAAATCAGTGAATACACACCAAGAAGGATATAGAGAAGTGTGCATCCTCGTGAAGGTCTGGGCACAAAGACAGCTTCATACTTTTTTTTTTTTTTGTACATTGTTGATCCATTAGACTCATCACCATTTGCATCGTTCCACCATAAAACAATAAAAAAAGGGAAGGGGAGATACAGTGAGGAGCACAGAGAGGGAGGTCTCCATTCATAGAACCTTCACACACACAACTCCCACCATCATCCTTTATCATCTCCTTGATAACAATCCAGCACCCAAGACCGCCCACCGCTGCTTGCTGAGTCCTCGTGGGGAACGCCGCCGTGATAGCTATTCCCACTGCCGCTCTCCGTGCCTGCGCCGTTGCCTTCCGTCACAGTGGCCATCTGTTACCATGGTGGTGCTTTTCTTCTCGGCCACCTGTGCTAGCCATCATAATATCACCCCGTTTCTCTGCTTTATTTTGTCACAAAGAGTTACTTTAGGGAGTTTGCTTTTCCTTTTTTTAATTACTTTATTGTTTGCTTTTTATTTCGTTTCTTGTGTCAAACTTTTTTGACCTTTTTTTTATTATTTTTTTGTTTGTTGCGTCAGGCTTGTTTTTTATTTTTTTATTTCATTTGGTTTGTTTTATTCCATTTCTTATGTCAGGTTCCTTTTCACTTTCTTTATTTTATTTGTTTTTTTTATTTCATTCTTTTGCGTCAAGTTCTTTTTGATTTTTATTTCATTAGGTTTTTTTTTTGGTTTGGATATTTGGGCTGGGTCTCTTAAAAAGTTTTTTTTAATGTAAGCTGTTTGGTTCATCCTCTTTTTTTAAAAAAAATAAAAATCAAAACAAAACAAAAAGTTTGGTTATTTTAGAATTTTTGGGGTTAAATCATTATTTCATGCAACAACTCATGAAGTTGATGTATAGCTCGTCATCCTCAATTTTCACAGAAATGTAAGGGCTTATTGTATAGCATATGCTATCCTAAGTCACATGCAAAAATGAAATTCTTTTAAGTTTATTTTATTTTTTTTTCCTAATAAAATCTATCAAATATATACTTATTTTCTACAGAACTACGTAACTTTGAGTTCCTCATTGCACCCGGGGATACGTAGGAGCAGGCGATTCTGATCCCTGTCAAGTCAAAATTAAATTTTCATAATTCATTTTACTTGTAAATAATTTTCTAATGTTTTTTTTATATGAAATATTCTGTTAAAAAATGTTAATTTAGCCGAGACGGCTTGTTAACTCAATAATTTGGACATTTAAGCCGTGACAGCTTAATGATCCCGAAATTCCTATAAAAAATATATTTATTCTCTTTTTTTCTTTATTAAAAAATACTAAAAACATCTTTTTCCTTTTCTTATTTGTGGATATTTATAATAATTTTTTATTTTTAATTTAAATTTGGTCATTTATTTATCATTTTTTTTAATTCAAATAAGGAGGTTAATTTAGCCGTGACGGCTTACTAACTCAAAATTTTGGACATCTGAGTTGTGACAGCTTGATGTTTCAAAATTTTCTTTTTTTAAAAAAAATCTCCTAACTTTCTTGTAAATAGATATTTCAAAAGGTTATTAATAATTTGCACAAATCAATTATAGGTACCGTCTAAGGATGGGTGTATTAGGGGTGCGCAGGATTAAATGCCTGCCCTTCCCTATGCATAACCGACTCCCGAACTCAAATCTGGTTCCAAAGACCATTTTGTAAAAATAATGGGTTTTTCCATGTTTTCCCAATTTTAATAAACTTGGTGGCGACTCCATATTTCAAACAAATTCTTTTTTCGCCGTCCCCGTCGTGATCCTGATTACGACAGATGGCGACTCCACTGGGGACGTATCAGTGAGAGTCAGGCCTAAAATAATTGATTGTGCATATTATTATAATCACATTTTTAGTTTATTTTATTTTTATCTTATTTATTCATTTCCTTTCTTTTAATGGATTGTTATTCTTTTCAGTTGTTAGAATTTTGTCACCATCATGTTTGTATAGGTTTTTTATTATTTTTGTGTCCAGATAAAAACCTTAGGATAGACGACTTTTATTTTGTGCCCATTATTTATTTATTTATCTATTTGCGACAACCCTAGGGTAGATGACCTTTGCTTAGTATTGTTTATTTTGCAGGTATTGGGCATGGGTAGTTTTAGGATTCCAGGTTTGTATGCTCCCTTCACACACAACACTCACACATTAATCACACACGAGTGGGGCCCTATACCCGGGTCTGAGTGCAACTTGAGATAGGTAAGAGATTGCGTAGCAATAGTCGTATTGGATGTACGTCCTATTTGGTTATTGCGAAAATCTCGTCTAGAGTTTGACTCTTTTGGAATGTCCTACACCTAGCAGTTCACCTGCTGTTGTAGATAGCATTTCGGAATGAGCTCTTAGCTCTAGAGACCGTTAGAATCCTTAAATCATAGACCCACGCCTGGTAAGAGGTACACTAAGTAGAAAGCCCAAGAGACCATAGAGCCCTCAACAGTCTACCTAAAAAATAGGACACAAAGGGAGCATACCTCTTCTTTAACTCATATTCCTTGTACATAAATTCTTTATATGCTCTAAGTGTTTATTCTTTTTTTTTTCTCATAATTAAAATACAAAATCATTCTTTTCCTCTTTGTTACAACAGGTTTGTTAGAAAATCACATCCTAGTCTCGTTGTGAGTATCTTTGGAAAATGGAAGCAAACATGAGACCAAACAATCTTGAAGAAAAGAAATTGAAAAAGACTTTACATCTTAAAGCCAAGAAACCTGACACAGAAAGCCTGAAATCCTTGAGTCAGCTGTTGAAGGGACCACAGCGTCTTTCTCTTACTAGAAAGTATGGAAAAATTTTCAGCCTGTTGGAAGTAGAAGAACAAGTAGGGTCAATCATAACACTAGCTCAATATTATGATCCCCCACTCCGATGCTTCACATTTCAAGATTTCCAGTTGGCACCAACCCTTGAAGAATTTGAGCGGATCTTAGGGTTGTCATTAGAAGGAGAAAAGCCTTACATTTACCAAGGACATTATGCTTCTTTGCACACTATAGCAAATGTTCTAAAAGTAAATGCAAGAGATTTGCATGAGGTGCAAAAATGTAGAAATGGGACCAAGGGATTCACAAAAGACTACTTGGAGAAACATATGCATCATCTGGCTCAAATCAAGATTGGGACACTTTTTCAGATGTGTTGGCCCTCACCATTTATGGAACTGTCTTGTTTCCAAATATTGATGGTTTTGTAGATCTTGCAAAGAATTGATGTGTTCCTTGCTCGGAAATTTCATAACCATAATCCTGTTCCAGCCCTCCTAGCAGATGTATATTGCTCCTTGAATTTTGCTATGAGAGGAATGGCAAGAGAATTTTGTGTTGTTTGCCAATATTATATATATGGGTTACCTCACACATATTCCAAAGGAGTTACAAGGCATCTTGTCCCATTGATGATCTGAAAATGCATCATATTAAGAAGAAAAGTGGACGAGAATGGGCGGAAATATTTGCAAAATTGAATGAAAAAGGGATTCGATGGTACCCCTGGCGGGAAGACGGACAGACATTGATTTGTCAATGCGGGAGCTTTCCAAATGTACCCCTCATGGGAACCCGAGGATGCATAAATTATAATCCAGCACTGGTATTACGCCAACTCGGTTACCCTATAATGGAGCCACCTTCTGAAGCTGCAATAACTCCTTTTATCATATACTACTTGGATTCCAATGACAGTGACCTACTACGGAAAGTCCGATCTGCTTGGAACAATGTTGTCAAAAAAGGAAAAGAATTAGGAGTCAGAAGCTGTGCAGTAAAAGAAAGCTACAGTCAATGGGTGAAAAACAGGGCTCAAGAGGTTAAGTTGCCATTCAGAATTTTAACAGTTACTTCTAATATGGCATCAACCTCACATCTCGAAGATAGCGAAGAGATTAAAGAAATGAGAGAAGGGTTGGACAAAGTTAAGCAAGAAAAGATGCAAATTGAGGAGGAACTGAAAAGCGCCTACCATAATTACACAACTCTGAAGCGAGAAAGCATTGAAAAGAGTCAAGTTCTAGAAGGGACCAGTAAGAAATTGAAAATGGAGCATGAGCACATGATGAAGACCAGAGAATGTCTCAAAGCAGCCAATCAAGAGTTAAAGCTTCGAAGGCAGGAGCGTGATGAGGCGCTGGCTGAAAATCGACAACTAAAGAAGCTACTCCATAATGCGAAGGCAGTTGAAGCAACTACGCTTGCAAGTAAGGAACAGATGAGGCAAGAAACAGAAGAAATGAGCAAGGAACATCAGAAAGAGATTGTAGAATTGAAACAACACATGGAAGATGAGATCATGAGTTATCAAGCTGCATTAGGAGAAGAAAAGAGGAAAGTTGCAGACTTAAAGTTTGAAGTGCAAAATCAAGATCACATTGTTCATAACTTGAAGACTCGCTTTTCAAACTTGGCAGGATTGGCTAATGCAGCAATAGAGGATATTCCAAGATACCTAGAAATGGCTGAGCAAGAAATAATTCCTTTTGACACCCCAGATGAGATTTGTAACTTTGTATACTACTGCAAAGATTTGATTGGGAAGATGAAGCAAATAATTAAGGGAAGACGTTGAGGAAGCACAAGTAGATTGGTTTTTAGGAAATCTTGATGCGTTGGCTCTATGATGCATTTTCCTTTTTGAATGATTGTACACGAACAATGATTGCAATGCACAATGAATGAAAAAAGGGTTGATTCCTTGAGTTAGTCTCATGCTCATATCCATGACTTAGTACCTTTGAACGGGACGTTCTGGGGAACAGTTATTATCAAAGATACTTACGTCAAGACTAGACATGATTAAAGGACTCTAACAAACAGCAATGTACTTTTCCTTTCTTTTTAATAAAATTCTTTATCACAGGTAAAACTTCGTCACCATTGGGCGCCCAAGGAAGACAGAAATCGATCAAACTCGTACTTACAATACAAGAGCTCGAACCAAGATGGGTGGAGGAGGAAATTCAAAACAGAAAGACACACTCAATTGCAACCACTATTGAACCAGGAAGGAACCTAAGCATGGAGGTGGATGAAATAAGAGGCGATTGAATATGATGACTGATACCCAAGCAAGAATGGAAGAAATGATGAGAGTCATGAAAGAGTCACTTGATCTGTTGGGAGCCTATCAAAGCAGAGATACGTCAGTAAGTGTGCAACCAAATGTCACCATGGTAGCCATGCCAGTGATATCAAGTGCACCTCTGAATATCACCCAGGAGATGAATGATATGGGAAGAATACTGAATAACCCTCATGGACAACCACCACCAACAATGCCAATGGTGATTCCCATCGGAGAAGGCTATCATCCTCTAGAAAATGAATATACTGAAGGACACGGGCATGCTATCCATACCTGGGAGCAGCCACGTGTCGTCACTCAGAAGCAGCCACTTCACTCAGAAAATAGTCATGTAGAGGCAGAGAAAGACAAGATAAAAGAAGATTGGATGAGGAAAATTCAGGAGCAAATTAAGGCTATCCAGGGTCCTAGCTCCTATGGTTACGTGGAGATTGAACAATTGTGTCCTCCTGAAGACTTAATAGTCCCCAAAGACTTCAAAGTCCCTGATTTCTCAAAATATGATGGGACTGGTAACCCTTTGTTTCACTTGAAGAGTTACTGTACTAAAATGGCAATATGGTCAAAGGATGAAAAATTTCTCATTAGCTTTTTCCATGAAAGCCTGACTGGACCCGTCTTGGAATGGTATATTCAACTAGACCATTCAAAGATTTCTAGCTGGAGAATTGGCAGATCAATTCATGAGCCAATACAAGTTCAACATGGAAGTGGCACCTACTCGTGAGCAATTGACCATGATGCGTAAAAAGAAAGACGAGTCATTCAAGCTGTATGCCCAGAGGTGGAGAGCTTTAGCTGCTCAAGTACAACCGCCACTTATCCCATCTGAAATGTGCTCATACTTTTTGGGGACCTTGGGGTCTCCTTACATTGGGGCAATGGCAGGAGCGACTTACAAGGATTTCTCTGAAATGATAATTTGGAGAGAGAATTGAAGGCTTAGCTAAAGGCGTAAACTTCCTACAAGCAATGAGGACACAAAAAGAATATTCCCACCAAAAAAGAAAGAACCTGAAATAAATCTTGTACAAGGTCAGCAATCTTCTGTCCCTAGATACACATCAACACACCCAAAATTCCAAAACCCACAATACCAATCCCCTGTCCCTTTTTACCGAGCCACAAACACTACCCCATACCCTCAGCCTCAAGTTAACAATATCCACATAAGGCCACATCAACCATCTCGCCCAACCTATACCTATAACCCCACCACGCATCCTCAAAACTACCCAAACACTACACCACCACGACCAAATTTCCAAAATCAGAATCGGAATCGATTCCCAAACCTTCCGCCTTTTCCGAAATTATCCATTTCTAATACTGACCTCTTCCAAAGATTATTCGAGGCTCATTTGATATCACCATATCCCGTACGTCCATTGGAACCACCATTCCCAGCATGGTATAACCCGAATTTGACTTGCAAATATCACATGGATGTTATGGGACATTCAATTGAGGACTGTGAAGGGTTTAAGACGGCAGTGAGAAAATTAATTGCTTGTGGGAGATTAGACCTTCAGGAAGAATCAAAGCCTGATATTGTCAATAATCCAATTCCAAATCATGAAGGAGGAGGTCGTGTGAATGCCTTGGAAATGGAGGAACCTTTGATCAAGAAGGTGCTGAGTCTTAGAACACCCATGGAGGAAATTTTCATTGGTTTGAACAAGGCTGGTTACAACATGAGAGCACCTGTTATTGTAATAAAGGAGAATGAGAAGTATGACATGAAATCAAGCTGCACATATCACTCTGGAGGTCATGGTCATGATATAGAAAGTTGTTGGGATTTCAAGGCTCGAGTACAAGAATTGCTCAACTTAGATGTGATTCAGGCGAAAAAGAAGTCAAATTTCTCTGAAGAGGTGAATATGATCAAGCGTTTTGTGCTCCGAGTACCGCCACTTAACCCAGCTCCGAAACAGGAAAAAGTGGTAATCACTGTGAAGAAGCCGATGCCCTTCGATTACGAGAATACTCATGCCGTGCCGTGGAATTATGAAACGAAGGTAGAGACAAAAGGAGATATAAGAGAAACCTCAGAGGGCTGAATAGGTGGAATGGTAACTAATATAACAAGAAGTGGAAGGTATTATGGTCCTAGAGAGCTGGAAAAAGGAAAGTTTATTGACAAAGGGAATGGTGAAAATAGCTCTAATTTAGAGACAAAAGAAAAAGTAGAAGATGAAGAAGAGGAGTTCCTCAAAATTATGAAACAAAGTGAATATGATATACTGGAACAATTGAAAAAAACTCCTGCCAGAATATCCCTGCTGTCACTAATCTTGTCATCTGAATCTCATCAAAAAGCCGTGCTTAAAGTCTTGAAGGATGCCTATGTGAAACCTGATGTCTCATTAGAGAATGTGGTGAATATGGTTGATCCGGTGAGGCGTGTTAATATGATTACATTCTCAGATGAAGAAATTGTACCACAGGCTAACCCACGGGCACTGTACATAACTCTGAAATGCAGAGGCTATATAGTGCCTAAAGTTCTCATCGATGGAGGGTCAGGACTGAACATTTTACCAGTATCAACCCTAAACTACTTGTCAATAAGCAAAGATGATATTTCACCACAAGTAATGATTGTGAAAGCTTTCGACGGAGCAAAGAAAAGCATTCTTGGGGAAATAGTCTTGCCATTGGAAGTTGGCCCGAGCAGGTTCGAGGTGTTATTCCAAGTAATGGAGATTGAATCCGATTATAATATGTTGTTGGGAAGACCGTGGATTAGCAATGTTGGTGCCGTTCCTTCTACCTTGCATCAAAAGGTTAAGTTCATTGAGAATGACTCAGTCATTACAATCCATGGAGAGAAGGAGATCATAGTATCTAAACCAATTACGCTGCCATATGTTGAAAATGTGGAACTAGTTGAAAGCAGTTTGTGGCACAATCTGGAGGTTGTAGGGATGAAACAAAAAGAAAACGAGTTCCCACGGCAGGATATCAATCAAGTAGTGGCTCACATCATGACTAAGAACGGTTATCTGCATGGCAAAGGATTGGGGCTGCAGGGTATCAAAATACCTCTACCTATCTCAGGGAAGCATAACCGATTCGGTTTAGGATATGAGGCATCAGTGGAAGAGCAAATGAAGACTATGGCTCTTGGGCAAAAGAAACAGAATGAGAGGAGGAAGCATATCCCTCTCCTAAAAGAGACATTTCCTTACCCAGCTAAAGTGATCATAGCTGGAGAAGACTGCTCCCCTAGCCATTGTCCAATCATCAACATGGTGGATGCTGAGGAGTCTGAAGAGCATAACAATACTCATGCTGCTAACAATGATGAGATGCTGATGAACTGGACATTTGAACCAGTGATTGATGTTGTTGCTTCAAAGTAATTATTGGTTACATTAATAAGGATTTTTTTGTGCTTCTGTTTATGCTACTCCGAGACATCATAATGAATTTGCATGATTTTTCAATAATTATTCTTTATGTCTTCTTTTTGCCTCGTTTCTGTTTCCTTTTTTTTTTTTCTTCCTTTTATTCCTCTAACCATTCTTAGCTTATTTATTAATGTTCTTCCATACTATTCCCATTTATCCCTCCATTTTACTTTTCCAACCCCACATCATTGCTCTCCAGGGATTTAAAAATTATGTCACATGAAAGAGATCTTGGAAGCTTATCAATTGACTCTCTTGTCGTGCACTTGATCATGAAGATCATGAATCGATGAGGATGGAGAAATTGTCGAGCAATTCTCGGACCTATTAGAACATTCTCAAAAGAAATTGGCCCGGATAATGAAGTGATTGAGTTGATTAATATGGGGATCAAGAAGAGAAGAAAGAGTGAAAATGGTTGAAAGCCTAGAACGATGAGAAATGATTGCATTGTTCAAAGAATTCATGGATGTCTTTGCATGGTCTTATCATGATATGCCAGGGGTGGATCCAGAAATAGCTTCACATAAGATCCCTTTATATCCGTGGAGTTGAACCGAAAAAGCGAAGTTAAGAAGGATGCGTGAAATGTCATTAAAAATAAAAGAAGAGGTGTCTAAACAAATAGAGGTGGATTTTTGGAGGTATCAAGACATACCGATTGGGTGGCTAATATTGTGCCTGTGCCTAAAAAGATGGGAAAGTCAGATGTGTGTAGATTACAGAGACCTAAATAAAGCAAACCAAAAGATAACTTTCCTCTCCCTCACATTGATGTCCTTGTTGACAATACCGCAAAAATAATCGATTTTCATTTATGGATGGCTACTCAGATATAATCAAATCCTCATGGATGCTGATGACAAGGGAAAACAACTTTCATAACTCCGGGGAACATTACGCTATACGCTTATGCCATTCGGATTAAAGAACGCTGGTGTTACATATCACGTGCAATGGTTGCACTTTTCCATGACATGATGCATAAGGAGATTGAAGTGTATGTAGATGATATGGTTGCGAAATCTAAAAAGTGAGAAAGTCATGTGGCATCCCTACGAAAGTTATTCGAAAGGCTCAGAAAATACAAGTTGAGGCTGAATCCAAACAAATGCATCTTTGGAGCTTG
Source organism: Dalbergia cochinchinensis (assembly GCA_031216125.1). Taxonomy (NCBI): domain Eukaryota; kingdom Viridiplantae; phylum Streptophyta; class Magnoliopsida; order Fabales; family Fabaceae; genus Dalbergia; species Dalbergia cochinchinensis. The sequence continues at coordinate 44,628,175 of CM062370.1, forward strand.
TACAGGGAAGCTATTGGGTTTTGTTGTCAGCAGAGAAGGAAGAAGAGTGGATGCAGACAAGGTGAAAGCGATACAAGATATGCCAGCTCCCAAAACTGAAAAAGAAGTGAGGAGTTTTCTTGGAAGGCTTAACTACATTGCTAGATTCATCGCTAATTTGACTAGCACTTGTGAGCCTATTTTCAAGTTGTTGCGGAAACATCAACCTGGAGAATGGAATAATGAATGCCAAGAAGCCTTCGATAAAATAAAGGCTTATTTAATAGAACCTCCGCTTTGACTCCACCTACACCAAGTCGTCCATTAATATCATACCTACAAAGGCTACCAACATCAATGGGAGCAATGTTAGGACAAAGATGATGAGTCAGGGAGGAAAGAACAGGCAATTTATTATCTGAGCAAGAAATTCAATGATTGTGAATCTCGCTATCTGGCCATTGAGAGGACATGTTATGCATTGGTATGGACCTCTAAGAGGCTGAGACAGTACATGTTATACTATACCACTTGGCTGATCTCTCGAATGGATCCATTGAAATACATATTTGATAGTCCCCACGTGTCATTAAGAATGTCAAAATGGCAAGTGATACTGTCTGAATTTGATATCAAGTATGTGACTCAAAAATCTATTAAGGGAAGTGCAATTGCTGATCATCTTGCTGAAAACCCTCTTGAGGATAGTGAACCAGTTACATCAGAATTCCCTGATGGTGAAGTGATGGCGGTAGAGGAAGAAGAGCAAGAAGAAGAATGTAGATGGGAGGTGTATTTTGATGGAGCTGCCAATATGAATGGGTGTGGGATAGGAGCAGTAGTGGTATCGCCAGATGGGAAGCAATACCCAGTTTCTATCAAATTAGATTTCGAATGTACCAACAATATTGCAGAATATGAAGCATGCGCTAATGGTTTGCAAGTTGCAATTGATTTGGGAGTGAAAGAATTAAAAGTCTTTGGAGACTCTGCACTCATCATTTATCAAGTTAATGGGCAATGGCGAACCAAGGACCCAAAATTGATACCTTATCAAAAGTACTTGTCTCGACTAATTCAGCAATTTGACGAGGTGTCATTCTCCCACTTAACTCGAGACAAGAATCAATTTGCAGATGCTTTGGCAACCTTGGCTGCAATGAAAAAATTAGATGTCTACACTAACGTCCAACCTATCCATGTAGAAGTGCAAAATGAACCAGCCATCAGAGAAATGTGGAGATTGAGCCAGATGGCCACCTTGGTATCATGACATCAAGCAATATATTCGTAAAAGAGTACCCAATGAGCAAATGAAGTGAATAAGAAGACAATTCGTCGACTGGCTATGGCCTTTTTCTTGAATGGTGAAGTCCTCTATAAGAGAAATTATGATGGCACCCTCTTAAGGTGTGTAGATGCTCGTGAAGCTCGTGTGATCATGACAGAGATACATGAAGGGATTTGTGGAACCCATGCTAATGGGCATATGATGGCACGTAAAATCTTGAGGAGTGGTTATTATTGGTCCACCATGGAAAGTGACTGCATCAATTATGTTCCGAGATGTCATAAATGTCAAATATATGCAAACCGAGTCAATGCTCCTCCACTTCCGTTACACAGCATGGTATCTCCCTGGCCTTTCTCAATGTGGGGCATGGACGTTATTGGTCCAATCAATCCCAAGGCATCCAATGGTCATCGTTTCATCTTGGTAGCGATAGACTATTTCACTAAATGGGTGGAAGCTGTTTCATATGCTAATATCACACAGAAGGTGTTTGTCAAATTCATCAAAAGGGACATTATCTGTAGATATGGAATTCCAGAAAGAATTATCACAGACAATGCCCCTAATCTTAATGGCGCTGAGGTTCAGAAGTTCTTTGAGGCTTTCAAAATCAAACATCACAATTCAGCTCCCTATAGGCCTCAAATGAATGGCGCGGTCGAAGCTGCAAACAAGAACATCAAGAAAATTGTCGCCAAAATGGTAGTGAACTACAAAGATTGGCATGAAATGCTGCCTTATGCTTTGCATGCATATCGTACCAACATACGATCAAGCACAGGGGCAACTCCTTTCTCACTGGTGTATGGAATGGAAGCTGTGTCTCCCATAGAAGTGGAAATCCCATCATTAAGGGTTTTGATGGAGGCAGAGTTAGAAGAATCTGAATGGGTGAAAGCTCGGTATGAACTGTTGAATATGATAGAAGAGAAAAGATTGACAGCTATTTGTCATGGCCAATTGTATCAAAGCAGAATGGCTAAAGCTTTCAATAAGAAGGTCCGCCCCAGGGATTTTTATTTAGGAGATTTGGTTCTGAAGAAAATCCTCCCTAATCAAGAGGATGCACGGGGAAAATGGGTTCCAAGCTATGAAGGCCCTTACATTGTCAAACAAGCATTTTCAGGAGGGGGATTAATCTTGCAAAATATGGATGGACAGGAACTATCTAGACCAATCAATGCGGATGCAGTCAAAAAGTTTTATGCTTGAAAAGATGCTGTAAAAGCTGGTTGGGTTGAAAACCCGAAAGAGTGGCCTAAACAAAAGATAGGATGAGAAATAAATTAAAAGAAAAAAGAAAAGCCCGTTAGGTCGAAAACTCGAAAGAGCGACCTAAGCAAAAGTTAGGGTAACATAAAAAGAAAATGCCTGCTAGGATGAAAACCCGCAAGGGTAGCCTAGGCAAAAATTAGGGCAAAATAATGAGCATTATCTCAAGCATCCTATATTGGGGCAATTTTTCAATGATGAATCAGTCCTGAGGACCAAAAATTATCGATGGGGTAAATTCTAGGGATTCAGGTGAAAAAGAAAGGGCTGGAAGACATGCCGTCAGATACAATGATTATGACAGTCAATGATAGCAAGGGATCAATTGAATAAGTAATCAAGAATCGAAATGGGGCAAAATTTTGTGTCCCTAATAGTGATGTTTCTTTTGTTTCATTCTTGTTCCATTCCAACCTTTTGAAATTACCCTATTCTTAAAAGTTTCAGATACACAAAGCAATAAAATTATTCTTTCCCTTCTCTCTTTCTTAAATGCATATTCATTTATGATGTCTCAAGTAAGCATGAATTTAAGTATGAGTTATACAGTCTAACAATATTTGCAGCAACACATCAATGACTAACATTTCACTAAGAGTTCCCAAAAGCTTCAAATCAAGCTTGGTAGGAAGAAGAGGAAAGACGGATGAGGGAAAAGAGCAAAAGTCACAGGAGAAAAGGAAAATCTCATCTGTGCCAAAAGGTCCAATTCATAAGTTGCGAGTTTGATCGGTTAAAATCTTCCTCAAGGGTTGCTTCAATACGGTAAAAGTTGTTTCACAATGGAGTTTTCGAAAAAAAAAGAAGAAAAAGTCAAGAGAAAAATAAATTTGAATCATTTAATTTCCAGTCGGCCTCAGATTACCAATTTATTTATCCTATTGGCCTCAGATTGCCAATTTAATTTTCCCGCTCGGCCTCAGGTTGCCAATTTAATTTTCAGTCGGCCTCAGATTGCCAAGTCACTTTTATTGTCGGCCTCAGATTGCCAATTTACTCTTCCAGTCGGCCTCAGATTGCCAATTCACTTTTCAGTCGGCCTCAGATTGCCAATTTAATTCTCTTATCGGCCCCAGATTGCCAATTTAATTTTTAGTTAGCCTCACATTGCCAATTTACTTTTCTTGTCGGCCTCAGATTGCCAATTTACTTTTCTTGTCAATTTACTTTTATTGTCGGCCTCAGATTGCAATTTACTTTTCTTGTCAGCCTCAGAATTGCCATTGTCGGCCTCAGATTGCCAATTTACTTTTCTTGTTGGTTTCAGAGTGCCATTGTCGGCCTCGGATTGCCACTTAATTTTCAGTCGGCCTCAGATTGCCATTGTCGGCCTCAGATTGCCAATTTACTTTTCTTGTGGGCCTCAGATTGTCATTTAATCTTTTTAGTCAGTATCGGATTGCCATTGTCAGCCTCAGATTGCAATTTACTTTTCTTGTCGACCTCAGATTGCCATTGTCAGCCTCAGATTGCCAAACCACCCACTTATCGGCCTCAGATTGCCAATTTAATTTTTAGTCGGCCTCAGATTGCCAATTTTAATTTTCAATTAGTCCCGATGGCTTTTGTTTAATTTCCTATCAGCCCCCGATGGTTTGTAAATTTCTGTCGACCACTATTGGCTTTCAAATCCATGTTAGCCTCATTCGTCTTTTAATTTCCTAGCTCTCTCTCTCTTCCTGTGAGTGTGTAAGTTCCATGTGTGTATGTGTGTGTGCATACGTGCGCGTGTGCGTGTTTGAATTGATGAGTGTGAGTATGTGTTGTTGACCTCTGTCCAGTTGATCACAATACTTTTCTGTTGCTTGCTGACCCATATCTTGTTGGTCGCAAGATCTTTAATTTCTTGAGGATTGTTGAGTTGGTCACAAAGTTTGTAAATTCTTGTAAACCCCTGTTGGTTTTTAATTTCCTGTTAGCATCCATTTAAATTTCAGGATAGTCCGTTTGTTTCTTGCATCTCTCGTCATTTGAAATTTTGCATAGCCAATTTCTGAATTGCATAATTTGCATGGGACTTTCTTGCATGTTTATGTTCTTTCGATGTTAGAATTTGATTCTTCTTGCATTTTGCATTACCGAACAAAATTTACGTTCACGTCTTTACTTATTCTTTACAAAGACAATATGTAAAACTTAGGTTTTTCATATTCTCTTGTAAGAAATAAGTAAAGAGGGGCAACTGTGAACACCCGATTTTGTCCAGCCAAAAAAAATTTCAATCCATTTCATTTTTGGTTGTTGTTATCATTTTTTTTAAAAAAAAAAAAAGCCCATTTTCACTTTTTTTTTTCTTTTTTTGGGATCCTTAAATTAAGCCCATTTCATTTCATTAAAACAAAAAAAAAGAAGAAACCCATTACAATTTTTGTTGTCATTGTTTACGATCTTAGCCCATTTCATTTTCATTTTAATTTATTTGTAAAAATAAAAATAAAAAATAAAAATAAAAATAAAAAGGAAGAAACTGAAAATCAAAACAGCCTGAAGAGAGAAAAAAATCGGTGCCTAGCAAAACAACGAAGTTTGGATGCTGAAGCGTGCAAGACTACAGAGAATTCAAACGAGTGCCTGACAAAGTTGCAAAAAACATGCATCGGAGTCAAAAACAGTAGGCACCAAACAAGAACAGGTTAGAAATGGCAGAACCCAACAATGCATGTGAAGATTAGAGAATCAAGGAAAATCCCATGAAATCAGTAATCAGATCACAAGAGGACCAAAAAATTATCTTAGCGGAGCTATAAAAGGGGAGTTTTTGGTTGATTTCGGGGGCGAATTCCAAAAAAATAAAAGAGAGAGATCAGAGAAGGGATACGAAAAAAAATAGATACACACAAAGTGAAATCAACAAGATAGGAGATACACGTAAAAATCAGTGAATACACACCAAGAAGGATATAGAGAAGTGTGCATCCTCGTGAAGGTCTGGGCACAAAGACAGCTTCATACTTTTTTTTTTTTTTGTACATTGTTGATCCATTAGACTCATCACCATTTGCATCGTTCCACCATAAAACAATAAAAAAAGGGAAGGGGAGATACAGTGAGGAGCACAGAGAGGGAGGTCTCCATTCATAGAACCTTCACACACACAACTCCCACCATCATCCTTTATCATCTCCTTGATAACAATCCAGCACCCAAGACCGCCCACCGCTGCTTGCTGAGTCCTCGTGGGGAACGCCGCCGTGATAGCTATTCCCATCGCCGCCTCCTCGTGTGCGCGCTGCCTTCCGTCACAGTGGCCATCTGTTACCATGGTGGTGCTTTTCTTCTCGGCCACCTGTGCTAGCCATCATAACATCACCCCGTTTCTCTGCTTTATTTTGTCACAAAGAGTTACTTTAGGGAGTTTGCTTTTCCTTTTTTTAATTACTTTATTGTTTGCTTTTTATTTCGTTTCTTGTGTCAAACTTTTTTGACCTTTTTTTTATTATTTTTTTGTTTGTTGCGTCAGGCTTGTTTTTTATTTTTTTATTTCATTTGGTTTGTTTTATTCCGTTTCTTATGTCAGGTTCCTTTTCACTTTCTTTATTTTATTTGTTTTTTTTATTTCATTCTTTTGCGTCAAGTTCTTTTTGATTTTTATTTCATTAGGTTTTTTTTTGGTTTGGATATTTGGGCTGGGTCTCTTAAAAAGTTTTTTTTAATGTAAGTCGCTTGGTTCTATCCTCTTTTAAAAAAAATAAAAATCAAAACAAAACAAAAAGTTTGGTTATTTTAGAATTTTTGGGGTTAAATCATTATTTCATGCAACAACTCATGAAGTTGATGTATAGCTCGTCATCCTCAATTTTCACAGAAATGTAAGGGCTTATTGTATAGCATATGCTATCCTAAGTCACATGCAAAAATGAAATTCTTTTAAGTTTATTTTATTTTTTTTTCCTAATAAAATCTATCAAATATATACTTATTTTCTACAGAACTACGTAACTTTGAGTTCCTCATTGCACCCGGGGATACGTAGGAGCAGGCGATTCTGATCCCTGTCAAGTCAAAATTAAATTTTCATAATTCATTTTACTTGTAAATAATTTTCTAATGTTTTATTTATATGAAATATTCGTTAAAAATGTTAATTTTAATGAGACGGCTTGTTAACTCAATAATTTGGACATTCAAGCCGTGATGACTTAATGATCCCGAAATTCCTATAAAAAATATATTTATTCTCTTTTTTTCTTTATTAAAAAATACTAAAAACATCTTTTTCCTTTTCTTATTTGTGGATATTTATAATAATTTTTAATTTTTAATTTAAATTTGGTCATTTATTTATCATTTTTTTTAATTCAAATAAGGAGGTTAATTTAGCCGTGACGGCTTACTAACTCAAAATTTTGGACATCTGAGTTGTGACAGCTTGATGTTTCAAAATTTTCTTTTTTAAAAAAAAATCTCCTAACTTTCTTGTAAATAGATATTTCAAAAGGTTATTAATAATTTGCACAAATCAATTATAGGTACCGTCAAAGGATGGGTGTATTAGGGGTGCGCAGGATTAAATTCCTGCCCTTCCCTATGCATAACCGACTCCCGAACTCAAATTTGGTTCCAAAGACCATTTTGTAAAAATAATGGGTTTTTCCATGTTTTCCCAATTTTAATAAACTTGGTGGCGACTCCATATTTCAAACAAATTCTTTTTTCGCCGTCCCCGTCGTGATCCTGATTACGACAAAGATATTGACTTGAATGGTTTTATATAAATATATATAAGGTTAATTTTTATTATATTTATTTATATTATTTTGATAAATAAATTTATGGTAAAATTGTATCTAATTTTAATTTTTCAATAATTTTTTAGATAATTCTATAAAAAATAATCTTTTTATTTTTTTCATAATATAAGGAATAAGAAAATCATTTGATATCATTATTCTTTCTTTCCTTTCACTTTTCTATCCAAACAAACAAAATAAATTAATTTTTCTTTTATTTTCTTTCTTCCCATTTTCCTTTCATCCAAACATACCTATGGAAAATAAAAATCACCTTAACTTCCTTCCTCTCCATTTCTTCTCACTCAATTTCCTTCTTCTCTATTTCTTTCACTTGCCAAACAAAGCCTTAATGAGCCTCTCTATCCCTTTTTAAGTCCCTAACTCGGGCTCCTCTCCCCCAAACCCGAAAACCTAGGTTCCAAAGACCATTCCCAATCTTTTTCTTTCATTATACTCAAATCCTTCTCCTCCCTATTCATCAAAGGTAAGAATTTATGGGTTTTCATCATCCTTTTTTTCTCCATTTCATGTTCCATGTTATGAGTTGTCATTATTCTCCATTGTTGTCAAGTAGAGATGCTTCGCCAATGTTATTAGAGTTAGATTAGAGTTATCTAGAGATTTCTAGAGATTAATCTAGAGTTTATGGTTGTTATGGCAGACGTTAGTGCTATCCCTTCTCCTCGGAGTTTCGTTGGTATTAACACCACTCTTTCCTTCCTTTCAAGTGAGTGGGTTTAGATTTTATGATCTTTATGTTAATCATTATAGCCATTTTTCTATGATTTGTGATGTGATTACATGATTTTAGAGAATATTTAAAGAGATTAGATATTATGATTGGTTTTACCAAGTTTATGAAAATGGTGATTTTCAACAAAAGCATGAAATAAGTGTTTTAATGCAAACTCATGGGATCATTAGTGCTAAAGTGATTTTATGAAGTGCTAGAATATGATTATGATTATTTAGAAAATTTATGACTTCCATGATGATATCCAAAGTATTATATTTTATATAATAAAGATTGAATTCAGAGTAGAGTCTAGTATAAAGATTAGATAAATTAATTAGTTTGATGAACTAGAGACTAAACGATAACTGTAGAGAAATAGATAGCGAGTTAACCTTGGTATCAAGTTATCCTGAAAGGACAATCTTACAGAGCAGAAAACAAAACCTAGTTAGGTGTCTGTCATAACGTCCTCGGAGGGCGCTGCGATGAAAATGACAACCAATTTTAAAAATAAAAAAAATGGGAGCCGCCACCAACTTTAATTATGGTTAAAATTGGAAAATCTTTTGATTTATAAAACTGGTCTTTTAAAGAGATTTTGAGGTTCGGGAGTCAAATTATGATTAGGAAAGAGTGGAAATTTAATCCCACTGTACCCCTAATACATCTGTATAAATACGCACGGATCCCCTAGTACAATGAGGAACTCAAAACCAAATCATTTTGTAGAAAATAAGTGTGTGTTGACAGATTTTAATTGAAATACAGAGACTTGAAGAATGTGTTGGTTGATTTTATTTATGAAAAAGAATTTTGACTGTCAGATGATTAAAAAGAAATCCACTTATGCACAGGATTCAAGACAACAGTAGGTTACTTAGTAAACCCTTACAATACAGTATTTATGAGGGAAACACCGGCTTCTCAGTCATACTTGTTGATCGTTGCACAGATAAAAGAAAAAAGATAGCCCAAAAACAATTTAAAAAAAGAGACTTTAGACCACAAGCCCAAATACAATGAACACCCAAAAAAGAAGCTAAACCAAACTAGCCCAAACACAACAAATTCAAAAAAAAACCCAGATACAAACAGACAAAACTTGACCCAACAAAAAAGAAGACCGACCAAGAACCAAAAACAACAAATTTTGACCCAAAGGTTAAAAAATCCCTAAGTCTAAACTAATAAAAACTTCTAGCCCAAATGAAATCCTAAAAAGAAAAAAACAGATAAGCCTAGAAAATGTGCTGACCACAAGTTTAAAAAAAAGCTGGATGCCCAAAAGAAAAAATACCAAGACCTCAAAGCGCCCCCCCCACAAAAAAAAAACCTTATATTTATATTGTTATGAAATGCATAACCAAAGAATATATTTATATTGTTATGAAATGCATAACCAAATACTCATATTTCTCTATTAGAATACTGTTGTTTGTATTTACTCGAGAATATAAGTTTTAGAGCCATTATGCATTTATATCCTTGTTGTTGTTCCTTGAGAGGGTTATGGGTAAGGGTCTACTCATTGAGTTTTTGATAAAACTTGCCCATCTCCCTTTTCTTTTACAGATATATTAGCTGCTTCGAGTTCCTCTAAGGCACCTCCTCCCTAGCAATAGAGCTATTTCTAGTTGATAAGCTTACTTCGGAGTGAAATGTTCTTTTATGTTGTGTAGAGAGATGAGAGCCCCAGCATATGTTGCGGGTAGGGTCCCGGACTATAGCGATATTGCATGTTTTGTATACCATGATTAAGTTGTATTTTCATGATTATAGTTTTCATAGATATTTTATATAGAGAACAACTCATATATTTTATATCACAAAGACAGATTTAGAGTTTAATTATGATATGATTATTGATGATGAACTTGATTTCAAAAGAGCTAGAGATTTATTAGAGATAAAATAATATTTTATAAATGGATTTTATGATTAAAATATGCATACAGAGAGATTTATACGTTACGAAGCTTATGGGGGGATGAGATTCCTCACATGCCGGTCACGCTCTCAAGTCGGGTTGTGACATAATAAATATTAAATTCTGCATAATATCAAAATCTGATCATGTTTTATATTATTGAACATTCTATTATGATCTAAGCAAAACTCAAAGTTAACCTAGAGTGACTACAAAGAGAGCTTTTCCAATAATTCTCCTTATCAAATTTATTAAATATTTTAGATAAATATTCTATGAAAGAGGTTAATTTTGATGAACTCATTCTTATTCAACCAAATTATTTCATTAAGTAGGGAGCACAACATTGTGTTTGGATATTTTTCTTTAATGGAATGATCCGTCATAATTAATAGGAAATGATTAGAAAGAAAAGGAAACAAAATTCCATCTTTGTTTGTTTGGATGATTAATTTTTTTGGGTAGATTGTTTGGATGATTGTTAAGGAAACATAAAGGAATGAAAATCCAAATCCACTAATCATGTTTAAAAGTTATATAATATCAAAACAAAAGAATCATGACTCAAGAAAGAAAGAGGAGAATTACTTTGCATAAGTCAAGGATTCCTATCCTATGTATTACTAAAAGAGCAGAATTAGATTTCTCATTCTACTTCTAGTTTTCTCATTCTACTTCAATTTTGAGAAAGAAAGAAAATTAGCCTAAGGATGAAAAAGGAGAATTACTTCTCATGAGTTAAGAATTCCCCTCCTAGAACCTCCTTCACAACATGGGAGTTTATTTCTCTATCTACACTTTTTAACTTCTACAAAAAAATCAAAAAATAATTCTTTTGAAATTCTAATTATTTTTTAAAAATTATTCAAATATATGAAAAGTAATTTTTTTGGATAAAAAAAGTGATTTTGGGGCTCCACAATCCTAAACAAATGTACCCTAAGAAAGTGTTTGGTACGATGTATTAAGCATGATAGTTTAAGTTAATGTTATACATTATGTTCTTATTTGTTATTTGGTGCAGACAACATATTGTATAACCTTATACATCATAATCCCCTTATATATCAAAATATTGTATAACTCAATACAGCATAAAGAAGTTATATTAGGCCTGATTAGCTTTTAATATATAAGATCATTTTTTTTAAATATTTTGTTAAAATAAAATAATTCTTAAATAAATAATAATAAAATAAATACAAATAATATGTAATATCAATTTAGTTAGGTATGATAAAAATAAAAATAAAAAAAATTGATAAACAATAAATAAAAATAAAAAAGAAATATTTAATAACAAATAAATATTTTAAATAAATAATATAATATAAAATTATAAATTATTCAAAAAATTATATAAGTAAATAATAAACAATATGTAATATATAAAAGTAAGGATTAGTAACTTGAATTGAAATAATTATAATTAAAAATATTAAATATTAAAATATATAAAATAGTATTTTTTATTTGTATATATTATTGAAATAATAAATAATTATAAAATATTAAAATAAATAATAAAATTTAATATAAATTAAATTCTAATTAGTAAATATTTAAATAAATATAATATTTAAAAATTATTATAATAAAAATTCCTATTTTATTATTACTTGGTTTGATTTAATATTTAATTAAGATATTAGAATTATTTGTAAATAAATAGTATGATATTAATGAATATAAAATTAAATATCTTATACAATATTATATCAAACATTGTGTAATATTAAAAATTTATCAAGTCTTATATTATTAAATCTTATGCTATCAATCTTTATCTTATCAGGCATGTTAAATGGGCCTAAGTGTCAACCGTTATCGCTATGTATAATACACATCATGTGTCAACATTAAATTAAATAACATACGAAAACAACATTTTAAAATATCTAATGTATTAAAAATTCTAAAACTCTGCCAGTATCTTTGTGTTAAGACGAATCTTTAACCAGCCAGTATCCTTTTTGTTTTTGACACAACCGACCGGTAGTTGAACACCCTTTTTATAACCCAAAATTATAGGGCAGCCATGTCAAAACAAAATTTATTTTTATTTATAGTGGAGAATCTTTTTATACTGATGTTTAATTATATTAATTAAAGCAGGTAAATTTTATATTTAATATTTAAAAAATTATATAAATAAAATAATTTGATTTGATGGTATTACGCCGCATCCAAATTAAACCAAATCTGTATGTATTTATTACGCAGCTGAAACGATAGTTCCATTTTCATTAGAAAATCATTTAATAGTAATGAGATTGAACCTGATTTGGATGTCTACAATTTGATTTGTCCTTTATGTTGACACAGCTTTGTGATTAGCATTAGTAATTCGGAGTGTGACGAGTCAGTTACGTGTCTCGGCTCTCACTCACTCCCAAGTCCCAAGTTATCATCCTTAATCTCCTCAAACACCAAAACACGATTCACAGCACTACCAATACCACCATGTTGCAGCTTTCTGTTCAACGCGGTAACCCTACCATTTGGTTACACCCTTTTTTTTTTCTGGGTGCCCACATATAGTAGATGGTTGATCAATTTTTTGAGTTTGGATTTTGATGAAGAAAAAGTTCTTATTTATTTATTTGGTGTTGTGCTGCAGTGAAGAAGTTGAACATTTTGAGGCCTCAGATCTTTGCTTTGGGAAGTTCCCATTTGTCAACAGCTGCTGAGCCATCTTCCAGTAAGCGTAATCCCCCGGTAAGCTCGACCTTCCATTTGGCTTCTGAGAGAATTTTCATTTACGGGTTCTGGTTGATTACCTGAGAAGTTTGCAAAAATCGAGGCTTTATTGATGGAGGCTCTGTTTTTATGAGGAATCGCTGCATAAAAAATAATATGATATTATCTCGAATTTTTGTATTTTGATTTTTGCATTGGCTTCATTTTGCTTTGAGTTTGTTGTTTGAATTGAACTGGTTAGGAGTAGTTGGTCAAGCTAAATGAGTAAAGGGTGTATTTTGGCCTACTAATTCTTCAGTGATCTAGCAAAAAGTTGAGAAGTGATTTTTTTTTTGGCTTTAAACATGATTCTTGGTTAGTTTCTTTTATCATCCATGAAATTGCCTGTTTATTCAGGTATTACCGTATTATTATATTAGTTGCTTTAGGTAGCATATGTTGTTTCATATAATGACCGAAGAAATTTCATAGGGGAACTTTTGCAGCGAGTGAGAATTGGATTTCACATAATCCCGTGTATGCTATTGACATAGACAATTAAGCATAATTTTTTACATCTCATGCCCCCTACTTCTTCTAATTGTATTCTATCAGAGGGTTCCAAATCTTGTTGGAGGCACTTTTGTTGATTCAAAATCATCAACTTTCATCGATGTTATAAACCCGGTAGGTGTGTTACTCTTGTTTTATACTGAATTTACAGTTGTATCTATTATTTGTGATTTTGAGAAATGCAGACTCTAATATTTCTAAAATCTGATCATAGGCAACCCAAGAAGTTGTTTCACAACTTCCTTTGACAACAAATGAGGAGTTTAAAGCTGCTGTATCTGCAGCAAAGCAGGCATTTCCATCATGGTGTAACACTCCAATTACGACACGCCAACGTGTTATGTTGAAACTCCAGGAGCTTATATGGAGAGATATAGTAAGCATTTTAGAACACGCTGGTGCTCACATGCATTTGCAAATATAGAGACGCCCATACTAGCACAGGAAGTTTCTGTCGTATGACTAATATGTATTATGCACTTGTTTCAGGATAAACTTGCCCTGAATGTGACCACTGAACAAGGAAAGACATTGAAGGATGCACATGGAGATGTATTTCGTGGTTTAGGTTGGCCTTCCTGATATGTTGCCTGAGAATATTTTGTAGTGAGATAATGATTGAGCTCATAATTTTTGTTGATGGAGTTCTCTGAATAATTTGATTTATGTCTTTTAGAGGTGGTGGAACATGCTTGTGGGATGGCCACACTACAGATGGGGGAGTATGTTTCAAATGTATCACATGGAGTTGATACTTATAGCATTAGAGAACCACTTGGTGTCTGTGCTGGTATATGTCCTTTCAACTTTCCTGCAATGATTCCCTTGTGGGTAAGTTGTCTTCTACTTTTTGGGTGGGTTTTTGGCAATCTAATTCTCTTTCACCTTTTAGTTATTGGGTGCACCTTTCTTTCTTAATTAGTTGGGCTACAAATTCGTACAATAGAAGTCTAATGTATAGAATGATTCAGAAACATTTAGTTCAAATAACTTTGTCCTGTCTCTATCTATATTATTGTAATTTTCACACAGGATGACAGGAACATAGTATACATACTGCCTAATATTGTATAGGGCATAATAACAAAAACAAATTCCAAATGTCTATGATCTGTCTGCAGATGTTCCCAGTGGCTGTTACCTGTGGTAATACCTTTGTTCTAAAGCCATCAGAGAAAGACCCAGGTGATTTTTTCTACTTTTCTTGGTTGTCTATCAATACCCTTGTATTAAGTCCTTAGTCTGGAGAAAAATGTTTAACTATAATGGAAAAATGAACACTGATAGTTTTTTCATTCAAAACAAACTTAAGGAATTTTGAGCACAGCAACCTGAATTGTACAGTGAACAACAGGAGCTGGGAATTTTCTGAATAAAATAATCGCCTATGATATAACCTCTTCTTCAGCAAGTGCTAAGGGTTTTTCATTCACTGGCCATTTCATCTTAGTGCTCTCAAGGTGCTCAGAGTCTTGCAAATTTTGAGAATGACACGCAAGACACAAAATTGCAAATTCCAAAAAAATTAGTTCCTTGACAGTTTAGTTCTTGTCAAGGCTTCATTTTTGTTGTGATCGACACCAAGGAATATTTCAAAAACCAATTTCAAAGAGCAACGTAATAACATGGACTATATTTATTCAATAGTACCTTTTTTTCTTCTGATTAAGTGACAGTAACCCTCAACTAATCAGTCCTGCATGTGCTTGTGTGGATGGGATATGTAGCATTGATTACTGAATATTATTAGAAATCTGTTGGTTTTTATTCCCTACCCTTGTATGCAGCATAGTCATTTGGACACATGTTATTGGTAGAATTCACAAGTATGCATTCATTTGTATCATGATTCATCACCTTCGGTTACTTTTGACAAGGTGAAGAGAAATAAATTTCGTTGTAAGACTTGGCTGTTATCTGAAGTTTGTTGTTTTTCAGGTGCTTCTATAATGCTTGCTGAATTGGCATTGGAGGCTGGTTTGCCAGAGGGCGTCTTAAATATAGTTCATGGAACTCACGTATGCCATCACCTGTTTTTATATTGAACTTGTTCTTCATTTGTTTCTTGTAATACTTACCTAGTAAAGTTACTCGTGGGCTCGTTTTGGATTTTGCAATTTTATCATATATTCAAGTGTCAAATCTGAAAATAACATGCAATATTGTATTGTACCACATAATGACTGTTATCCTATTGTAAAATTATGATTGTATTCATAAAAGTTAAAACATCTTCTCAAATGGCAGCAACTTGTTACATTCTGATGTGTCAGCCACTGCTTGTGCTTTGTTTTTTCTTTCTAATTGATGCTCTTAATCATACAATTGCCGACAGGATATTGTGAATGCTATTTGTGATGATGACGACATCAAAGCCATATCTTTTGTTGGTTCAAATGTTGTAAGTCATCTAGTATTTTTCGTTTTTTTTTTTTCACAGTTCAAGCTTATCTGATTTCTCTTTTTTGACCCTAAAGTAAATGTCTTGAGCTAAATTTATTCCTGTTACACGTCAACAAATTGTATCATTTTTGTGGTTTGACTGTGCTTATAGAAAGATAGATAGAAGAGAGCAATTTGCAAAAGATAGTCCCTATTATATTATTATGTATGCTTGTTTGATGTTCTTATTTTGTACTGAAGGCCGGAATGCACATATATTCAAGAGCAGCAGCTAAAGGGAAACGTGTTCAAGTAGGTGCACGTAGTTTTTCTTCCCTTAGTAAATTTGTTGGTTTATGCCTATGCAATGATAGTTGGGCACCTAATAAGCTGTTGTTTTCAGTCAAATATGGGGGCCAAAAATCATGCAATTGTCATGCCAGATGCAAATGTTGATGCTGCTGCTAATGCTTTAGTTGCTGCTGGTTTCGGTGCTGCTGGACAAAGATGCATGGCTCTCAGCACAGTTGTCTTTGTTGGTGGCTCAAAACCATGGTATCGTAGTATACTGTGTTTTGATTTGTGTATATTACTACTTCTGTAGTAGCATCTTAAGCTTGATGTTGTTTGAAGCTCCTTCTCTAGATGTTTTTTTCTTCCAAAATGATCTTAATGTATTTGGCAAGTGCCAAACTGAATCATCACCCTTTTCTTAGACATAATTTGACTTCTCTATAGAGCAAGTTTTTGCAAAAACCATATAGTCACAAGTTCTGAATATTGTTATTGCAATGTGAATCTTATTATGACCAATTCATTATTTCCATCTTTTTAATCATTATGAGATTGGCCAGAGAAAAGGCTGTCCTGAATATTTGAACTTTTTTATGGTACAGGTGTGTGTGGAAATTTACTTTAATCTCTCCCCCCCTCCCCCCCTGGATAATTGACTTTAACGATTTACTTGAATTTTTTTTAAAAAATAATTGCATCCTTCACAATATTTGTCTAGGGAAGCTAAACTTATTGAGCGTGCCAAAGCTCTTAAAGTAAATGCTGGAACTGAACCTGATACTGACCTTGGTCCAGTCATCAGCAAACAGGTTTTTTTTATGATTCTGTATTTAATTTTTCCAGGCTGTGGATTTGAACTTAAAATCTTAATGGCCAGTCTTCAGAGTATTGTTTAAGTATTACTTGCATGGCTAGTCAATGCATCTCATTTCCATGCCATCCTTTGTGTATATTTAGGCTACTTAAGTTTCTTGAATAATCTTATTGGCTGCACAGGCAAAGGAGCGGATACACAGATTAGTTCAATCGGGGGTTGACAGTGGTGCCAGACTATTGCTTGATGGAAGAAATATAGTGGTAGCTTTTGTACCCTCATTTGATGTTTCAAATACTCAGTAAATATAATATATATTGTGCTCTGCCATGAAAGATAAGCATAAAAACCTCTGGGGTGAAACATTTTATTGCATATATTGCTCGTATGCTGATCAACAATTCAAATGCCAGAAAGAAAAATAGACCCTTTTAGTCATATATCTCTTTTCAATAACCTTGTTAAAAGTCCCAAGGTTGTCGCACTGCATAGCCAAAGTGGTCTGACTTTGAGGCACTTTAGCTAAAGTGCCTCAGCACACTAACAAATTAGTGTGGCTTGACTTTGAGCTTGTAAAAATCACACAAGTGGTTTGTTCGTTTATTCTTGCTCCTAGTTTTTCCCTCCCTTGACTAAACTCCCATCAGGCCGAGATACAATAACACAAAGCACCCTAAAAGGACAGCGAAATGGAAAACGTAAATAAATACATTTTGGTGCAAAATTGTGCTCGACAGGATTTAAGTAGTCCTTGCATAGGCCTCTATTTTCCCGTGTAGTTGTTAAGTTCTTATTAACTATTTTTTTTCCTTTCATTTTTTGACGAACATTTGAGAGTGCTTATCAACTCATGTGCATGGCAAGTAGGTCCCAGGATATGAATCTGGCAATTTTGTTGGCCCAACCATCTTATCAGATGTAACTGCTGACATGGAGTGCTACAAGGTACTTGGCTCCCAATCTCCATTTTTTCAAGCGTCTACTAAGTGAATTCCCAGAAATCGAGACTTGAAGTTTAGATGTATATTAAACTTGACTGTCTCTAATATGGCCCGTGCAGGAAGAAATTTTTGGCCCAGTTCTTCTTTTCATGGAGGTGCGTTTGTTGGTCTCACCCTTAGGATAATAACAAAAATATACTCTTGGTAAAATATTTCCTGATTAGGAACAATTGACCTCTCAACTGATTAATGGCATTTGATTTGCGGTTAACTGTTTCTAAAATGGAAGTATTTTTATCAACATTTTTTGCATTTGTAATTTTCCCTTGTTTATCTTTCTTTTTTTCCTTTTTCTTTTTAGGTGACTCATCTGTTTGGATATTTAGTTTTAGCTCAATGTAAGGATATGCTGATACGACTATCTTTTGTTGTCTTTTTAACTTCAGGCTGATAGCTTGGAAGACGCCATAAACATTGTCAACCAAAATAAGTATGGTTTTACAACATGTTATCATTGCCTTTGGTTAAACTGCTATATGTTTCTTATTCTTACTTGTCCAACAGGTATGGGAATGGTGCTTCTATATTTACTACCTCTGGTGTTGCTGCAAGGAAATTTCAGACTGAGATTGAGGCTGGCCAAGTAATGTTTTCCTAAGTGTGATCTTCTGCATTTGCTTTAGGGACATTAGTGTTACTGAATTTCAGCCAGTATATGGGTCTGGCATTGCCTATTTATCAATTGATCACTTTGCATTCTACCTTGGGTAGATTCTCTATGCCATAACTAAAAAATATATTTGGTAATCTTATGGATCATAATTTGTTGCTGCATTTGCACCAGGTGGGCATCAACGTTCCCATTCCGGTTCCTTTGCCCTTTTTCTCATTTACCGGCAACAAGGCATCATTTGCAGGCGATCTCAATTTCTATGGTAGGGTGATTTCTCCCAAAGCTGGCTGTTCACACTTATTTATCACTCACTAATAGTGTTTAGGAGTTACATTTTGCTTATGATATAGGCCATGCCCTTGAATTTGAATTTGATATTCTTTGTTGAATTGCAGGCAAGGCAGGGGTTAACTTCTATACACAGATCAAAACAATAACTCAGCAGTGGAAGGATTCAGCTGGCGGTAGCAAGATCAACTTGGCAATGCCAACCTCTCAAAAATCTTGAAAGCCACAGCATCAAGTATATATTGTTGCTAAAACCTTCGTACTCCTGAATTAAAATAATAAATTAATATCAAGGTTTGATGCTATGGATTTTCGTTATTTTTCTTCCTCTCATCTCACATCTCCCTCGTGTCTGCATGTGGACTATTAAGATTCCATGGTCAATTAATGCCATGTCCGTTCACTCAAAATTGTCACACCAGTTGCTTCAGGTTGCTATTGATAGTTGACCCATAAATAATTGAGCTTGAAAGATAAAAAAGTCCAAGTTTTGAATACAGATAAACTTCATTAAAGTTTGGTTATTAGTCTTTGTTCGATGTCGATTGTTGAGCTCAAATGCAAGTCAATGAAGTGACCATTATTCATCGGCATAGTTAATGCTGGACCAGGATTTTGTTGGCTTCTTCTCCTTCGGTTTCCTTCGTCAAATATAGTACGAAGTCAAGATAACCCCAGACCGGGAAAAAAAAAATATATCAAGATAACCAAACCTATCCAACATAATAGGCTTGAAAAGAAAGTTGTTCAATCCAGAGTTCTTATTTAATTATTTATAATTCTAATAACAAGAATTTAGTCTCCTCATAATTTTTGTCCACGTATAATTAGCCTTGATTGTATCCTATAAAGGAATCGATATACTAAAATTTGCCAAGTGATTAGTAATTTTTATCTAGTATAATGCCAATTTAAATCTTAAGGAAGCATTTTTGAGTGAAGATTGAAGTTTCACAATCAAATTACAAGCATCTTAAATGGGACGAATATATGGAAAAGACTTATTGTTCGATAAAAAAATATTACATTTAATCATCAATAAATTAAATTGATAGTAGTGATTGATAAAAGAATAATTGCTATGTGGGAAGGAATTATGTTTGAGAGGCGTTACGGACTAATGTTTGGGGCCAAACACCTAATGGATTGGATAGTGGCTTCGAGGCCATTATCACCCTCCTACCTCTATTTAAGGTAAAGGATAACCTTAGAAAGGATACGCATAATTTTCCTATTCTATTTTGCCTCTCAAGCACTCCCTAACGTGAGCTTTGGAGTCCATGCAGTTAACCCATCCTTGTTCGAACAAAGAGCTTAGAGCATGGATGGGTATGATCGGCAATAGTCCGTGCTCCCTATAGTCCAATACAGGTATATTCAAAACCCCATCGCAACACTAGGGATATGGTCGTATGGGTTGTCAACACATTTGGTTGGAGAGTGACTCGCAGTTAGCAATGAATGAGATTAAAATGAATGAACAGATATTTTTCACAATGGCTTAGTGCTCCTCAACATTTTCACTTATATTAGATGGATGTTTAATTTTGACTGTACATACACCCATAAAAATTGTAGTCAAGCTGCTGATATTTTAACTATGTATGTTTTGTATAAAGGATCTGATGTATAAACTAAAAATCCGCTTTAAGTTTTTGATTCATTTCCTGACCTACGATTTTAGTGTTTAATAAATTCAGCTTCTCCATTAAGAAACTCATGAAATTAATATGCAATTCAATATGTAGTTTACAAGTAACATTCTTATCCATCCATCCATCCCCCACTCCCCCCCCCCCAAAAAAAAAAAAACTTGGAAAATGTTTACATTTGAATGACAGAAAAATGACTTACATCTTTTCATCGCGCATTGATTAATCCCCTTGAAGCTTACATTTTAATACCAGTGAAGGTGCTAATATTATCAAAGCAAACCAAGAGTTTTGAGGTGTTGACGTAAAGAAGCTACACAACTGGGAATAATTAGTTTTACAACAGCGGAGCAATAATTAGTTTTTATACAACACAAGAACAAAGACTAGTCAGATCAATCATAGGCCGAGGATCTGAAGTCCAGCGAATGCAGTGAGCAATAATAAGCTGCAGTAATAGCTACGCTATAAATAAATGACTTCAGAACAAGTTTGAATTTGAGCCAAATGCCTCTTCCCTTTTATGTGAGAGGCCAAGTCAGCCTCACTAGTGTAGCTGACATTACAGGCTTCACATCTTAATTTGGAATTGTTCATCATGACACCTTTTTGATCACTTGTGCTGTGATTCTTCTGACTTTTAAAATTACTCTGTTTCACTGGATCACTAAGCATCCTCTTCTCATGCTCCCTGCTTGTTTGAGCTTGCTCTTTCACCAGCGAAAATTGGATATTCTTCTGCTCTACATTTGCAGGCTGATTGGTGAAGTTCTTCAGTTTCAATTCTTCTTTGGACTGATCATTTTTCATCTTCTGTGGACTAGGCTGATTCTTTGTATTCAAGGCTTCACAAGCAGCCTTGTGAAGCCTCCCATTCAGGTGCATCATCAAGTTTTTCTCACAGGAAGTTGTCACCTGACATACAGCACAAGTCCACTCTTTCTGCACTTCCTTATGTGTAGAACTCTGAGGAAGCTCTCCGCCAGCTGCACCTTTCTTCACCATTCCATTAGTTTCCGTTGTGGCTGATGAAATGTTCTGAATTAGGGAAGGGTTAGGCATGACAGGAATATCCTGAAACAAAAAAAACGATCACAATATTAATAAAATTTGTATCAGACATCAGCAACATTTTCAAAAAATAAAACTGTCATATGATGGATCATGACCATATCCATACTACTGTATTATTAATAAGCCTAAACCATTCACAAATGACATCTTAGCATGGCTAAAACTTTGATTATTCCTTTAAAAATTCTAATTTTGAGTGAGGGAACTGATAAGAAACCTTACTTGTTTGCCTGCAGAAATTTCCTTTTTCTCAATCATCTCCACATCTTTGATGTCTTTATGTTCCTTTTGGATCTTATTCTCATTTGTCTACACATGATATTCTTTCTTCATTCAATAAACTTATGCCAAGAGTTATATTTAAGTAATAACTGCACTACTAACACAAAAATTTACCTTCTGCTTTTCTTTCTTATCAGTAGCTCTAACTGTATTTGTTGCTTCTGCACCGATATGGTGTGCTGTGATGACCTTCAATAGGAGGAAAGGAGCATCAGCTTAAATTTTCAGTAGTCAATTCTAGGTCATTGCCACATACAAAAACTTGCTTCTCTATAATATTTTTCTAGAATCATGGCAAGAGTTATGTTAATGTCATAACTTCACTAGTTACACAAAAAGTTTACCTGTTGTGTTTTTTTCTCATCAGTAGCTCTAATCGTATAAGTTGCTTCTACGCCGATATTGTGTGTTGTGGTCTTCAATAGGAGAAAGGATCATCAGCTCAAATTTTCAGTAACCAATCCCAGGACATTACCATATACAAAAACTCGATTCTCTATATTATTTTTCTAGACTTGCAGCAATAGTTATATTAATGTCGTAACTGCACTAGTGACAAAAAATTTACCTGTTGTGTGTCTTTCTTATCAGTAGCTCTAATTGTGTCTGTTGCTTCTGCACCAATATTCTGCGTCGTGATCTTCAATAGGAGGAGTGGAGCATCAGCTTAAATTTTCAGTAGCCTTGCCATATGCAAAATCTTCCCTCTCTATATTATTTTTCTAGCCTTATGGCAAGAGTTATAATAATGTCATAACTGCAATAGTGACACTAGATGTACCTGTTGTGTTCCTTTCTTATCAGTAGCTCTGATTGTATTTGTTGCTTCTGCACCTATATTGTGTGTTGTGATCTTCAATAGGAGAAAAGGATCGTCAGCTCAAATTTTAGTAGTCAATTCCAGGACGTTACCATATACAAAAACTCAATTCTCTGTATTATTTTTCTAGACTTGTGGCATATATTAATGTCGCAACTGCACTAGTGACAAAAAATTTACCTGTTGTGTGTCTTTCTTATCAGTAGCTCTAATTGTATTTGTTGCTTCAGCACCAATATTCTGCGTCGTGATCTTCAATAGGAGGAGTGGAGCATCAGCTTAAATTTTCAGTAGCCTTGCCATATGCAAAATCTTCCCTCTCTATATTACTTCTCTAGACTTATGGCAAGAGTTATTTTAATGTCTTAACTGCAATAGTGACACAAGATGTACCTGTTGTGTTTCTTTCTTATCAGTAGCTCTGATTGTATTTGTTGCTTCTGCACCTATATTGTGTGGTGTGATCTTCAATAGGAGAAAAGGATCGTCAGCTCAAATTTTAGTTGTCAATTGCAGGACATCACCATATACAAAAATTCAATTCTCTATAATATTTTTCTAGACTTGTGGCATATATTAGTGTGGCAACTGTTGTGTGTCTTTCTTATCAGTAGCTCTAATTGTGTCTGTTGCTTCTGCACCAATATTCTGCGTCGTGATCTTCAATAGGAGGAGTGGAGCATCAGCTTAAATTTTCAGTAGCCTTGCCATATGCAAAATCTTCCCTCTCTATATTATTTTTCTAGCCTTATGGCAAGAGTTATAATAATGTCATAACTGCAATAGTGACACTAGATGTACCTGTTGTGTTCCTTTCTTATCAGTAGCTCTGATTGTATTTGTTGCTTCTGCACCTATATTGTGTGTTGTGATCTTCAATAGGAGAAAAGGATCGTCAACTCAAATTTTAGTAGTCAATTCCAGGACATTACCATATACAAAAACTCAATTCTCTATATTATTTTTCTAGACTTGTGGCAACAGTTATTTTAATGTCGCAACTGCACTAATGACATAAAATTTACCTGTTGTGTGTCTTTCTTATCAGTAGCTCTAATTGTATTTGTTGCTTCTGCACCAGTATTCTGTGTCGTGATCTTCAATAGGAAGAGTGGAACATCAACTTAAATTTCAGTGGCCTTGTCATATACAAAATCTTCCCTATATATTATTTTTCTAGACTTATGGCAAGAGTTATATTAATGTCGTAACTGCAATAGTAACACAAGATTTACCTGTTGTGTTTCTTTCTTATCAGTAGCTCTGATCATGTTTGTTGCTTCTGCACCTATATTGTGTGTTGTGATCTTCAATAGGAGAAAAAGAGCATCAGCTTAAAATTTCAATAGCCAATTCCAGATACTGCCATATACAAAATCTTGCTTCTCTGTATTATTTTTCTAGAGTTATAGCATTATGAAACTTCTACCCCCTGTAGAGTTCGTACGATAATTAATTTATACACCAAACTGCCATGAAACTGTTTACCTTGCTAGCAATGAGCTTCTCCAAGGCTTCAGTTCCATTCTCTTGTATATACCTCTCAGCATGCAGTAAGAAGTTTTCTTTCTTGACCAATAACTTCCTCCAATTCTTTAACCTGCTTATGACTGCTCAGGGATTCACGATGATGCATGAGCGAATAAGGTTATTATAAACATACGAAGCTCGTCCAAAATCAGGTATGATGAGCCAGAATATGATCATTAGCTTAAAGTAAGGCCAGAACTGGAACCTGAAGTTAAAGAGGGGAATGAAGAAGTTAATCAAATCCATGAATTGAGTAAACAAAGGACATGAAAAGAAAGATCAATTCCAACTTTAAGGAGATTTTAGATGATAAAACTAGTAAAAATATAGACACAAAATGGTAAGTTGTAATGATTATGTCTGCATAATTTTATTATATTACTTGGCTTAGTACCAAATAAAGTTAAAAGGCAAAAATTAGCTAGATATATCTATGCAATTGAGCTTCACCAAATGAAATTCAAAAGTTGGTAGAGAACTATAAAAGTAACAACTTGAGAAAATGCAAACACTGTTAATCTTATGACCTTACTACAAACGAGTCTCTGTATTCAGATAAATTCAAAGAGCATATATAGCTGATTTATTGGAGGAGAAAATAATCTAGTGTTCACAGTTCACACCAACTCATACTCTCATTCAAACCAAGCTTCTATTTGTGATTATACCGGTGATCGGATGAACAGCATGTATGATATAATGCTTGTGGACCTCAGGTATGATATCAAAATAAGCTAGCATGTTTCTAATGAAGAAACCTGCAATTCTGTAGTATGCAGCTGCTTCATGACCATATTTTACTGCAGAACTGACACTAAAGGTTTAATAGAGTAAAGTATAATAGAAATGTTTTCTGTAGGAAATTGGAAATGCATTGTTTTATCCTCCCAAAATTATCATAGAGTTAAATCATGTCCTCAATCAAAAGTAAATAGATAAATAAATAATCTTATTGAAATTCAATAGTATCAATGCTCTTTCCATTATACAGGGTAAACAATTTACCAGGAAAGAAGCCTCAAGAAAGCATACTCAAAGAGATAGATCAATGAGAGAAGGATCCAATATGACATCAAATCCCTAGTTTCTGAATAGGAATCAGTCTCGATTGCATGTATGGAAGCACATCTGTCAAGAGCACATGCAACCACAATCATAAATAACAAAGGTAGCATAGCAATTAGTTAAAAATGTAGGGGAGGTGGGAGATAATAACGGCGCACAAAACTTATGTGTCAATTAATAAATGGATCAGAGCAAGTGTTATCTTTTGATCTCGGTGCATCTAATTACTTCTCTTACTGAAACAATGATTTAAAAGGTTTCAACTTTTTAACACGGCAAAATACAAGGTAAAGTAGGCATGAATCAACCAAAAAGAAAAACATTGTGAGAGAAAAACAAAATAATACTCTTTAGAAATGTTCCCAATCAAATTAACAGAAAGGTAAGAAACTTACAGAGGATACCCCAGAGCAAGCAGAGGCCTAAAAATGAAACCCCAAAAAAAAAAAGAGAGAGAGAAAAAAATCAATGAACTTGCAAGGAGGCCAAAAGGGTCAATAAGAAAAAAATGTACTTGAAAGTAAGAGACCGTCTACAACATTGAACAAGTAATATGAAGAAGATACGTGCAAAGATATGGGTAATTTTATACGTGATCAGCATCAGAACTACGAAACCATACAAAACCAAATAAACGAAGGATATTATCTATAAGCACAATGCATACATACCATGCTAAATGATCAATGCAATTGAGAGCGAGTTTGAGGAACCACAAGTAACCCATGTGTGATGGATGGATGTCCCTCCCTTCAGTCCCTTGTGGAGTTGTCTGTAGTCAGAGAATAACAAGAATGGACAAGTGATGGGGTTTTGTGGGAAATAAAAAAGACATGCTAACAGTTGAGTTGAGGAACACAATACGGCGAAGGAAAAAGAAGGCTTCGTCGGCAAGTTGCAAGGTCAACACAGAAGTCACTACGAAAGTAGCCAGGTGGGTGGCAAGCAAAGTGGAAAAGCGAGGAGTCAGTCCCCACGTTTTCTACCGACCTCAAAGAAAACACTTCTACTACGTACGTCTCATGATCCTTCACACTTACATATTTGTAGTATATTATTTTATTTTCTGATAAATATATTATATTAGAGGCAGATTTTATAATACTCCTTGAGAAGTATAGAGTATTACACGTCATATTATCTCATTATAATGATTTAATAATATATTGATAAGTCAATTTTATATAATATATAATTAATGTATACAAAATTATAAATTAGTGTATAAAAAATTATAAATTTTTTTCACAATACCCTAAACTCGTTAGATTTATGAAAGAGAAAATGGGTTTTTTTATAATGCATTAACATTTTATTGATGAATGAGTAGTCACTCAAATTCTTATCTTTAGCTAACTTGTTGTGTGATGCACCATGCTTTAGGATGTACACCACAGCCTTCGTCTCATTGTTTATTTCTTCTAGTATAGCAATATATATATATATACATATATTTCTTCTCAAATCGATTTTTTAAAATTATCTATCTATAATGTTAATATTTAAAATTCATTACATAGAAAATTTTTCATGTGTCATTCATAGAGAAAATTATGGCTCATCATTTTTATAATTTTAATAATTAAAATAAGTTTTGAATTTAATTTATTTTTTAATTATTAACTATTATCTTCCAATCATGTCTTTATATCTCTTTTTCGTTAACACAATAAAAATACTCTACAAAATATCTTATTCAAAATAATTTAATAAGAAAATAGTAATAAATAATATAAATATAATGATAATTGAATGTATGATTATATCATTAAAATTATATATGTATGATTATTATAGTATTAATTAATGGTACTATAACTATTATAATTATGTTATCACACAAAAAGACTATTATAATTCATGATAATTTTATTAAGCATGTGTAACTAATATATAATTATATAAAAAACTATTATAATATATTTTTCAAGCTGATAATGAACAAAAATTACAACCCATATGTAATGTTAAAAAAAATTAGAATTATTTTTTTTATTAATTTATAATCTATAATATATCTATAATAATACTAACATTTAAAACTCACTGCATGAAAAAATTTGCATATTTCATTCATGGAGAAAATTATGTCTCACTATTTTTATAATATTAATATTTAAAATAATTTTTTAAATTTAATTTATCTTCTAATTATTAATTAATTTTTTTCAATCAATCCTTCCTCTCTCTCTTTCATGAGCATAATAAAAATACTCTACAAAATATCTCAATCAAAATTATTTAACATGAAAATAATAACAAATAATATAAACAAAATGATAATTGAACTATTATTATATCATTAAAATTTTATATGTGTAATTACTATAGTATTAATTAATGATAACAAAGCTATTATAGTTATTTTACCATAAAAAAAATTATAATTAATAAAAGTTTTATTGACCATGTATAACTATTATATAATTGTATAAAAAATTATTATAATATGTTTTTTAAGTTGATAATAAACTAAAACTACAACTCATATGTAATGTTATAAAACTACATAAATTATAATTATTTATGACTTTTTTTTACTAATTATAACACATAAATTGTAACATATATTTTAAAATTGACTTATTAAAAAGATGTAAATGACTTGTGATGACAAAAAAAATACCATTGAATTGGATACCCACGGGATTACTCGCAATAGAGAAGGGAATGAGTATAGGTTTAGTCTTCGTAGGAACAAGGTGAAGTTTATATTTGTTAAATGAGACGGACGGAAAATGAGGTCCTCGCACCATGGAATCTCGTCAATTCACCATTTATATAAATTATTTAAATATCCACTTAATCATTTTTGTTATTTATCTTTAATAGATTTGCATTATGTATATATTTTTATCTTTAATGTGGATTATGTTGCATTAATAATATTTATTATTAACGACATTTACATTTCGAATTTCAAAGTATTTTAAAAACTTATATCTTATTGGAATTTTTTTAATATCGGTGAATACTTATATGGATTCAAATTCTCACAGTAAATAAAAAATGGAGACCCATGACAGCGACATGGGTGTGACGAGACGGTAGGATATCCATCTCTAATCACACCAAACTGAATCATTACCCTTTTCTTAGACATAATTCGACTTATCTATCGAGCAAGTTTTTGCAATCACCATATAATCACAGCCTCACAGTTTCTGAATCTTGTTATGATCAAATCATTATTTCCATCCTTTTTAATCATTATGAGATTGACCAGAGAAAAGGCTGTCCTGAATATTTGAACTTTTTACGATACAGGTGTATATGGAAATTTACTTAATGTTCTTTCTTTTCCTTGGATAATTGACTTTAATGATTTACTTGAATTTTTTTCAGAAAAAATAATTGCATCTTCCACAATATTTGTCTGGGGAAGCTGAACTTATTGAGTGTGCCAAAGTTCTTAAAGTAAATGCTGCAACTGAACCTGATACTGACCTTGGTCCAGTCATCAGCAAACAGGTTTTGTTTATGATTCTGAATTTAATTTTTCCATGTTGTGGATTTGAACTTAAAATCTTAATGGCCAATCAGTATTGTTTAAGAATTACTTGCATGGCTAGGCAATGCATCTCATTTCCATGCCATCCTTTGTGTATATTTAAGCTATTTAAGTTTCTTAAATAGTCTTATTGGCTGCACAGGGAAAGGAGCGGATACACAGATTAGTTCAATCGGGGGTTGACAGTGGTGCCAAACTATTGCTTGATGGAAGAAATATAGTGGTAGCTTTTATACCCTCATTTGATGTTTCAAATACTCAGTAAATATAATATATATTGTGCTCTGCCATGAAAGATAAGCATAAAAACCTCTGGGGTGAAACATTTTATTGCATATATTGCTCGTGTGCTGATCAACAATTCAAATGCCAGAAAGAAAAATAGACCCTTTTAGTCATATATCTCTTTTCAATAACCTTGTTAAAAGTCCCAAGGT
Source organism: Dalbergia cochinchinensis (assembly GCA_031216125.1). Taxonomy (NCBI): domain Eukaryota; kingdom Viridiplantae; phylum Streptophyta; class Magnoliopsida; order Fabales; family Fabaceae; genus Dalbergia; species Dalbergia cochinchinensis. The sequence continues at coordinate 44,657,131 of CM062370.1, forward strand.
TGTCGCACTGCATAGCCAAAGTGGTTTGACTTTGAGGCACTTTAGCAGCAAACTAACAAATTAGTGTGGCTTGACTTTGAGCTTGTAAAAGTCACACGAGTGGTTTGTTCGTTTATTCTTGCTCCTAGTTTTTCCCTCCCTTGACTAAACTCCCATCAGGCCAAGATACAATAACACAAAGCACCCTAAAAGGACAGCGAAATGGAAAATGTAAATAAATACATTTTGGTACAAAATTGTGCTCCACAAGATTTAAATAGTCCTTGCATAGGCCTCTATTTTCCCACGTAGTTGTTAAGTTCTTATTTAACTCTTCTTTTCTTTTCATTTTTTGAAGAACATTTAAGAGTGCTTATCAACTCATGTGCATGGCAAGTAGGTCCCAGGATATGAATCTCGCAATTTTGTTGGCCCAACCATCTTATCAGATGTAACTGCCGACATGGAGTGCTACAAGGTACTTGGCTCTCCCAATCTCCATTTTTTCAAGTGTCTACTAAGTGAATTCCCAGAAATCGAGACTTGAAGTTTAGATGTATATTAAACTTGACTGTCTCTAATATGGCCCGTGCAGGAAGAAATTTTTGGCCCAGTTCTTCTTTTCTTGGAGGTGCGTTTGTTGGTCTCACCCTTACGATCTTATTGTTGGGAAAATAACAAAAATATACTCTTGGTAAAATATTTCCTGATTAGGAACAATTGACCTCTCAACTGATTAATGGCATTTGATTTGTGGTTAATTGTTTCTAAAATGAAAGTATTTTTATCAACATTTTTTGCATTTGTAATTTTCCCTTGTTTATCTTTCTTTTTTTTCTTTCTCTTTTTAGGTGACTCATCTGTTTGGATATTTAATTTTAGCTCAATGTAAGGATATGCCGATACACTTTTTTTTGTTGTCTTTTTAACTTCAGGCTGATAGCTTGGAAGACGCCATAAACATTGTCAACCAAAATAAGTATGGTTTTACAACATGTTATCATTGCCTTTGGTTAAACTGCTATATGTTTCTTATTCTTACTTGTCCAACAGGTATGGGAATGGTGCTTCTATATTTACTACCTCTGGTGTTGCTGCAAGGAAATTTCAGACTGAGATTGAGGCTGGCCAAGTAATGTTTTCCTAAGTGTGATCTTCTGCATTTGCTTTAGGGACATTAGTGTTACTGAATTTCAGCCAGTATATGGGTCTGGCATTGCCTATTTATCAATTGATCACTTTGCATATTACCTTGGGTAGATTCTCTAGGCCATAACTAAAAAATATATTTAGTAATCTTATGGATCATAATTTGTTGCTGCATTTGCACCAGGTGGGCATCAACGTTCCCATTCCGGTTCCTTTGCCCTTTTTCTCATTTACCGGCAACAAGGCATCATTTGCAGGCGATCTCAATTTCTATGGTAGGGTGATTTCTCCCAAAGCTGGCTGTTCACACTTATTTATCACTCACTAATAGTGTTTAGGAGTTACATTTTGCTTATGATATAGGCCATGCCCTTGAATTTGAATTTGATATTCTTTGTTGAATTGCAGGCAAGGCAGGGGTTAACTTCTATACACAGATCAAAACAATAACTCAGCAATGGAAGGATTCAGCTGGCGGAAGCAAGATCAACTTGGCAATGCCAACCTCTCACAAGTCACAAATCTTGAAAGCCACAGCATCAAGTATATATTGTTGCTAAACCTTCGTACTCCTGAATTAAAATAATAAATTAATATCAAGGTTTCATGCTATGGATTTTCGTTATTTTTCTTCCTCTCATCTCACATCTCCCTCGTGTCTGCATGTGGACTGTAAGATTCCATGGTCAATTAATGCCATATCCATTCACTCAAAATTGTCATACCATTTGCTTCAGGTTGATATTGAAAGTTGACCCAAAAATAATGAGCTTGAAAGATAAAAAAAAGTCCAAGTTTTGAATGCAGATAAACTTCATTAAAGTTTGGTTATTAGTCAGTCTTGTTTTGTTCGATATTGTTTGCTGAGCCCAAACACAGGTCAATGAAGCGACCATTATTCATCGGCATTGTTAATGCTGGACCAGGAATTTGTTGGCTTCTTGTCCTTCGGTTTCCTTCGTCAAACATAGTACGAAGTCAAGATAACCCCAGACCGGGGGAAAAAAAAAATCAAGATAACCAAACCTATCCAACAAAAAAGGTTTGAAAAGAAGGTTGATCAATCCAGAGTTCTTATATATTAATTTAATTGTTTATAATTCTAAAAACTAACATTTTGTCTCTTCATTAAATTTTGTCCACGTATAATAAGCCCTGATTGTATCCTACGGAGGAATCAATACACTAAAATTTACTAAGTGATAGGTAATTTTTATCTCGTATAATGCAAATCTAAATCTCAAGGAAGCATTTTTTGTGTAAGGCTGAAGTTTCACAATGAAATTACAAGCAGCTTAAATGGGACAAATATATGAAAAAGGCTTATTGTTTGATAAAAAACATTACATCAATAAATTAAATCGATAGAAGTGATTGATAAAAGAATAATTGCTGAGGGAAGGAATTCTATTGATAGGTGTCACGGACTAATGTTTGGCGAAGCACCCAATGGACTGGATGGTGGCTTTGAGGTCATTATCACTCTCCTACCTCTACTTAAGGCAAAGAATAACCCTAGAAAAGATATGCATCATTTCCTTATTCTATTGTACCTCTTAAACACTCCCTAACTTGAGCTTTGGAGTCCATGCAGTTAACCCACCCCATCAGGACATGGAGCTTAGAGCATAGAGGGGAACGATCTGGCAATAGTTCGTGCTCCTCATAATCCTATACCTGTATACTTGATACCCTATCGCAACACTAAGGATATGGCCATATGGGTTGTCAACACGTTTGGTTGGAGAGTGACTCCCAGTTAGTAGTGAATGAGATTAATAAATGAAAAGACGTTTTTTACAATGGTTTAGTGCTCATTGACATTTTTACTTATACTAGTTGGATGTTTAGTTTTGATCATAGACACACCCTTAGAAATTGTAACAAGCTGTTGATATTTTAACTAAGTATGATTTGTTTGAAGGATATGATGTATGGATTGAGTATCCATCTAAGTTTTTGGTTCATTTTCTGACTTATGATTTTGGTGTTTAATAAATTCAGCTTCTCCATAAAAACACTCATTTGAAATTAATATGCAATTCACTTAAAAAAAAATCATGTATTTAATATGTAGTTTACAAATCCCCTCCTTCCCCCAAAAAAAAAACTTAGAATATTTTTATATTTAAATAACGGAAAAATGACTATATTTTTTTTTTAATGGACCTAAGGTATTCATTGCACAATGATTAATCCCCATGAAGCTTACATTTTAACCCCAGTGAACGTGCTAATATTATCAAAGTAAACCAAGAGTTTTGAAGTGTTGACGTAAAGAAGCTACACAACTAGGAATAATTAGTTTTACAACAGCGGAGGAATAATTAGTTTTTATACAACACAAGAATAAAGACTAGTCAGATCAATGATAGGCCGAGGATCTGAAGTCCAGCGAATGCAATGAAGCGATAATAAGCTGCAGTAGACATGCTGCGGTATAAATAAATGACTTCATCACATGTCAGGGTGCCATGAACGGCTAGTGGAAACGTTAATACAATGCAAAGAAATTGGTAAAAAGTTGAAAATACAACAGGTAAAAAACAAAGTGTGGGAATGTTGCGTTCAATAACACACTTTCTCCAGCCAAACTGCAAGAAAAATATATGCATAGACTCTTTGAAACAAGGTGGAACTAGAATCGAAATATATAGTATATGTAGATATCAATAAATCAGGCTTTAAACATCTGTAGCATTAGTGCAAGCAAACTCATCTACCAGTACTACTAAATTAAACTATGCTTCAGAACAAGTTTGAATTGGAGCCAAATGCCTCTCCCTTATGTGAGAGGCGAAGTCAGCCACACTAGTGCAACCGATATTACAGGCTTCACATCTTAATTTGGAATTGTTCATCATAACAACTTTTGGATCACTTGTGCTGTTATTCTTCTGACTTTTAATATTACTTTGTTTCACTGGATCATTAAGCATTGTCTTCTCAGGCTCCCTGCTTGTTTGAGCTTGCTCTTTCACCAGCCAAAATTGGATATTCTTCTGCTCTACATTTGCAGGCTGATTGATCAAGTTCTTCGGTTTCAATTCTTCTTTGGACTGATCATTTTTCATCTTCTGTGGACTAGGCTGATTCCTTGTATTCAAGGCTTCACAAGTAGTCTTGTGACGCCTCCCATTCAGGTGCATAATTAAGTCTTTCTCACTGGTAGTTGTCGTCTGACACTCAGCACAATTCCACTCTTTCTGCACTTTCTTATGTGTAGAACTCTGAGGAAGCTCTCCACCAGCTGCACCTTTCTTCACCATTCCATTAGATTCCTTTGTGGCTGATGAAATTTTCTGATTTAGGGAAGGGTTAGGCATGATAGGAATACCCTGACATAAAAAAATAATCGCAATATTAATAAAATTTGTATCAGACATCTACGACATTCAAAAAAAATAAAACTGTCAATATGATGGATCATGACCATATCCATACTACTGTATTATCGATAAGCATAAACCATCCACAAATGACATCTTAGCATGGCTTTAGTCTAAAACTTTGATTATTCCTTTAAAAATTCTAATTTTGAGGGAAGTGATAAGAAGCCTTACTTGCTTGCCTGCAGAAATTTCGTTTTTCTCAATCATCTCCACATCTTTGATGTCTTTATGTTCCTTTTGGATCTTATTCCCATTTGTCTACACATGATATTCTTTCTTCATTCAATAAACTTATGCCAAGAGTTATATTTAAGTAATAACTGCACAACTAACACAAAAATTTACCTTCTGCATTTCTTTCTTATCACTAGCTCTAATTGTATTTGTTGCTTCTGCACCGATATGGTGTGTTGTGATGACCTTCAATAGGAGGAAAGGAGCATCAGCTTAAATTTTCAGTAGCCAATTCCAGGTCATTGCCACGTACAAAAACTTGCTTCTCTATACTATTTTTCTAGAATTATGGCAAGAGTTATGTCAATGTCATAACTTCACTAGTTACACAAAAAATTTACCTGTTGTGTTTCTTTCTTATCAGTAGCTGTAATTGTATAAATTGCTTCTCTGCCAATATTGTGTGTTGTGGTCTTCAATAGGAGAAAAGGATTGTCAGCTCAAATTTTCAGTAGCCAATTCCAGGACATTACCATATACTAAAACTCGATTCTCTATATTATTTTTCTAGACTTGTGGCAATAGTTATATTAATGTCGTAACTGCACTAGTGACAAAAAATTTACCTGTTGTGTCTCTTTCTTATCAGGAGCTCTAATTGTATTTGTTGCTTCTGCACCAATATTCTGCGTCGTGATCTTCAATAGGAGGAGGGGAGCATCAGCATAAATTTTCAGAAGCCTTGCCATATACAAAATCTTCCCTCTCTCTATATTATTTTTCTAAACTTACGGCAAGAGTTATATTAATGTCATAACTGCAATAGTGACACAAGATGTACCTGTTGTGTTTCTTTCTTATCAGTAGCTCTGATTGTATTTGTTGCTTCTGCACCTATATTGTGTGTTGCGATCTTCAATAGGAGAAAAGGATCGTCAGCTCAAATTTTAGTAGCCAATTCCAGGACATTACCAAATACAAAAACTCAATTCTCTATATTATTTTTCTAGATTTGTGGCAACAGTTATATTAATGTCGCAACTGCACTAATGACAAAAAATTTACCTCCTGTGTGTCTTTCTTATCAGTAGCTCTAATTGTATTTGTTGCTTCAGCACCAATATTCTGCGTCGTGATCTTCAATAGGAGGAGTGGAACATCAGCTTAAATTTTCAGTAGCCTTGTCATATACAAAATCTTCCCTCTCCATATTATTTTTCTAGACTTATGGCAAGAGTTATATTAATGTTGTAACTGCAACAGTAACACAAGATTTACCTGTTGTGTTCCTTTCTTATCAGTAGCTCTGATCGTATTTGTTGCATCTGCACCTATATTGTGTGCTGTGATCTTCAATAGGAGAAAAGGAGCATCAGCTTAAAATTTCAATAGCCAATTCCAGATACTGCCATATACAAAATCTTGCTTCTCTATATTATTTTTCTAGGGTTATAGCATTATGAAACTTCTATACCCTGTAGAGTTCGTACTATAATTAATTTATACACCAAACTGCCATGAAATTGTTTACCTTGCTAGCAATGAGCTTCTCTAAGGCTTCAGTTCCATTCTCTTGTATATACCTCTCAGCATGCAGTAAGAAGTTTTCTTTCTTGACAAATAACTTCCTCCAGTTCTTTAACCTGCTTATGACTGCTCGGGGATTCACGGTGATGCATGAGCGAATAAGGTTATTATAAACAAATGAAGCTCGTCCAAAGTCAGGTATGATGAGCCAGAATCTGATCATTAGCTTAATGTAAGGCCAGAACTGGAACCTGAAGTTAAAGATGGGAATGAAGAAGTTAATCAAATCCATGAATTGAGTAAACAAAGGACATGAAAAAAAAGATCAATTGCTAAAACTCTTTGTTCAAGTATAATCACACTTAATGCAATTCCAACTTTAAGGAGATTTTAGACGATAAAACTAGTAAAAATGTAGACACATAATGGTAAGTCGTAATGATTTTGTCTGCATAATTTTATTATATTACTTGGCTTAGTAGCAAATAAAGTTAAAAGGCATAAATTAGCTAGATATATCTATGCAATTGAGCTTCACCAAATGAAATTCGATAGTTGGTAGAGAACTATAAAAGTAACAACTTGGTAAAATGCAAACACTATTAATCTTATGACCTTTTGGCAAATGAGTCTCTGCATTCAGAGAAATTCAAAGAGCATAGCTAATTAATTAGATGAGAAAATAATCTAGTGTTCACACCAAGTCAAACTCACATTCAAACCAAGCTTCTTGTTTTGTGATTATCGCAGTGATAGGATGAACAGCATATATTATATAATGCTTGTGGACCTCAGGTATAATATCAAAATAAGCTAGCATGTTTCTAATAAAGAAACCTACAATTCTATAGTATGCAGCTGCTTTATGACCATATTTTACTGCAGAACTGACAATAGAGGTTTAAAGGTTTAATAGAGTGAAGTAAAATAGAAATGTTTTCTGTGACAAATTGGAAATGCATTGTTTTATCCTCCCAAAATTATCATAAGAGTCAAATCATGTCCTCAACCAAAAAGTAAACAGATAAATAAATAATCTTATTGAAATTCAATGGCATCAATGTTCTTTCCATAATACAGGGTAAACAATTTACCATGAAAGAAGCCTCGGGAAAGCATACTCAAAGAGGTAGATCAATGAGAGAAGTATCCAATATGACATCAAATCCCTAGTTTCTGAAGAGGAATCATTCTCGATTGCATGTACGGAAGCACATCTGTCAAGAGCACATGCAATCACAATCATAAACAACAAAGGTAGCATAGCAATTAGTGAAACAGTGATTTAAAAGGTTTCAACTTTTTAACACGGCAAAACACAAGGTAAAGTAGGCATGAATCAACCAAAAAGAAAAACATTGTGAGAGAAAAACAAAATAATACTCTTGAGAAATGTTCCCAATCAAATTAACAGAAAGGTAGAAACTTACGTAGGATACCCCAGAGCAAGCAGAGGCCTAAAAATGAACCCCAAAAAAAAACAAAGAAAAAAAGAGTCAATCAACATGCACGGAGGGCAAAAGGGTCAATAAGAAGAAATTGTACTTGAAAGTAAGAGACCATCTGCAACATTGAGCAAGTAAGATGAATATACGTGCAAAGATATGGGTATTTTTATACGTGATCAGAATAAAAAATACGAAACCATACAAAACCAAATAAACGAAGGATATTATTATCTATATAAGCATAATACATACATACCATGCTAAATGATCAATGCAATTGAGAGCGAGCTTGAGGAGCCACGAGTAACCCATGTGTGATGGAAACTTCTCCCTTCAGTCCGTTGTGGAGTTATCTGTCGTCAGAGAATAACAAGAATGGACAAGTGATGGGGTTTTGTGGGAAATAAAAAAGACATGCTAACAGTTGAGTTGAGTTGAGGAACACAACACGGCCAAGGAAAAAGAAATCTTCGTCGGTAAGTTGCAAGGTCAACACAGAGTCACTATGAAAGTAGCCAGGTGGGTAGCAAGCAAAGTGGAAAAGCGAGGAGCCAGTCCCCACGTTTTCTACCGACGTCAAAGAAAACACTCCTACTACGTACGTATCATGTTCCTTCACACTTGCATATTTATAATACATTATTTTCTTTTCTGATAAATATATTAAATTAGATTGTTTAGAAAAATATTATTTTAATACTTATACGAGTGTAGACATTTTTAATGGTGTGAAAGAAGTACTGAAAAAAAATAAGTTTAAAAAATATGAAAAAGATGATATTTATATATTTTGTGAATAGAGTATTTAGATATTTAAGAAAGTTGGATATTTGAATAGCGTTGTTGAATTGTTTATTGTTCGTATTTATTTATATTTATTCTCATTATACCAAAAAAAGATTTTCTTTCAAATTGATTTTTTAAAATTATCTATAATTTTGTATATGACAACCTTTGATTGAGAGAGTTGAGAAGAGGACAAAAAGGGGGAAGAATAATTGAATCGGCCATGTACCTAATGAGGGTACACTACCATAGGAGTCTCTCTATCTAGTTCGATTCAAAAATTAAATTGAAAATTAAACTGAAAAATTGAAAATTAAAATTCGACAAATCCCCCTATATCAATCCCTTTTAAATTTTATATTAAATAATTGGTGTCTTTAGAAAAAGTTGAGCAATATGATCATTCCATAAATAAATGTTCAAAGTAGTCTTACTTATTAAAAATATCAGATAAATTAATCACTTCATATAGGAATTAATTTGATCTTTTTTATGATTCTTTAAGGATTAATTTGTCCTTTTTTTCAAATGGACCAATTTGTCCAACGTAAAATTTAAGAGAGATGGATTTGAAGGTAGCCTTTAAATCAAAACCAAATAAATCTACATTTTTATTGTTTCTTAATTTTATTAATTTCAATTAATTTTAGTCTTAGCATTTAACTTGATCAAATTTATTTTAAATCATTCCTTAAGCATCTAATAAGGGATTTGAACCCTGGCGGTGTATATGGAGATTGTTTCGTGGTCAGAGATTTATTCTCGTAGAGAACTCTTATCTTAAAGGGATTAATCATTATTGTCATTGGTGAATACTCTGGGCAACCCAAAAAAATAAAATTTAATTCAAATCAATTAATATTATATAATTTAGTTTTCATTATTCAATTCATAGTTATACTTATATTTAGAACAATTTTGAATTATCATATATTTTTAACTTATTTTTCATTTTAAATAAGGATTATTTTATACATATTAAATAAATTAATTTTTATTTCATTTTTAATATCTTGTGTTATTTTGATTTTAACTTTTTTTTTAGTTAAAAAAGTGTCGTATAAATTATTATAAATTTTATTTTTTTTAATAAGTTATTTTATATGGTCTCATAGATATCAAATTTTGAGTAAGGGTGGAGAATGGTATAAGAAAATTCGAGGCAGAAATTATATCTGACCTAGAAAGATATAGAAAATTTTAAAGTATATATGACCACACCCTTTTATTCAATTTTGCAAGCTCAAAATATACACGCAATTTTCTTTTAAAGATCAAATTTCTCACAAAAATCAACTTTATACAAGATCAATTGTAATAGCTTTTTTAGTTGTCAACACTAGCTTTTTCAAACTTTTAACACTACTATAATATCATGTCAGAAATCGATTTAAATCGACTTCTAAGTGGTGCAAGTGTGTGTCAGAAGTCAACTGATCTGACAACATTTTTGAAATCGATTTAAATCAACTTTACTTTGAAAATAGAAATAGGAACTGCTCTGACAATTGGAAAAGCTATTGAAAATTTGTAATTTAAATTGCAATTGATTTGAATCAACTCCTATTAAATTAAAAATGAGACATTTATATAACAAATTAAAAACCAGTGCATTTATGCAATTAGTTATTTTTTTAATTTTACTAGTCAATTGATCCGTGTATTACACAGGGTGATAATAAAAAATAATTTGTTAGCCATTAAGGGAATAAATAATAATTTATTTAAATATATTTTATAAAAAATTAAATATATAAATTTATTTTAAAAATAAGTTGATAATTAAATAATTAAAAGAATGGAGAAAATATAAATGTGTCATTCTATTTTATATCTTATTTCAAATATCATGTTTATAATAAGACTAAAAAATCTCAGTAGATAACCTATAACTAATAATAAAGAACCTGTTTTATGAATATTTTATACATTTTGAAAGTTGAAATTATTAAAAAATAAAAGAGAATAAGTGGATAATTTGATTATATCATGAATCATTTATAGGATGACAATGAGTGTTTATGAGAAAAGGAACATGTCTCACGCCCAGTCCCAATTTGGAATTTTGCTCTGATCCTCATGCACATTCTCTTCATGAATTCTCATTCCTTATCCTTGTGAGGATTTGATTCCCTATGGATATTCATAGGCTTATTAAAAATTTTCAAAAAGAGAAAAATTAAAAATATTTTGAAATTCAAAACATAAATATCCATAGTAACAAATAGTACTAATGCAACATAATCCAAATTAAAAATGCATACAAAATACAAATCTAACAAGATAATTGAAAAAATGAGGGTGTGTTATCCTTATCCTTGCTCTAATTAACAAATGGGAACTCTTCCCTTGTCAATTATCCCCAAAAAGATAAAATCTATACTCATTCTTATCCTATTATTGCGAATAATTCCTGTGTGTATCTATTTTCATTGAAGTTTTTTTTTGTCATTCCTAGTCATTTACATCTTTTTAGTAAATTAAAGTATTTAATTTATAAAAATATGAAAATATATTTTCTAATTAATAAAAAATTAATGAATACATTTAATTTATGTGATTTTAATTACACTTCCTCTCATTGTACACCCTTTTAGTAAATTAAAATATTAATTTTAAAATATATGTTATAATTAGTAAAAATATCACATATAATCCTAATTTTTTCTATCTCAATTATTGAAGTAGTATATCAATTACATAATTATTTTTAATTAAAAATTATTGTAATTATTTAATTTTAAAAAAGCATAAATTATGGAATTTATTTCTTAAAAATATTTTAATTTTGAAAAATTGAAGTTTTTTTTCAAAAGAAATATGAAACAATTGTGAAATTGACAAATTAAAATGTTTAAGTTTCAAAGAATTAAATATGGCAAAGTGAAACACACACACACACACACACATATATATATTCAAAAGCTATAGATTTGAAATTCAAAACTTTTCTCCAAATCCTATCCTCATTTATAATTTTGCTCTCATCCCCATCTTCATTCCCATTATGGGTCATCGTTCCTCATTTCTTGTAAAGATTTGAATCCTTACGTGTATTTATGGATTTATTAAAAGAATTTCAAAAAAAATAAAAATTTTAAAAATGGTAATGGAAAGGATAATAATACTATTAGTATGTACACATTATTGATTGATATAGATATTAGCATCATAGTATTAGGCTTATAAAAAAACGTAATAATGTAATTTATTATTAATTTTTGCTATGTTTCTATTTTTTTTGTTTAATATTAGCTTTTTGTCACTTAAATAGTTAGGTAGGGATTTGAAAAATAAAATCAGCAATCTATCGGTAATTATATTTTTCTAAGTAAAATAATATATTAATAATGATTATACCTTAAAAAAGCAAACACAAATTAATATGGATTGTATATAGATACAAAGATAATATTTTAAATTTCATCAATTAATTTAAAGTTTTAGCATGAGAAAAGAAAATGGATCAATAAATGCATATATTAGAAGAAAAATTAATCAATAGATATATATATCAATATATTAGATTCATATCAAAACAAAAAGAATAATAGTTAACAATTAATTTGTACAATATTAATGCACAATGAAAATTTTAAATAAAAAATATAATTTTGTTCCAAAATATTATTTATCCTCCATAAATAGTGTTTGTAAATGGAATTGAAACTATAATTCAATAGCTATGTATACATTGAATTCAGTAATCTTTAAACCTTACAAAATAATAAAAATAAATTAATTGAAGAAGATGGAACATCATAAACAAATTTCAATGGAGATTAGCTCATGCATTTGTCTAATATTGCTATTGGAATCATCAGCTAGTTTGGTTGTGCACTGAATTGACTCAAGAAAGTGTTATTCTCAACACAACAATAATTTCCTCTTGTATAAATGTTATGCTAAACAAATGAGCGAAACAAAATCAAGCGTAAAAATAGAAGTAAAATTAAATACAATCTTCAATCATTCTTTGTCCCTAATGTTTACTACCTTAAGTTTAGTGAAATGACCAGTTGAGATAGTTTATCAATGGTATCTCCTTTACTTAATAAAATTCGGAGAAAAAAAATTATCAAATCATTAATACTCATTTATACAATAATAAAATTAATCTCAAATTTGATAAAATATTTATTAAATTATTTATAAAAAATACAATTACCTTCGCCACAAAGAATTGAATAATACGCAGTTGAACCTATAACCTAGTGGTTGTCTCTTATATAAAACATAGAAAAAGACCATTAAGATATATACACAAAGTGAAAGACTAAATAAACATAAAAAAATCTCTATACGAAACAAAAAAAAATCACAAAGAAAAAAGATAGAAATAAATTGGATATAAATAACAAAAATGAAAAGAATAAATAAATTATTTTATTTTAAGAAAAATCCAAAAAATCAAATCTTTATTTCATTGATGAAATATTTAAACGTATAAAATAATAAAATACATATACAAATTAAAAATACTAAACAAACATAAAAAAAAATATTGTATAAAAAAAAGTCTCATAAAGAAGAAAAGAGCTTCAAAGAAGAATGGAGGAACATTTGAATTTTCTAACCAACAAATTCTTATTCCTTAATATAAACCATGAAGAAGAAAATTAAAAGATTAAGTAAATTAATGTATTTTAAGAAAACTAATAGATAAAGAATGAAGAGAAATGAAAAATATGAAAATATGGGAGAAAAAATGGAAAAGAAAAGAAAGTTGTGGAATAGAGAGGAGAAATGAAAGGAGATGTTAGCATTTCAAACTAAAGCTTTAAGCAGTAGAGATATCAGTAACAAATTGATATTGCAGATTCTAAGAGAAATTAAGGGTTTTATTTCAATCAGTATAAGTGGTCATATTTTGTAACAATGAATATATTACAGATTTTAAAAGTAATTTAAAAGGATTTATACTTTAATTATAATGGACCTTTCTTGGTAGTAATAGTTTTTGTTTCCAATTTTATTTTTATACTAATCTGATTAGATTTTGGCTTGTTGTGGAATAGAAATTAAGTAGTCTATTGAATTCAAAACATCAAGGTGAATTCAAAATTTAGAATTTTGTAATTAATATGGAAAACACGTGTTTAATTGAAAAAATAAAAAATATTCTAAAGAAAATAGAAAAAGATATGTATCACGTGAATATCAATTTTTAATATTAAATAATTTATATTAGCATATTTTGATCAGTTATATCATTTAAATTAAGAATTGCAATCGTTTAAAATCTAATATTTAATATGAAATATTTATGTTATATTAATGAAAAAGATACAAAGGTAATTTTTATAACAAAATAATTAATAACCAAGGTGATAAAAATTATGGGCCATAAATTGCTCTATGAGTGACACCTGTAAAAGCTTTCCTAGAATGAGTTTGAAATATTACTATTTTAGATAGATTATAGATTTATGTGAAAAACTTCACCCACTGCAACTAAATATTTTGTGCTTTTTTTTCCCTTCCTATGACTTAAAAAAGGGGCACTAATAGAGTTTAATTTTATTTCACTGTTAATGTAAAATAATTTCCACAAATATTCAATTATGCATTATTACATTGATAAAAGTGTTTGATTTGACCACTTATTAATTAGAAAATCTTGCAAATAAAAGCACCTGATTGATTAAGAGTGTATTAAAATTAAACTCAAATACTAATAATACGATCTATCTGCTAATAAAATACACCATTGATCCATTTTTCTTCAAAATTATCAGTGCATCATACTGCATTATTATTCCCCAAAACCACTTTAACAATTTATTAAAGACAGTATCTCAAGTATAGCAAAAGCAAAAGTAATATTAGCAATGCAATTACAAATAGTGCTAGTACTAATTAACTTGCCACATCATTAAGATCTAGAAATTATTTCCGCCAAAGTATTCAAATTCTGTGGTGCTTGCACTTCTGGCCTGGGGGCTGCATCTTGCACAAACAATCTTCTTCACCTTAAGTGCTTTGTCTTTAAACTCTAATTAATCTTCTTCCCCTCTTCATGCGCCACAATCAGTTCAAGTTTTCAAGCAATCCATTTTTTATGAACACCCTCTGCCCTCCGCAATCACACCGATCTCCTAAGCTTCCCGTATCATTGATCTCCAAAGGATGGCCTGCAGCAGATCATAGGCACCCCGCACTGCAAATATCTTAAGTCACGGGGTTAGAATCACAGTGAGTCACAAACTGCATGAAATATTATCCTTTCTTTTCAAATAATTCTAAGTAAATAATAAAATAAAATAATGATAAGACAAAAAATTAGTAATGCTTAAAAATTATTTTAAAAACATATATTAATATTATAATATGTATTATTCAAATATATCATATTTTAGAAGTCGTTGTGTCTTCTCTACTCTAGCTTCTCCTCCTATTTACTTTAATTTGAAGAGATGAGATGAGAAATGATAACAGCATTATAATGCTGATTAAGGATTTCAAAAGAGATAAATTTGAAAATTCTAACCAGTCCTTGAACTTTGAAAATGTGTAAAACATGTTTGCCAATGTAAAAATTATCTTTTTGGAACACTTAATCAATGCATAGTGGTTAGAAAAACTATTATTTTAAAATGGAAATAATTCTTTGATTACTTCTTTGACAATCTTTTTATTATTCACTTGGTCCCTCCCTTTCAATCCATTTGTACAAAAACCAAAAATCTCATATATAAAGTGCAGGTAGAAATAGTTGTCATCCTATATAGTTGTATGAATTTGTGGTCTTCATCTTCATGGGAAGTTTATGTTAACATTTTAAGTCAAGGAAATTGCAGCATCAAGCATTGAGAAATTGGACATATGAAGTTATCCATATTAATTGCAAGTGAAAGTTTTGAGAAATTGGGCTCTAACAACAGAATTAGAAAATAAATTAGATTAATGTTAAGGAATGCAACCCATAGGAAATGAAATTAAATGAAATTCTTTGCCTAACACTAACTTTCATTGATTGTGGTTCAATATTTGTTGTTGGCATGTTGGTGTACAGTGTTGATTCGTTTAAATTCCTTATCCACCTATTAGTATGTGTGAAAAGTTACATGTTAGAATGAAGTGATGATTGTTGCCAGTGCTCGTGTGAACAATGATTCTCTAATAACCTTTATGTCTTTGTAGGGGTATGGGATTGGAGGTTGGAATTAAGCAATCCAATTCCAATTTTTATATTTGGAGTAATATAAAGAATTGGAATCTCAATTTTAGAATCCAATTCTATGGAATTAAAAGGAAAAAAATAAAATGGACTTTTTTTAATTCCTAACTTATATCCTATGAATGATCAATTCCAAAACTTAGTGAATATTTCTCTCTGCATTGAAGTATATATAGTTATTTGTGTTGTTTGTTTATTTCATAAAAATCAGGTTGCAATTTTATAGTAAACTCAAACGTAAAAGTTTAGATGGTAAGTCAATTACAATTTTTAAAAAATGGAATTAAAATTGCAATTATACATTACAATTCCAATTTCAGCTTTCAAACGGACCCTTATGTTTTTTTCCAATGTAAAATATACTATAATATAATGCTAACTATAAAAAATGTATTTTCCTTGTAGCATTTACGTTTATTAATTTTTGAATAATTTTTGCATTTTAATTTATAAAATTTACGTATTAAGCCTTACAAATGCTTATTTTTTAATCTAACTAGTTATTTGACACATGTGATACACGAGATGATAATGAAAAATAGTTTATTGACTATTGTTAAAAATAAATAATAATTTATTTAAATACATTTTCTAAAAAATTGAGTATATGAACTTATTTTGAAAATAAGTTAATAGTTAAATAATTAAATTAATGAAAAAAATATAAATGAATATGGATCTGAAATAAGTCATTCTATTTTATTTATTATTTTGAATATCATGTTTATAAGGTTGAGAAAATCTCAATAAATGACCTTTAACCAACAATAAAAAACCTATTTTATGAAAATTTTGTACTTTTGGATAGTTAAAATTTATGAGTAATGAAAGAAAATAAGTGAATATATTTATAATATCATATACCATTAATATAGATGACAATGAGTATTTATAAAAGATGGGATATGCCTTCCGCATCGTGTCCCCATTTAGAATTTTGTCCCTCTTTCTATCCTTATATCTCCGTCATGGGTCTCTATTTCCTATTTCTCACAAAGATTTGAGTCCTTATAGGGTATTTGCAGATTTATTAAAATAATTCCAAAAAAATTGAAAAGTATTTTGATATTTGAAATATAAATATGCATAACACTCATTCCCCTTCAAAATATCTGTTCACTTTCAGACAACTTTATATTTCAAAATATCTGTTAATTTTGCATTTTGATAAAGCATTAATTTTTTCCTTCGAATACCACCCCTAATTAATTTCATATTTTCAAAGCATTTCATTTAATATTAGTGTGCTATATCAATTAATATGTAGGGATACATTAGTATATATTCACTATATTTTACTCAATTACCGATATCATTTATTATCTTTCTTAATATTTGTATTTGTTCAAAATTAATAGATATTTTGAAAGAAATAGAAGTAGAAATACTACTAATGCATGTAATCCAAATTAAAAATGAAAATACATACATAATGAAAATTTAATAAAGATAATTTAAAAAAATGAATGTGTGCTAAGGTTCTTTTATACATACATACATATATAGATACACACACACACACACAGATATATATATATATATATATATATATATATATATATATGAGAAATTGCTAGATCTCTATAACGCCTAGGGATTGTGAAATCGGGGAGTGATCGTCGGTGCAAGGAGGCACGGACAAGGTGTGGCTCCTAGCAGACTTTGAAAGCGGAGGGGTACATGAATGAACCGATTACACACCCGAATGAGAGGGATCATAAGACTGTGTAGTTATGGGACTATACAGTTAAGGATGGCTTATATGAATTGATTTGTACTACCTATATCAACAAGATGTATATTCTTTTCGGTAGCCCAAACTGAAAGAATTCCATAGTTAAGCGTGCTTGACCTGGAGCAATTTTGGAATGGGTGACCTCCTGGAAAGTTTTCTCAAGAAGCGTGTGAGTGAGGACAAAACACGCTGAAAAGACCCGTATTGGTTTGTGGGGACAGTCGTCAATCCATAAAGCAGCAGGGGATGTTACAATCTCCATGAGGTAGAGACCTCATTCATTGTCCTTATCTTGTTTGACAAACGATGACTCTAGTCCCCATTTTTGTGAAGACTAAATATGTTATCATTCTCATTCCTTTTTTTAGGTAATCTTGTGGGTACCCACTTCGATGATTTTTTTTAACCATCTTGGCCATTTACATGTTTTTAGTAAAGTAAAATATTTAATTTATAATAACGTAAAAATATACTTTCTAATTAAGAAAAAATAATGAATAAATTTAATTTACATGATTTCAATTACACCTCATTTCCTTCTGCATCAGTTTAGTAAATATTCTCCAAATGAATATTTTTCAGATTCCTCTATAACCATATACAAAATAAAAACCTCATTTCTCAATGGTTATTGAGTCTATTATATTGTCATAAATTATTTTCTGAATTTCATTGATTGAAAATAAGTAACATTTAAGATTATCAGATAATTGCTCTCTGTCATATTCTAACTCTTCAGTTAAGAGATGACTTTGAAATTAATTAAGTGGAGAATTATTTGGGTATGATATGGACTTAACTCTTTTAAAGACTTTCCATTTGAATTAAATAACTTTTCAATTTCAATTAAAGATAAATTTTTAGTTATCTACTTGAGATAGAAAGATATACAAAAAATAATTTTTTTATGACAATATGAAACTCTCAACTTATTCTAGAAAATGCAATATCTGTCTTTAAAATTTGGAAATATAATATTAAAATCATTGATAAAAATTTAAATTATAATTTAAAATGCATATTAATTCCTTAATATACTTCTTCGATCATATAATATTTCATCTTCTTAGTTCCCAAACATGCTCTCATATAAATTGCAGCATGCTCATTGTGTTTGTCACTAATAATGTAAAAAAAAAGTTTTCTTGACTGATTTTTTAACATTAACTCAATAATTTCCTTTATACCTTCAATAAATTTATTGTTTAGGAAATATATGATAAATTTTATTCATATATTAAGCTTTCAAAATGAAAGCAAAAAGTTTTCAATAAACTTAGCACATGAATTTATTATTTTTCAAGGATAATTTGAAAGAACTTAAAATCATATTAGCTTGATAAATAAGACTCAATTTTATATTAAATAAGGAAATTATAATTTCATAAACTATCTAGTCTCCATCATTTTGAATTTAAGCCCTATATAAATATATTAAAATATGTATTTGACTTTTCTAAATATTAAAAATTTAGTTTTATCTTTATAAGTATTTTTCAAATTCTCCTTTGATTTTTATAAATGTTATTATGTAAAAGTGATAACTAACCATACGACCATAAACATAATACTAAAAAAAGATTAAAATAAGAAAAAAAGCTAAACAAAAATAACCAATAAAGATAGTAAAACAGTAATAAGATAAAATTAATAAACAATCATAGTGAATACTCTTATTATATAATGAGTCGTTTACTTCATTTTAGTATATCAAGACTGAATTTTTAGTTTATAACAAATATTATAAATGAACAAATATATTGATTTAAATATAATAGATTATATTACCATATATATACATATGTGTGTGCGTGTGCTATCATTTTATCAATAGATAGGAAATTAGATAGTAATTAATCAATATTATATATTAATTAATTGATAATTAGGAGTACATAAGTAAAGTAGCACAACTTATTTGATTTAAACTTTTTTCAAACACTTATATTGTAAAAAATAAAGTATATAATTTAAAATTATTTTTTATTATTTATTTATTTTATTTATCACTAATTATTTCAAATAACACCAATATATAAGGTTATCAAAATAATTTACAATAGTTTTCATTATGTAGATTTCAGCATAAATTGCCTAGATATTAAAAATAATTCTTATGAATTTGAAATTATATAAATTAATGATAGTAAACTAATGATATATAACAATTATGATTAAATTTTTTTAAAAAAATATTAATTATTAAAGTTATGAAATTTATGGGTTCTAAATTACCCTAGAAGCTACACCTAGAAAATCCAAAGGAGTGTTGAATATTAGTATTATAAATTTAAGAATAAATAACTCATCTAATCCCGCAAGAACATTTTGCAAGACTATTTAGTCCCTTAAAAACTGAAATTAAACCCATGATCCCTCAAGATTTTAATAATTGGACATATTAGTCCCTCTGTATGTATGTGATTTTTTAAACACTAAAAGAATTATATATTGACATACTAACATGATGTTAAATAATGTATATATCATTTAAAGTGGAATAGGGTTTAAAATAACTCATTTTGATAGTTAAAATTCACAAAATAAATTATTTAAATCTCTATTATAAATCATAAAGTGATTTATTTTGTGTTATTTTAAACATTAAAATGAGTATAATATGTTCTAAAATAGCTTTATTTAGCTTGCCTCTAATATTTTAATAATATGTCATCATTGTACTGTCTCATATGAGTAAGTCCATTAACGAAAAACTAACAGAGGGACTAATGTGTTTATTAGTTTCAATATTGAGGGACCACGAAATTAATTTCTTTTTTAAAGGATGAAATACTCAAACACAAAAATCTTGATCAATCAAATAAGGTATTCACTGTAGATTTAATTAAATGTTGATCAGTTTTAAATATATTTAATTTTTATATTGTAATCCTGCTATTAAATACTTATGATTGTTAATGATATTCTAATAATTTATCATAATTGCAGTTTATTTTTTCAAAAAAATAATTAATGATTAGCTTCTTAAAAACTGTGGCCTTAAAGTATTCTCGTTTGGACTCCTGAAAAACTGTCTCTCATAGAAGTCTAAAATATTAGTATTAAAGATTAGGGAGTGACTATTGCCACTCTTATTTGTCTATTTCCACTCTATATTTATAACTATTATTTATACTGTTACTACTATACTCTTGCCCTTTTTTAAATATTTAGTCAATTGTTTCATGAATTAAATAAAGAATTCTAAGATATAGTGTATTCTCTCTCCACTAAACCAATAGTTACAACCATTGAATTAAAATATACGGTAAAGATTATAATACAACTCTAAGACCTCATGTGCCCATTTCTTTTTCTCAAATCCTTATCCCAACCCTTGTGACCTTCACATAATTTCTCTGTTGTTCTTCTTCCCCGCCCCACCCCTATCATGGCATCAGAGTGCTTCTTTTGCTATACATATTCCTCTTGCCACTCCTCTCTCTATAAAACACAACAGATTGGGTATCATATCATTCAAAAAGAGCGAGCTGAATTAGTAATTTATGCAGCGATAAATCCCCAATTACTTGAGGGAAATAATAAGCATGGTTTCTCCATCACCATGGCTCTTCTATTGCCATGGTCGTGAATCCCGCCAATCCATTACCACCATCTCTAAAAGCGCAAATATAATCATAAGTTTCCTTAACATTTACACACTTTTTCCCCCTCATTTACATGTGAATGTAAAATTATAAGAAATTTGAAGTTCCATATAAATATTTTCAATTATGGTGGCTCCACGAGCAAGTGATAGCACCAAGGTGGGCAAAGCTCGATTTGATTTTTCTGTGTAAACTCGTCTTTTGTAGTGAAAAGTAAGGGATTTCTCTGGAAAAAATTGGCATAATAATCAAATTTCTAATGCCTTTCATCATTCATTTTACTATTTCAAAGTTGTTAATTCTATCAACAGGGAAAATAAGAGATTGATTTTTTTTTTTTTATAAGTAATAAACAAGCTCATCAATCTGAAGATGCTTAGCGCTTAAGTACATGAATCAAGCTAACAAATCAAAACATACACAAGACCTTATCAACTTTTCAAACCACTCAAAAACACATATTCACTTATATTGTCACTTGCTGCATAATTGACCTCTTAACAATCCTAACAACTAGTCTCATGAAGGAGGACTCTCAAAACTCCCGCACTTTCTTCCACGGCTTGGTATTTCTCATGCACAAATTGGTGCAAGCTCGGGTACTTTTGGAGAAAATTAACACCACACTTTTCTATTCCTTTTGATATTAACAAGCACACACCATTTCCAATATTAAAATAAGGGAAAAAAGCGCTTTGCCCCCTGAACTTTTAGTCATATGCAATTTAGATCCTGAGTTTTTAAATGTTACAAAATGACCCCCTGAACTTTAAGATGGTGTAAAGATGACCTTCTGTGTCACAAACGTTAAATGCCACGGTTAAGTATATGTGCTCCTCACGTGCATCAACAATTTCATAAAAATACCCCCTTTATCTCTTAACTCTTCCTTTTCATTTTCACTAATCTCTCAAAACTCACACCTCCCTCTACGCCTCCTCCTCATCTCAAATATTATGGTGAAGGAAAGGATCAGGAAAGACAACGGCAACAGCAGCGACTCACCGTCTGGATGCTTAACTCAGATGTTGAGTTCGCAGAGCGAGACCAACCGTGATGGTGAAATGCGACGGGGAGGGGAAGGAGCAGTGGTGCAGCGGCTGGGCATCGCAATTGCTTTGCAAAGGTGCTCTGATAGAGAAAAGGGAGAAAGGAACCAACCACCACATGGCAGGGGAAGCAAGTGACGGCGAAGAGAGAGAGGGAATGATGGCTCTCAGTGTGGAGGCTCAGTAACGCTCATGAAAGCAGGAGGTTGACACAGTGGTGGTTGCGATAGCGGAGCTGGCTACTAGATCTAAAGCTGATGGCGTGGTTGCTCTACACTGCATCAGCAGAGGACGACGACATGAGTGGCTGTTGTTCATGGTTTCCTAGAAGTATGGGTTCAGATTTTGTGGTTCCCTGGAAGTGAGATGGTGGCCAAACAGAAGCAGGGCAGAATTCGGTAGTTCAAATCAGTCGTGGCTTCAGAGAAGAAAAGAATAATGACTGGCAGAGCAATGACGGCGACGGCAAGACGGTGGCATGATGCTGGACGCATGGTAGAGGAGGAAGAACCGCGATGGTGATGATGGCGGAGCGGGCTCGTTTTGGAGAAGGGCACAATGGCTGTGGCACGACGAAGGCAAAAATAGAGCCTCATCCCTTTTTCCTTTCTTTCTTTGTTTTTCTATTCCATTGGTTCTCTTTTTTGTTGATTAGGTTTGTGTTTGTGAGATGTTTATGGACTTTCGTTTATCATGGCTTTTCGTGTCTGATATGTTTGGTTTGATTACCGCTGTGCTGTGTTTGATGTTGAAAGAGAATTTTGGTTGTGGTGTAGGATTAGAAAAGCTTGGGGTTGTAATGTGTTAAAAGACAAACCAAGCTTATCCACATCATCATCAAGGTTGAAGAATTCAAGTTAAAACTCTAGCTTTTAGAAGATTATAGGACAAAGTAGAATCCCAGTTGAATTTGTATTCATCCAGTCGTCATAATTGACTAGTCAGCAGAAGAGTTTTAATTGAATTTTACTATAACTTTACTTAAGCATTAAGAGAAGTTTGCCTATATAAAGGCCACTCCATGCATCATTTGTAACATAAGAGAATAGAAAGAAGAAACAGAGAGTAAAAGGTACAAGAACTCCAACGAGTTCCATATTTGAGTGTTGTGTGTTTTGTAAAATTAGCTACCAACAAAAGCCAATCTTTGGGTGTATTATTGTTCTTACAATACAAACATTTTGTGAGATTAAATTTTGTTCTTTGAGTGTTTATATTCTCTTCCCATAGCATCTAACTTCCAACAAGGCAATTTCTTTTAATTGCCAACATCCGGTATCAAAGCTTGTTGTATCAAAATGGCAGCAAATTCAAGCACAGGAACAGGTCAAGTTCAACAACTACAAACAACTGTCTTCAAGTTTGATGGCAACTCAAATTTTGCTATGTGGAAACGCTTGATAGAACTGTGTTTAAAAACCAGCGAATATGGTTAAATCATCAAAGAAGGTTTTGCTGAACCAACTGAAGAAAATTGAGCAATAACTGATATGCAACAAGTAGAGAAAAATCATCTACTTAATGAACAAGCTCTATTTTTTATATGTCAATCTGTGGATCTGTTTGTTCTTGAGAAAATTTTCTATGCTAAAACAACAAAAAAGGCTAGGGAAATTTTGCTCAAAACATATGAAGGTGCTGAGCCAGTCAAACAAATGAAGTTGCAAGGCTTAAAATGCTAGTTCGAGCTAATGGAACAAGGAAGAGATGAAAGCATTCGTGATTATTTCTCATGAATGGACAAGCTCGTCAATGATATGAAAAATAACGGTGACGAAATAAAGGAAAAAGAAATCATGGAGAAAATTGTGTGTACACTTCCAACTTGTTTTGATTACGTGGTAGCAACCATTGAAGAAGCTATAAAGATCTCAGCACCATGACTCTAAATGATTTGCAAGCATCTTTAGAGTCATGCGAGATGCGGATGAACGAGAGGTCAAGTAGGACAGTTGAGCAAGCATTAAAAGCTCAAACAAGTGTGAGAAATAAGGGACCTGTGCAAAGAAAAGTGAACCACCATCAAAGAGGTCAGAATTTCAAAGGAAGATGGAGGAATCCACAATCTGACTCAAGCCAAGGCACACGAGGTAATGGCTCTTTTTGAAATAAATCTAATATTCAATGTCACAAATGCCAAAAGTATGGACATTTTCAATCTAAATGCAAATCTCATATTCAATGCCATAACTATAATAAGTAACTATAGTTGAGAATATTGTCCTAAAGAATTAAATAAAAAAGAAAGCCATGCCCAAGTTGCAAAAGTGAAGAAGATATGAAGATGAATCTTACAACAAGTCATGCAGTAGCTGATAAAGATGACAACCAATGGTTGTTAGATACAGGGTGCAGTAATCGTCTAAGTAGGAAAAATAAACTAATTTCTGACTTAGATGAGAGGTACCACACCTCAGTCAAACTTGGTGACCATTCAATACTTTAGTCTTGGGGAAAGGAAAGATTGCTATCAGATTGAAAAATGGATCTTTCAGTTACATTTCTAATGTATACTACACGCCTGATATATGTCAGAATCTCTTAAATATGGGACAACTTGCTGAAAAAGGCTATGATTTAAATTTCAACAAGAAAGGTTGCACCATAAGTGATGCTGAAATAGACTTGATAGCAAAGATAAACATGTCAAAAAATTGTCTATTTCCAATGAACATCAGGTATGATGCTAGTTTATGTTGCAAAGCTGCAGCAGTTGATGATAATTGGCTTTGGCACATGCAATTTGGACATTTCAACTTTGAAAGCATCAAATTTCTTGCAATTAAAAAATAGGTTACTGGATTGCCTGTTATCCAAGCTCCTGATGAACTATGTGAAGCTTGTGTAGTAGGTAAAAAGTATCGAGATCCTTTTCCTAAAGGACGTGCCTGGAGAGCTACAAAACCACTTGAGCTGGTGCACTCTGATTTATGCTATGTGGAAGTTCCATCCAATGGAGGTAATAAATATTTTATTACTTTCATTGATGATTTTAGTAGGAAGACATGGGTTTATTTTCTAAAAAATAAATCTGATGCTTGTGATACGCTCAAAAGTTTTATTACATATGTTGAAAAGCAGAGTGATTATACTCTGAAAACCTTGAGAACTGATAGGGGGACAGAGTATATTGTTTGTGATGATTTCTTGAGAAAACATGGTGTTAAGTATCAGATGACTGCTAGATACGCTCCTCAACAAAACTGAGTGACAGAAAGAAAGAACAGAACAACATGAATATGGTGAGAAGCATGTTACATTGGAAAAAAATACCTAAGAGTTTTTGGGCTGAAGCAGTAGCTTGTGTTGTTTACTTCTTAAATAGATGTCCTATAAAAAATGTCCATGATAAAACTCCACAAGAAGCTTGGAGTGGGCAAAAGCCAAATCTTAGTCACTTGAAAGTCTTTGGTTGTATTGCTTATGCACATATTCCTGATCAACTGAGGAAGAAGCTCGACGATAAGGCAGAAAAATGCATCTTTATAGGATACAGTGAAGAAACAAAAGCCTACAAGTTGTACAATCGAGAAACTCAAAAGATAATTATCATTCGAGATGTTACCTTTGATGAAGATGGAGTGTGGGACTGGTCAAAAAAAGAGAATGAATTGTTGCCTGTACCAATAATTATAAATGAAGAAGTAGTTGATGAACCATCAGATGAATCAACATTAGATTCACCACCTCCTAGATGGACAAAGGAAGCGATGTCCACCTCCTTACTTGCAAGATTATGAAGTTGGTAGAGATGATGATCCAGAGGATTAGAGCTAGGTATACGGACCATGATCCGCGGAGCAACCCGTTTAATTCGCAACCCGCATGAAAATGGATCAGAAAATTTTTAGTCTGCCAATTCGCGGACTTTTCTGATTCACACCGCTTAACCCACGGGCTAAATGGGCCTGGCCCGCGAGGTTCGTGGACCAACCCGCTAGCCCGCATTAGTGAGAAAATGCTTCCATTTGTGATATTTATTTATATTATTGATGGATGGACTTTGGTGAATTGGTTTATTCTATTATCTTTTGTACTTGTATTTGGTAAAATATACTGTATAAATATAAATATATAACATAGGGCATAAAAAAAAGTCAAAAAAAGGGGAATGCTTTAATCAAGTGATGGCTATTGCAATCAAATCACTTGTAATGGTCATAAACTTTGAGCTCTTGCAAATTTCTCAAGAAGAATTTTACTTTTTTTCATTTTTTTTTGGAGCCAGACATTCATTTATATAATAATATATATCAATTGAAAAATATACGCAATATTATATATTATATACAAATTATATTATTATTATTATATTATTATTATCGTTATAATTATAGATTATAAATTATAATATATATCAAAGTATGATAAGATATTGCTATCTAATAGGGTGATTCACGTATGATTGTTATTATGAAAAGGATTTTTTGAAAAAAAATAAAAAAGAAGAGATAATTCTAATTGCATGACTCATACTTGATATCTTTTTAATAATCCTAACTGGACAAATGATATATTTTATTTAAAAAAAGATATGTTGCAAATGTTAACATGAAGAAGATTTTTTTTCGAAAGAAAAAAACTTCAATTAATGTTTTTTAATTATCCTAACTAGAAGGATATAGATAGAAATATATATAGATATTATAGATTATAGGTATAATATAATATGATATGATATGATATAATAGTAGTAACAGTAATAGTAATAATAATTCTAATTGCATGACTTATATATTATATTATTTAATAATCCTAATTGAATAAATGATATTTTATAACAAAAACAATATTTTGCAATTGTTATCGTGAAAAATATATATTTTTTTTAAAAAAGATGATTCCAATTATGACTTATATAATTTTTTAGTAATCATAATAATAGGGATATAGATAGAAAATATATATATCTTTGCCTTTAATTGTCGTAATAATAATTTCTTTATTTAAACTGCAAAGTATATTTCTGGGTTTTTTACATAAAAAAAAAATTAATAGTGATATTACGTGAATCCACCATCTGAAACTCGTTTACATATTTGTCCTGTTTTTATATAATAGAAATCGATTATAATCAACTTCCACTCAACATAGAAGTTGATTATAATCGACTTTCTCATGCATGCACTCTCTCACATGGTGGCTGATTCCAACACTGAAGTTGATTATAATTGACTTTTGTTCACCACATAAGTTGATTATAGTTGACTTCTGTGTTGAATAGAAGTCAACTATAATCGACTTTTGTTCAACACGGAAGGTTATTATAATTGACTTCTTAGATAATCTAACATGTTCTGACACCGATTGAAAGTCGATTATAATCGACTTCAGTATCAACTTCAATCAGCTACTCAGTTATAAATAGAGAGCTCCCGGAATTGCATTTGCATACTTTCATCGAATCACGTTTGTGGGATAACCATTGTAAGAAGGAAGTGCAAACCAAGAAAGTAGGACAGTTTACTAGGTAAGGAATACTCATTATCAATTTTTTTCTTTTTAATTTTTAAATACTCTTTTTCACTAAAATTTTTCTATTTCTCTAAACTGGTAATCTGACCTTTGCCAACTAACTTCACTTGTTATTTACCTTGGGATAATGCTCATTCATTCTATTTGAATAATTTCGCATACTAAACAATACAGTAATAAAATTCAATAAAGAAAGAGAGAGGGGGTAGGCATAGGAGATGGTCAAGAGAAATAAAATAATAAAGGTAAATAGATGTTTTTAAAATAGTAAAATTCAATAGAGAAAGAGAGAAGGGAAATGAATAAATTTTTTTACACCAATATTGTATGAAAATTAAATCAATATTTTATATAAGGGTAAATAATATCTATTCACCTTTATTATTTTATTTCTCTTGACCACCTCCTCTCCCTACCCCCCTCTCTCTTTCTCTATTGAATTTTACTACTGTATTGTTTAGTATGTGAAATTATTCAAACAAAATGAATAAGCATTGTCCTAAGGTAAATAACAAGTGAAGTTAGTTGGCAAAGGTCAGATTACCAGTTTAGAGAAACAGAAAAACTTCAATAAAAAGAGTACTTAAAAATTAAAAAGAAAAAAAATTGACAATGAGTATTTTTTGCCCAGTAAACTTGTCCTGCTTTCTTGGTTTGCACTTTCTCCTTACGATGGTTATCCCACAAACGTGATTCGATAAAAGCATGCAAATGCAGTTCCAGGAGCTCTCTATTTATAACCAAGGAGCTGACTGAAGTTGATACTGAAATCGATTATAATCGACTTTCGATAGGTGTCAGCAAGTTTCAAATTATCTGAAAAGTTGATTATAATAATCTTCCATGTTGAATGGAAGTCGATTATAGTTTACTTCTGTTCAACACATAAGTCAACTATAATCGACTTCTGTGTTGAACAGAAATTAACTATAATCGACTTCAGTGTTGGAATCAGCCACCGTGTGAGAGAGTACATGCATGAGAAAGTCAATTATAATCAACTTCTATTATATAAAAATAAGACAAATATGTAAACAGATTTCAGATGGGAGATTTACGTAATATCACTATTAATTTGTTTTATTTATGTGAAAACACTATATTTCTTTGGTCAATAATAATAAAAAGTATATTTTCAATGCAATCAAATTAGACACTATCAATTAAAAAAGACAGTCTATGAGACAATATTTTATTATGTATTACATGTTATAAATTATAGATTTCAGATATCAATATAGATCCTAATTATTTGATAGACACATAGTAGTCGGTCATTATTTTACCTATTTATATTCAATTAATAAATATAGTAGATGGTGTGGTTAAGTGTGTCTCATGAGCATTTTCTCCCACTCTCTTAATCATTATTAGTTTCTACCAATATGCGGACATTGTGAACATCCTATATAATATTCATTTTATGATACGTTTTCCAGGAAACATGGACAATGATAGTTATTTCGAAAACATCCAACAAAAACATGCAAGAACTTATCGCAAAAATATTCTAAGGAGCAAAAGAGGTTCACATTGTTCGAGAGAAACAGGTACATAGAAACTTTTGATTTTTTTCACACCTTTGTCAAAGGTGTTCTTCTTTATGTCCTACATAAATTCATAAAAATACTTTGTTGACAAGTTGAAAATGTTTATTTTTGTTTTATATATAAAAAAATCAAGTAGGGAACATTTATCCCCACCATAATGAGAATACTCCACCTTCACATTTGTGCTTTACTACAAGTACATTACTCCTTTCCAACTTTCTTTTACATTTATTTATAATGTAAAAAAGATATCTTGCGCTTTACTTACAAGTAATAACATGAAAAAGATATTACAATAGTTTATTTACATTACTCCTTCCAATATCTTGCAAGTAATAATGTGAAAAAAAATTTATTAAAAACATAACCTCAATTACGACTCATACATGATCATTATTTTTATAATCCTAATTATAGGGATATAGATAGATATAGAAAGAAATATATATAGATAGTAACAATAATAATATATCTTTGAATAATAATTTCTTTACTTTTGGCGATAATATCTACTATATTAATATTTTGGACTCTTTTTATGAAAACTATTACAGATGTTATTTATATAGTGATTTAGGTTTCACGTATCATTCATCCAGTGATTTAGGCCCACATTTCTCAATCTTTATGTCTAAAGATTTTTTTGAACTTAATTTACAATTTACTTATTAATTATTTTTCATATAAAATAAAATCAAATATTACAATCATTAAAGAATCAAATATTATAATTATTAAAGATTACTATTTGAACTAAAAGAGAACCATGTCAATATAATTATGTTCTATAATTAAAATCAAAAATCATTAATAGTTTCATATTATGAGGGTAATATAAAAAATTAAAAAGAAAAGATCTATCTACTATATTAATATTTCAAACTCCTTTCATGTAAATTATTACGCATATCATTCATATAGTGATTTAGGTTTCACGGGTCATTTATATAGTGATTTAGGCCTTACATTTTTCAATCTTTATGTCTAAAGATTTTTTGAACTTAATTTACTATTTACTTATTAATTATTTTTTATATGAAATAAAATCAGATATTACAATTTGCACTAAGAGAAGATCTATGTCAATATAATTAAGATCTAAAGTTAAAATTAAGAATCATTAATAGTCTCGCATTATGAGGGTAATATAAAAAATTAAAAAGAAAATATTTCTAAAATAAATAACCTTTAAGATCAATATAGTTTTTTATTCTAAAGAAAATGGGCAAGTTAACTTATTAAAGAATTGCTAATTGGTTGATTTTGATATGATAATAATTCAAAATTCATTTTCTACTGAATTTATTCTTAGTCAAATATTTAAGACTCATTATAATATTAATATTTAAAACTTATTTATATGGAAATTTTTCCGTGTGTTATTCATAGAAAAAATTATGCCTCATTATTTTTGTAATCTTAATATTTAAAGTAAATTTTTGAATTTAATTTCTCTTCTAATTATTAATTATTTTTTCAATCATATTGTCATATTTCTCTGCCATTAACAAAAGTAATATAAAAAATAAAAAATAAAATAAATAAAATTAAATTGAATATATTATACCATAAAATTATATATATATATATAATTGTAGTATTAACGATAACAAAACTATCATAATTATGTTAAAAAAATTTACAATTAACAACAAATATATTGATTATATTTATTATAATTAAGGATTATAATGATAGGATTAATTATAATGAAACTATTGTAACTATGATAATCAATGATAACAAAAAAACTTTATCACACCTTTATTTTTTAATTATCTTTATTTGATTTATATTATATATTTATTTTCATTTTTAATTTGGATTATGTTGAATTAGTAATATTTGTTATTATAAATATTTATGTTTTGAATTTCAAAGTATTTATAAAAAAAAATTCTTTTTGAATTTTTTTTAATAAACTTGTAATTATCAGTAAGAATTCAAATCTCTACATAGAATGAGGAATGAGAAGTCATGATGGAGATGAGGATGGGGATTAAGGGAAAATTTTAAATGAGGACGGGATTAGAAAAAAAGTTTCTAAGTTTAAATGAAGAACTTTTAAAAATTATAACAAAAAGAAATTATCTATCTACCTGTCTCACTATATCCTATTTAATTTTTTACAACTTGAACATTCTAACCTATCAATTTTATAATTTTTACATACTAATGTTTTGAACAAAAAAACTTCAATTTTTCAAGATTAAAATATTTTTCAAAAATCAACTCCATGATTTACACTTCTTTGACAATGATACTAAATATTAATTAAGTTTTAAAAAATTTAATAATTACATTACCTTTTATTGAAAATAATATTGTAATTGATATACTACTCTAATCATTGAGATGATGTAAATTAAGATTATATGTGATTTTTTACTAATTATTACACATTGATTATAACATACATTTTAAAATTGATATTTTAACTTATTAAAAGGATATACAAGGAAATGATGTGAAATTAAAATCACTTAAATTAAATTTATTTATTATTTTTATTAATTATAAAATATATTTTTATATTTTCATAAATTAAATATTTTCATTTACTGAAAGATATAAACAGCTAAGGATGTTATATAAAAAAGAAATTGAAAGTAGGTTTACAAGGGAATTACCCACCATGGGGATAGGAATGAGGATATATTTTATAAGGACAATCGATGAGAGCGAAGTCCCTGTTTATTAAGCAGGGTAGGGACAAGGATAGCATACCTTCATTTTTTTCAATTATCTTTATTGAATTTGCATTATGTATGCATTTAAATTTTAATTTGGATTATATTATATTAAATATTTGTTATTATGGATATTTATGTTTCAAGTTGTAAAATATTTGTAAAATTTTTTTTCTTTTGAAATTTGAAAATAAATCCCTAAATATCGTAAGGATTCAAAATCCCCACGGGAAAATGAAAAATGGGGACCCGAAAGGGAGATGGAATGGAGTTGATGGAGTTGAGAGGCAAAATTCTAAAAGATGACGGGAAACGTGGGACATGTCTCATGCTTTCTTTCTTTATAAATAACTTATAATATATTGAAATTATCCACTTATTTTCTTTCTTTATTCAACAATTTCAATTTTTGAAATATGTAAAATTTTTATAAAGGCTCATTATTATTAGTTATAGGTAATCTATTGAGAATTTTTCAACCTTATAAACATGATATTCAAAATAAGATACAAAATAGAATGTCACATTTATATTTTGTCCATTTATTTAATTATTTAACTATTAAGTTACTTTTAAAATAAATTTATTTACTCAATTTTCTATAAGATATATTAAAATAAATTATCATTTATTTTCAATAGTGATCAACAAACTATTTTTTATTATCTTTCCATGTATCGCACGGATCAAATAACTAGTATCAAATATATTAAAAATTCTAAAACTCTACCAATATCTTTCTTTTAAAAAGAAGCTTTAACCAACCCGTGCCCTTTTTGTTTTTGACACAACTGACCGGTACTTGAAAACACTTTTTATAACCCAAAAATATTGCGCAGCCATGTTTAAAAAAAAAAATTGAATTTTAGTTAAAATGTAAAATCTTTTTACATTATTATTTAAGTATATATTATTATATTAATAAAAGCATATATATATGATATCTAATATTTTAAAGAACATATAAATGAGATGATTTGATTTGATGGTACTTCGCCGTATAAAAATTTAACCAAATCTATATATATTTTTATTGCGCAGCCGAAACGGTAGTTCCATTTTCATTAGAAAATCATTTAATAGTAATGAGATCAAACCTGATTTGGATTTCTACAATTTGATTCGTCCTTCGTGTTGACACAGCTTTGTGATTAGCATTAGTAATTCGGAGTGTGACGAGTCAGTTACGTGTCTCGGCTCTCACTCACTCCCAACCAGTTCCCAAGTTATTATCCATAATCAAGTTTTTCTCGCTCCCAACCAGTTGCAGTTACCTCCCAATCAGTTACCCCCCAACCAGTGGCAGTTACGTCCCAATCAGGCTCCCTGCTTGTTTGAGTATTCTTCTGCTTCACATTTGCAGGCTGATTGATGAAGTTCTTCGGTTTCAATTCTTCTTTGGACCGATCATTTTTCATCTTCTGTGGACTTGGATGATTCTTTGCATTCAAAGCTTCACAAGTAGCCTTGTGAAGCCTCCCATTCAGGTGCATAATCAAGTTTTTCTCACAGCTAGTTGTCACCTGGCATACAGCACAAGTCCACTTTTTCTGCACTTTCTTATGTGTAGAACTCTGAGGAAGCTCTCCGCCAGCTGCACCTTTCTTCGCCATTCCATTAGTTTCCTTTCTGGATGATGAAATGTTCTGATTTAGGAAAGGGTTAGGCAGGATAGGAATATCCTGAAATAAAAAAATAATCACAATATTAATAAAATTTGTATCAGAAATCAACAACATTCACAAAAAATAAAACTGTCAATATGATGGATCATGACCATATCCATAGTACTGTATCATTGATAAGCCTAAACCTTTCACAAATGACATCTTAGCATGGCTTAAGTCTAAAACTTTGATTATTCCTTTAAAAATTCTAATTTTGAGGGAAGTGATAAGAAACCTTACTTGCTTGCCTGCAGAAATTTCCTTTTTCTCAATCATCTCCACATCTTTGATGTCTTTATGTTCCTTTTGGATCTTATTCCCATTTGTCTACACATGATATTCTTTCATCATTCAATAAACTTATGCCAAGAGTTATATTTAAGTAATAACTGCACTACTAACACAAAAATTTACCTGCTGCATTTCTTTCTTTTCAGTAGCTCTCATTGAATTTGTTGCTTCAGCAGCGATATTGTGTGTTGTGATAATCTTCAATAGGAGGAAAGAAGCATCAGCTTAAATTTTCAGTAGCCAATTCCAGGTCATTGCCACATACAAAAACTTGCTTCTCTATCATATTTTTCTAGAATTATGGCAAGAGTTATATTAATGTCATAACTGCACTGATGACAAAAAATTTACCTGTTGTGTGTCTTTCTTATCAGTAGCTCTAATTGTATTTGCTGCTTCTGTGCCAATGTTGTGTGTTGCGATCTTCAATAGGAGTGGAGCGTTAGCTTAAATTTTCAGCAGCCTTGTCATATACAAAATCTTCCCTCTCTATATTATTTTTCTAGACTGATGGCAAGAGTTATATTAATGTCATAACTGTAATAGTGACACAAGATTTACCTGTTGTGTTTCTTTCTTATCAGTAGCTCTGATTGTATTTGTTGCTTCTGCACCTATATTGTGTGTTGTGATCTTCAATAGGAGAAAAGGAGCATCAGCTTAAAATTTCAATAGCCAATTCCAGATACTGCCATATACAAAATCTTGCTTCTCGATATTATTTTTCTAGAGTTATAGCATTATGAAACTTCTATGCCATGTAAAGTTCATACTATAATTAATTTATACACCAAACTTCCATGAAACTGTTTACCTTCCTAGCAATGAGATTCTCTAAGGCTTCAGTTCCATTCTCTTGTATATAACTCTCAGCATGCAGTAAGAAGTTTTCTTTCTTGAGGAATAACTTCCTCCAGTTCTCTAACCTGCTTATGACTGCTTGGGGATTCATGGTGATGCATGAGCGAATAAGATTATTATAAACATGTGAAGCTCGTCCAAAGTCCGGTATGATGAGCCAGAATATGATCATTAGCTTAACATAAGGCCAGAACTGGAACCTGAAGTTAAAGATGGGAATGAAGAAGTTAATCAAATCCATGAATTGAGTAAACAAAGGACATGAAAAGAAAGATCAATTCTAAAACTCTTTATTCAAGTATAATCACACTTAGTGCAATTCCAACTTTAAGGAGATTTTAGATGATAAAACTAGTAAAAATATAGACACAAAATGGTAAGTTGTAATAATTATGTCTGCATAATTTTAGTATATAACTTTGGTTAGTAGCAAATGAAGTTAAAAGGCATAAATTAGCTAGATATATCTATGCAATTGAGCTTCACCAAATGAAATTCAATAGTCGGTAGAGAACTATAGAAGTAACAACTTGATAAAATGCAAACACTGTTAATCTTATGACCTTACTACAAATGAGTCTCTGCATTCAGAGAAATTCAAAGAGCATATATAGCTGATTTATTAGATGAGAAAATAATCTGGTTTTCACACCAACTAATACTCTCATTCAAACCAAGCTTCTTATTTTGTGATTATAGCAGTGATAGGATGAACAACATATATTATATAATGCTTGTGGACCTCAGGTATAGTATCAAAATATCAATATAAGCTATCATGTTTCTAATGAAGAAACCTACAATTCTATAGTATGCAGCTGCATTATGACCATATTTTACTGCAGAGCTGACAGTAAAGGTTTAATAGAGTAACGTATAATAGAAATGTTTTCTGTGAGAAATTGGAAATGCATTGTTTTATCCTCCCAAAATTATCATAGAGTTAAATCATGTGCTCAATCAAAAAGTAAATAGATAAATAAATAATCTTATTGAAATTCAATACTATCAATGCTCTTTCCGCAATACAGGGTAAACAAGTTACCATGAAAGAAGCCTCAGGAAAGCATACTCAAAGAGGTAGATCAATGAGAGAAGTATCCAATATGACATCAAATCCCTAGTTTCTGAAGAGGAATCAGTCTCGATTGCATGTACGGAAGCACATCTGTCAAGAGCACATGCAATCACAATCATAAACAACAAAGGTAGCATAGCAATTAGTGAAACAGTGATTAAAAGGTTTCAACTTTTTAACACGGCAAAACACAAGGTCAAGTAGGCATGAATCAATCAAAAAGAAAAACATTGTGAGAGAAAAACAAAATAATACTCTTGAGAAATGTTCCCAATCAAATTAACAGAAAGGTAAGAAACTTACAGAGGATACCCCAGAGCAAGCAGAGGCCTAAAAATGAAACCCCAAAAAAAAAAAGAGAGAGAGAAAAAATCAATGAACTTGCAAGGAGGCCAAAAGGGTCAATAAGAAAAAATTTTACTTGAAAGTAAGAGACCGTCTACAACATCGAACAAGTAATATGAAGATACGTGCAAAGATATGGGTAATTTTATACGTGATCAGAATCAGAAATACGAAACCATACAAAACCAAATAAACGAAGGATATTATTATCTGTATGCAATTTGCATACATACCATGCCAAATGATCAATGCAATTGAGAGCGAGTTTGAGGAACCACGAGTAACCCATGTGTGATGGATGGATGTCCCTCCCTTCAGTCCCTTGTGGAGTTGTCTGTAGTCAGAGAATAACAAGAGTGGACAAGTGATGGGGTTTTGTGGGAAATAAAAAAGGCATGCTAACAGTTCAGTTGAGTTGAGTTGAGGAACACAACACGGCGAAGGAAAAAGAAATCTTCGTCGGTAAGTTGCAAGGTCAACACAGAGTCACTATGAAAGTAGCCAGGTGGGTGGCAAGCAAAGTGGAAAAGCGAGGAGTCGTTTTCTACCGACTACGTCTCATGGCCCTTCACACTTACATATTTGTAGTATATTATTTTCTTTTCTGATAAACATATTAGATTAGAGGCAGATTTTACAATACTCATCGGAAAGTATACAGTATTACACACCATATTATCCCATCATAATAATTTAACCATATATCGATAAGTCAGTTTTATATGATAAATTACAATTGTAAATCAATGAACGAAAAATTATAAATAAATGCATAAAAGGTTATAAATCTTTTTTAAAATACCCTAAACCTGTTAGATCTACAAAAGAGAAAATGGATATTTTATAGTACATTGACATTTCATTAGTAAATAAATAGTCACTCATATTTTTACTGTTAGATAATTTGGTGTGTGGCGCACCATGCTTTAGGAGTTTCACCATAGCCTTTGCCTATGTGTTTATTTATATTTCTTCTGAGTATACCCAAAAAAAAAAATATTTCTTCTCAAATCAATTTTTTAAAATTATCTATCTATAATGCTAATATTTAAAACTCATTACATAGAAAGTTTTTCGTGTGTTATTCATTGAGGAAATTATAGCTTGCCATTTTCATAATTTTAATAATTAAAGTAAATTTTTGAATTTAATTTATTTTCTAATTATTGATTAATTTTTTCCAATCATGTCTTCATATCTCTTTTTCATTAACACAATAAAAATACTCTACAAAATATCTTATTCAAAATTATTTAATAAGAAAATAATAATAAATAATATAAATAGAATGATAATTGAACGTATGATTATATCATTAAAATTGTAAAAATATAATTATTATAGTATTAATTAATGATAACAAAATTATTATAATTATGTTACCATAAAAAAATATTATTATAATTAATGATAATTTTATTGAACATGTGTAACTAATATAATTATATAAAAAGCTATTATAATATGTTTTTCAAGTTGATAATGAACTAAAACTA
This sequence comes from Dalbergia cochinchinensis, assembly GCA_031216125.1. Taxonomy (NCBI): domain Eukaryota; kingdom Viridiplantae; phylum Streptophyta; class Magnoliopsida; order Fabales; family Fabaceae; genus Dalbergia; species Dalbergia cochinchinensis. Next base: position 44,694,611 of record CM062370.1, read on the forward strand.
CAACCCATATGTGATGTTAAAAAACTATATAAATTACAATTATTTATTTTTTTTACTAATTTATAATCTATAATATATCTATAATAATGCTAACATTTAAAACTCATTACATGAAAAGTTTTTCATGTTTCATTGATAAATAAAATTATGCCTCATTATTTTCACAATCTTAATATTTAAAGTGAGTTTTTAAAATTTAATTTATCTTCTAATTATTAATTAATTTTTTTCAATCAATCCTTCATATCTTTCTTTTATTAGCATAATAAAAATACTCTACAAAATATCTCAATCAAAATTATTTAACATGAAAATAATAACAAATAATATAAACAAAATAATAATTAAACTATTATTATATCATTAAAATTTTATATGTATAATTACTATAGTATTAATTAATGATAATAAAACTATTATAATTATATTAACATAAAAAATATTATAATTAACAAAAGTTTTATTGACCATATATAACTATTATATAATTATATAAAAAGTTATTATAATATTTTTCTAAGTTGATAATGAACTAAAACTACAACCCATATGTAATGTTATAAACCGACATAAATTATAATTATTTATGACTTTTTTTTACTAATTATAACACATTAATTGTAACATATATTTTAAAATTGACTTATTAAAAAGATGTAAATGGCTTGTGATGAGAAAAAAAAAAATACTGAATCGGGTACCCATGGGATTACTTGCAATCGGGAAGGGAATGAGTATAGGTTCAGTCTTCATAAGGACAAGGTAAAGTCCATATTTGTTAAACGAGATGGACGGGAAATGAGGTTCTCGCACCATCAAATCTCATCAATCCACCATTTATATAAATTATTTAAATATCCACTTCATCATTTTTTTAATTATCTTTAATGGATTTGTATTATGTATATATTTTTATCTTTAATTTAGATTATGTTGCATTAATAATATTCATTATTAAGGACATTTATATTTTGAATTTCAAATTATTTTAAAAACTTATATCTTATTGAAATTTTTTTAATATCAATGAATACTCACAGGAATTCAAATTACTAAAAGAAATGAAAAATAGAGATCCATAACAGAGATATCAATGGGACCTAGGCAGGAGCATATGCATCTCTAATTACGCCAAAACTGAATCATACCTTTTTCGTAGACATAATTCGACTTCTCTATAGAGCAAGTTTTTGCAATCACCATATAATCACAGCCTCACAGGTTCAGAATATTGTTGTTGCAATGTGAATCTTGTTATGACCAATTCATCATTTCCATCCTTTTTAATCATTATGAGATTGACCAGAGAAAAGGCTGTCCTGAATATTTGAAATTTTTATGACACAAATGTACATGGAAATTTACTTTAATGTTCTTTTTTTTCCTTGGATAATCGACTTTAATGATTTACTTGAATTTTTTTCAGGAAAAATAGTTGCATCTTTCGCAATATTTGTCTAGGGAAGCTAAACTTATTGAGCGTGCCAAAGCTCTTAAAGTAAATGCTGGAACTGAACCTGATTACTGACCTTGGTCCAGTCATCAGCAAACAGGTTTTGTATATGATTCTGTATTTAATTTTTCCAGGCTGTGGATTTGAACTTAAAATCTTAATGGCCAGTCTTCAGAGTATTGTTTAAGAATTACTTGCATGGCTAGGCAATGCATCTCATTTCTATGCCGTCCTTTGTGTACATTTAAGCTATTTAAGTTTCTTAAATAGTTTTATTGGCTGCACAGGCAAAGGAGCGGATACACAGATTAGTTCAATCGGGGGTTGACAGTGGTGCCATATAGTGGTAGCTTTTATACCCTCATTTGATGTTTCAAATACTCAGTAAATATAATATATACAGTGCTCTGCCATGAAAAGATAAGCATAGAAACCTCCGGCGGTGAAACATCTTATTGCATATATTGCTCATATGCTGATCAACGATTCAAATACCAGAAAGAAAAATAGACCCTTTTAGTCATATACCCCTTTTCAATAACCTTGTTAAAAGTCCCAAGGTTGTCGCACTGCGTAGCCAATATGACGCTAAAGTGCCTTAGCGCACTAACAAATTAGTGTTGCTTGACTTGAGCTTGTAAAAATCACACTAGTGGTTTGCTCGTTTATTCTTGCTCTTAGTTTTTCCCTCCCTTGACTAAACTCCCATCCGGCCGAGATACAGTAAAACAAAGCACCCTAAAAGGACAGCGAAATGGAAAATGTAAATAAATACATTTTGGTACAAAATTGTGCTCCACAAGATTTAAGTAGTCCTTGCATAGGCCTGTATTTTCCCGTGTAGTTGTTAAGTTCTTATTTAACTCTTTTTTACTTTTCATTTTTTGACGACCATTTACGAGTGCTTATCGGCTCATGTGCATCGCAAGTAGGTCCCAGGATATGAATCTGGCAATTTTGTTGGCCCAACCATCTTATCAGATGTAACTGCCGACATGGAGTGCTACAACGTACTTGGCTCCCAATCTCCATTTTTTCAGGTGTCTACTAAGTGAATTCCCGGAAACCGAGACTTGAAGTTTAGATGTATATTAAACTTAACTGTCTAATATGGCCCGTGCAGGAAGAAATTTTTGGCCCAGTTCTTCTTTTCATGGAGGTGCGTTTGTTGGTCTCACCCTTAGGATCTTATTGTTGGGACAATAACAAAAAATATACTCTTGGTAAAATATTTCCTGATTAGGAATAATTGACCTCTCAACTGATTAGTGGCATTTATTTTTGGTTAATTGTTTCTAAAATGAAAGTATTTTTATCTACATTTTTGCATTTGTAATTTTCCCTTGTTTATCATTTTTTTTTTTAGGTGATTCATCTGTTTAGGTGACTCGTCTGAGATTGAGGCTGGCCAGGTAATGTTACCTAAGTGTGATCTTCTGCATTTGCTTTAAGGACATTAGTGTTACTGAATTTCAACCAGTATATGGGTCTGCTATTGCCTATTTATCAATTGATCACATTTTACCTTGGGCTAGATTCTCTATGCCATAACTAAAAAATATATTTGGTGATCTTATGGACCATGATTTGTTACTGCGTTTGCACCAGGTGGGCATCAACTTTCCCATTCCAGTTCCTTTACCCTTTTCCTCATTTACCGGCAACAAGGCATCATTTGCCGGCGATCTCAATTTCCATGGTGGGTTGATTTCTCCCAAAGCTGGCCCTTCCACACTTATTTATCACTAATAGTGTTCAGGAGTTGCATTTTGCTTATGATATAGTCCATGCCCTTTAATTTGAATTTGGTCTGCTTTGTTGAACTGCAGGCAAGGCAGGGGTTAACTTCTATACACAGATCAAAACAATAACTCAGCAATGGAAGGATTCTGCTGGCGGTAGCAAGATTAACTTGGCAATGCCAACCTCTCAAAAGTCTTGAAGGCCACAGGATCAAAGTATATATTGTTTCAGAAACCTTTGTACTCTTGAATAAAAATAAAATCAAGGTCTCGTGCTATGCATTTTCCTTTTTCTTTCTACTTCTCATCTCTCTTGAGTGCATGTGGACTATAAGATTCCATGGTCAATTAATGCCATATCCATTCACTTAAAATTGTCATACCAGTTGCTTCACGTTGATATTGAAAGTTGACCCAAAAAGAATTGAGCTTGAAAAATAAAAAAGGGTCCAAGTTTTGAATACAGATAAAGTTCATTAAAGTTTGATTATTAGTCTTAGGGTATGCTTGGTTAGGGCTAAAAATGGAGAGCGATCTTTCATGATTGAGTTTCATTTGTAATTTTACATATAAAATTTATCCATGAAAAAAGTAGTCTCAATTTTACTTTTCAACCGAACACACCCTAATCGTCTTTTATTCAATGTTGAACTCAAAAACAAGTCAATGAAGTGACCATTATGCATTGGCATGAGTCCTACCGGACCTGGAATTTGTTGGCTCGAATCGCTTGAAGTTTTCGGTTTCTTTTGTCAAACATAATACAAGACAACTAAACCTATCCTACGTAATAGGTTTGAAAAGAAAATTGCCTAATCTAGAGTTCTTATTTATTAATTTGATTATTCATAATTTAAAAAACGATCATTTAGTTTCTTCATTAAATTTTGTCCATGTATTATTAACTTTAATTATATTCGATAGAGGAATCAATATACTAAAATTTATTAAGTGATAAGTAATTTTTATCTCATATATAGTGCAAATTTAAATCTTAAGGAAGCAATTTTTGTGTGAAGATTAAAGCTTGACGTTTGTATTTTCACAATCAAATTACAAGCACCTTAAATGGGCCAAATTTATGAAAATAGCTCATGGTTTCATAAAAAATATTAACATTTAAACATCGAGAAATTAAATTGATAGAAATAATTGATGAGTACAATTTGCCGTAACCGAAAAAAGGGAAAGTCACTAAACTGCTATGTATTTTACCGGTTATTTATAATATTGTTATCGAAAGGGCTTCAAAATATCATCTGTAACCAATATGTAGTTTATAAGTAAACTTATCCATCCCAAAAAAAATGGTAAACTTAGAAAATTTGTATATTTAAATAACAAAAAAATGACACACGTTTTAATACCACCAGTGAAGGTGCTAATATTATCAAAGTGAACCAAGAGTTTTGAAGTGTTGACATAAAGAAGCTGCACAATTAGGAATAATAGTTTTATAAAACATAAGAACAAAGACAAGTCAGATCAATTATAAGCCGAGGATTTAAATCCACCGAATGCAGTGAAGCAATATTAGGCTGCAATAGACATGCTAAGCAATATATGCATATGACTGAGTTCATCACTCTCAGGGTGCCATGACGGCTAGTGAAAACGTTAATACAATGCAAGGAAATTGGTAAAAAGTTGAACATCCAACAGAGAAAAAATTAGATGTCAAGGATGGGAATGTTGTGTTCAATAACTCACTTTCTCCAGCCAAACTACGCAGGGTCCAGTAAATTGCAAATTCCCATAAGTGACATGAAAAGTTATATGCATAAATTCTTTGCAAAAGGTAGAACTAGAATTGAAATATATAGTAGATGTAAATATCAATAAATCAGGCTTTAACCATCTGTAGCATTAGTGCAAGTAAACTCATCTACTAGTACTACTTAATTAAACTATGCCTGGGAACAAGTTTGAATTCGAGCCAAGTGCTTCTTCCCTTTCATGTGAGAGGCCAAGTGATCCACGCTAGGGCAAGTGACATTACATGCTTCACATCTTAATTTGGATTTGTTCATCATAAAAATTTGATCCAACTCCAAGTGCCTCCCCCCTTTTAAGTGAGAGGCCAAGTCAACCTCGCTACTGCAACGGACATTGCAGACTTCACATCTTAATTTGGAATTCTTCTGACTTTTAATATTACTCTGCTTCACTGGATCATTAAGCATCTTCTCAGGCTCCCTGCTTGTTTGAGCTTGCTCTTTCACCAGCGAAAATTGGATATTCTTCTGCTCTACATTTGCAGGCTGATTGATCAAGTTCTTCGGTTTCAATTCTTCCTTAGACTGATCATTTTTCATCTTCTGTGGACTAGGCTGATTCTTTGTATTCAAAGCTTCACAAGTAGCCTTGTGACGCCTCCCATTCAGGTGCATAATCAAGTTTTTCTCACTGGTAGTTGTCATCTGACACACAGCACAAGTCCACTCTTTCTGCACTTCCTTATGTGTAGAACTCTGAGGAAGCTCTCCGCCAGCTGCACCTTTCTTTGCCATTCCATTAGTTTCCTTTGTGGCTGATGAAATGTTCTGATTTAGGGAAGGGTTAGGCATGATAGGAATATCTTGAAATAAAAAAATAATCACAATATTAATAAAATTTGTATCAGACATCAACAACATTCACAAAAAATAAAACTGTCAATATGATGGATCATGACCATATCCATACTACTGTATTATTGATAAGCCTAAACCTTCACAAATGACATCTTAGGATGGCTTAAGTCTAAAACTTTGATTATTCCTTTACAAATTCTAATTTTGAGGGAAGTGGTAAGAAACCTTACTTGCTTGCCTGCAGAAATTTCCTTTTTCTCAATCATCTCCACATCTTTGATGTCTTTATGTTCCTTTTGGATCTCATTCCCATTTGTCTACACGATATTCTTTCTACATTCAATAAACTTATGGCAAGAGTTATATTTAAGTAATAACTGCACTAGTAACACATAAATTTACCTGCTGCGTTTCTTTCTTATCAGTAGCTCTAATTGTTTTTGTTGCTTCTGCACCGACATTGTGTGTTGTGATGATCTGCAATAGGAAGAAAGGAGCATCAGCTTAAATTTGCAGTAGCCAATTCCAGGTCATTGCCACATACAAAAACTTGCTTCTCTATAACATTTTTTGAGAATTATGGCGAGAGTTATGTTAATGCAATAACTTCACTAGTTACACAAAAAATTTACCTGTTGTGTTTCTTTCTTATCAGTATCTCTAATCGTACAAGTTGCTTCTATGCCGATATTGTGTGTTGTGGTCTTCAATAAGAGAAAAGGATTGTCAGCTCAAATTTTCAGTAGCCAATTCCAGGACATTACCATATACAAAAACTCAATTCTCTATGTTATTTTTCTAGACTTATGGCAATAGTTATGTTAATGTCATAACTGCACTACTGACAAAAAAATTTACCTGTTGCGTGTCTTTCTTATCAGTAGCTCTAATTGTATTTGTTGCTTCTGCACCAATATTCTGCATCGTGATCTTCAATAGGAGGAGTGGAGCATCAGCTTAAATTTTCAGTAGCCTTGTCATATACAAAATCTTCCCTATCTATATTATTTTTCTAGACTGATAAGTACCAAGCCATAGGAGATAGATATAGATAGAAAATGCTATAAGAATTCACTATAGAAGATGAGTGTATATTATGTGTATTATGAATAGAAAATGTAACGTGACTCAGAGTATTAGAGAGACTCTGAAACTCTCCTAGCCAAATCCTAACATTTCTGGTGACGACCTCCCTCATGATACCTCCCCTCCTTTATATGCTATCCTCTCTACCCATAACAAAATTTCCCTCCAATTCCTCACATATTCTCTCTCTCTCTCTCTCTCTATGCCAACTCAGCACAATTAGTTACATAAGAGTCACTAATTTTTTCTCTCTCAATCCTCATTTCAGTAATTACAATGAAGTCCAATTATGTACTGGCTTCATCCATAATAATACTCCCCCCAAAGGAATCACCTTGTCCTCAAGGTGATGTATGGAAAGGAAAAAACATAGTGCCAATTGAAGACTTCCCCTTGGATCCCATATCTTGAAAAAGAAGGAGAGTGAGCTTGTATTGTTGAGTTGTCCTATCCAGTCCCATGGATTTGATGCTAGTTCTACCACTAGGTACACCCAAGAGATCAGCCAAAGAGGCCTTATGCCTTGATTGACAGCAATACCTTGAATCATACCTCCATTCACAGCAACAAGACTCACAATTCCTCTGGCTTCCAGCTTGAAAATAGAGTTTTCTTCTGAGTGGGTGGCATTGGCTATAGTAGAATGGGGATGCAGTGACATCACTATCTCACCCATGGCTCCTTCTAAAGACTTCTTGAATTCTGATTGATAGGTACCAAGCTATAGGAGATAGATATAGATAGAAAATGCTATAAAAATTCACTATAGAAGATGTGTGTATTATGAACAAAGAAAAAGTAAAATGACTCGAGAGTATTCGAGAGACTCTGAAACTGTCCCAGCCCAATCCTAACCTTTTTGGTGACTCTCTCATCATACCTCCCCTCCTTTATAAGCTATCCTCTCTACCCATAACGGAATTTCCTTCCAATTCCTCATATACTCTCTCTCTCAGTGCCAGCTCAACACAATTAGTTACACAAGAGCCACTAATTTTTCCTATCTCAAGTCTCATTTCAGTAATTACAATAAAGCCCAATTATGTATTGGCTCCATCCCTAACATAGACTTATGGCAAGAGTTATATTAATGTCATAACTGCGGTAGTGACACAAGATGTACCTGTTGTGTTTCTTTCTTATCAGTAGCTCTGATTGTATTTGTTGCTTCTGCACCTATATTGTGTGTTGTGATCTTCAATAGGAGAAAAGGATCATCAGCTCAAATTTTAGTAGCCAATTCCAGGACATTGCCATATACAAAAACTCAATTCTCTATATTATTTTTCTACACTTGTGGCAATAGTTATATTAATGTCGCAACTGCACTAGTGACAAAATTTACCGGTTGTTTGTCTTTCTTATCAGTAGCTCTAATTGTATTTGCTGCTTCTGCACCAATATTCTGTGTCGTGATCTTCAATAGGAGGAGTGAAACATCAGCTTAAATTTTCAGTAGCCTTGTCATATACAAAATCTTCCCTCTCTATATTATTTCTCTAGACATATGGCAAGAGTTATATTAATGTCGTTACTGCAATAGTAACACGAGATTTACCTGTTGTGTTTCTTTCTTATCAGTAGCTCTGATCATGGTTGCTTCTGCACCTATATTGTGTGTTGTGATCTTTAATAGGACAAAAGGAGCATCGGCTTAAAATTTCAATAGCCAATTCCAGATAGTGCCATATACAAAATCTTGCTTCTCTATATTATTTTTCTAGAGTTATAGCATTATGAAACTTCTATCCCCTGTAGAGTTCGTACTATAATTAATTTGTACACAAACTGCCATGAAACTGTTTACCTTGCTAGAAATGAGCTTCTCTAAGGCTTCAGTTCCATTCTCTTGTATATACCTCTCAGCATGCAGTAAGAAGTTTTCTTTCTTGACAAATAACTTCCTCCCGTTCTTTAACCTGCTTATGACTGCTTGGGGATTCACGGTGACGCATGAGCGAATAAGATTATTATAAACATATGAAGCTCGTCCAAAGTCAGGTATGATAAGCCAGAATATGATCATTAGCTTAATGTAATGCCAGAACTGGAACCTGAAGTTAAACATGAGAATGAAGAAGTTAATCAAATCCATGAATTGAGTAAACAAAGGACATGAAAAGAAAGATCAACTGCTAAAACTCTTTGTTCAAGTAAAATCACACTTAATGCAATTCCAACTTTAAGGAGATTTTAGATGATAAAACTAGTAAAAAACTAAAAATATAGACACAAAATGGTAAGTTGTAATGACTATGTCTGCATAATTTTATTATATTACTTGGCTTAGTAGCAAATAAAGTTAAAAGGCATAAATTAGCTAAATATATCTATGCAATTGAGCTTTCACCAAATGAAATTTGATAGTTGGTAGAGAACTACAAAAGTAAAATCTTGATAAAATGCAAACACTATTAATCTTTATTAATCTTATGACCTTTCGGCAAATAAGTCTCTGCATTCAGAGAAATTCAAAGAGCATAGCTGATTAATTAGATGAGAAAATAATCTAGTGTTCACACCAAATCATACTCACATTCAAACCAAGCTTCTTATTTTGTGATTATCGCAGTGATAGGATGAACAGCATATATTATATAATGCTTGTGGACCTCAGCTATAATGTCAAAATAAGCTAGCATGTTTCTAATGAAGAAACCTATTCTATTGTATGCAGTTGCTTTATGACCATATTTTACTGCAGAACTGACGATAAAGGTTTAAAGGTTTAATAGAGTAAAGTAAAATAGAAATGTTTTATGTGACAAATTGGAAATGCATTGTTTTATCCTCCCAAAATTATCATAGAGTTAAATCATGTCCTCAATCAAAAAGTAAATACATAAATAAACAATCTTATTGAAATTCAATGGAATCAATGTTCTTTCCATAATACAGGGTAAACAATTTACCATGAAAGAAGCCTCAGGAAAGCATGCTCAAAGAGGTAGATCAACGAGAGAAGAATCCAATATGACATCAAATCCCTAGTTTCTGAATAGGAATCAGTCTCGATTGCATGTACGGAAGCACATCTGTCAAGAGCACATGCAACCACAATCATAAACAACAAAGGTAGCATAGCAATTAGTGAAACAATGATTTAAAAGATTTCAACTTTAAACACGGCAAAACACAAGGTAAAGTAAGCATGAATCAACCAAAAAGAAAAACATTGTGAGAGAAAAACAAAATAATACTCTTGAGAAATGTTCCCAATCAAATTAACAGAAAGGTAAGAAACTTACAGAGGATACCCCAGAGCAAGCAGAGGCCTAAAAATGAAACCCCAAGAAAAAAGAGAGAGATAAAAAAAAAATCAATGAACTTGCAAGGAGGCCAAAATGGTCAATAAGAAAAAAATGTACTTGAAAGTAAGAGACCGTCTACAACATTGAACAAGTAATATGAAGAAGATGCGTGCAAAGATATGGGTAATTTTATACGTGATCAGCATCAGAACTACGAAACCATACAAAACCAAATAAACGAAGGATATTATCTATAAGCACAATGCATACGTACCATGATAAATGATCAATGCAATTGAGAGCGAGTTTGAGGAGCCACGAGTAACCCATGGGTGATGGATGGATGTCCCTCCCTTCAGTCCCTTGTGGAGTTGTCTGTAGTCAGAGAATAACACGAATGGACAAGCGATGGGGTTTTGTGGGAAATAAAAAAGGCAAGCTAACAGTTCAGTTCAGTTGAGTTGAGAACACAACACGGCGAACGAAAAAAGTCTTCCTTGGTAAGTTGCAAGGTCACACACAAGCAAAGCGGAAAAGCGAGGAGCCAGTCCCCACGGTTTCTACCGACATCAAAGAAAACACTCCTACTTCGCGCGTCCTTCACACGCATATTTATAGTACATTATTTTCTATCGAGTAGTATTATTTTGACTCACATTTTTTATGATACTATATTGATACGCTCACATCTATTGTTGGATAGGATATAGAACCTAAATTAAGTGTAGTTCATATTTAATTTAATAGTAAATGTGAGTGTATTAACACAGTATCCCACAAAGTATGAGTTAAAATAATATTTCCTTTTTTTCTCTGATTAATATATTAGATTAGATTGTTTAGGAAAATATTATTTTAATACTCATATGGGTGTACACACTCTGATAGTGTGAAAGGAGTGATAAAGAAAAAATAAATTGAAAAAAAATAGAAGTAATGAGATTCATATATTTTATGAATAAAGTATTTAGATATTTGAGAAAATTTTATATTTGTATAGTATTATTGAATTGTTTATTGTCTATGTTTATTTATCTCTGCTCCCCTTATACTAAAAAGAATATTTCTTCTCAAATCGATTTTTTAAAATTATCTATAATTTTATATATGATAACTTTTGATTGAGAGAGTTGAGAAGAGGATAAAAAAGGGGAAAGAATAATTGAATCGGCCATGTACCTACTAAGGGTACAGTACCATAGGAGTCTCTATATCTAGTTCGAATCAAAAATTAAATTGCAAATTAAACTAAAAAAATTGAAAATTAAAATTAGACAAATCGCCACAGATCAAACCCTTTTAAATTTTATATTAGATAAATTGATTTTTTAAGACAAAGTTGGACAATATGATCTTTCCCTAAATAACTGCTCAAAGAAGTCCTATTAATTAAAAAATATCATATAAATTAGTCATTTCGAATAGAAATCAATTTGACCTTTGTCAATATTTTTAAAGGGGTAATTTTTTATTTTTCTTAAATGGACCAATTTATCCAAAATAAAATTTAAGAGTGATCAATTTAAAGGTTGTCTTTAAATCAAAACCAAATAAATCCATATTTTTATTGTTTCTTAATTTTGATTAATTTTAGTTTTAGCTTTTAATTTGATCAAATTTATTTCAAATTATTCCTTGAGTACTTAATGAGAGGTTTGAACCTTGGCGATGTATATGGAGATTGTTTCATAATCAAATATTTATCTTCATAGAGGAGCTATTACCTCGAATGGATTAGTCATTATTATCGTCTTTGGATACTTTGGGTAACTAAAAAATAAAATTTAATTCAAATCAATTAATATTATATAATGTACTTTTCATTATTCAATTCATACTTATATTTCCTTTAAAAAAGTTATACTTATATTTTGAATAATTTTGATTTATCATATATTTTTAACTTACTTTTCATTTTAAATAAGTATTGTTTTATAAATATTAAATAAATTAATTTTTATTCATTTTTAATATCTTGGATTATTTTGATTTTAAATTTTTTAGTTAAAACAGTGTGGTATAAATTATTATAAATTGTATTTTTTTAATAAATTATTTTATATGGTCTTATAGATATTAAATTTTGAGTAAGGGTGGAGAATGGTATAAGAAAATCCGAGTCGGAATTTAGTTCTTTATATCTGTCCTAGAAAGATATAGAAAATTTTAAAGTATATATGACCACACCATTTTATTCAATTTTGCAAGCTCAAAATATACACGCAATTTTTTCCTAAAGATTGTATCCTTCTCGTAAACATTTTTCTTCACTATGGGAAAACAAATATTATTTATACCAGTGCAAATGTATATGAAAAAAAAAAGGTGTGATAAATTCTTCTAGTCACTCACTGGTTTTTCTTCACATGAATAAAATAAGAAAATATGTTATTACATACATGTGCTGAATTTTATCATGTTATAAATTTTCTAAATTTTTTTATTAGAAGTCGATTTAAATTAATTTTCTTTTAAAGATCAACTTTTAACAAAGGTTGACTTTATAAAAGATCAACTATAATAGTTTTTAGTTGTCAACACTAGCTTTTTCAGATTTTTAACACTGCTCTAATAATGTATTAGAAATCGATTTAAATCAACTTCTAAATGGTGCATGTGTGTTAGAAGTCTGCTTAAATTGACTTATGACACTGATTTAACAACATTTTTGAAATCGATTTAAATTGACTTTACATTAAAAATAGAAATAGACACTGCTTTGACAACTGAAAAAGCTGTTGAAAATTTTTAATTTAAATAGCAGCCGATTTGAATTGTCTCCTATTAAATTAAAAATGAGACATTTATGTAACAAATTAAAAACCAGTGCATCCATGCAATTAGTTTTTGTTTTTAATTTTGTTTATGTAAAAACCCCTCACTCACTGCAACAAAATATTTTGTGCTTTTTTTTCCGTTTCTATGACTTAAGAAAAGGGGCACTAATAAAGTTTAGTTTTATTACTCTGTCAATGTAAAATAATTTATATAAATATTCAATTATACGTTGTCATATTGATAAAAGGGTTTAATTTAATTACTTATTAATTAAAAAATTTTGTACATAAAAGCACCTGATTGATTGATCGTGCATTAAAATTAAACTCAAATACTAATAATACGATTTATCTGCTAATAAAACACACCATTGATCCATTTCTCTTCAAAATTGTCAGTGCATCATGCATGACATACTGCATTATTATTCCCCAAAACCACTTTAACTATTTATTAAAGCCAGTATCTCAAGTTGTAGCAAAAGAAAAAGTAATATTAGCAATGCAATTACAAATAATGCTAGTACTAATTAACTTGCCACATCATTAAGATCCAGAAATTATTTCCGCCAAAGTATTGAAATCCTGTGGTGCCTGCCCTTCTGGCCTGGCGGCTGCATCTTGCACAAAAAATCTTCTTCACCTTAAGCGCATTGTCTCTAAACTCTAATTAATCTTCTTCCCCTCTTCATGCACCACAATCAGTTCAAGCTTTCAAGCAATCCATTTTTTCTGAACACCCTTTGCCCTCCGCAATCACGCCGATCTCCCAAGCTTCCTATATCATTAATCTCCAAAGAATGGCCTGCAGCAGATCATAGGCACCCCCCACTGCAAATATTTTGATTGAGTCACGGAGTTAGAATCACAGTGAGTCACAAACTGTATGAAATAATATCCTTTCTTTACAAATAATTCTAAGTAAATAATAAAATAAAATAATGATAAGATAAAAAATTAGCAATGCTTAAAAATTGTTTCAAAAACATATATTAATATTATAACATGTATTATTCAAATATATCATAGGTGGAGGAGGTTGTTTCTTCTCTACTTTAGCTTTTCTCCCTGTATACTTGAAAGAGATGAGATGGGAAATAATAACAATGTTATAGTGCTAGTTAAGGATTTCAAAAAAGGTAAATTTGAAAATTATGACTGGACCTTACATTTTGAAAATGTAAAATATACATTTGCCAATGTAAAAATTATCTTTTTGGAGCACATAATTAATGCACGGCGGTTAGAAAAACTATTATTTTAAAATGGAAAGAACACTTTGATTAATTCTTTGACAATCATTTTATTATTCGCATGCTCCCTCCCTTTCAATCCATTTGTACAAAAGCCAAAAATCACATATATAGAGTGTATGTAGAAATAGTAGTCATTTTGTATAGTCATATGAGTTCGGGATCTTTATCTTCATGGGAAGTTTACGTTAACATTATAAGTTAATGGAATTGCAGCATCAAGCAATGAGAAATTGGACATATGAAGTTATCCATATTAATTGAAAGCAAATGTTTTGAGAAATTGGGCTCTAACAACATAATTAGAAAATAAATTAGATTAAAGTTAAGGAATGCAACCCATAGAAAATTAAATGAAATGAAATTGTTTGCCTAGCTAACACTAGCTTTCATTGATTGTGGTTTCATATTTGTTGTTGATATGTTGGTGTAGAGCATTGATTATATTTGTTTAAATTCCTGATCCACCTGTTTGTATGTGTAAAAAGTTACGTGTCAAAATGAAGTTGTGCTTGTTATTAGTGCTCATGTGAACAATGATTCTCTAATGACCTTTATGTCTTCGTAGGCATATGGAATTGAAAGATTTAATTCTAATTTTTATATTTGGAGTAACATGAAGAATTGAAATCTCAATTTCATAATATAATTCTATGGAATTAAAAGAAAAAAGTAAAATGAACTCTTTTTCATTCCTAACTTATAACCTATAAATGATCAATTCCAAAACTTAGTGAATATAAGTCTATATAGTTACCTGTCTTGTTTGTTTATTTCATAATAATTAGGTTGCAATTTTATTGTGAACTCAAACATAAAATTTTAGATTGTAAGTCAATTATAATTTTGAAAAAAGAATTAAAATTAGAATTATACATTACAATTCCATATTCCAGCTTTCAAATGGACCTTATATTTCTTTTTCAATGTAATATATTATTTTTA
Source organism: Dalbergia cochinchinensis (assembly GCA_031216125.1). Taxonomy (NCBI): domain Eukaryota; kingdom Viridiplantae; phylum Streptophyta; class Magnoliopsida; order Fabales; family Fabaceae; genus Dalbergia; species Dalbergia cochinchinensis. Next base: position 44,709,691 of record CM062370.1, read on the forward strand.
TTTGAAGTGTTATAGTTTTTTTACATCAAACATATGTAGTAAGATTTTTTCTTTTCAAATATGTAATGGAATATTTTAATAATTCTTTGTTGGTCTGAAATTTGTTTTGTATTTGGTTAATTATGTTTTATATTACTTGTTGCCCTTATTTGGTTTTCCTTGGGAAAAAAGTGGGCTGAAGCTATAAGTATTTAGATTTGATTTTTTTTTTTTTTGGTGTCGAAGTATATGTACTTAGTTTTTTTGTTTTTGGTTCAAGATTGAAGCAAACAATAGTGAAGTAGACGGGCCTATAGTGTGTTTCATTTCGATTACCGTTTCATTTTCTTCAATTTTACTATTCACTAAGGTAATATAAAATGTTTAATTTATATGTACTTGCGGTATAAATTTTTTTATACTATTATTCAATTATGTATTATCATATCAGTAAAAGTGATTAAGTTTTATACACTACTTAAAAAATTATGTAAATAAAATAATTTGATTATATGACACTGTAAAAAAGTTTTATATTACCATTGCATGCATATTAAACTCAAATAATAATGGTAGTATGTAAAATGTATAAAAAAATATTGTATTAATAGTATATTTTAGGATTAAATATATTTCACCCCTTGAATTTTAGATCATATATAATTTACATCATGACTTTTCAAACCATGTATTACAACATCATAAACTTTTCAAACTGTATAAAAAATCCTACTTTTCAAACAGTGTAAAATTTGAAATCATAAAAAGGTGTCGAAGTACACATAATAAAAAAAATAGGGGGTTAGTTGTACATTATATTCATAGATAAGGTGTCAAGTTGCCCAAATTGGAAACATTAAGGAAGTTAAGTGCATATAAATCTTATCTTCATTAATTGCCAAAATTACACTGAGGAGTATTTGCACAGTTTAAAAAGTTCAGGGTGTTGCGATACCCATTTTAAAAAGTCAGGAAATTGCACATGACCAAAAATTTAATAAGCTAAAAGGCATTTATTTCCTATATTTTATGATAATGTATATATGAAAAAAAATTGGTTATAAAAGAAAAAAAGAAAGTCGGTCAGTTTTATCGAATATTATTAAAAAAGTCTTGCACCTTTTTTATTTTGAAATTTGAATTACGATGTAATGTTTTAATCCATGATCAATCAAGCTTTAAATTTAATAAGTTAATCTAATTATAAAATTGGTTACCTCTCTTTTCTAAATTTACAAATGCCTCGTAGTCTTGTAAAATTGGAGTAACCTACCCTCCTGATGTTAGAACCTTCCCCCCAAACTATAGGGGGAGCCAACACTGCCACTACCATGGTGTGATGGTCGGTGATGACTCCCTCCTCCTTCGTCCTCCTTTTCTTTTCACTTTCTCATTTGTTTGCTATTTTAGGGTAATGCTATTTTGACACTAAAAAAATGAGTGTTTATTCAGATATTCACTTTATAATTATTGAATGTGATGAATATTAAAGATAAATGAGAACCACCATCATATTTAATGGTTATAAAATAAATGTGTAAATAAATACTCACTTTTTTAGTGTCAAAATAACATTACCCTTATTTTAGCCAATGAATTCTCTTGATAGCCACATTGTCAGATTAGTTTGAGGTGGTTACCATGAATAGTGGGGCGAAATCATGCCTTGGCCTTAATCTGTGTTGGGGGCTGGGGGAGGGGGGATGGAGAGTGGTAGTGGGGAACTGGGCCCACTTGGCTTGAAATGTGGGCCTCTAGTTCGGGTTACCGATGTCAGGTTGGATCTTGGATGATCCGAAGGAGTGCCTAGATGGGGCCAATAATGTTTTTGGGCCTCATTAATTCTAGTACGTAACAAGATTAAAAAAAATTTGCACTATTATGTATTATCTAATTTTTTTTATGACACATTGTTACCTGATCAATTTATCTTATTTACATGATTTAAGAATCAATCATATTTATTGATGTGATAGTATATAATTAAATGATAATGTGAAATATTTTTATATTATTGGTGCATCAGATTTAAATCCTAATTAATTTAGATAACAAATTAATTTTAATGAATTGTAAATAATAATCTAAAAATTTTTTACTCTGATTCCCAAGCACTAAATTTTTAAACCATTGGTCTAACAAAATTAAATTTCATTAAAAAAAAAGAATCTCCGCATTTTACTTTTACAAACTGACCCTCATTATGATACTATTACTATTTTAATAACTACTAACTACGTTACCTTGAATTCAGCCCATAATATCAGCTATTATTTTTGTCCACTTTTACCTCACTCTTTCGGAAGCGGTTAAAATTTGGTGTATTAAAAAATAATATATCTAAACATAAATTACGTTCAGATGCTTTTTTCTTGTACCAAATTTTAATTATTATCCAATAAAAATCAATGTATTTGGATATAAATTACATCCAAATTCATTAATGTTTTCTTGTATCAAAATTTTAGCTGTTTTTCAATAAAACAGATAAAGTGTAAGTAGTAATAAGTTCCGAGCGGTTAATATTGAGCCATAATGGTATCTTTATTGAAATAAAGCCATAAATTCCGCCAATAATACGTTAAATGCGCTAATAACCACCAGCAAGGGTATAATTATATGCTGAAAGCAAAAACCGAAAGGATCAAAACAAACCCATGAAATGGGAAACAAATAGTTTTCTTTTTTATTTTTTAAATTGGTTTCCTACTTGACCACCTACAGTTACCAGGATTGGATACCATTTAATTGAATTGAATTAATTTTATATCGCTGTCAAGAACAGATTCATTAGATATTTTATCCCTAGTCCATAATTCCAGTCACATTCATGTTGCCCTTAATCAAACAAAATAATCATGCCTTTTCCTCTAATTTTAGCAACTGCACCAAATTTTTGAAAAGCAAATTCAAAGGAAGACGTCTACACTGAGGCACTTTTTTGGTCAAAACCAACTAAACTAAGAGCCGTTAAGCTTTGCCCCTAGCAAAGTAAGGGTCATTCATTCGTTTATGAGGAAATTGGAGCAAGGTACAAGGTTGTAAAAACAAAACAAAACGTGACCAGTTTCATAACCCAACCCTTTAAAAGCACCAAAGTTGGCGTTTCCCCCAGACTCAGATACACACACCTGTTAAGAGCCTCAGGACAAGAGGAAAAAAAGAAAAAATTCCCTCTCTCTCAGTCTTCACACAACCCTCTCTCATTTGGGGGGAGAGGGAGAGAGCACAAGGAGGAATCTCTGTAACTGAAGAGGTTTTGAGAATGGAGGAGGTGATGATAATGGGTGGTGAGAGTGAGAGTAAGAGGAGGTATGCGGTGTTGCTGTGCGGAGAGGATTCGGAGTATGTGAGGAAGAAGCACGGAGGGTATTTTGGGGTGTTCGTGAGAATGCTGGCAGAGGCCGGGGAAACGTGGGATGCGTACGAGGTAGCGTCTGGAATGTTCCCCGAGGACGATCACTTGGGTCTCTATGATGGCTTCGTGATCACTGGCAGTTGCAGTGACGCATATGGCGACGACACATGGATCAGTGACCTCCTCCTTTTGCTTAAGAAACTGGACTCCATGAACAAAAAGATCCTCGGCATTTGCTTCGGCCACCAGGTAAATTAAAGAATATTCAATGATCATCTTTTTCCGTTTTATTTTTTCGTTTTATTTTCTCCCTCTACTTTCCTTCTTTCGATTTGTTGTTTGCGGTGACTGGAAAATTGTTTACGTTTTAGTCCAATAGCTTTGATCAGTTCAAAAACTTTGATGTTTTCTTCATTTTTGAAAAAAAAAAAAGTAATTGACATGCAAACTTTATCCGAGGAGCAAAACTTTATTCCCTGTTTCGCGGAGGTGTTTGCTGAGGGGTTTGATTATTTGCAGTGTATATAAAAAATGTCTCATGAGCAAAGATAAAATGCATGTAGCTTTACGTTATGAGGATTAGTCCTTGTTTTCATCGATAATATCCTAACTTCACCTACAAAATATTTTATTGGAGGAGTAATAATGCGTAAAAGGAATAATGTGCTGATCGTCCTTGATTATTGGAAGATATGGATGGATGGATACTTTGATCCTCACTGTTATACAGATTGTGGGGTGATTTTGGAGAGGGGACGAAAGTGGGATTCGTGACGGAACGGGTACATGTGAATGATGGTACTAGTACATAGTGGTCCACTTTCGGAAATATAGAAAAAATAAGAATAATTAAGAACTTAAAATTATTGATTGTTGATTCGTGCTTTTGTCGAAATGATCCAACGGTTATAATGGTGGTCGCTCTCTCTCTCAGGGAAAGCATTTAATATACTTTACTTTTTTGTCACATTTAACATTTATATTGCCACGTGTTATAGTTTTCTGTGATGAAATAATCGCTTTAGAATAGCGGCGGAAAAATGATCGCTTCAGAAACTTTGAATTGGTTCTGATTTGAGGAGCTAGATTGGTAATGGCATTGAACCGGTGGTGTGGTTTTATAGCTGTTTCCAGTCCATGCGTGCGTTGGCATCTAGTTGGAGCTCCTTTTTATTTGGATTTTACTATTTTAATATTTTATTTTTTTAAATATTTAAATACCTCACTTATAATATATATGAGTTTCATCATTTATTTTTTTTAACTTATTCTCATTTTATCACTCATTTCACATTACATGAGATCCACATGAGTGTATATATCCATATAAATATCAAAATATCATTTCTTTATTTATTTTTTATTTGCTACATTGCTTTCAGCTTCATTTGTTTATACCCAAGTTTGTAGTTTTTATCCTCCACTCCACAAAATAATTATTTATGTTATGCGACATGTATTTCTGATTAAAAAATATATACGAATTGTACAGCTCAGCCTGATGGCCCGTTGTTGGCGCCATATTTAATTCAATTCAATTTATGACTTGACAAAATATATAAGATTATGTTACTGAAAATTGACCCAATTTTTTTTTCTTTTTGACAAAAATATGACCTGCACTTGACCAAAATGCAAGGACGGAGCCTCCTTAAGGGAATGGTTCCTCATAAAATTTTTATTTTATTCACAAATTTATAAATCTTTTTTAATTTGACATCTCTAAATAATTTTATTTAGATGATTTTTATTAAATTTTTGTTTGATTAGATGTTGAAATATTATAATAGATAGTATTTCACATATATATATATATATAGTGTTGATTGTTATTTCTTTTACGTATTATGATTTTTATTTAAATTTTCAAATAAGAATAAAAATTATAAAATATATTTTTTTATGTAAAATTAAATTAGCTTCTCCTAAAATTATTATGATCTGGTTTCGCCCCTGACAAAATGAGCAGGCGGTGGACTTAAAGACTAATAAAGAGTTGACGTTACTATAGGTGTCAGCATTTATTTGCTGCTACTGCTATACTGATGCGGTGGTGGCTTTCTATCCTACCGTCGGGCCATTACGTGGGAGTCTGCTGCTGCTACGCTGGATGTGTGTTGATCTTACAGTGAGAAGGGGGGCAGTGTTTTTTCCATCATGGTTGTTGCTGGTTGCATGTTCTGTATTTGGTGATACTTTGTTGCGTTCTGTTCTCGGCCTTTGTTTCCTTTTATTTTATTTTTATCATTTGGGTGCTGGAGTGTGCTGCTGATATATGTCTCTAGCGCAGGGGTGATACTTTTGTGTTTGGTGGAGAACTGATCTTCATGTGTGCTTCAATTTTTGCTCCACTCCTCCATGGGTCCTGGTTGAGCTGTTCTCTTTTATCGAAAAAAAATTTCCAAAGGGCAACTCTCAGAAAACAGTTTTCTTCTTTTGCTCTTTTGATTAATGTTTTTGGATTTTGCTAACCAAAATATCTGAAAAATGTCTCCCTTAATTTGTTGGGGACCACGGTGTTGCAACTTGAATTTTCAGATGGTTCATTTCAAGATTGTGATATGATACGGTAGCTAAACTAGGTCCCTTTGACATATTATATAAGGTATGTTAGGATAAATTAATATAATATGTAATAATTTTATAAATTGTTTAGTGTAAGTAATGTATTATATGAATTTATTCATTAAATCTTCCTTATATATTAAAATGATGGATAACTCAATCATGTCAAGAAAAGAAGAATAAGGTCTGATTAGCTTTTAACATATATGGTTTATTTTACTTATTTAATTAAATAATATAATAAATAAAAAATTAATATGAAATAATAAAAATTATATTAAATAATTGTATAATTATATAATAAATAATTTAATAAAATATGTTAAATATACAATAAATTTTATTTGATATAAAAATAAATTATAAATGATATAATATTAAAATGTATGAATAAATAATATGTGGTAAAAATTTAATTTAAAATTTATTAGTAAATTAAACTTTAAATAATTACAATAAAAAATACTAGAACAATATTAATTTAGTAATTATTTAATATTTATTTATAGTTAGAATCATTTTTAAATAAATTATAATATTATATATTTTTAATAAAATTAAATAATTAACAAATATCATTATTTTATTTTTAGTTCAATATTTATATATAATTAGAGTTACTTATGAATAAATGATAATATTAAATAGTATATAAAATATAATATTTTATATAATATCATATTAAATAATGTATAGTATTATTAGTTTATCGGATGTTATATTATTTAACTTTATTCCATGTGGTGTGCGCACTTAATTACGTCTTTGCATTGCATATTGAACTAGTACTTATGAAGTCTGCTTTTCGGGTATGGGTTTGTGACGTATTAGATCATGTTGGCCGATGTAAAGCAAACTTTCTTTGTATGAACTTATTTTATTATGCCTTTTTCCTTGTGAAGGTTCTGGCTTTTGTTTTTATGTAGAATAACTAAGGATCATGTTTGATCAGATACTTGGGCGTGCACTGGGAGGAAAGGTCAGTCGCTCTCCAACTGGTTGGGACATTGGTGTCAGAACCATAACCTTGTCCTCATCTTCGCCATTGGCATTGTCCTCTCTCGATCTTCCAGCAAAGCTTTCCATTATCGAGTGCCACAGGGACGAGGTGTGCGTATATTAATTATTTCTCTAAAGATTATCAATGCATAAGATTTTTTTATGTCATAATAATTAATTAGGTGATGATATATGTTGCATTGTATGAAATTAATTATATCAGATAAAAGAGCTGCCACCCAAGGCAGAGGTGATTGCTTGGTCGGACAAGACTGGAATTGAGATGTTCAGGTATGGAGATCACATCATGGGAATCCAAGGCCACCCTGAGTACTCCAGAGACATTCTTCTGCACCTTATTGACCGTCTTCTTCAGCGAGATTACATCATGGTATGTGTGAAGAGATCATTGTAGACTATTCTGACCAAAAAGAATTTTATCCAATTTTGTAATTTATTTATAAAGTTATGGGAGACACATGTATGTTAAGCCATGTCATGTTCTCATTGGCTAGGTGCCATACTTTGGAACATGTTGAATTTAATAATTACTCGGTGTCGATGTTTCGATTTTCAGGAAGATTTTTCTGTGGAAGCAAGGGAGAAGGCTGCACTGTGGGATCCAGATGAGGAGGCATGGAAGAGGGTCTGCGTCAGCTTTCTCAAGGGTCGGTTGAGATAGAAATGGAATGGAAACAAGGAAGTTTTTTTTTTTTTTTGTAAATTAATGATATAATTGAAGTAGTCATTTGGAAGAGGGTTTATGATATAAGAGTAATTAAGCTAGGGCAATTATGTCATTTTAACTAATTAACGTTGGGGTAATGCAATGCACAGCCTTGCAATAGGTAGCAAGCGAGTCAGCTAGCTACCTGTGTTAGGTTGGCAGCCATCAGTTATGATAGGTGCAGTCTATGTACCTAAATTTACAGCACTAAATTATCAATGGTCAATTTACAGCAATAAAATTATACAAGTTCTCTCAATTTCAAATTGAAGCTCTTTAAGAAATGTAGAAACGCGTGGTGGTTATAAACTTGGTGGCTACTGAGTTGGCATGGCCAATCAATACCTCTGAAGTCTAAGTAGACATAGTTAAATAGGTATTAAATATCTGATTGGGTATAGGATCAGTGTTATTGGTAAAAAAGATATTATATTAATAGGAAAAAATTAATAACGGAGGATTAAAAATAATAAAAGGCAAAATTTCGCAGAAAAAAAATGAGGAAAGAAAGCAATAATATTATAACGAGTATTTAAAAATATAAACATATATTTATATTTTCATATTTTGTATGTATTTTGTATGCAGTAATAATGATATGCGTCAATCAAAATATGGATAGATAACATATCATCCTAATGGTTTTCCTAATTTTTCACTCATAATAACATGAATTATAAATATTCAGTGACTATTTAATAGACCTCGAAGACATATTTTAAGTAAAAAATATTTTCAAATCATTATTTGACAAGATTTATCATTTCTCTTTTATAGATAGCACACTAACATACATTAAGCCAACATTATTTATGGTATAAAGGAAAATACTTACTCTTTCCATTTTAAATTAAATGTCTATTTGTACTTTCTTTTTACTTTGAAAACAATTGTCCTAACAATAAAAAAAATATTTTTGTATTTTCATTGTAGATATGAAATACAAAGAAATTAGTGGGTTTTTAAAAACAGGAACTGAAATAGGGCTATGTGATCACAATTTAGGCACTATAAGGAACAAAATGCGAAGTACATTAGAGAGGAAAGAAAAAGAAAAAACATAAAAAATCACAAAACTGAATCCGGACATTCCGAATTCAGTGAAAACAAGTTTGAAAAAAATTAGGAATGTCGGAAACTTAATTCGGAATGTCCAAATTCAGTGAAAAAAGTTTGAAAAAAAATCTGAATATTGGGATAAATGCAGCCTATTGGTATTAAAGAAAAATAAGGAAGAAAAACATAGCAATGGTAAGAAGAAAATATAAAATTCAGACATTCATTTAATTTAATGCATATCTAAATTTCTAAAAATTAAAAATTAACCTTATTACTAAATTTTGCATCAGTGATTAATAAAAATAACAAAAATATAATAAAATACAGGATATTAATTTATATACTTATTAAATTTGATATGGTTGATTAGCATATTTTTTAAAAGTTTATGAGTTAAAATTAAATGAGTAAATTGTGATTTTCCCAAAATGTTAATTTAAAAGAGCAAATTGACCGTAAAAGAGTTATGATAAATTTATAAAAAATATGAAAAAGAAAAATAAGTTACTCAATTTTATGCTACGTAAAAACTGATAGAAATTAATTAATACTCTCTTGAGTTAAGACAATTGTTTTCAAAGTAAAAAGAAAGTGCAAATAGACATTTAATTTAAAATGGAAAGGGTAAATATTTTACTTTGTACCATAAATAATATCGGCTTAATGTATGTTAGTCTGCTATTTATAAAAGAGAAATGACAAATCTTCTCAAATAATGATTTGAAAATATTTTTTACTTGAAATATGTTTTCGAGGTCTATTAAATAATCACTAAATATTTATAAGTTGTGTTATTATGAGTGAAAATTAGGAAAACCATTAGGATGATATGGTATCTATTCATATTTTGATTGGCGCATATCATTATTACTTTATACAAAATATATACAGAATATGAAAATATAAATACATGTTTATATCTTTAAATACTTGTTATAATATTATTGCTTTCTTTCCTCATTTTTCCTTTTTTGTGAAATTTTACCTTTCTTATTATTTTTAATCACATCGTAATCCTTGATTATTAACTTTCTCCTGCTAATAAAATTCTTTTTTCACCAATAATATCAACCCCACATCCAAACAGAGATGTTACATACCTATTTAACTACGTCTACTTGGATACCATATGTATTGAGTACCTATGGCACACCTATAAACTTTGTCCACATTGTTTGGCACAGGCCAGAACAGAACAACCATTATTATTTCGTGTGAAACCTTACTGCACACGTACTAAACTATATATGATATCACTAGATGCTAATATGAAGCACTGATGGAAACGAAAACGAAACAGTGAGAAGGGAAAGAGAGAGATAAAAAAAAATGGTAGTGATATAATGTTTGTGAGGTTTCATTTTTCTTTTTTCTTTTTTTTTTAATGTTAACGCAAGTAGTTCCATTTACTGCAATCTGTCGTCATCTCTTTCATCTTCTACATGGTATGTGTAGAGATTCTTCAGCCATTAAATAATATATATGAAGTTCCAGCTTTTGAATGCAAAAGAGTTTTAGGTTATAATAAACTGACTTAAATCAAATTAGTTAAAGATACGCTTACTGATAATATGAAAACTATACGTAAATGCACGTCATTTTCATTGTTACCTTTTTGTCTAAGAGAAACATTATTTACACTTATCTTTCATAAAATACTGTATCGATACACTCCTATTTATTATTGGATTGGGTATAAATCCCACTTAGTTTTGAATCCACACCTCATTTAATAGCAGATAAAAATATATTAGTACAGTATCCTATAAAATGCGAGTATAAATAATATTACTCTTTCCTTAAAGCCTTTGAGCATACTTACTATAATTTCACTTGCAAATAAAAAGGGTATAATTCCATGTCTGCTCATTTATTGCCTTATGCCAATATATTCGTGACATTGACAACCATTTCAAATATAAACTTGAATACACGTTTTATGAATAGGAGAAAAAAAAATTTCATGGCTGTGTTTGAGTTCACAAATAAATGCCCATTAAGCTGCATTCTGTGGGCTATAGACAGGAAAGTGCGCATGTCACATGCAGAAGCTATATAATACAGCCAATCATATCAATCTACATACCATTTATAAGGGTAGAGCCTCTTCCCCCTTCTTTTCCAAATCTAAAATTTTTTCTAGAAACTTCATCAATTATTTTTATATTTAACCAGGAATCTAGGTAATTAGTTCGAATTTAATGCATCATACGATGTATCATATCTGCACAACTTTGCCTATTCAGAATGATCATCAGATGTTTTGTTTTTTATTTTCATTTTTCAGAAACACGGATGATAATGAGATGCTCTACTTTGAAAAAGAGTATTTTATCTCCACATGCAACATATCTGTCAACTACACACAGGCGATCATAAAGTTTAAACTATTCTATAGAGTAGTTGTTGCTTCTCAATCTCTCATAAAGAGCACCGAGTTTTCCTTTAGAAACTCCAAATTAGAATAAACACCTAAATTCTCAAAGTATTAGATAACCTTTTTATAGATATTGATTGCATGCGTAATTCCATTGTACCCATATCGATTGTCGCAAATCGGTATCGCTGATTTTATCAAGGAAAGAGAAAGAATTTTATTTGAAAATATTGGAGTCGCCACCAAGTTTATTTAAAATTGAGAAAACGTTGGAAAAACCCATTTTTTAGAGAATAGTCTTTAAACTGGCCAGCCGTGAGTTAAGCATGTGATAAGTGAATTTAATCCCACACTGTAAGACACCCGCCCTTGATTGCACTTTAATTAATCAGCAAATTAAATAAATAACCTTTTTCAAACATTTATTTTCTGTTTCAAGACAATTAAAAGGAATTTATTTTTCTTAAAAGAAAAGAATTTTTAGTGTAATCAACTGTCACATTCAAATGCCCTAAAATGAGTTAACTAGTCGTCACGATTAAGTTAACCGTTTTTATTTAAAATGAAGCATTTGACAATAAGTATATAATTTTTTTTAAAAAAAAGAATTATTCTAAATAATAAATATTTGCAAATAGAATCTAAAAAGAAACGAAGATTTATTTTTTGGTGTTTTTGTAAGAGAAAATATAAAAACCTTATAAGAGATATTTAGAATATCAAACTGTCACAACTCAGATATCCAACTATCAAGTTAACAAGGCATCACGGCCAAATTAACCCTATTATTTGAATAAGAAATTTACTAAAAAAAAAAAAGAAGCAAATTTAAATTGAAAATAAATGTATAAATTATAAATATTTACAAATAAGAGGAAAAGAAGAAAATTATTTTTTATATATTTTTATAAATTAATAGAAACAAATATAAAAGAGAACAAAAATTCTTGAGGAAATTTTTGAATCATTAAGCTGTCACAACTCAAATATTCGAAATATCGAGTTAACAAACTGCACTTTACTAAATTTCTCTTTATTACAATAACAAAAGTTAAATAAAATATTTTGAAATAAAATTTAAGAAAAATAAATTTATAAATAAAACAAAATACACAACTAACATAGAAAAATATTAGGAAAATTATTTACAAATAAATTAAGCGGTGAAAAGTTAATTTTGAAAGAGGATTTTAGAATATTAGTCGCTACAGCTTAAAATATTCTAAAAACACAAAGTTAACAAACCGTCAAGTGTAATTAACTCTACTTTGAAAAGAGACTTTGAATATCGCGTCACATTAAAATATTCCAGGACATGTGATTAACAAGCCATCACGGCTCAGTTAATTCAAATTAAAAAAAACAAATTAACTAAGTAATTTTAATTTTTTGAAAGTAAAATATCTAAATATTTATTTTGAATTAAAAAAAAATTTCAAACTAAACCGAACTCAAACAAATAACTCAAAAATTCAAGAAAACAACTACTAATGAAAACTTTAACTCAAATTCTAGAGAAATAAAGCCAAATATTTAATTTAACAAAAAAGGTTTTATTTAGTTTTTAGACAAAATTCTAATGTTAACAGGGACTCACAAAATTAAACACAATTAACTTAAATGAACACATAAACACATAAAATAATTAAACCAAGAAAAAATTCATATCCTAATTACACACAAAACGCATAATTACATAAAATGACAAAACTAAATAAGCAATTCACAAACGCAAATACACAAGATATGTAAAATAATTAAACTAGAAATGCAAAATATTACAATTACACAATTAATCTTAATCAAAACACATAAACTCAATTTTTAACTTAATAAACAATACCAACAAAATAAAATAATGATAAATATAATATATTTCCTAATTAATCTAGTACTATTACCATCTCCACTACATACATATTAACATAACATACATGACACACAAAACATGCCCATACATGTAGAACATACATACACATTTAAAATAAAAAAGAACATCTCTCTTCCTCTCACTGACGCCTACACACACACTAAAACTTTTTCTTTCATCGACACTCTCACACATGCACATAAACTAACCTTAAATTTCTATATATAAAAGAAAAAAGGAAAAGGAAGGACAAGCTGCAGAAGGCTTATCTCACGCTTTTAGCTTGTAGCCTTCTTATTATTTTTTTTCATTTGAAAATAACAATAGAGATGAGGGGTGAAAAGAGGGAACAAGAGAGAGAAAGAGAGGAGAGAGATAGAGGGCAAGGGAGGGGGAGGGAGTTGTGATGATGGTGGCTGGGAATTGTGGTGGTTGAAACTGAGGATGATGATGATGGTGACAAGCTAGAGGAAAGGGGGAATGGAAGAGGAAGATGAACGGTGGGGGAGGACCGATCTAAGGGGAAGGAGTTCATGGAGGTTGAGAGGAAGGGGAAAAGATGGTGATGATGAAACATGGAGGGAAGGCTGCGAAGGATGGTGGTTCTTTGTGGCTAAGGGGAAAGGATGGTGATGATGAAACATGGAAGAAGGCGGCGATGATGGCACGAGGATGAGATGAGGAGGTTGTGGTAGTTGAGGTGGAGGGAAAATGAAGCCGAAAGGAAGGGGCCGGCAGTGGAGCGAGGGAGGTCGCATCCTGTGTTTTTTATTTCCTTATTTTTTATATATTTTTTTTGAAGATGTGTACCTATATCCGTTGTTATTGCCGGTGTTCCGCTTGATCCTTTTGTTCTGAGGTCAGACATCGATCGAGACTCTAATTTCTTTTCAGGTTCTTTGATGAATGTTTTATTGTTTTTGTCTATGATGATAGTGTCAATTATTTCCTGGTTTCCATCGATCATCCGCCTCTTTTTTATTTTTTCCTTTACCGCCTCCTGTTTTTGGATTCCCCACCCACCGAAAGAAAATCAAACCGTTTGCACATAGTGGAGAAACACCATCATTTGGTCTTCTTTATTTTTTTATGCTTTTCCTTATCTCTATGTTCTCCCGTGGCAAAGAAAAGAAATTTGAAGATCGGAGCCCGTGACTCCCATCAAGCTTCTTTTTTGAAATAAATAAAATTAAAAACTAGTAATTAATTATTAAAGAAACTGTAAATAATAAATCAAGTGTAAATTTTTAGATTTTTGTTAAAAGGTTGAACAAAATCAGGTGTTCACATCGATATTCCATAAAGAAATGAAAATGAGGAATAAAAGTAGAAGAGGCCAATTTAACAAAAAAAATAATTGTTAGTATAAAATTAACTTAGCAAGTGAGACTCGCAACTTCAGAAAATATAAGTAAAAGTCAAGTATTCTAATTTGAATCATTAATTTCCACAGCATTACGTTTATAATTCAACAACTCAATCATTCACTGGATCAATGGAAGCATTTGTTGGGGGAATGGGCAAACAAGCTATTTGTCATCAACTCTGTTGTCTCATTCACTCAATAATTGAATTGTTTACAATGAAGACAAAATCAGACCGAATCGGACCGGCCGGTCCGACCAGGTTAACTGAGAACTGGTCCAGTGGCCGGTCCGAGTAAGTGTCTGGAGCTGGCAGTCTCGAAATCGGTCAAGAATCGGTTAAAACTGGGTACTGGTCCGATTTTTATGGGTTCCTAGTTTGCTCATTTTGCCTTAAAAAAGAAAAGGAAAACTAGAAGAAAAAGTGAAAAACACTAACACGGTATCGTTTTTTGACTTTTTTCAGTGTTTTACACTTTAGGGTTAGTGGTTTGCTTCACTTAGAAAGTTGAGGGAGAGCTCAAGCAAAGGTTTCAAGCTCAAACCGGCAAACGGCGAGCCGCTCCACCCCCTGCTCCACCACCTCCGCTCCGCCCTCCCTTGCATCGCGCCGCGTCCTGGTCTGCCCTTGCTCCTTGCGCTGCCTCTGCTCCTCGCTCTGCGCCGCGACCTGGCCGCCTCTGCTCCACCTTCACTTTTGTGTTCACCGGCTTCTGCTCCGCCTTGGTTCTCATCGCCGGCTTCTGCTCCGCCTTTGCTTCTGTGCGCACCGGCTCTGCTTCGCCTCGGTTCTCAGCGCCGGCCTCTGCTCTACCTTTGCTTATGTGCACGCCGCCTCTGCTCTTCCCCGGTTCTCCGCAACCTCTGCTCCGCCTCGGTTGTCCGCACCAGCCACCTGACAAGTATTACATCATTGTTCGTTTTGTATACAATTTACTGAGTTTAGTGATTTTTAGTTTTTTTTTTAACTTTAGTTTTTATATTTGTGTGTGCTGACGGTGTTGGATTAATAATGTGTTTAAACTTTAAATTGTTATAGCTGCGATTTTATGACTATCGTTGGCTTATTAATCAAATGTATAGTGGGAGGGGATCCAAATACAATGATAATATGGAAATTTTATCACTCAGTTAGGGATTCATTTTATGACTATCATTAGCTTATTGATCAAATTGTATTGTTGCTGTAATTTGACTAATTTCCTAATATGAATTTTCAGTTTTGGCATTGTTTTTAACTATTTTATACTTCTTTTTCCATATATGAACATTAATGATCATATTTGATATACTTTCTCTATGTTTAATGTTGATGCAACATTATTTCTAAATATTATCTTGTAATGATATGATCATATAAGTTAATATTTCGTACTTTATTAAAAGTTGAGGCAATGAGACTAGAGATAATTGACTTATGTATAGATTATGTACTAGTTTTTACTATAGAATTTTAAACAATATTATTTTGTGTTGGTTATGTTAATGTTGATGACTTAATATAAGTTTTTGCTTTTAAATTTATCATATATATATTGGGATAATACTAATAAAATGGTTTGGACACAGTTGGTATTTGTGGAAGAATACAGAAGTGATTAGCGCACATCAAGATATGATGAATAACGAGACAAATTAAAAGAAGAGGGGGAAAAAAGAGAAAGCAATTACTTTACTTTTCTCATATATTTGTCATTTCCAATGTCAATCATGCGATATATAAACCTCATTACTTTTTCCTCCTTCTTTTATTCATGGTTTTGAAATTTTCGTATAAGGGTATATATGCCTGAAGCAGGGACAAAAATGAATATTATTTTATAATTGAGCTTTTTATATAAACCAAACATACTATGAGTATTTCTATTACAGTAATATAAACACTTATAAAATAATAAACTGCATGGATCAACCCAAAGTTTGAATATTTTATTCAACTGTATTCAGAAAATGTTTAAAACTTTAATTAATCAGTACTGATTAAAAAGCAAGATTCTTATACTTCAATTAATTTAATAATATAGATTTCATATCTTAAAAAAAATTATCAAAATATTTGTATATTTAATTAGGGTCATCAAATCATTTCCAAATTAAAATAATTAATTTTATTTGCACTAGGAAAAATTAATATTAAGGATCAGTAATAAATATTAATTAAGAAAATGACCAATTATAGTAAAATTATAAGAAAAATCATCTATTAAATAATATTTTAGGAGAATGATCAAAGTTTTTTTTCGCTTTTTTTACAAATTGAATAAAAAATTTAAAGATAACATATAATATAAATATTCCTAAAATGACTATTACTATAAAATAGATAAATCAGTATAATCAAACCAAAGCTTTGCATGTGTATGACTTTTAAAACAATAGAGTAAGAGTTGAACATAATTTTCTGATATGATAATATATGAATAAATGAGATGATAATTTATATTGTCATCAATAAATTGAAATTAAATTCAATTTTAGTTTTTGTTTAACACTGTGCATAATGAAAATGGACCCTCTCCTATAAAATTTCATCACTAATCAAAAAGCTTGCACGTGATGAGTTCATGCAAAACTTACAATGAACAATTCCCCACTATTTTGAGTTTGCACAACACCAAACAAGTGAGAAAAAAAGTAGAATTTAATTTTAATATATTAATCATGTAAAAGGATTTTATAATTATCAAATAATATATTATAATTATATTATTAAAAATAATTAAATTTTATTTCTACTATCTAAAAAATCATATAAATTGGAAAATTTTATTAAGTGATGATAGTAAGAATTTTTATTTAGCCTCTAAAAAATTATATAAGTAAAAGAGGCCAATTAGAAAAAGGCACGTTGTAACTTACGTAGAACGAAGAAAAACTATAGTGGTTCGTAATGACACATGGTTCGAAAAAATGCGATAATGAAATTCATTCGATGAATCAACAATAACTGGTTTTTTTTTATTTAAACTTTATTATGTAAAAACAAACAATTAAGAACTCTAATGGATTATTACCCATTTCGCACATTTTGTATTCGATCCATGTAGTGTCAGCTCTATTATTTATATTTTATTTATTAAACTGTTTGTGAACTTTTCATGACGTATAATAACACTCCCCTTCTCATCATTATACACAGCTTGTTATTAAACTAACGGTCATTTAGTTGAGAAAAAAATCCCTATATTTTTTTTTTGTTGCGTGGGGTTTATTTATTTACTTTTTGGTCGTGGTTGTGTTGGGTTTATTTTGCCGGAGGGTGATACTAGCAGTGTTGTTTTGGAAGGCTTTGAAAATAATTACCAAGATAATTATTTTATCAGAATGTAATGTTGCCTTTAGCTTCACATTTTTTAAACCACAATACGTTCCCAGATCAAATGTGGATTAATGAGGTACCATATTGTATTTGGAATTCATCATTATATAGCCGTTGAGACTTATTACCGAATGAATTAGCGTTTTACATAAAAAAAATCTGTTAAAGTAGTAAAAAAAATTTTATATTGAGTATATATTATATATTTAAAAATACTTTAAATTTTGAAAAAAAATATTGATTGAATAAAAAATAAAAAAAGACTTTTTTAATCATAAACTTACTTAAAATGACATAAAAAGTAGTCTCATAGATGAAATCTAAATAAAAAAGCATTTAGAAAATATTAAAATATTGAAAGACATGCATTTTAAATAAAAGCCAATTATGATATATGTGGCTTTATTTGACTAGCACTACTCTTAGAGTTCAATAAGTTTAATGTCTCTATTTATGATGCTTATAATGAGTGCAACCTCTTAAATTTGGTGACGTTACTTTTACTACCAATTATAACTTTTAGTCCAATGATAAAAGCTTAATCAAATATTGTTATCCAAAAATTATTTAAAAAACATTTTATACAATTAAAGATTTTTCTCCCCCCATAAGCTAAGCTATGTTTTCAGAAGATCAAACGTGAAGCTTATATTGTCTTCTTTTCATCTTCGTATTTTACAACAATGCAATGTATATGGTGTGCAAATAACAAGATCTCCCAATCAAAGGACAGCACCACAAAAGGACAAATTGACATGAGGAAATACGTTGAGTCTTTCTATTAAAATGCTCCATGACGCACCGAGACGACGCAATATGAGAAAGCCAATCTCATAAAGTTTTGGACGGCATAGTCCACAAAACAAAACAAGCAATAATTGAAGGCAAAACAAAACAACCACTTCCAAATCACTGCGCATTAGAGGGAAAAAGAACGAAGAAGATGACCTCCATTTGGGTCCTTTAACCTTGCCGAGTCTATCATGCATCCATGTACACAGACTGGAATTTCGTGAGGATTCAATTTGGTGGGTGCTTTCCACTAATCCAGCACTGAGTAAAATGCACGTAATTTGTGAAACATTGTGTGAGCTCACTGTGTCGACCAATAAATGAAGCACCAGAAATCATTACGATAACATTATCCTGGAACGGCAAAAGTAAAAGGTTTTATGTTAGTTTCGTGCTTTGATAATGTATCAAAGCAAAGTGCTGCCAATAATTTTCAGAGCAAAAGCAGTGATGGTGGCAGCAAAACTTTGATAATCATAAAGAGCACGCACCAATCAATTTTGGCTTCGTAAGCATTGCCAACCGGAAGGCCTCTATTCTTTTAATCCAATTTCTATGTATCGATAATTTTATGCTGTTTTCCAATAAAATTTTATAAAAAGTGACAATTCATATTAGGCAGCTGTGATAATGAGTAGTTATGTTTTAAAATTTGTAATTTAATAAAATTTTATTAATTGAAGTTGTGAAATTATCTTACATTGATAGCACATATAAATTTATTTTTTTATCACTTTATTAAAAATTTTATTATCGATATAGATACTCTGATATTTTTTTAAAAGTGATTAAATCCAAAATTTATTGAATCTTTTGTAAACAACATTTTCTGGGCACAAATATACTCCTAATCATCATTAGATGGGGTGAGAATTGTAATTTTATCTAGGTTCCACATCTTATTTAAAATGGATGTAAACATGTTGACATATATTCAAAAAATGTTATATTCAAATAACAATAATTTTTTTTCTTTGCCAAAAGTAAGTGGAGACTTTAAAATCAAGTTTAGTAAGAATTAATATTGTTTTTATGTTTGGGTTTTGATTTATATGAGTTCAACAATATTAATTTATTTAAATTACTTTTTAAATAAAATTATCAAATATAAATAATTTTTGTTCAAAACCACTTTTAATTAAAATTATATTTGACAGAATTAAAATCATAAAGGGGTAAACATCTATTTAGTTCTCTCATATTTGATTAAAGTTTCAATTTAGCCTTAATTTTTTTTGTTCTATTTAAATCCTTAACATTTTCAAAACATTTCAATTTTATTCTTTTCATAGAAAATATCCAAATTATAAACAAAAAAAGGATGCAACTACCAAATTACAAGGTTAGAAATTATAAAATATTAGGATCCACAACAAAACATAAAATATCAAGGTTGTGTTCATAATTTGAGTATCGTTAACATTTTAATTTGAATACAAACTTGATATTTTATATTTTATTGTGATTTCATAACATTGTAATTTGACATTTATATCATTTTTCATTCATAGTTTGGATATTTTCTATCAAAAAGACAAAATTAAAATGCTTTAAAAACATTCAAGACGAAAATAAAACCTTAAATTATTTGGTACTAAACTGAAACATTGATCAAATATAAAAGACCTAACTAAATGTTTATCCAAAAAAAAAAAAATTCAAACACAAAATCAAGCACATGATGAGTGTATGAGAAAACTAGTCCGACCCTGTGTAGTCAATTAGTTGTTGTCTAAGTAATATCTCCTCTAATTTTTCGTGCGAAGGTTGAGTTGACTTTTCGTAGGTGGTTCCATCCCTACCCTCTCCTTTACTAGCCCCCACTCGGACTTCCAATAAAAAGAAAAGTTATTATATTATTTGTGAAAAAATTTTTTAGACCCATCAACATTGAAGAAGGCATATATGTCAAATAGTAGGATTATAACATTTTTATTTATCATCACACTCGTTTTTTTTATTAATTAACTTAAAATTTCCACCTTTAGTATATACATTTTCCTCAGTCAATTAGCGCCTAATTAAAAAAAGTTATGTACAATTATTTTTTTCATCAAAATGGTGCGATTTATAATTTATTGTGAGTGGAATGACAAAAAAATATTATTGGTAGTCTTTTTTTTTTCCTTCTCAAGCTAGATTTTAATATTAAGTCATGCACCCACTTTTCAATGCTAAGACGACCTCTTTCAAAATTGTCCATACCTCTCAGCGTACCATTAATCCAAAGCAATCACAAATATTTATACATTCTATCTACATGTCATTGAATGTTTCACAATAACTAAGAATCAAATTAATTATGATATTGTTTTGTTAGAATAAAGACTAATTTTATATAGGATTATTTTAAGTGGTTTTATTTAATATTTTTAATAAAAAAATCCTTTTTTTAGACATGATTTTGAGCTCTGTAATTTTTGTCTACTTAGGTTTCTCGCAAAATAACGCCTAAAATTTATATTGTGAGACCTTTAAACTTTATACCCATCCCCAAGACAACCAGAGAAGAGGGATCGCGGCAGTTCTAGCGGCAGAACAATACATCTACTAGTAATGACGTATATTTTTCTAACTACTAAAACATCCTCCTACTTATTTTTCTAACTACTAAGCAAACAAAATATTTAATTTAATTTTTTATGTTTTCATGATGTTAAAATCATTTAATATTTTTCTTATTTAGTAATAAGAGGATTATTAGTAGGATGAATAAGAGAATATACCACCAGTCTACATCTGCATTACTATGTTTTTCTTCCCAATCTACTTCCATCTACATTGCTCTATATTAGTGTCAAATTTTATATATGTACGTTTTTAAAGTAACATAATCAAAATGAGTATGAGTTAAAGTTTGTTACGGAATTTCTAGACTTTCCCCAAAACTTTATTATGTTTGATTATATTTCTACCTTTTTTAACAAGTTTTTTTTTTGTTGTCTTGGGAGGCGTGGGGGAGCCTCAGACTTCAGATCCAACATGATCCCTTTTAGTTTTCAACAGTGGTTGTATTTTTTTTGTTTTTCTTTTTGGTAACTAGAAACATGAATTTCATTGATTGATAGAAACAAACAATAGACAACACCAAAAGCTAGCCTTACTTTTTGATTGCAACAGTATTTGAATAGCAAGAAATATAATAAGATACCTTTTTTTTAATTTTTTTTGCAGTAATGCACTCATGGTTGGTGATGAATCATCAATATTTGCTAAGATGGGATTTCTCTGGACTGTGTTTCGTGCACTCTGTTGTGAAGGTGATATTTGAGCTCAAGTAGCAATCGACCCGAGCTGTATTCTATCCTGACAGAGAGGCAGGCAGAAGTTTGAAGATATTTGAACTTTGCAAGAAGTAATGGAAAGAGGAGAAGTAAAGTTAAGACCAGCTTTTTAATGCTGGTTTCTAGGGGTTTTTCAATGGTCAAAGAGAGAAAGAAAGAAGGATCCAATTACATTCATGCTCCAAGAGGGAATTTTTTTGCCGAATTAGATCCTCACTTGCTGCTTTAAAAGTATCATTGGTAGACGCTGATAGGGCCAACATTTTTAAAATGCCATAAAAGTTGCAAATGTGGCCCTTTAGATGCAAGAAATTTCTCATATAACCCAGGCTTACAAGTACCCACACAAGTTTGCTTTTTTATCAAATGTATGTAACTGATCTGTTTGGCCTAATTTTGTTTTTGGTCAGAACTAAATTCGTTTTCGGGTCTACAATTTTATTTAGGGTCGAAGGGCCTAGTATGTTTGACCCAACTTATTCAGAAGTGAGTGCGACTCGTTTTAAAATATAAAGAATATACACCTTCACCCAACCCACTTTACTATTTGAATGCGAGGTTCAGGTCCAAACATAGCCCAAAAACGCACCCAATAAACGCCTGGAGTCACAGACTGGCTAAGCATGGCTCACCATGTAGCAATCAAAAATTCTGATTGCTACTACAAAAAATTATTTCTTAAGTAAGGACCCATCACTTTTGGTGGCTCGAAATCTCAAAACTAATACACCACCAATAATATATAGCTCCTAAAACCCAACACTCTACGTGAATACAAATGCGTATTATACAATTTTGTCAACTCCAAAGATCTAAATTTTTAAGTGCGCCCAAAATTGCAAAAAATAAAAACCCTTCATTGAAGATTAAATACTTAAATTTTCTTATAACTTTGAGATTCCAAGTTTTAAGAAACCAAAACCACATTTCTATTGTTACTAATAAGTCGTTGTGTTTGATATACAACCTAACAACACAAGCACACCGAGTGACTTTAATGGAAGATTAAGCTATGTAACTACAGCAACTAATAGATTAGTTAATGCATGCCTGGGATCGGAAACCCCATTTTTTTTTTATTCCCAAGAAAAAGCAATATATATAATCGCCATGATTATAAGCTATTTTAAAGCCCAAACATAAACTTTATCCAAACACAAACTAAGTCTATCTCGCACAAAACAGCAACCAATTAAAAAAATCAAGGAGCAATAAACAAAATAAATTGACAATGACTTTTCAGTCTGTGAACACAACATCCAATAAAAAGTATTTATTAAAATGCAATCCTGGGCCACATAGGTAGTTCAAACCATCAGCGACACGAGACACACTTGCAAACTCCACAATGGGCAAAGGTTTAAGCCGTCAATGACGTTCCAGGGTTCTTTCTGCATTCTGCTAGCATATCCATGTAGAACTGGCACTTGCTAATCTCATTCCCATAACTGTTCAGGCACTGCAACGAAATGAAGACATGACTAAAGTATTATATTCTCCTAAAAGCTTTACGCAACATGCTTAATTCATAGTATATAGAATTATAGACAGTAAAATACATCATGCTTAATCTAAAGCACACCATTAGATAACATAAATAAGCAAGAATCCATTAATAAAACTGGTATAAGAGAAACGTGATGACCGCCATAAAGGGAGGCACTACCTCTCTGAATACTCAAAAATTGTTTACACCACAGGGATCATGGCATTAGTTAGTTAAAACCTCAAGGATTTCAAAATATTGCAATGGATCCAACTAAGAACATGAACCAAAATATAGATGAGTCGCTTTATAAATTTGAAATTTAAGACACTTGTAGAGCACTTGTCATTCCAACAACAGTGGCACAGCCATGCACTGCAATAATTTTAGAGAAAATCATCAATTGAAAATAGACCCCAACAACACGATCATATTGCTCCAAACAGTGCCGAATTGTAGGAGCAGGAAATTCTTTGCATAAGGGCACACACTAATAAGTAAACAAATAATAACTTTGAAACCTTACTTCCGCCCTTTTGAAGGAAAAAAGAAACAATATCATATCAACAATCCTTAACAGTGTTCTAACTTCTAATCGTGATAAATAATTACCAAATGGACGATGATATGTATTCTCACTCCCACAACTTTGTATGCAAACTATGCAGGAATGCCACTACTGATATTAAATTTCATCGTCACTTATTTAGCATACGCCAGAAACACGCTACTTGTGAAATAAAATAAGTACAAAAACCACAAGAAAGAAGAGAACAAGGAGAGCAACATACGTCCTGGAATGCCTTTGAATGAGCAATGCAGGCATCATCACCAAAAGAATTTGCAGAGGGAGCAGGGGCCGGAGGAGCAGCAGCAGCCTCAGTGGCAACTGTTTCATGTCTGATGGTACGAGGACCCATTACCGCACCACAACCCTGTGTGCCACTGCACTTGCACTGCCAAAAGCAAATCCTACAGTAAAGAAATTCAGTAAGTAACACTCAAATAAGAATATGAAACATTCATAATTCATATCGATAGTATAGTTTAGCATTGATGATCCTTAACATACCATCGGCTATGTTACCAAAGAAAGATCCACCAACACTCTGAACAGGAGCTGGGGGAGGAGTACGGTTCTCTGCATCAACACCCCAATCACCAGATGTTTGTCAGAACAACACGTGTCCCATAATTTCATGTTAGAAGAATAAAAGAAAGTGCATGGCATGCTCTCGATCAAAATCTTTGAAGAACAAGCAAAAGCTGTCACATTATTCATGCATGCATACCTGGCTTAGGAGCAGGTGCAGCACGAGCACGTGGAGATGGACGAGCAGATCTTCCTACAAAAATTGTAAGGATTAACTCAACTGGGTCATCATAACAAGAAAACATTATCACCATGCAGAATGCAGATATAAGAACTTAAAATGCAGATCATGATGGGAACGCGGGTTGAGTTGGCCCGAGCTTCGTTGGCCTTATAATTTCAGACCCAACCCAATCCAAACCACCACTTGCGGGTTGGGTCGGGCTGTTTCGTACGGGGGAACGTATCGCCGACATCAAGGGCATGCGGTTCATATAAAAACAGAAACATGAAATCATTTGTGCCTCGTGAGGCAAAAAAATAAAAATAAAAAATAAAAAACATATCAAGAAAACGTTAACAATTCACCATCATGTGGGAGAGAATAAACTATTCATGGGTCAATCTATCCATGCCCAGAACAACTTAAGAGCTAAAAAAGCTTCCAACTTTTTAGAGCAGTCAAACATGGTGAGCTGAACATAAACATGGGAAGACCTACGACAATGTTCTTATTCTTTCATAATACTAATAAAAAAAAAACTAACGAATGATCGAAGGGTTGAAAGACTAATTAACACAAAAGATGATAGAGTAGAATGATGTATAGAAAAAGGGGGGAGGGTGGGTACTAAGCACAGACATAGAACAAAAGATCTGAGGTGGAGAACTTACCACCGGAGCCACCGCGAGGCATGATTGGGTTGATCGTTGATGTGAAGGCGAAGAGCGAGAGAGAGAGAGAGAGCAAACGAAAATTGGTTTCGGAGTTAGAGAGAGAGATTAAGCGAAAGGTGTTGAAGGTTATGATATGGCATTGTGAGAGAGAACGGTGGTGTATTTTTAAGTTTAAACCCTTAAACCTTGGAAGACCCATTAGAGACGTGTCGCTGATCTCCTGATTTTGCTGGAAGCGTCTAGAATCGAAGACACGCTCAAACGTAACTCTACTTGCCTTAGTTGCTGCCGAAGATTGATAGTACCTAGCCCTTTTCAGTATATTTTGGATGGGAGAACCCGGACTTTAACCCTTAAATGGTTCAAATACTCTCTAAAAGAAACTATATTTGCTCTTATCCTTACATAAATTGGACGCCATTTTTATTAATAAAAATGACTCTTCTAGATATAATTTTACGAAAGATATAATCTTTTAGATGCTAAATGATCGATCTACAATATTAATTTAGTATAAAATGAGTATTTGTCAAAGATATTAAATAAATTTTTGGAGGGCTATTAATTTAGTATAAAATGAGTATTTGTCAAAGATATTAAATAAATTTTTGGAGGGCTACAGAGAAATAGAATTTATTTTTAGGGTTATTTTATCAACAATATAATCTTTCAAAGATTAGAATGATAGTTCTCTCTATTTGGTATATGATATGATTCATTCTAAATACTCAAATTTATTAGAATAATAGTTCTCTCTATTTGGTATATGATATGATTCATTCTAAATCCTCAAATTTAATTTTTAAATGTTTTTGAATTACTCAATATAGGAAGTATTAAAAATTTTATGTTTCTAAGATATCAAAATTTCCTTTAATATTTTTCTTAAATATTAAGAAAATTATTTCCAATGTATTTTGAAAATGTATGATTTTATTCTATAAGCATTCATAATAAAATTAGCAATTAATAAATATTTAACAACTGATCTTAAAATGTTGAGAAATACTCAAGCCGCTATTGGTGATTCATGTTTGAAAAAGTATTTATTCTCAACTTAAAATGATATATCCTAAATATATTTCTTTTAATATCAATTTAGTCCTCATACCTTAAAATTTGAGTCATTTTATCATTTATCTAGCGACTGTAGTTATCTTCTATACTTTTGAGTGAGTGGTTCTATGTTCAACTCCCCTTCCCCCTCCTCTATCTATTTAAGGAATAATTCCTAGCTTTAATATATTTATTAAAAAAATAACAATAATAACTTTCGTTATGACTATTTGTTTATTTTTAAGCCGGGTAAGATGACAATTATTTCTCAAATCAATCAAGGAACATATATAAATAATATAGCTTATATAATTAGAATTAAGAGAGATATTATGTGTTATGAAAACGTTTTCATATAAGTTTTTTGAAAAAATGTGATTGACCGGTTTTATCACTTTCTCTCTCCTAAAATAAATTAATCTCATTGATTTCTGTCCACGAATGCAAAAAGTTTCGCGCTTCCTTTCAAAGGTTGTTTGTTCCCGCACAGCAACCATCTAGAATTAATCATAATGAAATTGTTAATAATTTGACAAAATAAAGAAATTGATATCAAATTCTAAAGTACTAGAACTGAAATGATTTCAATTTTTACTAGGACTATATATTGATTTCAATTTTTATATTTTAGGATTGAAATAAATATTTGCTCTTATTTGATTTTTATTGCACTCTCTATTGGTGATTATTTTTATTTTTATGGATTCACACATTATTAAGCAATAATTTAAAAATATTTCACACCAAGTATAAGGTTTGAAAAAGTTCCATAATAACTCTCGTCATACTCGAGTCACTATTCATACAATTAATTAATTATAGACCCGAAATGATAGTTCGGTGAAACTTTTTCTGCTATGATTATTTTTCGGTGAAACCACCGGGTATCCGACCCACTAATCGACTAATATTTATCCGAGATTAATTACATGTCCATGTTTTTACTATGAGAACTAATATTTTTTATTTTTTTACTTCTAGACACTGTCAATGTTTTCTTTCAATTGTTCGCCCATGTATGATGTATAATCATATTATTAAAGGAAAAATATCAAATATGTTTGTTGAATTATTAGATATGCGTATTACTTTTATTAAATACCTTTAAGTGATTAAACACAAGGGGATGAATAACTCTAATTTAGTTAATCGTTTAAATAACCCTCCTTATTATCAGATACTCCAAGGATGTCATATTCATTCTAAATTCCACAAAATAATTAGAGAAGCTTCGATTCATTCATTTCAACTTGGAGTAATATGCACTTTGGTCTCAAGTTTTAATTCCTCATCAAGCAGGGATATGTGCAAGTTAACTCCAAGAAATCATGAGCTCGGAAATCATAGCTGAAGAACAGCAGGGGTTATTAATCACTAACGGTGCTTT
Organism: Dalbergia cochinchinensis; assembly: GCA_031216125.1. Classification (NCBI taxonomy): domain Eukaryota; kingdom Viridiplantae; phylum Streptophyta; class Magnoliopsida; order Fabales; family Fabaceae; genus Dalbergia; species Dalbergia cochinchinensis. The sequence continues at coordinate 44,737,303 of CM062370.1, forward strand.
CTTAACCCACAAAATCCAAGACCTCCAACATCTAAGACACGAAAAAAAAATATAGAACCGACCACTTCATTTTTTCTCCTCCAACTTTACGTCCGAACTCCCTCTCTCTCTCTCTTAAGTGTCTAGAGTATCCCCAAAATGGGACTCAAATATCTATAAACTATAAAATAATATCCTATACTGTGGCGTTGCTGCCATGCTTCCATTAACCTGCAACTATGATTTCATGCTTTTTGAGTTTTGACTCCAGGGCGACCCAGGTATCAGCAGTTTAGTGCTTCTCATGCCAAGATGCGAACTAGGGCCCATGGATAGAACAGTGTCACACATGTTCCCAGAGCGATGAACAAATTCTTTTGAAAAAAATTGAACTAGGCAATATGTCATTTCCCATAGTCAACTTCTCTGGCATTGCGCAGAACAAAATGTAAAACTGCATACGCTGAAGATATAACATGGAAGGTTGCTATGAATAATATCTAACTATTTAACAAAAGGGTCAATACTAATTTACATGAATACAATGAAAACGATAGTCAAAACTGTGAGAGATCATACGCTCCCGTTATTCTTTCTGGAGCGCTGAAAAATAATGCCAACGCTATATGGTAAAAAGAGGAAACTTCAGGTAAAAAAGTGCAGTGACCGACATTCAATACCATTTTAAAATCAGAAAATAGTAATTGAATGCAGTTCAGCCTGCGGAGTCCCAGTTCCAAAGCCCCAAAAATTGCACAGCATAAACAAATGAAAAAATTGGCTGAAGTCAAGTTCCTTGGAGCAACATGCACGTTCAGCTAGCTCACAAGTCAGTCATGGTATGAAAACCCTGACATGTATGCCCCCCCACTTCCATTTGAATCCAGATTTGATCTAAGTTCACCAGAATGTGAAGACTTTCTAGACTTTGGGTTCTTGGGAGAAGCTGCATAATAGTCTCCCGAACTGCTAGTAGAATAGAAAGATGATGTTGGCAATCCGTTAATTTTAGGCAAGCCAGTCGTATCAGGCAAACTGTATCCCCTTTCAACTGTTTCAGCTTCGAGAGGCAGTTCGTCCAAGTCCTACCAATAGAATATACAGTCATCAGACAACAACTATATTTTCCTACTAATGTGATTACGTAAAAGAGCTCATGGATATCATTATATCAAGATAAAAATACAATAAATCTTGGATTATATATACTTCTGGAGATCAACAGAAGAAACTGATTCAGTACCAGTGACCCATCAGATGCATCAATGTAGTGTTGCATCATGATACGAAAGGAGAATACAGATGTTCGGAGATTAAAGCACTAAAAACCAAGATTTATTGCATTTTTATCTTGATATAATGATAAAGGAGAATACAGATGTTTGGAGATTAAAGCACTAAAATCACCCACCCTAAAAGCCTGTTGATAAGCTCGGAGCAGTTCTCGACATTGCTTTCTTTTCTTTGCAACCTCATCAGGTTCTTGCAACATCTCTTCAAACAGATCCTCTCTGGTTTGAATGCAACATACCAAGCACAATCAGCATACATTAGACAAAAAATTTAGATGAACACCAGAATAAATCTGAATTTGCAGGCCATAACCACTATATGTTACCTGTATAGCTTTTGAATGAAGACATTATGCAGTTCTCTCTTAGTGTTGTTGACCTAGAAATGTAATGCATTAGTCAGGTATGTTACTCCAAAATAAATAGCAAAGAGAATATCATAAGATAATATGAATGTTGATTAAAAGATATACCATGGCCCACAAAAAGTCTGCCCAATGATCAACAATAGAACTCATTGATATCCATAACAACAAAGACAGAACTTGCAAATACCTATTAACATTTCTAACCATGGCCCCCCCCCCCACCCCAAAAAAAATAAAAAAAATGCTACCCGTAATCAATAAGCGTTAGGCAAAAGTGCCTAATGGGTTTTAAACCTTTTTATCACAATCCCGCTATTTTCAACAGGAGAGAAGATACACCAGAACAAATGAATACTGTCATTTAATCAGATTCCAAAACAGATCAGGAAAATGAGAATTTAAAAAATTTCGTATACTGTGTAACATACCATTTGATTTGGAAGGAGAAGATTACTTAGTTCGCATTATTTATTCCAACATCTAATTTGAAAACAAAATTTTCCAAAGCTTATAAGAATAGAAAGTACCAAGAAGTGCATAATTGCTTTGGGGACAACATCTTCAACATTTTTTCTGACAATGTCATAGTATGAAATCAAAAGCAACTTTGTTACTGTGATTTCAATAACTTCTGTCTCCGAATTGCTCTGTAATGGCCTCAAAACAGGAGGGGGCTACAGAAACCAAAGGATGTTATAAAATATATATATATATATCATGGAAAATACTGATCAAGCTGATGATGATCTGTCAAAATATGTATGTATACACATACCTCTCTCAAATGAATCATAGAGAATGACTGCTCCACTCCATGAACTGGTTCAAACTGTGGTTTACTAGCAGTATTCCCCTTCACCGATACATTATTATCAACCCCGCCAAAAATCCTCATCCAACTTGATCCCCCAGTGTTTCCTGGAGATAAAATGTGTCAAGCATTCAAAAATTTAGTAACTTGAAATAAAAGAAAAGTGCATGAACATATATGTGTTGACAGATTCACAGTGAAGCTAAGCAAAAAATCAAATGCATAACAAAGCACAAGCTTAGACAAACTCAAACAAGAAATAGAAAAAACAAATTACCTGAGGATGCTACTTTTTCAACATCTGATTGAATACGACCACTCTGTGATTTTATTTGGATGCATCAAAACAAGAAACTAATTTAGCATCCCTTATCTTGGTTTCTTTTAATATACTATGGAACTACATAATACATATAACCAAAACTTCTGGTCAACTTGGCAGTATATAACCAAATACCTGACCAGTAATAATCCCGTTTGGTTGTTTCGAAACAATATGTGAAGACTTCCCACTTCTTTCAGAGGCTGGTCCCTTATCAGATTCCAAAGCATCCTGTTGGAAATTAGTAAGAAAGAGGATAAATAACTGTTCACAGTGTGCATGAAAAACATAGCATAATTGGATGAGAGTCAGTAAGAATAATACCTTCACTCGAGAAACCGGTAGAGGAACTCTGGATGACCTGGTCTGATGCACTGCAGCCTCTAATGCTTTACTTCCACCAATAAAATTTGGGTGGGAAGTGTTTATGTAATCCATCTGCTAATTCAAGTTGGGGCTTTGAATAAGATATGATAGACAAGAAATTAGAATATTGACATGCTAATGGTTCTGCTAAAATCCAGAAAATTATCAATATTCATTATTGTTAAATTGCAAATAACTTTCCCCTTATTTTCAAGAAAAAGAATCCCAATCATTAATACTTTAACACGACACACCAAGCCATGCTCGACCAAGCAAGCAGCAGGTAAAACTTAGTTCCAATGAAATTTCTGAAGCCCAAAATCTCATCAAGTTAAAATTTGAAGCAAGATATATTTGAATTAATGAGGACTTCACATTCCAATCATCAGCTTTCCCACCTATACAACTCCATTAAAAATTTGAAAAATAATTGACTCATTCTGTTAAATGAGAAAATATTAAGGAATTGGCGAATTGGGATCAATAGAAATCGCAGATGGGTCAGATGCAGCAGTTGAAAGAAACATGATGAGTGAAACTTCTATAAGTTCGATTCCAGCATTTGCCTTTAGTTTCCATTATGACATAAATCAGTACGTTAGTTGGGTATATAGTGGAACCAAATTTAGTCCCTGTAACCTAATTACCTAACTGAATTTTGAGAATCTACTGTTATCATGACAATTGCAGTAGAAGGTGGAGCAGGTATACACTCATCAAAGTTAAATTTCAGTATACCTCCATTTCTATGATGTGTGCAATCATTCTCTCAGAGGGATCAAGGCCCTCTCGTAAAAAGTTCCCAATAACCTCATCCATGCGCTTTCGTAAGAAAGGGAACCGCTGCAATTCAGTGACCATACAGCGATGGCTGATCTGAAGAGAGAGGATTTTAATTTTGCACAGACTTGTAAGATGGTGATGAGAGACAACAGAAATGGCAAGCATATAGCATACCTTCATTAATTCATCATATATAAACCTGGCACACTGAAGACTTGGATCCAATAGACGAGATATTTGCCGTTTTACAAGGACTTCAAATGGGACCTAATTAATTGAAAATAAAAAAGATAAGTATGTTCTCTAATTGGATAAACCAACATAACAGATAGGATAAGAATGTGGTTTCAACTAAACAAATGTGAAAAATAAAAATATACAAAAGTCAGATTCTGCTCAGAAAACTTATAAGATTACTATGAAATAATAAAATAAGGGAGAGCAAAGAAAGACCTACTTCTGGTACAAACAGTGCCGATTTAGGTCCAGTTGCATTCTGTATGGCAGTACGAATATCATCATCAGACAAATCTTCACATGGATCCACCTCCTGCAAGATAACATTAAGTTGCATCACATAAAAGGACCCAGGAACTAGCTCTGAAGATATGAATGAGAACAATCCCTGGGTTGAGTCAAATGTAAATTTAACCTGATTCCTAAAAATCTACACCGTGTAAATGTGCATGCACTAATAAGAAATTTGTGGATTTCAAAGTGTATAATTTGCTTGGGACAATAGAAACAAGTCAAAAAGAAGCATTTGGTTTGACACTTACAAAATCAAGAAGATCAAGTGATTTGAAAATGTGCTAATTGTTATGGTTAAAAAATCAAACATCTGATCAATAATACTAAAAATTATTCTTAATTAGAATAAATGGATGGGATGTACCCCCACTACATCTACAACGAATAGATTATAGGATAGCCGGGTTTTTATTTCTTTCAATCAATTACAAATGGGTTAATGAGCTAATTATAACCTCCCAAATTGCCATCCAACCATCCCTAATTTGAACATTGCATGATAGTACATACTAGACTAGGATGCACAAACACTTCAAAATAGTCCCCGTACCCATGTTGGACATCCATATCGGACACTTCATGGACACTAGTAGACACTCTTAGCCACATTTTACAATTTTTCATTTTTAATTTTGCAATTTTTTATAGCTATATAGATTGAAATTCCATAATACTGAATAAATAAGAAATTTTCCTGATGTTTAGAGTGAATTTGTTTAACATAAGATTTATGCTTTCATGTTAATTTAATACTAATTTGTCTTGTGGTAATGTGGTGTCATATAATTTTCAGAAATTGCCATATCCTTAGGCTTGTGTAATATTGTATCTGTACCTCGTGTTGAATCAGAGCTTCATAAGTAATATATACCTCTAAACTCCTCACAAAGATGGATTGAAAAATATAATGAATCCTTGCACCACCGGATAGCTCAGATGTGGACATCTCCTCATTCTTTCCCTCTACCATGGAGGAGAATGCTGTTTTCAACAAGGAGAAAAAAAGAATAATAGAGATTGCATTCCTGAATTTGGATGGTAACATATGTGGACTACCAAATAGAAATGGAATGTTAAGAAATGCAAAGGTTGAAGAAGGGATAAGAAATCAGATAGTAGAGATAGGTAATTACCATCACAATATTTTGATAGAATGTTCAGGAGAAGAGCACCCTGTCCAGCCTATTGGAGATGAAGAATTACAGATAAAATAAGGTAAATGACCAGCCAAAGTAGAAAACATGATGCTTTTAACGACAAGAAGAATAATTCTTATACAGTGTATTTTAAAAGACATAGAGAGACATCTGTATATTAACACATGCCTTGGACTCTGTGATTTCTCCATAGCTTGCATGCTCTTTTGCAAGAGCAACCAGTGAAGTGCTTATACGAGCTCTCAGCCCTGGTAGCACAGCCTTGATATGTTGTGCAAGAATCTGCAGAGAGATGTAGAGGCAAAAAAAAACAAGCTTAAGTCCAGAAACTCCAATGTTGTAGGAATTCATAATCTTGAATGTCCAAGATTTACATCTTTCAATTGCATAATCAAGAAGAAGCTGCAACTGCGACAAGCATTTGAGACAGTAAAATAAATAACAAAAGCTAATTTGTGCTTTCAATGTTGCAAATGCTCTACCTGGTTCAACTTCTTTGCCAATTGAGCAATACCACAACTGTCAGCCAGACCACTGTATACCTACAAACAGCAAACATAAAATCAACATAAAGAAGTGACATTGGTTGTTCATAAAAAAAGAAGTGACATGGATTGAATACAAGCAATGGTACTTCCTTACAGGATGACTGCGGAAAAACTGCTCTTCAGCAACGAGAGCATCCTTTATACTCCGGTTCATTAGAATATCCTAATTTACAGACAAACTAGATTTTAGTATTACATGTTTACAAGCATGTTAATCAAGCAATTTACTAGTGCATGTTTGTTTGTGATCGCCCAGAGCCCTTGTGCACGTATGTACATTAACGACTAGCTTTAACAGATAGAACTTGTTCACAGGTAAAATGTAATCAGAGTATCAGTTACTGTCTTCACCACAGTATGCCATTACCTCCTGACTACGATTTACAACACCCACATAGCCAAGTCGGAGGGGAATAACTTTTCCTAGTAACAGATTCCGGGCATCAGTACCTCTGTCCATTATATCCAACTGCAGTCAAGAGCATATGTGCATCTAAACTTGTCAGAACATGGAAATAACATAATAAATTTTGTAAATACATTTGTCTGTTAGAAGAGTATACTGAACCTTTGTGATTACACCTATCGTTCTATTACCTGCAATAGAACAACAAACAATTAAAACGAATCAGAGAGATTTTTAAAGATTATGGCTTTAGGCATTAGGAAGCACGAGCCCACCATCAGGATCAACAATTCCTGCCATCTGAAGAGCATCTGAATTGGCCAAATCCGAATTCGCCGGCGTGACAGCGAGAATGAGGCAGGTGGGAACTTTGATATATGATATGATCATTGTTCTGATTCGGGCTTCGATATCAGACGGTTGGTCACCAACAGGAACCTTCGTTATGCCCGGTAGATCAACAAGTGTGATATCCAGGACATTTGGTGAAAAAATCTTCAGACGAATCTGCTTGTCCGATACGCCTTTATTCCCCCCCGCTTCCCTATCAGTTTCGGCCTATAGAAAATAACAATAATAATAAAACAAAATTGATTAAGGAAAACATACAAGTCAAAAGACGCCACAAAGGAAAGACAATTAATCACCGCACAGCGCGGCATACAGCCGCACAGCGCGGCATTCACCGTGTAGTTTATACCTTATCAGTCCATCCAGAGTATTACACTATACAACATTCAAAATCATGGACATCCCAAATTTAACTACTCAAGCTTAAACCCGGGAAAACATTCAAACAGTTCATAAACCTTCAACCAAGACAGTAAACAACCGCCATCGAGCCAACATCATACAAAGCAATAATGATCGTTCACTGAACATCAAACCGACAAACACTAATTCCCTCTAGTTTGAAACTATACGAACAAATCCTCGTTAATTTGCTCCATTCCATTTATTTACAAAACCTATAAGGCTATAACTACACAACAAACCATAATTCCACAAATCACCCGCGTAAACAACTTCCTCTCATAAAAACATGTCAGCAAGAAATCAAAACCATCAAATAGATAAATATATAAAACAAACAGATAATGATAATTCATTGTTCATGAAGATGAAGAAGAGACCTGAATCTCCCTGCGAATCAGGGAGAAATCGTGGAACCTTCTGCCAGGGAGGTGGAGGAACTCGCCGAACTCGTCCGCGGACCCGTCGGGGTTGCGCTTGGTCTGGACAAGCTGAAGGACGAGAGGTCGCCGCGTGCAGATTTCGTTGCCGCGCGGGAGGAAGTCGCGGCCGACCAGCGCCTCCAGCACGCTCGACTTCCCGCTGCTCTGGCTGCCGACCACCGCCACCTGCGGCAGCTCGATCGTCGACTGGTTACCCACGCGCGCGAATATGTCCTGCAGCCTGTTCACCAGCGATATCACCGATGAACCCAGCGGAGTCGTCGCCGCCGTTGACGGAGCAGGAGGAGATTGCGCCACCTGTTCTTCCGCCATGAGATGGTGGTGGTAATTGGTGGAAAGGGAAGGAGGGTTAGGGTTCTTTTTTTTTTTTTTGTTCTCTTCTTCTGGGAGGATGACGATGATGATTGGTGTGGTGATTCTGTGAACTCGCTCAGTGATGGATGCGTTGTGTGTCGCTGCGTGGGTTTATGGAAATGGAAGTTTATATTTGAACGGAAATGGAAATGGAAATTTCTTGCTAGCCAAGAAGGTAAGAATGGTGCGCCCAACTTTTCCAGAGTTTCGAATTTTATTTTATTTTATTTATATTTATATTTTATTTTTCCTATATGATGATAGTATGTAGTATGTAATATTCTGTTACTTGTTTACCACTTGCCACAGTTTTCTGTGTTACAACTTACGAGATCCAATAATAATAATAATAATAATAATGTCGACTAAATGGAAGTTTCTCTCTCTTTTTTGCTATATCTCTCCGAAAAAAAAAGGTAGATTATCAAAATAATTGACAAAACGATATATGAAAAATGATTATAATTACCGGTATAACCATGGTTATACTGTCATGAAATAAAAAACTGTCATGTGTGTTTATTATGTGATTATAGATAATTTAAATTTTTAAAAATTATTCAAAGTGATGAGTTGTCAACATTTTATTTACTGACGGTGTAAAATATCTTTATATTGTCAATGAATTTCAATTAATTTCATGAAAAATTATGTTATTCTTATTAAAATATAAATTTATATGATTGCAATGTTATTGAAAAATAAATAGGTTTAATTTTGATGCACTGACAGTGTAAAAAAATTTTACACTGTCATTCAATCACATCTCTTCTTTTTATGACTTTTCAAGTAGTGAGAATTGAAAGTAATTATATTTGTTGATATGTCATTACATGATTATATGAATGTGTAAAACTTCTTTACACTATTAATGTATTCCAATTAAATTCAAAATAAATATAATTAATTATATCATAGGTAGTATTGAAAATAAAAAAAGTTCATTACTCCTTGATATTAAAAATGGATAAATGTTTTATTACAAAAACTAAAAAAAATGGATAGATAGAGTAAAAAGGAGGGAGTGGCCTCATTTCTAAAAGGCAGAGATGTGTCCTGGGAAATTATTTTTTTAAATATGATGTTGACTCAGGTTTTATTTATTATTAAATGGACGTGGCTTCAATTTAAATTTCAAATAAGATTTACTCTCTCTATAACTATGGACGGATATATATATATATATATATTTTTTAATGTAGCCTGGTTTTTCGTAAGGAACGAAGCCTATTTTATGAGCGGTGCATGGTGTGACCAAAAAAAGTTCATCCAAAGTGCACGAGAAGCAATCAAGGGTGATGATTTAATATTTTAAGAAGTTAAGGTTGACAAATCAAACTTCAGGGTATATGGCTCGAACTGGATCTGGACGAAGCCATAAATCATTTGGATATCGTTAATGTTAAAGAAAAAAGAAAAGTTTAGTTAACAATTTGTCTATTAAATCTATACTGTTTAATAATAATCTAACGGTTATAAATAAATAAAGGACCATTCCTCCAGAAGTTGGATAGAGCAAGGAATCCTCAATCCCCACCATTACTTAAAGGATTTCTTGTTGGCCTTAGAGTTTAGAGTTTAGTGTTGCATTGTACCCGTAGTCGTTGTGCGTTCTCCGTTCACATCATTATATTAATTGTAAATAGTAGTAATGTTTGATTATGAAAAAGATGTTCATGTCATGCAAATAGAAGTATGAAAAAAAATATGGAATATGTTATCTAAAATATATATTGTTAAATTCATTATTCAAGTTGAGTCAAACTAAATTGAATGTACGAGCTAGTGTGATTTATTTAAGTTCATGTTCTCTTGTTTTGACATTGGATTTGTATAATTTGAACACTGAGTAATTAAGAAACTCGAATCAAACCCGCTTCAATCTACATAAAAATTATCCATATTGAATCTAAGACAATTGTCCAGTCGAGCTATTTTAAATTTAAGCTATATTAAGTTTGACTCGTTTTATTATTCTTAACTTCTCCCATGATTCATAAAAAGCGGCAGAGTCGAGAGTGCCTCTGCGGGTTATAGCCTCTCCTACGTCCTAAATTTTCTTTGTATATTCACTATAATGATACAGTTTCTTGAATATGGTATATAACTATTTCTTTGTATTGGTCCTTTCAAACTTAACAGATTCAGTTTTGTTTGTGCCCTTCGTGGGTCTTTCGGTATGGCCGTATGGCTATTAGTTCATATTACAGTACATAACTTGTCATTTCATGATAAGTTGCATGGCAATGTAACATGCTATCTATGTTTGTGACTGTGTAACCGGGAGGATTCTTAAGTGCCGACTGATGAGTTTGTTATCCGACGGTGACCATTGGGTTTGGGCTCCCTTCTATGTGGAGAAAAAGTTCAAAACCGAGTAGCCCACTTACTTGATGATAGAAGTCAGTTAGGGTATTGAGAGAGAATTTACTTTTGTGACAAGAGAGCGGCCACAAAGAGAGAGAGAAGAGAGAAACTCACCTATCCCGTTTTCATATTTCTATTCCGAGCAGCCACCGTGGATTGTCATTTTCGAAGCCGTCCACTGTTGGATCGGCTGAAATTTGAATAGCAAGTTCCTGACAGGCGGCACCTCATTCTGAACGGTCGGATCATCAAGAAAAGTTCTGGAGTGTGAGATATCGACCTCACACTGAGGTTCTGTTTTTGGTTTAGAGAATCAGTTTTCTGGTTTAAGCTATTACAATAAATCGACAGTTGTGAAGTTGTTCATCGTTGGATCAAGCTGAAACTTCGATAAAAGGTTTTGGATATATGGTTCTTCATTCTGAACGGTTGGATCGTTGAGAGGAGATCCGGAGTGCGAGGAACTTGTCTCGGACAGAAGCTCCAGTTTTTGGGGTATTTCACATATTCCTTGTTCTCAATTTTGAGTATTGGTGTTTGGTTGGTTTAACTTATTGTTAGCACGATTTGTGCACATATTTGAGACTCTTTTGTATCTATTTTGATCATAGTGAAGCTATTTCTTTAGTCTGGACGACTTGTGATTTTTATCTCTTACATTGAGGGAGTTTTTCCATGTTAAAAATCTTGGTACATTATCCCTATTATTCTGGTTTATTTTATATGCTGATTACTATGATAATTTTACTGATATAGTTACTTCTCTTGTTCTTACAAGTAGGAAACTGTGTGTTTAAGTTCTCAACGGTGACATATCCAATGGTTAAAATTAATCAAATTAAAATATGATTTTTTTATATCATTATCCATAAAAAAAAAATTTAAATAATTTGTCCCTTTACCTCTCTTGTTTTTCTCCAACATGACCCATCTTTATTTTCTCTTTCTCCTTCACCTACCTTCACCACTGCCACCACTCACCGACGACATCACCACCACTGACCGGTGACCTCATCACCAACAACCTCGTTATTGTCGCCCACTAGTAGACTCGATGCCACCCCAACACACCCTCCTTTACAACCTCATCTACAGTGCCTCATGGTTGTTGCAGAAGAGCAAATCGAGGTGTCACCACTACAGCCCACGTCGCACCATCGCCAGTGTGCCTTGCTGCCGCATCCGTGTTCTCCATCTCGCTGCTCTTGGGATGCGATTATAAAAATCAAACAGGCATTGTCAAATAAATGACAAACCCATCAGGGTACACAAACCAACCCCGGCCCCTTATCAACAAAAAGGTGACAAGAATATTACAGTATAGCAAATACACGATGAGTTTGTCCTTACAAACAAAGACATCAAAAAAAAAAAAAACATTTTTGCATGACATTCAAATCTAATAGATTGTTGTTAAAAATAAAATGTCAGGCGGGGTGGTTATTGTGGCAAAACTAAGCAAATCACAAGTGGAGTTAACTTTAGAGTCATCTAGTATCGTCAGGTGGTGTTTGTAAATTTGGAATGGAGGGCCACTAGTTCATTGTAATGGAGGCCGGTGGTTGTCTACAGGATAGTTCGGGTTTCCAGTGGTGCGGAGAAGGGAGAGAGAAAAATTGAAAGAGATAAAATGGAGGGATATAAAAAGTATTTTATTGTTTAGTTATTATTATATTGACCTGGACCACATGGTTCCAAACTAGTTGCTCCCCACATGAGACTCTACTAGGTAAACAAGTATTTCTCCAACATTTGTCTTACCGCATATTCTCCTTTCTCCTATGTGCAACTATAATTTGAATAAAGAATACAAAATGTGGAATAGGCAGATTAAAAAAAAAAAAGCTGAACTATGCACATATGTGTATATATATATATATAAATCAAATCTGGTCCGACCGGCTGGGATGTACAGAAACTCTCGTGTGAGAGAATTGTTAGTCTACAATCAGAATTCACAGTGCTTCCAGAAATAGTTTGTCTATAAAAACATAAACCATTTCTGGAAGTCGGATGTCAGTTGAACCAGCACCACCCCCACATTTGTTTCCATTGCGAACAAAACCATGTCTGTCAACATGAAGTCATCATCTAGCGGCACACAGCGATATTCTCCAGATCACAGCCAGTAAGTCCTCATGTTGGAATCATCAATATCAATCTGTAGGTCAGTACATATGAACTTTAACAGGTGACTGACAGATAAAGGCTCTTATACTCAGAAAGATCAGATGATTTTTATTTCCTCATATTTCATGAACCGTGTCAAGTTGGTTACAACAGATACCTGCTCATCAAAACCTGCAGGGATCTCAAATTCTGTCCCAGAAGCATCAGCAAGATCCTCAAGAATATCCTGTAATCCTCAAAAGAGTATAACATAACAATTCTCAAAACAATTTTCTGATATTGGGGTTGGTATCATATCACCTCAACCCTTTTCATATTTTTCCCTCTCAGACGGATACCTCAACTAAATAAGGGAAAAATGAAAGAGAATACCTGCTCATGCAGACTAAGAGCGTGATTATCCACTCGGATGGACATGCCATTGGTGACCGCTTCAGCAGTTTCGAGAATATACTGTAAATCAGATGATAAAATTTTAATATTAATTTTTTTTTTCCTCATATTCTCTTGGAATATACACCCTAGCTTCCCACATAACAAAATTACATAATTACAAAGATAAAACTAGCAGGAGTCTCAAATATATTTGAACCATTTAATTAATCTTTGAAACTATATACATTCTGAATGGCAAATTCTAACCGAACACAGCAAAATATGTTAGATCAAGCACTTATTCAGCAACAGTTGTTGGATTTGTTAATTTTTACATATTTCAATTATCTAGTCAATGAAATTAAATTGCATAACCCCATATGACTAAAGACAAATTTCCTCGTGCCAGCCTGAGCTAAATTTGATTAGGAAAAAATATACAGTAATACAAACAAACAAATAAATAAATAAAACCTGCTCATTTGTCCTCTCAGGTAACTGTCTGGGATCTATTGACACAGGCTTAGTTTCCTCAGGGCTGCTCTGATGAATTGAAAAATGAAAAATCAGAAACCCACAGCATGCCCGAACTTGAAAACCATTTGCCTGATCTAGAATCTAAAAGAAAATATATTAACATGCAAAATAACTTGGAAGAGCTCTCATGCTGTTATATGAACTATTCTAAAGAACCATCAATGAGGATAGCGAAAATAAAGGAGACCACGAAAAGATACCTCCTTGTTCTGGTCAGCACAATAATTTTCAGGTTCTGTTGTTGAAGGCTTTATATCAGCTGAAGTATCCTTAAAATAAAGAGAACTTTTTAGACTTGAAATTCGAAATGTCTTCTGTTGAGAACAGAGTATGTCAAAGAAATTTGCTAATAATATTTTCCACCAAAGAGCATTTTGTTTGTCTGTCTCATCGAATGACATGGTCATGTGAGAGCTGAAGGGATCCAAATCCATCCAGGTTACACACAAACAACTACGTTCATTGTGACCTGGGCCTGTTTAAAATGTGGCACGTATTAGTAGAACTTGTTTATTCTTTTATTATTTAACTGTAGTCCATGAACACAATATATTCTCTTCTTGGTCACTTTCTAACAGGAGAAAGAACAACAATGTAAGACAAGATGAAAAACAATAAAAAAAAGAATACCAGTTCATTTTGCTCAAAAGCAATCCTTCCTGATTTGCTGAGATCTCTCAGGGTACCCTTCAAATCGATGAAGCATGAAAATGAAGATCAATAATCAGATCAGATATTATAAATATGTTTCCCAAGTCACTTTAGACAAGATCAGAACATGAAATTGCTCAGTTGGTAACAAACATTTCGTGCATGGCCACAACAATTTTCAGACATGTAAAATAACCACCTTTCAAACAATTTAAGAACCATAACAATACAATGATTACCGCAACAAATAAGATGTCATTCTTCCGGTTGAGAGGGGGGGGGGGGGGGATACCTTCAAATCATGAACAACTGAATATAAATATCACTTTTGTAAAGGGGGTAAGCAGTTACACAGGTATCTCCTATGCTCCGTAATTATGCTAGTTCACAAATCACAATGCTACTGCATATGACTCTAGTATTTCTATTTTGAGTTACAGGACCTTTAAAGTACACACTCATCAACTGAATTGTTAAAGTGGAATAGAAAGAAATGAATAACAAATCATTAAAGATAAGTTTCTTAGCAATATAAGAAGATGTTCAATGACAAAAAGGTAAGAAGCCTTTGTAAATATTTTTCAATAGAACTTAATGACATTACAAGGGACAATAGCTCCTGTCTTCAAGCCATGATTTCTAGGTAGAACAAAATAAAGCTAAAATGAAATCATACAAAATTGAGACTCATATACCATATCTGATTCTGAAGGGCGACAGTCAGTACAATCAATAACGAGGGATAATACCGCATTAAGCCAACAAAACATATATTAATTACCTTATTTGCCCACATCAGCCCACAGGCATTGCACAGAGATCTTGGACCACCTGGTCCTCGACGCATAACTGGAGTAGACTTCTCATGGATTCCACAATGCTGGCATCTACATTCACTGAAACATGGCAGAGGTCCAACAGAACACTAAACATATAAGCATTCAGCACCAGAGTGTAACATATTAAGAGAAAACTATTGTATCCTTAATTTTCAATCAAAACAAGATATAAACTCACATTGATTCTGGGCAACAAGTGCCGTTACTTAAATCCAACTTTTCACCAGGTGGCTTGTTGTTTTCCTTAAGTGAAGCAAACTGCCCATTCTTCCGATGCATCCTATTACAAAACAACATATTATCAATCCGAAGGACACCAGCCTCTACATCCAGAGGACAAAGCAGAGCATGCTAACGTCATTGTGTCATAATTAAAACCCGAACTCTTGTTCTGAAATCAAGAATATCCAACTACTAAGCAATTTCTTTTCAGTCTCACTCTAACAAACTTAACAAATATGCACTACTTTTCTGCCTCACCCTAACAATTGCTTACATGATTCATAATATCAAGAGAGAAAACATAGGCCACACCACATCAAAGTTCAGAACTACCTCTGAGCAACCTCTTTACGGCAAGTGTACCGAATTTTCTTCTCAAAACATCTGTCTTTTCGTTTTTCACGAAACCTAACAAGTGATTCGATTCTCCGCGAAAGCTTTGAGCCTTGGGAAGGATCATTTATTCCCTGGCACATAATTATAAGACGGCCTAATAATATGTTAAGAACCAATTAGCGAAGCAATTTATCAAAAAAGAAAAGTAATTTCTAAAAGTACCCTGATGTCCTGACAGTTCTGCTGCAGCAAAAAGCCAGAGCTGGGGACACTATAGGTCATCTCCTGCCCTCCCAACAGTAACAATACAGCCTGCACCTGTATTTCAGAAACAAGCGGAGTTGTCAAACCCAAATAATGTCGCCATGCGCGAGGCTTCATTTCTACATCACTAACCAATGAGAATACAGGTGGGATCCCTAACCACTTCACATAACTTAAGGTTCTCCACAGTATATTCCTGTTCTAATATGGATTTACCAACTTTTGCATTTGATGAATTTCACCGGTACCTAATGAAACAACCATACTCGTGGAAGCAAATATATCATCACTGGCCAAGTATCAATAGATGACGCAGGGTTATTTTCTCCAAAAAAAAAAACAAAGAAGGAAAGAAAGAAAAAAACGGGTTTAGCACATTAAAAATTGCCAATCTCTTGTATTAAAAATAAATAAATAACACCCTACAGGTAAAGGAAAAAAAAAAGACACAAAATTATTGAGCATTTGCCCCTGTTCTCATCTCTAATGACGAATTTAGAGCCTAATACGAACCGCAGACTAGATTATGCTGGCAGAAAACGAAAACCAATACAAGTAATATATATATATATATATATATAGTTTGGGAAAGAAGAAAAGGAAGGAACCTTTTGTGGGGTAACGGCAGGGAAAACGTAGAGCTCGCCTTCAAAGGAAATGGTGAGTTCACTGGTTCGAGAGTGGTGGGGCTGGGGAGCACAACCATTGGCACTGCCACCACAATTAGAACTCTTACTCGGTGGAGCTTCTTCTTCTTCTTCTTCATCAGAATGCTGCACCACCTGCATGGGAACCACCACCGCCTGCTGCTGCTGCGGATTCACGTTATGATCCATTCCTCCAGCATCACTCGAACCTACTCAGCACCCAACCAGATTCTTCCGGGGAAATTGTGTTAAAAAAAAATTCCTGAATTTGGAACCCTAGAAATTAGAAAAAAAGAGAAGAAGAAGAAGAACTGAAGAAGAGTACGAGTGAATGGAGGAGTGTTTCCGTTCCGTTCCGTTCCGTTCCCTAGGAACTTGTGTTGAGTCAACAAGGAGGAGACTGACTCACCACTCAACACTGCACTCTCTGTTTCACACACTCACAAATTATTCTCTTTCTCAATATAGTATGGGTGTGTTTGTTCCGATTATTTGGATAAATAATTATTTTTTTGTTTAAAAAAATTATTTTTTTATATACTTAGATAATTTTTAAAAAATAATTAAAATTTAAAAAAAAAATATTTTTCAGCATTTTCATAGAAACTAAAATTAGTAGCTCCTGAAAAAAAAAATTTCAACATTTTAAGTTACATATTTAACTTTCATAATTATTTCTTTCAAAATCTAAAACAAATCATTTTTTAAAGCTCCAAAAAATTTATCTTATATGATGGCAATATCATCATAAAAAAAATAATAATCAGTTGCCAATCTAGCTTTTTCAGTTTTTTTGCACTGAAAAATTAGTTCTGCCATAAGCAAAATTAGATTTTAAAACGGGGATTATTGATTTTTTTTTTAAAAAAAAATCATCTTATATATAGCATTAAAATTTAATTTGATGCGAATAAAAAAAATGTTTTTACAATATGGCTAAAATAATATTAAAAGAAATAAAACACCAATGCTAAGAATTTGATTCTGGAGCTTTTTCTTTTAAATACCTTACATAATCAATATTTTTAACTTGGAAATTTCGTGATTTTTTCTCAAAAAAAAAAAATTCATATTACAAAACGAGATATGTTTAGATAAATATATTTAAAAATTAATCTTTTAATAACTCTCTTATTATTAATTTTACACTAATTTATATTTTTTCAGCACATTGCATGCACAACTATATATATATATATATATATATATCCATCGTTGGTTATCTTTCGTTTTTGCGTGATTTGTGCCGAAATTTGATATAACTTTTTCCTTAATAATTTTATATAGATTTAATTTTGATAATACTTTAATCTAAAGTTATATTAGACAAATAATTTTACGACAACTAAACTTTATCTCAGATCAAACAACCCCATATAATCCTATCATATACTGTATTTATGTTCAAACTATTAACTTAAATTTCTTTTTGACAAATAATTTTATTTTTATAATTTTCTTATAGCTAATTACGTCTTAGACTTAGACTTTATCAAGTGCACCATGCATGTTACAAAGTATAAATCCAAATATTAAAGAAAGATTTTTACGGCATACAATTCTAATAGCTCATATTTAAACACATTTGTAATAGAAGTGTGTCCCACCACAAATATGCCTAAATATTTAGACTTGTCGGAATTTTCCAATAGGATGCTATTTGGTGTACAGTAAAATTATACAATAAATATATACCACATGTTTTATTGAGTGAGTGGGATAATAGAGACCACATATCACATCTATTAATAATAAGCGTTATGGTATGTATTTATTGTGTAATTTTACTTTATACTGAATATTATTCTTTTCCATATAAAATGCAGTCAGGCTGAACAGAAACTTCACCCGAGGTCGATATTTTCATGTGTTTGGTGTTCCTCTTCTGAGGAGAAGATATTGCAATCATGAATGTAGAAGAAGAGGTTCAACGCCTCAGGGAAGAAATCAAGAGGCTCGGCAACCTCCAAACAGATGGTTCTTACAAGGTATACAAATTTAAAACGGATCTTCTCTATTTCTCCTCACCTTTTCAATCTTCACTATATTATTATGATGCTTATAATCTTTTATATATATACATGATGTTTGCTGAATGTGATGATTCTTCCTATAGTGGATCTAGATCTTGAGGTCATTTATGGGATTTTGTCTCATTTACAAAATGGGAGCATAACTTTGTTCATAGATGTTCACTTGTTTATCCTTTTTTTTTTTTCCATCTGTCTGTGGATCTTGTCTTGTCCTATCTCTCAGGCCTTGGAATGAAAACAGAAGGTGTAATAATCGAGTTTTGGTTATGCCAGTCCCATGAATTTGACTTGACCATAAAACCCAAGAAGTAAGATAGTTCCTTTTCGTAGGAAATCTATGAATCAAACCCCCCATTTCAGATGTCCATTGATCTGCAATCACAGACGTGTATCACTTGCTTCCACAAGGTAGAGAATTCAATTTAGAGAACAGATAGAGCATGTGGGAACCATTCAATACAAGACAGATCTTGTCATCAAATCAGAAAAATGGTTGCCCTTATTCAATGTTATGACTTGTTGAAACATTGAAATGAACAACACTAAGCTGCCTATCAATGTTTATCGATCCAAAGTTTGTCCTATAGATTTTCGTCATCCAGGAGCATTGAAGTCTTCGCAGAGACCTGAGATTGTTTCTCCTGCTTGCATGCATTAAATTTTCAGACATGGCACTATAGCAGAAAACATAAGAATCAACCAGCGAATTGTGTTTTTTTAGTTGGGCATGAGCCTCTAAGTCAAAGCAATAGTGAATTTATTTCCCCGTCTCTGAGCATCTATGTACGTGAAGTTTGTAGTTTTCAGTTTCACCTTTAAACTTAAGTGGACTTGTTTTTTCTGATATATTCTAAAGCATGACATATATATCACCAACTTTTGAGATGAACAAAAATGGCCTGTGCTATGAAGGTCACATTTGGAACACTGTTTAACGATGATCAATGCGCAAATATATTTGAAGCACTTGTGGGAACACTAAGAGCAGCCAAAAGAAGGAAAATATTGACATACGATGGCGAGCTGCTCCTGCAAGGAGTCCATGATAATGTGGAAATCACTCTTAATCCCACACCTGCCGCAGCAGCTGCAGCTGTCAATTGATACCCTTTTGAAGAGCCAGAGTGTGGCTTCTGCTGCTTGGATCACCAACTTGTTTTCTTGGCTGGTGTAATATTATTTTGCATGGTTGTGTAATATGTGCCAGTGTGGATAAGACTTCAGAAATGAATCTCCTCAGATTAATATTTTTTTGAAGGAGACTGTTTAAGAGTTTCCCAAAGGCTAAAGCCACCATACCTGGGTGGTAGCTTTAATGTGCAATGATTTTGATGTTCATACTTTTTACCTTTTTTTGTCGGTAGAAATAAACATCTCATTTTACGGAACTACTGTGAAGCCTTCCATCGAACCTTCACAGTACAAACCTGCATTTTGACCAATTGCAGCTCACAGGGTTTGAGAGCTGATAGCAACATCGCGCCGTTGGCCCAATTTTTTACAATGTAACCACAGGACAAACTGAAGCTCATGCATACACCAACCTTAGCCTGAGGTTACTACGGCTTTTAGACCATCAAATTATTTATCGAGATATGCTCATCATGGACAATAAAATGTGGGATATTTAAACTAGCTCATCTAAATCATAGAACTAGAACCACATCAGTAGTTGAATAAAGACATCTTCATTGAAAGCATTATTAAGCAGGTACTATTTTGAAAACTTTTAAGTTACCGAGGTTCGGACAGTTCACTACCCTTCAGTGAACAGCCTGAGCTAAATTGATTTAGCAGATGATTACTGGTATACAAGGCCTGCCTCTTTTCCCTGTATAATAATGCACATGCTTTTTCGGTGGGGGGTCAAAAAGTTTTTTTCTTTTTTTCTTTTTTTGGTTTTTGAAGTGAGGCAACAAAACTAAATCTATTTGAAAACTAATGGGACATCAATGTAAGGATGTTGTCATGATGATCCATTGAGAATAAATGCTTGGAGAAGGCTCTGCGCTGCTCGGGTTTCATCAGGTGTACCAGATATGACAATGGTCCTGTCCCCTGTTCCAGCTTGAGGTTCATGGACCACGACCTTAGCACCTGAAATCTGATAATGAGAACAGAATTAAGTTAAGAAGGTTAAATAGTGCCTTCCACAATATCTATGTATCAAGTCCCATTGTTCTCCATATAATGCCACAGACAAAAAACAAAAGTACAAAATCTAGTATAATGCTTCCAAAATAACAAGTGATTTCAGCACCACTGCATACTTTTTCTCTAGTGTCAGTTAACAAATTACCAGCTATGAAATCAAATTAGTGATAACACGCAATTCACAAGTGTTAATATGAGAAGCGAGTTAAGCAACTGCATATGGTATAAAATATGTCGGTATATTTATCTGAGGTTGAGTACCTGTCTCAATTGGGCTAGATTGCTCCCATTTTCCCCGAATACAGAGCCAATGGCATTATCAGGAACCACGATTTCCACAGTTGTGCTAGTCACAATGGCAGTTTTACTCCCACTGCAGCGGAAAAAAAAAAGCAGTAATAATAACTAAGAACTTCAGAGTTTGCGGCATCTTGTTTTATATGCTCAAGTGATTGTGTCCACCACACTACCAGAACCACCTTTTTTTTTCTGACAAAAATGTTTAGGTGAAGGGAGGCTTTTCCCATTCCAAAGGCCAGGGCCAACAAACCAAAGTAAGGATTTACAGTGGGATTGCAGATCACCCATCAATAAGAGCCTCTTGAATGTTAACCAACCATTGTCATGTGCAGAAAATCAATTAAGTGAGTCCATCCACATAAACATGAGAAACCACATTATAGTAGAGTCAAGGACTTCACACAATGTCAGGGTTCCAAATAATAGAAAATAACCAATGATCCCAGAAAGGTCAATATTGAATAAAATAAAAGATGCTGGTTCAGTGTAATAGTTTGTCATCAGACAGAAGAGGGCATGGCATAGCTGAAATGATTGTCTATAAGAAAATATGATAATATGAGCTCATTGGCTCAAACCAAAAATCTCATGCAAGTACATGATCTGACCAAGTTCAAGTGGTGTATACCACAGAAAAATCAACATTGTGTATACCAAACCACAAAAAGGACTTCTAGTTTTCAAAATATTTGAAATTATGATTTGCATTAAGTGAAATCACCAACCTGACAAGTTCTACTCCACCTTTTCGAGAAGTCAGTCCCCTGCCAACATCCTTGATGCCTCTAGAATTTATCCCAGCCCTTGTCTGCAAACAAATTTAATCATATAATAAGGGAAAACTGGGAAAGTAAAATGAATCAGCAGAGAGAATGCGATATACCTGTGGTGCCCATAACCCTGGTGAAGATGAATGATCTAAATTTTGAGTAAGTGCAAGATGATCTAAGCTTTGAGACAAAGAATGAGTACTGAGACCATGCGAAACACCAACAATTGGTGAACCTCCAACAGGAACAGGATCCCTCAGTCTCCCATTGGAGCTGGTATCGGCTGGTACAGAAGAAAGGTTCCTTGTTCCAGCACTGTTTTGTGTGCTAGCAAAAAGATGATCTCGCAGTCTGCCAGTTACATTATATAATGCATCTTGAACATTTGAAAGCTCTCCCAGTATCTGACAACAAAAAGTGAACATAGTAATTAATAAATTCCAAAACATCATTGCAAGATTTATCCTGATGATTTCAACATCTATTGATTAAAAGAAGTCAAGTAAGGATCATCTCCACACCTGAATGATTTGATCATTATTTGATGCACACTTTGGAACCAGATTGCCACCAATTATTCTTATGCTAGCCCCTGTTGCCTTCCGCATTTCTGAGACTATTGCTCCTCCTTTCCCTATCAAACAACCCACTTGGTTTGATGGGACTACAAGCCGTGCAGTAACAGACAACTCCTTTCTTGATCCCAAATCTGGCCACTTCTCAACACCACCATCTACAGACCTGGAGAAAACAAGCACAACAGCCTTCTGTGCTGGGGAATATCTCAATTCAGGATTCTGCCAAAACTGAAGCCATCGGCAAAACAGAATTAATAAGAATGGTAAATAATGATATAAATACAAGCATACAACTACTAGATGCAAGAAAGGAACAAAAGCAAAGAGACTAAATTTAACAAACCTCTGAAGCATTAATAGTTATTAATCGATCCTCACACTCAGGTACCGGAGAACCAATACTTATAGTAGCCCCTGTCTCACTCGTAAGAGCTTTTACAATACTGCCACCTTTTCCAATCACAGCACCAACCCTATCATTGGGACAGAGAATTCGGAAGGTAACTTCCCGCTGAGATGCTTTTGTATCCAGGTTTGGTACTCTATTAACTTCAGTTGACCATGGATGAACTCCAGAGGAACTCAAGTTACAGCTCCTGGATAAATTAGAGAATGCAGATGTCCACTGCCGGACATGATCCGGATGCGGATCAGTTAAAGTCTCATGTGGAACTGCAGAAGCTTCATGCTGAACCACTTCATAAGGTCTGCTTCCCATCATCTTCATGCTATCCGCTGGAAGACAATCTTGAAGCCGGCGAGATACAGCTACAAGGGCCTTCTTTACAGATGAAACATTGCCTTCTATCTGACACACCTCCAACAGATATTTTCTCAGCATAAAAAGAAAATAAACAATACAGCACAAGTAAATTGAAGTCTGTTTACCACATTCACATGCCCTTATGAGTTGAAAACGTGATCACAAATCTATGCACGGAATTGAAGCCCTGCCTGACATTGCATCTGAAGTTGTCACAATAGAACTCCGTATAGGCCCTCTCAAGACACTAGACCTTGCAGTAGCAGGCTTGCACCCTTAAGACATTAGTAAACACTAACCATGAACCTTCAAGTTCAACTTAACTAATAGAGAGGATCCCTTATCATGGCTGCTTGACTCTAAACTTCAATGACTGCTAATTACTAAAGGTTGAAAAGTAATTCATGAATTCACTATCCATTCAATTCTTATACAAATTTTACTGGACTGATTGATTGTATCAAACCAAATTCTGGATGGCTAATGGATCATATAAAAAATCCATTAGAAAAGCCGGTTCATAAAAATGAAGTAGGAGGCCCCCAAGCTAATGGATAGTGCAAAATTTCCTTTAAACAATGAATTTCTGCCCCTAGGAAGGACCATAACGTATGTGGCCAACATAGCGAACCACTGTTACCAAGTCACGTGGCAGCACTGCAAGTGTTAAAGACAACATGCATATGAACGAGAATCAATCATGCAAGTGACGCAACTAAGTAGTCTACTTATTTATTACTTGCCTTTACAAGACTATTTGATTAGATTTGGAATTTTGCTGGGAAACATCCACGTTTACGACAGAAGGATTCCCACTTTACTACACTAATCAGTGCTCATTCTCTTTCTGTCTCTATATAAGTTTAAACTCAAACCTACCATATCCATTATTATCTATCACGTACCACCACTTTTCACATCATAATTCATCAAAAAACAAAAGCAAGGAAGAAAAATACATAAAGTTGAAGACCCTTCATTAACTGATGGCATTTCTTCAATGGTAATCAAATCTTGATTCTGACTAATAAATGATGTAGTTCTACATTATCTTTAGTTCTCTCTTTCAATAAATTTAAGAAGTGTATGTTTGTTAGTTTGGGTTTTGAAAGGGAATGGAAGGAAAGGAAAGGTCTGTAGAGCAAAATTTTAAAATTTAACTCTACAAACCATTCCTTCCTATCTCTTCCCCTCCAAAATCCAAACTCACAAACATACCTTTTAAAGAACAAATTCTCTTATATCTTTTTTCCACATGATATGGTCATATGAACAGAGAAGGCTAGACACAAACATCTTAACCAAGGCATCAATTTAAATTTTACTAGTATTTAAAGTGCCGGTATCTATCTCTCTTCAAATGAAGTGATCATGCTAAAAAGAGAGGATCCATTGATTCCATTCTCCTTAGTCACCCACCCACTAAACAGATCATAGACACACTGGATTCCCTCAGTAATCTTTCAGCACAAACTGAATCTTTTCAACATCCATCATAATCCAATCCACGACAATCAATTCAATTAACCAAAAAACCCTAACAGACTACAATGCAGACTCACACACCAGCACAGTAACAGCACTACTGCACTCTTCGGCAGCACAATGCACCATCAAGCAACAACAACACACCAATAGTAACACACTGATTCCACCCCAGCAAGCAACAACAGCTAAAAAAAAAAACTCACTGACCTCGACAATCTCGTCGGAGGGAGCAGTGCACGCCGGCAACCGGTCGTTGAGAACCCTAATCCTGCAGCCGGTGTCCCTCCTGATCTTCTCCACCACCTTCCCGCCCTTCCCTATCACCGACCCCACATGCGCCGTCTCCGCCACCAGCCGGCACGACACCACCCTATTATCGCCGAACTCCACGCCGTCACTCTCGGCGGCCACGTCCAGAACCCTCTCGAACACCTTCACCAGCGCCTCCTGCGCCTTCGACACTTCATCGCCGCCGCCATCGCTGTTCCCGGCGGCAGGGGAAGCGGGCGCCACCACGACGATGACCCGGTCAGGTGAGTCGGGCGGGGCCTCGTCGACCCGGATCCTGGCGCCGGTGGCCTGCTGGAGCGACTTGATGACGCTGCCGGACTTCCCGATGACGCCGCCGATGCGCGACGCGTGGCAGAGCAAGCGGAAGGCCACTTGGCCCGGCGGGGCCTTGGGTCTGGTGTGCCTGTAGGGCCCATTTGAGTGGTTCGGGCTCGGGTTTGGGTTTGGGTTAGGGTCGGGCATTGAATTTAGAGCGAAATTGTAACGTTTGGGTGGTGAAGAGAGCTAGCACGTTGCCATAATCGTCTCTCACTGTTGTCTATATAGATATCCGCCACTCGTTCCGCATGCATGTTCTGTTCTTCCTTCTAGAACTCTTTCCATTTTTTTTTAAATTTAATTTACAGTTTTTCTTTCGAGAAGGTTGTTGGGCTTTTCTTTCTTTTTTTCCTTTTTTTACATTTTTGTGTTTTGTTTTCTCTCTCTCTCTCTCTCTAGGTTGTGGCGCTGCATGCACGTGAGTATGACATGACAAGAGTTGCAGGGAGTGGGGAGAGTGACACCGAGCTCTACGCTGCTAAAATGCGCCTGCTGTTTTTATTTCCTAACTCCTTGGCTGTATTTATTATCAATTTTTTGGGTGCAAATTTTAAAAAAAAAAATGGTAAAAGTTACTTGAGCCGGAACTAGTGGCATTTTTGGTGACTATTCAATGCTTCACAAGTCAAAAATCACCTAACCTAGTGAAGATGCTACTTTTGGCAAAAAGTAGTCATCATTCAGAGGTCAAATGCACTTAAGTACTGAACCAGCACTATAAAAGAAGTACAAGCCAAAATGCACTTAACCAACAATATAGAAGTCCGGTAAGCAAGCTAGACTTTTGAGTAGAGGATTGAAGGATGAGCGTTGGAGTGGATACTTATTAACTAGACATTTTAGTTGCCAAAGTATCTATTAAATTAATTTCATGGAAATATTTTAAAGATGGTCACGTTTAAAATGTTCCTCTGAAAAATAGTGAAAATTCTATGCATCTAATGGTTAAAAGAGCTAGAGTTAGTTCATATAGCTGCAGTTGGAGTAATTGTATTCCATCAAGTAATCACTTCATTTAGTTATATATTTAAGGATTTATGTAACTAATATTCTTAGGACAGTGGTTAAGAAAATAAGAGAGGAAAGTCTACCCTGAAAAGAAGAATATATGTATTTCTAATACTTTGAATCTACTACTAAGTTTGAAAATTTTCCTTTTTAAATATCTTTAACAGGTGTCTTCGATTAGCAAAATCCTATAAAAAAAAAAGCAACAACAGTGAATTTCCAAATAAGGACTCGCTTGAGATTGGTAAACTCAACCCTTGTTAGTTGTTACTCTCTCTTCTTATTACTGTAATAGTCATCCATTAAAGAAGCCATTGAGATACAAAATGCGTATAATTTACATTTTACAATGACCTCCAATGGTGAGCACGCATCTCATAGCTACGAAGTTCGTCCTCAAAAAGTGAAAATGGAGTTGTGATCTCCTCCTAGTCTAGCTGCCCCCATCACTTCTTTCGATTTACTCAGGGAGCATTACTGTTTGAGTTACTCTCTCACCTCCACTGTAGTTGTTGAAACCCCCATTGGTGGCAACAGACTGGCCTCCAACCCCACCACCAGTTTCATGAAGAAGTTTACTCACCTATTGAATAATTATGGACTAGATCTTCAATTTTATTTCGATCTTATTTTTTGTTTCCATCTCTAGCTATTTAAGGAAACTAGATTTTTAAATAAACAACAAAATGTTTCTTAATTATAAAAGAATTGTTGTACTTTTGTTTGGTGTGATTGAAGTTTAAACAAAAAATGAAGAGTATAAGAAACTATTGCTCCGTAAATTAAAAATGAATCCCAGCATTATCACCGGTGAGCAAAAGGCGAAGACCCATCGGAGCATGTAGTTTGTCTTGTAATCTTTTCCAGACCACTTAACTAGGATGATATTTTAAAAACTGGAATTAACTACTCACAAATAAGAATAAGGAGACTGTATGTAAAATGAGTTTTGTTCGCTTTAGGCTACTGTGTTGACGATGTCAGGAGCTGTCGATCATAAGCGACAGAAGAAAAACAAAAGAAAAAGTGGTCTAGAGGGAGGCAAAATGGTCTTTTTGACAACTACAAAAGTGAAAAAAAAATGAAAAACAAAAATCTGCTATAGCAAGTACTTTTAGAGGAACATTCGATGTTTTGCATTTGTAGAGAGTGTGTGTATATATATATATAATCAAAATTATTATTCTTTATAATTTAAAATAACAGTACTCTAATAGAGAAATAAAAATATTTGGTTATGCATGTCATTTATGGCGTAACAAAATCTTTCATCTCTGATTTCCTAAGAATCTAAATTGGACATCTAATTAGATTTCATAACTGCACTAAATGAAATTGTCCCTTAGGGACAACCTGATATCAAAATTAATAATCATTTTTCAGTCGTTAACTCGTTATCTGTTTCTCTATGACTACTATCTAATTCAAAATCATAAATCTAGTCTTTTCTCTGAACTCTGCATCTGGGTTCTATTTTGAGTTTAAAAACTATATCATATACATAAATCACTTTCATAATTCATTCTGACATTCATAAAAATCTCTAATAATCACATCTACCATCAACTCTATGTAAAATTAGTTTAACAATAATGATCCTATGAGTTTTATCAAAAATATGTTTCATTCTTTTAAACTATAAGTTTATAAGATGATAAACCAATAGTAATCTCAAGTCTCTTCAGAATAATTCCTTAAGTTATACAATATATAATATTGTGATGAAAATAGCTTTGATGATTAACATAGAGATCACAGGTTTAAACCCACTCACCTGATGGGGTGAAATATGCATAATTAACACCTACAGAACTCTAGGAAATAGGAATGACACCAATACCTATCATAACAGCTATAATATTCTAGATTAACCTCTAATAATCCCTAAATAGCTTAGATCTATCTCTAACATAATGGAAGAGCATCATTTCTTTGATAAACATGAAGAATCACCGTGCCAACCCTAAGAACAAGGAGAGATTGGAGGAAAATGGAGTAAAAACAACAAACCAAACTTACCTTGAGCTTTAGCGATGAAAGATTGGAGTTAGATTGAGAACATAAATGATAGATGAAATTTGGGAATGACGGTTTTGTATCTAGGAGTAAGGGTTCATATTTTGGGGGGTGGGGGAGGGAGTCATATTTTTGGTATGAAAACCTGAAATGAGGGTTTTTATATCACTCATGACTTCTGTAGTGCCAAATGAGTGTTGCGGCACTCACTGAAGGCGTATCCTGAGTGCACCGCCTTATGTGTGCGACCGCTGCAGTGCTCTCTAAAGAGTGTGCTCTCCTTGCCCGTGCCGCCTTACTCTTTGTGACCCCTACAACACTCATCTTAGCGCTATGGTGCTCTTTAGAAAGTCATTTTTTGCAGTTTTAGGCTATTGTGCACATGGGGCCTTCCACTCAACATAGATGAGTCCTGAGAGACTCTAAGACTGTACTAGATTTGCCTAGGGATACATGTACCTAATATATTACACAAGAACCCAAAACAAAACAATATATCAAGATACAATTATCTATTTTCTATATTTGTGTCTTTGATATTTTGTTTGTTTTAACGTCCCTATGCTGGCACGTGCTATTGTCTCCTTTATTATTTTATTTTTTCAAATCCTGTATGCATAGTAAATCAATTCAAGATATAGTACATTTAGTTGATAAAATGCAGTTTAAGAATATGTAAACAAAATATTATAATATTTGTTCAAATATCTATCTTTAATAATGAAAAAGGATTATAAAAAATAATAAAAAAGGAAGGGTTTGGTGACATTCAAAATAGATAGATCATCATATTTATTATTTAAATGATAAAAGAGATGTTTCATTAAATATTGATAATCTTCAATGATAATTTATGATTATGATTTTTGAAAAAAATAATTATAGATTAAAGTTATGAAAATTATTAGTCATAAATTATCATAGAAATGACACCCAGAAAACTTTTATTGATATGAGTTTGAAACATTAGTATTATTCTAAATAGATTATAGATTTTACATCCAAGTGTAAAATATTTTTTATTTTTTAAAAAATTCTTATTTAAAATGATCAAATAATTTTTTTTTTAAAAAATGCAAATGAGTCCATTACCTTTTACTTTTATCCCTCGTATCACATCCATAATTTTAAACTCACTTACTAAATATCATTCTCAAATATAAATCAATTCTTTTAAAATACTTTTTATCTTTGATTATTTTTATACTTTTTCATCTTTAATCATTTAAAAATAATTCTACTGAAATGTAAACCAAACGAAAATTGAGTCTTCATCCATTACACTAGTTAATGTTTAGTCATTTGCCCTCAAGTGACATAATATTCATATCTGACACTCCCATCCACAGCTGAAACTAAATTAGACCTCCTAATAATAATAATAATAATAATAATAATAAGGTGTATTCTCAGGTACAGAATAAAGAGTTTTTCACACCTACAAACATGAGGTAGACCAATGGGTGAAGTATATGTATAAGTGGGGTCAAAAGAAAGTTGTAAACCTATGTGAAAATGTTGTAAACCTATGCATAAATATTGTAAACCTATATG
Organism: Dalbergia cochinchinensis; assembly: GCA_031216125.1. Taxonomy (NCBI): domain Eukaryota; kingdom Viridiplantae; phylum Streptophyta; class Magnoliopsida; order Fabales; family Fabaceae; genus Dalbergia; species Dalbergia cochinchinensis. Next base: position 44,767,057 of record CM062370.1, read on the forward strand.
GACAACAGAAACATTCCTAACAAATATTTCTAAAGGTGATTACCAAAAAAATAAGTTATAAACTACCTAATAAAATGTTGTAAATCACTCAGTAAAATATTGTAAATCTTATTTTTTTACAGGTGTAGAAAATTTTTTGTTCAGCACCTGAGAATTTCCATAATAATAATAAAATGAATGTATAAACATATGGTACGTGGCAGCTAATGAGAAGGGATGTTATCCTGCCCGCATCAAAGGTCAAACGTTTGAGGATGGAAAGGAGAAGCCTTTTGATATATCTTTAAGACAAACAGTAATATATTAGTTGATGCGAGACATGGAATCTTTCATCACTATTTCTGATGGAATGATTCTCGTATGGCCATAGAATATCAGCTGCGTTATGTTCTACTTAATATTAAAGTAATATTTTAGATGACAGTGTGAGTCCTATCAATAATTGAGACTGCTGAAATGTCGCAGTTCAACACTCCCTAATGCTTCATTGCCATACAAAAGAAATTGCTTTCTTGTGGTTTTGTCATATTGACTGGCGCTTCTTTAGCTCTAGTGGGAAGTGGGGTGAATTGGACATAATTAGATTTGCTGATGAATGTGCTAGTTTGATGGGAAGATATGGCATCGAAAATGGATTGGATATAGACACATGGGAAATTGCAATGTACAAATGACTAACCCAATGACTGTGGGAGATTCATTTTAACTCTTCTTGCCGTTGGGATTTGTAATGCGTTTCATGCTCTAGATCCAACCATCCATGATAGTGTTAAACTCCAAAATTCGACATGATTAAAAAATAAAAATGATTTCATTTGAGTAAAAATGATTTGTTTGTAAAACTTAAAAACAAATCAAATCAAATAAATTTAAATTTTTAATCATTCTAAACACAATCTAGTATTTTTTAAACATAAGAATTGATTTCTAAATTGATTCAATTCCTGTTCTATTTAATCATTTTAAATATAAGATAAGATTTAACTTATAAATCAAATCAATTCAAATTACTTCAAATCAAATCATTCCTTTTTTTTTCTCTATATTATAAAATAATCAAATCATTCCGTAATTTTAATCGTTTTAAACACTACCTACCCAATGGTATTTCCATCCGTCTCACCTTTTTCCCCCTCCTTTTTAACATTAACTTCAGACAGAAAACCACACATAAACACCGAAATGCATGAAAAGAGGGCGAAAAACTTGTTTGGATTATAATTTTAAAGTATAAAATATTTTGGCCATTACATTTTATAGAATAATTTATGCCGATGCATGAAGTCATAGAGACTGCTACGCTTATTTATTTGTGCTTCACAATAAATCTTACTTATGAATCACTGATGTGAGAGAAACCTAACTTGTCCAGCACCAATAACAAGTTTTCACCATATTTTGATGTTAAGGCTCAATGGCCTAAACAGAACAGAGCACGATAGATGAATTACGTAGATCATATAGTGTTGTAACTTGTAGGCACTCTAAATAATCATCTCCAAATAAACAAAAAGAGACAGGAAAAGAAGGAAACACAAGCAAGGGAAAATATATTAACACAAACGATGGACAATTCATGCAACAGATAAAGAACACTGGAACAATTTGGTTTGGCACCATTATTAACTGTTGAATGTTGAATATTCGAAATTTCTGTGACACAACCTCAAACCTCATAACCAGGATTCACTCTTTGTTGCACATCCTCATAACTCTCTAACTCTTCCATGTCTTCCAAACTCCCCAGGAACAGAGGAAGTCTCTGGTGCAGTTTAACTGGTTGAAGGGAAAGAATTCTACTCTTGCCATCAGACCCTCTTCCGCCAGCCTGCTCTACAATGAAACTAAGCGGGTTTGCTTCATATACAAGACGAAGATGATCCCTTGGATTCATCGCAACACCCCCATACATCAAAGTTCTATGGAGATCAGCCACGAGAGAACATATATATCTGGCTGAGTACTTCTTCGGATATCTACCTTTTCCTTGTCTTATAGTGTCTATGTATCGCCTTAAACCTTCAGGCCAGTCAAAATATCGCGCATCGTTCACAGAATAAATTTGTCCTGTCAACAACATAAGCTATATGCATCAAATTTTGTTGAAATCCATGGTATCAGCCCAAAAGATGAAGAGAATTGGGAAAAGTCGAGAGAAAGATAGAATATCAAATTTTACTGAAATGATGAATGTGATGTAATACAAGTGGGATACAACCTTATATAGACTAAGGACTAAGGAGCATAACAAACTAGTATATCTAACAAACTCAATTAACTCTTAACTAATTCCTAATCTCAATTATATACTCCAATAAATTTTATATAAAAGACAGATAACAATGCCCATAGCCAAGAAAATGAAGAAAGTATAAGATGCCTCCACCCTTAGGTTGATTATATAACAGAAGGAATCAAAGATAAAGTGTAATAAAGTATCTACTAAATTAGTAAGGTCATTAGATCTGCTTCTATTACCACGGGTAGGAATTTTAATGCTTGGATTTGTAAGAATAAAGTCTCCTGTTGAATGATCAAGAGTGAATGCATGTGTTCCAGAACCAAAGGTCGTGCACAGTATAGTCGCAGATGAATACAGAACATAGCCAGCAGCAACCAGCCTACTTCCACTCTGGAGTGAATTCAGCATTGCCTTCTCCTCAGTGGGAAGATCATCTAGTTCCTCAAGCCGCCTATAAATACCAAAAATTGTGCCTGTCGGAATGGATGCATCAATATTCCGAGAACCATCAAGGGGATCTGTCACGACCACATATGGGCCATCATCACTTATCCAAATCGGTGCATCGTTTTCTTCAGAAGCCATCACAGCAACTTTTCCAGATTTTTGGAGTGATGACAAGATAATTTCATTCTGCAGTGATACATGATTGGAGTATTAACCAATAAACTACTTTCTTTTCTTACAGCATCCTGTTAATTACATAGTTCTTCACAAGATATAATGGCAGGAACAGAACTTAAAACAGGACAGCCACCACTCAGACTCGTAAGGTGAATCAGAATAGCATTGAAAAATAAAATCAATCATTATATGTGATCATCACTGTTCTAACAATCTGTTTCATAGCGATCACAGAACTGCTTGTCAGTTGTCACAGTGGCAACATGGGTTTTACCTCCTGCAAGATGTGAGCCAGGAGGATAACCACCTTCAACATACTCTAAAGGTTGTAATACCAAGTGACATTAGAGTTTTTAAATGATTAAATTAGATATCACTATCAGCAGTCAAAAGAAGGGTTGTTTCCTATACGCTTTTCTTATATTGGTATTTACCAATTTGGTTAGCAACTTGGCATCCTTATTGTGTCACTCTACAACTCACTGAGGTATAGGTAGCTAAATTGTATTAATTTCCCTGAGAGTGCTTCAGCTAATGCACAGAGCAACAGGCATGAAATGAAACCCACAAAGTCGCAAAATCGGAAGAATTTTAAGGGATACTTGGTAAGAGATAGCACATGCACTTTTAGCATCTACTTTCATCTCATGTTCACCTCAATTTGGAAACATATATTATATCATATATCGGTTTTTTCTTCTCTTTTTTTTCACCCTAGTAGGAGAAAATAACATTCATCATAGTTATCTCAGAGAGAAAGAAAACATACAGAGACTATATCAAGAGGCTTAGGAGCATCCCTATCACCAGCCACAGCATCACCAATACCTTTTTGCTTCCCAATGCTGTAATTGAAAGGAGAAGCCACAAGAGCTGCAATTCTCTTGCAAGCATACTGTATGTGATCAAGCAACACCACAAGATTATCTCCCACATTGATTCCTCTTTTTCCCACATACTCTATCAGAGTAACAAACCCATCAATATCATCACCATCTGCAGATGATGAAAAAGAAGACGAAGAACCACTTAAGGCCATCACTGGCCTCATCCCAGACCCAGAAACTGAAGCCATTCTTGTTGGTCTGCAGAAAGTGGTCGTCACAGGGAAAAGGCGAGCTTTTGATAGCAAAGTCTGGAACTTTGGCTGGAAACTGGGGAGTTGGTACAGGGTTGATGTTGGTGCTGAGTTCATATTACGAAAGGGTGTATGTGGGTTTCCTCAAAATGTTATCATTTGAGACAGTTTCAGTGGTTGGTACCACAAAAGTCAGCACACCCCAGCTGAAAGGGTCCTGCTTTTTTCTGTTTTAAGGATATTTCATTAACCAGGAAACTTTTTAATACATATCTTTATATTTATTACTATTTATGATTTATGATTTATGACAAATGCCAAATGTAGGCCGATAAAATTGGCAGATTGTGTGGAATTAACAGGATATTGATGTAGTGTTTGAGTGTGTCGTCTCTGACGTAATGATTTACTTCGGTTTATTTAATCCACTAATTTGCTGCTAAAGAAGAAGAAAAAACAAATTAGCTGTATTTGGATTTATTCATTATTTAATTTGTTAGTTTAGTTTTCATTTAGATATCTAGTATAGTATTAACTTCATGTCAACACAATTTTTTAGGCCATCAAGTGTTTATTGAATTCAAGATAAAATGTGAATAAAGAGATTTGTTGTATAAATTCACATTTTCCATAACAAAAATATTGCGAAGAAATAAATGTCTTAATAAATAAAGTAAAAGTATCGAATTGAATATTCGAATTGTATATTTTAATACTTATAAATTTAAAAATTAAATAATATTAATAAATTGTTTAATTTAATTTTCCCATGAAATGAACTTCTCACACCATTTGAATCAATCCGTAGTTAGAATTTTTGAGTTTATTGCGTGAATATGATGTGATGAACACTGCTAAAAATATTGTAAAGTTAGATATTTTTGGCGGTGAAGTGTGACACAGTGGCTCTACTGTCATTGAATCCATGATTGGAAACGTTTTTGACTTTTCCGCTGAATTGAGTCACTGACTACATTATTGAGGCCATATAATATAATTGTATATTATTATATCTATAAAAAATTGTGTATTATTATGAAGATGAAGATGCAGATATATTGGTGTGAGAGTGAGTGAATACACAACTCCCTCCTCTGCATCTCTGATAATCATAGGTTGGCTTATTCAACCAATATGGTGTCACAAACAGTTGAACTCCTGAAGAATGAGATTCCTCTGGAGCAGGAGTCAGTGGTTTTAACTGAAGACACTGTTAGTGGTCTTGTTCTTGTAGACATCATCAATGGCTTCTGCACAGTTGGTGCCGGAAATCTGGTATCTGCTCAACTGAATATTACATTCTTTTTTTATTCAAAAGTATTGAAGATGCATATATGTAGCCTTGGATGCTTGTATTATTTTGATAAACTAGAATATTCTTTTGTGATGGCTTCATAATTCGTAGCAGTCCATTTAATTTCAAAAACTAGTTTTCAGTTTTCGTTCTGTTTGATTCCTTCACTAAATCCTAAAAGCAAGACAGATTGAAACATATTGAAAACAGAGTACGAAAATTGAAAACTGTTTTCTTACACCAAGGGCACTCTCTAGATTTTCTTTTTCTTTAACCGGAAGAGTTGCACGTGTCTTCATTGGTTTCCCTTTTTCAGTGGATCAATCAAACCTTATATGAGATGGGTGATATTTTCAGGCTCCAAGAGAACCCAACAGACAGATTTCAGGGATGATCAATGAATCAGCAAGACTAGCCAGATTGTTCTGTGACAAGAAATTGCCAGTTATGGCTTTCCTGGATTCTCACCATCCTAACAAGTCAGAGGACCCTTATCTCCCTCACTGTATTGTTGGGACTGATGAATCAAATCTGGTTCCAGGTTCACCAACTACTCACACCTTCTTCTCTTGTTTTCAATTCTCTCAACAATCCAAATACTTTCCAAGCAAGAGATATATATATATACATAACAGAAATAGAATAAATACATAACCAGCTATGTAATATTTCCTCTTGAATTGCAGCTTTAAGATGGTTAGAGAATGAAACCAACGTAACAATCAGGAGAAAGGACTGCTTCGATGGATATTTGGGCTCAATAGAAGAAAATGGTTCAAACGTTTTCGTAGATTGGGTGAAGAAGAATAAGATCAAAACTGTGAGCATTATTGCTATATGTTGTTAGTTGTTTCTGTTCCTGGCAAACACAGCACTAGGGATGCCTTTGATTTCAAAGAACAGCTTTTATTTTTCACTTCTGCCTTTTAGTAAACTTCTAATCTCGTGTCAAGTCATTATAACCAGTGATGTGTGTTTATTTACTTGCCTTGCTGGTGAAGCTGCTGGTTGTAGGTGTGTGCACAGATATCTGTGTTCTGGACTTTGTGTGCTCAACAATGTCTGCTAAAAACCGTGGTTTCCTGGAGCCTCTAGAAAATGTGGTGGTGTATTCACGTGCCTGTGCCACCTTTGATATCCCTCTTGAGGTAGCCAGAAACACCAAAGGAACTTTAGCTCATCCTCAGGTATACATATATATATACATGCATGTGTCAAAGCTGAGGCCCAAGTTTAATTTACTGGATTGTATTGATGTAATATGTAACAATTGGCAGGAGTTCATGCACCATGTGGGTCTGTATATGGCCAAAGAACGAGGAGCCAGGATAGCAAACCAAGTGTTGTTTGGCGCAGCAGAGAAGATATAAACTTAATTGCGTGTAACCATCCTAAATAAATTGTCTGTATCTTTAATCTAAGACCATGGCGTGGCGTGGAATCCAATAGATTTCTGTATGGTAGCATGGAAGAGAAGGCTTGTCATGCCAATGTTTGAACTTTAAATTTCTTCATTTCATTATAAACTAGATGATCTTTCACTCGATTTCCATTCCACCATAACACTTCTCCTTTTCTTCATCCATTCCAGAGTATGTTAAAGGTATGCATCGATAAATTCAATACAAGTTTATCAGTCAAAATCAGATCCGTATTCAAGATTCAGAAAGATCCTTATGGGACCTTCGATTTGATGAGGGTAATATAGCACTTATTTACCAAGGGCTAATGCTGTCCAAAGTGAGAAGTAAAAATAATGCTATTCGGATAATCAACGATTTCCTTCATCCCAACACAAGAACATCGACATATACCATGCATACATTAAACTAAGCATGATTATTTATGAATTTATGATACTGTTAGTATGCCATTAGTTAATACTTACTTAGGAAATTAGTTGACTATAAATAAAAATAGTAGAGATTAGTTAGGTGTCTTTAGAGATTTGTAATTGAATCTTAAGGTGTTTGAATCTGTGTTTGCAAAATTGACTCTGGGTAGGATTACTTCTATAAGAATTAATTCAGTTAGAATTGATTTTAAAGTAAAATAATTTATATTTAATAATTACTCTATAAGTGATTCTAACATAGAATAAGAAATTTTCACTTTTCATAATCAATTCTAGAGATTAGAATTAATTTTGATATTTCAAAACCAAACAAAACTCAGCAAAATCAATTATGAACCCCCAAAATTGATTCTAGGTTTTCTGAATGTAAAACCAAACATATTGTTAGACTCTTAGGAGAGATTGATGGCTCTAAAATTCCCTCAAAATAGTATAATTCTTCTATATTCAGCAATACAGGTTACTCCTTTCTTCCTTCTGATTACCAGTGCCAAACAGATATATGGAAATATAATTTGTAAGAAAAAATTAGAAACAATATACAAAGTTGATGAAAGACACCCTGTGAATACAGCACTTCCGTAACACGTTGAATGCAGAGACTAATACAATGTGCTTTAGTGCTGATACCACGAGTCCCCTTCATTCTATGGTTAGTAAAGCTACAGCAACCATGCTTATTGCTTAAGTTTCCCCAGTTAGCTGAGTTAGAACTAGGAAAGTAGCCAACTGCCCAAATTCTCTGCTCTGTAGAAGGCTACCGGTGAAAATCTTCTAAAGCTGTCCACAAAAGAGAAATACATGAAAATCAACATTGGAGAAAATTGGTATTCAGTATCCACTGAAAAAATCATGAAACACCTATTTTATCAATTAGTATTAAACAATGGGTACCTTAAATGAAAGATGGTGCATTGATTAGTGACATCTTCCATTAAAAAACACAAGAGTTTAGCATTCAACAAAACCTGGAACCTACAAAAATACAGCAACAATCTTCACTCATATATAAAAGGAGGATTGCAACATGAAATCTTGACAAACTAAATAAAATCACCCAGACACTTCATCACAATTCCACTAAAAACCAAAACCATAAAGATACAGGATTAAAGGTAAAACTTAGCACTCAATAAAACAATTGAGGAAAGTCTATTTTTATAAGCATATATTCGCTTTCTTTTGACCAAAAATTATAAGGTTTTCCAAACAACAATTGAAGGAGTACTTACTGGTGACATCAGATCTCAAATGACTAAATCCACCAAAAAAAACAAGGGGGGGGGGAACTCAAATTACTAGCTGGCTGACATATTCACAAAATCTCTTAGAGGATCCGAATGTGACAACCTTGGAACAAAGCATGTGTATGCCTAGACAAGTATAAATAGTTATATAAGTTTTGTCGTTTAATCACTTTTTGTATACGATAGAATAGGTGCAAATATGTTACAGTAGTTTCATTACCAGTAATAAAAGTAAACCTGCAGCAAAGTCTCACGCTTCCCATTTCAAAGTTAACTCCTCTTATTATGGTTTTACAGTTTTGAGTTCATTACTCCCATTTAAAGCAATCATTTGACTCAGATTAAACCTAGCTACTATTGTCTCTGCTAGCTGCCATTGTAAACATGTTGAAAAGTACATCTTAGTTCAGTTCCAAATTCTAAAACATTTGAAAACTTTGATATCAAGATTTCTATAACTAAACAAATGTGTACAACAAATCCTACAACTCAAATTGGGGAAAATTAAAAGCGCTCAACTAGTACTCTTCATTCCTATTCCATGCTCTACCAAGTACCACGGATACTCCCAAAAGCAGTGTTATAAAACTTAGATCAGTAACCAACTCAGAAAGGAAATATGGCTTTACTTATATCACTTTTGACAGCAACAAGGGAAAAGATGGAAGACCATGGCTTATGCCCCATGAAACATGCAATAAGGGGATGCAACCAGCAGTAAATGAACAATATGGGAAATTATCAAGAAAGTCTAAATACTTCCACCTAGTTCTAAGAGAGAGGAATTGAGAGGGTGAAACACAGAAACGAAACAATTAACTCTCCAAGTCAGATGATTTTAACTGGTTCAATTGCGTGACCAATGTAATATATTACTCGGAATGGCTGATCATCCAGTTCATTGGCTCAACCGTCTAATAAGTACCAAGTTTACAGGTTTCAAATAAACCTGAGCCTTTAACAAACTTACTATCTTGTGTATATAGTGTATTTATAGCTAAATAAACAGGCCAGCTTGTTATGTTAAATGAGCCTTAGTGACCTAGGCCTAGACTAGGTTTTCTAATAGGCCCTTTTGAAAACTTAATCCTGACTTTTGAACTAAATAGGGTATGCCAAAGCAGGCCAAGCTGTAGGCCCATGATAGGCTGCATGGCCTATTGTCACCTGTACTCAAAACTGGGGTGAAATAATCCCTGCTGAAGACAAGCATTTTGCTCCAACCAAAGACATCACATCTTCACTATATGCAGATTTGCAAAGCACACAAATTAAATCATGTATTTACTCACAAACCGTGCTAACAATATGATTTCCCATCTCACCAAAAAAAAAGAAAAAGAAATTGATGCAGAAGGTGAAGTTCATATGAATGATTCATACTGCCTTCATGCATCTGAATCTTAAATGAGGAGAACTTACGCCAAAAAATCTGAAGAATTTACACATCTCTGATATTATGAACAAAGAAACCCTATTGTTGAAGCCGAAGCCGATTGAAGAAGACCAGAAAATGATATTCAGGGGCCCAATACACAAACCCAACAACAGGCCCTGCTTTTATGTGCTGCAAAATGAACAAAATATAAGTTGAAATAAGAGCCATTTGCACAAAAGTACTAGAGCATAATTTCAAGGTGGAATTATAATAGCAAAGATTAAATAATTAGGCAAGACTGAGAACTACAATACCTTTCCATCTAGTATCACAAGTTCACCATCAACCCACCGAGGATTCTGAAACCCTGGCTCAGCCAGCCTCCCTTGGCCTTTATAGCGAGCAATCTAAAATGTCAACAACATCAGAGTAGACTATAGAACAACAACAATCTGATTTTCTTTACTCAAAACTGGCAAGTTAATAAAAAAAATTGGAGAGAACACACCCCCCCCCCCAAAAATCCTTCTCTTGTGAAGAGAAGAAAGCAATAAGAGAGATACTAGGAAAAAAGAACATACCACTCCAAACTCTTCAGGAATTATCCCTTTATGAGGAAGTTGATACCTCTTTCCAATTTTTGCACGAAATGCCACCTAAGGAGATCAAAGAACATGACTAATGGAACATATGATACAGACTGCATAAATGACAAAATAAGCTCCAAATGATGGATGCAAGCTCATTACAGAAAACAAAAACAAGATATATTCAAGGTTCATATTAAACCCAGTCAACACTACATTGGATTCTGTTTCCCAGAGAAAAAAATAAATAATTAAATTACTCCGTAGGTCCCAGTAATTTCACTGAGTCTTCAATAATTCCCTGTAGTTTAAAAGTTTTAATATGGCTCTTATATTTCTACAAAATTTCAATGTGGCCATCAAGACTCTTAAAGTCCCATCCTGCAAGATATTCCTTTTTTTTTTTTTTTTTTGGTACAACTATAAGAACCTATTTGAAATCTCAGATAAATAACAGGATTTGAAATCTCAGATAAATAACAGGAACTTGATTCACTGATAACACAAGTGAATAGGTTCCTCTATATTCACTGATATCACAAGTGAATAAGTCCCTCTATATTTTCTAAGTTTTTCATGCAGCTCCATGTAGTTTAGTAAGGGTCAACGGCCTATTGCGAGTAGAGACTTATTTGAAACTCTTTACGGTGTGTTTAGTTTCAAAACATTTTTTATTTTTCATTTAGCGTTTTCCTGATTATAGGATTTTGTGAAAAAAATGAAAACTGAAAATTAGATTTTGTAATTTTCGCTCTTTCCTTCGCAAGATCTTGAAAAATGGGAAAGTAACTGAAAATAGGAAATGAAAACTGAAAACGATTTTCTAAAACCAAACATACCCTTAGAATAATGAATCATTTTTTTCCATTCAAATTTTGGAAATGAACATTTATAAGTACGTATTTTAAAAATTTAATACAACTCTATGGACCTGATACACATCTAACAGAACATGCTAAATACTTTTCCCTCAATCAACAAGATTGGAAACTTGGTTCTTATATAACAAAACACGAGCAATAATCCTAGTTTCCAAATCTTGCACTGCTTAACAATTACCATGACACAACGGGTTATTGCTGTACTAAGTAGAAACAATATTTCTAGTTAAAATATAGGAGCCACATTTGCTCTTGTATATATTGTTCATGAGCTGTTTTGAGCTCAAAAAACTCATCTACAGCACTTCAAAGGTAGAAAAATCCATGTAATATATCCTGAAGGCAACACAATGGCTCTCTAGACCTTCTCAGATAATGATAGCTGTTTGAACTCATCTTCCTACTATATAAAGCATGACCAATGTCAACAACTCACAATGTGTACAATCTTTGTAATTCTTTCATTTTAAAAAAGAAATTATGTACAATTATGTCATTGTACTTATCAATTAAGTTATTAATATTTTTTATTGAGAAAAAATATTTAATAATAATAAGATTGTGTAATACTTTTGATTTGACTATAAAGAATCATTTAATACCTTAAAATTAATTTTAAAAAAATTAGTTATTATTATTGTTAAATGTATATATTAAAAATGTTTAAACATATTACATAAAAATTCACAATTAAGATTAGATAAATCTAGTTATCTAGAGTATATCAACTCCCATAGAAAAACTATTGCCATCAAAGTTTCCAGATCACCGCATATTTCTCAGCACCAATACTGTACCATTCTTGATAACAATCAAACGCTGTGTTTTCTACAAATGCAGAGGCGGTTTCTTCAAACCATTAACCCCCACGAGTTCTAACTGCTCACGGAGGGAGCAATATCACAGAATAGTAAAGGGTGGAGATAAAATAATTTCAAATTTGTAATATCAATGAAATAAAAATCAACAATATTACCTGGCCAGCTGGTACATAAGGATCCCCGGTTAGTTTCAAAGCTTCAACATATTCATAAAACTCTAGATCTGAAGGCTCCTTAGCACCACTGTCCTCTTGCCACTGACCAAATCTACGTCTAAGTTGAATAACTTCCGAGGAGAAAAGCCCATGTGCACCAATGTATAAACCTGATCAAAATGAAAATTTCTGTTAGTACACACTGCACTATAAATTTAAAACGAACATCCTATTTTTAGCAGCCAATATTTAGCACCTCATAATAATCAAATTGACAAGTACTCTAGAAAATCACCGTTTAAAGGATCCAAAGAAGCCGGTAGTTCAATGCGATTGAAAATTGTTGACCCAGATAATGGTTGATGATTTTGTGCTTGGCTTAGAGTGAGATTTATTAATTCTCCCACCTCTTTGAGCACCTAAAAGATTGAATCAAAGCATTATAGTCAAAGCAACTAGATTCAACATGTCAACATCAAACTTTGCAAAAATTATAATTTTCCGTTTCTATTCTACTAGCTGGACTACCTTTGAGGGCACCTTTCCCCTGCCAATGAACTTACTGAGGTCAAACATAACATGATCAACTGTCCGTCGACCTTGGAACTTAGTTGATTTATCTGATGAAGATTTCCCTTTGTCATGACTACCCTGCTGACTGACTTCTTTTTCAACAGTGAAGGAAAATGAACCACGCCCCTTCATCTCCAATTTAGCAGGAACTCGAAGCAAATCTCTAGGGGCAAAATTGCTGGAAAGTTTCTGAACAAGACCACCAATGACAACTTTGACTGCAATTTCATTCTGTTCTTCACGTTCAAAAGTTCCCAGACCATCATTTATTCCAATCCCATCATCTCTGTCTTGGTCAATTTCAGACTTAATGTCTTCCAGTTCCAGACTTTCTGCATCATTGTCCTGTTCTTCATCTTCCTCATCCTCGTCCTCGTCCTCATCCTCATCCTCGTCCTCGTCCTCATCCTCGTCCTCGTCCTCTTCTTCCTCAATTATCTGCTCAATCACCTTCGATACAAGATCTACTTTCTCTGGAGTTGTCACATTGAAAATCTTCACCTTTACACCAGGAATCATATCTTTCAAGACAATCTGAAATCCAGGCATTCCCTCAGCTGGATCAGAACCATCATTCCTATCATCACCTAGATCTTCAGTACTCATAACAAAGAATTCACTTCTGTCATCAGTTGACTCCACTGGACCCAATCTCTCAGCAGCACCCAATGCTTTAGAGGGGGTTGTTGGGGGACCATGGAAGGCTCCTCTTCGCTTTAAGTACACAGCCTGAAAATTAAAAGGACACTCTATTGCAATACTGCTATTGGACAACATAAGAAAATGAGACTGAGTATGTATTATCGTTATTACAATTGGTATTTCATTTTACCATCACTACTGGACAATCACTATTGAATATAGTAAAGTAAGCAATGACGAGGTATCAGCAAAAACTTGAAACAGCAATAAACAATGGTGGTTTGGTTCAAGTGATTAACTAAAGAAAATTCAATTTTCAGTTGAAACTTTTCTCTATAATGGGTGCTGTTAATTAAGTGGAATATATATAAGACATATCAAGCAAGAGCATCGTCTTATTATGAGGGGAAAGATGAGCTACTTCTGACCTTCAATCTTGCATGATGTTTGAGATTAGAATTTATTAAAAGATCAAATCTAACTTAATGGGTAAAGAGAATCAATCATCAGTGCAATCAGATTTTTCCATGAAAACATGTAATCAAGCTCAAATTTCAGATATGAATATGTTACAATGATCCCAGTAGAAAATGATAGAAATTATAGCGGCAAGTTGAGAAGAGATACCTGAGATTTAAATTCACCTTTCTTATCCATAGTAAGAAAAAACTCAAATAGAGGAACACCAGCAGCAGATGTTGCAAGTTGCCTAGAAAAATATGGTGGCAGGGTCAAAACCAGAAGCCACACAGGGTAATAGCAAGAGTGCCTAAAACATCTCACTTACATAAATGCCTTGACACGCATCAAAAAGTGAAAGATGTTTCCAAGACAATTAAAAGATAAATTATTGGCATTAGATAGACTTTACTAACAGATGGCACTGAGAATGGCTGTGAATTTTGTACAGAGAACAATTGTACACAGCTTTGTCCATTGACAATCTTAACATAAAATCCTAGTCTATTAGATTCATAAAATTCAGCACCTATATTCCCTATAGTATTAATTTTTCTCTATTATTTAAGAAACTTCCCTTTCCTAGTTAATTGCTTCATTCATAGATAATTTTCTCATCTAGACTAAGGTATTCATTAATATGACCACGCCCCGTGCTGAAAAAAGCAAGATAATAAACTGCTAGCTCATCAAATTAGTCAAAGGTTATAGCTGCAGATCCTCGCCGCAATTTAAAGGAAATACTAACTTAGTTTTTACCAAACAATCAAGATTAGAAAAGAAAATCAAAGTAGACTATAAATTTGCTTGTCGTCACTGAACAAACAACTTGAAAAAAGGAGGAGCTGAAGTTGAAGTTGAAGCAAATTAGAGGTAGAGGAACTCCGCCCCAAATATTATGACACGTCTACATAAGTCATTGCTCAATAGTACACTGCTAATATGATAGAGCATTTGCTTGACCAAAATAGGTTTTTTAAAAATGGCAAATTTCCTAGAATGGTTTTAATAATCAAAATATAAAATCTACCTAGGACTATAGCTCCTTGCAACATATCTTCCATGCTCTGGAGTTATGCGTATAATTAGCCCATGTGGATCATTAACATCTTTTGAAGTACCAGCCCACCAACCCACCTGTAAGAGCAAATATATATAACTTCAAATAATGTTATAAGTTTCAAGAGACAAAAGAATCGCACCCCTAAAATTTTAGAGCAAAAGAACAAGCAAAACAAATATACTCACAATTCATAATCACAAATGAAGTAGTAAGGAAAGTGAGGCTTTAAATCTAAGTAACAGTGATTTAATAAGCTATTAGTGTTGCTACAGTCACACTTTGACTCCGCATTGGACATCCTATTCCCATCACAATGCAAAGAGCCAAAGATATACTTTAAAGTTGTCATTAAACAAATTCCACGAGAACTCACAAGTCCAGCACCAGCTTTATCTCTTAAAATAGCTGCATCATTGTACCGTTCTTCCTTTATGGCTCTCTACAAGATTAGAAAACATACATTTATATATTTACAAAAAGTATATAGGATTGTGAAAACAAATAAAGCACAAGAAGCCAGTATTAAAAAACTTTTGGTTGTCAGAAAATCATCATGGAATGCAAGATTCCTACATTGAGATAAGACATCACTCGTCCAACACTGTCATACGTTGCTGCAGCTGCAATTGCCACCTTAAGCCTGGCAGCATCTTCATAATCCTCCAAATGCACAGCACGACTTAACTGAGACTGTTAAGCACAAAGTCATATCAGCAATTAAACATCAGAAAACCAAAAGCCTGGCATATCAAGGAAACCCTACTTATGTATGGTATGGGAGATCCCTTTGACAAAATTAAAGGAAGTTTAACAGCAAAAGTAATAGGCTTCTTCATCCAGCATCAACCACTTGATATTCAAACACAACAAACACTCCAAGACTATCTTATTTACACAATTACACAACTGTTAATTAAAAGCAAACTGATTCCCCATTTAATAATCTGCACTCAGCAAACATGATTGCTAATAGGTAACCAAAGTAAATGGATAACAAACGTGATTGCTAACAGAAAGCAATCAATTAACCTGGTTGATTTTAAGGTAAGCCCCTTGTACAGGAGGCTGGCAGCTCTGATTCCCGGGATTGAAAAAATGCCACCCATTAATTACCAGAATAAGCAAGAAAATTGATTTGGGGAAGGGGTGCAAAATAGCATCATTAATCTTTGGGAGTTTGTGCCTAATTTTAAGTGACACTACATAAACTAGTACACACTAGTGGAGTGCAATGCTACAACTCTTATGTTTTAGGATTTTGTGCAAGTATTCATACATAATTAATCACCTCTTAGTCATATTATTACCCCTGATTATTCACGACACCAATCCTCAAAAATTAAATAAAATCACTATACCAAGAAAAGATTTTTAACACAAAAATAAAAAATAAAAAATCCCTTCTCTCCCCTCACAGAAACCAAAAATCATCACTTTCTTCTAAGAATCAAGAAATAAATAATAGCAGGTTCCTTCGAGCTTACCTTGAGAATGGATAGGAGACGCTCCTGCTCGTCGACCTCCTGGAAATGCTGCCGCCACCGATCCCAATCCCAATCTCCGTCGTTCTCATCACCACCACCAGCCGCCGCGGCCGCTGCAGTGGCATCGGCGGCGGAGACATCGTGTTTCCAGAGGGAGCTGATGAGGGCGCTGATAGCGTTCCTGAGGAATTCAGGAATCACCGAGTCCCATCGGCCGTGGTTGTTGTCGTCGGAGGCCGATGAGTTGAGGCATCGGCAGAGAGAATGGGAATGGGAAGAAGGGAAAGGAAGGAGTGAAGGCTTTCTTCTGAGAGTGAAGGGAATTGCTGAGTGGTTGGTGAAGCTGAGCTGCGGAGCTGAGGGTGCAGACAGGGAAGCCATAACCATCACAAAAACGAGAAGAAGAAAAAAGAGCTTTTGTTTTTGTTCCTTTGGTTTCAGTTTGATGGAGGTAAAATAATAATAATAATAGCGGTGGTAGTGGATATTATTAATTTATTATGTAAATCTGAATATATTATTTTTTCTGATATTAGTTAGTGGAGAAATTTGTTTTGGGAATTTTGCTAATACAACAAAAAGTTGCGACTGGGTGGGACGGGAAATAATGAAACATGAGGCTGTGAAATTTGTTTTTAGGATGGATCGTCGTTGAAGGGAAAGATTTTTTTTTTTTTTTTTCAGGATAAGGATGAAATTTGCTGCTGTAGCTTCTATGGATCACTTTCTTCTTCTTCTTCTTCTTTTTTTTTTCTTTTCCTTTTTCTTTTTGATTCCTTTTCGTGGTGGCTACTGAGAAGGGTTTGGTGTGTGAGATGGGAAAGCTTTTGTTTAGCAGGTGGCACCAAAACTGATTAGTTATGCGATAAATTGTGCCAACTGCTAAGAGGCCCATTGTATTGGTTTATATCCAATGTTTTCTTACGGACATATCTCTAGATTTACTAGCCACTTTTAAAACTATTTATTTATCGATCACTCGTTAACAAGAGAAATAAAATAAAGAAAATTACATAAATTCCTCTTAAAATTTAATATAATTATACTTAGTAATCTTATATTTTATAAAATTATCACTTAACTCTACTAAAGTTTATTAAGATTATATTAACATCCCCATAGGTACTAATTCATTAATTTAGATGGTAAAAAAGTTAATATGGAATATATACATAATTATCAATTATAAAATTATAATATTTTAATAATATTTAATATATTAATTAAATAAAATATTTTTCATGTAAAAATAAAACTTATGATTTTAACTTATAATAAAAAATATTTTAATTAATATACATGTCAAATATTATTAAAATATTATAATTTTATTATTAATAATTATAATTATATATATCTGGCATTATTTTTCTTTGTCACTTTAGTTAACAAACTAATATCTATAAAGAAGATTAGTATAATTATAGTAAATCTCAAGAAAGATTAGTGATATTTTTTGTAAAATTAAGAGATATGAAATATAATTATGTTAAATCTTAGAAAATGTGAATGTAAATTATTCAAAAAAAAAAGTGTGTGTAGATCACTCATTCATAAAACAATAAACTTAAAATGTAAAAGTGAAGTGATAGCATACATGAATGGAACATGTCAATTAAATAAATCAGAAAGTAAGTTTAGTAATATATATAGGTTTCTATACCTATGTGGTTATTTATTTTTTTATATGGAGTTTTAATTTAATAATTTTTTATATATGAGGTTGTGGAGAAATTTACATAAATATAGTGTGTAAACCTTTTTATTAGTGAGATTTGATTTAAAAAATAATATTTTTTGTTATCCAAATCTTGCCATCAGTGAGATTTGATTTTAAAAAATATTTTTATTATCCAAATCTTGCTATTGGCAATATTTGAGTTAAGAAGTCATATTTTATTATTAAAATATTATTATGGATAATAGTTTATTTAAAAAATTATATTTTATCACTAAAATCTTGCTATTGGAGAGATTTGCTTTTAAAAAATCTTATATTTTTTTATAAATAACCACAAAAACTCATATTATGATAAATTCTAAGTGCAAGTCTCATACTCGAAAAAATGACTCTTTACATGTATCTAACTCCCTTCATAGGTTTTTTTTAATATTATAGATGGAGCTAATTTAAATAATATTAAATTTACCATTAGTATAATATGTTAAACTGTATAATTTAATACTGATTATAAAGTTAAAATTTCAGATTCTGTAATGAAATTTAATCTAATCAAATATATGTATTTTACTTATATCAAAGATTACAGTTCTATATTAAGCTTTAAATATTTTTCTAAAAATATATTTAATATTGATTATAATTTTTTATTTTGATATTAGATTGATTTTAATCAAATATTTTCTAACCCATTAGAGGTCACAAGTTTAAATTAAACACTAAATATTTATTTAAAAAACATATATAATCATATCGGAACATTAAAAATTTTAATTTTAATACTACATATATTTCAGTAGAAACAATATTTGTTGATCGTTAAAAATGTCTCTTGCATCAAGTTCATTTTATAGCAATTCAATGGCATCATATAGTTTCCATGAATTCGAACCATCCTTATTTGATTAAGTGCTTATAATACAGTATTATATTGTAGGAATCATATTCAATTTGGGATTGCTCATGGAACACAATCAGCTTCATTTATAATGTTCATCATTAAGCTGCAAATTTTTTAAAATATGACTCTTGCTATTCCTCCGCAAGCTTGCACAACAAGAAGAATATGATATTCAGTCTTGTTAATTAGACTTCATCTCGTTATTTTCTTTTTATCATCTCATTATTTTATTAGCTTAAATATTTCCATTTGATATTAAGTGACGATGTTGTATTGTCTCTTAAAAACTTGATGCATTAAAGAAAAAAAAAATTATTGCGCTATCAATTAGTTAAAGCAAACAACTATTTTTTTTCCCTTAAGGAGGTCAGAGCAAACAATTATTCAACTCTTGAAGCTACTCTAGCCTTCATCAGAAACACAGCATAAAATCATAGATGAGGTTTTATTTATTGATATAAATCATTTCATAATTTACATGTATTTATTAATTATATATTGTATGAAGGCTTAAAAAATAATTTTCAGGAGTTATTAAACAATAAAAATTGAAAAATTAATAAAATTTATATGATTTGTTAAATAATCTCGTGTATCACCAATGGGAGTTGGCTCAAGTGGTATATACTTAAATTTCCTTAATTAAAGTCTCAGGTTCGAGCCTTGTGTATGGAGAAAATTCCTACTAGGAAAGCTAGCCCTATCATGATATGGATGTTTCCAACTAGACCAAAAATAATCTCATGTATCACACAACTTAAAAAAACTAATCACTTGGTAGTACACGAGAGTTGTGTTTGTGCATCAATTTGGATCAATAATTTAATTTAAACTCAAGTTTATTAAAAAATTAATTTAATATCTATAATAGATAAATAATCACATACAAAATAACAATTTTCAATTAAAATCAATTTTATTTTATTTTAATAATTTATTAAAAATATATGAATAATACATTATTATATATTTTTTAATATGTCAAACCTAAACCAACAAATTTGACTCCTTTAAAGTGATGAGATTAGTAAAGTGTACAAGTAAGAGATTACTTATCTTGGATCAATAACTTTCATATATGCATCATGTGTAAATCCCATAAAATGATCCAAAAGTGATTATTTAGAAGAGCAAAATCCTCACTTTACCAACATCCTGACTTGACTTTAGAGAAGCAAAATCCCAATCTTAGGTCCATCAAAGTAGAATAAAAGTTTTTATCTCACAAACTGAATTCGAGCGTTGAAATCTCAACTTCGTACTTCCAATTAGCATCATATTCTAGCCTAATAAACTTGAGTTTAAGATTTTGAGGCCATGACCAATTGAGGTAACACAAGACAAGGATCACGATTGCACTGAGGTCCAACAAAAGCACAGGCAACAAACCTTGTACGCAGCCACCCATTAGAAGGAAATCATCTCGGATTTTATTAGACAAGGAAATGCTTCAGCAATAGAATCCTTGAACAGAACTATCCTTTTTTTTTTTCTTTTTTTTCATTTCTCACATTTTTCTTTTCTTATTTTTGACATTCTTTCTGAGAGCTGATTTCAATATCTCAATCTGTAACACACAAACTTTATTTAAAGTTGTTTCAGTTGGCCATCCCACCACAGACCAAAAGCAGTGAACACATATTAACACTTGGTGGCATTACTTAGCAGGTTACAATGACTTCCTGTGCAGTAAGGGGTCAGCAATGACCTGAGGCGCAAAGTCTGATTTGACATAGTGAGTTAGTGTCTTTGCATACAAGTCGTACCTAGCTGTCATCCTGAAACCCCACTTGTCCTTCACCTGCCTGCACAAGTTCAGATCCAAGTCTGTGATCAGCAAGCCATCCCTGTTCCTAGATAGAGATGGTGTGCAGGATGCATCTGGTGCCGAAACATGGCTGGATCCATAGAAGTGCCCGAAATCTGCATGCGCTGGCTTCCCATCACCAGAAGTGAATGCATTGGGGAATGTCTCAGTCCCAACGCGATTAATCGAAGCAACGAAATAGCTATTTGCTATTGCAGCATTGCGTGCCTGAAAAACAGTAACACTTTTTTAAACCATGTACTTCATGCAGATGCGGTACTAATTACTAGTATAAAACAACAGGTTAAGCAGTATCAATGAGGTATGCCAATTCTCTTAAGAACTGATTTCATGCTGATTATTTACCTATATGCATTAGCATCAAATCATACTTATAACAATAAAGCAAGGATTAGTTGTGAGGAGTTTAGCATGTCTTCTTTAACTATAAAGCAACTGACCTCTATTGGCCACATTGGTTCACTGAGTTCACCAACAGTGGCCGATGGGTTGAAAACAATCTCCGCACCATTCAAGCCAAATGCTAACCAATTTAACGGATGGTGCCTACCATAACATATGTTGATGGCAATCTTTCCAAATGCTGTTTCAAATACAGGGTGGCCAGTATTTCCTTCCATATAATATGTGCTCTCATTGAAGTCCCCAACTCTTGGTATATGGTTCTGCCAAATGTTATGAGTTCATAAGATAGCCACAAGAGAAGCTTTTGCAGTAAAATTAGAAGCAGAAAGCTTATAAAATTACCTTCCTGTGCTTTCCAATTATATTGCCTTGATTTCCAATTACAACAGCAGTGTTCCAAATAACCTCTCCATGGTTGATATCCCTCTCAAGAATTGGACTTATAATCACCATGTTATATTTCAGTGCAAAGCTTTGCAAAAATTGTGTTGATTCCCCATCAACAGGTTCTGCAAATTCACACCATCTCTTTTCTCGTGTGCAAAAGGCAAACGGCATCATCCATGCTTCCTGCAATAAAAGTATATAGAGGTCATTTAAGATTGCAGATCATGGTATGAATTCAACTCGTAAATGCTCATACTCATTCAACCTACTTGCAAGCATAATATGTTGACCCCTGCAGAACCAGCTGCATCAATAATCGACTTTAGTTTCTTAAAAATAGCCTTCTTTTGATCCGAAAAGTGAGCAGTTGTTGGAAGGGCAATAGAATTCTGAATCAAACCAACCCTCACAATATGAGGTTCTCTTAATAGTTCTTTGTCAGCATGAAAGCAGAAAGCCTGTGAGAAATCAACTTTAAATAATCAGAACAGCCAGAAATACAGCAGAAATAACCAATAGAGTTTCTATCCTGAAGAAAGAAGCTGTGGTTGATTAATGAACAAATCTAAAACCATCTCATGTAACGAAGAAGAGCTAATAGATTCTGACAATGACTTAACAGACAAAAGCCCAACAAGAAAAGAAAGATTAGCAGTTCTCATATTCATTGTCCATATAGTGTGCTTGGTAGGAGTGAAAATAGGAGAGATGAATAGTGACAGTACACTTTAACATAATGTATGGCTGAATGCATCGTTATATTCGTTCCTTCCACTTTCACTCTTGCCAAGTACAACCTTCAGCCCTAGGATGAGGACTTTGCACGAGTATAAATAAAAAACCACTCATCCAGCTTAAGCAAATCGATTTCACTTCCTAGTTGTCTTAGTCCTCACTCTGAAGAAAAGTATAATTCACTTTGTAAAATGTTTTGAGATTGATAATAATAATTAAAAAAAAAAAGTGAAACTGATTTTAGTTCTCACTTATGCATGCCATAGAAGCATGTGTCAAAATTCTCAAATGTAAATTGCAGTCTCATTTTGCAGAGATGTCTCTAATAATTTAGGTGACAGAGGTAAACAAAATAAAATTGCATGCCATTAATTTTTTGTTAAACTAAGAGGCAAAACATGACTCTAGGAAGTTGCCTGCAAGCAAATGAATTCAACAATATTCTCTTCATGTTGTGATGTAAAAGCTTCATACCTGGAGGTCGAAACCATGTTCTGCAGAGAGAGCTGTGACAGACTCAGGAAGAGCAATTGTTTCAAGTGGTTTTCCACAGTTAAGCCCAGTAAGCAAACGGCTGACTTCCTGCAACATAGTACCATCACAGTAAGCCATGAGAAAAGAGGCCAATTTACTGTGTGATTGATGCAAGTACACATACAATCCATTTTCCAAGATACTTGAATGAAGCTTCAAAAGCAAGTATAAATCCAGCAAGTTAAATCATGAATCACCCAATTGTCCAAATTGATGCTGGAGTTATACCAGCAACCACAAATGTATATCTAAAATTAATGTGCTTGATTTTATCTACACGTGGAAAATCTCCTGCCAACAATTTAGAAAAAAAATTTCAAGAAGTTTAAGGGTGCGTTTGGTTTCAGAAATCAATTCTTAGTTTTCCAGAATTTTATGGAGTAAATACTGAATTTCGTAGTTTTCACAGTTTCCAGTATTAATCCTGTTTTCAGTTTTCATTTCCACCTTCCAGCATTTCCTTTATAAAATTATGAAAATAAAAAATTAAAAACGAAAACTGAAAAGCGTTTTGGGACGCACCCTAAGTCCTTCTTACAGTGGCTTTAGAAACAAGTGACAACACGTTCCGTAGATGTGTAAAAGCTTTGACCGATGACCACCTTTTTTGAAGATGAACTTGTTGCAGCAATATTTGAGAACCAAAACAAATCAGAAGCGGAAAGAACCGTTCAAACTAATAAACAAGTACAAAGAATCAAAGATCAGTTCACCGTGTCAATGTGAAATAGAAGTATTTTTCTCATGGTGAGATCCCTCGTGGAAGTTCCATACGGAAAGTTATAAAAAAAAAAAAAAGTCCACAATTCACGGACCCATGATGATGGTGATGACAGGGATAAATAAAAAACGTCCAACACGAAAAGTAAGTAAAGTGATGAGATGAGATGAATATAGAGATAGATACCTGGAAATGATGGGGTTTGAGATTGTCCTTGAGAAGACGGTGAATTGAGTCGTATCCACAGATAGAACCATCCCCAGAAGCAGAGGCCTTCAATTCTCGCTCCTTCACTTCTTCTCCGTTTTGGGTTCTCTCCATCTCTCTCACCTTCTTTCTGCAATCTCAATCAGCGTCAACCAGGGGAGATGGGTGAGATACTTTAGAATGTGAGTGGAACACTCTTCTTGTTCTTCTTCGATGTCATGTGAATTATATTATTCTTAAAACTTATGGATACGGATTTGTTTTCATTCGGAGCATGTGGTTGCCTTTGTTGTCCTTGCGTCTTGTTTCCAAATTGAATTGCTATTAATTAATCACCAATTCCACATTTTTATTTTTATAATATTTTATAATTTTTTTAACTTATTTAATTTATTTTTACAACTTTCTCTCATTCTCGATGTATCAAGAGTATTTTAAAAAATAAAAATTTTAGACACCAAAAATACTATTTTCTTTTTATATAGTATAGATTAATCAATGTTAAACCACTCACTCGTCCTGTCCTGTTATCTGATATGGTTGATGGATCCCCAATGCTAATGCATGATATGCTAAGAAATTATGACGGGCATCCGTATGAATTTAATTGAGTAATGGTGCCCGAAATTGTACATCCTCCTCACTTCACTTCTCAAAACTGACAACAACAAAAAAATCAGTTTAGTACGTAAAATTACAAAAAAAATTATTCAAATTAATCTTTCGATATTTCAAGTTGGTCTATACAAATATCAATATAGAGATTAATTTAAATTATTTTTTATTTTTTTAATGATTAAATTAATATTTTTTTAATTTCAGAAACTAAAGTAAAATATGCTTTTAATTTCATATGCCACAATAAATCTCTACTTGAATTTAAATTAAATAAACACTACTATCCAATCAAATATTTAATAGATTTAACTTCTATAGTAAGAAAATGGCAATCAAAGTTTCATAATAATACATAATTAGACAATTAAAAACACTTTTATACCATAAAAAGAAAAACCTTAAAGGTTTTTTATTTTTCTTATTGTGCATGAATTAAAGAAATCTTCATATATTAAATGAGGGGAAAAATTACTTTTCTTGGTGTTACGGATACTATAATGGCAAGGTTTGCACAACAGCTGATGATTAGTCAAACCCCGCCATTAGCGAGGTTTAAATGCTTAGGGAACGTGCGAGTTGAACATTGGTCTCAAGTTAGATGGGACATCACCAAACCTCAACATTGGTAACTTCATATTAAACAATTATTATTTTAGAAATTCTCATAATGTTATTTCAAAAAATAATATTTATTAATGAAATCGGTGAAATTTTATTTAAAAAAGTTATATTTTTTTATCGAGATTGGCTTCAAAATAAAAATTATAATCTTTATTTATGAAATATTGCCATTAATAAGATTTTACAATCGATATTCATGTAAATAACCAATCAACTCATTTCACTACAAATTTTGTGTGGAGTCCATATTGAGAAAGATGAGTCTAGTGTTAAGTAATCAGAAAACTATTTGGAATTTTGTATTCAGAAACTAAAGTAATACACACATGCATTTTCAGAAACTAAAATGAACCCATACTTGAATTTAAAGTAAATTGACACTTTATCCAATCAAATATTTAATAGAGATAACTTTTATAGTAACAAAATGAAAACCAAACTTACTTTGATGATAATATATAATTATATAATTTTTTAAAAAAAACTTTTATATGGTGAACAGGAAAATGTTAAACAATCAGAAGTTTATTTAGAATTTTGTATTTTTTTTTACCCATACATTACACGGGACTCTCAATAGACTAAATTAATATATACAATATTTTGAAATTGAGGACAACAATTGGCTTTCACGAAACACATGCCTAGCATTAATATTACCAACAGGAACCAATAGCTCTCTAATAGAGTTTACTAGAGCAATATGACTACGGGAATCCTTAACATCACATGCTTAATCAGAGACAAAACACTAACACAATCGACCTCTAAGATAACATTATGGAAGAACAAATTATGAGCCAAAAACAAATTACAAACCTCAATAGACTCTCCAAAGGCCTGTTGCAGTGATTGAGCAATGCCCAACGTTGACACTCCAAGCAGCCATGAATTTCCCTTCTTGATCTCTAGCAATTCCACTGTACCACGCAGTATCCAACCCACTAATAAAGGACCCATCAATGTTCATATTGATCCAATTTGGGAGTGGGGTTCCCGCTTTATAAGCTTTAATATTCTGACTGGGACTCTCTCCTTAGCTCCTTGGACAAAATCAAGATGAAAGGCATAATCCATAGATAACTCTGCCAAATTAAAAAAACAACGTGCATTACCAAGATTTCCAAAAATAAACTGACTTCTAGCATGCCAAAGTAACACAACGTTGATAAATTTTAATGAGATGAAATTAAATTGAATTTTTATGTTTAAAATGAGTCAGTAAATTTTATAGAATTCAATTTAATTTTTTGATTTGAAATAAATCTAAAAATGAATTAATTTAATTATTTTTACTATTTCATCCTTTATTAATATGTTAGGAATAAAATATTATATTTAAGTAAGATTATTTTAATATTTTTATTTGCTAGGATTCAATTCTCACACCATTATAGGTCTTATTTTAATTTCTTAGTTTTATTGAATTTCAATTTTTATGAGATTTCAATTCCTTCTTATAAGCTGTTTATAAAGTATAGAAATCAATTCAATATGTTAATAGAATTTAATTCTAAAACTTTTTAAATGCCCTGTAAATAATATTCAATGCCGAAAACTAACGACCACTTTAAAAGCTGTTAAACCATCTAACGCACTATTCTTCAACCAATCCAATCTAGCAAGTGAGACTGATAAAAGAATTCTTAATAAAAGTCTGATCAAAACTATTCTCGAAGCACATGGATCGTCGTCTCAGCACCTAAATCGCAATGTGCACACAAGTCTGAAGAACCAAAACCTCTTCTCAATCCAGCATGATCAGTCAACAAGGCATCATTCATAACTAAGCCACAAGAAGGCTTTAATTTTTTAATAAGCATATAATTTCCACGCATCTCTATAAACAAAATTAGTATTTTAAAAATCAGATTCGGAGCAGATTTCAAAGGCATATTAGAGAGTAAAAACTCCATCTATGTTAGAATACCAAACAATTTTATCCTGATCAACACGAGAAATTTTTGTATACTCCTATAACACATTGAATATGTTATGCACAAACACTCCTAATGTCAAGAGCATTATCAATGTTATTCGTCCCATGATTTGATACTCATTCATCTAACTTTTCCCAGTCCCAACAACCATTCAAAGAGGTATATCCCATGACAAAAAAAGAAAAGGTATATTAATGTAGTTTTTCATTTTGCCACTTATCATTATAATCTAGCAAAGCAAAATCCCAAAATTATGCGGCCCTGTAACCAATAATCCTTCCAAATCAAAATATTAGTATCCTTCCTGTTTCTCCAAATCAAATTTTTGCTTAAACTGAGCCTAAACTTTTCAAGATGGTGCCTACTCCCCTATAGTTGGTGGTCAATACCATTAGCTACAATTGAATTTAACCATATTTGTAAAATATGGTTAAATGAAATCAAATATGTGGCTAAACAACCACAGACACTATCATCTCACACTCTCCCTCCTCCTTCCCCCACCTCCGCCACCACCACCAACAACCTCCACCTAACATCATGGTTGGCATAGGACCCACCCCTCCTCCTACCCAACCCCCCAACAACGAGTGATAATGAAGAAGAGGTTATTGATTTTGCAAGGATTGGGTGCAGATCCACATGATCTACAGAAAGGAGTAGTGGCCTCTCTCTTTGCTCTCTTCCCACTCATTCACAAGACGAAGTGGTGCTCAAGCACATGGTGGCTGGCTAAGGGTGCTCAACCTGAAGGTGCACAGGAACATGACCAATGTGGCCACCGAGCAGAGATCTGACGATGAGCAGCACGTGACGCATTGATCAGCGACTGTGCTCGTGTAACGGTGGAGGTCTGGACGAACGTGGTAGAGTAGAGCAGAGATGATATAGTGGTTGCACAACTTGAAACACGAGCTCGTGGCACGCGACATCATGGTGGCTAAGGGCGGGACGAGCACAGGTTGAATGTGAAGGGCACAACGGCGACATTGTGCTCCTGACCCCACTTTGTAAGCTTCCATTAATGCCCAAATAGCATGAGAACTAATTGGATTTGGGCAAAATATTTCACTGATTGGGGTTTTATTTTGTCTTTATTCTTTGTATCTGTGGCCTTCTCAGCTCTACCTCTACACAGAAATAACAATGAAAGCAATCGTGGAGGGAGTGATAAAAAAAAAAGAAAGAAGTAGTGGCAATCAGTGAATAATTTTTTTCCTAGATGAAAAATTTTCCTTTATTTAAATTTGTCTCAATGAATTCATAGCGGTTGCTCTCCATGAACTTAATAGATTTAGTTTTTGGCAATCTTGTCTTCCTCTTACCACTTAATCCTAGGCAATCGATTAACAGGAATTTTGAATTATTGGGTTTCACCGAATAATAGCTATATTTTTTAAAAGTAGTTAAATATCAATTATACCATAGGCATTCACTCATTGCACATGAGAATCCCCTTCCAAAAATACCCCAGGCATTGGCAGCTTTTGTTCCTAAACAAAAAACTAATTTGTCTCGTTAGAAGGAACTCACCGAGCAAAATTCCATGCCACTGCCGTCATACGGAAGAAACTCTCACTCCCGTTAGTCGGCGCCATTTAAGGAAGAACAGGTTGACAGATTGAACATTTCTGTTGGCTTGGCTTACAGGATTAACGATCTCACCGCCAACTGGTGGTAAACCCCAACACTGCAACCGCCACGCGTCGCTTTTTCCACTCATTCCTATTGGCTGCTCAAAGAATCAAAGAATCCCGCTTCCATCAAGAAAACGCCCCAAAGCATCAACCAATCAAATTCCCCCCCTCAAAACACACACGCACAGATTTTTCCAAGAAAACCCAAAAGGAAAGAAAGAAAAACGATTCCCTTCATTTTCTCCGTCCGAGAAAGCTCGAGGAGGAAAAAAAAAGGATAGAAAAAATGGCCAGAAACGGCGACGCAGAGCAAGAGAACGTTCCCATAGCTCAATCGAGCTCTACCACCAGCACCACCACCACAAGACGACACAGAGCAGACCCTTTATTGGTTGTGTGCAGGGGCTTCAGCGTAGTGACCTGTTTGGCTGCCATTCTCTGCATCGCCGCCAATGTCCTCTCTGCTGTGCGTTCCTTCAAACACGGATCTGACGTACGACCCACTTTTCCTTCTCTCCCAAGTTTCATTCTTTTCGCCAATGGGTGTCCTCTTCCATAACGATGTTAACTGTTTTGTTGATGTGGGCTTTTGTTTTTGTTTTCAGATTTTCGATGGAATATTCCGGTGTTACGCGGTTTTCATAGCGTGTTTTGTGGTCCTGGCTGAAACTGAATGGAGTTTCTTCATCCGGTATTGGAAGGTTCGTTTTTCTTTGTTAGTTGTTGTGCAGTGGTGTTTAATCATGGCTTAATTGATTTGTGTGCTTGGTTAGGACTTCGGTTCATGATGATGATTGAATTTTTTTTTTTTTCGTGTGTGTGTATGTGTGGATTATTACGTACTCTTTAGTTTTTGTTGCTGCTGCCGATGGTGATATTGCTGTTTCCACAGTCTAATTGAATATTGTTATATTCCAATCAACCCTCTTTGCAGGTTTTGGAGTATTGGGCTGGCAGGGGTATGCTGCAGATCTTGTACGTGTTCTCACTTTTGTGACAATTGTGTTATGATGCCTCTTTATCACTACTTTCCATATTAGAAAGCCATCAGCTGGTACAAGTGATTAGTTGATAAATACTTGTTGGTTCAAACTGGGATGATATTTAATTTAATTTAATGGCGTTTTGTACTGGCCGTAGGGGGCCACTTACAATAAATGCTAGTATCTGTTGAGCTGCATCAATTAAATTATTTACTGTTATTAGTTTACATCATGATGCATAAACATATAATAGTAGTTTGGTTTCTGAATGGTGGTTTTATTTCTTCAGCGTTGCAGTCATGACAAGGGCTTTCCCTGACTATACTGGGGAGCGAAAGGAGCTTGTTCTTTTTCAAGGCATATCCAGCTATTTGCTTCTTGGCTGTGGCTTGATCTATGTTGTTTCGGTAAGATTGTTGTAGATAGAAAACTATTTAGTGAAAGAGTGTTTATATTACTTTGACTCTCTATGTGATGTATGCCATACTTCTTAGTAAGTTCCTAAAAATAGAAGAATGGTTTATAGGTAATACAAAATTAGTTGAATTTTTTAATTGCAAATTTATATCGTTTTCTTTCTGTTGACTTGGCAAAAGCATTATGGTGTGTTTGAATTTCCGTTAGGATAAGGTAGAATTGATTTTGAGCCCACAAGATTGATTCAACCAAATTTTTATATTGTTTGGATTTTAGACATCAGAATCAATTATGATCTCTAGCATTGATTCCCGGCGAAATGAAAATTTAAAGTAAATCACTTTATTTTAAAATCAATTCTAATTAAATCAATCTTGATCGAATCAGTTCTACCCGGAATCAATTTTACAAATGCAGAATCAAATACACTATTAGATGGTCAATATGGTGTTATCAGACTAAAGTGCAATATTGTAAAATGCATGACCTAAACATGTCGGTTTCTTTCTACTTTTCTGAAAATTGTTTTCATTCTAAAATTTTTTAGCTCGTATATTGTATTCTATTATCTATTGCCCAGCAGACTTTGTGTTTAATTTCAGGCCACTGATGATTGATCTTCCTTATTTAACCTTCTAATAGTATCTTCTGTGCTTGGGAATGAAAAGCATAGCTGACATAATTTTTGCCTTCATTTCATAATCATTTGAAGGGAGCCTTATGCATTGGTTTTCTAAAGCGTGCTCGACAGAAGCAGGAGATCTCAAGAGAGCAAGCAGCCAAGGATCTGGAGGTAAGCTGCTATGTTGAGATGTTTTGGCTTATTCTTGGATTGATTTCCATTTGCATGTCTATGATATTTGCCTTTCCCTACCCACAATGTAATGCACCAATTGCAACATGAAGTTTGATCTTGATAAAATGATTCCTGTTATCGCGAAGAAGTCATTCTGCCCTACTGGATAGATCTTGGATTTTCTTCTTTTATATGTCAATTCTTATATTGAAGATGGTTGCATATAATCACTGCTGAAATTGGTGCTTGACATTTTTAAATTCTGAAAGACCGTAAAAAGTTGACCAATGATTCTACTGCATTTGAAACTTGAAAGTAGTACTAGACTACTAGTTCAAATAAATTTTGTATCGGAGGCTTTCAACTTTGTTGTTAGATTCTTACGGTTAGATTGCGCTAGCACTGCTACTTTCCTTCTTGCGGGTTCCTTTCAAGTCCATCATCCTTAGTGTTCAATCTCAAGTGAGGAGAGTATCTGGATATTTTTTTTTCTCTTTGTAACTTTTTTTTATCTCCATTTAATCAAATATCATTTGTTACCAAGATTTTTTTTTCTTTTGCTGTATTGACTTGCTTTCATGGACATTTCCAGGATTTGGAACGGCGCAAAGAGGAACTTGAACAACTGCTTCTTGCAGAAAGGGTTTGAAACGTTGGAAATAAGTTGTGCTGAAACTGAGCCTTGGTGAAGATACAGCACTGCAAACCTGCAAATCTTTGGTTGTGTTACTGTTGTTGCTTACACAAGAATTGTTTTGTTCGTTATTGGATAGGTAAATATGTGTAAATATGTAAAGTGACATGTAAAATTTGTGTTTCAAGTTTTATTCTCAATTTTGAATCCAATTTAACTGACGTGTTGAATACATCATTGTTGGAAATATTTGGCCTCGACTTGAGACTACAATGTGAGCCATTCCTGCTTGCTGTTTTAGCATTTTGAGATTGTCATTCAACAAGATATACACATACATTCAACTTCCACATTAAAATGCTCAAAATATACTTTCTTTTTCCTTTTAGGAGTAATGGATGCAAAGTATCTTAATTCATCAAACAATGTGGTCCTGAATCAAATACACATTGAGAAATTTCAACTGGACATTCAATTCCGTGCATTTATCTTTGAAACTTGGAAGCATCTACCTTCTGAGAGTATTAATTGCGCCGTTTCTGCTTGTTCTTTGATGCATTCCAATTTTGTGAAAATTTTGTAAGCCCTTCTTTCAATGCTCCAAGGTTTACCCCATTTCTAACCAAAATGCTTGTTACTCCCATTTCTGACACCTGTATTGCCACCATAAATCATGTAACGTATTTATGATTATCCTTTCCTTGCACCCCAAGTAGAAGATCAAATTGACACAATTCTATATGATCCAATAGTAGGCATTCAGTTGGAAATTGAATGCTTAATTGAAAAAACAATGATAGATGATTAGAAGATACCCCTTGGATGTTGTTATTATCATCGTCAAAGAAGAGCATAGAGTTATAGGGGACACCAGTCCTTGAACGAATTCTCTGAAAATGTTCTGTTTTGTGTGTCCAAGTGTAAAATATTTCCTGAGCAATTGGAAACAAGGGTTGGATTTAGTGAACAACAAATTCATAATTCTATTTGCCTCTAATTACAAAATTGGTTACTCGAAACTCCCTTATCCCAAAACAAGAAGCCAAGAAGATAAAAGGCAAAGCAATGCACAAAACAAAACTAAAGAAGAAAGAAAAGAAAAAGGGGGTGCTAGAGCAACAGACCTGGGCAACAAACATTGAACTGATGCTGAGTTTGTGAAGGTACGTTCTGGCTATGTCAGGAGTTGGCGATTTAGACGCAACGGCAACATCAACCCCTTTGTCTTTGAGTGCATGCAAGATGCCTTTGGCATGAGGAGACAAAAAGGGTGTGTCACTCTTGGAGCGGCACTCACTGAAAGAAAGTTGCATGATGCTAAGATTACAAAAGAGTAATGCTACACAAAGTAGTGTGTGTGAAGCATAACAAGTAAGAAGAAACAAGTGTGGGAAGGGAAAATATATGATGTTTGATGTATGTATGTAGGTAGCAAGCAAGCCTATATACCAGTAGAAAGGCCAGAGAGTGTAATCGAGATCGAAAACAACGAGCCTTGGTAGGACTTGAAACCCTCCCATCAGTTGCGCTGCCTCCACCTTCACCTTCTCAATGTCCCCCATCTCTCCGATTGGATTGGCTAAGATGATGGATACTTGGAGGAAGATGCACCATATATAATATCAATACTAATATCTTGTCTCATTAGCATAGTTTTTCTACTAGCATTACTATTATAACATTGAAAAGTGGGTATTCATCCGTTCTATTACCTTTAAATGTAATAGATGAGTGGAAAAAATTGGAATTATTATTATATTCAATATATTGGACACTCACTCTTGAGTGTTGGAATAACATTTTATTTTTTTCCACCTTGACATTTCACTATTTTGTTTTTTACAACTGCACCATGTATATCAATAGATTCAATACTATTATCTTACGAAGCACAAACATTGACACGAATACGAACACGAAAACACACTAAACCCAAAAAATTACAGGACACAGACACAGCATATATATATATATATAATTTTTTATTTTGTTTTTTATTTGAATTTCTTTTTATTGTGTTTGTATAATTTTTTATCTAATTAGTTCTTCTTTTTATTTTTCTATAATCAATTGAAGAATTTTTAAACTAAAATGATCCAATAGCACAGATCCAACTAAATAACTAGGGTTAATTTTGGGCTTATGTTAGTATTAAAATTTAAAAAAAAAATAACGAAACCAACTCAGGTGTGTCTGTGGGGTGTCCAAGCCGCGTTCACAGTGAATTAAAACAGTGTTCAGCCATATTTGATGTGTATCCGATCTCAATAAATTGTATTTTTAATTGGATGCATATGGACACGTGTCCAATATGTGTCGTGTGAATGTCAGATACTGACACGTGTTCAATACACGAACATACCACCAAGTTGGTGTTCCCAGACATCTTAGCTATTACCTATCTTTTTCCTAACATGTATCATCCTATTGAACAGAGTCATGTTTAAGTATTTGAGGTGTCATAAGAGCATAACTCTCCAATACTAATATGTTTATAGCCAAAGCTTGAATTTTAGATCACTAATTAAGGAGAATGAATATATATCACTCCAATATGAAAACAATAATTTTTTTTTTCGCTGCTTGAAAAGCAATAATGTTTGAGACAACTTTATCTTATAATAAATTAATTAAATTCAAAACAGATCAATTAGATTCTAATAAACTTAAGACATTTAAAAAATATTTTATGCACGCTTTCAATTTTGTTTCGTATATGTCATAAAAAAAAATTCTTCCATACAAATTGACAAATTATGAATTGTGTGTTTTTCTTTTTATTTTATCATAGGTTTATTATGGATATAGAATCTATGAATTGTGTTACTATAAATCTATAAATTGAATTTACTATGAAGATATATATGTGACAATACATCTTTTATAATTAAATTATACAAATAAATATATAGCTATATTTCACTATAACCTTTGAACAGTAAATATATTGTCAAATGAACCTGAATTTACATTAACATAATGTGTGTAATACTATGAAAAAAAATTAAACCCTTCTTGATTCCTTATATATTACTTTTTTCCTACTGATTATTTTGTTTCAGTATATTGCAAAACGAATTTGAAAGCTTTTGCTGAAAAGTTTCTATCATGTACAATATATATATATATATATATATATATATATATATATATATATATATATATGTTTAATTTATCTACTACACCATTACTTTAAACATTACATTTTTCCCCTTTTCCCCCTAAAATACCAAAAGACATTTACACATTTGAATGGTTTATACTTTTAAAATTTATTTCTGTATATGAAAAAGATCAAATTCAAAAATGTTGGGAGGTGAATTATTATTATTATTATTATTATTATTAAAATTTAATTTATTTCTATATATGATGCATTAAAGGTGCAAAATGTTCGTTTAATGGCATCTTATAAATAAATTTGGCTCTTACACTATCATTTCAAAAGTAATGCATAAAAAAAGGACTTGATTAAATAAGAACATGAAAAAAAAATTACATTTAAAAAAATTAAATCCTTGTTATTATTAGAGTTATTTATTTAGAAATTATTAAATTAGGAACCCTGGTTGCTGGTCCTGTTGCCTGGTGGTGGATGTTATTCTTACCCAATCGCGCTACCGCCGCTGGGTTGTCGACTTCCTTCACGTCACCGCCGTCGTCTTCGTCTTCTCTTCTTCTTCTTCTTCTCTTTAAACAAACAAACAAGGTAACTCTCTCTATTCATTTCTTCTTCTCATTCAATTCTGCAACCTTCTAATATCTGCTTGTGTATCATTAACTGCATTCTGGCTTCACATTAGGAAAAGAGAGAAAAAAAAAAGTGGAAACAGCTCATTACATCTCATAATCCGTTTTCATATTACATGCCCATTATTTCGGGCTGCGCGTTTGTTTCAGATTAAAAAGAAAAAAAGAAAAATTGATTATGAAGCTTAAATTTTATATATAATTAAAAAAAATTGAAAACTGATTTTTTTTTTCTTTCAAAAACTACTCTTTCTGATTTCTATATAGTAGCTGAAAACTATTTTTTTTTTAAATTGAGATTCTGATTATTTTTTAAAAATTATATAAATATATGAAAAATGATTTTTTTTTTGGGGTAAAATAATAGATGCCAAGGTAAAAAAGCTCATCCAAACCGACGCACCATTAGTATATGTCTAATACTCACAGTCAGGGAATTTGAGAGTTCTGACAGCCAATTACTTCCCACTTGATAATATTATCAGTGAAACTCATGCAGTTAACAATGTATCACACCTTGAAGTTTAACTCTTGTTGAATTTTGGTTTGGTGAATGATGCGTCATGTGAGGCACTGAATATCACTTCTCAATTAAGGATTTGAACTTGTGCAGATCAGGAGAAGCCTGAGGGCTATAATACACAAAATTGAAGAGTTGTAGAGCTGGTTTGCAATTTCTGTGTTTATTTAGTTCATGGCTTGTCAAGTGGGATCTATGAATGTGCAGTGGAGGTTATCATCAATTACAGAGGATGGATACACAGAAAAATCATGCATGGCTCTTGCGAATTCTAGAGTACACTGCTGTTGCTGTGAGCCGAGTTTTAGTGGCTTACCTCTAAAATTTGGCATGAACTCAGCACCATTTCAGCAGAGCTGGTAAAATTTGAACCAATTTCAACATGTTTTTGCTTTCAGTAGTCCAAAATCATGGTGAATTTTGTTATTTTATTTGTTGGCCCTCTCCCAAGCTAATGCACATATTTTTCTTATTGGTTTCTTTCCCCATAAAATGTTCTTCTGTTGCATAATAATGGTTTCTAGAAAGATGCACCACTTCACAAGTCTAATTGATGGCATTGTTTCAATTGCCTGGGGTTTTTTTGGGTGTTTTCTAATCTTACTACTTGTGAAATAAAATGATTATCTGTGTCTCCATGCAATATTGATTGTCTTTCAATTTCTTGATACAGTTTCGTGGGAAGAAGAGCTGGGTGGAAAATAGCTTTTGCCTTGAACACAGATGGAGTGTCTGGTGATGGTGGGGGTGATCAACAAAGCATCAATGATTCTAGTTCCAGTTTTGGCGGTACCCGATTGGGCAGGATACTGACTGCAGGCGGCAGACAACTTCTAGAGAAGCTCAACTCTGCTAGAAAGAACGTCCCTATGAAAATATTCCTGCTTCTTTTCGGTTTCTACACAGCAAATGCACTGGCTACAATCCTTGGGCAAACTGGTGATTGGGATGTTCTGGTTGCTGGTGTTGTGGTGGCTGCAATTGAGGGGATTGGTATGCTAATGTATAGAAAGCCACCTACTGTGAGGACTGGGAGGTTTCAGTCTTTTCTGATGATGGTGAACTACTGGAAAGCTGGCATATGTTTGGGCCTCTTTGTGGATGCTTTTAAGTTAGGCAGCTAAGGACCCCAAAAGCCAATCCCATTTAGTTGTATCATCACCCTTATGCAATATCTTCCCATTTACTTCATAAACTCTGGTAAGCCATAAGTTTGGCATTATTATTCTTCTTTTGCTGCCGTAGTTCTACAGTAATAGTGTACATGCATTGGAATTGTAATGTATATGGAATTAAGAATTGAATAGAATACATATGATGATTGTTTAATGACTTTGTGGTTTTGTTCACAGTTCATGTCAGGGAGAAAGGTGATTGTTGACTTTCTAGTATCATAGTTATCACATTATGTAATCGTACAATTTTTAGAGCAAAGTTATTGGTCAATAAAGTTAAACTCTTACTGTCAATTTTCAACGAATAAGGGGCCAAATGAATCTTACAAAAGATCACAATTTTGAAAGACTCAGTTTGAGCTTTGAAGGAAAAATCTATATGGATTAGATGATCTAGCTTTGATGCTTTCAGTGTATCCCTAGTTTGCTTGAAAGGAAAATTTTTATTGTTCAAGCACGATCACATCTTTACAATGATCTTGCTATATATCACAAAAATCACAAAGGAAAACAGATTTAATGATGAAGGGAAAATTATCACGACTATCACCTTTACTAATAAACTGCTTGGTTGAGTTAAAATAATGCAATCATATATGCGACATATTACGTTGAGCAAAGGGTATAAGTGCGTGTGTTTTTCTCTTCGCATTGGAATATCTAAAAGACAAACTTATCGAAATAAAAAGAAAAATGGAGCTTTCTTTCTAGTACTTGGGCATGTGTATATAAATCCAATCAATTTCATTCTTCGGCGGCAGCACTTGCAGCACTCAGATCCACAGAAAGGTCAAGATCCTGAAACAAAGAACAAAAAGGTGCTTAAAATAAATCGAAAAAAAAATCCAGAGCCACTGCGTGTTTGATAAGATATCATTGACCAAAAGAACGTAAATGCGGAAGTGTTAAAACTAAAAATAGACCAGTTAATTTGTTTCCACATTCCTTTTGCTTGCTTACTGTAATGGTTCATTCTGACTTCAGAATGTCATCAAACTGAATAGTTATCATCGTAATTGCGATGAAATATCTAATTTCAGTAGTACATTAACTTTCTTTTACGAAGAAAAAAAAAAGTAGTTACCTTTCCAGTGATCTTGCTGTACATCTCAATCACATCTGTTACTGTGGTCTCAAAGTGTGTGGTAGCATCATAGCTCTGCAATGATTCAATGTCAGGTTAGTACAACTGATTTTCCAAGGAAAGAGATTCCATTGTGCAGGTTGAATAAGAAGAATGATAAGAGGAAATCAGAGACAAAAGCATGGCATAAATGTTCAAAGACTAATAGGTAGCTCTTTTATTGCTATTATTTTCAAGTTATGAGACTAAAATAATATGAGATGTTGATTAGTTCATTTAAACCATTCGGGTTTTTGATTCTCTCTTTCCTCCGGCACATATCCAGGCACTATTTATCAGTGATAGACTCAAACTTTCCATCAGCTAAACAAGACAAGCAACTTTGTGATGTATTGGTATGCCTTTGCCCTAAATAAATCATTGTGGCCTGCCACAAAGGTTAAGAAATAAAGGCAAATAAAAAAGGAAAAGAAAATATTCTTATGAAGATTCTGCTTAGTACTTACCTTAGAGATGAAACAACTGTCAGCGTTATGATCATTGGTGGGTTCATATCTGTCGTAAATGTCATAGAATATCTCATCTACAGGTCCAAGAAGGTCAATACCGGGCTTCAGCTCCACCTCAGGTTGGTCAGTCTCTGCTTCTGTTGTAACAAAAGCAATAAATTTTCCTTTGGGGGCTACGTTGTGAGCATAAGAGCAGCAGAAGAGATACCTGCAACAACAAGGGCAATCAGGAAACAGAACCTACAAAGTTGGGAGTAGGAACATTCACAAGTAAAAGTCCATTTTTTACTCGTTCAATTTTCTATTTTGTATGTAGTAAGTAAAAACAAAAGGAACCTAGTTAATGGAAAATATCATGCATGGTTAACCACTAAGTCTTCACTATTACAAATACTAGCATTATGTAATTACAAATGCCTAGAGCCATGTATGTAGGGTACGGTAAGTATGGTCCTACTAGGATTTCAACCCTCTTCTTTTCCTCAAGGACCTGAATATGACCTTTTTTTTGGAGAGAAAAACTACTCTCTGCAGGTGAACCCCTCATTTGAAATGGTAGTTCCCTAGGGACTTGCTTATGTGGTTTTCTCTTTACATTTGTATTTAGTAAATATGAAACCACTGTAGTAGATAAAGGCAAACTTACATATCTGATTTACGACCAAGTTGCTTCTGTGGCAGAATGACTTGTGCTGAGTGAGAATCATTTGTGTCTGGAATAGGATGGCTCATAAAACACATTGCACGTGCAACTTTTCCAACATTTCGAACCTGTTGGATCAATTAAATTGTGTCAGATGAAGATCACGCCAAAGCATGCATGACTGGTGCTGCAGTTTATATAGACATCTATGCAAACTAACATTTCCAATAATTTGTAAGTTGAGATTTTAGAGGGGAGGAAAGGGGAAGGAATGATTTGTAGTATAACTTTACACTACAAACCCTTCCTTCTCCTCCAATTCCCTCCAAAATTCCAACTCACAAACATACCCTAAGTAAAATGCTTGAGAGATTTAGTTCATAGTCCTACTCCTTTTACTCTTGGAAATCTGATAGATTACCTTATCAGGCAGATATGATGGATCACACACAACTTTCTTGCATTTGGCTGTTTCTCCTTCTGAGGTCACACCAATGGCTTTCCCGTCACCATCAAACTCTACCTGTGTAGCAGAAAGGAAAAAAAAAAGTGCATAGAAATATAGATAGCCAGGAACTTGGAGTAACTACAGATATCTAATTGATTCTTCTGTTTATCAGGAACTTGTGAGCCAGAAAATAAATGAACTGCTATAAAATAGCTCCAAATGAAACTATTAGAGAAACAAAATCAAAGTTCAATTTAGTTCTCTTGATACAAGCTTTCCTACCAGGGGTTATAGTAGTCAATATGATTTTGCTGAATATAAAATTATGGCCACAGACTTACCTTGCATTCTGGCTTGTTGAGCATGTAAGTTCCACCATACACAGCACTCAAGCGTGCAAATGCCTACCGGCCATCGAAGGAACCAATGTTAGTTCCCGAAGTATAGTGAATTTAAAAGGGAAAAGGGGAGAGAGATGTGAAGAACCTGAGGCAACTCTCCAAGTCCATATAGTGGATATATGTAAGGTGAACCCCCTTGAAAACGTGCTAGGGACTCGGCATAAAGCTACACATAACAGACAACAAATTACATGCTTAGAAGGTTTACAAAGTGACTCTGTCTGCAAAAT
Organism: Dalbergia cochinchinensis; assembly: GCA_031216125.1. NCBI lineage: Eukaryota > Viridiplantae > Streptophyta > Magnoliopsida > Fabales > Fabaceae > Dalbergia > Dalbergia cochinchinensis. The sequence goes on from CM062370.1 coordinate 44,807,245, forward strand.
ATCAAAGTAATCACTGAAATCTATGACACAAAAATGCCCCTGAAGGAGAAATAGAGGACGCCTAACAAATCATAGTGATAGATATCATTTAGTAATTTCACACCGTTCTTCAAATTGACAGTTGTACCCATTTATGTCATTGACCACACGGTCCAGAGTCCAGAAACAGGATAATGGCATATACATCAACATTTGCTATGCTAAATTCTAGCATATAGTAAACACTTTACATTTATCTAGTTTTCCTTGTACCAATGGTATTGGTATTGTCATTACAGGATGATGCATTAAGGATTTAGTTTCTGGTACTAACAAACAGCCCTTTATTGTAGTCTTTAGGACGCTGCTATGTTAATTACCAAGACAAAGTGTATTAAATCAATACCATGATAACACCAACACATACAAACTGAAATTTGTATGATACAGATGTAGGTAGGAGACAGAAGATTCTTGATGCAACTGTATTCTTTCTCATGCGTTTATAGAGACTGAAAAAAACGACAAGCCATGTAACTTCTAAGAATTTTAAGTCCTTCAGGAATGTGAATTGTATGCACATGATGTTACATAAAGTAGAAAAAATGGAAAATCACTGATTGCCTATTTCATAGTCTACAAGATACATATACCCATGATACATCTTTTTCACATATTGACACCCATTTTAGGTTAGTTATTGTCTTCTAGTTCTATACTCAGCTGGTATATGATAAAGTTCTATCCGTATGAGTCCTTCCGCATTGTATTACCGTACCAAATCTTAATGAGGATAATGTGCAAATTAATACCTTTACTCTCTCTACAAAGCCCTTGGCTGGCTCATCCAAGTAATTATCATCAAGATGAAGTGCCAAAGCGTGACCAATAAAATCAATTGTATCATCCTCCAACCCATATTTCCTACATTTGGAGAACCCAAGAAAAATGTGGAAAAGTAGTTTGAGAAAGAGAATTAAAGTGGCATGAAATAATTTCTAATAACAGTTCACCAGAGCGCCAACTACTGTAAAATCTGAGAGTGTCATACACTTAATGAAATGAATACAAGGTATAGATTGTAAAGCACAATTTGTCTTGATACTGTTTCATCTAAGTTTATCCTGCATGGTTCCACTGTTGTGCTCTAGTGATGGCAAACTGAACTGTCTAAACTCTAAAGGTTCTAGCTAGTTCTTGATGAAACAAAGATTCTTAGATATGGTGATCAAGTTTTCAATATGATGATAAAACTCTATAAAAAGAAATATGGTATTCTTTTTATTCGTTTACAGTGATTATTTGCATTGTGCTATGATCATATTAAGGGAGAAAAAGCTTTTTTTTTAAAAAAAAAAAAAGAGGAAAGTTTTGAAGCCAGATTTAAAGGGGTGTAATATCAAGTTAAAAATATAGTGTCAAAATTCACTGAATATTTTGGATTCAAAAGTAAAGAAAGGAAGTAGATAGATGCATACGATATCAGCTGCCTTGCTGTAACTTGGTTCAAATCTAGTCCTTCGTGAGATTTGGGATCATTTGCTTCATAATCCTGGACATAAATGAAGAACTTTCTAGCACGGCGCTTCTCAAACAGTCCCATTAAAGGTGATTTCAGTGCTTCTACGTCTGTTGCTGGAACTTTGTAAATCTATTAAAAAATCAATTTAAGAAATTCTGTCATAAGATTTTTGTCAACACTCGACACGCAAGAAGTTTTATGGAAGGTAAAGATTGCAGCATGAAAAGTACAAATTAAAGAAAGTAAAGAACAGGTGAATATGTTGCTCACCTTCCCCTTATTATACACAAAACTTCCATCTACAGCTTTGAAGTTTAAATACTTTGTAACATCTGTGTGGATGAGAACTCTGACCAAAGCTCCATTGGCCATCATAAACTGCCAAAATACAGATGAGAAGTTGGTTTTTGTCATCAATGAATAAAATTGGGAAACATAAAAGCAGCAAGTGTCCACTTGTACATGATGGAAAGTATCAAGAAAAGGAGAGAAAAATAGAACTCATCTCATGCATGGAAGAGAACTTGAAGCAAACTGCAGTGTTCTTTCACATTATAGATTGTTTTACAAAACAGTTCTATAATCAAACAGAAACAAAGAGAAGAAGAAAGAAGCACAGCACTCATGAATGCCTCAACACTTCTAACAGCAAATGGAGGAACAATATAAATAAATTATAATATACATTTTTCTAATGATCTATATAGGTCATGCATGGCGTAAGATAGCAATTACCTTGGGTATCATATCAACATTGAATTCCCTGCTGGAGCCCAAGTTCTCTGGCGCCTTGTCATCTCCCCTAAATCGCTTCCATAGCTATACAACAAAAAATGACTAATTTTAAAAGAAAACAATTATGCTGCTATTACAAATCTGCATCAGAGGAGAGTGACCTGTGTAAGATTAAGAGATGTAGATGCCCCTCCATAGTAGTCATTTCTGTCCATATGCAACACCTGATTCAAGTGGATAGGAATAATTAACTGAATAAAGGACTAAGACCACATAACCATGCATATGTACACGAAGCACCAAGACTATGATAATTAATTGCCATATGCATACGAGCACTCTGTCACTAAACATCTTGAAATACACCCACACCCACCCAAAAAAAAAAAAAACTGTTCATTTAGTAAATAAATAGTAGCAGTTCTATCAATATGCATGGTTGTTGACAAAAAAAAAAGGCAAAATGCACTTTTGTCCATAGAAATAATGTAAGAGAAACCAGTATCAACAAGGGAACAACGACAGGAAAAGGGGGAGATATGATTTGTTTCATTTTTAACTAACTTGACTACAAAAATGCTGGAATTGGAGTTGAAAATTTTCTGATCAGTTATTGTGCAATTTAAAGAGTTTTGGGGTCTTCTCCCAGCTTTCTTTGCTGTAATATATTTACCTATGGAAAGGTGGTGCATGTATATCTTTGTTCGAGTTTTTTTTTTCCCCACAAATGGGTGCAATGTTAATGTTCAAAATTGAGAAATGGAAGATGACCTATTTATCAGATAAGGTCAAGGTTAAGACATTTTTAAGGTGCAAAGCAAACTATCGTAAGCATGCATCGTTATTGGAGTAAAGTAGAACTGTCCTAAGCAAGTAAACTGACCTAATTAGAGGAATTACCGATAAGCATATCCTGCCTGTAAATGTGTTATAGAATTTCTCTTCACATCTGAACTTTTTATCATGTTCCTTAAATTTATGTGAAGTGTGAAAAAGGAAGGTAAAATTTTTTCAATAAATTCATTTTCTTAATAATTTCTTCTTCTTTTATCTATATATATATATATATATATATATATATATATTTCTACATTTTCTTTGCCAGAACAAATAAATTAGCATTCTCCTGAAACAAAATTCATGTAAGAAAAGCTCCTAGCATTTGGAAAGCTTTATTCTGGAAATAAGTTGTTCCAGCTCGAGTCAAATCAGTTAGAATTTACCACCGTATTTATTCCAACTTTTCTTAGATGTTATCCATCCTAACATTGCTTCTTTCGTAATGAAGCTTTAACATTAAAAATAAACAAGAAAAAAAAAATAAAAGCGACAATTGAATTTTTGTTAAAGAGAGAACAATGGAGAGTGAGAGAGAAGAGGTATATATTACTTTGAGGCCATCAACAGATAGAAGGCCACTGAGGATGCATTCCTTGAGACCAGTGCCTAGCACAATCACATCATATTCTTCATCCATTGCAGAATGAGTTTTCACAGAGAATAAAATGAAAGAGATTGAAATGCAGAGACAAAAATGATTTGAAAGAGAAAAAAAAAAGAGTGAGTTTTGGATGAGCGAGGGACAAGGGAAGCTTGTTGTTTATGTTTTTGTTTGTGTGAGAGAGATCTGAAGCAGAACAGGTCTTTAGCGGCAAAGTAACGAGAATAACGCTCCCCAAAATAACTCTGGTCATTATGCACACACGTGTTTGTGCTTTTAACGAACCCAACTTGATTTTTTTTCCAAACTGGAATTAAGGAACCAAACTTACATGCATTTGAATTGACTATACGAAATATATGATTTTTATTTTTCAAAAATGGAACGTGTGCCTTTAAAAGATAAATTAAATAATAATAAAAATAATATTCATTGTTTATTTTAAATGATGATAGAATATTCATTCTTTTTAATTAAGATATTAGTATCTACTTTTTTTTTCAGTTAATAGTATTCTTTTTACTTTTTTTGTAAATTTATTTTGTGCTAAAAATTGTTCATGCAGTTTCAAATTGAGAGTGATGATTAGGTAAAACTCTCTCAAAGTGAAAACTTTAATACTCAAAACTTAACGTTGTAGATAAGGTTTTGTCTATAGCATGCTAGGTGAATTATAGTGTATGAGATATCAGTTATTTAATCACATTTGTAAAATTTGGCTAAACATTAAAAAGTGTAACTAAATATATGTCAATTTAGTCACACTTTATAAATATGGTTAAATCCATCTTGTATGATACCCAAGAATGTACCATAGCCTTTACCTGTAGGTAAAACTCGTTTAGGATAACAATATTACTATTGCAGTCGACCACACTTGAGCTTTTATTTTTTATCTAACATAAACTTTTTGTTATCGGAATCGAAAATAATTTAATTGTACTCCTTATTAACTCGATTGAATTCTACCGTAGTTGGCATGTTTAGTTATTATTACATTCACTAACAACAGGTTCCTGTGCTTCCTCCAGAATCAATTCCTTGCAACGGTTCTAGACATTATTCTTCCGTATATTTTTCTTTATACTTAGTAGATTTTGTGTTTTGATTGCGATTTTATTCCAATGGTTTGTAACAAAATAGCATATCAAACACTGGCATTATTGCTATAAGGACTTGAATTTCAAAAGTGTAGAGACCTATTTAGAACTGAATTTTAATCCACTGACTTTTACATTATATTAATAAATACGATTAATTTTCATCACAATATAAAATAGCTTTACATTACATGAAAATTAAAACACTTTAAAAGTTGGGTAAAAGGCATATTAATTTACATCATACTTAAACCTTAATTTTATTCAACAAAATTGAATTGGTTATGACTTGAGTGAAACTGAAAGGAAGTGAATCAATGCGCCTTCCGTCCTCTAAACATTTTTGTTCTAAGGTAACCTGTAGGACAGAGAGAAACGTAATCCACAATTAATCTTCACACACACACACACACACAGACATAAGTCTTGATAGACATACACATTCTAATAACTTTTATCATTTAAACTATTCAAATTTAAAGTGCAAATATATCAAATTTCATACAATTTAAAAATAATTTGATATTTTATCATGTCACTTCATTTTAACAGATAATATTTATTGAAAATACTAGTAAATATCAAGTATTAGAATACATGTCTATTGTTATCTGATTTTTTTAAAATTTAATGTGTTTGATTATCACTATAATATCACATAATTCAATAGTCAGATCAATTAAATTTAATTTCTATCAAGAGATATTGAAGGGTATAAGTGTACAAGACTTAAACCTAGTGTAAACAAATCTCCACTCATAATATATTAAAAATGAATAGTTGCAAATTTTTAGTTTATATAATTAAATGTAAAATATAAACTATGAGGATACATTTACAAAAATTATTATATTTTACAATACCGAATGTAATTTTTTTGAAAAAAAAAAAAAGAAAACATCAGTAGCCCATTTAAAATCTGTTCAATTAACTCTCTACTTGAACTAATTTTATACCTAACAAATTTGTAATATCAATTTTCTCAAAAAAAAAAAATCCGTTATATCTAACTATATATAATGAAAGTGAATTTGGAACATGATCTAAGATGTGCATGCTAAAAGTCTTCTGACCGTATATATATATATACACATCATATAATTTGTTTCCCTTTATTTGGATACTTGAAATCCTATTGAGTCATCTTGATTAAGTAAATTTTAAAATATAAAAAAAATGTAATAGTTAAGAATAGGGATTCATTTTCATACAGTCGTATTAGTTGACTCTCATCCACACAGGATTTGAAAAGCCATAGAAAATTCTAATAAAATTACACTTGAAAACACTTTTAGCATCAAAATTAAACTTTAAAACCAACCTGGGATTCCATAAAAATCTCTCATTTCATTATCGTCAGTCGTCATAATGAAAAACTCTTGAATATGAGATTTACTGAATTTTTCCTTTCCTCACTTTTCTGTTTCTGCTCCACAATTCCATCCAAAGTTCCGAACATAAATTAGACTTACCCCAGCTTCAGAGATGTGTCGGTGTCTCTACCACGCTGCTCTTCTGGGAGACAAGATGAACTGCGGACAATGGATTCCGATGAATGCCTTTGCCCATGCGTAAGGCTTGATATCTAAAATTTTAACGAACTCCATTATTTCACACAGAATTCTATACAGATATCAACCAATTAAGCAAGGGTTTGAAAAAGCCTTTCTCACCTGGTTCAATTTATGGTTCTCTGCCATCAGTTCTACTCCCTGCATGACCAATATAATCAAATAGAACTTAAAGGGTGTTAAGCTCAAAAGAATGCAACACCAGGATGGATATTCTAAAGAAAAAATGTTATTCAGACTATCACAGATGAGTGCACTACGTCGACTCACACCCTATCCACTACTGGATGGAATGTGAGTTGACACGATATCCCACACATATTAAGTACAAATAATATAATTTTATTCTAAAAGAAAAGACCTCTCATTTGGGTCTTATAATTTTAATATCTCTCTTATACAAACTATCGATGCCACCCACTGAAAGGAAAAATAACTTATTCGTACTTTATAAATGCATCAAAATGAAATTATCGGAGAAGATGCCTTGTCCAATTTTAAACCAGAGGACCATTTTTGTAAATTTTGAAGTATTTAATTAAAGAGTGCCAAATTTTTCAATATATACAGTTAGTTTAATTATTGGATAAATTACTATATTTTCACTTTGATACCTATATTTTAAGCAGCAGCTTCTTTTACAGTCATCAACGCGGAAAAAAAAAAAGAGGAGCAGCAGCTTTTTACTAGATTCAATCTATCTCAGTTCTCATGATCTACAGCGCTCTTAAATAGCTATTAGAAATTTGGTAGAGGCATATTTACTAACGATTCCTTTTCACAAAAATTAAGAGTAATTATAAATCTTTCGGGGTCCAGAAATTTGGTTTAAGACTGTTCAATCCTATTATAGGATTATCTAAAATGACAAGCTTATTGGAACTTTTCCATGGCTGCAATTAATTGTGGGATTTTGTTTGTTAAAAACGGGTTGATTATATGATCTAAACTTTAGATATGTACGAGTACGAGGAGTTACTATCATTAATGATCCATCAATTATCAGCTAAAGACACCCTATGTTAGGTTAGTAGGTGACATAATGTAGACCATATACTAACATTTGTTAGTGTTTTATGGTAACTAAACTGGAAGTAATTCCTTCAGCTATTGGTCAATTTCAAAATTCCTTTAGCAACTTTCAAACCCAACAACTTGACTCGTTAAGTTTATAATTGTGAACTAATTTTCACCAAAAAAATAATTGTGAATTAATTCTTTGTGGCTAATATAGCAAAACATCTCTAAATGTTAGTTTGACTTGAAAGCTATATATGTTTTAAAAATTGAGCCGCAATTTGAAATGACAAAGCTTATATATTATTTATGTTTCCATTGGTTCATTCAGTCAAGATTGCTGTTAAACCGCCATTAAACCGTGCTTAAACCGAAAAATGCTTGAACCAAAAAATATAAATGGTCCACAATTCAAATGGTTTAACCGAGGAGTTCAGTCCATTTAATTTTTGAACATTAGTTGAAAGAGTAAAGTTATTAAGTTTTTTGGTCCACATGGTTAAACTGATATTAGCATATATAATTATTAAACAAGGAAAGTATTAAATATTTTATATTTTCAAAATAATAATTACATTTCTTTTTTCAGTATTATTTTTTAGGTTATATTTGGTTGCAAAATAATAAAAATGATTTTTTTTAAGATATAAGATCCTTGCCTCCATATCTCATCCATAAAATTTTCTTTCTATTTTTATTTCCCAATCAAATACACCATTAATAAAATGATTATTAGGGGAATGCTTTATGCCCTTTCATATTTGAGTGTTTTGTTTGGAGGGAACTTCATGCTCTTCATATTCGAGTTTGTGATGTATTTCTGGATTATATGTTTTGGGGGCCTTGTGTTTTTCAGCTCAATATTGTGCCTGCCCCTTTGACTAATTTTTGTCTTGTGATTATTTGTTTAGGTGCTTTGAGATTTGTCATTTCCTTTGTCTTGTGTCATTTTCTTGAGATCTTTTATGTACTCCTTTGTTACTCACCTTAAGAATCTAGCACTTTATAACTACAATATATATATATATATATATATATATATATATATATATATATATATATATATATAAAGAAATAAATACATAAAGAAATGTTATTATTTGATCACATTTGAGATTAGGCCACCTCTATAAGAAAAATGGCTCTCAAGTTGCTATATCTTTCACCCCTTTTTTTGTTTCTTTTCAATCCTAAGGATATGTTTGGTTGTGGAATAAAAGTAAGGGTAAAATTTATCTAAATAAATTTTATGTATAAAATTATATATGACACTAATTTAGAAAATTTTTATCCATATTTTTACTTCCTAACTAAACACACCTGATAGTACTGTAGAGTAAATACGAAGATGGACAAGAATGGAATTCTAAGGAAAAAAAAAAACATTTATCTTCAACAATTTAGCTGTAGTGTTTTTGTCATTCAAATAACGCCTGTATTCTCATAGACTTATGTTAGAAAGCAAACTGTCAGAACTACGGGATTGCTCTCATAAACCAATTGGATGAACATTAATTTATATAGATTATAATAGTAACAAACACATCGGATTTGATATGTATAAGTTAGTTTGGTTTTGCTTCTCCTTTTATTTTTTGGGTGTATAGTTTGGTTTAGCTTTTACCTTTCTCTTGAGGGTGCTCATCTCTTGCACAAGTTTTTCATCCTGTAACACAAATCAATATAATATCCAATGTCGTCAGAAGCATGCATGACCTAGCCATGTAATATAATTGATCACATATATGGAGAATGCTGCAGTTGCATGTGTATGTTAGGTTCTGGATGTAATCCCTTGTGGGATATATATGCAGCACTAATACACTGGAATGAAGCATAGTAGGGCTCAAACCTTCGCTTTTGAAGCACTGATCAAACCTCTTATAAGTTTTTCCTCTACTTTCTGTAGTTCTTGTAGTGTCAATCCTTGCAGATCTTCCCCATTCAAATATCTGTGTTAAACATGGAGTTGGGAACCATGTGTCTCAAATAAAATTATAGGGTGCATGAAATGAATCTTAGGTCCCAATTGAATGCACTAGATTGCAGTGTATACCTCAATTCACGAGCCTTTTCTTCTTCTTTCTTGCGCAGCAGATCACAACTGGAATCATTCTCAACCTAATCATAAATTCCAAAAAATGTCTTTAGACAATTCGATGCTTTTAGTACAGGAAAAATAAAAAAAGAATTTTGCTATTTATTATTTAACATATATTAATTTTGTAGGTAGTCATGATTTCTTATTTTAATAATTATTGTATCAAATAATAAATAATACCTAACAAAACTTTTTTCTTTTCTTTATTGAATTAACAACATCCAAGAAACTCTTCACAAGAGTGTTCATTTTTTGTCTCAGATATAGGTAGTGTGTAGGTCGATTGTGAACATCTCTAGCTACTTCCATAGGGTGTATTTGGTAATGCTCTTCTAAAAGATTCTCAGGTTTGGGAAAAAATATAAAGCAATTTTTTCTATTTAGTAAAGCACAAAGTTGAGATGCTTTTACTCTTGGCTTTTAAAATCATATTTGGAACATATATATTTACCAAACACAACAATCATGGCTTTTACTTATTGAAAGTAACTTTTGTAATATTTTACCAAATTATATTACTACAATATTTTTAGAGCAGTCTTTTGAGATCCGCAATAATATCAAATCAAGCTTTAGTCTAGTCAAAGTCCAGCCCTCCATATTGTGATTGCATAATTCACTAGATATTTGTTGTAATCTGGCCTCATGTAATTTTTTTTTTGGATGAACTTGGGATATTCACCGTTAAAAACAGTGATTGATCCCCTCTAGGTGTAGAACTCATAAATAAATGTGGGTCTTGTAATCTTGCATCTGGCCTCATGTAATTATTGCATCTAAAATTCAAACAACTGAGATGTACTAGCTCATACATCTACCCACTGCTAAATTAACAGCTGCGGTTATTTTCTGGCAAGAGTAAGTAAAATAACTTATGTTCTCTTAGAATATTGTTGTTTTATTTTATTTTATTGCTAGTAGTTCCAAATTTATCTTTTATCTTATTTTTTCTAATAATTTATTCTTTTAGTCATTATCTCTATAAAAAGGTTTCTAGTGTACAAGATAATTGGGATTTAAAAACATTTAAAAAATATTATTAGATCAAATAAAAGTGTTCGTTAAACTTGTTTTTTATGAAGTGTTGGTAAAACTCTTTAATAACATAATCTCTATATTACACTAACAAAAATATTATTAGAGAGTTTTAACAACATTTCTATACTTTTCACCAACACTTTTTAAATATTATATTATTGAAAAGTTTTAATAACACTTTTTTTTACGATAATTAAAAAGCACCCAACTCTTAAAGAGAGAAGTTAAATAGAAACAACAAGTGTTTAACAAGATAGCAGATAAAGAAAATGTGACTCCACAAAGGAGTCTAAAACTTCTTCCTAAAATGAAAATAAAAGGTTTGTTCGGTTTGAGTTTCTAGTTTTCAGTTTTCCAATTTTTTAGATTTTGTGAAGAAAATATTGAAAATCTTGAAAACTAGAAAATCCAGCTTTCAATTTTTATTTCCAGTTTTCAGTTTTTCCTTCACAAAATCCTGAAAACTGAAAAACTAAAAACTCAAACCAAACAGGCCCAAAAGCTCTCATATTTAATCAAGGCCTACTAGTGTTAAGTTTCATCACCCATTGGGCTAAAAAAACAAACCTAAGTTGGTGGCTAGTAAAAGGAGGCATATACGGAACTCAACCAAGTGTGCACAAATCAGCTGGGGCAAGATCTGTTACACTCACTGGGCTCAAGATTAGTTGGTTGGCCCGTAATTGGGGACCAACGTTAGCGCGTCCTGGGAAATTACTAAATAGTCCTCGCTTAACTTTATTTTTTCTTTTTTCCCTTGTTCCTCTCTTCTCCAAGGACACATTGTTACCATCTCCATCTTCTCCTTTGTCAACACTCACCATAACCACTAATGATTTGGAAGAAATTGGAAGCTCTTTCTATGTGTCTCCATCGACGAGCTCGCCAAGCTCCATGTGAGGATGATGATGGAGGCAGAGGTAGACGGTGCGCAGACGTGCTTGCCACTCTCAAACCATTTTTCGTTCCCACTCTCTCTCAAAGTCTCAACCTTTTTAGAGAGAGAAACACACACCCCTTATTGTGCAATTGGACTCTCTCTTTAATCTTCACTTTCAAATTTTTTTGGGATCTATTATTGTTACGGATGGGATCAAACTGACCAAATCCCCTTCACCTTCATCTCGAATCACATCCTCTCCATCTCTTACTGTAGAGATCCCAAATCCAAGCGATGCACATGGAACAAACAAACACACTCACAAGGGGAAAACAACTATACCAACTTCGACACCCTCCAAGCAACCAGACGAACATGGAACACTCTGCCAGCATTGCAATGAAATGCTGAGACTTTTGGCGGATTTCCCTAAGGGTGTTTGGATTGGTGGAGTTGGATGGAGCAAAGCAGAATGGAATAGAATGAAGTGGAGTGGAGCGGAGCAAATAATTAGTCCACCCCATTATTTAGGTATTTTCCATTCCATCCTATTTTGCTTAATTTTTTTTTTGTGGGGGGGGGGGAGTTGAGAAGAATGGATAGAGTTAGACTGAATAGAGTCTATCAATCTCTGTTCTATTCTATCATCCAAGTTTGACAAATCCAAACAATAGATTAAGTTAAAATACCACTCCGTCTTGCTCCACCAACTCCATCCATCCAAACATACCCTAAGATCTTTGCATGTTGCAGCCTTATGAACAAATGTTGCTAAAAGTTGAACGTCGTGCAATGTGTGACTCATACTTGCATTCAACCAACGTTGATTCAAAATATCTTACGGTACAAAGCATTTTCATGATCAGCACTAAACCCAACAGCAAAATCTTTATTGCCTTTCTCAATGGTAAAACTCAAGCTAGTACCCCTCTCAATGATTCCTCCCTTAAATTAGCACGCATGTCACTTTACAGGAGGTTTAATCACCTAATATATAATCATCTTATTTGAAGAATTTTAGGGGTGTTAATAGGTTGGGAGACCCCGATTACCCAACCAATTTTGACCAACCAATCATACTTGGTTAATATTATTTATACATAATATTTTGTGAAACATTGTGTCAATATACTCTCATCCATTATTTTAGATAGGGTTTAGACCCTCACTTGATATGAATCTCATATCCCATTCAATAATAAATGAGAATATATCAACAAAGTGTACTATAAATGTTAAACACAAATAGCATGTCACTTTTTATTTTATCACAATAATCTTTCAATTTTTTTTCATGATGTAGGGCCCACCATTCTTTCGACTATCATTTATTTTGATCAAGTTCCATGGTGTTTACCATCCAAACTTAATTGGTCTTTGCATAATGACATCCACCTTGAAGGGGATGATAGAGCAAGGATATCAACTTATTTTCTCTTGGAATTTTGTTTCAATTCATCTTATTATCCTATTAAGTTTTAGATCTAACAAGTCATGTGCATGCTTATAATCACTGTCTCTACAATTAATAAACTCTTTTGATATGACTCATACTTGACTCCATCATTCAAGATGTATTCGATATTTTAATATCCCTAAAGCTGTAAGGATTATAGCAATATCTTTCACTTATTACCAATACAATTACAAGAGCAATTTCAATGTATGTGTCTATGTGATGGTGAGAATCGATAAAATATGAAAGGAAAAAAAAAACAACTGCGATTTTGATGTGATATCGATGGACACATGCAAAACTAATCTGAAGTGCCCTTTTGTCCCCCGGCTCGTTTGGCAAAGAATTTGATTTTTTTCCCCCAGTCAAGTTAAATTCCAGGATCAATAGTTATATCATATGATGAATTCATATATAATTCAAGCAACTATAGTAAGAACTTGATGTTACATACTCTACCTGCAGCGCAATAGATGGATGGTGGCCCGATCTATGAATTGCTGGATGCTGAGTACGCTTTTCAATTACTTGTTCAATACTGAAAACAACAAACACATTACGTACAGATTCAGATCATTCTATTTCCTTTCAACTAAAGATGCTTACAAAATTATAAGTACTTCAATAATCATAGTAACCTAACATTTAGGTGAACAATGAGATTAATATCAATGAGAACTTTAGATACATTGGCTAGCTAGTGTCATTGATATCCTTGTATTTTAACCAGTCAAACAAATTTGATTTCCTTCATATGCAAATAAAATGTTCGTTTTTCTTATAAATCATATTTCAAATTTCCATAAAGTGAGTAGAAGAGAGAATGGAATGTGATCATAAGGCTACTACCTACAAGATACAAGCACTGTTAGGCATTCAAGTATTCTGTGTGAAACACAGAAAGCTAATGCAATATCTTACAGACTTTGCCTTTAGTCATGTTGATAGAAAGTGAACCTCTAAACATACATTTTGCATTTTAAGTTAAAATGTTGGCCAATGCCATTCTTCTGAGTTTCAACTTTTGCAACGTAATGGTTCTTATAACAGTAATACAATTCGTGTTGCTCCTCACTAAGCTAGATAAGAAAACTAATGATTGCACAAATATGTATTTACAAGAAGATTACTTAGAATCGAGTTGTGTTATTGGTATTCATTGTGTGTAGGACACTGTATCGACTCACACCCTGTCGCATACAAACAAATAATATTTTTCTTTGGAATCTGTTTCTACAAAGTTTTTTTTACGGATGAAGTTGTGAAGAGTGAAATTATTTTTGGTGTAAATGACAATACTAAACAATTAAATCTTATTAAAAGAATTTTCAAATGTGAAAAAACATAAATATATGGTAAATGTTATTTGGACATTTAAAATTGAATGTCCATTTGGACATCCATCAAATCTAATCATGGAGAAAGTAAATGAGTAAGTGATATAAAGTTTTTTCAAATGTTTTTTGGATTTAAAAAAAAAACATTATTGATTAATGTTTTCTCTTAATCGACAAGAGAGGTAAACATACATAGGAGTGAGGATATAAAGTAAGATGACCACAGCACAGATCAGCACTTGAAGAACGAGTGTGTGTGTGTGTGTACATATATAGAACATATATACATAAAAATGAAATAAAAGGAGAGAGTGATAGTGCAATATTATTATACCTTGAAGTAGCATAGTGGAAGAGCTTGCTAGTTGCAGAGAAGACAATGAGAGAAATGTCTGCATCACAAAGTGTTGACAGCTCCTGAGCTTTCTTGAAAAGCCCTTTCCTCCTCTTTGAGAAGGTCACCTGCCTTGAACTCACGTTGTCGATTCTCTTGATCTGTATACTCCTCCTGGTCATTTCTCTATAACATCTCAAAAATCACCAAAACCCAATATTAATTGCATCTACAAAAATAATAAAAAACAAAAATCGTGTGGACAACTCAACATACATATGAAATAGGGAAAAGATATAGAACCAGTGGATCAAGACATGAAACTCATGTACAGCTGAAAAAAATCAACGACGAAAAAATAAGATCAGTTCAGTTTCATAAATGAGCAGATATAGCTGATTAAATCTAACCAAAACATCAGCCTGCTGCACTCGAACAATCTATGTCACTTCATCAAGAGAATGAAATCTTTTCTTTTTCTTTCTCTTTTTTTCTTTCATATATTAATTAATTATACAGGTAAAGTGGGAAAGTACAGAGAAAAAGGCTTTAAAAAAAAAAAGAAGAAGTTTATTGAAATAGGAAAGACTAATAAAAACAGGTTTCACAAACAAACATGCCTGCCAGAACATGGAAAAAACAATTGAAGATAAAGCACTTTGAAGACAGAAGATAGTGAAGCTTACAAGAGAAAACCAATATCCTTTCCTACCAGGAACCGAGAAACGGGTGATAGCACAAGCAACGATTTGCGAGTCCCCAACAAGTTTGCGAGTACAGATAGAACTGATGTGGGGTTGTACCCTTTATTGGCTTTGGGCAAGTTGATGCTCTCGTGCTATGCCCATTAAATTTTGGCCATTTTTTTTCTTTTATGCGTTTTAATGCTCGGCATGGTGAAGAAAAGTAAAAGCTTACTGTATGTATTACGATCGTCGACCACTTTTATAATATTTATATATTTTTAATTATAAATTATGGTTGGAATAGGTAAAATGTTATTATATGTAGGATTCATTATGAATCTAAGAGTATAGTATTATATTGAAGGGCATTTACATGTTATTGAGACTGATTTCAGAAAAATTTTTGTATATGTTATTAATAAAGCTATTTGATCCCATTACTTTCTCGATCTTTATATTTAATTTTAAATTTAATTTATATTTTAATTATTAATTATTACTTATTTTGCATATTAAATCTATCTACTATATATATATATTAATAATTCAAACTTATTTCAGTTAAACTTTTATATATGTTATTTATATAGCTATTTAAGTCCTATTGCTTTCTCAATCATTACATTTAAAGTAATATTTTGAATTCAGTTTATATTTTAATTATTAATTATTTTTCATGGGGAATAAAATTAAAGATTGCAATCATTAAAGATTACAATCCTTGCCCCCAAAAATAAAGATTACAATGAAAATAAAATTATACAATTAAAAATTAATGCAAACTATCATATTAATAATCCAAACTTATTTCTAAGAAATTTTTATATGTGCCATTCATAGAGATATTTAAATCTCATCACTTTCTCAACCTTTATATTTTAAAGTAATATTTTGAATTTAATTTAAATTTTAATTATTACGTATTTTTCATATGAGATAAAATTAATGACTACAATCATTAAAGATTACAATCTATGCCAAAAAAATAAAGAGTATGATAAAAACAAAATTATAAAATTAAAAATTAATACAAATGAAATAAAATTAGGCTATTATAAAGGATGTATAGTCGCAACTTCTGGGATAGTATAAAATTAAAATATTTAATAAATTTCATCCATATCTATATCTATATCTATAATATTTAAGATCATTCAAGCATGAATGCTATGCCAAGTGGGGTAGTGAATTTAGTTTAAAATTAGATGTATTTATTCAAAAATAAAAAATTATGTATAAATTATATCAAGCACAAATAATTGTGAGATATTGTTTATATTCATCACACTTAATTACCAAATATCAATCACTTCAATCATAATTAATTATGAGATATTAATTATAAATAATAATTGATTGAAAATTTTAAATTATATATCAATCAAAAATTTATAATCAAAAGCAAATTAAATAATTTTGATATCCAAAAAAATAGTGTTTTGGTATTTTTTTTCTAAATCAAAAGAAAATAATTTTAAAACAAATTAAGCTTTTACTTCAATAATTGAGATGATAAAAATTAGGATCATTTATGATTTTTTATTAATTATAACACATTAATTATAATATATATTTCAAAATCAATATTTTCATTATTTATTGAAATGATGTACAAGGAAATGAGGTGTAATTAAAATCAAATAAATTAAATTTATTCATTATTTTTTATTAATTAGAAAATATATTATTATGATTTTATCCATTAAATATTTTAATTTACCAAAAATATATAGATGACTAAAGATGATAAAAAAGAAAAACCATTGAAGTAGGTATCCACAAGTATTACCTTCAATGAAAACAGGAAAGGAGACAGGTTTAGTTTTTGTGGAGATGAAAGAAGAGTGCTTGTTTGTCAAACTAGGCAGGGACGGCGAATGAGGTCCCCACCCTATGCAAACTCATCAATTCTCTATTTATATAAATTATTTAAGTATCCACTTATACATATACATATATCAAGAAAACCTTAACACACCTTTATTTTTTCAATTATCTTTATTAGATTTGTATTATGCTTATTTTTAATTTAGATTATGTTGCATTAGTAGTATTTATTATTATAGATATTTATATTTCAAATTTCAAAGTATTTTAAAAAAATTTCTCTTTTGAAATTTTTTTTAATAAACCCATTAATACTCATGAGGATTGAAATCTCCATGATGAATGGGAAATGGAGACTCAAGACGAGGATAAGGATGAGGACAGAAGGCAAAATTCTAAACAAAGATGAGAGGCGGGGGTATGTCCCCTCTCTCATGGATACATATTATTATTCTTATAAATGACTCATGATATAGTAAATTATTCACTTATTCTTTTTCATTATTCAACAATTTCAACTTTCAAAACTTGTAAAATTTTCATGAAATAGACTCTTTATTGTTAGTTAAAAGTCATATATAGAGATTTTTTTCAACCTTATAAACATGATATTCAAAATAAGACAATATAATGACACATTTATATTTGAGTAATTTTGTGATACCCAAGGTACACGTATCAATGGATAGATTTCATGCAATCTTAAAGTCCCTAGGACCCACCCATAATGCCAGGTCTTGAATTTCGCTAAGTCTGAATCTTACACTTCTTTGGAAGGCTATATGATAGAACCACATTCTTAGAATCAAAATCCCCGGTAATTGTTCCCAATAGGAAAATAAGTTGAAAAGTGATTTTTAACGAATTTTATGAAACCTTTAAACGTTTCGTTTTTAGCCCACAAGTTTAGAAAATCTCAAAGATTTCTAGATTTAAACTAAAACCCAAAATTTTGATTTTGATTGCTTGGGATTTTGATTTTTTTGATATTTTTGATATTTTATTTGAATCCAAATGAGGGTATTTTCTTATTTACATTTATGTTTTAAAGTTAATGGAGAATAAAATAAATGAGGACATTAAATTGCAGAAATCATATGACAAAAAAATTGCAGAAGTTGGCAATTGTTGTCACCGCTATAGCAGTCATAAGTGCACAGTGTCATAATGCCTTGACAGCTATAGCAGTCCCCCTGGAGCCCAAACAGTACCAGAAACAATGTCATTTCATTTTTGACCCCATTTTTAAAGCCTTATCGGACTCTAGCAGAAACAGAAGGCAAAAATCGAAGTTCCACCCCCTAAACCCCCATTTTCTCTCTTTTCTTCAAATCTCACTCCAATCTAGCTCCCCAAGATCATCAAGGTATATATGTGTTGTTAGATTTTATCTCCATTCTCTCTGTTCTTTCATGATCTTGAGTTAGGATTTGTTCTTTCTCTGATTGTTGTCAAGTAAGGGTGCTCTGCCAATATTGTTAAAGTTATTTTAGGGTAATCTAGGAGTACCCATAGTTTTCTTATGAGTTTAATAGTTGTAATGACAGATGTTGGTGTCATCCCTCCTTCCCGGAGTCCTCATAGTGTTGGTACTTCACAGTATACCCTTCCAAGTGAGTGAGTTTGATCTCATGAGCTTATGTTGGTCATTCTATAATTAATTTCTAGCATTATAAAATATTTAGAGAGAATTTATACTTGAGTTTTGTCATGGATCAAGATTGTAAGACTTGTTTTTTCAAGGATTATAGAATATGTCTTGAAACTTAGTATGAAAATTTATGCTTATAAAAATATATGGGACCATATTTGATAAGTAATTACATTGTTTGATTTATACTATGATTTAGATTTGATTCATGACAAGGAAATGATATGTTTTGTTTATGAAAAGTAAGAGCGTTTGGACTTAGAAAGAATAAAACTCCCGATTTTATGATTTCCATTAATTTAGATTAAGGAATTACTGAGAGGAACAGAACTGTGAGTTAACGGCAGTTACTCCGTTAACCTTGGTATACTAAGTCCCACGAGGGGCATTTATCCACATGCTAGATCTGTCCACAAGAGACGCAGTTCGCGAGGGATCGTAAAATCTCAGTTAGGGGCTCTCGTTCACGAGGGACTGAGCACCCACCCTTTAATTTATGGATAGTCTGTTCTTTTGGTAATTCTTGAGAAATGTATAGATAATTTTTTGCATATTACAAATTTATGAGTGCTTAGTTGTTATACAAATTATATGGAATGATTTACAAGATTGCATTATTATTTATATTTACTTCCTTCTTGTCCCATGTATGGTTATGAGTGAGAATCCACACACAGAGTCTTGTTATAAAACCCACCCCTTTTTTTCTCCATTTTCCTCACAGATACAGGTGTGGCTTAGAATTCTCCTCTCCCTCCTCCTCAACATTAGATATCTCCAGTTTGGGTGCGCTTCACACTGGCATGAATCCATGGTACTTTGTTTATGTTGGAGTGCTCTAGTGACTTGATGGGTAGGGTCCCGAACCGCATACAGTTTTATTTTACATTTTGATATTACCATGACTCTTTTGTATTTTGAGAGTATATCATTCATGGTTCATTTTGTATTTGAGTAACTCAATTGAAATGTATATCACAGCTACAGTTTCATATTATATTTATGAGAAAGAGGTTTTATTCATAATTAGTAGTATAAATATTTGATTTAATTTATGATTTAGACCATATTTTATAAATTAAGTATGCATATAGTATGGCGCAGCGATCACGAGGCTTGTGTGGGAATGTGATTCCTCAAGTTCCAGTCACAATCTAAATCGGGTCATGACAAACTTGCAGTTACATCTCTTGAGATTTAGTATAATTATGTTTGACACCCTTTATTTTGTAAAATTATCATTAACTTCCCTCAAAATTTACTAAAATTACATTAACATTTCCTATAAATATTGATTCATTAATTTTTTTAACAAATACATTATAGCTAAGAATTTTTCATGGGGGTTAGGGAAAGAGAGATGGTGGGATTCAAACACAAGGCCTCCTATTCAAAGGGTGTGGAAGACAATCGAAACCACTAGGCTATAGGTTCCACCACTATTAATTCAATAATTTAAATGATAAAAAATGATAGCACGTGATATATACTTGATTATTAATAACAAAATTTTAATATTTTGACAATATTTGACATATATATTAACCAAAATGCCTCTTTTTTTATTATAAGTTATAATTAAAAATTCTATTTTCATGTGATAAAAATTATTTTATTCAATTAATTTGCTTAATACTGTCAAAATATTATAATTTTATTAGTAATAATTATGAATATGTCTTATGTTATTTTTTTATCACTTAAATTAACAAACCATTATCTATAGGAAAGGTTAGTGTAATTTTAGTAAATGACATGAGAGGTCAATGATAGTTTTATAAAATAGTGGGGTGTTGAGTGTAACTAAACTAAACCTCAAGAGAGGTTAATATAATTTTCTCTTTATATTCTGTTTATTTATTTAATTATTTATCTATTAACTTATTTTCAAAATAAATTTATATACTCAATTTTTTATAAGATATATGTAAATAAATTATTATTTATTTTCAATAATAGCTAATAAGCTATTTTTTATTATCACCTCGTACATCGCACGGATTAAATGACTAAATGTAGCTCATAGTAATGTTCTTGCCACACCAGCCACTATGCATGACTCAATTTGGTATCCAAATCTGAGTTCCACTCATCACATGACTTTAGACTCCATGAATTTCATTGACAAATATGAAAACAGTGGTTTAGAAAGAGTAATTGTTTGGTAATGGTACGGGTTTATTAATTCAGCATGTTGGAAATTCAGTTTTTTAAACATTCTTCTAGTCCTTTTCTGTTTAAACTCAATGATTTACTTCATGTTCCCAATATTACCAAGAATCTCTTAAGTGTCCTTCAATTTTGTTAATACAATCATGTATTTTTTGAGCTCCATGTTAATGCTTGTTTTGTTAAATGCCAGGATACCAAGGAGGTACTTTTCTAGGGAACTCCTAAGAATGGTCTTTACACATTCAAAAATTTCACTCTTGCTGCCCATAGCAGATCTACTGCTACTATTGTAGCTGCTGCCTTTCTTACATCAACAAAGTTAGATGACACTTTTGCACTGTGCCACTCAGGGCTAGGCCGCCCTTCTTCTTCTTCAATAGTTTCTAGAATTCTTAAAGATCATAACATTTCCTTTTCTATTAATAACACACTATGTAAGTCCTGTTGTATAGGTAAATTCCATTTACTTTCTTCAATTCCTCAACAATTGTTTATACTAAACCCCTTGAATTAGTGTGTAATGACATTTGGGGTCCAACACCTTTTTGCTCTATAAATGGATGTAGATACTTTGTTCATTTTATTAGTGCTTTCTCTAAATACACTTGGTTATATTTGTTACAATCGAGAGCTCAATTGCATGTTACATTTTTACATTTCCAACAATCTGTTGATTTATAACTTGGTACTAAGATCAAAGCTTTTCAAAGCGACAATGCTAAGGAGTATGTTAGTCTATCTAAATGCTTGCATGCTCAAGGCATTTCTTACAGGTTTTCATGTTCACATACTCATTACTTTCCTTCTGGGGTGAGGCTTCACTATTGCAAGTACAACTCATTAATTCACTTCCTACACCTGTGCTTGACCATCTTTCTCCTATTGAAAAGCTTTTTTGCCAAGAAACCTTCTTATGATTCCCTTAGGACCCGTTTAGCATGCTTGATAGGATAAGGGCTAATAGTAAAGAGCTAATAGTATAAAACTTGATAAATTTTTAATACTATACAATGTTTGGTATAACACTATATAAGATATTCTATATTCTATTTTATATTTTGTAATATTATACTTATTTACAAATAAGTTTAGTACTTTAATTAAATATTAAATAAAATCAAATAATAATAAAATTGAAATTTTTATTATAATAACTTTCAAATATTATATTTATATTAAACATTTTTCAATGTTTTAAAATTATTTATTGTTTTGAAAAATTATATAAATAAAAAATAATGTTTTATATCTTTAATTATAATTATTTAAATTTAAATTACTAATAGTAGTTTATAGTTTTTATATTATTTATTATTTTATTTTAATAAAATATTTAACAAATAAAAGTGGTCTTATATGTTAAAAACTAATCAGGCTTAATACGGTCTCTCTGATACTGTATTAAGTTATACAATATTTTGATGTATAAAGGATTATACTGTACACAGTTATACAATACATTGTCTGTACAAAATAACAGATAAGGACATAATATATAGTATTAGTTTACACTATCATACTTAATACGTCTTATCAAACACCCTCTTCAGGTTTTTAGCTGTCAATGTTTTCCTTTGACTAGGCCACATAACAAGCATAAGCTTGATTGCAGATCAAATTTGTTATGCTGATATGATAACACATGATTGGATAAATATATAAAATAATAATATTAGTGTATCCAAATTAAACTTCTAAATAATTATATTATTTTATCTCATTTAATAATCACATTATCTACAAAATTAGAGTAAACACCCAAATTGGTCCCTAATAATTTTTTTAATGGATAAATTGATCCTTAACAATTGTAAACACATAAATTGGTCCATTATAATTGTAAAAATAGGACACTATAAGTCTCTGATCGTCCTGTCAAGGGTCGACAGGGAGGCCAAGATGAAAAAAGAGTTTGATTGGGAGAAGGTAGAACTCGTCTGAGAGGATATAGAGCTCAGTTGACAGGTGGCTAAGACTGACAAGCATGTGACGGAGCTCAGCCACCTGTTAGCTGAGCTCCTTCTCCTCCTGGTCGAGATTTATTTTTTCTCAGACGAGCTCCACCTCCTCCCACCTGAGCTCTTTTTTCATCTCTGCCCCCAAGTCGAGCCTTAACAAGCTAGTCAAGGACTTATAGTGTCTTATTTTTACAATTATAAGGGACTAATTTGGGTATTTATAATTGTTAGGGATCAATTTGTTCATGAAAGAAATTATCCGAGACCAATTTGAGCGTTTGATCACAAAATTATGATAACATTTTTTATTATATAACAATATTTTAAGAGATTAACTTTCATAAAATAGTTTTATAATGTCATATAATCGCATACTTCTATTTATAATATTTTTTAGGTAATGAATGGTTGAGTCAAATATTTTTCTTGATTTTATTATAATTTATTTATACATTCATCATTTTTCTCAGTTAGTTTCCTTTTTTAAATTAAAGCCCCAAGTTAGTGTCTCAGGATTATAGTTGGGGATAAATTAGTCCCTCAGATTTGAAAAATCTCATATTAGTCCTTCAAATTTTATAAAAGATGACAAGTTAGTCTCTCTATCAAATTATTATCTGAACTGTTAATAGAAATATCCATGTATTCTGTTAACTTACTTACGTGTACTGTTAATTTTTACAATGAATACTAACTTGCCTCACCACTTTATTCTGTACAAAACAAATAACAATCTAAAGTTATGAATAGAGAGCTATAGTGAGATAACAAATAAAGAAAATAGTCTAAACGATTTTATTTAGAGGAATGAGGTAAATTAGGATGTACTATAAAAGTTAACAGTACATATAAATAAGTTAACAGTATGTATAAGTAAATTAATAGGACATAATATAAATGACAATTTTAATAAGAGATTAATTTATCTTTATAAAATTTAAGAGGTTAATATAAGAATTTTTAATGTATGTAATTTTTGAAATCTAAAGAACAAATTTAGGATTTTAGTTTTTTTTTTTAGGTTACTTTTTCTGCTCGCAGGTTGGTTTCCGTACAGCAAGTCCATCTTGCGTCGGTGGCCACGACAGGGACAACCAATCAATGTATGTGACCCTCGTACGCACTGCACCACCCTCGTACGCAGTCACCATGGTCGTGGTCCCATGCTAGCAGTTTCAACAAAAATTTACACTTTTTGTTAATAATTACATGAGTGCGCATATTTTTTTATTATTTTATTAAATTTAACCTTACGCTAACTCTCATATATTATTTTTCTCATCATTACAAAAATTTCTTGAATTTATCGTTGTCCAAAACATTCAGCACATAAAAATACAAAAATGCAAGGTACTTATCACTTCACTTTTGTTTCCTCAACTCCTCTCTTTTCTCTCTTAGATACTTAAGGGTGTTTTTATTTTTTATTATTTGGATAAATTGTTACTTTTTTCATCTAAAAAAGATCTGTAGAAACTAAAATTAGTAACTTCTAAAAAAAATAATTTTTAACCTTTTAATTAATATAGAATTTAATTTTTATAATATTTTTTTAAAATCTGAAATAAACACACTCTAAGTCTCCCAAATAAAATGGGATTCAACATATTTACGTAAATTTTAAGTATTAACTACTCCAAGGCTCTAATATGCTTTCCTTTTAAGATCGGCTTGACTTAAAAGCTGATAGTGGAGGAACCATGAGTATTTTTACTTATTTAAAAAAAAAACTGTTTTTTAGTACACAACGAAAACATTACGAATGATGTGATGTGTGCTGTGGTTTTTTTTATTTAATGATGTGATGTGTTATTTATTATTGAACTCATACTGATTTTACTTGAGTACGGACTAAAACACCAACTCCTTTTTCTTTTTTCATTTTGTCGCTACTACTTGTTTTTATTATTATTTTCGTGAAAGTCTTTTCGTAATATATAAATTATTCATTGGCAAAATATTTCTTTTTTTTTTGTGCGTAAAATATTTCATTTTATTCAGAGCTATTTATAGTTCCGCGCACCTTTTAAGATGTTTTTAAAAAGATTTACTTGATTTCATGCTTGTTAAGTTTAATAAAATTTTCATTTTATGCCTACTCTAATGTAATTTTCAACTTATAAGCGAGTCTATACTCTAGTGATTGACTCCTACATATCAAGAGATATCATGATTTCGACTATTATTCCCACTCCCTATCCTTTAGAGCATCTCCAATGAAAGGACTCAATTTAGTTCCTCTTTTAGGCCCCATCAAGAACACATCATCAATGTGTCATAAGAAATTAAATAGGGAGTCGTAGTGACTCTCTCCTCTCCAATAGTAAGGACCAACTTTGGACCCCATTTGGATCCCACATGATTTTTTTAAAATTTAAAAAAGAAAAGTTAATATTATTATGAAATAATTTATCTTAATATCTTGTATTATGCGATTTTATTTCTAATTTTTTAAAAATAAAATAAAATATTTAAATATTTTAAATAAATTTTAGTAAATTAAATTCCAAATAAATATTGTTTAAATTTTTCGAAAAATTAAAATGTGAAAAATTCAAACAAACATTATTGAAACCAAAACAATGTGAAAAATTCAAACAAACATTATTGAAACCAAAACAACCTTCGATATATTTTAAAAACATTACAGTATTAATAACAACAATGCTAAAAAATAAAATATGACCAATAACGATGCATAATTGAAATATTATATTACTAAAAGCTATACTTGACGATTATTATTGTGATACCCTAGGTACACGTGTCCTTGGACGAGTCCAGTACGACCTGAAGGTCTCTGAGACTCACCCATGTTGCCGGGAATGCCTCGGTGGTGCAATGGGCCAAGGGATGGAGTTGGGGTGCTGTTGTTGCAGAATTCTGCAGAACATGCTCGCTGCAATGAGTTTTGGTCGTTGTAGCAAAAGGGTAAGTTAGAAGGTTCACTGCAACGAGTTTTGTTCACTACAGCGAATGTGAGCCTCAGCAGGCTCATTGCAACGAGCGGACCTAATGACAACACAGTACAAAACGACGTAGTTTTGGATAAATGAACCCCACACCTATAAAACACCTCAAGCTTGGGTTTCTCATTCAAAAACCGACCCATATCATCTCCAAACCCTTCCCCACTCAATCCATCATCAATCCTTCTCCTTCCAAGATCAAAAGTAAGGGTTTATGTTGATTTTGTCATCTCCTTCCTTTCCTTTACATATTCCATGGTTTGGGCTTGGTTGTTTCTCCAATTGTTGTCAAGTGGGGGTGGTCCCCTAACGTTGTTAAAGTTATATTAGAGTTGTTTGGAGATTAACAAAGATTAATCTTGAGTCAATGTTGCTCTATGGCAGTTGTTGGTGCCATTCCATGCTTCAGAGGTCAAGTTAATGGTGCCCACATACTCCCAACTCCAAATAGTGAGTGGGTTCAAGCTCATGACCTTAGTTTTGCCATTATAATTATGTTTGATGCATGATGATTATTGAGCATGAAAGTAGAGATGAAAATATATATGATTTGGATTTTATAAGTTATATCAAAGAGTATGATTTTGAATATGGTATGAAAATGTATTTTAGAAAATCATAGGACTACGATTAGTACATTGTATATTATGGAAATGTTTTACTTACAACTCTTAAGAGATTCATTTATTGTGAGAATGAATAATTCAATAAGTTGTTAGTATATCCAACATCTTTCAAGAATTATGGTATCTTTATGCTTCAAGACTACAAATTTTGAAATGTGATTTTAGAGTATCAGTTAAGCTATTTTGACAAAAATATCAAACAGAGATGCTATATTATAATGTTAGAGATTTCATGATTTTGAGCCTTTCCATTTCAATGTGTGATATTAGAGTTATTAAGTTATAAAAAAAGGTTATTTTGATAAATGAGATTTTAGAAATTCAGTTTTTGTGATATTCCAAAAATATTGAATTCAGTATGTTTCATAGTGAGTTTGAAATTGGAATGCCTGCAAGCAGGTGATCTCTTAGCATGATTTCACAGTCATAGTTATGCTAAAGTCAGGTTGCTAGAGTTGTATGAGTCCAGAGCTTTTAGAGTTTCAAGAGTTTTTATATTTAAATAGTTTTATAAAGAGCTAGAATATGAGTATGATTATATCCAGAGATTTTATGAATTATCTTGATGATTTCAAGAAATAGAGTGTTTATGTATGAAAGAGTTTGATACTCATATTAGAGTATATAATAGAGATTTAGTGAAAACAATATGTTTATTGAATTAGAGACTAGATGGTAGCTATAGAGAAATAGATAGTGAGTTAACGGCTGAATTTCGATCGTTAACCTTGGTACCAAGTTGTCCCGAGAGAACAATCTCATAAAGAAGAGAATAGAACCAATTTAGGTGTCCGATTTAGATCATTGATGGATCATAGAGAAGAGAAATTGCTATGCCATGGTTGATATGCATAGCTAGAGAATGTATCATTATACAAGGCATAACTAGAGATCTGTTTTTCTTTATTAGAGTACTGTTATTGATATTTTTCAAAGAATATTTGATTTAAGAAATATTATATACATATGAGAAATGATTTTCTTGTTGGAGCAAGAGTTTAGAGATGTTTTCTATGAATTTATGAATACAGAGATATATTTTCTATGAGATTATGTACATAAATATTAAATGGTTTATGATTGTTGCATATATATTGCATTATATATATTATGCTTGGTTGTCCCATGTGGGTGATGAGTGAGAGTTGACTCACTGAGTCTATTAGCTTATCCCTCTTCCTTCCTTCTCATAGTTACAGGTACAGATGTTGCTCAACCTTCGATTTGGTAGACTTAGTTGTTCTTAGTAGTGAGTCTTACTCAGTTGTTCTCAGTAGTGAGTCTTACTTCGAAGTAAGGCTTAGATTAAAGTTTTGTTAAAGTAGAGTGCTCCAGTAGATGTGCAGGCAGGATCTGAGCCATGCATTATTTTCAGATTATGTATTTAGTTTTAGTACTTGGGACAATGATGTATACGTTTTCAGTTTATAAATATGGATTTGAAATTGTAGAGTCGATTAGAGTTTATGCAATAAACTAGAGATGTATTTATGATTTAGTTCACGTGATTAATTGGTTTTCAGAGTAAGATTAAGATATCTTCAAAGTTTCATACATCAAGTATTTCAGTTTTATAATTTCATATATAAAATATAAATAGAGATTTAGATGAAGATATGATTTCTGAATGAAAAGTATGTTATTTTATGCATATCGAGAGACTTAAAGGTCAAGAGGCTTACGTGGGGATGAGATTCCTCATGTGCCGATCACATTCCCAAGTCGGCTCATGACAATTATGGAATTGCCATATATGTTCCACCAAGTCTGCCTTTAGCTGTCGATGTTTATGTTTATCCCAAAGTTGGATATTCATTTGGATAAACCTCTCATACGGAGCAAAGTTTTTCTCTCCTAACTCCGGTTGTGGTATGCCACTATCTATATCTTCATAAAAGGGAAGCTGATCAAAATTACCTGCATACATGTCTCTCTCATCCTCAACAATCATATTATGCAATATGATACAGGCTCTCATTATGTGTGCAAGCTTATTCTTTTCCCAAAATCGCGCCGCGCCACGTATAATTGCGAGGCGAGCTTGCAATACTCCAAATGCTCTCTCTAAATCCTTTCTTTGTGATTCTTGATATTGTGCAATAATTTCTGCTTATCACCTTGTGGCAGCGGGATTATTTTGACGAATGTTGCCCACTCAAGATGTATACTATCTGTTAAATAGTAATCTATACTATAATTATTGCCATTAACAGTATAATTTACTTCTGAAGCATGACTGTTCAAAACTGCATCAAACACTAGTGAATGGTCTAACACATTGATATCGTTGTTTGAACCGACAACTCCAAAAAACACATGTCATATCCAAAGATCAGACGAAGCCACAATTTCGAGTACTATAGTCACGACCCCATGGTAACCACTCATATACACACATTTCCACGCTTTTGGACAGTTTTTCCACTGCCAGTGCGTGCAGTTGATGCCACCATCATGCCAGGGAAGTCGCGGACGTCCGCCATTTGAAGCAAGCATTGTACATCATTTGAATAGGTTTTTGCAAATATTTAGTCTCAAAAACTGGGATCACACCCTAGACAAACTTCTCTAAGCACTCAATTACGGTGGTTTCACCTATCAGTACATAATCATCAACTGCATCAGCTGATACTCCATACGCAAGCATACACATGGCAACCATGCATTTTTGCAATGGGGATAAGCCTTTCTTACTCGTAGCATCAGCCTTCTGTTGGAAATATGGATTAACATTAGAAAGAGCCTCCACTATGCGAAGGAAGACATGTCTTCCCATTCGAAACCTTTGTCAAAATGTCTTAGAAAAAGACATTCATGTCCTGATTCACGATCTTTATCTATCCACCTACGAGAAGTGGAGGAAGAGTTTTGCCCATACTTTTCCTGAATGAGTTGTTGTAATTCACGCTCCTCTAAATCATTGAGCAATAGTTCTTCAATCCAATCATCCAAAACCGTTTTATCAGGTTAGTCTAAATCATCGTACAAAGCATCATTAAACAAGTTGTCAAAAGACATGTTATTATAGGGGTTAGAGTTTCCGGCCATTTGTATTAATGGATATTTCAGTGATGGTTGCTGGTGAAAAAGTATTTTTTGAGAGATGCTAGTAAGTGTAGATGAGATTTAAAGTTTTTGATAGCAACAAGAAGGAAGATGTTGTGAGCAATTATGAAAGAATGATGAATTTATAAGTCGGTACACAATGGCTAGTATTGCAATGGCTACATTTTAATAAGCTTGAATGATTTTTAAAATTAAATTATAAAATTATAATTATAAAATACAATACATTACCACAACCATAACAAATTAAAAACATAAAATATGATCAAAAACTTTGTATAATTTGAAATAAATATTGACCCTACCAATGCAATCAACATTTAATAACTAAAAATACTTTGCCATAATTTTCTGCACAAGCTTGTCATGTTGTTTGTCAGTCATTGTAGATGTATTCTTATAAAGTACTTCCATGTCTCTTTCCCTTTCTTTATCTATTAGCTCTTTTTCCTTGATTGCCATCATCTCACGTTTAAACTCCCTATCATTTTCCCTGTTAGCTAACTCCATTTCCTTAGTACTCACGTGTCTCTCTATGAGGGATAGTCTCATAGCAGTAACGGTTTTGAGCACGTTAACTTTTTCATCTATGTCCTTGGGCACCTTCGATCTCCTCTTTCCTTTCTTTTTGGAACTTTTGGTTCCTTGCAGATGAGCTGGAAACTCCACATCAATATCTTTACCCACTAGTATTTTTGGATTTGATAAGGATGAGTATGCTCCAGAAGCACCTATTTTTGATCTCGTGGAACCCCTACTATGTGTTGATTGGATTCTCCATTTTTGTTCTCTCCGGAGCATGTTCTAGTGTCGTTCAAGAGTGAATTTCCTTTTAGACCTTTTGAAATAGAGTTGATGAGTTAACTCCATTATATCATCACTATTTGAACCACCCTTTACATTTCGATATGCTTGATCGTGACAAGCACCAAATACTGGAACCAGCTAGTTGATCTTATGCCATCGTTTCTTGATCCCACCAACCCCTCTTTTCATGTTAGGGTTGCTTTCCAGGCAATATGCATGGATCCAATTCCAAAATGTATCACCCTTTTGGTTGATACCAACTATAGAATCTATTGAGACGTTTAACCATGCACTAATTAGCAGTTCATCCTCTTCCCATAGCTAGTGACTAGTTTCTTGCTTGCGATCTTCAAACTTGTCATCATTGAGGTCGATATCATCTAGTTCACCTTGGATGGAAAACTCCGAATGTCATGAACTTGAAGTCAAATTTATCGGGGTTTGAGAGGATGGGTCATCCTACCCACCAACACCGGCTGATCCCGAAGGATGAATACCAATTTGGGTTTGAAATGGGAAAGATGATGTACTCATAACTCCTAACGATGGG
Source organism: Dalbergia cochinchinensis (assembly GCA_031216125.1). Taxonomy (NCBI): domain Eukaryota; kingdom Viridiplantae; phylum Streptophyta; class Magnoliopsida; order Fabales; family Fabaceae; genus Dalbergia; species Dalbergia cochinchinensis. The sequence goes on from CM062370.1 coordinate 44,838,068, forward strand.
TTAAATATAGTGGGGAATGGATGTTAAGGTATTTGTGAATTTTGAGTGTATGGAAAAAAAGGAAATTGAAAATTGAAATTTTGAAGGTGTTTGGGGGTTTTGATTTTGAAAGAAATTTGGAATTTGAAAATTTTGATTTGGATTTGGATTTTAAAGGTTTAAAGATTGAGAATTTTGGATATTTGGATTTTGAGGGAAATTGGAATTTTGCAAGTAATTAAGAAAAGAATTGAATTGATTGGGATCCATTTTTGTGAAATAAAAGACAACTAAATTTTTTTTTTGCTGAGCAAGATGAGTATAATTTATGTAGGGAAAATTTGAAAAGTATTGGAATAGAGTTAAGAAAACAAAAGTGAAAATGAATGATATTTATAGAGTAAAAAAAATTGACCATTAACAATAAAACCATTACGTCATACAACGGCTCTTTCATACAACGACTTTTTCATTTAAATTGTAATATTGATATTTTAATTTAATATTTTTTTGGGATAAAAAATATTGCCATAATAACACATGGCACACTTTGATTGGTGCATTTCAGTCCCTGTTAGGAAGGACGCATACGCGAGCCGCATCCTTCTTCACTCTCATCCAATGCTTGCATTCTGTTCCTGCTACTATTGCTGTAGGGACGGGGATGCTATTTTGTGCGCGTTGGAGGTGCTCATAATATTTTAGTTAAAAAAAAATTTGGATCCTCTAAAGTAAAAACATTGGTAGTGATAGGTTAATTACCCTTCGATTAATAACTTTCATTAAGTGTGCATTATATGTGGATTTCATTAAATGATTCAATGATAATTAACCCTCACTTTTATACTTTATTAACCTTTTCACTTTAGAAAAATTAAATCCTAAAAAAAAATGTATTTTTCAACTTGAATATCATCTCATATAGGTCAGCAACCGTAATTATTAGGAGCGTACATGATTTGGCTGGGCAGTTTGAACTTAGCCTAGCCTTTACTGAAAATTAAAATGGAATTAATTTTCATATGCTGATATTCAACCATAATTAGCTAGGATAGATTCGGATCAAACTAATTCAAGATTCAAAAATTTTGATATTAGTTTTGATCCACTCTCAGTGTGAACTTGTTTTACAGTATCATCCAATTATATATTTCTATTTACAAAATTTTAAAAGTGGTAAATAGTTTTAATCAAACACTTTTGTTAATATAATTGGATATATGTAAAATATTTTTACATTGATAATTTATCAAAATTAAATTCAAATATTTTTATGTGAATTTTTCAATTAGTTTTCGGTTGGTAAGACTCTATTTTTGTCTTAGATCTTTCAGCGATATTTTGATTTCATCTAGAAAGTTTTTTTTTTCCTTTTTAGTTTCAATTCCATCCATAATATTTTGTTAAAGTCTTAATGTCATCCTATTTGCTAGTACGATCAATTTTATTAACTAAAGTTGCTAATGTGGATCAAATTAATATCTCAGTTTTTACCAATATAGGCGTTAGGTTATACAAAGAAAAGCTCTATTTGCCTTTGGTATTTGGAATTGAGTATGAATTTAGATGTCTTACTTTTATTAATTTAGAGTTTGGAATTGAAATTAATACCCCTAATTGCAATATTGTGTCACCCCGATGTTCTAAATTCTATTAAATGTGTATTGTTTTGGTTAATAATAGATAACAAATTTAATAAAATAATTTATTTGATCGATTAAAACTGTTACTTGGCCAACAATTCATTCGTAGCTCATGTGGAAATATCTTTGTAAAGACTTACTCCTCTCATGTATGTGGCCTAACCTTGAGTTGAACAAGTCTTTTCCCTGACTCAAATTTTTGCTCTTAAAAATTACTATTTAAAGCGATTTCTATTGATCTTGAAATGAAAGGAGAACTCGCTTTTTTTTTTTTTTTCTCTTAGGAGAGAACTATTATGTTCGCCCCTGAAATTTATGTTATTTATAAAATAGTTCTCTAAATAAATTATATTTGTCTGTAGTCCCAAAAAATATATAACTCATTTTTTAACAAATTCACTTAAATATCAACTAACCTTCATTTTTATTAACAAAAGTAATTATGTTGTATGTGTTATACTAAGTAGAGGTGTTCATAACCCGTCCTGCCAATCCAACTCGGCCCGAAGCTTATTAGGACCGGTTCAAGTCTTGAAATTTGAACCGATATACTTTTCGGATTGGGTTCAAGTCATATGTCAGGTTGGCCCGACTCAACCCGAAGTCAAATAATCCCTTAATAGATATATATTTTTATAATAATTTATGAAAAATTATAAGATTTTAAAGTTCAATTAATATATTTTATATAAATGATATTATTTCTACATTGATATATTTTATTTTGAAACCTACGTTGTAAAATATTTTTAAAATTTTATTTCTTACTTGTAAAACTTTATGACTTTATTATATACAATATCGAAATTCCCATATATTGTTTGAATGCTGAGTTGACCTTTGCGACTTGACATAATCAAAAGTATTATTGAATCGGGTTTTAAAAATTGACCTGGCCAAAAAATCGAGCCGGGTTTTGATTTTGTGTAACTCAACTCAAACCGTCCCTTATACACCCCTAATACTAAGTTCGCACTATAGATCCCTTACTTTAATCACAAAAGATTATATCTTTGAAAAATAGCTCATTTTATGCTAAGTTGATATGATAAATTAGTTATTTTAGCACTCAAAAGATTATGTCTTTAATAAATTAAAATAGCCCTTAAAAGAATTACTTTTGTTAATGAAAACAGAGAGCAGCTGATATTTGGTGAATTTGTCAAACGTGATGGATTTTTCATGGGTCATAATGAATATAATTTCTTTTAAGAGCTATTTTATCAATAATATGATTCTTCAGAGCTAAAATGGTGTTTTTTCCTTCTTATTAAGCCAAACCATGTATCTAAAGTATAAACATTATCTTTACTAATTTAGTTTGAGCAGTCCAATCAAATTACTTTGAAATAGAATTCTCTCACCACTAATTTTTTCACAAAATTGTACAACCCTTAAAATAGGTTATGTGTATCTTAAATTCTAAACTTCACAAAATGTGGAATCAAACCTCCTAAATTTTTTTGAATGTACAAATTGCCTCTTCCATTAATTTTTCTATTAATTATCAACAAAAATATCATAAATTTAAGAAATTTTAGAATATCGAGTTACACATATAAAAAATTTTAGGAGGTCAATTTGCAAATATTTCAAAATTTAAGAATATATCATACCTACTTTAATTAAAATGCATATTTGTGAAAATTTAGAAGTTGATTTACACGTGTTTAAAGCTTATGGATTAAAATATACATGGCCTATTACTTGGGGGTAAAAACAATTTTTTCTAATATTTAAATCCAATATCTTAAACACTTTACCAACAAAACCTTTTTTTATTTGGTCGAAACCAACTAAATATTTGTAGGAGTAAATGTGGGTAATGGGTCAGTTTGCTTCTCACCAACCCGATTTACAATGGGTTGAAGATTCCTGGCCATATCAACTTGGCCCACAGTATAAGCAGATGAGCAAAACACCATTGGTGAAGGAAACAACGAAAACAGAATTTGAATAAATAAATACACTATTTTTCTATAAAATATTATTATAAAATAAATTGAAAAGATTGTAATATTTTTATGACTAAAACTAAAAATAAAAAATATTACCTAAAATAAAGTTGATTCTTATGGACGATAAATTATAGACAAGACACGAGATCAAAGCAGCTTACCTTAGCTTCGAGCTTATATAGGACTTGTTTGAATGAGTATTTTTAAAATGAAATTAAATTTTTTATAATATTAATTTAATTGAAATTTGAATATAATATCAAAGTACTTTTAATTCTTAAACAAAATTTCAGGTTCGTAAAAAACATTTATAAAAAAACAATATCTTGTGAAAATCATAATCTTTTTAACACTTTAAACTTTTCTTGAAAAAAACTTATTTAAACAAAATAAAGAATATTTCAAATACTTATTGCAATAACTCGTTTCTAGTCAAAACAATGTAGTCAAATGAGTCCATCATATATAAGCACTTTCTACATGTTAATATATTTACCAAAAGAAATAGTTATATTTTGGTGTAATTAATTATTTTATAAATCCATATAATTTCACGTAAAAAAAATCCCATATCGTAAAAAGTTATAACCAATTACATATAGCGTTAATGGTAGCTGTGTTATTGGTACCAAGAAAAGTACTTTTCAAAAAAATTAAAAAATTCAAAAGTATTTATTTGTGATTTTCAAATAAGCTAAAACTGAAAATAATCATTTTTTTTACTTCTTTGAGAAGCGGTTGTTGATCAAGAAACAAAATCACTCGAAAAAGAGATAATTTAAATCCTTAAATTTAAAAACCAATTATTTTTTCATTCTATTACGATGTTATTTGTATTTAAAGAATAATAATAATCACTCCCACTCATTTTTTCTCTAGCTTTTTTATACGAAAAAATGTCTTTATTTATCATCAAAACAATTTAACAATTTTAATTTTAATAAAAATACTTTAACAACTTTTAATTTTAACTAAAAATATTTATTCTACAATTATATCCGAACACAAAATAATTTTCTACTTACTTTTAGGACTACTTAAGAAATACTTTGCCACTATTTTTTTAATCGAATCCTTGAATCCGAACTACTAATACAACACTGTCAAACAAAACAAAATATACCAATATTCTATCTTAGGTGGGCTAATCACTTTACAAGATCTTGTAGTTTCACACAATTCAAATAGGTCCTATAATGATAATAGTTTAATAACTAGGTTATGGAACTATATACCCACACAAATTACTAGGGTTGAGCTAGTATTAACTGAGTTAAGTTGTTAATTCAATAAGTTAAATTCGTGAACTTATAAGTCAAGATAAATTAATGTTTTGAGCTCATTTATCAATGAGTTGAGATATATTTTACTCTGTTTGATTTGCTAGCTCACAATCTAGATCAACACGTATGTGTGTGTGTATATATATATATATATAATATTTTTAATATATATTGTTCATAACTATATTTTTTTGCATCATGCATATGTAAATTATGTATTTATAGTAAAAATTCTAACATGTTAAGATAAAATATTTATCCATATTAAAAAGAGTCAGTCCACAAGATAGTTCAAGCTCAGAGGACTTTTAGCGAATTGAGCTTAAAACTAACAAGCGAAGCCTAAGCTTTACAAGTTACTATTTGTGACATTCATTCATTTTAATAACTAAATATAACATTCTAAAATCCACAAGCCTCGACTCAAGACACTTCTAGCACTATAAATTTAAAAAATGTAACATTCTATCATCAGTCTGATTCCGAAACTCAACAAAAATTATTACAACTACAAGGATTCGGGTCATGAATTTTTAATTAATGATAAAGATCTATTGAAATGTTAGGTAAAATTATAAGCATCTACAAAGTAATTAAGTCTTATTTTTGTACAGTAACTAAAACTAGATTCGAATTGGTTTTGACTTTTGAGTAACAGAGAAAACAAGTGAGTCCTGAACCCGTTCGCTTCCCTTTAGTCCTCCAAATCAACATTTTTGTTTAATTTTAGGGTAACCTGCAGGATAGATAGAAACGAACTCGCAAGAAAATCCTTTTACCAAGTAACAGAATCCACAATCTTGTCATATATACAAAAAGTCAACAAAAATATATATTAAAAGAATATATTGAAAATGAATAGTTACAAATTTTTAGTCTATATAGTTAAATATAAAATAAAGTGAGAACATATTTGGAAAAATTATTATACTAAAACTAATTATGTATTATTGAGTTCAGGGTTAATGTACTGAAAGAATATTTAATTTCCTTACGAATTGATTATATTTTTATTTCCTTGTTTTTTTCACATTCCCACTCAAAATTTCCCAACTTAAGTCTTAGATGATACTTTAGAGTATACTTACCCCAACTTGAGAGATGTGTCACTATCATGCTCTTCGGGAAGATAAGACGAACTGCAGACAATGGATTCAAATGAATGCCTTTGCCCATGCCTAAGGCTTGATATCTAAAATTTACATGAATTAGATTTCTCCCATGAGGCCTATAAATATTAGGGAAAATATATTTTATCCCCTAAAATTTAGGTCACATATAGTTTATATCCTGAGATTTCAAAACGTACATCATGACAGGCTGGATTTTCTAAATAAAGCAAAGCACCTACTTCTATTAGTTGACATACATTTGTACTATTAAATAGTCATATGCATATCACGTGCATAATTAAACAAAAAAAAATATCTTCTTTTTAATCAAATTTTCAAATCTTAAACCCTCAACCACTGACAAAGGGATAAAAATACTATTTAGATGCTTAACAAAAAGGTATTTTTGTCTATTTCTAAGTGAGGACAAGGGTTTATGATTGAAAATTTTGATTAACATGAAGGATATTTTTGTTCATTTAATTTTATACGCGACATGCACATGACTGCTTAATAGTGGAAATGGATGTCAACTTAACAAAAAGAATATTTTGCACTATTTGAAAAATCTAAGATGTCATGATATATATTTTGAAAAATCAGAATATAAATTATACATAATCTAAAGTTCAAATGGTGAAATACATTTTACCCTAAATATTAACTAAGGAAGTGTTTGATTGAAAAGCCTATCACCTGTTTCAATTTATGGTTCTCTGCCATCAGTTCTACTCCCTGCATGAGCAATATAACCAAACATCATAGCAGTGTTAAGTTGATAAACATTCAACAACAGGTTAGATATTCTTGAAATCTATTATGCATACATTTTTTATTTTACGAAAAATACTCATATGGGTATTATATTTTTAATATTTCTCGTTTAAATTATAAGCACCACCTACTAATAATACTCAGCATCGACCTGTTTTCTTTCACATCTTACCATATTGCGCTATTAGAATTGGGCAAACTATAGTGAAGAGACTTGGCTAATTTACGATGAGATCATGACTTCTAAATTCATTGCCTTTCCAATGTAGTTCCAAGAAAGAAAAAAAAAAGAGAAAAGAAAAGAAAAAGCTTAACAAGAGTATTATATGCCAAGAATATAACGTCAAATTTCTACTTTCATGAGCTGGATTTTGGTGGTCCGTAATTGAAAGGAGTCATTCTTTTCTCCTCTTGGAGCGAGACTAGACTTACTCCACATAGTATATCAGCCTTTGATGCTTTTTGGGTGAAAGAGAGAGAGTTATGGAGAAAAAATGGGTTTCCCCCGGGGGTAAGATAGAATTTTTCAATTGCAAGATCAAGACAAGAAGGAGAGTTAAAACAGATCCTACAAGATTGTGCATGTGTTGTTGTGGGGTCTGTTACGTTTATCCTGGACCAGGTATGGTAAGGTTCAATACTGAACCATAAAAATGACATGTTATACTAGGTTACAACAAGTAGATTTATTTATTTTTCAAAGAATACCTCTATTTAGCTTAACACCTTCGGTTCGAAAATTGATGAAAACCATTTCACAAATTACAAGGAATGGATGAGCATACTAGTGGGAGAGGAAGTGAAAAACAGTCACCAATATTTTAATGATACATCATTATATTTTATACTTATTGTTACAACTACTTTTCGTAACTCAAAGCATTTTCCCTTTTTCAAAGTCATATCTATTTATATTCTTACAAAGCAAACTTTCAGAACAAAGGGAATAATTCCTCTCAAATATCAAAAGGATGAACTCATTGGACTGTAAATTTGTAGATTAAAATAATAACTAAGATATCGGGTATAGAAATATTCAAGTTTTGCTTAGCTTTTACCTTTCTCTTAAGGATGCCGACCTCCTGCATAAGCTTTTCATCCTGAAATACAAACGAGCATTCTTTGTCACCATAATTGATCATAAGGACAAGGTTGCAGTTGCATATGCGGAATTCTGGATCTAATCCCTCGTGGGATATGCACAAAGGGCACAAACCTTTACTTTTGAAGCACTGGTCAAACCTCTAATGAGTAGTTCCTCTAGTTTCTGGAGTTCTTGTAGTGTCAATTCTTGCAGATCTTCCCCATTCAACTGCCTGTGTTAAAGGAGGAAACCACGGGTCTCATCGATATAAAAGTGAAAGGTGCATGCATATGAATCTTAGGGACGAAAGTACTAGCTTGCTAGCATGCAGTGTATACCTCAGTTCACGAGCCTTTTCTTGTTCTTTCTTGAGCAGCATATCATAGTAGGAGTCACTCTCAACCTATGCATAAATTCCCAAAAAATTTATTTTATGATTTTTTTTTTATAATTTTGTAATTAGGAAATTAATGTTAAAAGAGAGAATTCACATCTATTCTAACTGTATTCATGAGTCCGGTGCAAAGCCTGGCCATCCACATTGTGACTATAGAATTCACAAGAGAGATGCTGCTTACTAGCCAGAAGATAATTTCTGGGATTCTTGACCAAAAAACATGGGAGTTGTTGAAATAAAGTTATAAGACTCACTCATTTATTTGAAAATTTAAAACATATATACAACATCATTATGAAAAAGCTCAATTATAGTAAAAGATCCTTCAATATTTGCATTCATGTTACCAGTGCTGTTGGTGTGTTTTTCGCATCTGGTTCATACATTGGTGAAATCCACTTTACCCAAAGTGTCTTTATAGGGCTCGTGGTGTTTCTCGCTGTTGAGCTTCGTGTAATGCTAGGATTCATTGTCTAAGCCTTAAGTATGACGTTTTTGTGTTTTGAATCTTTTGTATTTGTACCTTTTTTCTGGTTTGGTTTGCAGAGCTCCTCTTGTTTTGAACTATGGTGATTTCTAGTTTGGTTTTTTCCTAGGCAATTTGATGCTGCCTAATTGTTTCTCTCTTTGAGAATTTGAGCCTTTTATAATTATAAAAAAAAAAAAATCAAGCCGCATAACAAAATTAAACCTTTGACACAATTCAGTGGTAAAACTCCAACGTCCCTCCCAATAATTCCTCTCCCTTTGGATCACTTGACAAGAGATTTTAGTCATCTGATAATTCTTGGCTTCCACTAGCGTAATCTAATAATCTTGTTCTAGCATGACTTACATATCATCGTACAAAAGATCCTCTTTAATTTCATCTAATCATCTATACGTGAAAATTTTCGGGATGGTTTGATTGTTACTCAAAGTTGCAATTTTCTCATCTTCATTTGGTGCTCCTTCAAGACCATTTTATTTCATCACAAAGTCTTCTATTTTAGGTGATCTGGGCCACCAGTCTTCAATTTGTTATCTATTTTAATTTTACAACGTTCCATGTTATTTCCATTCAAACTTGACCTGTGCAAATGTCTAGTCTGAAGAGGGTGATAACAGCTCATCTTCTGTTAGAATTTTGTTGTATCTGTTATATTGTCTTAGTTGTACGTTCATCTTTAATCTTATCATTATCTAATAAGTAATCCTTGTCATCATTATTTCCATAATAAGCTATCTAGTATGATTGGTACCTAGTTCAATTAGTCTTCGTTCAAAATGTATTCAACTATTTATTTAAAAACCTTTAAGAGGGAAGGATATAGTAATTGCTCTATGCAATTCACTCATCGAGCCATCAGTTACAAGAGTAACTTCAGTATATGTGATGATGAGAAATGAATAAAATATGGAAAAAAAGGGACAATTGTTATTTTGACACACTTTATGAGATACTGTGCTGAAATGCTCGCATCTAATATTAAATTGGGTGTCGACCCTAACATCCGTCATTAGATGAGGTGTGGGACCCAGATTAAGTTGGGTTGTTTACACTCAATTAATGGTGAATGAGCATGTATTGATATGGTATCTCATAAAATGTTATTCAAAATAACATTATACTAAAAAAAATAAGATGAGTTAGATGTGACATCAGTGGATAGGAATACAAGAACTATTCCATAGATAACCCTCAGGTATTAGTCAGCTAGTCAGCACAGTACTCCTCAGAAAGATAATTTGCAGCCCCCTTTTGCCTCCCGGTTCGGTTGGTAAAGATTTGATTGTTTTTTTCAATCAAATGTTAAATTCCAGAATCAAAAGTTATATCAAGATATCATGAGTCCATAATTTAAGCAACTATAACAAGAACTTGATGTTACACATTGTACCTGCAGCGCAATAGATGGACAGTCCGATCTATATATTACTGAATGCCGATTGCGCTTTTCAATTGCTTGTTCCACACTGAAAACAACAAACACATTACAAATAATACAATAACAATAATATCGAAAACAAGATAAGCCTTATCCCACCAAGTGATATGGGCTACATGAATTAGGCGATTCTATCATGCACCACGTTACATATAGATTTAGATTATTCTATTTTCCTTCAAGATGCCCATGAAATTAAGAACTTCGTACGATCATTGTATAACTAATACTCAGGTAAACAATGGGGTTAATATCATTGAGAACTTCCTATACATTGGCTAGTGTCAGTGATATATCCTTGTATTTAAACCGGTAAAAAACATTTGATTTCCTTAATGTGTAAATAAAATGTTCATTACTTCATCTTCGATAAATTAAGTTTCAACTTTCCTTAGAGTGACCAAATTTATGAAATTTTAAATCCTAACTACCTGGAGAGAGCGACAAGGGAGCTTTTTAGTGATTGACCAAGATATATTTACATGTTTATTGCTGTGAGATTATCCCTCGAATGGCTCTGAAAGGGGTCTGACATCTTCATATGTCATTCTTATGTATATCAAAAGGAGGGTTTGGATCCTCTAAAGTGAGATCTCACTTTAGAGAGTAAAGGAATTTCACTTTTTGATCAACAAGAGTGAAAAGGAATCCACTTCTAGTTTTATTGATCGAAAAACAAAATCCCCTTACGTTACTATCTAAAGTGAAATCTTTACTTTAGAGGATCCAAATCCCCAAAGAAAATATGAAAAATTGGAAATAAATTGAATTCTCCCATATTCCCATTCTATATATCAAATCAAAAGTCAATATATACAACTAAACATGTCCTTGCTGGCATAGTGCATATAGATGACCATCAACTAAATGCCTCAAGATATACTTATATAGATCATATGCTGTAAGATGGGAGTGGATCCTCTCATATTATTTTTTGACATGATATGGTCATGTTTAAATCATCATCATTAGTTAAAGTCTCTTTCTTACACTATTAACTTTCTTTTCAACTTGATCAACAGTAAAGATCAAAATATGACCCTCTCATGTTAATTTTTTAACATAAGAGGATCCATCTTTGCTATACGATACATTTTGGGTTCATTCATTATTTAATATGGGCAATCTTAACCATTTATATAATCTTTTAATTCTATCAAGGTTCATTTATTATTTTCTTAATATTCCTGTTTTTTTGTTTTTGGATAGATAGAATAAAAGGATGGGAGTATGTGAATATAAGCTAGTGTTGAAGGCAATAGGTTGATTTAATACTTATGGGTTTTGCTAATCAGTGTCCTTAAAGCACTGGGTAAGGTTACTAAAAGATTTAAGTTTCAAAATTTTGTTAAAGCTGCAATGTTTTGAAAACACAATGTCTCATATTTTTTAAAGTAAATATTTCCTTTTTTAACTCCTTAAAGTACTGATTATATAAACCCAATACTTATTTAAACACCATATTCACCTCATTAATTTTGATGTCTAATTAAGTCAGTAGCTCCTCACAATAATATTGCTTTTCAAATTATGAAAGAACATATATATATATATACACACACACTAACAAATGTTCTTCAATTTTCAAAAAGTTGAAAAATTTAAGGGTTTTAATACATTCAATATATTGAAAAGTCAAAACTTTTGATTTCTACTCAAAAATCTTCTACTTTTGGAACCTTAGCTATTTAGGACATAGTTAGTAAAAATTATAACTATAAATATTAGTATACATAGATAAAGTAGTCTTGTAGTCATCACAATATGGCAAGTCAATCTTTCTTTCTTTCCCTCTCTTCATTAATAAGAGGGGAAGCATACAGGAGTATATGTACTTAGATGAGATGATTAATTACTGTCAACTGTGCACTAGCAAGTATCAGAGTGAGAGTGAGCCTTCTACATTGAAGATATAGATATATAAATTAAGAAAGGGGAAGAATGAATATGGTAAAATATACCTTGAACTTGAATACTCGAAGAGCTTGCTAGTTGCAGAAAAGACTATGAGAGTAATGTCTGCATCACAAAGTGTTGACAGCTCCTGAGCTTTCTTGAAAAGCCCTTTCCTCCTTTTTGAGAAGGTCACCTGCCTTGAGCTTATGTTGTCGATTTTCTTGATCTGAATCTTCTTCCTAGTCATTTCCCTAGTTCAAAAATCATCCAAACCATTACATCCATGAAAAAATAAATAAATAAACAAAGAAGCATATAAACCACATTATAAAAGGTAATTCGTACGACTCAACATGAAAATAGGGAAAGATCAATGTTATTTCTCTAAAGCCCTTCATAGATCCAATGGTTCAAGGTGAAAAATCATGTACGGGTGGGGAACTTTGGGGAGAAAAGACATTCTGGTGGAAGAAGCAAATAGCTACAAATTAAGATCAGTTCATCAGTTCCATAAAAACCGAAAAAAGAACAAGAGCAGATATAACTGATTGAATCTAATTAATATCCTAAACTGCACTCACCTAAACAATTAATCCATGTAACTTCTATGAAAAATCTTTCCCTTTTTTTCTTCGTCTTCATATTGATTTATATGCATATGCATAATCTAAAGTGAAAAGTACAGAGAGAGATTACTAAAAGAAAAACTAATTTAAACAAAAAAAGAAAAGAAAGAAAGAAATTAAAGTAGAAGTTTTTTCTTGAAATAGGAAAAACTAAAAATAGGTCTGCTTCACCAAGAATCTCATCACCAGCGAATATGCCTGGGAGAATAAAAAATAATATTGCAGACAAAGCGCTTTGAAGATGGTGGAGCTTACAAGAGAGAACCAATATCCTTTTCGTTCCAGAAATGGGAGATAGCAACCAAGGATTTGCGAGTCCCCAATAAGTCTCTGCCAGTACACATTGAATTGATGTGGGGTTGCTCCCTTTATTAGCATTGGGCAAGTTGATGTGCTGTTGTACTATGACCATCTTTTTGTTTCTTTTCTTTTCTTTCTTTTTTTTTTTTATCTTTTCTGCTTGTTTTGATGCTCAGCAGTTTTGGTTAGGATAGAAATAGAAAAAGTTTAATGTTCCGAAGAAGGCATTCGTGTTGGATTTTTTTTTTTTTTTGTTTTCAGGTACATGGGAGTTTATTATGTATGGATTTAATTATAACGATTTTACTGTGTTACTAGTTTTTTTTTTTCCTATGCCTCGCAGGTTGGCTTATGTACAGCTACCTTGCATCGATGGCCACGAAACCCTCGTACTCGCCACTCACTTACATGGTCCCATGCGAGCTTGTAAAGGATCTGTTTGGTATTTCGGATGAAATAAAGTTTGATGATACAAGACACGTTAAGATTTTAATCTAATGCAATATTAATTTGATAATAGTATTGTATAAAATATTATATATTATATGATATATGGAACTGTCATTTCATTATTATAGAAAATTATAATCTTAATTAAATAATTAATATTTATAATTGAATAATAATTTTATTAATTATTTATATAAATTTTAAAATAAATATATTATTACTTGAAAATTTATAGTATGTAGTTATATTTATTATGAGATTAATTTGGTACACTGACTGTATAAAAGAGTTTTACATTGTTATCCAATCAATTCTCTTATTTGTATAACTTTTCAAGTAGTGATGAAATAAAAATTAACTATATTTGCTTATCTGATAGTACATGATTGGATGAATATATAAATTTTTTTAATACTATCAGTGTATTCCAATAAAATCCATTTATTATTTACTTCTATTTTTAATATTTATTATTATTTTAGTAAAATAAAAAATTTAAGAAATATAGAATATTCTATTTGTTTCATACATTTAGTATTTTTGACTTGTATTTTTTATCATATACTGTATAAAAAAATGTACTAAAATAATTATTTTAACTATTTATTCAAGTTTAAGTTTAAAATCAAATATTATAATTAAAAAACTATTTATCAATTATAATTATTTTTAATTTTATTATATAATTAAACTAAATCTGTATTGTATGTTATTTTTAAAAGTGTTTATTTTATATTTTTTATTTAAGAATTTTTATTTTAATAAACCTAAAAAGTAAAAGCAATCAACATTGTACATTAAAAAAAATCAAGCCAAATTCGAACTCTGCAAGCTGAAATAAGTTATACAACATTTTGATATATAAGAGATTTAATCGATGGACAAGTTTATATAATATATTATCTGTAGTAAACAATAGATAAAAACATCATATATAGTATTAGCTAATCATGTTATACCTAATATAACATGCAAAACACACCCAAATAGACATTGATCCAATATTATTAGAGCAAGTATTACTCTATTCCCTTAAGTTTAAGTTGCACATGTGCATCACTTTGATCTCTAAATTTTAAAAATTAATTCTCAAATATTTGAAATTACAAAATATAAATTATATTAGTTGTTGACCCTAATTTTCGTCAATGTGTTGTCTCATTTTCATCGATGTGTCCTGCTACTTGACTTGTTGATGACATGCTATTGTTGCTATTTTAGAGAACCTAAAGTGATTATCATCATTTGAGGGACTAAACCAACTCATGTGTATAATTTCACAAATTAAAGGGAATATTTACTCGATACCAATACTAGAAAATGTGAATATTAGCGTATATCGAAATCAGATGAATGCAATATATATTTATATAAAAATTATATTTTTTATTATAAATTATATAAAGAAGAAATTGTTTTTGGTGTTTAATAGTAATAATATATAGCGAAATTACTCCTCACTTATTCTAAAGTCAAATATTTCATCAACCTAAAAAATAATTTATAATAAAATTACAAATTGCACTTAAAAAAATGGAGCTACAAATTGTCTACTAATATTACGTTGAGGAATATTCTCAATGATCAGGGTTAGGGATGTCGATGAGGCAGAGGGAGCATGGGGTGGGTGATAATTCCCTATCCCCCCGTTCTGAGTCAAAAGTTGTCTGCGTATCAAACTTAAATTACTCTCACAGATAAATAGGTATTCGCGGACATTATCAGTAAAATTGTAGGCTAAAATTGTCCATGGGGTGGGTAAAATTGTCATCCCAAATCATGGTGTTTTGACTATATTCCATGTGATAAATGCTTGAGGGGATAAATTTAACATTTCAACGCTTTACAAGATAATTCAATATGTTTGGCTTTAACTATCATTGAAGATTTGAACTTTGTAAGGTGCCTTGGTGAAAAATCAATCATGCAAGAGACGCAACATATATAGAGCATATACATTAGAATTAATCTTTCATAATAAAATTGTTATAGCAAGCTTCCTGCAAATGTAGATTAATTAAGAAATTAGAAGCAGAAAAAAATGTAGAATAAGAAATTTATGAAATAACAGGTTTACAATATGTAATATCTGGATGGAATTTCTACTCAAATCCTTACTTCATCTTATATTTTGATTTGTTTTTATACTATGAATATGTTAACAACAACGAGGGGTGGAGTTAGGCTAATTTTTTAGAAGAGGTCAATACTTAATAGTTAAAGCTTCACATAAAAAATATATATTTTAGTAAATTTTTATTTTATTTAAAGACTAAATAAAATTATCATGCAGAAAATAAATAAATGTTTTATAATCAAAATTAAAGAGAAATGTATATTTTACATGGCATGTTATTCACTATAATATTTAAATATTTAATTAAATAAAAATTTAATAAAAATTAAGTAAATATTATTTTTGGGGGGATAAGAAAAAATATATAAAAGAAACTGAAAATTTTAGGGGGGCATTCTCTTCTTCCATACACTAGAAGCCGCTACGAAGAATGATATATTTACATAATTTATGAAAAAATATTAAAAACAAGTATTTATGCCGACATTATAATAAAAAATTGTAGGGCCAAACTAATTAATTTGTCCTTTCAAAAATACTAAAGGACATTTTATAATATTTAAGAGTATCAATAAATAATAAAAATTATACAAAAGTAGTGTTTATGCATATATGAAGAAGTAAGGCAAAAATTCAGCCAGAATCTGTCACCATTTTAAGGTGATTGTTCGATAAATCAAAGGGACGGGAATTATTCATTTATTCAATAATAAATGCTTACGTCAATTCATTCTGTAAAAATTTTGTTCACTTATGAAAGACAGGGAACGGTACGTGGCGAGTGAGGATTAAGCGACCTATAATTTAATAGAAAAGTCAGATTTTTCAAACGATTAAGTGGGCTGTATTTATATTTTATTAAATATTTATTATTTTATTTTATTTATTATTTATTAGTTATACTTATTTCTATTTTATGATATATAAAATTGATATTCTATATTATTTGTATTTATTTATTATTATTAAATAATTTTATTAAGTTGTTTTTATTTATATAATTTTCACTTATTATTATTTATTTAAAAATTATTTTATTTTAATAAAATATTTTTTAAAAAAAGTAAGATTATACGTTAAAAGTTAATAAAGCATAATCCAATCTCCTTATGTTCTATTAAATTATCCAATATTTTAATATAAAAAAAAGTTATGATTGATAAATTTATGCAATTCACTACCTATACCAAAAAATGATATAAGTATAATGTATATTATTAACTTATCCTATAATGCCAAATACATCGTACAAAACACACCTTTAGAGAAGATAATGGTTAGAGTAAACTCTAACTTAGTCTTTCTGATTTATAGTAAGAAATAAATTAGTCCCTCAGTTTTGAAAATTTCTATATTGGTTCCTCACATTTTATGAATAGGGACAAGTTAGTCCTTTCATCAAATTATTGTCTGATCTGTATCCTGTTATCAACTACATTACATGTAATGGTAATTTATTTACTTATACTATTAATTTTCATGGTGGATCATAACTCGCTTCACTCTTCTTAATGAGGTCATTTTCAGCTCCTCTCTCGTCATAGTTCTCTACTCAGAAGAAATATTTCGACTTTAAATTATCATTTGTTTCACATAAAACAAAGAAGTGAGGCAAATTAAAACCTACCATGAAAATTAATAATATACATAAGCAAGTTAGCATAATACATGAATATTTCCAGTAACGATTCAGATGACAATTTGATGGAGTAATTAACTTATCCCTATTTGTGAACGTTGAAAGACCATGATGAAACTTTCTAAATTTGATAGACTAATTTATCCCTTATTATAAATCTTAAGATTAAATTCGCATTTTATTCTAATGGTTAGCATACCCACTCTATTGGACACCAAATCCAAGACTAAAGAAAAAAAAAAGAATCCAAAATTATCATAATAAATAAAGATAAAAAGATAAATTTTAACTTTAATTTTCAATAATCACAGGAAAATTATAATAGTTTTTGAAATTTTTAAAAACATAAGTCAGGTCTAAACTTTTAAAAACCAATAGCAGAAACACGTCAAATTTTGTATTGAGCAAGTAAAAAGAATTTACTTATATTTTTCAAGTTAGGACAACACTGCCAACCAAGTCTAATTAAGTGAATTAGCAGATCATCCATCGATCGTTGATTTATGTACCACCTGCATTTAAAAGTTTGTGACAAGTGTTTCCTTCCATTTCAATTTTGAAATTTGTGATACCGAAAAAAGACTAATTATGGAAAAATAATAATAGTATTGTTAATTTATTGTAAAAAATACATATTAATTTCACTACACTCCAAATAATTCAGGTAATTATGGGAAAAATCCACTATCTATAATCCACTACTACTCTATACAACGTATTGTTCGCAGCCAGCAAACAAGCGTAATTGAAGTAGTCATATATATATATATATATCATATGAATATATAGAGGTGGATGCTCACATACAGTTGCTAGTTAATGACCGTCATTGTTCTTAGCACCAAAGATGACCTTTCCATCTTGGAGGTCAGTGATGTTGACAAAATCGGCGGATCTAGGGCATTATCGATGGCCTAGAACATGGTGACAACGAGGGCAATGCCGTTGGTGATCTGATGGAGCTTCTTGGCGTCGAAGTAGTTGAGGAAGACATGGAAAGAGAGGATGTTCTTGAGCGTGTAGATGGATAGGTGCTTCGCAAGGAGCTCATTCATGGAGGCATTGTCGATGGCACAGACAGTTATGGTGGTGCAGCTATTGATGTCCGGGGCAGGATGTGTTAAGGTTAGGTAGTGGTTGAAGGTGGAGAACTTTGGGTGCAAAGCTAGAATGTGTGTGGGTGGTTGTGGTGAAGGTAAGCAAGGGGTATTTTGGGGAGAGTGACTGAGGTGAAGGGTGTATGAAACCCATAAATACATGTGTCATTATACCATCCTCCAACTGCAACAAAGTTATTGACTAACAACTGTATGTAAGCATCTACCATGAATATATTGTGCTCTCATGAAACCAAAAGGCCAAATCTAATATAATGTTTAGGCAACTTATTAGTTGAGAAAGGAAAATGCTAAGAATAGTTTTTTTTTTGGAATTAATTTACCAGAAAAATGTAATATGTATATTGAATTTTAAATGAATAAGTGAGTTATATATTTTATTCAACTTAATGATCATTATATTCTTTGTTTTTATTTATTTTACAACAATATAGCATTACTCTCGAAGAAGACAATTCGATAGCAAATTTAAAGAAAATTATATGCACTTTCTACTTTTTTTTTTCACTTCCTATTGCATCTTATCAAAACTGTCTCTCAACAACGTTAGTGTTGCACTACCTCAACTTTGCATGGATAGTCGTTTTTAACAAAATGTGAAGATAAATTAGTTGAAATACAGGTAAGGTGATTCGAACACTATATAATTATAATGCAACATAAAAAAATTATTGCTTCACATTTATTTAAACACAATTTTAAATGGAAAAATGGAAGAAGGAGCCTTGTCATTATCTTTTTTTTTTCTTTCCCTTTTTTATATTGAAAATCTGTAATGTGATGTAATAATATCACTTTTAGCCCCAAAAAAAATTGTATCTCGTTATTTCGACAGTTTAATTTTAAATATTGTAAATATATATTAATAATAATATTTGCATGATATTTTGATTATATTTTTTAGATTTATTTTTCAAGTGAAAAAATATACTTTTTAAGACACATTTTATTTTTTTATACTTTTGAAATTACATTTATTTTTTAAGATGGTGGTTTGCAAAACACCTTTTCGAATATATTTAAATATGAGAAATTGTATTTTATCTTCTAAACCATCAATCATATGCACTTTTGATCCTAAACTTTAAAAATATGCAGTTTGACCCCTCAACTTCTTTGACTGTACAAACTGACCATTTCATTACAATTTTTCCATCATTTGTTAACAAAAAATATAATAAATTTAAGAAATTTTAAGATATTGTGTTGTTCATTTAGAAAAGTTCAGAGGATTTATTTGTACATATTCCAAAATTTATGAGACATCTTACTTTGATTAAAGTACATATTTGTAATAGTTCAATATGTCAATTTATACATTTTTAAAATTCAGGGGCTAAGTACACATGTCCAATAATTTTAGGAGATTAAATGTAATTTTTCATTTTAAGATGGAAGTGGTTATTGTCCATTCTTATTGCCTATTGTTACTTTCATTCAACAAAGCTATGTACTATTTTCACTTAAATAACTTTTCTTATTTTCCTGGTTAAATTAATAAAAATGTTCAACTTCAACCCTTTTTATAAAATATATTAATTAGATTAAATTTTTTAGGTATGTAAATAATATATAAAATATTTTCTAGTCAAATTTTGTATTCATTATAATAAAATTTAATTTAGAAACTGAATTTAATATTTACTTCACATATTTTTAAGATATAATAATTTTTATTCTTCTAAAGATGGCATTTTGTCATTTTCAGTTAAATTTTATCGACTCAAGTTTGTTTATGATCATTGAAAATAAATAAATTTTGGTTTTGGTCCCTTTTTTTTGTTTGGATTTCGTCCAAATATTTTTATAATTGTTTGGTGTTAGCTAATGTCATGTATGATTGTTGGATGCCATATAAGATTGAATTTGATCATTTGTTAGCCACTTTAGCATTTAGCATGGATAATTTAATGATAGGGACCGAAATCAAAATTCACTTATTTTTATGGGTTAAAAACATTTTAAAACCAATTGTATTTAATTTATCTAAAGTATTATTTTTCCTTCCTTAATCAAATTAATTGTTTAATTTTTAGTACAACTTCTTATTTTATTCAAACTCTTAAAAGTCTTCATAATATATGTATTATCAGGCTTTCTGTTTTAAAAGAAATTGTGCAACAACTATGTATTCTATAATTTATAAACTTGAATGTTATTTCAAGTCCTTTCAAAGATTCCTTAAGGATAGATGATAAGTTCATATTTTAACAGCATGTGTACCAGTCCAAGAAGACCGACCACACCTTTTCAACCTCTTAGCCTCTTCATTTGCACTCAAATTCAAGACTGGGGGTTTGTGTACCAGTTGGGGAGGCCAACCTAGGTGCCTTACTCACCAAGCCCCTTATCCTATAAACCTCACTAACCATACTTGAGGGCTCCTTCTTTTGCTCAGCGTACTCATAATCTAAGCCAATCAATCTCATGATTGACTCCTAATCATGATCTCCTCCATTAATACCCCATGACCCCTCATTAATTAATGACTTGCCAACATATACACCCCATGGGACTTAGGGGTAAAAGAACTCAATCTCTAACTTATACATTAACCTACCTCTATTATGAGCGAGACAATAATAGTGTGTTTGGTTTGACTTTTGTAGAATTGATTCTATTATAAGTGATTTTAAAGCAAAATGATTTATGTTTGGTGAATTTTTGTGAAAGTGATTTTGATAAAATTGATATTGTTGGGATAGTAGTGGTGGTCAAAATTGCTTTAAGTGTATAATTACAAAAAAGGACTTTGATAGTGGAAAGTGAAAAAAAAGACATGAATGTAAGGTTAGTGATTGATGAAGCTTAAGGACCAAAAAATAAAATTTTTACTGATAGATAAATTAAACTCTCATATGGATGATGAAAGCCATTGTAAAAGTGAGAAATTTTCACTTGCAGGTGGAATCGATTCTAAGGCTAGAATCGATTTTGGTTTTATGCATACCATGGAAACCAAACATGCTCTTTTTCCTCGTGAAATCAATTATGAGGCATACAATCAATTATAACCATGGCCTATCTTATATCCAAACATGCTGTAAGATTATTAGAAATAATTCATTAGAAATTAGCCTGTTTGATTTTCATTTTTCAAGATTTTATAAAGGAAAAAGTTAAAAACTAGATTTGATAGTTTTTAAAATTTTCAGTATTTCCTTTATAAAATCTGAAAAACTGAAAATGAAAACTGAAAACCCAAAATAAATAGGCCAACCTTTTCAATCCAAAATTTGACACATTTTAACGAAAAGTTATCCTTTTCTTATCGTATATGTTTTAAATTATATTACAATATAATAGTAGAAAAAATATTATATATATCAAAAGTAAACGTCACATCTAGATAATTTTATTTATTATTTTTACTTAAAAAGCTTAACCTATCATTTTTCTTTTGAAAAAAATGAGGTTAAACATTCTTTTTAATTTAATCACGAAAGATGCCAAAGGGCAATTCAATGAATTTTTTTTTAAAAAAAAAGTTTTGTAAAGTGAGAGAAAATAGAAAACAAATGAGGGGTAATAGCCACTCTCATATTAATACACGCCACTCAGAGTAGACAACCAATTTTGTGCAATCCATCTTGTGTTCTTCAATTTAATCATTCACACAGCCTTTTCCTTTTGGAAAATGTCGAGTTCTTCTTCAGAGAAGCGAGTGATGGTGTTAGCCATGGATGAGCATGATCATAGCAAGTATGCCTTGGAGTGGACTCTAGACCGTTTCTTCACCCCTTTTGGTTCAGATGCTCCTTTCAACCTTGTTCTTGTTTATGCCAAACCCTTTGCTCCCGTGGCCGTCAGTATGGCGGCACATGGACCTGGTGCGGGTAGATTAAATTTTACTTCTTCCACTCTATGTTATCTGATCAAAACCAAATAAACACAAATTTTAAAAAAATAATATGAATGGATGTTAATAATAATGTAAAAGTGTAATTAATAATTGACAAGATTATCCTCATTTAACAAGTATAATTATTCTCTTTGAAAAAAATAAGGTAGGTTACTCATAATTATAATAAGGGGATAACTGGTAAAAAAATTAGTATTATCTTGATTTAATAAATAGATAATTGAAATGAAACAAAAATTTTGAAAACA
Source organism: Dalbergia cochinchinensis (assembly GCA_031216125.1). NCBI lineage: Eukaryota > Viridiplantae > Streptophyta > Magnoliopsida > Fabales > Fabaceae > Dalbergia > Dalbergia cochinchinensis. The sequence continues at coordinate 44,860,442 of CM062370.1, forward strand.
AAATTAGATAGATAACGTGCAACAGAGGGAGTATATTCTGCTTTTATATATACACACACATGTAAATCTTAAATATACTTTTATTCCTCATAAATATGAGTTATTTTAATTTTAGTCTCTTTAAGATTTTTGTTTTGGTTTTGGTCTATCTTTTTTTTTTTCATTGTCATGTTTTTATTATTCCCTATTGTGTAAATTGAATGTGAAATAATGATATTTATAAGGATTAAAAAAAGATTTTAAAAATATTTAGGGCCTATTTGGTTTCGGTTTTCAGTTTTAATTTTCTATATTTTTTATAAAAAATACTAAAAATTAAAAAACTAAAAATAAAAGTTGAATACTACAAACTGAAACTGAATATGCTCTTAAAAGGAAAAATTAAAATTTTCAATATTTATAATAGCTAAATATATTCAAAAATATTTAATGAGACCAAAATTTGGAACAATAAGAAATAAAAATAAAGGAAATGAAAAAAGAATAATTAATTAAAACCAAAACAAAAATTGTAAAGAGACTAAAACCAAAATTATTTATATTTATACATATTAAAAACATATTTAAGTCTCTATGTAATCACTTAAAAAACTATATAACTTTATATTTTAATCTTAATATTTACCTACTTGACACTTAATGAATTTAGATTTACCCATCTTACTCTCCCAGCAAATTAGCTACTCTTCTCACTGTATATACCATTCTTTATAAATACGGTTACACTTCTTAGCTTGTTGATGGAATATAATTGCAGTGGCCATAGGGCCAGAAATTCTCCCTGCCGTAGAGATGCAGCTGAAAAAGATTGCTGATCAAATTACAGAAAAGGCTAAGCAAATTTGCAGCAGTAAATCGGTATGTATATATATATAGTCTCGTCTGTCTCTACTTAATTAGAACGTAAACATGTTTATAAATCTTGAAATCTTGATTTGATTAATTGCAGGTTCATGAGGCGCTGGTGGAAGTTGTTGAAGGTGATCCAAGGAATGTGCTGTGTGATGCTGTTGAAAGACACCGCGCATCCGTATTGATTTTGGGTAGCCATGGCTATGGACTTATCAAAAGGTATTCATTTAACTAAAGATTTATTTCTTAAATATAATAAAATAAATATATGTAATTAACGTATTTTCTAAATATCAAGTCCATATGTATACTGATATATATAAGTGCAAAAATACTAGTAATAGATATGATCTACAGCATCTTTTTAGTATTTTTTTTTTCTTTCTTAATGATAAATTATATTGAGTTTATGCAATTAATTTTTGAGTAGTTTTATGATCCTTTCAATAATTGACATGAGACTATATCATCCCTCATCATCGAAGTGCATTGTTACAGGGCGTTTCTAGGAAGTGTCAGTGACCATTGTACGCATCATGCTAATTGTTCCGTGATGATTGTGAAGAAGCCCAAGTCCAAACATTAAGCCGAGCTGTACTTGAGTAGTTTTGAGACCTATTAGAGGAAAAAAAAAAAAATCCCTACTATATAAATGTGTGTGTGAAGTTTTATGCTTGAATTTGATGATTTACATCCTATCCTTGAAGTGGAGCTCTTGTCAAGTTTATTTTATTTTCTCATATTTATGGATATATGAAAGAGAAGTACATCTCTCGAACCAAAAAATAATTATTACTTATTGTTACTTCTAAGTTATGATGAATTTGCTGCAAATGCCTAATACTGTATTATCACAAATTATTGATCATGTATACACCCTTTCAAGAGATGATTTTCTCTCACATAAAACAACCGAGTATTAATTTTTTTTTTTTAAACGTGAAATGAGTATTAGTTCTTTAAGTGTATAACGATCATGAATTTTAATTAATTAAGTAATATTATACTAGAAGCTCGGATAAATCTGACATTATTTAAATGAGGAGAGGCTGTGATACAAAAGTTAATTCCGTAAGAGAAAAAAACGAGGTTAAGTACTTCTTGTTTAGGGGTGTTTGATAGGTGGGGTATGTTAGAGTGTGAGTTTAATAAATATGTTCTACTGCTAGTAGAATATTTTTATATTAGGTAAAAATGTATTTTTGGGTCTTTATTTATGAATTTTTTTATTAAAAATGTTTAAATGTATTTAACATCGATCATCCCATCCGAGTTATGGCCTCTTAACTTTTGAAGCCCTTGGGATTTTTTCCTGTTACCTTCCCTGGTGTGGTCTTGACAAGATCACCATCACCACTAAGCTATCACCTTGTCGGCCAATTTCAGCTGGTTTATTCGCTACCACGTTGCAACATCTAGGCACGCAGTGGACCCTAAAGAACGACATTTGAGAAACTAACCTATGTGCCTCTGATAATACTAAGCCCCGATAAGACAGGTCCACACTGCAATTCTCAAAGCTCTCAGACCACTTCTTGTGGAATGATATTTTAAAATCTAAAAAGTAGTTATCTATCTAGAAATATATTTATTTTATAATTACTGAATACGATGGTAATTTTCACTTATATTTAATATTCATCATATTTAATAATTATAAAATAGACGTTTGAATAGATACCCACTTTTTGATTGTCAAAATAGTATTACTCTAAAATTAGAGAACTCAAGCTCAAATCGCTTGCAAGCTATAAACCCTCAAAACATACTGCCTACTTCCCCTCGACAGGCTTCTACTGATCCGTATATCTTCTTCACCAAAGTTGCCACTATATGTCGATTCCTGAAGGAGTTGATATGCCCGGTAGATTTAAAGGTAGTGGGGCCTTTATAATGGCTTATGATTAAGAACGAGTCACATGTTCTACTAATTTAAATTCTTAAAATTCATAAATTCAAATATTAAATCATAACCAATGAATACACAAAAGTACTGATACCTTATAGATATTAAAGGAAAATCTAAAATTAATATTGTAATTACTATTAGATAAGCTAGTTTCTTCTCAATATTTTCAAAAAAATTTAGGATAAATTAATCTATGATAATTTGCAAAAAAAAAAAAATTAATTGGTTTCTAACATAAACGCAAATAAATCCACCAAAATATTGAGGAAGGATCGACTTATTCTATGTTTTTAATTATGAAGGACCAAAAATGCATTTCCTTTTGGAATGGACCAATTTATTCTACAATATTTTTTTGATCAATTTGATATTAACTTTATTATTTTTAAAAAATTAAATATTCAACCAATCCTAAATTCTGTAGAAGTTTGTCTTACGTACCAATAAGATATTGACTGGAAATTTGAGAAGTCATTTTTGTTTTTCAGGTAAGGTCCTGCAAAATGAGAGTTCTTAAGTAGGAAAGCGAAGACTAGCCACAATTGGATTATTTTATGGGATCCAATTATAATTCAAGTTATTGTTCAATATTAGTTAATCTTTCATATTAGATCCGCACAACTACTTATAAATAATATTGTAACAACTTATAAATAATATTGTAACAACGGAAGCTTAAAAAGAAAGATAAATATTATAAAAACTTTATTCAATTTATTGGTTTTATAACTATACACATAATTTTAACACTTTTTTCTTCTTCCTAACTTCTCTCTTTTTCTTGTACGCTCCAACACAATTATGCCTTTATAGACTACACAAATGAGGATAAAAACAATAGTTAACAACTACCCAAATTGGATTTATGCGCCATTAAATGAAACATTAAATGCCAAATCAATTTTTTCATATTTTAGATTTTGTCTTTCAACTTGTTAGATTGTGTAGGATGACTGTAATAAATGCTAGGATTTCCAAGCATGATGAGTGTTTAATACTTGGTTTAAATTTTTTCAACAATTTCTAATTTCCTCACTTTATGATACTTCTTATTTTAGAGGATGTAAATTCACTTTTTTTTTTCTTCTAGCTTTGGGTATGAGAGCACCTCCAACACACCAGTGGGTGCGTCCTTCTTCTGATAAGGGTGCTTGAGGGACAGAGGACGTACAGGAAGGGACTTGGCTCATGTCCAATTGCATGATATAATAATCTCTCTGAATATGGACTTTTCTACCACTAATTCGAGAATGACATGTGATATGGTGCAGTATTTTTTATTTCGGTAAAAAATTGTCAAAGAGACATTGCAACCAAAAAGACAAAAAAAGTGCCAACAATTATATTCTTCCAACTCTATAAATACCATCCATTATGACTTCTATTTTCGCTACTCTTTTTCAAATTTTCCTATACAATTTCTACTCATCTTTTATTTCATAAAACATAAATTCAAATCAATTTAATTATATTCTCAATTACTTATAAAATTTTAATACCCCTCAAAATCTAAGCATTCAAAATATTCAAAAAAATTAATTTATATTTTTATTTAAATCAGAAATAAAATTACATAATATAATATATTAAAATAAAATATTTTATAAACATAAATTTTTTAATTTAAAATATATATAAAACTAAAAAGTTGGTCCCTTCTCTTGCATAAAAAAAAAATGGACACTTTTGGTCTCCAAAAGAGGGACTCCATGTGGACCCTCCATTGGAGGTGCTTTGAAGGAGTCCTATGAGAAAGGCAGCCAATTTTCCTTTATTTTTTTGGGGTCGAATCCGTTTCTTTTCATTTTTTGTTCGAGGACGAAGCCACTTCTTTGTTGGCACACAGTAATGTGTGTGTATATTTTTTTTGGTTTTTTTTCTTTTTGTGGTCCATTTTTGGTCACTTTCTTCTTGTGGTCCGAGCACACAGTAATGTTTAGGCAAGCAGAAGGTATGGACCACTTTCACAAATTGGGTTTGTTTGGGCTTGCAGGGACTTCGCACACAGATCTCTAGTCTATGTGCATTCAGACCACAAAAAAAACAAAATCGACATTGCATGAATACAAGCGATTTCTCACAAATTTTGCAATCGAATGCATAGTCAAAAGTAAAAGAAAAGGGGTAAAGTGTAAATTTGATTTATTATTATTATTATTAAATTAAATATCTAAGAAACATATCACGAGTTAATTTTTCAAGTTTAAAAGTTCCAATTTGGTTCTTCATATTCTTTTTAGAGAAACAAATTAATCACTTTATACATGTCGAGAAACAATTTGTTTTCATTTTTAAAATAAAAAATACTAATTTAAAATTTTTAAAATTTAAGAGATTAATTTGTTTCTTAATAAATTTATAAGGAATTAATTTAGATATTTTATCTTATTATTATTTGTTAAAATAGCATAGTTTTAAAAATCATAGGAGATCAGCGAGTATAATCGGCTGACAGCCTATTACCCAGGCTGGGTATGCACAGAAAACCAGAGATTTTAAAACAGCTCAGAAAACAGGAAACCGGATCAGTTGTGGCAGTTTAGCGGCTTTGCCCTTTTTTTTTCAATGAAAAATGTGCCATGGCGGGGACCTGCCACCGCGCTTGTTTGGGCCGCCTCGTACCCCAGTCGCTGCCTAGTCTACGTCAACCACCACCATCATCGAAGCTTCCTTGATCTAGCCACCATAGCCGCCGCAAAAAAGTCTGCACAGCAACACTGAGCAAAGGTGAACCATTTCAGATTTATCTTCATTGAAGACGAGAAGTGACCAACGCAGCCGCCAACACTTCAACTTGCTGCCCGCAGGATGTGGCAGTTCGTGGCCGTCCTGGGTTCCTCATCTCATTCCCGCCTGTTACTCCATCGATGGGGTGTGTGAGAGTTGGTGGTTACTGTGGGCGATTTGTATTCCTTATTTCTCTGTGTGCGCGCTAGGTAGGGCTTCTCTTCTTGTTGGGCTAGGATGTTGGGCCTTCTAATTAACAAGCTTGGGAATAAATGTGCTAGCTTGGTTTGTTCCAAAGAAAAAAAAATACAGTGACAAAAAAAAAAGCACTAAGCTTTATTCTATTATTCAAAGTTCAATCTAAAATAAAATTAATATTTTATCTTTGTAAGCAAAATATAAAACCTATATACATAAAGAAGTTTTTCAGACAAAAAAGAATATTTTAATAATTAGTTTAAGCCTAACCAAGTATTAAGTTGTCATTACCCACGAAAAATTGAGTTGTAAAATAGCTTTATTATAACTTTATCATCATTTGTATCAATTGTTTGGGTGTCTAATATAATTTTTAATTATTTTATGATACATATTTTATTATATCCGAATCATCACTTATATTTCGACTAAATTTCCGATTGTATCTCTGAATGAGCACCTTATTCGGTTCATTATTCAATCCGGTTTTAAGAACTCGAAAACAGGCAAGAAAATAAAATTAAAACAAAAAACAGAAGGCACTCTCAACATTGCCCTTTACCTTAACCCAAAAGGGAAACGAGCATCTTCGCATGCTCAGTCGCTCATCTAAAACCTCGTCTTCCGATAAGTCAAAGGTTGAACTAAGCCAAAGAACACAAGACAAGTTCACCCCAGCACACTCCATTACCATGTAGGTTGAACTCCCCATGTAGGTTTTCTGCGCAGGTAATATCCATGTCCCGAGAAGGGACGCGCGTCCGTGAAATGACCAAGCTACCCTCGCCCCACACCCCATTTCTCTCGTTAACAGCATAAATCGCCGGTGTCCCTTTTCGTCCTTTCGCACTCCAAAGGAGCCACCAATCCATGGACGGTGGCGGCGGCAACAGAGGCGAGGCGGAGCGGTGGCTGTACACGGCGAACAAGCTCCTTAGCGCACGTGACCTGCACGGGGCGCGGTCCTTCGCGATCCGTGCCCGTGAATCCGACCCGACTTTCGACGCGTCGGAGCTGCTGCTGACGGTGATCGACACCCTCCTGGCCGGTGAGACGCGCATCAACGACCAGCACCGGGACTGGTACGGGATCCTCCAGATCCTCCGCTACACCACCAACATCGACCACATCGCCTCCCAGTACCGCCGCCTCGCCCTCCTCCTCGACCCCCACCGCAACCCCTTCGCCTTCGCCGCCCACGCTTTCTCCCTCATCCACGACGCATGGTCCGTCCTCTCAAACCCCGCCAAGAAGGCCATGTACGACGCCGACCTCCGATTGCTCACATCCACTCCTCCTCCGCCGCCGCAGCATCAGCAGCACCACAATCATCCTCCTCTGCCGCAGCATCAACCTCAGCCTCAGGCTACACCCAGGAGAAACCCTAGATCTAAGGACGGTGCTGCGAGCGATCCGAGTCGGCAGAATCGGAGCGCTGCCGAGTCGACTCGGCAGACTCGGACTACCGCCGCCGGGTCGAGCGACGCGGCTGTCGAGTTGAGTTTCTGGACCTCGTGCCCTTACTGTTACGTACTGTACGAGTACCCGAAGGTGTACGAGGAGTGCACGCTGAGGTGCCAGAGTTGCCGGAGGGGGTTTCATGCGGTGGTGATACGGTCGCCGCCGCTGAACGGGAGGGATTCGTCGTTCTGTAGCTGGGGGTTCCTTCCGTTAGGTTTTTCTGGGGATTCGAAGGACGTCAACGGGTCTTCTTCGAATTGGAACCCGTTCTCGCCGCTGTTCCCTTGCCCCTTGAAGGGTTCCTCGAATCGGAGGAAGGCGAGTTGGACTTACTATGATGAAGAAGCTGCGGCGGCGTTCGTGGAGTTGTCGGATCCCAGTGAGGATGATTCTGATGATGGGGATTGGAGGACTGGGGGGAAGAAGGGGAGGAAGAGGTCTAGGGTTTCAAAGAGGAGAGATTATGTTCCTGGTGGTGGTGGTGGTGGTGTTGGTGTAAGGAGAGGGAGGCCTAGGAAAGGGAGTCAAGGTGGTGATGGTGGTGCACAGCATGAGAATGTGGGTGGTGGTGGTGGTGGTGCTGATGGTGGTGGTGGTGGGGCTGCGGTGGCAGGTGGTGGAAGGGCAGAGTCTGGTAAGAAAGCTGCGTTGGGTGGTTCAAGGAGGAGGGGTGCTGGGAACTTGGACTTGAATGTGGAGTTTAGTAATGATGTGGAAGAGCCTTCCCGCCGCGGCGGCATCCGCGATGGGAATGCTGCTGGAAATGCTGAGGATAATATTGAAGGGATTGGGTTCTTTGAGGGCCTCGATGAGTTCCTCAGTAGCTTGCCCATTCTCAATGTTGTGGCAGATGATAAGGTTAAGGGTCATTAATGAGTCTTGTAGATCCATGTTTTTTTCTCTTCTGGTTTTTGTTTGTAGATTGTAGATGTGGTTACTCGTATGTTTGTACTTGTCGCATGTTGCACGAAATGATGCTGAGCTTTTGTGAATTCTTGTTATTGTTAAATTTTATAATAATTTGCGGCAGTATCTCCTTACTTTTGTTTTGAACTAGTGGGGGAGGATTAGTTCATGTAGATTGTGGTCTTACTATTGAGAATTGGGGAAGGATATATTGCTTATTGATGTTATGACCAAGTCACACACACTCACTAATAAAGCAAAAGGGAGTTTACTTTGGTGTTTTACTTTGCCCCTAATTCCAGACTCTATGCATTGCAATTCTGAATACCTTACACGATCGGCATTATCTGTTGTGAATGGACTGTGTTTGGTAGTAACTATCTTGTGTATAAAACACTTGCTAATGAATGAGAGTCTTTGTTTTTGAAATTTTGTTGGTTATAGTTTTGATTCCAATGCTTTTCTCCATCTTGGATGCTGTGTGGCGTTGCCCTTTGGTTATGTTATGAAAATCTTTTCAGATAAATAAGTTATCACATGTTGCTTTCTTCTCTTCGTTTGGTGTGTTGAAGTGTTGTGGGAATGAATCGGTTTGAAAGCCTGGGATTCTTTCCAGAAGCATTTATCTAGGACTGGGAGTGAAGTTGAGCCTACCATTTGTGTCATAGTCTACTGCCTATGTCTTGTCTTTTGGTTGTTTGCTCCAATCATTGCTAGTTTGCTGAGAGTTGATCCAGGCTTGAAACCATGTAATGTATTGTTTGAGAGGCAATTTTGGGTGTGAAGACACCATGTAGTTTAATGCCACTCATGATTTAAAAGAGAAACATGCTTTTGTATTTTATGTCTAATTGTGTCAGCATTTTTGGTAGGCTAGCTAACTGCTATTCAATTAAGAGTCCAATGTGGTAGTTGTATGGCATAGTATTGTATGTTTCCTTGTTAATTGTTGAGTTACTACAAGGTGCTGTGTTTTCTTTTCCCTTTTTTCCCCAGATTAAAGCTACTAGATAGAGGGTGAGCCTTGGCACAATGGTAAGGTTATTGCCTTGTGACCTAGAGGTCACATGTTCGAATCCTGAAAACCATCTCTCTACAAAGTTGGAGTAAGACTACGTACATCTACCCTCCCCAAACTCCATCTAGTGGGAGCCTTGTGCAGTAGGCCGCCCTTTTTATTAAAGCTACTGGATGCGGTGCATTGATGGTGGATAACGATCGTTAGAGTCTACGCTTGGTTCTGATAAAGTGTCTTGCCAAGTGCTATAAGAATTCCCATGAGTCTTTTTTCTTGATCCTAAGAGGATATCTGATCGGCATAAGTTTTACATTCGACATTTCAGACATGAGTCTATAATGGTTATAGAAAGTAGTCATGAACAGGGCTCATTGAAGTTGCTTACTGAATTCTGAAGGAATGGCACTCCTGGATGCTTTGTTCCCACTTCCTAATAGTTGATGTTGTTATCATCCTGGCATTTTTTTTTTGTCCTTCTCTTCTTTCTTTAAAGGCTTTGTTAGCATTTATGTATTTCCGAAGACCTGACAGGAGATGAAATTGACTTGTAGCCTTATACATTGTGTTAAAGTGTTGGACCTGTGATGTGTGGTTTTTCCCTGACTTATAGCCATGTACATGTCCGCTTTTGCAGTTTGAAATGGTGATTAGTGAGTTCTAAGCGAAGTATATATCTAAGTATGGAACCGTAGAGGACAGAAGTTAGGAGAAACATAGGAATATTGAAATTACTAGTTGATTCTTGGTATCACATTGGTCAGATCTGTTTATTGGTTTTTCGCCGCTAAACCCATCACTACAACCATGGTCGACGAGTGGGCATGCCATAAGATTGTGATGAATGTATCCTACATGTTTCAGTTCAAGAATGTATCTTTGGAATAATTGCAATTGTATTTGGAGTGATAGTAAAAGTGACAGCAAAGGGCATAGCCATCTCTACAAAAATAATATCAGCAAATAACAAAGAGGAACTCCTGAGCAGGCTGATCCCAGGAAGTTAGGTTATAGTTCTGTTCTAGGCTCTTGTTAGCCATGTTCTGAAAACCAGACCAGCCGGTCGGATCGGTTAAGCAGGAGCTGGCTTATTATCCATCGGATTGAACGAAAATCGCTTCAAAAACTACTTAGAAGCCGAGAACCCATTGAAAGCGGTAAAGCTGGACAAATTGGCCCGACTAAAAAATTGGTTCGAACTACTTTTTTTTTTAGTAAAAAAAAATGAAAAATTGTATCATTTTGAGTTTTTTTTAAAAAAAAAAAGCATAAAATCTTATATTTCCTAATTTTTTTCCTTTTCTAATATGAGAAGTAGTAACTTGAGAGATTTGATCCATATGGATAATGTTTGTTTTGATTAAGAGATGAATTATGTTATGTTTTATGGGTTTTATTTATGCCTAATTTAATTTTGAGTTAATATTCATTTTAGTCCCTTACATTTTACTTGTGAGCCGTTTTAGTCCCTCATTTTTAAAATAAGTCAAATTAGCCTTTGACATAGAATATAAGTCATATTAGTCCCTCAATTCACTCTTACTTAATATTTTATTAGTTAAATGATGATAGGTAACTTTAAGTGATATCTTGACATACCATATATCATTTAAAATAAAATAAATTTTAAAATAACTTATTTTGATGTTTAAAATTATATAAATGAGCATTTAAATACTTATTCTAAATCATAAAATGACTCATTTTATGAAATTTTAGATATCAAAATAAGTTATTTTAAACTTCATTTTACTTCAAATGATACATGGTATGAAAATATATCACTTAACGTTACACATTATCATTCAATTAATAAAGTGTTAAGTAAAAGTGGAATAAGGGATTAATTTGACTAATATTTTATAATGTCAGGGGCTAATTTGACTAATTTTAAAAGTGACGGGCTAAAATAACTTACAAGTGAAAAGTCAGGGACTGAAATGAATATTAACTCTTTAATTTTTAGTTATTTTATGACATTTTATTTTATATTTTTATATATTTATATAAATACACATTTCATTATATAGGTTATATTCCGGTTGGACCCCTGGTTGAACCTCTGAACCCTTATCTCGACTGGTTCGATGTTTGGTTCGGTTTTTAGAACCTTACTTGTTAGTCAATAATTCAGCTGGATGGTTATCCTCTTGCCCTCCCAAGCAACCTGGAGGCCAATGTAAAGACCAAAGTTTAGCTAGGAAAGCTGAAAAGGTGCCAAATCTTTTGGTGAAGCCATCTAGCACCATTGTTAGGGCTTATGGGAAAGAAAATTCTTCACTTTCTTGTAACACTCAGTACTCATTATAACCTTCGAGACTCGAGAGCCTACAATAGGGAAGTACAATCATTGAATCACGTCATAGGGATAGGCATCTCACTCATTCGAGTATTGAAAAGCAACCCTGTCCAAAAGGACAACCTCTCCCTGATCATCACCGCCACCTTATGTAGCTGAGTTCTATACCTATGTCACTTCCACTCCAATCTCGTCAAAAGCAAGATGTGGCTGGTCTCTGTATCATCTAATGTAATCCATATCTGGATGGAAGAACTAATCATTCTAGTCATTTGGAACAGGGGATGGAAATTTAAAAAGAAAAATTCAAGAATTCACTGTTATATAATTAAATAATTTTAATCTAAGAACTCCGGAGTACATATTTTTCTTTTGAAAAAATTATTAAGATGTATAAGCAAAATTCGAAAATTAATATTACAATAAAATATCATTGCTGTAATGTTAGATTCTACCCAACCTTCCACTAGTTTTACCCCTTTTTTTTTTCCTTGCCAATCAAATTGGGGAAAGGATGGTGTGAAGAATAAAGTGCACTTCGGTGGAATCGTGATCGACTGGTGCTGATGTTGGGAATGGATACTTTCATTTTCATGTTAAATTTTATATGATTTTATCATGTATAATTTTTTATGATTAATTTAGATCGGATTTGGACATGATATATGACATAAGAATTAATATTGAATAAGTTATATACATGACACGATGAATTAATCAATTTCCGCATATGCTAGTGGCTAAACTGGAATATGGACATAAGTAATTATAGACAAACATTTTTGGGCAACATATTGCAACGGTGACTAATATTCGATTAATTAATAATTTGAGAATTGTGATTAATTATCAATATATAATCATCGAGAGACTTTTAACTTTTGAGAGTGCAGTTAGATGATCATTTTAAATAGTGTTTTTCTTTGTACACATAAATTTTAGAATTAAACTTAGATCAGATTTTTAAGGGAATCAGGCCCTTTTCGCTTAGGCCAACATCTTGTTGGTATGCCCACTAAGATACAGTATGATGATTGTTATATATCGTTATGCAATAGCTAAAACATATTATGTTATGATTAATGTAGAAATGTTGATACATAAAAAATATAAATTAATTTTCAAATATTGTTAGATAAAATGTTATCTGATTATATTTTAAGATAGTGATAACAAGAGTTATGTTTTTACTGATAAGGTAATATATAATTAGGTGTTTGAAAAAAAAATTACATTAAAATTAAATTGATAATCAATTTAATATTTAAATGTAGACAAAGATATATGTCGCAAAAAAATCTAGCAAAATTTATAGCAAGATTTAGTTCTTTAATCTCAAAGTTTTTATTTTTATTTCTTTGAATATTTACTGTGGAAAAGAGTGACTAATTCTTTTGTATTCGATAGTCGTGCTTAAATGATAGAAGTTGACCACAAATTTTATAACTGCTTCATTTTTGTTAAGGGTAAAGGAGCGCAAATAAATTTTTCATATTTAATGCTTTAGTTGGTCCGTCTTTCCGGGAGACAATGGATACGTGTGCATCTTTTCCGATCAAACAAACTTTGTGTTCTGTTTAAAACACGTGTGTTCCAACCATGGCTGCTGCGTTCATTTCCCAACTCACACTGAATCTGAAGCAAAACCCATTTGAGATCGACCTCTCTGATGGCAGCTCCTGCTCCTCTCCCTTTATCGTCATCCTCCAGTGGAGCTGCTGCATTCAGGGTTTCAACGGTATTCTACTCTGTTCTGCTCTCTTCTGAGATACACGTTTTCTTTTGTATGAGCTGATTATATACTGATAGTGTTGACACTGCTGTGGCAGATCTTTTGTCGTTCCATGATGATAACAGCAAAAATTGAGCATACCCATTTGAAATTGAGGACGGTTTCAAGGTGAGTAACCTACCTTTCTTTCCTAGCCTCCTTCAATTTTGGTGTATTGAGTGTTCACTGTTCTGTCAGAACTAGTGAATTCTTGGTTATTATTTGATGGCCAGAGGATTGGTGTAGTGTTGTCGTCTGAAACTGCCATTCTTTATGAGAAAAGGAAGTAATTACTAATTAATTAGTGTAGGGCTTGTTTAGTTCAGTTTCATTTGTGAAAATAGTTATAAGTTTTGAATCCTATTGATTCGATATCTAGTATATATTGAGTTGCATTTTCCTTATGCTTGATTTCAATCTTCTCTTGTTTGGTAACACCGAATTTTTAGTCACTTTTTGAAATGAGACTACTGTTGTCCACGGCTACAGTTTTGTTCTTTGTGATTTTTATGCGGCCTAAGTCTAATAAATGACTGCTTTGGGGAATTTGCTGGTCTGGTGGAGCATGGCGGAGCAGAGCGGAGTGGAATAATTGCTTTGCTCCATTATTTGGATATTTTTTATTCTATCCCATTTCTCCCATTTTTTTTTTCTGGCGGGGCGGGGCAGGGCGGGGCCCGGGGGGGGGGGGGATTCAAACAATGAAGCAACTTAAAATTTAATTCCGCTTCCCTCAACTCCATCAATCCAAACATACCCATAGAAGGAATAACAATTAACTGAATTATTTTGTTGTAATTGTATCCATTGGAAACTCTTTTTTTTTTTTTCATATGGCTTCACGTTCACTGCTCTAATATTTGCAGGTGCAGTCAAGGTTTCACTTTAAATGCATTTATGGGGCCTCCAAGACTTGAGCAGCATCTTGATAACAGCAAGCTAAAGACTCTGCCTGAAGCTGAAAATGGGTGTGATATATTTAATGATCTGAAGTATAGGTTTTTAAGCTTTAAGAAGAATAAATACATGTAAACTTCGGCATATCCCTTTTCTTAATGTTCATTTCTGATACTTAAACATGGCAGAAACTCTGTTAATGTTGGTTCTGTTTTCTTCCAGGGAAAGCATAGAACAGTTTCAAAACCTTGCCGAGGCTCAAGCACCAAAGGCAATTGTTCCCCTCTTTCTCAATCCTCATCGACCCTTTCTGCAAAGCCTTTAGTTACTTATTAATTTATAGTTTGTTGTTTATTCCTTTTACTTCACCCCTTCCATTTAGCTTCTAAAGCATGAGCAAAAATTAGTTTTCCTGACTAACTATTCCAAGAGCAGTTCATGGTTATTGCCTGTGCAGATTCTAGGGTTTGCCCCTCAAATATTCTGGGATTTCAGCCAGGAGAAGCATTCATGATTTGCAATGTTGCTAATTTGGTTCCTCCTTTTGAGGTATATCTCTTGGTGCAAGTAATTCATTTAGTTTTCCATGTCTAACAATTAGTGTTCTAGCTAAAGTGTGAAAAAGAGAAATACACTGCTTGCCCCTCCTAATTCAATTTCCTGTTACAGAGTGGACCCTCAGAAACAAATGCTGCACTAGAATTTGCAGTGAACGCCCTTAAAGTAAGAAATTTCCCTACGATTTGGAAGTTTCAAATGTTTGATTCAATTAACTATCATTTAGTGATATATTATTCTTGCAGCTTTAGCTGGTCAGAAAACCTTATAGAGGAGAGGCAATATCATTGTTATTTCAGGTTGAGCACATCTTAGTCATTGGTCATAGCTGCTGTGGGGGAATACGAGCCCTCATGAGTATTCAAGATGATGCCGATGCAAGGTTGAATTGCTGAATTCTAGTTGTTGGCTGCCCTTTTTCTTTCTTTGATAAAATGCATCATACTTTTGTCACTCGGCTATTTATTTATTTTCCTATAGCTTTATAAGAAGTTGGGTGGTAGTTGGGACGAATGCCAGAATAATACGGATCATCCTCCAATAAGGCTAGATGGTTTATGATGTTCACTACTGTCAGATGGGAGGGTGTGTGAGTGTGATACCCTAATGGTATATAGAAGAAATAATCTTGAAGCCTTATCTGAACTGTGCAGTTTCTCCTTATGTGATTTTGTTGAATGTCTAACTAATGTATTCTTTTTCTGTTACATGTTACTTCTCTTGGTATAGCTTTTTTTGTAGATATTTTTATTTTAATGGGAGACTGGCCAACTTGGAGGCATATTTTTATTCCTGTATTGAGGTTTCAAAGCTTCAAAGGAAATGAATCGAGACACTACTAGTGAACCTTTGGCCGTGGATGTCATAATTTCTTTTAACCCTCCCCCTTTCTTTGTGATAATCCTGACTTTTGCGCCTGAATTTTTTTTTTTTTTTGGGATAGTTTTTAGTACGTCTCAACCCACTGAAACAGGCAGGGAGAACAATTTCTGACCCCTGAGCCTGAATAGGGGCATTACCATCAATTTCTGTTTTTTATTACCTGATATGATCCATAAAAATGTTGATTATATTCAATACTTAAATTTCTTACCCGCATAGTTGACTTTTATGCAGGAATCAGTTAACCATTCCTTGTTAAACCTACTAACTTATCCATGGATAGAAGAAAAGGTGGCAAAGGGGCAACTCTTTGTTCATGGTCTTTATTGAATGTTCATTTGAGAAGTGGACATTGGGTTACAGGGAAACCAAAATGGCGGAAAATGGCAGAATTGCAGCTGTAAACAAAATGTTTTGGCGCTGAGTTTTACTTCTAATTTCCTTGTTAACGTATTTTTTTTTCCTCCTAACATTTGGAGGATTTTAAAAGCATACGCTGAATTATGTATATTTGTACAATTTATAAAATATTGAAATTCAATTGATTTGAATAAATCCTTACCGGATCATGTGACTGTTTATCAGTGTTTCCCGAATAACTTTTAAGCACTGCTTTGATATTTCATGTTGGATAGAATAAAACAGGATGGAATAGAAATAGAATGTGATAGAATGGTAATAAATATTCTATTTCATTTTCTGATATCAAAGAATGAAATAAAGGTTTTCATGTTATTGTTTGGAAATGCAATGGAAAGAGATGGAGTGTGGTAAGTTTTTTATGAAACAACTTCAATAAGCAGTCCTGGGGCATATGGAGACCTAGGAGAGCTACACTCGGGAAAATGGTTGGTTTGTTGTAGAAAACATGATGAGATATTATAGTTTCCTGCGATTTGTTTCTTTAATAATTTTGTTGTGATTGTATAGTTTGTAGCTGCATGCACATATATGATCATTACTCAAGAGGACGATAGATATCCATGTTGGACTTCAATTATATTCACACAAGTTTATTCTCTTGTTCTTTGTCGCTTTTATGATAGTGTATCTATTGTAAATTGGTTTACCTACATTTACATTTTCATCCACCGCTTTTGAAACCAAGGAAGGGAAAGAAAAATGTACCTACCAATGATTGAATAGGTAAATATTACTCTTCAAGAAGCTGAAGCAGTTCACAGCTAAAAAAAAGGGAAAGAAAAAGGTTGACCAAACTTCTATAGATAAAATCTTTATTGGATTTCATGGCCTTTGATTTCATCAGAGAATGATGCAACTATAGATGGGCCATAGATAACATTCTAAGGAATGGAATATCAAAATTTGAGATCAGTAAGATTCTTTGAAAGTAAGGTTATTAAGGAGCAGACATTGTCAAGGTTTCTTGCGATTACAAAGCAGCAAAATGGAGGAGATTTATTCCAACTCCAACAATAATGAAGCTTTTTAAGAAAAAAGACACCAATTTTTAGGTGGAGCAGGGTGCTAAAGAAATTTTAGAGGGCCAAATACAAAAACAAAACTTCAATTATTAAAAGGATAATACTATTGGCGTCTTTATAAATAGGTGGATGATATTGTCGAAATCCTTTATATTGATCACTGACATAAGTTTGCAATGATTTGTGTCGTGGTAGGTATAATTAGCACTGACGAAAGTTTGCAACGATCCATAAGATAAGAAGTTGAACCAATTCTTAAGGCTGTTGAACCAACTTAATTGAAAATACCTATTCATGTAACACTAGGCTCACCTCCTATCTATAAAAGCACACATAACTCTGACCATGATCACAAGCTTACCAAAACCATTTGCATAGAGCAATAACCACAACCGATTCAGAAGCCCTTGTTATCTGCTAGCTCTTACCATGGGTTCTTGCACTTTCTTGTTATCCATTTCACCACTTCTGCTTCTAATATTCTCATCAATGACCACGTACACTGGAGTTGCAGAGGCACGTAACCTTGTAGAATCAACATTGCCCGAGCCACACGTACCCAATCTTCCCAAACCTGAGTTACCTTCACTACCTGACATCACACACTTACCTGAGTTACCTTCACTACCTGACATCACACACTTACCTGAGTTCCCTTTTATACCAAAGCCAGAGCTGCCTGAGTTCCCTACTATGCCAAAGCCTGAGGTGCCGAATGTTCATGAGATTCCTAAACCGGAGTTGCCTGAAGTACCTGAGATTCCTAAGCCAGAGTTGCCTCAACTACCTAAGCTTGAGTTGCCCCTTGTTCCAAAGCTAGAAGTGCCTAAAGTTTTTGAAATTCCTGAGCCTCACCCAGCCACCACTCCTTAAACTAGTTTGTTTTGCCCCCCTTCTTTGTCTTGCCTGCTGCTGTCAAGGTCATAAAGCATGATTAGCTTATACTACGTGTTTGATGAGTGAGTTTTATTATTACAAATCTTCGTTTCCATCTGAGAGCATCTCTATGGGGGTTTCATTTGTGCTTGATATATAATCCAGTTGTACGTTGGGCTTTTTAAGTTCTACGAGTGATTTATTTTTTGACTTTTTTTTTGTTTGTTTGTTTTGGGGGGGTTGAAAATGAGTGAGTTTCGTTGCAGCATATTGATTGTGATCATCATTTACCAGTCTTCTATATATTGCAGTTCAAAGAGTTACGTTTTATAGTTATAAGTCTTGAATTTCTGAACACTGTTGTGGTTATGAATGCCGAAACTTCAGCTAACATAGCAACATTCCAATTTATCTACGGTTTCATATTTCATATAATTAATTAGGATTGCAATAACGTCCAGCGATTAGTTCTTGTTTCAAGTGAAATAAGTTTGTGACTATTTGGAAAAGGAACATACTAATGCGATGCAGCAGTAAATTGTAATCAAAGAATAATGAATCAAATTGGGCTTTTCTGATCATTGGTGAACTTACCCCTAATTAAACTCAGAAATTGAAGTGTTTCCCATCTTAAATGTCATAGATACATTGTGGGAGACCCTAAAAAGCAATAATATAGGTAAAAACATGTTATTGTCAGCTTGAAAGACTTTATCTCTTAATCATTCATCAACCATATATATATATATATATATATAAACGATTTACATCCATCCAACTTCTATATATACAATTTGTTATTATAGCTTCGTAAGAGGCAAAGAATAAAAACATCAGTATTTAAAGTCATCGACTTCGACTGTGGGCATAGCGTAACGACACAAAGGGCACACGTGACTTGTTCGCAGCCACTGCACAATACATTCCCGATGAAACACATGATCGCATGGCATTGCGCATGCCTCCGAGCCACCATTAACATCATCATCATCATCGTCAAAACCTTCCATGCAGATAGTGCATTGCTGTTCCCGTTCCACAGCCTTGGGTTTCCTCAGCAAAACTAGCATGGCTTTCTCCGATGCCGGAACCATTCCAACAACATCCGACATTGTCTGTTCCAGGGCATTGCTGCCTTCGACGTCGCCGACACGCACTTCAAATTCAAACGCCAAAATCAATGACACCTCACGGGGTGGTTCCTCGTTTGAAGATTCCACATTAGTAGTAGTAGTAGACGACGATGCTGCATCGGTACTCGTCATCATGTCATCGTTGTCATTGATGCCAAACACTCGTTGAACCTCGCGTCTTATCCCAGGTATCACACGCTGAATGAGTTCATGGGTGAAAAAGCGAAACTGGGACAAGTGTGTATGAAGGTAATGTTCACCTTCTTGGCCGAAGAAGCTTTGGCAGGCTATGGTGGTTGTTGGATGGGACAAGTGAAAGAGGTTGCGGGGTGGTGCAGTAGCTGAGAGATGCTCATAGCAAACGCTGATGTGTGGCTTGAACAAATCCGTGGGCCTGGGCCGAGGCCTCTCCTCTTGCTCATCCTGATCGTGATCTCCATATTCGTAAGGTCTAAACACGTGATAGTTGTACATAGCCATGGAGTGGTGAAGCCTTAAACTTGAGTCTTGAATGTGGTGTTAATTTGTTGAAGGGGGCGAGTTAGATTCATATATATAAGACTCTGCCTAGGTGACATGAGATTCATTCTATGAACAAACTTTGTTATCGTAATCCATTTTTTTGAAAAAAAAAAACAGCAACAAACTATCATTATTGCATCGGAAACAAAGCTCAAAAGATAAATGATAATTTTTTATTTTTTTTGGAAAACTGTTATCATTCATTATCTCTACTTATTTATCTCCTGCCAAGCACCAATTTGACAACGGAAGTTTACAATTGATTAGTATCTTTTGCAAAGTGAGTCTAACTAATTTGGATTTATTTGTTATTGGTCATATATGTTAAAATGAGGAAAGCATCGGAAAGAAAAGCTTGTGATTATGGATTATTTTTAAAATATAACTCTTATTTGCTATCGTTTTGCGAGGATCAAGCTTCTACTGTTTGTTTTGTTATTTTTTTTGACGTGTAGTGCGTATAATTTGATAATTTAAACCGTCATAATATCATATCTCTAGAAAAATCGGAGGATGAATTGATCCTCTAGAGAGAGAGAGAGAAAAAAAAAAAAGAATTTAAAGGCCTATTAATTAACCCCACAAATTTGTTCTTTTTGTTTTTGGCCCCACGATTTGAATCGATAGGCACTATGGATGCATGGAATGGGGATTAATGATGTAATGATATAAAACATTAAATATGGGAAATAAGTTTTAAATACAAGATAAGGTGAAGGATAATTTGGTCCCCACAAATTTGGAAGTTTGTGATGGTTCGGCCATCTAGACTGTTGGATTTGATTATAATGAAGATCCGATGACCAATATTTCACCCGTCCTCTTCGTTGTGAAATTTGCACGACACAACTCAAGTTTTTAGTTTGAGTTAATGTTCACTTTAGTCCTTGACATTTTATGTATGAGTCATTTTAGTCCCTCAGATTTAAAATGAATCAATTTGGTCCCTTACATTTACAAACGTGAGTTAATTTAGTCCCGTTAGTTAAGTGAAGTGTCTAGTGAGGATAGAGCTTGTCCTAAAGAAGACAGAACTCGATCGAGAGGAATTAGAGCT
This sequence comes from Dalbergia cochinchinensis, assembly GCA_031216125.1. Taxonomy (NCBI): domain Eukaryota; kingdom Viridiplantae; phylum Streptophyta; class Magnoliopsida; order Fabales; family Fabaceae; genus Dalbergia; species Dalbergia cochinchinensis. The sequence goes on from CM062370.1 coordinate 44,880,950, forward strand.
CAGCCAATATAAAATAAAACTCGTCCGAGAGGTATTAGAGCTTGATCAATATGAAATAGAACTCTCTCATTTGTCGAACTTTATTTTCTATTGACCGAGATCTAATTCTTATTGGCCGAGCTCTAATTCCTCTCAGTCGAGCTCTGTCTCCCTCAGGACGAACTCTATCCCCACTAGACACTCCACTTAACTAAATGTGATTGAATAGAGGGACTAAATTGCTTCATGTTTATAAATGTGAGAGATCAAATTGATTTATTTTAAAAATAAAGGACTAAAATGATTCATGCATAAAATGTTAGGGACTAAATTGATCATTGAATCTTTTAGTTCTGTGAATAAGTCCATGTCGTCCGTTGGCAAATCACAACACGGGCACCGAAAATTGGAAAGCATTAATAATTTAATATACGAAGTGGTGTAAAGCTTAATGGAGCAGAGACAGAAGAAGGAGGGAAGGGGCAAAACGGGCGGAGGAGCACGAGTTGATGGACGCTGGGCACGACAAAGACCAAAATGTCACCGTGCTCGGATTCCGAGTTCTAAAGTAGAACATCTTTAATTTTGTTGATATTATTTTCGATGCCTAATTATTTAGATGGGTATGGTGAATGTTTTAAGGTTTTCTGAAAGTTGTACCAATGGTTTATTGAATGCCAATCAGCTACTTTATGTGTTTGTTGTGTATGAAAACACAGCTTGTTAAGACAGTAATGGGATGTCGGTGAGGATAATAATGGTGAAATTCCATAAAGCCAAAAATGTGCCTTTTTATAGTAGTCAAAGATGTTAATCCAGACAAGGTATGAGGGATTTTGCCACTTTTGAGTATAATTGTATGTAAGTTTATTTTTGCGGTACAAATTTATGTTATTACTATCCATGCTTAAATTATATGAAGATTGATTATTTTGTTTAATTCAACTTTTATATAGATGGCAAAGACTATAAGCTAGAGTTCATCCACTTCTCAATCAAATTGATTTCCACACTTTATATCTCATAGTGCCTTGTCACCTATCTCAAACTCTGGTAGACTCATGGCTCTTTTCAAATAAACTTCAAGCAGCAAATCCGTCTGTAATTTTATATATTAACAAATCCATCTGTTATAAGAGTAGCAACAGTAGTCATGGAAATTTTTTTGTGTATTTATTAAATCACCTTGACAAAATGTTGACTGTACGTTGACATTGATAAAGGGACCAATAGAAACTTATCACGTAATGATAAGTTTTGGTACCGTCTAATCATTTTTAGTAGCAAAACAATCACCTTATAATATTTATTCATTCTTTTTATAAATTTATTAGTGTTTGAATAATTCATTTTTTAAATATCTGAATAGACAAATATTACTATTCAAGAAGCTGAAGCAGTACTCATAGCTAAAAAAAAAGGAAAAAATAGTTGGCCAAACTTCGAAGGAGGTATTTTGTGTATTACTTACAAGATTATTACTAATAATCTAGATTATCTCTTAGAAAGATTACCACTTTTTAAACTACTGGTAATGTTAAATGCAACGTTTAGTATATGCAGATAATCTAATTAGCAATACACATTACTTTGTTTGGTATATCATAAGGATTACTTAGTAATATATGTTATTTTCACTAATAAATTAATAATAAAAGTAATAATACTTATTAATATTCTTAGTTATTATAATAATTAATAATTATAATAATTATTATAAAATTTAAATTAAAATGATAATTTTTAATTATTTAAAATTAATTAGTAATGATTATTTTTTTCAATTACTAATAATAAGTAATAAGTTTTAATTAATAATTAATAATAATTAATTACTTTATATAACAAATTTAACTTATTAATTAATAATAATATTTTATTATTGCTGAAAATAATATTATTATTTAATAATAACAATATTATTATTAATAAAACTTAATTATATTATTATAAATAAATATTAATAATAATAGTAATAATAATAACAACAACAACAATAACAATGTAAGGAGAATTATCATGAGGTGGTAATCTACCAGGTAATCAATATAGACGCCCCCACGAGGGTAATCTATATTACCACTAAGATGGCAATATAGATTACTTGGTAATATATTGCAACTCATGTGATGTAACCAAATAAGGCAATTATGTGGAGGGTCCAAATAATTTCAACTCATAATATAGATAGATTACTCTATACCAAACAACTCCTAAGAGTAAATTACACTGATATTTTCTAAGATTTGGTGAAATTCAATTTGCCTGCCTATCCTCTATTTGTAAAATTTGCTTAGGAGATTACTGTGTTTACTTCCATTAAGGTCATAAAATCTTTACACTGATCTCCCCTTTATTACATAATAAACAGTATATTCAATAAAGGTCAATGTCAGCTAAATAAATAAAAGGGAACCGGCGTAAATTTCATCAAATCTTAGATAAGGTCATTGTAATTTACTCTAAGCATAAACTTTTATTGGATTTCATGGTCTTTGATTACATTAGAGAACTAGTTGTTTGACCCGTGAGATACACAGAGAGATAATAAAAAATAATTTATTGATTATTATAAAAAATAAATGATAACTTATTTACATATATCTTATAGAAAATTGAGTATATAAATTTATCTTAAAAGTAAATTAATAGTTAAATAATTAAATAAGTGAACAAAATATAAATGTGTCCTTCTACTTTATATCTTATATTGAATATCATGTTTATAAGGTTGAAAATATCTTGATAGATGGCTTATAACTAACAATAAAGAGCCTATTTTTTCCACATTTCGAAAGTTGAAATTGTTGAATAAAGAAAGAGAATAAATGGATAATTTTATTATATCATGAACCATTTATAAGGATGACAATGAGTATCTATAAGAAGCGGAACATGTCCCATACCTCTCATTACCATTTAGAATTTTGTTTCTCATCTCCCTTCTCATTCCCTTATGGGTCCCCATTTCCCATTTTCCATTTCATGTAGGGATTTTGAATCCCTATAGTATTCAAGGGTTTATTAACAAATTTTAAAAAGAGAAAAACCTAAAAAATATTTTACAATTTGAAATATAAATATCCAAAATAACAAATACTATTAATGTAACATAATTAAAATTAAAATTAAAAATATATACAAAATATAAATATGAAAAAATAATTAAAAAATAAATATATATTATCTCTATCCCTATCCTGTTTAATAAACGGGGACTTAGCCCTCATAAATCATTCCTATGAAGGCGAAATATGTGCCAATTCCTTTCCCCATTGAATAATTTTCGTGTGTATCAATTTTTAATTTTTTTTTGTCATCCTTAGTCATTTATATCTTTTTAGTATATTAAAATAGTTAATTTAAAAATATAAAAATATATTTTCTAATTAGTAAAAATAATATATAAATTTAATTTATATAATTTCAATTACACATCCTTTTCTTGCATATCCTTTTAATAAATTATAATATCAATTTTAAAATATCTGTTACAATTAATGTCTAATAATCAGTAAAAAATCATTTATAATTCTAATTTATATAATCTTGATTATTAGAGTAGTATATCAATTATAATTTTCAATAAAAAATAATATAACTATTTAATTTTTAAAAATTAATAAATATTTAATATCATTATCAAAGAAGTGTAAATTATAGAATTGATTTTTTAAAAATATTTTATTGTTAAAAAATTGAAGGATTTTTTTTCAAAAAAATTAATATGAAAAAGTTACGAAATTGATATATTGCAATATTTAAGTTGTAAAAAAATTAAATAGAATATAGTGATACATGTAGACAGATAATTTTTTTATTATGATTTTCAAAAGTTATACATTTAAAATTAGAAAATTTTTCCTAATCTCATCTTCATTTAGAATTTTATCTCTATTCTCATGCACATCCTGGTCACGAGTCTCCATTTTTCATTTCACATGGAGATTTAAATCTCTATTGATATTTACGGGTTTATTAAAAAAATTTAATGCAATATAATCCAAATTAAAATTAAAAATATATGCAAAATATAAATATAATAAAAAAAATTAAAAAATAAAGATGTATTATCTTTGTCCCTATCCCGCTTAACAAACGGGGACTTAGTCCCCATAGATCATCCATACGAAGGCAAAACATGTGTCAATTCCTTTCCCTATTAGATAATTCTCGTGTGTACCTGTCGCAATCGGGATCGCGACGGGGACGGCGGAAAAAGAATTTTTTTATTGAAAATTATGGAATCGCCACCAAGTTTATTTAAAATTGGGAAAAAGTTGGAAAAACCCATTTTTTAGAGAATAATCTTTGAAACCAGTTTGAGTTCGGGAGTCGGTTATGTATAGGGAAGGGCAGGAATTTAATCCCACGCACTAAGACACCTGGGCCTGATCTGCACTTTAATTAATCGCAAATTAAACAAATAACCTTTTTCAAACATTTATTTTCTGTTTCAAGACAATTAAAAGGAATTTATTTTTTAAAAGAAAAGATTTTTTAGTGCACCGAACTGTTATGATTCAGATATCCTAAAAATGAATTAACTACTCGTCGCGACTAAATTAACCGTTCTTTATTTGAAACGAAACATTTGACAATAAGTATATAATTTAAAAAAAGGAATTGTTCTAAATAATAAATACTTGCAAATAGAATCTAAAAAGAAGCAAAAATTTGTTTTTTTTGGTATTTCTGTAAGAGAAAATATAAAAAACTTTATGAGAGATATTTGGAATATCAAATTGTCACAACTCAGATATCCAAATATCAAGTTAACAAGCTGTCACAGCTAAATTAACCTTATTATTTGAAATAAAAAAAAAGAAAATTAAATCAAAAATTAAAATAACTAAATAAATATTTACAAATAAGATAAGAAGAAATTGATTTTTTTATATATTAAAAATAATAAGAGAAACTCAAATGTTTTTAAGGAAATTTTCAAGTCACTAAGCTGTCACGACTCAAATGACCGAAATATCGAGTTAACAAGCCGTCACGACTAAATTAACTCTTTATCTACAATAACGAAAGTTAAATAAAATATTTTGAAATAAAATTATAAGGAAAAAGAAACTTAACAAAATACATAAATAGCATAAAAAATATTAGGAAAATTATTTACAAATAAAATTAAGTAGTAAAAGGTTAATTTAAAAAAAAAAAAAGTTTTAGAATATTGAGCTGTCACAACTAAAATGTTCTAAAACGTAAAGTTAACAAACCGTCGCGGTCAAATTAACTTTTTTCTTTAAAAAGAGATATTTACAATTTAATAATTAACTCAAATTAATATAAAAAAAATGAAGTAATAATAAAATATTCACAAACAAAATAATATTATGAAAAACTAATTTTGAAAGGGAGTTTTAGAATATCAAGCTGTCATAGCTAAAATATTCTAAAAAAAAAAAACATAAAGTTAATAAACCGTCGCGGTCAAATTAACTCTATTCTGAAAAGAGACTTTGAATATCAATCGTCAGTAATTAAAATATTCCAGGACATGTGATTAACAAGCCGTCCCGACTCAGTTAATCCCTTTTTTAAAAAAAAAACTCAAATCCCATTTAGTAAAAAGCAAATTTATTCAATTATTTTAAACCCAAAATTCGTAAAAAAAACGTTTCAAAAATTTTTTACAAACTCTAATTTTAACGGAAACTAGCAAGATTATATCATAAGTACCGTTACACAATTAATCTAAAAAAACACATAAATAATTAATACTAAACAAAAAAAAAGCAAAACTAATTCATAAACATAAACTTACAATTAAACAATATATATAAAATAATTAAATCAAGAGAACAAAAATTTATGACCTAATTACACACAAAACGCATAAACATAAAATAACAAAACTAAATAAGTAATTCACAAATGCAAATACACAAAACATGTACAATAATTAAACTAGAAATGTAAAATATTACAATTTACACAATTAATCTTAATCAAAACACATAAACACAAAAAGTAATTAAGCTAATAATATAAAACACAAACACTCTTAATCCAAACAAGACAAAAAAAAAAATTCATGAATACCATTATAATTAATTTTAACAAAACGGATAAACATATAAAATAAATAAACTAAAAACAAAACACTAGAAATTAAGCAAAACCTATAAACATAAAATAATTAAACCATAAACATAGACATTATTAATTTAAGCGAAAACACCTAAAATAATTAAATTAAAGAAAGGTCCTAATTATCTTTTTTAGTCTTTTCAATTTATAGAAACATTGACATTACATTCATCCAAAATAATAAAATGAAATTAAATTAAATAACTTGTTTTTTTTTTCTTTTTTTTTTGAATTTACCTAATTTCATTCGAATAATAAAAAAAATAAAAGCACACATATTATAAATTCTCTCCTCTTTTTTTTTTTTATCAAAATGTCGAAATATTTATTACAAAATTAAAAAAAAAAAACTTTATTTAGGCCTAGACTAAATCAAAACCAAATACTAAAAGAAAAACTTAATTAGACAATCAAATCTCAAATCAAACAAAACTATTATTAGATCTCACAAAGTTAAATAAAATTAACTCAAAATATAAATAAATAATTATAAAATAACACTTTTTATTTTTAATCTACCCATACTCACATACACTACCACCCAACACACACACACACACACACAATCCTCTTTTTCTCACACGCACATACCCATACACACGCACACACTCACGGACTCCCTCACAACACTCTCTTTCTTTCACGTTCACACACTAGCACTAAAACAAAAGAAAAAATTCTCACCTCAGCAAAGTAAAAAACTAAGAGAAAGCAAAGCTAAAGAGAAGATCTGGGAATGAGAGAACCGAGAGAGGGAGAGAGAGTGAGGGCAAGGGAGGCCGATCCGCTGCTGTAGGGGCGTAGCGGCTGAGGAGAGGAAGGGGATGCGGTGGTTCGCGGCTCTTGTTGGTGGGCTTCGCGGACATGGGCAGTGGAGCTACGGTGGTTAACGGATCTGAGGTGGGGATGAGAGGGAGGAGCCGGGGTTGCTAACGGAGGAAGAGAGCTTCGCGGCGCGGAGGCGTGGCTGTACTGGTGCGCACAACGTCGGCGTCGCGGGCAGCGGAGGCAGCTCCGGTGCGGTGGCTTGCGGGCACGAAGGAAGAAGTCGCGGCGGTTCGAGGTGAGTCCGCGGTTTGGGGTGAGGATGATGGCGATGGGTTGAAGGGAGAGGAGGGGGTTGTGATGATGGTGGCTGGGAGTTGTGGTGGTTGAAACTTGAGGGATGATGATGGTTGAAGACGATGGAGAGGATGACTATGTCGGTTGAGGGTGGCGATTTGATGAGGTTAAAGGTGATGGAGTGGTGGTGGCGTTGCGGTGGTGGTTTGGCTTCGTGGCGGTGGTGGTTGATGAGGGAAGAGGGGAGAAGAACCAGTGGCGGTCATGGAAGGTTGGTGTTTGAGGCTGGCCATGGTGCTTCAGTAGGTGAAGATGATGATGATGGTTGAAGGGTGGTTGTATGGCCGAGGAAGGTGAGGGGTAGAGGAGAGATCATGGCGGTTCACAATGGTTGTAATGGAGGGTGTTGATGATGGCAAGCATGATGATGGGAAACATGTTGATGCTGGAGAAGGGGGGCCGCGGTGGTGGAGGAGGAAGGGCAGCGGCCCCGGTGTTTTTATTATTATTTTTATATTTTTTATTTTGATGATGGAGATATGTACCTGTTTCAGTTTTTTTCTTTCTTTCTGCTGAGCTCAAATACTGGACTGGTTGATTCTATTTTTTTGCAGGTTCACCGTGTGATGAGTGTGTTTGAAAATTTTCTTGAACTTCAGAATTTTTTCCTTCTCCCTGATTATGATCTTCATTCCCCCCATGTATACCTTCTGTGTTCTTTTCTTTTTTTTTAAAATTCCACCGAAAGAGGGATCCAAATTCAAGGACACCATCATTACCTCTGTTTTGATTTTTCTGCTTTTCCCCCTCCCCAGGTTACTGTAACTTCACATGTATGCCTTGGAGACAGAATCCACAAGGAAGAGGAACCCATGAAGGTCCTCTGTCTCCTTTCACCTTTTTTATTTTTTTTTATCCCTTTATTTTTTATTATACAAATACAAAACAAACGGCAAATCTTTTTTTTATTTTTCAATAGAAACATTCAATGAAACTATAATAAAAAGGTAAATTAAGTGCAAATTGTTTGATTTTATTGTTAAAAGATTGAATAAAATCGATTGTTCACAGTTGCCCCTCTTTATTCATTTCTTATAAGAGAATATGAAAAACTGAAGTTTTATATTTTCTTCATAAGGAATGAATAAAGACATGAACATCGATTTTGTTCGATAAATGCATGAAATATAAGCAACCGAAATCTAAACAGCAAAATGATATGCATACATAAGAAAGTCAAATGCAAATGCACAAACTAGCAAAATATTAAAGCAGACGGTGCTGACCGGAACTCAAAAATCAACAAGGGGTTAACTGGAAATGTAAAACGGCAATCTAAGGTCAATTGGAAATTAAATTGGCAACTGAGGCCGATTGAAAACGTAAATTGGCATCTGAGGCCGACTGAAAACGTAAATTGGCATCTGAGGCCGACTGAAAACGTAAATTGGCATCTGAGGCCGACTGAAAACGTAAATTGGCATCTGAGGCCGACTGAAATGTAAATTGGCATCTGAGGCCGACTGAAAATGTAAATTGGCATCTGAGGCCGACTGAAAATGTAAATTGGCAACTGAGGCCGACAGAAATGTAAATTGGCAGCTGAGGCCGACTTGAAAATGTAAATTGGCAACTGAGGCCGACAGAAAATATAAATTGGCAGCTGAGGCCGATTGAAAATGTAATTTGGAAAAGAAAACAATCTCTTTTCTTTCGTTTTTCAAATTATATGCAAAAAACCTTGAACTATCCACCTTCAGTTTATACAACATTGAAAAACTAACCGTAATCCAATTTGAGCAAGCCTCGAGGAGAACCTTAACCGATCAAACTCACAATCTTAGCATTGGACCTCCTGGTACAATCAAGACTTTCACTTCTTCTGTGACCTTGCTCATTTTTACTCTTCTCCCATTTCCCTTTTCAGAAGGATGATTACTTTTCTGTCAAGCTTAGCTGAAATTTCTGAATTAATACTAATCATTGATGTATTGCTGTAAACATTGTTAAATCGTATAATTGAAGCTTAAATTTATCCTACTTGAGACATTATGAATAAACATGCATTCAAAGGGAAGGTAGAGGGATCAACTGAATGGGCATTTCATTGTTTGGTGTATTAGATGACAAAATGCTTTGAATAACAGACATGCGAAAGATAAAATTTTGGGAGACACAAAATTTTTGCCCCAGTTTAGATTCTTGGTGGCTCAATCAATTGACTTCTTAAAGCAAGTTGAACACCATAGCCATGATATCCGACGATATGTCTTCAAATTCTTTTTCAAAATTGCCCCAGTTTCAGCCCTTATCTGCTTGGTTCGCTGGATTATCAAAAATTGCCCCAGTTTCAATTGCCAGCGAAGATGCTTATCTTTTCTGCTCTAACTTTTGCCTAGGCCGCTCTTTTGAGTTTTCAACCTAGCGAGCTCTTTTGTTTTGCTGTTTTGCCCTAATTTTTGCTTAGGTCGCTATTTCGAGTTTTCGACCTAACAGGCTTTTCCTTTTTGCTTTACCCTAACTTTTGCTTAGGTCGCTCTTTCGAGTTTTCGACCTAACGGGCTTTTTAAGTATTTACTTTGCCCTAACTTGCTTAGGTCACTCTTTCGAGTTTTCGACCTAACGGGCTTTTTAAACATCTCTTCAGACATAAAATCTTTTAACTGCATCACTGTTGATTGGTTTAGGCAATTCTTGTCCCTCCATGTTTTGCAAAATCAACACTCCACCTGAGAATGCATGCTTGACAATGTAAGGACCCTCATAACTTGGAGCCCACTTTCCCCGTGTGTCCTCTTGATTAGGGAGAATTTTCTTCAGAACCAAATCTCCTGGATGAAAATCTCTAGGGCGGACTTTCTTATTAAAAGCCCTAGCCATTCTGCTTTGATACAACTGGCCGTGGCAAATGGCTGTAAGCCTCTTCTCTTCGATCATGTTCAATTGCTCATATCGAGCTTTCACCCATTCAGATTCTTCCAGCTCAGCTTCCATCAAAACTCTGAGCGAAGGGATTTCAACCTCTATAGGAGATACGGCTTCCATTCCATATACCAATGAAAAAGGAGTTGCCCCTGTGCTTGATCGTATGTTGGTACGATACGCGTGCAGAGCATACGGCAGCATTTCATGCCAATCTTTGTAGTTCACCACCATTTTGGCGATGATTTTCTTGATATTTTTATTTGCAGCTTCAACCGCACCATTCATTTGAGGTCTATAAGGAGCTGAGTTGTGATGCTTGATCTTGAAAGTCTCAAAGAACTTCTGAACTTCGGCTCCATTGAGGTTAGGAGCATTGTCTGTAATGATCCTTTCTGGAATTCCATATCTGCAGATAATGTCTCTCTTGATGAATCTAAGAAACACCTTCTGTGTGATATTGGCATATGAAACAGCTTCCACCTATTTTGTGAAATAATCTATCGCCACCAAGATGAAATGATGACCATTAGATGCTTTGGGGTTAATCGGACCGATAACATCCATTCCCCACATCGAGAAAGGCCAAGGAGACACCATGCTGTGCAACTGAACTGGGGGAGCATTGACTCGATCTGCATATATTTGGCATTTGTGGCACTTCCGAACATAACTGATACAGTCATTCTCCATTGTGGACCAGTAATAACCGCTTCTTAGGATTTTGCGTGCCATCATATGTCCATTGATGTGAGTTCCACAGATCCCCTCATGGTCTTCAGTCATGATTATTCGGGCTTCATGAGCATCTACACATCTGAGGAGAGTAGTGTCGTAGTTCCTTTTGTAGAGGACTTCACCATTCAAGAAGAAAGCCATGGCCAGTCTTCGAACCGTCTTTTTATCCACCTCATTTGCACCTTCTGGGTATTCTCCATTTTGAACATACCGCTTGATATCATAATACCATAGTTGTCCATCTGGTTTAGTCTCCAGATTGTGACAATATACAGGTTCACCTTGCATTTCTACATGGATGGGTTGGACATTAGCATGGACCTCCAAATTGGTCATCACGGCCAAAGTCGCTAAAGCATCCGCAAACTGGTTCTTGTCCCGAGTTAAATGAGAAAATGATATGTCATCAAAGCGCTCAATTAACTGAGACAAATGCTTCTGATAAGGTATCAATTTCGGATCCTTTGTGCGCCATTCTCCATTAACTTGATAGATTATGAGTGCAGAGTCTCCAAAGACTTTTAGTTCTTTGATTCCCAAGTCAATCGCAACTTGCAATCCATTTGCACATGCTTCATATTCCGCCATATTGTTGGTACATTCAAAGTCTAATTTGATGGAAACTGGGTACTGCTTCCCAGCTGGTGAGACAACTACAGCTCCGATTCCACATCCATTCATATTGGCAACCCCATCAAAATACATCTTCCACACATTCTCCTTTTCCTCATCTTCTCTTTCTAGTGCCAATACCTCGTCATCAGGGAATTCAGGCATAGTGAGTTGTACACCCTCTAGAGGGTTTTCAGCTAGATGATCAGCAATCGCACTTCCTTTGATAGACTTTTGAGTGACATATTTGATATCAAACTCAGACAGCATCACTTGCCATTTTGACATTCTCAATGACACATGAGGACTATCAAATATGTACTTTAACGGATCCATTCGAGAAATCAGCCAAGTAGTGTAGTATAACATGTACTGCCTCAACCTCTTCGAAGCCCATACTAATGCACAACAAGTCTTTTCAATTGCCAGATAGCGAGATTCGCATTCATTAAACTTCTTACTCAAATAATAAATGGCCTGTTCTTTCTTTCCGGATTCATCATATTGCCCCAACATTGCCCCGAGTGAAGTAGGTAACACTGTAAGATCTGATATTAAAGGACGGCCTGGCGTAGGAGGAATCAGAATTGGAGGTTTCATTAAATAAGCCTTTATTTTGTCGAAGGCTTCTTGGCATTCTTCATTCCATTCTTCAGGTTGATGTTTTCGCAGCAACTTGAATATAGGCTCACAAGTACTAGTCAAATTTGCAATGAATCTAGCGATGTAATTGAGTCTCCCAAGAAAACTTCTCACTTCCTTTTCAGTTCGGGGAGCTGGCATTTCTTGTATTGCTTTCACCTTGTCCGGATCCACTTTTATCCCTTCTCTACTGACAATGAATCCCAGTAATTTCCCTGTGGAAGCTCCAAAGATGCATTTATTCGGGTTCAGTCGCAACTTGTATTTTCTGAGCCTTTCAAACAGCTTTCGTAAGACTGCTACATGGCTTTCTCCCTCTTTGGACTTAGCGACCATGTCATCTACATACACTTCAATTTCTTTGTGCATCATGTCATGGAACAGTGCAACCATAGCACGTTGGTAAGTGGCACCGGCATTCTTCAACCCGAATGGCATGACTGTGTAGCAGAATGTTCCCCACAGAGTTATGAACGTAGTTTTTCCTTTGTCATGAACATCCATGAGAATCTGATTGTACCCGGAGTATCCATCCATGAATGAAAATCGGTGATTCCTGGCCGTATTATCAACAAGGATATCAATGTGAGGGAGTGGAAAATCATCTTTCGGGCTGACTTTATTCAAGTCCCGATAATCAACACACATCCTAACTTTCCCATCCTTTTTAGGCACAGGCACGATGTTGGCCACCCAATCTGTATGTCTTGACACTTCTAGAAACCCGGCCTCTAGCTGTTTAGTCACTTCTTCTTTTATTTTTAGCGACATGTCGGGCCGCATTCTTCTCAACTTTTGCTTTTTTGGCTCAGCTTCTGGATCCAAAGGAATCTTGTGTGAAGCAATCTCTGGATCCAGTCCTGGCATATCATGATAAGACCATGCGAAGATATCTAGGTATTCTTCAAACAAGGCGATCATTTCTGTTCGCTCAGGATTCTCCATTATTTTCAGCTCTTTCTTCTCTTCTTCGGTGCCCATGTTAATTACTTCGACCACCTCATTGTCTAAGTCAAATCCTTTTTCCATGTGTTCTAGTAACCCTGAAAATTTCTCAACAGCTTCTTCATCTTCTTCAGATTCATAGCTATCACAATCAAGTGCAGTAAGAGAATCAATTGATTGGCCTTCAAAATCCCTTTCATGTGGCCAAATTTCTACACTTAAATCCCTGGAAAGTAATTGCGGTGGGTTGGAATGCCAAGACAAATAATAGGTAAAACACGAATAAAAGGCACAAATTAATGGTTTGAGGAAATAATGCTGAAGGAAAAGAATATCGGATAGAAAAGAGAAAAATTGCTGGATAAACATGCAAGTTTATTCAAATGATGTCTCAAAGTAGCATACATAAAAGCAAATACAATTAATACAATCCCAAATGATTACTTTGAAGTAACAACATCAATCATTGGTTCGGCTGTCCAATTCATCAGCATCTCATTGTGGTTGACACAGCATAAGCATTGTTGCATTCTTCAGGCTTCTCGACATCTACCATATTGATGGTTGGACAACAGCTAGCTTCATAACTTTCTTCAGCCACAATCACTTCAGCCGGATAAGGAAATGTCTCCTTCAGATGAGGGATCTGCTTCATCTTCTCTTTTGGTTTCTTTTGCTCAAGAGCCATGGTCTTGATCTGCTCTTCCAATGACGCCTCATATCCTAAACCAAATCGGTTAGGCTTCCCTGAGATAGGTAGAGGTGTCTTGATACCTTGCAACCGTGGTCCCAGTCCTTTGCCGTGCAGATAACCATTTTTGGTCATGATATGAGCCACTATCTGATTGACATCCTGCCTTGGGAGCTCGTTCTGTTCTTGCTTCAACCATACCACCTCTAGACTGTGCCATAAACTGTTTTCTACTAACTCAACATTTTCAACATAAGGTAATGAGACAGGTTTAGATACGATGATTTCCTTTTCTCCATGGATTGTAATGACTGAACCATTTTCAATGTACTTAACCTTTTGATGCAAGGTTGAAGGAACAGCACCAACATTGTTAATCCACGGTCTTCCCAGCAGCATATTGTAATCAGATTCAATCTCCATCACTTGGAATAGAACCTCAAATTGGCTTGGGCCAATCTCCAACGGCAGCACTATTTCCCCCAGGATGTTTTTCTTTGCTCCATCAAAAGCTCTTACAATCATTACTTGCGGTGAAATATCATCCTTGCTTATTGACAAGTAGCTCAAAGTTGACGCTGGCAAGACATTCAGACCTGATCCTCCGTCAATGAGCACTTTCGACACTATATAGCCTTTGCATTTAAGGGTTATATACAGTGCTCGTGGGTTAGCCTGTGATACGATCTCTTCATTTGAGAAAGTGATCATATTGACACGCTTTACCGGATCCACCATGTTCACCATATTTTCCAATGAGACATCCGGTTTCACATAAGCATCTTTTAAGATCTTTAGCACTGCCTTTTGATGAGATTCAGATGACAAAATCAGTGACAACAGGGAGATTCTTGCAGGAGTCTTTTTCAATTGCTCCAGTATGTCGTACTCACTTTGTTTCATGATCTTCAGGAACTCCTCTTCTTCATTTTCTTCTCTTCCTTTTCTATCTGCACCAAAACTCTTCCCCACGTTCTCTTCCTCAACAAGCTTCCCTTTTTCCAGCTCTCCGGGCCCATAAATCCTTCCACTTCTTGTTATTCCTTTTACCTCCACTACTACTTCACTTGTTTGGGCTTTTGAGGTTTCCCCTATGTCTCCATTTGTCTCCACATTAGTTTCATAGTTCCAAGGGATAGCATGTGTATTCTCGTAACTGAATGGTGCTGGTTTCTTCACGGTGATCACCACCTATTCTGGTTTCGGAGCTCGATTCAATGGAGGGACGCGTAGTACAAAGCGATCGATCACATTTATCTCTTCAGGGAGATTCAACCTCTTTTTTGCTTGAATCACACCTAGGTCGAGTAATTCTTGTACTCGAGCTTTAAAATCCCAACAATGTTCGATATCGTGTCCGAGACCTCCACAATGATATGCACAACTTGATTCCAGATCATATTTCTCTTCCTCCTTCACCATAGATGCAGGTGCTGTGATGTGATACCCAGCTTCCTTCACGCCATTGAATACTTCCTCCATTGATGTTCGAAGATTCAGAACTTTCTTAACTAGAGGTTCTTCCCTCCCCAAGGCATTCACACGACTTCCTCCTTCGTGTTTTGGGATCGGGTTGTTAACAATGTCTGGCTTCGAATCTTCTTGAAGGTCTAGTCTCCCACAAGCAATTAACCTTCTTACTGCTGTTTTGAAACCTTCGCAATCCTCAATGGAATGCCCTGCTATGTCCATGTGGTATTTACAGGTCAGGTTCGGGTTGTACCAAGCTGGGTATGGTGGTTCTAACGGGTGCACAGGATATGCCGAGATCAGATGAGCATCAACTAACTTTTGAAATAGATCAGCATTCGAAATAGATAGCTTTGGGAAAGGTGGGAAGTTGGGGAATCGATTACGGTTTTAGTTTTGGAAATTTGGTCGAGGTGCTGGGGTGTATGTTGGACTGGTTGGTTGATATGGCCTTATGTGGAGGTTGTTAACTTGGGGTTGGGAGTATGGAGTAGTGTTTGCGGTTGGCATGACTTGGTATGATGAGTAAGGAGGGATAGGGGTTTGGTATTATCGTGGTCGTGTTGGTGTGTATTGTGGGATGAAGGATTGCTGACCATGCACATAATTCACATCCGTCTCTTTTTTTCTGGGCAGGAAACTCTTTCTAGTGTCTTCACTGCTCATGGGAAGCTTGCCGGCTTTTGCTAAGCTTTCAATTCTTTCTCCAGCAGTTATCAACTCAGAAAAGTCTTTGTACGCTGCTCCTGCCATTGCCCCAATGTAAGGGGATCCCAAGGTTCCCAAGAAGTAAGAACACATTTCAGTTGGGATGAGTGGCGGTTGAACTTGGGCAGCCAAGGCTCTCCACCTTTATGCGTATTGCTTGAATGATTCATCCTTTTTCTTCTGCATAGAGCTTAATTGCTCCCGTGTAGGTGCCACCTCAAGATTGAACTTGTATTGACTCATGAACAGATCTGCCAATTCTCTCCAACTAGAAATCTTTGAGTGGTCTAGTTGAATGTACCACTCCAGAGCAGGTCCAGTCAGGCTTTCATGGAAGAAATTGATGAGGAATTTTTCATCCTTCGACCATATCGCCATCTTAGTACAATAACTCTTCAAGTGAAAAAGAGGATTACCCGTCCCATCATACTTTGAGAAGTCAGGAACCTTAAAGTCCCTAGGGATTACTACATCAATAGAAGGGCAGAGTTGTTCAACTTCCACATACCCATAGGGGCTAGGTCCTTGAATAGCACGAATTTGCTCTTGAATCTTCTCCATCCATTCCTCTTTCAACTTTCCTTTTTCTGCCTCTGCACGACTATTTTCTGAGGAGAAATGCTGCTTCTGGATGACCACGCGAGGCTGCTCCCAGACAGGGGTAGCGTGCCCATGCACATCAGCATGCACGTTTTCCGAGGAACGATAGCCCTCTCCAGTAGGGAGTACGAATGGCATCGTGGATAGTGGTTGTCCATGAAGGTTATTCGGGATCTCACCCATATCATTCATCCCTGCAGTGACATTTAGAGCTGCGCTCGGTACCACAGGCATACCCAGTGTCGTGGTATTTGGTTGCACATTCACTGAATGAGCTCCCAATAGGTTAAGTGATTCTTGTATGGCCCGCATCATATCCTCCAATCTTCCTTGGTTGTTTGATAGTTCATTCAGTTTTCCTTTCACCGCATCAACTTCATCGCTCAGATTTCTTCCTACTTCAGAAGTAGTTGTGATTGGGATACCCCTTTCTGCGTCACCATTCCCTCCAGCCATTTTGGTTCGGGCTCTGGTATTGTGAATTCGAGTTTGATCGGTATCGATTTTCCTTGGGCGCCCAATTGTGATGGATTTTTACCTTTTAAAAACAAACTTTAGTGAAAAGGAAAAGACAAAAACATAGCTATTTGTTAGAAATGATCGAGCTGAGTCTTGATGTGAGTATCTTGATGATAACTGTTCCTCAGAACGTCTCGTTCAAAAGTACTAAGTCATGGGTATTGCTATGAGACCAACACAATGCAGAGAAACAAAGATTTTTCATTCATAAAGGGGTATTGTACCCATTGTCCTTTTTTACATTCATTCCCAAAACAACAAAAGACAAGACATCATAAAGCCATAACTATCATTCTCAGCATCTCTCAGCAATTATTTGTTCCATTCTCCCAATCAAGTCTCTACAGTAGTCAACAAAATTACAAATCTCGATTGGGGTCTTGAAAGGGATTATTCCTTGCTCGGCAAATTCTAAGTATCTTGGAACATCTTCGATGGCCGCATTAGCCAATCCTGCCAAGTTTGGGAAGCGAGTTTTCAGCTCATGAATAATGTGGTTCTGATATTGTATTTCAGAATCCAAACTTGCAACTCTTTCCTTTTCTTCTTCCAGAGCAACTCGATATTCCATGATCTCATCATGCATGTGTTGGCTTAGTTCTTCAATCTTCCTTTGGTACTCATTGTTCAATTCTTCCATTTGTTGTTTCATTTGTTCTTCACTTTTTAACGCAGTTTCTTCAGCAATTTTGGCCTTTCGAAGTAGATTTTTCAGCTGTTGATTTTCGGCTAGCGCTTTGTCACGCTCCTGTCTCTGAAGTCCTAGCTCTTTGTTGGCAGCTTTGAGGCATTCCTTGGTTTTCATCATGTGCTCATGCCCCATCTTCAGCTTCTTGCTTGTTCCTTCTAGGGCTTGATCCTTTTCAGTGCTTTCTCGTTTTAACGTCGTGTAGTTATGGCGAACACTTTTCAACTCAGCTTCTACTTGCATCTTTTCCTGTTCAACCTTGTCTAGTTTCTCTTTCACATCCTTGGTTTCTTCATTTTCATGGAAGCGCCAGGTTGATGCATCATCCAGAGGAGTAACAGCTATGACCCTGAATGGCAGCTTGATCTCTTGAGCCCTATTTTTTACCCATTGATGATAACTTTCTTTCACAGCACAACTCCTAACTCCCAGTTCTTTTCCTTTCTTGACAACCTTGTTCCAGGCGGACCGGATCTTCTGGAATAGGTCAATGTCTTTGGAGTCTTGATAATATGAGATAAACGGAGTAACTGCAGCTTCAGAAGGAGGTTCCATCATGGGATAACCGAGTTGGCGTAATACCAAGACAGGATTGTAATTTATGCATCCTCGGGTACCCATGAGAGGTACATTTGGAAAGCTTCCGCACTGATAATTCAGAGTTTGACCATCCTCCCTCCAAGGATACCATCGTATCATCTTTTCATTCAATTTGGCCAAGTCTTGAGCCCACTCTTGTCCACTCTTCTTCTTAATATTATGCATTCGTAGGTCTTCAATCGGACAAGGCGCCTTGTAATTCCTTTGGAGTATGTGCGAAGTAACCCACACATATAGCATTGGTAAACAGCACAGAATTCTCTTACCATTTCTCTCATGACAAAAGTTCAGAGTACAATAAACATCTGCCAGGAGAGCTAGAACAGGATTATGGCTATGGAACTTGCGAGCAAGGAATACATCAATAGCCCCAAGATCTACAAGGCCTTCAATGTTCGGAAATAAGACAGTACTGTAAATGGCGAGGGCCAGTACATCTACGAAAGCATCCCAATCTTCTGCTTGTGCCAGATGGTGCATGTGCTCTTCCAGGTAATCTCTTGAGAATCCATAGGTCCCATTCCTACATTTCTGTGCTTCATGCAGATTCTTTACGCCTACCCTTAGGACAGTTGATAGGGTTTGTAAAGAAGGATAATGTCCTTGATAGTGATAAGGTTTTTCTCCTTCTAGTGGCAGTCCCGGGATTTTCTCAAATTCTTCAATGGTAGGTGCTAATTGGAAGTCTTGAAAAGTGAAACATCGGAACGGAGGATCATAATACTGTGCCAGAGCTGTGATTGCTTCTTCCTGTTCTTCCACTTCTAAGAGATTCAAGATCTTTCCATATTTTCTGGTGAGAGACAGGCGTTGTGGTAACCTTAGCAGTTGACCCAAAGATCTCAGGCTTTTTGTGTCAGATGTCCTGGCTTTAAGACGCAAAGTTCTTCTCAACTTTTCACCTTCCTAACTGTTTGGTCTCATATTCGTTTCCATTTTACAAAGATACTCACAATAAGATTTCAATTCAACCTTCTAACAAACCTGCCATAATGGAAAGAAAAAAAAGATTTAAATGACAGGAGGAATAGTAAACAATTTAGGAAATGAACAGAAATTATGTACAAAGAACAATGATAGGAAAATATGTACAAAGAAATGAGTTAAGGAAAATGCACGCTCTCTTTGTGTCCTATGTGAGGTAAATTCTGGAGGTTAATTCTATGGTCCTATGGTCGTTCTACCTTGTGAACACTTTCACTGGGTGGGTCTGTATTCTCAGAGTTCTACGGCCTCTAGAGTTAAGATTCATTTCAGAACGTTACCCACAACAGCAGGTGAACCGCTAGATGTAGGGCATTCATGAAAGAATCACACTCTAGATGAGATTTTCGCGATAACCAAACAAGATGAACATCCAAAATGGCTATCACTACACAATCTCTTTCCTATCTCAAGTTACACTCAGACCCGGGTATAGGGCCCCACTCGTGTGATTATTGTGTAAGTGTTGTGTGTGAAGAGAGCATACAAACCTGAAATCCTAAGACTACCCATGACTAATACCTGCAAAAACAACTCAAACAAACACGTACAGAACCCAATTAACAGTCATCTATCCTAAGATTTTAACAAATAGAGCTATCAAACACATGAAATGTAAGATTCTGTAAAGAGACAAGGTATAAAGAAAGAAATATTATACAAAGTAAACTAAGAAAAGGAAAACAAACGTCAAAAGGCTATATTTAATTTTCACAATTAGCTAAAACAGGCCTGACTCTCTTGGAAATCTCCAGTGGAGTCGCCATCTGTCGCAATCGGGATCGCGACGGGGACGGCGGAAAAAGAATTTTTTTATTGAAAATTATGGAATCACCACCAAGTTTATTTAAAATTGGGAAAACGTTGGAAAAACCCATTTTTTAGAGAATAGTCTTTGAAACCAGTTTGAGTTCGGGAGTCGGTTATGTATAGGGAAAGGCAGGAATTTAATCCCACGCACCCTAGTACACCCGTCCTTGGACGGTACCTTTAATTAACTGTGCAAATTAAACAAATAACCTTTTTCAAACATTTATTTTCTGTTTCAAGACAATTAAAAGGAATTTATTTTTTAAAAGAAAAGATTTTTTAGTGCACCGAACTGTTATGATTCAGATATCCTAAAAATGAATTAACTACTCGTCGCGACTAAGTTAACCGTTCTTTATTTGAAACGAAACATTTGACAATAAGTATATAATTTAAAAAAAGGAATTGTTCTAAATAATAAATACTTGCAAATAGAATCTAAAAAGAAGCGAAAATTTGTTTTTTTTGGTATTTCTGTAAGAGAAAATATAAAAAACTTTATGAGAGATATTTGGAATATCAAATTGTCACAACTCAGATATCCAAATATCAAGTTAACAAGCTGTCACAGCTAAATTAACCTTATTATTTGAAATAAAAAAAAGAAGAAAATTAAATCGAAAATTAAAATAACTAAATAAATATTTACAAATAAGATAAGAAGAAATTGATTTTTTTTATATATTAAAAATAATAAGAAAAACTCAAATGTTTTTAAGGAAATTTTCAAGTCACTAAGCTGTCACGACTCAAATGACCGAAATATCGAGTTAACAAGCCGTCATGACTAAATTAACTCTTTATCTACAATAACGAAAGTTAAATAAAATATTTTGAAATAAAATTATTAGGAAAAAGAAACTTAACAAAATACATAAATAGCATAAAAAATATTAGGAAAATTATTTACAAATAAAATTAAGTAGTAAAAGGTTAATTTAAAAAAAAAAGTTTTAGAATATTAAGCTGTCACAGCTAAAATATTCTAAAACGTAAAGTTAACAAACCGTCGCGGTCAAATTAACTTTTTTCTTTAAAAAGAGATATTTACAATTTAATAATTAACTCAAATTAATATAAAAAAAATGAAGTAATAATAAAATATTCACAAACAAAATAATATTATGAAAAACTAATTTTGAAAGGGAGTTTTAGAATATCAAGCTGTCATAGCTAAAATATTCTAAAAAAAAAAAAACATAAAGTTAATAAACCGTCGCGGTCAAATTAACTCTATTCTGAAAAGAGACTTTGAATATCAAGCCGTCGTAGCTAAAATATTACAGGACATGTGATTAACAAGCCGTCCCGACTCAGTTAATCCCTTTTTTTAAAAAAAAAAACTCAAATCCCTTTTAGTAAAAAGCAAATTTATTCAATTATTTTAAACCCAAAATTCGTAAAAAAAACGTTTCAAAATTTTTTTACAAACTCTAATTTTAACGGAAACTAGCAAGATTATATCATAAGTACCGTTACACAATTAATCTAAAAAAACACATAAATAATTAATACTAAACAAAAAAAAAGCAAAACTAATTCATAAACATAAACTTACAATTAAACAATATATATAAAATAATTAAATCAAGAGAACAAAAATTTATGACCTAATTACACACAAAACGCATAAATATAAAATAACAAAACTAAATAAGTAATTCACAAATGCAAATACACAAAACATGTACAATAATTAAACTAGAAATGTAAAATATTACAATTTACACAATTAATCTTAATCAAAACACATAAACACAAAAAGTAATTAAGCTAATAATATAAAACACAAACACTCTTAATCCAAACAAGACAAAAAAAAAAATTCATGAATACCATTATAATTAATTTTAACAAAACGGATAAACATATAAAATAAATAAACTAAAAACAAAACACTAGAAATTAAGCAAAACCTATAAACATAAAATAATTAAACCATAAACATAGACATTATTAATTTAAGCGAAAACACCTAAAATAATTAAATTAAAGAAAGGTCCTAATTATCTTTTTTAGTCTTTTCAATTTATAGAAACATTGACATTACATTCATCCAAAATAATAAAATGAAATAAAATGAAATTAAATTGAATAACTTGTTTTTTTTTTTTTTTGAATTTACCTAATTTCATTCGAATAATAAAAAAAATAAAAGCACACATATTATAAATTCTCTCCTCTTTTTTTTTTTTATCAAAATGTCGAAATATTTATTACAAAATTAAAAAAAAAACTTTATTTAGGCCTAGACTAAATCAAAACCAAATACTAAAAGAAAAACTTAATTAGACAATCAAATCTCAAATCAAACAAAACTATTATTAGATCTCACAAAGTTAAATAAAATTAACTCAAAATATAAATAAATAATTATAAAATAACACTTTTTATTTTTAATCTACCCATACTCACATACACTACCACCCAACACACACACACACACACACACAATCCTCTTTTTCTCACACGCACATACCCATACACACGCACACACTCACGGACTCCCTCACAACACTCTCTTTCTTTCACGTTCACACACTAGCACTAAAACAAAAGAAAAAATTCACACCTCAGCAAAGTAAAAAACTAAGAGAAAGAAAAGCTAAAGAGAAGATCTGGGAATGAGAGAACCGAGAGAGGGAGAGAGAGTGAGGGCAAGGGAGGCCGATCCATTCTTTGTAGAGCAGCGGCTGAGGAGAGGAAGGGGATGCGGTGGTTCGCGGCTCTTGTTGGTGGGCTTCGCGGACATGGGCAGTGGAGCTACGGTGGTTAACGGATCTGAGGTGGGGATGAGAGGGAGGAGCCGGGGTTACTAACGGAGGAAGAGAGCTTCGTGGCCGAGGCGTGGGTCATTTATCTTGACGCTGCTTGTCGGCGTCGCGAGCGTGAGGCGGCTCGGTGCGGTGGCTTGCGGGCACGAAGGAAGAAGTCGCGGCGGTTCGAGGTGAGTCCGCGGTTTGGGGTGAGGATGATGGCGATGGGTTGAAGGGAGAGGAGGGGGTTGTGATGATGGTGGCTAGGAGTTGTGGTGGTTGAAACTTGAGGAGGGATGATGATGGTTGAAGACGATGGAGAGGATGACTATGTCGGTTGAGGGTGGCGATTTGATGAGGTTGAAGGTGATGGAGTGGTGGTGGCGTTGCGGTGGTGGTTTGGCTTCGTGGCGGTGGTGGTTGATGAGGGAAGAGGGGAGAAGAACCAGTGGCGGTCATGGAAGGTTGGTGTTTGAGGCTGGCCATGGTGCTTCAGTAGGTGAAGATGATGATGATGGTTGAAGGGTGGTTGTATGGCCGAGGAAGGTGAGGGGTAGAGGAGAGATCATGGCGGTTCACAATGGTTGTAATGGAGGGTGTTGATGATGGCAAGCATGATGATGGGAAACATGTTGATGCTGGAGAAGGGGGGCCGCGGTGGTGGTGGAGGAAGGGCCGCGGCCCCGGTGTTTTTATTATTATTTTTTATATTTTTTATTTTGATGATGGAGATGTGTACTGCTTTTGATTTTCTTTCTTTCTCTTTGAACTCAAATCTTGGGTGGTTGATTCTATTTTTTTGCAGGTTCACCGTGTGATGAGTGTGTTTGAAAATTTTCTTGAACTTCAGAATTTTTTCCTTCTCCCTGATTATGATCTTTGTTCCCCCCATGTATACCTTCTGTGTTCTTTTCTTTTTTTAAAAAATTCCACCGAAAGAGGGATCCAAATTCAAGGACACCATCATTACCTCTGTTTTGATTTTTCTGCTTTTCCCCCTCCCCAGGTTACTGTAACTTCACATGTATGCCTTGGAGACAGAATCCACAAGGAAGAGGAACCCGTGAAGGTCCTCTGTCTCCTTTCACCTTTTTTATTTTTTTTCATCCCTTTATTTTTTATTATACAAATACAAAACAAACGGCAAATCTTTTTTTTATTTTTCAATAGAAACATTCAATGAAACTATAATAAAAAGGTAAATTAAGTGCAAATTGTTTGATTTTATTGTTAAAAGATTGAATAAAATCGATTGTTCACAGTACCCATTTTCAATTTTTTTAATCATTCATAGCTGCTTATATTTTTTTAGTAAATTAAAATATTTAATTTAAAAATATAAAAATATATTTTATAATTAATAAAAATAATATATAGATTTAATTTATATGATTTTAATTACATATTTTTTTCTTGTACATACTTTTAATAAATTAAAATATCAATTTTAAAATATATGTTATAATTAATGTGTAATAATTAGTAAAAAATCATTGATAATTCTAATTTATATAATCTCAATTATTAGAGTAGTATATTAGTTATAATTTTTTTCAATAAAAAATAATATAATTATTTAATTTTTGAAAATTAATAAATATTTAATATCATTATCAAAGAAGTGTAAATTGTAGAATTGATTTTTTTAAATATTTTAGTGTTGAAAATTGAAGGTTTTTTTTTTCAAAAAAATTAGTATGAAAAAATTATAAAATTGATGGATTCGAATATTTAAGTTGTAAAAAATTAAATAAAATATAGTGATACATGTAGAGAGATAATTTTTTTTATTATGATTTTCAAAATTTTTACATTTGAAATTAGAAAATTTCTCCTAATCCCATATTCATTTAGAATTTTGCCTCTATTCTCATGTACATCCCAAACACAGGTCCCCATTTTTCATTTAACATGAAGATTTGAATCTCTATTGATATTTATGGATTTATTAAAAAAATTTAAAAATAAAAAATTTTAAAAATACTTTGAACTTAAAAATATAAATATCTATAATAACAAATAAAAATAATGCAACACAATTATAATAGGTTTGTTATTATTTATACTATAATTATATATATTAAAATTTTTATGGTATAATATACTGAATTATAATTTTGTTTATGCTATTTTTTATTTTTTATATTGATTTTGTTAATGGTAGAGAGATATGAAGGTATGATTGAAACAAAATTAATAATTAGAAGGTAAATTAAATTCAAAAACTTACTTTAAGTGTTAAGATTATGAAAGGGTGGGGTATAATTTTTCTACAAATAACATATAGAAGAATTTTTATATAGTGAGTCTTAAATATTAGTATTATATCAATTATTATCATATTTGATTAAGAATAAATTTGACATAAATTGAATTTTGAATTATTATCATATCAAAATTAATCAATTAGCAATTCGTTAACAATTTGACATTCCCGTTAAATATATTAATTTAAAAGTTTATTTATTTTAAAAATATTTTTTTTATAATTTTTTATATTACCTTCATAATGTGAGGCTATTAATGATTCTTAATTTAATTGTAGATCATAATTATATTAATATGGGTTCTCTCTTAGTGTAACTTATAATATTTAATGATTGTAATATTTGATTCTTTAATGATTGTAATATCTAATTTTATTTTATATAAAAAATAATTAATAAGTAAATTATAAATTAAGTTTAAAATTTTTTTTAGACATAAAGATTAAGAAAAGTGAGACCTAAATCACTATATGAGTGACATGTAAAGCCTAAATCACTATATAAATGACATGTATAATAGTTTTTATGAAATGAGTCTGAAATATCAGTATAGTAGATTTATATGATCAATAAATTTTATACAGAATCTTAGTCATTAATAACTTCTAATTATAAATAAGATTATGATAAATCTCTATTATTATTTGTTTTAAATCTTCTTCAATTTTTTTAATTTTTTTGAACACTAACTTTTTTTTTCAAAATTCATTCAAATCTTTTAAAGATAAAATTATCAAAATTGTCATGAATTGTATGATTGATTTTTTTTTTCAAAATTCATTCAAATCTTTTACAATATAAAATTATCAAAATTATTTGTAGAGCGCAGTGGTTATTGAAGGTATAATTTTATGGCCATCCCAGGTGATTTAAAGATTTTCATTTTCACCTGCATATATATATATATATATATATATAAATATTTTTTATTGAATTGGCATATTCTTGGTCTTCAAATCATTAAATTAGTCTATATATAATCAAATAATATCATCAATAATGACAAAAAAAATATTTTTCCTTTAAATAATTAAATTCATCATAATCTTATTGTTAATAAAAAAAGGTAAATGATATAACCTAGTGCATATATTTTACATCTTTCTTATAATTTATATACTTAATTTCATAAATTTAATATAATAGTATTAAAAAAATTACCACCTGTATCAAATATAAAAATGTTAAATGTGAAATTAATACTAAAATTATGAAATTAATTTATTAATATAATTTATGATTTCAGTATCGCAATAATTAAAGATATTTAATTAACATAATGCAATTCTATTATTAACTATGGGTGATTATCATTGATATGCTAATAATATGTAATAATTGTGATTTTATTTTTTTCAAAAAAAATAATGAATAATTTCTTAAAAGATGTGGGCCCTAAAATATTTTCATTATGATACGTATAAAACTTTTCCTGAAACGATTCTGAAATATTAGTATTATTGTAGGTGGCGCAGCTAAAGATGAGCCACAGATAACACGCAAAGGAATGGAATACCAAAATTTGAGGTCAATAAGATTCTCTGAAAGTAAGATTATTAAGGAGTAGACAATGTTATGGTTTCTTGCCATCAAAAAGCAGCAAAATAGAGGAGACTTATTCCAACTCTAATAATAATGAAGCTTTTTAAGAAAAGGACACCAATTTTTAGGTGGAGCAGGGCCTAAAAGAAATTTAGAGGGCCAAATACAAAAAACAAAACTTCAAGTATTAAAAGGATAATTCTATTGACGTCTTATGTATAAGTGGATGATATTGTCGAAATCCTTTATAGATCACAGACAAAAGTTTGCAATGATTTGTGTTGTGGTAGGTATAATTATTGTTGGCAAATTATTATAATTATATTTATATAAGGTGATAGATAAGAAGTTGAACTAACAATTCTCAAGGGCTTGGGGCTGTTCTACCAACTTATCTAAAAGTGACAATACCTATTCATGCAACACTAGACTCACCGTCCTATCTATAAAAAGCACACACAACTCTAACCATGATCACAAGCTTGCCAAAACCATTTGCATAGAGCAATAACTACAACCGATACAGAAGCCTTTGTTATCTCTGCTAGTTCCTACCATGGGTTCTTACAATTTCTTGTCATACATTTCACCAGTTCTGCTTCTAATATTCTCATCAATGAACATATACACTGGGGTTGAAGGGACACGTAACCTTGTAGAATCAGCATTGCCTGAGCCACACGTACCCAATCTTCCCAAACCTGAGTTGCCTCCGCTACCTGACATCACAAACTTACCAGAGTTCCCTACTATACCAAAGCCAGAGCTACCTACCCAGCAACAGCCAGTGTTCCCTACTATACCAAAGGCTGAAATTCCTGAGATTCCTAAACCAGAGTTACCCAATGTACCAGAAATTCCTAAGCCAGAGTTGCCTCAAGTACCTGAGTTGCCTAAAGTACCTGAAATTCCTAAGCCAGAGTTGCCTCAACTGCCTAAGCCTGAGTTGCCCGCTGTTCCAAAGGTAGAAGTGCCTAAAGTTCCTGAAATTCCTGAGCCTCACCCAACCACCACTCCTTAAACTAGTATTTTTCGCCCCCTTTCTTTGTCTTGCCTCTGGTCAAGGTCATAAAGCTATTAGCTTATAGTGTGTGTTTGATGAGTGTGTTTTATTATTGCAGATCCGTTTCCATCTGAGAGCATCTCTATTGGGGTTTCATTGGTGCTTAATATATAATTCAGTTATATATTGGGCTTTTTAAGTTTTATGAGTGATTTACATTTTGCTTCTTTTTTTTTTGTGGAGGTGGGGTTGAAAATGAGTGAGTTTTGTTGCAGCATATTGATTGTGATCATCATTTACCAGTCTTCCATATATTGCAGTTCAAAGAGTTACGTTTTATAGTTATAAGTCTTGAATTTCTGAACACTGTTGTGATTATGAATGCCGAAACTTCAGCTAACATAACAAAATTCCTTTATCCACGCTTTCATAATACCATCTTTTCATGTAATTAGGACTGCAATACGTCTAAATCCAGCGATTAGTTCTTGTTGCAAGTGAAATAAGTCGTGACTACTATTGGGAAAAGGAACACACCAATGCGATGCTGCAAACTGTAACCAAAGAATAATGAACAAAGATCACGGTCACACTGGGCTTTCCTGATCTTTCGTAAGCTTATCCCTGAACTTAGTAAGAAACTGAAGTGTTCCCCATCTTGAATAATGTACATAGATGCTATGTGGGAGACCCTATAATGCAATATAGGTAGAAAATGTTTTAGTCAATTCGAAAGACTCTATTTCTTAATTATTCATCAACCATGGTATACGCATATAGGAGATTTACGTACGTCCGTCTAACTTCTATACAATTTGTTATTATAGTTTCGTAAGAGGAAAGAAAAAAAGAAACATCATTATTCAGAGTCATACAGTGGGCATAGCGTAACGACACAAGGGGCACACATGACTTGTTCGCAGCCACTGCACAATACACTGTCGATGAAACACATGATCGCATGGCATTGCGCATGCCTCCGAGCCACCACCACCACCACCACCACCACCATCATCATCATCATAACCCTCCATGCAGATAGTGCAATGCTGTTCCCTTTCCAGAGCCTTATTGGGTTTCCTCAGCAACGTTAGCATAGCTTCCTCCGATGCCGGATCCATTCCAACGACACCCGACATTGTCTGTTCCACGACATTGCCTTCAACGTGGTCGACTTGCACTTCAAATTCAAATACCAGAGAGAAACGCACCTCACGGGGTGGTTCTTCGTTTGAAGAAGATTCCACATTAGTAGTACCAGACGACGACGCAGCATCACTCATCATCATCATGTCGTCATTGTCATTGATGCCAAATACCCGTTGAACCTCGCGTCTTATCCCAGGTATCATACTTTGAAGGCATTCATCGGTGAAAAAGCGTAATTGGGACAATTTTGTGCGTAGGTAATGTTCACCTTCTTGGCCAAAGAAGCTTTGGCAAGCTATGGTTGATGTTGGACGGTTGAACATTAACTGATAGAGGGTGCGAGGGGGTGTAGTAGCTGAGAGATACTTGTAGCAAACGCTGATGTGTGGATTGAACAAATCCGTGGGCCTGGGCTTGGGCCTCAGCCTCTGCCCTTGCTCGCCCTCATCATGATCTCCATCTTGGTAAGATCTAAACACATGATAATGGTACGTAGGCATCATCATAGCCATGGACTGGTAAAGCCTTAAACTTGAGTCTTGAATGTGGTGTTAATTTGGTTGAAGAAGGCGAGTTAGATTCACATAGATATGAGCCAGGATTCTATAAACAAACTTCGTCATCGTAACCCGGTTTTTTTTTTTTTTTTTTGAAAAAAACAGTAACAAACTATCATTGTTGCATTAGAAATTAAACAAAGCTCAAAAGATAAATGATGTTTTTCATTTTTCGAAAAATTGTCATCCTATATATTATTATTGCATATCCACTTACTGATCTCCTGCCAGGCACCAATTTGACAACGGAAGCTACGATCGATTAGGATCGAAAATCCTGTGCGAATTATACAAATCGTAGATTTAGTTATTATTTTATCTTTTTTGATCTTTTGAAATATATCTCTTATTTGCTATCGAAAATTCTGTGCGAATTATACAAACCGTAGATTTAGTTATTATTTTATCTTTTTTGATCTTTTGAAATATATCTCTTATTTGCTATCGCTATGCGAAGATCAAGCTTCTACTGTTTCTTGTGTTAGTTTTTGTGAAGTATGGTAGGTATAACTTGATAATTTAAACTGTGATAACATCATATCTTAAAATGGTGACATCATTGTTAATTTTGAATTAAATTGATCGTTTGCAGAAAAGAAAATATTCAAAGATCTATATATTAATTAACATCACGAATTCGTTCTTTTTTCTTGGCAAATGGGCTAATTTGTCCAATGATTTAATTTGACAGAGACTTGTGATGCAGATGCAGTGGTTAATAATATACACTAATCTTCTTTGATTTATCTATTTTTAGAATGAATTACCAAAAATATTAGTATCTTCATCTTTGACCCCTCTCACTCACAAAGTCCTCTTTTCTCTTCTCCTTCCCTTCCCATTCCTCATCTTCCTCGCAAGGCAACGAAACAGAAAATTTATGTTACCCTTTGGTATTTTTGGAGATTCTGCATAACGAAAAATTCAAATTGAACCATATAATCTCTTCTTCTATTCATGGATTTATTACACGGTTTTCACTTAATCATATAATAAAGTTCAATAACTTAAATTTTCTTGTCAGAAAAAAAAAAAACAGAACCCTTGAATAAAAATCAAAAGCTCCCTGAGACCCAGTAAAAATTAGAACCAATTGAAAAATCGAAATCAGCTTCGAACGAGGAATCACAATCGAAATATGGGCATGAGGTTGAGGAATTGTGTATGGACACAGGGTTTCTTGGGAGTGGGATTGAAACGTTGGCCATTGTTGTCTGCCTTCACTTCAGTTTTTGGCTTTGAAGAGAGAGAAACATTGCAGTAGTGGTAAAGCAGAAGAAAAAGATGAGGAAGGAGGGTGAGGGGTGGGGTATTTTTGATAAGTCACCTCAAAATTAGATAAATTATTAGATGAGGTAATTGTAGATTAAACAATTAAATGTGAGGTGGATTGAATTTTGATAAATTTTAAAGGAGATGAGTATAGTTTATTCTAAGATTAAATATAAAAAATATATTTTAAATAAAAGAATAATCTTGATGTTCTAGTAAAATTTTACACTATCATTAATTAATTATATATTTCTGTTTATAAAACTTTTAAACTACAATAAATAAAACGTGCAAAACTACGGTAGCAAAGACAATATATCTAGCACTATTTCAGTCCCCAAACAAAAAAAAGAAATACTTGAGGTTGAGTTAAAATCACTTAGTATATAGCACATTGTAATATCCCGCGACTTGGATTGCGTTTGGATGACGATTGATTTTGACTTTTCTTTTTTTGTAGTTAAAAGTCATTTAGTACCTTTTTGGATTAAATTGTTTGTATATCTTATGAACTCCCAATAAATAATTCTTAGTATTTATTGAGAAATTAAAATATTTAATATTTAATTAGTTTATCAGTTTCTATGGTTTCACTGAATTTTCAATTAGGTTCCTACATTTTAAAAGTTTTCAATTGGATTCCTATAGTAAAAATAAATGTTTAATTAGATCTCTAATCTCATCATCTATTATAAAAATATTAGAATTAATAGAATATTCTTAGAATATTTTTTTCTATAATTTTATAGTAAAAAAAAAGCTCCATTCCTTCCTTTCCCTCCCCCTCTTTCCCCACCACCACCATGAATCCTTACCACTGAATCGCGCACACACATAGAGAAAACAACCACCATTATCACCACCACCATTGCCTCCTCATCTTCTTCGCCCCCATCATCCTCCTCTTCTTCACATGATCATCACCCATTCAACCACCAGTGAAAATACCACCCGCAACATAGATCCAGAAATCACAACTAGCGCGGCTCCACCCTTCCTACGCCTCTCACCCAGAAACCATAATTAAAATCATGAATATTATGATTTGAAAAAAAATTTAATGTGTCAATGAAATAAAATAATATTTATTTAAAAATATTAGATATAATTTATATTTAACATGCACTGTTATGTAAAGAGGTACAAATTAATAAAACTCAAACCGTCTCCTCCCTCTCTCTCCCTATTTTTAGACAATAGAACTATCATAATTGTTCTCCTCATTCCTTCTCCGTGCTAGTAAGGAACTCATTATTGTTAAGGAATACGAAGCTCCAATTCTCAACGCAAGGACCTCAGATGCTGTTTTCTCTCTACTTAATTAACATTAGATTTCTCCATTGGGGATCACCGTTACAGTTTCTCAAAATCCTAAAGGTAATGACAATGCGCTCCCGGCAAAAGATGGTGAGTGGAATTATTGTCCATGACCATGTATTGACCATCATAACTACAATAAAAATTATAATGAATTATCCATATAATATTAGCCTGAAAAACTGTAGGACAAATGCAAGTTTAGTTTGGGGTTTCTATCAACTTCTTGTGTTATCATACAAAAACTTCCTTCCAAATTATTTCACTTCAAAATTTCCATGCTAACCTGTTTGACTTTGTAAATAATGCTTTTATCAACGGCTTCTTCACCTGAATTCATCAATCCATCATTGAAAAACTCATTTCTTCCTAGCGAAAATGTTTTCTCAACTCATCCACTAAGTCGATGCAATAAATTTATGGGTTATGCAAGTAAGGGATCGAAGTGGAGCTATTGAGGAGCTCGATTGACTTTAAGTTGAACTTGATGAAATTACTTCAATAAGCATTCTTGGGCCATGTGGACAACTGGGAGAGTTATACTTGGGAAGATGGGTGGTTTAATGTAGAAAACATATGATCATTACGGAAGGGGACGATAGATATGCAAGTTGGACCCCAATATATATTTTCACACAAGTTTATTCTCATGTTATTTGTCGCTTTTCTGATAGTGCATCTATTATAAATTGGTTTACCTACATTTGCATTTTCATCCACGATTTCTAAACCTAGCAAGGGGAAGAAAATGTAGACCACCAATAATTGAATAGACATATATTACTCTTCAAGAAGTTGAAGCAGTTCACAGCTGCAGACAAAGGAAAAAATAGTTGACCAAACTTCTATAGATAAAATGTTTATTGGATTTCATGGCCTTTGATTTCATTAGAGAATGGTGCAACTATAGATGAACCATAGATGACATTCAAAGGAATGGAATGTCAAAATTTGAGATCAATAAGATTCTTTGAAAGGAAGGTTATTAAGGTGCGGACAATGTCAAGGTTTCTTGCGATCAAAAAGCAGCAAAATAGAGGAGACTCATTCCAATTTAAATAATAATGAAGCTTTGATAAGGCAAAAGACACCAATTCCCAGGTGGGGTGGGGTGTTAAAGAAATTTTAGAGGCATAAACAAAGAAGTTAAAGATATTTTAGAGGGCTAAATACTAAAAAGAAAAACTTCAATTATCAAAGGGATAATACTGTTGATGTCATATTATACATAGATGGATGATATTGTCGAAATCATCTCTGATATATAAGTTTGTAATATGATTTCTGTTGGGGTAGTTATAATTATTTGAGTATTAATATTCTAACACTCAAAGTGAGTGTTGAATTAGGACAACCATTGTATTACTTTTAAATGTAATTGATAAATGAAGAAAATTAGGACTATTATCACATTTAACGGTGATAAAGTAAGTGTCCAATTGGACACCCACTTTTAGATGTTAGAATAATATTTTTATAATTATTTCTGATAATTTATTATAATAATTATATTTATATAAGATGATGTACATAGGTAAAAAGTTGAACTAACAATTCTTAAGGCTGTTCTAACAACTCATCTAAAATTGACAATACCTATTCATGTAACACTGGACGCACCTCCTACCTATAAAAGCACACATAACACTGACCATGTTCACAAGCTTACCAAAACCATTTGCATAGAGCAATAACCACAACCGATTCAGAAGCCCTGGTTATAGCTAGCTCTTACCATGGCTTCTTCCACTTTCTTGTTATCCATTTCACCACTTCTGCTTCTAATATTCTCATCAATGACCACATACGCTGGGGTTGCAGAGGCACGTAACCTTGCAGAATAAACTTTGCCTGAGCCACAAGTGCCCAGTGTTCCCAAACCTGAGTTGCCTCCACTACCTGACATCACAAGCTTACCAGAGTTTCCCACTATACCAAAGCCAGAGCTTCCTACCCTACAACAACCAGAGTTCCCTACTATACCAAAGCCTGAGGTACCTAAAGTTCCTGAGATTCCTAAACCAGAGTTGCCTAATATACCTGAAATTCCAAAGCTAGAGTTGCCTCAAGTACCTGAAATTTCTAAGCCGGAGTTGCCTCAGTTGCCTAAGCCTAAGTTGCCCACTGTTCCAAAGCTAGAAGTGCCTAAAGTTTCTGAAATTCCCGAGCCTCACCCAGCCACCACTCCTTAAACTACTATTTTTTTACCCCCTTCTTTGTCTTGTCTCCTCTATCAAGGTCATAAAGCCCGATAGCCATTAGCTTATATTGTGTGTTTGATGAGCCTATTTTTTATTACATATCTTTGTTTCTATCTGAGAGAATCTCTATTGTGGCTTCATTTGTGCTTAATATATAATTCAGTTACATGTTGGGCTCAAATTTTAAGTTTCATGAGTGATTTATTTTTTGTTTAAGGAAGTGGGGTGGTGAAGAGTGAGTTTTGTTACTGCATATTGATTGTGATCATCATTTACCAGTCTTTTATTATATTGCAGTTTCAAAGAGTTTTACAGTTTAACCTTGAATTTCTGAGCATTGCGATTATGGATGCCGAATTCCAATACCAAATGATAAAGGAAAATTAGATACAACGGAAGAACAATGAACAAAGATCACAGTCACACTGGGCTTTCCTGATCTTTCGTAAACTTATCCCTAAACTTAGTAAGAAACTGAAGTGTTTCCCATCTTAAATAATGTACATATAGGTGCTATGTGGGAAGACCCTGAAAAGTAATATAGGCAGAAAATGTTTAGTCAACTTGAAGGACTCTATTTCTTCATCATTCATTAACCATCATCAAGAGAAGGAAAAAAAATTAAAAAAAAAAACCAATATTTAAAAAGAAAGAAAAATTGTTTACATCCATTTAACTTGTATACAAATTGTTATTATAGCTTCATAAGAGGCAAAGAATAAAAACATCAATATTTAAAGTCATCGATTTCCACAGTGGGCATAGCGTAACGACACAAAGGGCACACGTGACTTGTTCGCAGCCACTGCACAAGACACTCTCGATGAAACACATGGCCGCATGGCATTGCGCATGCCGAGACATCTTCTTCGTCCGAGCCACCATTAACATCATAATCATCATCATCATCAAAACCCTCCATGCAGATAGTGCATTGCTGCTCCCTTTCCACAGCAACCTTGTTGGGTTTCCTCAGCAATATTAGCATGGCTTCCTCCAATGCCGGAACCATTCCATCATCATCGTCATCATCCGACATCGTCCCTTCCAATGCTTCAACGTCGATATGCACTCCCAATTGAAAATCCAAAAAGAAAGGCACCTCACGGGGTGGTTCCTCGTTCGAAGACTCCGCATTAGTAGTATTCATCATCACGTCGTCGTTGATGCCAAACGCTCGTTGAGCGTCGCGCCTTATCCCAGGTATCATACTCTGAATGCGTTCACCGGTGAAAAAGGGTAAGCGGGTCAAGAGCGTGTGCAGGTAATGTTCACCTTCTTGGCCGAAGAAGCTTTGGCTGGCTATGGTTGATGCTGGGGTTAAGTGAAATTCGTGAAAGACGATGCGGGGTGAAACAGTTGAGAACACCTCATACCCAACGCTGATGTATGGCTTGAACAAATCGGTGGGCCTGGGCCTGGGCTCTTGCTCCTCATCTCCATCAATACTGATCACTTCGTCAAATCTAAACACACGATGGTCGTACCAACGCACCGTAGCCATGGAGTGGTGAAACCTTAAACTTAATTGAGTCTTCTATGTGGTGCGGTGTTAACTTGTTGAAGGGGGCGAGTTAGATTCATGTATAGGTGATGAAATATATGAGTGATGATTCTCTAAACAGACTTCCTTATCGTAACCATATTTTTTAAAGCAGTAACAAACTATTATCATCATTATCGCATTAGAAACAAAGCTCAAAGGATAAATGATATATATTTTTGTTTTTGAAAAATTGTTATCCTGTTATAATTAAAAGAACACATAATCTATAATCTATCTGTAATATTAATATTTCAAAGTTATTTTAGGGAAAGTTTTACACGTGTCACAATAATAATATTTTAGAGCCCACGTATTTTAAGAATTTATCCATTATTTTTTTGAAAAAAAACCACAATTATTACATATTATTAGCATATCATTGATAATCATTCGTATTTAATAATAAGATTGCATTACATTAATTAAATATATTTAATTATTACAATGCTAAAATCATGAATTATATTGATAAATTTATTTCACATCTAAAATTTTTATATTTGATACGAGTGGTGATTTTCTTTTGAATACTATTATAATAAATTTATAAAATTAAGTTTATAAATTATAAGAAAAATATAAAATATATACATTAGGTTATATCATTTACCTTTTTTATTAACAATAACATTATGATGAATTTAATTATTTAAAGGTAGAATATTTGTTAGTGTCATTAGTGATGACATTATCTGATTATATGTATAGATTAATTTAATGATTTGAAGACAAAAATGTGCCAATTCAATGAAAAAAATTTATATATGTATGTAGGTGAAAATGAAAATCCTGGGATCACCTAGGATGACCATAAAATTATACTTTCAATAACCTCTAAGCTCTTACAAATAATTTTGATAATTTTATATTTTAAAATATTTGAATAAATTTTTTAAAAAATTAATCATACAATTCATGACAATTTAGATAATTTTAAACTTTAAAAGATTTGAATGAATTTTGAAAAAAAAAAGTTAGTATTGAAAAAAAATTTAAAAATTAGAGAAGATTTTAAAAAGAAAAAAATAAAGATTTATCAGAATCTTATTTATAATTAGAAGTTATTAATGATTAAGATTCGATATAAAATTTATTGATTGTATAAATCTACGATACTTATATTTCAGACTCATTTTATAAAAACTATTACACATGTCATTCATATAGTGATGTAGGCTCCATTTTTTTCAATCTTTATGTCTAAAGATTTTTTTAAACTTAATTTATAATTTAATTATTAATTTTTTTCATATGAAATAAAATTAGATATTACAATCATTAAAGAATTAGATATTACAATCATTAAATATTATAATTTACATTAAGAGAGAACCTATATTGATATAATTATGATCTATAATTAAATTAAGAACCACTAATAGCCTCACATTATGAAGGTAATATAAAAAATTATAAAAAAAATATTTCTAAAATAGATAAAATTTAAAATTAACACATTTTTTTAAAGAAAATGGGTAGGTTAAATTGTTAGCGAATTGTTAATTAATTAATTTTAGTATGATAATAATTCAAAATTCAATTTATACCAAATTTATTCTTAATCAAATATTTAAGACACATTATAATACTAATATAATAATTTATTCTTAATTAAACATGATAATAACTAATATAATATTAATATTTAAGACTCATTACATAAAAAGTCTTCCATGTATTATTTATAAAAAAATTATACCTCACCTTTTTCATAATCTTAACACTTAAAGTAAGTTTTTAAATTTAATTTATCTTCTAATTATTAATTATTTTTTTAATCATATCTTCATATCTCTTTACCATTAACAAAATCAATATAAAAAATAAAAAATAGGATACAAAAAATTATAATTCAATATATTATAACATAAAAATTTTATATATATAATTATAGTATTAACGATAATAAAACTATTATAATTGTGTTGCATTATTAGTATTTATTATTATAGATATTTATGTTTTGAAGTTTAAAGTATTTTTAAAATTTTATATTTTAATTTTTTTTAATAAACTTATAAATATCAATAGAGATTCAAATTTCCATATGAAATGAAAAATAGGAACTCGTGACTAGGATGTGTATGAGAATAGAAACAAAATTCTAAATAAAAGATGGGATTAGGAAAAATTTTCTAATTTTAAATGTAGAACTTTCAAAAATTATAATAAAAAATTATATATCTACATGTATTACTATATTCTGTTTAATTTTTTAGAACTTAAACATTCTAATCTATCAATTCCATAATTTTTTCATATTAATTTTTTTGAAAAAAATACCTTCAATTTTTTAACACTAAAATATTTAAAAAAATCAATTCTATAATTTACACTTATTTGATAATGATATTAAATATTTATTAATTTTTAAAAAATAATAATTATATTATTTTTATTAAAAAATAATAATTTATATACTAATCTAATAACTGAGATTATATAAATTAGAATTATAAATGATTTTTTACTAATTATTACACATTAATTATAACATATATTTTAAAACTGATATTTTAATCTATTAAAAAGATGTATAAGGAAAAGATATGTAATTGAAATCATATCAATTAAATTTATGTATTATTTTTATTAATTAGAAAAAATATTTTATATTTTTAAATTAAATATTTTAATTTACTAAAAAAACATAAACGGCTAGGGATGATAAAAAAAATTAAAAATAGGTACACACTGAATTATCTAATGGGAAAAGGAATTAGCACATATCTCACCTTCG
This sequence comes from Dalbergia cochinchinensis, assembly GCA_031216125.1. NCBI lineage: Eukaryota > Viridiplantae > Streptophyta > Magnoliopsida > Fabales > Fabaceae > Dalbergia > Dalbergia cochinchinensis. The sequence continues at coordinate 44,919,372 of CM062370.1, forward strand.
TAAAGATTATCTATGGAGCTTAAGTCCCCGTTTATTAAACGGAATAAGGATAAGGATAATATATTTTTATTTTTTAATTATTTTTATTATATTTGTATTATGTATATTTTTTTTAATTTTAATTTGGATGATATTACATTAATAGTATTTATTATTATGTATATTTATACTTCAAATTGTAAAATATTTTAAAAGTTTTTCTATTTTTGAAATTTGTTAATAAACCCTTGAATACTATAGGGATTCAAAATCCCCACAAGAAATGAGAAATGGGAAATGAGGATCTATAAAGGGGATAAGGATTAGAGACAAAATTCTAAACGGTGATGGGAGGCATAGGACATGTCCTCTTTCTCATAGATACTCATTGTCATTCCTATAAATGGGCCATGATATAGTAAAATTATCCATTTATTCTCTTTCTTTATTCAACAATTTCAACTTTCGAAATGTGTAAAATTTTCATAAAATAAGCTCTTTATTGTTAGTTATAGATAATCTATCAAGATATTTACAACTTTATAAATATGATATTCAATATAAGATATAAAATAGAATGACACATTTATATTTTGTCCACTTATTTAATTATTTAACAATTAACTTACTTTTAAGATAAATTTATATACTCAATTTTCTATATGATATATATGTAAATAAATTATCATATATTTTTTATAATAATTAACAAATTATTTTTTATCACCTTCTCCCTATGCATCACACGGGTCAAACGGGTAGTAATAAATTAGCCAACGCAAGTTTGCAATTGATTGACTAGTATGCTGCCAAGCTTCTACTGTTTGACTGATTGTTGTGTTAGTTTTTGTGACGGAGTACGTGATTTGAAAAATTAAACTCTGAATGGTGACACTGTCTCTTATTTTTTTTAGCTGGACAAAATAATAATAATAAAAAGACACCTTAATTTATCGTCCATATATATTCAACTTGAAAGATATTATTTTAGTTTAGTAATTTGCAACCTCCTCTGAAAGTGAAGAAAAATCTTTTTTCATGTTCTTATTTGTAGTTTTTGCAATGGATAATCATGGTAATCAAATCTTATACTTAATTTGGATTAAAAAATTATTTAATTAATAAATTTCACGTGATATGATTGCTTAAATTAATTTTAAAATCTTAACAAATTCGATATAGTGTCAGTAGAAGTTAACTTTATCTTTGGCGACAATAGAAATTAACTTGGAGCTTGTTTGGATACATTTTTTCAGAGGAAAAATATTTTTTAAAAAAAATAGTATTTCTGTGATTTAGGCGCATGTTTATTAATGCTTTTTAAAAAAATACAGAAGATAATCAATTTTTTTTTATCTTTTCTAGAAGCAGGTAGGGTAGAACCAGAAGAAATAGAAGAGAATGTTATTCGTTATTTTTTAAAATTATTTAAATTATAACTCTATCATCACAAATTTTATCAAAAACCAATAAGTAACATTTCACTAAATCATCTCACCCATTGCATTATTTAAATTATAAATTTTATCCTTAATTATAATTTTACTCAAACTTCTAATTAAATTTATTCTATCTATATAGTTTAACAATATTTGATTATAATAAAAATTACATATTTTCACAAGTACATCCAAACATATACAAAATTTTTACTTCTACATTTTGAATCTATTTTTACTTTTGAAGAAATATTTCTCTTAAAATTTTAATGAAATGAGTGGTTGTTTTGGAGAGGGATTATTGTCACTTATTTTTTTCGCATCTAATATGACTCATACTCAACAAACTTATTTATTAGTTTTACTAAAATATGAATTATTTCTTATTTTTCAATGCTAAATTAACTAAAAAAATTTAACTTTATAATTTTTCTAAAATATATTAAATAAAATTTTTAATTAATAAATGAATAAATGATTTAAATGTAGCCTATATTTATTATGATTATAGTGAAAAAAAAAATTACAGCTGAAGCCGGCCGGTATATACTTCAGATATTTTTAAGAAATAATAATAAAATTGTCCACAAAAGTTAAAATCGATTAAATAACTTTATATAAACAATTAATGTCATCAATACAATTATTGAATTAAAACCTCTTACTCAATCAACTTTATGAAATTTCATACAATTAAAAACGATTTGATATTTAATCATTCCATTTAATTTAAACATATAATATATTTTTTGAAAATATGAATATATATATATATATATATATATATATATATTAAGTATTAGATTATATGCCTATTAATTCCCGTTTTTACTAAAACTTAGTATATTTAAACATCAAAATAATATTATATGATTGACCTATTAAATTAATGAGATATAATATTTTATAAAAAAAACTATTTATTGGTGTAAATATACAGGTTCACTCTTAAATAAGTGGACCCCTCGATTAACAATAAGAATCTCGAAATATATCTATGTAATCACTTTTTGTTGGAGTAATGTTGGTGGGATTTATTTATTTATTTTTCTTTTATTTTTGTGTGCCGATATTGCTGGGATATAATGACGTTATTAGATCACTTTTATATTTGTGTAATCAATTAAATTAACTTATTGTCACAACTTTCGTTATTTACTATTATGTGTTTAGAAGTTCTTTCAAATATAATTTAAGATTATCAACACATAAGTCTTCCTACCAAGATAGATATATATCAGGGCTAATGATATTTTGACACCAAAAAAATAGGTGTCTGTTCAGATATCCACTTTATAATCACTGGATGTGATGGTGGTTCCTACTTATCCTTAACATTCATCATATTCAATGGTTATAAAGTGAATGTCTAAACAAATACCCACTTTTTAGGTGTCAAACTAACATTACTCATATATTTGTCACCGCACATTATGGAAGTAAAAAGCATTATTTAGTAAGGTGGTGTGAGAACATTATTATCCAGAGTAATCTTAGTTTGAGATTGTGGTATTTGTTGACAACGTTATTGTTTCTTCTCTCTACTTCTTGGGCAGCAAGGCGTTTATGTTCTCCAATAAAAAAAAAACTAAGAAATTAAAAACAAGTAAACATCCCCTCTATTTTTCTCAGTGTACTGGATTAAAAAATATGGACCGACCCCCTCAACCAAATCTATAAAAACTCGGTTATGGGCCCCAAAGATCGGCTCAACCCAAATCTCTCTCCCCTGGGATCCCACAGCTTGACCACATGGCATGATATCCCCTACGGATCTATACCGGATTTAGCTGGGGATATCTCATAAACCTTCCATAATATCTCTGTATATCTCGTTATATCTTATTATTATCTCTAATATTGATCAAATCACATGAATATCTTCCACACTCAAAGAAGATCATAACAGATTTATCATGGGGTAATCTCACACTATATAAGGGGGTTATTGCCCTCAGGTATGACACAATCTTTATCACATAAAACACCTCTCCCCTTCTTACGCTTTTACTGACTTAAGTATCGGAGTGTCTTCGCAGGTACCCCACCCCCTGTTTCCACGGACGTCAGAATTACTTGCACCCTTACCACTATTTCCAGGTAAGAACACTCAAGTTTGAAGAGATTAGCTGAAAGGCAACTAGAATTTCAGAAATCACAGGGACAAGGATAAGGGCAATTACAAGAGTCAAGAATGATCTTTAATCATCAAGATATATAGTATCAACAATACATTAAAGATATGTTTGGTTGAAGAATAAAAATAGAATAAAATTTTTTATGGATGGCCTACATAGTTTTATATTTAAAGTTCATATATGAAACTTTTTACCCCTTAACCAAACATAATTTAAGGTTGTGTTCACCAATTTAGAGGGAAAAGAAAGAAAAGATATCAAAGGAAAATAAAGGGAAAGGGAAGGTGGTGAAATTTAAAAAACCTCTCCCTTCTCTTCCTTTCCCTCCTACATTTAACTCACAAAGATGGCCAAAACCTTATAAAGTGTAAATTACTTCATAATAAAATCAAAGCTTTATTTAAATCACTCAAGGGATCACGGTTTCACAGCAGCCATGGACGGAGAGTTGGATTACCAAACACAAGCAAATCAACGAGAATTAAATTACTGATCTCCTCTCTTGAAATTCTTTCCAAATATTTTCATTTTTTTTATTTTGAAAAAAAAACTTGGATGTCCTACCTTTGACTCTCCAATGTTATACAAGCCAACCAACATCACAGTGGTTCAACAACAAATTAATAAGCTAAGAAGATAAGCTAAAAAGAAAAAACCTCAGAGGAGTCTCAACCACCACAAATGGTTTACAAGCAACCATTCACTATAAAACCCAAGCTCCTACTCCCTGGAATATGCACACTTCCTTCCTCAAAGCAAAATCCTCTTCAGGATAAATATATACACATACATACACACACCACTCTCGCTGCACGCAGCTAACTGAGACTTGCAATATTCAACAAGCCATGGCTTCCAACAGCTGCATCATCACATTGGCATTTCTCATTGCTATTTCCTTTTCAAGCGTGGAAACTGGCCTAGCAGCACGCCACCTTCTTCAGACAACATTGCCAAAGCCAACACTTCCAAATTTGCCTCCAAATCCAATCCCAACATTGCCCCAGCAGGGAAGTGTTCCACCTTTGCCTACAATCCCTAATCTGCCGCCAATGCCAACTCTGCCCAATCTTCCAACTGTCCCACAGGTTTCTCTGCCACCTCTTCCATCTCTGCCCAACATGCCCTCCATCCCCAATCTTCCAATCAGTATCCCCAGCATCCCCTTCTTCTCTCCACCTCCTTCAACCACCACCCCATGAAGCTGCCTCAGCTTGAATTGGATTTACAAGCACCAATCTCTGGATCGGAGTTTGATTCTGGCTTCCTTTGATTCGTGCTGCTAGCTGCTTATGATGTTTTAGCTCTATGCCATTCATTGTCATGGTGTTATTAATTCAATTATACGTATATGTTGTTTATTTATTATTTGCGATTGGATATGAATTTTATCTTTCTATATTTTAATTTTTGCACTTATGCATTACATTGCTTCATGTACTTTGAGATCTAGTGCTATAGAATGTACTCTATATATAGTTTATAATAAAGAACTCATGTTTGTACTTAAGATCGCTAATATTTGCAGATGTAGGTCTTGACAACTTGCATCATTTGCTCCATTGATTTATCTTTGTTTTATTGTTATCTTAACCTAGACTTTGGAATTATATATATTCTCCAATATATGTATCTACGTACATCTATTTAGTTTATTTTTATGCTTATGTTGTTTTATCTCGAAGTACAACCTTAACTATTTAGCAATAATTAATTAATATGCTAAAAACTCTTGTTGAGTTTGTTCAGCCGTTCATCCAAATTTCTGTAAGTTATAGTTGAATTATTGTTAAAAAAACAGTTTGTTTATAAGATAATAGAAGCTAAAATCATAAGATAATATAATTAAATTGACTCGAAAAGCTCCAAACAAGTATCCCTTGGAAGAGATAAAACTCTAGACCATATAATTTTTATATCAATATTTCTCCTCTACTTTTATACCATTTATTTTGCTTCACTAGTTAAAGTTCTTTGAACTCATGACACTCGAATTATTCATTAAAGCAATCAAAAGGTTATTTCAAAATTTAGTGATTAATTAATTTCCTATAGATTGTGATGATGAAATAATAATATTATAAAATTATTACCTATTTGTATTTTTATATACAATTATTAGCATGTAATAGAAGCAAATTGAAATCTCATCACATTAAAAAACAAAAAATCATAGCTAACTTTATAATTTTGATGGCATTCGACTAACTATATGCAAGTTGAACTTTACACAAAACGAATCTATCAGGCACAATTTGTAGCAGAATAATGCTACACAATCAAAAAAACATTGTTAGAAATCTTTGATAGAATTATGACAACTGTCGCATAAAATGAAGAGATACAATCCAATTATTCATCCAAAAATTAATAAGATTCAGCAATTTTTAGTCTAACCAGAAATTACCAAATGTAATTTTCAAAAATACAATATGTTGAAACAACGAAAGGCTGCGATGACTCTTGAGGTTCTCCAAAGCACATCTACAAGCTGCTCCAATGGCCAATGCGCTTAACGTCTCTTAGTACTCTACATATTATAAGATCAAGTACTACCCCATAGCTTCTCATCCACTTAAATCTCAATTAAGCAAATCCCCTCTTTAATTTGCACTTTCACCGATAACTATTCCAATTCTTGTTCATTACTATCATCATATTCATATCAAGCCATGGCCTGTGGCAAATCCCAGATCTCAGCCCTCCTTATTGCGGTGACGTTGTCCAGCATGGGCTTCAGCCCAGAAGCTCTCCCTCTTTTACATGAAAGAACTACAAGAGGCGGCCCAATTGCAATATTGGACCAACGGCCCATTCTTGACCAGCCACTGCCCCGGACCCGTAAGCCCATCCCCGGCGTGACTCCAAGTCCAAAATTAAAATTAAATTGAAAACTCTTCAATTGTTCAATGAGTGATTTTATTTTATAGCCTTCTACTAAATATTTTCCTAATTACTACATAAGGTGAAAAAATAGATACAATTAATGTCTTAGAAATTTAAAGTACTCCTTCATTTAGTAAGTATGACGGACGTTTAGGAGGATTTGTTAGACTCATCATTTTTCATAAGCATTTCATAAATCATAATAAGAAATAATGTGAGAGAGTTGTGTGGGGGTTATTATGTTTCCATCCTTCTTAGTTGGTTTCGTTTGAGAAACATATTACATATGTATGTATGTTTGTTGTGTATTTCTTTCTTTTATATCATGAATTTGTCGCTATATGTACTGCTTGTACTTTGTTTTTCATATACTGAATAAAGGTTGTGAGCTTTGTATGCTATTATGATTTTCTTTTGGACACGTGTATCATGTGTGTTATAATTATGACCACGATGCCTTATTTTAGTTTTTTTTGGCCATACTTCTCAAAGGAAATAATACACTTCTTAACGCCAAACAAAAAACTATTTTTTAATGTAAGTTTTCACAAAGCTACAATAAATACGAGTTCCCAATAATATTTAAAGCAAACTACATATTATACTATGCAATCTTAAATAAATCCTACACAAAAAGATAATTTGAAAATATCATTTAAGTTTCAAAACTATTTTCACAGTTAGAAAGTTGGATGTTGCCCAAAGTATGTTTCATCCTTAATTCAATTTTTCATCTTTAAAAGTGGCACAACAGAAGAAATAAAATTGAAAATGATATCAATCTCAAAAATTGAAAAATTAAAACAAAAGAAATGCCTGGTACCCAAAAAAAGAAAGAAAGAAACACAATCATCAAAAAAAGAAAAATGCTAGAAGAAGAAGATGAAGAAATAGAGGTACAACACCAGATACAAGTTTTAGAGGATAAAATGAATATTTCAACACTAAATAACAAGATCTTATTATTAACAAATTTTTATTAAAGATATATTATGATCATGTTAGGTCAAGTTTGTTATAGTAATTAGTTTATTAGTTTATATACTAAAATGTTTCAATATTGTTTTATTTTTATACTTATTTAGCCCAATTGATATATGTAATCTTCTAGCAGGTTTAGGAAATAGGTTAACCTGATTAAAATGTATGTATAAATGCCTATAAAATATGGCAACCACTTTTCAAACTTTTTTAGATGAAATAAAAATTTGTTGGTTTCTTTTCAAGAAATTTGTGTTTGCAAGCAAGTGACTTAAGTGATTCCTTTTACTTGATGATCAAAAAACTAAATAGACAATTACAAGGTAATTCTCTTGTAGTATTATATTCAATTTGATTTTGATATCTTATTCCGATTATCTATGTTTCTAAGAATATGCTTCTTAGGATTTTAATAGGGTAAATGTTTATCCTAATACTTATTTCATATCAATTTGTGTGTGTTGAGATTTCATGATCTTTATATCCTTGAGATTTCACATCAATAACACCTCTATATTTCCTCCTTGGTCAATAGTGGTTGAAAATGGACCACCTTTACATTGTCCAAAAATGGTTAAAAGGATACCAACAATTTTATAGGGACCAACGTAACTGTGTAGAAGAAACCATCCTCTCTTCACTTGTATTCTTGCTATTCATTGAACATGTCAGCATTTTTTTTTCATGATTCAGTTAACATGTCAACATAATTTCGCATTGCTAGAAAGATCATTTTACAAGCTCTTAGTCTCCACGTTTCTAGAAAGATTTTTGAGACAAATGACTCTACATTATGTGGATCTGTCAATTCCTATAATTACGTATCTACCAAATCTAATTGTCACCCCCTTCTCACCAGGGGCAGAGCCTAAGAATTCCTCATCTAGATTATAGGGGGCAAACAATCAAAGATAATATAAATGTAAAGAATAACAATATATATCTTCTAAGTTTTTAATCTAAAAGTTTAAAAAGAAAGTCTATATGTTAAAAGGAAGTTGGTATCGGACAAAAATGATGCTAAATAAATTAAATTGGTTTCCGGAAAAAAATTGCAATTCTTACAATTAAAAATACAAAATAAGTTAGCTCATTCTCAATACTTTATTCAACTAATTTATTCTATTTATGTTTTTATTAGTAATTAATTTGAAATATTTATAAATTATTAAAGATTAATTTATCTTATAAATTATTTAAAAATATTAATTGAGGAAGACTAACTTGTTATATAATTTTTATTGGATTATGAAATGATTGTTTTCATTTAAAGTATCAATTTGTCTGATGCCAGTTATTATCCTAAACAAAACATGCACATTCGAATCAAAACTTAAAAGACATGTATAAGCACAATGCATATTATTTATTATAATATTTAAATATTTAATTAGGTAAGTAAAAGGTATATAAGAACTAATATAAAATATTTGAATTGTGTTTTCTAATTTATATAGAAACAAATTAAACAATAAAAAAAATAAAAATAGATGATAAATTTAAACTATTAAAATATTAAATTTATCTAATTAATGTGTTATGAAAGTAATAATATATAATTCTATAAATTCCTATAATATATAAAAAATTTAGGGGGCCAAATATATTTAGATACACGTATATGAACATAAAAATGGAAAATTTCAAAGTGGACCATGGTCACTCCTGAACAACAGCCTCCGCCCTTGCTTCTCACGCATTGAACAATTCACAATGTAAGTATTTATAATAATAATTCGCACGATAATAAACTAATTTCACACTCAATTTAAATTATTAACAACTTCTTAATTTTTTATTTTAAATAAATATTTAACAATCTCTCCAATACCTATCAAATATTTTATTGATAATTACATTTAAACTAGAATTAGAACCTTTCGATACTTTTTTTAAAAAAATATTAATAACAATATTCAATTAGGCATTTAGCTCAAACCCAACAAATAACATGATTTTGAGTTTCCTAAAACAAATAAATAAATAAATAGTTAGTGGTTTTGAGTTTGATATTTGCTGGCAGCTCTCTTTCTTGGTGAATATCACTATATATTATATCCTCTGTTCTTGAAATTTGAATTTCCTTTTCTTTCTTTCTTCAAACTTTCCATTAAAATGTGAACCTTCCACATCGAACTGTTGATGAAAAGGCTTTCAACCATAATGTTAAAAAAAGGTAAGAGAAGGCATATCCCTGATCTCTCCCCCATGCCCATGCATGTGTCTTATTCTGGCCTAGTGCGAGTCGTTGGCTTAATTACAAAAATGTATATGACCTCTTGGCTCTTGCTTTAGCTTTAAAAAGTTGGGGTTCAAGAAAAATGACTTAATAAAGAAAAGAAAAAATTAAAAGAGTCAAGGTGACCGATTCACGGATGTGTAAACTCATCAACTACCCTATCACTCTAACCACGAAATATATATAATTTTCGAACACAGAATGCTGGAACTAATGAACGAAAGACTACAGCGCAGTGGCCCTTTAGGTTCTCCAAACCATATATATATACATATATGCATGCATGCTCACTTAATACTCTACATAAGATCAAGTATATATATACCATCCCTTAGCTTGTTTGCTCATATATGGCATCCAAATTCTTCTACACCATATATACATATATATTACTCACATTCACTCCACTAATTAAGCCATAGGCCCATGGCATGTAACAAATCCTTCATCACAGCTTTCCTTGTTGCTGTGACATTGTCAAGCTTGAGCTTGAGCCTAGAAGCTCGCCATCTTTTGCAAACAACTAGACAGTCAAGGTTTCCGTACACTCCCGGTAATTTGCCTAACCCTGGACCGTCGAGGTTTCCATTTCCATGCACTCCGCCTCCGGGTAATAATTTGCCCACACGTCCACTATTTCCCCCTTTTCCTACATGCACTTTGCCGCCACCACCTGATCTACCCTCAGTTGGAAGATCAGAATCAGCCCCTCCACCACCGCCACCGCCACCGCCACCGCCGCCACCACCACCCGACCTCCCTCAACTGCCACCCCCGGCTGACTTCCCTCAAATGCCGCCGCCAGCCGCCCTCCCCCAACTGTTACCTCCATCGCCCTCGCCCCACCAATCTCTTCCTCCTGCTCCAGTTCCCACCAGTCTCACCCAACTGTTACCCCCATCGCCCTCGCCCCACCAATCTCTTCCTCCTGCTCCAGTTCCCACCAGTCTCATTATCATTTCTGTTCCCTTGCTCCCTTAAATTGAAAACCTTTACTTCCTAATCCACTGGCTTGGTATCTTTGCCGCATGGTGGTCATCAGCAAACTCCAAACTATATATATATATAGCCTAATATATATATATATATATATATTGCCTAATATATATAATGCGAGAGACGTTGTATGGTGTTATTATATTTGTTGCTTAGTATGATAAGCACATGCCTACTGTGTACTTTTCTTTTCTATCGTGAGTTTGACGTTATTCCTTGTACTTTATTTTCAAAGTATATTGTACTATTACGATGATTATGAGTTTATTATGTCATCGATCTTTGTCTTTCTAAATCGGAGTGATTGGCACGTGAATAATGCTATTTTCACGTAGTATTTATTCATATATTTATTTTATAATTATTGAATATGATCAATATTAAAGATAAATGAAGATCACCATTACATTCAATGATTATAAAATTAGTATCTGAATAAACATCTATTTTTTAAATATTAAAATAACATCACCCTTATTATATTTAGAGTATCTCCAACGAAAAAAAAACTATTTTTATATTATTTTGACCTTACTACTTGCCATGCATGTCAATAAAGGAACACAAAAATTAAAGTGGAATTGAAATTGGGATTTACTGCTCTAGTAGAAGATCCCAACTTTGATCGTGTTCATTATAAGGCAATTATTGCCACATGTCAAATTTTTACTTATTCCGCTCCCAGTTGGTCCCATCCCTCTTTAATGGGATCTATCTCAATTTCCACGCTCGCTCCAATGCATCCACACGAACAGGGAGAGTCCCAGCTCCTGGCCCAATGCAATTTGGGATGCTCAAAGAGCTACATTGAATCTACTTAATATCATGCGTGAGTAGCGGTTGAGAGAATGTCAGAGTGATTTATATATGAGTTTTTCTAACCAGTACCCACGGTATTGATCAAGGAAGCCAAGAAAAAGTAATACTTACTTCTTTTAACTCCTTAACCTATACTTTTAGGACATTGATTAAAAAAATCATTTGTTTAGTTGGGCCCAAGATTTTCAAAGCTTGCCTTTGCTCAACTACTCAGGCGTCAGATTATGAGGTCTAAGGGTAGTTCCGCAAAACAACTAGTAAAGAAAGAAGTGAATACATTTGTATGTAGAATCATGTGTATTAATCACCAAATATTTCAATTGCATTACTAATGGATATAGTAATCCATTTTTTTTTTTTTGGATGTGAAATCCATATAGTAGCTTCAGAAGAAACATATACTTAAAATTCCTAGTTATAATTACATCATTTCCTAATTTTTCTCATAGACACATTCACTGTTAATGCAACCAAAATACGGACTTATTAGTATGCATATTTCCCCCTGCATGAAAGAAAGACTTTTAGAAAACTTGGCTACAAATAACATTACTCCTCATTAAATACTTGGCCCAAAAAAAGGACATAAAAAATTGTGACAGAAAAAATGAAGAATCAAAGTTATGTTGCAATAAGTCGATAAAATCAATTTGTGAGAACAAACCGTGTAGTGTAATATACTCAAATCGATCAGGCTTCATTCTTAGCTTGCCCCAATTTGAATTTGATTATGTGACTTGATAAAATTCAAATAGAAAATGTTAGACATCCACAATTTTTTTTCAAAAAATAAATGTCAGAATGATACGAAATAAGTCATAAATTTTGAATAAATAAGTGAATTCCATCACTACATTTAATTCAACCATATTCTACATAAAATTCCGGTTGTAGTACAGCATTACCCAGTTCAAATACGTCCTAGGAATTTTGCAAGTTTATGAGAAAAAGGTCAGTTAATATCATTGCTGGATCTCATATTGCAAGTGTGAAACACCATTAAGGACAACTTTATAATGGAGTTACTATAACTTCGAAGCTTCCATGAGCTCAATTAGGTAAACCAACAACAGAATATCAGAATTTATGCCTTTTATTTTGTGTTTGTGTCTATATATTTATGTAACTTTGGATCTTTTAACCAAGCCGGATGAAACGGCACACTTCCCTACATATTACTCTTCATTTATCCAATTCATTTAGTTGTCTCTGTCCATCTCAAGAATGAGTTTTGCTTTTACCCTAGCAGCTCACCACAATAATAATTAAACCAACCTAAGCTTCATCTTTGCTATTTCTCCATTTCTGTCAGCATACGCATACTAGCGGGCAAATAGTACTCCTTTTTCAACCTCGATGCCTTTTATTTGCACAAAGTGTTCTTCTGTTTGTAATAATAATAGAGACATCAATTTCTAAACATGTCACATAAATCAGTACGAAGTTATCACTGTGTCTTTGTTGATTGTGGTGAAAACCATTGCCTTCCCCTCCCCATCGTTTTGTATCCGAAGTTCTTAATTGTGGCATCTACCCACCTTTTTGTGTGCGTTCTTACTTACAGATCACAATAATGTCCTCTCTCTCTCTTTTAAGTTATATAACCACCTAACTAGGCATCTATTTATGAGAACTATAATCCCACCGCAAGAGTAGTTAGTTTGAAAGCTTTACCCATATATTCTTACTATCAAATAGTACTGATTACAAACTAGCAGAAAGTTACCAACTGAAGTGTCGTATATGAACAAATTTGGCAGTCGGCACAATGTCATATAGGAAGCAATGAAGCATGCCTATAAACACATTGCAGCACTCGTGAAGGACAACTGAACCATTACATAATTAACCTTAAAAAGAACTCCAAAAAAAAAAATACCATGAAGAATTTTTTTTAATCATGCAATATCTTTAACTAGGAATCAGGAAAGGGATGGTAAAATTACAGATAATGTGTGCCTGGAAAAAGACTGGTTGTAAGTCACCGAACTTCGAATTTCTTCACCAAAAGTGAAGCAGTTGAGAGCATAATAAATTTCAAGCTAAAAGAGAAAGGCATTCGGCAAATGAATATATGAATTGTTGGATTTGCAACAGCCAATAGGTACTTGCTAACATCCACTACAGAAAGGCATCGCCTTGGAACACTAATCATGCACCAGAGAACAATAATCATCATGCATATACATTGAATATAATTAAGCCGTGTCTTCAGTTAGCCTAACTTAATTTACTCAACGCTGCCTACCTAACGTACAGATCAAGGGACCAAGTGAGTAATGGCTTAAAGCCCCAAGGATGATGATATACTGTAGACACCTTTAGTCATGAAGATTAAAGGTGGATTACAATAATCATATTTTTATTATGTGTCTAATATTTTATCCAGTATACATTACTGTTTTGGTATCTTACATCCGAATGAACGCAACATAGTATAACATGAAGGCCAAGTTACCAATTCTTTTTCCGTTTTAGACCTGCCACTATTATCTCGTGTCTATTGAATTCTAATTAATCTGACTCAAGGTGGATCAACTTTTTACGACATAAAATCTTTTTAGGACTGGTTTTTCTCATTCAAAATTGTCAAATCTAAAATATCATTTAATTAAAACAGGCGTGGAACCACTACTAACTAGCTCAACTTCAAATGCATTATATTCCTTGAGGGAAGAGTGAAAGTCTTCACATTCACCAAGTTCTAACCGATGCCACGCGAAATTTCCTGTTTAGTGCAGCTAAAATGTCATGAAAAGGCCCAAGACTTGCTATAGCCATGACTCATCCTACACAGTGAAATAATAAGATTTTTGGAAGTCTAAAGGCCATGGAAACTCTGGCCCATCCCTGATGATATTGTGCATTTGTGCTTAATCAGGCCAGTACCTAGCTACAACAGCTATCGACAATGCTCAACTGCTGCATTAGTTTAGGTGCGCGTGCTGCATTTAATTATAGTTCTTGATCGCTTTGGACAATCAGTAACACCAATTAACTGCTTAGATCTAAGCCAAAAGTTTCTTTTTCAATCAAATCACACTTCACCTCACCAATCACCATGTCCAGTTATATATAGCCTTCTCAAAGGGTCACTCAAGTATTTTTCCTATTGCATCACATTATGAGTAAATCGACTTTTTTCTTTACAAAAAATTGACCTGTCAACCACGTCAGCTGTTTGCTCAAGCGTCACTCCTGTCCCTTCACAATTTGCTTGGGAAATTATTGATTGAACTTAAGTGAAGGTAAATACATTTAGAAGGCACTGCAATTAAGCATAACATTAACACTGTAGGGGTAAACATTCTAGCTAATTGCACTCATACCAATAGTATTAACATTGAGCAGAGCCATCTGCTTCTCATACCAGAGACAACAGTGTTTGCAAATAACCTTAGTGCAGAAAATGCAATCTTGAGTGACACAAGTTTCACATTAAGAAAAAGATGGATAGCTGCAAAGGTAGAACACAACTCATTAAAAGTGGATATCTATTAAAATATTCACTTTAAAATTATTAGATGTGATAGTAGAATTCATACACCCCACCCATTATATTATATCAAATGATTTTCAAGTGGTTATATTATTAGTAGATATTTCCTTTTTTACTGTTGCATCTACGTCTGACATACCGTACTGGAAAAACTAATGCGCACCAACATTTGACGCCCCATTTAAAGTCCAAGTCGATGAGGTGTAATAACCCAAATCCACGAATCATCATTCATTGGCGAATATTCAACATATTTTGAACCAATGGCATGCACCAACCTCGTCTAAAGGTGGACTATAAAAATCCCAAAGGGCAGGGCCTTCTGCGTCACCGCAACAACACAAGTCTCTCTAGCTTTACCCTTCTGCATATACCACCCTCGGTTGCTCCTTTTCTTGAATTCAACAACATATACATACACTGATCAAAATGGCTAATACCCGTTTGTTTTTCTTAGCTTTATTCTTGGTTGCTTTGTCACTTTGCAGTGTTGGAAACGTCCAAGGCAATAGAAAACTTTTGGCACCAACACTTCCTGATGTGAGCAACATTCCAGGCCTGGAGTTTCCTCCCTTTCCCCCAGTGACTGAGTGGCCTGAGTACAGGTTGCCACCACCACTTTTCCCATTTCCAGATATCCCACAAATTCCATCGGGTCCATCCTTCTTCTCCCCACCTGCCTCAACCACCACTACTCCTTGAGGATGATTTGGTAATGGTACATTATATATGTCCCTAGCAGTTGCACTTAAATATAGCATTACTCTCTTGGGTTTATGTATTTGCAGTAAAATAAATTAAAGGTTCAAGCACTAGCTTTAATTTCTCACCATGTTTGCTTTGTGGTTTGTATTCCTCTAATCAGATGAATTAGTGTTGGCAGTCATCATTTTGTTAATCCCATGATGTTTCTCCCTGTTTTGTGTCTAGTGTGTACAATGTTCGGCTTTTGTGAGTGGAAAATCTTTCTAACTAGTGTCGCAATATCATCAGTGTTTATCCCAAGAAAAAAAAATAAAAAGCTGTTTAATCATTTCTGCGTGCTATTCCATATTACTTGTTCGCAGCATTCGTGGAAAAGGAATGTGGGACAAATGGATAATCAATGAGAAATTGTTATATGATGCGGTATTAAAAAAAATAAAATCTGGCTTAACATGTAACATTTCAATGATTGCATTAAAATTGTAATAAAAGTGAGAAATAAATTGGCGCATAAGCTAAAGTGTTTAGCTACAAAACAATGCTACATGTACATGGCTCAGAAGTTATTGGGTCCATTGTGTTGTAAATTAATGTATTGACGGAAAAAGTTGTGCTATTTGCTTCCAAAACAAAATGCACCAAATAGTGGGAAAAATTTTGCAACCCATAGAACCAAATAAATCGGGGAAAATCATGGAAGAGAGAGATTAGAATCATGCTAGAGAGAGAAATAAATATTGTTTGTGATTGAAGTACAAAATTCTTTTCGCACTAAACATCATTGCTCTCAAAAAATTCATAAGATTCATGGATGGAGTGAATAAGGAAACAAAAAAAAAGTGCTGAAACTTTGAAAATTATATCCTTTTTTTTTTGTCTTTGGTAAAATGTTGTACAAAAAGATTAAGGAAGAGAAATTGATTTGCGTGTTATATAATACATAGTTAAACAATATAATATATAGTATAATATAATATGGATTAATGATAATGGAATAGTGATAAAAGAGCTACAAAAACAAGAGCAATGTGAATAATAATACATGCTAGAAATTAAACATCAAAATTGCCACACGGTTAACTGTGTGTTTGGACTAACTAGTCCAACACATAATTGCGCCTTACAAAGAAGGCAGGGACAACCCTTGCTTTTGCTAAATTAGTCTTGAAAATAAAGATTTTTCGGTTGAGTTTGCAAAACAAACAAACAAACAAACAAAAAGTAAGTCAGTCCACACAAGCTAACCTAACAGGCCAATCAACGAAAATGAACGGACCAACCATAGGCGTTCGATATGTAACACATAAATGCATGAAGTGGCTTAAGTATTTACTTATGAAAATTCAAAGTGCCTACAGCTGCTGCTGACTTTATATTTTGGGTCTGCAACGAAGTGAAAGGCAAACATGCGTTGAATCCTAAGGCATGATCAACTCATTCCAAATCCACAACGTAAACGAGAAAATAACCACTTGAATTCAAAAATTACACAAAATACAACGTAAACGAGAAAATAACCACTTGAATTCAAAAATTACACAAAATGTGGCTGCTGGGATTCGAGCCCAGGTCTCCACGGCCACAACGTGGAATTCTTACCACTAAACTACAGCCACTGTATGTAACCCATATTACCTATAAATATACATTGAATTTGCTGCGTGACCTAACAACTAACAATCGCATCCATAAGAATTTTCAAACTTCTAAACCAAAGCCAATAAATAATATGATGGGATGGGATTAGCAAGTGTTGCTGAAGGAAGGGTATGAGAACTGTTATTTCAGTCTTCAAGCTGTTAGAAGGAGAATTTGTTTTGATAGAACAAATAAAGCAGAGATTGCAACAGCAATCATTCAAGTATAGAACATTTGCTAAGTATGTCAACTTAAAAGCATAAAATTTCCATTGAATCAGTCTATTATTATTTCTTACCTCATCAGTTTGAGCACCAATAATATTATAGCAAGGAACACAAGAATGAAGGGAAAAACAAAACAATCCCTCTATTCGGATCACAATTGTATTTCTTTTGTCAGCATTATGGAAAAGAAATGCACACATGCTACATCAGCGGCACAAGTTCTCCCTAGGAACAAATTCAAAAACCAGAAACAGACCAAAATAGGACAACCAGAAAGAACCCGACCGTGTAATTAACACTCATACCACAGAGAACATATATCAAACCAATACTACAAATTAAGATCAAATGTCTTAGCTCATTCAAATTTCAACCCCACCACTGGTGTACTGCAACTCCTCCATCCCTCAGCCTTCCATACAAAGTCAAGCACTCCCAATATGCTCTTCCACTATTCCTTCTCTTCTCAATTTGCCACCACTAATTGTTGCACTCAAGGAATGGTTCATCCACCAATGGCATTGTGTTTTTCTTCACCATCTCCTCCACCACATCTGCTTCTGCCTTCATCACAACATATTCTTCCTCCTTCACATGCTTAGACGGCGAAGAGGAAACATCAGTCCGCAGCGCAGCCGGGCTTTCCGGTGCAACCAGGAGGCTGTGAATCTCAAACTTGGCTCTCTTCTTTGGGTAGTTATGCTCAAACCATTGAATTGCACCTTTATTTTCCTCAGGCACGCCCACAGCAACAAAGAGCCTGCGCTTGTAACCTCCAAGAGAATCATTCAACAAGTCAGGTAGGTACTTGATCTTCTTCAAGTTCTTCTTTGACTTGGCAGAAGCCTTCCTTGGTGGCTCAAGCAGCACATCTTCAAGACCCTCTAAGGCCGTTGTCTTGGCCTCCTCCGTTGCCGTTTGCAAAAGCTTTCTCACTGGTGAATAAGAAGATGATGCTGAAACAACAACTGAATTTGAGTTCGATGGAAACCCCTTCGCAATGGGCCCCGAGAAAAGCATTGCAGCAAGAACAACAGCCAAAAGCAATGACCGTGACACGATCCGCAGAACCTGTGCATCAAGAACCCTGATCACCAAAACAGCCTCAGAATCCAAATTCACCATCTTTCTCCAGTTCCTGGCCTTACAACCACGACCCAGTTCCATTGAAAAAGTGAAAAGAAAAAACCTTCAATTCCAAGACCAAGCAATAAGACAGACCCTTCTAAGAAACTTCGAGTAACGCTATTCAGAGAGGCTGAAACTTGCTCAAATGGCCAAAAAGAAAAACGACCCAAATGGAAAAATAGCAAAGATGATTGCAAGAATGAAGAAAAACGAAAGAGCCAGCAAACGAAAAAGGGTGGGAACTTTTAACGAGAGCAGAACCTAGAAGCTGTGTGATTTCCACCCACAAGGGCCACACGGTTATTTTGCTTTCTACAATACAAGAGCATCAACTGTCTCATCCTCTCTGCCTCCATTGTTTTTTGTTTTGTTTGTTTTGTTTTCCTCTCTCGGGACAGTTACGTTTCAGGACCTTCTTCACCCAGTTGCTGTTGCCATAAGAATGCTCTCGAGGCACAACCAATTGGAGAAGAAGAAGAAAGAAACGTGTCGTTCAGAGGAGGAAGGAGACAGAGGAAGAAAAAGGATACTGATGATTTTTAAGGTTTGAAGAACACCAAAGTGTGTTTCTTGGTTGAATGTGTAATGTGAATGGAGAATAAAGAAGGGGGTGTGTGAATTTATTCAGGGAGACAGAGACGGGGGAACGTGAGGATTTTTCCTTATTTAGAAAATTTGATTTTGTTGCCGTGTCAGAACAGCGTCGTTAATTTGGTCATGTTGGGAAGAATATCCATCGACCTTGTTTAATTTAGTTTCTGGTTATATTTAGGATTCTCGTGAGGTTGGATTTGTTGTTCACAAGGGTTGATGATGGTTGATTGGAATGGGATTTCTGCCTCAAGTTTGCAATTTGTTCTCTTTGCCCCAAGATATAAATAGATGCTTAATAATACCAGAATTTTTTTTTCTAAATTGTTCGTGTCAGTCATGTTTTCTTTGCCCCTTAGTTTCTGCGATGTAGTGAACCAGAACCTGTGGAATATGCGGCTCCGCTGCCACAACAATACCAAACCAATACTTATTTGGAATGACAGTGCCTTAAACGACAAAAATTTGGCTTCTTACCTTAGAGTTGACAAAACTTGAAAGCTCCTTTGGAGCATGAAAAATAATAAGGTACTGTAGAAGAATTGAATAATAAAACATGGAGGTAGAATTGAAAAACAATTGATAAACCGTTGTATTATTTGGCGCACAGTTATAATCATATAAAAATTTGATGGTATAAGAAAAAACATGTTTTGAATTGAAACATAAAGGAAATGGTGGGTATAATTGATACTATAACAAAGAAAAAAAAAATTGATAGAATGGTGTAAGTGGTATCGGCAAAAGTGGGATGATAGTAGTAGTGGTGGCATAGACATAGTGACGATGTTGTAGTGGTGTCATCACAACATTCAGTGTGTTGTGGTGGCCTAAATCACCTATGAGATCCTTGGCTCCTGCCACTAAAATAATACTGATCAGGGTGGTAGCAGCCATAGTGTGAAGTATGATTGTTTTCCTTGTTTTTTTTGGTTACAGAAGTAGTTTTGATGGTGTTTGCTAGCTCAGAAATTTTAAAATGCGGATTCACTGAATTTAGATTCCCCACGATTTTAAAAGGGTAACCATTTGGTTCTGAAGTCTGAACTTAGTCCTTAGATGATTGATTTGACGTTGCCTTGGTGTTTGGTTTCCCGGAAATTATAGGAAATTGTGGTAGTAGACAAAGCTGTTAATAGAGCCCAATGGGCAATGGCTTTCTTTAAGTTACAGAGTCTTCAAAATTTCTATCTTTAATAATGATGTTCTTAAAAGGTTTGGTCAAAGCATCATAGTAACTTAACATCTTTATTGTGGCTAAGACTGCACTTGCTGGAATTTCCAGAATTAATAATAGGAGTAGGACTTTTGTTTTCTACAAATTATATGCTTTGATGCGCAAACTTCCATTGCTCTTGACACTCAATAGAACCTTGTAGCATACCAAAACTAGCATTATAGTGAAACAAATTGATTTAGGAATGTTGAGAGCTGAACCACTGTATTTCCTTATGTGCTTGGTTGTTACTTCTTCAAGATAATCAATCGGTCAGATTAAGGTTGCATAAATTTATTCTTCCCGTATCCCACCAAATGGGAGTATTGTAAGCTGGGGCCTCTCTCATTCATTTTTATGATAATCCTGCAATGCTCTCCTGATTATGCTTATGGCACTGTTTTTTTTTTCTTCCAATTTCAGTGTTGGAATTTGAATTTGAAGTCTTAAGAGTGCAGTGAAACCTTGTTAGTCTGAATGACAACCACAAAATAATAATGGTTATGAATATCCTGCTTTGCCAATTGTCATGTACATGTATTAATGGTATCACTTCATTGTGATTGTTAGTTATCTATCCCTACTACATTGTGATTTGTTTGTTAGCATTATTTGCCTATTTGGTAATGCATGGTTTGAATTGCTGCTTCAACAATATTATCTAGGCCCTCTGTTGATGTCACTACACTTTTAAAACTGAGGAGTGCATGAATTTATTCATATGTTACTTTTATACTGCAAAATTTCAAAGAGTGAATTTTGAAGATCTTAAGCCTCAAATTTCAGCCTTATTATTACTTGGCGCTATGTCCAGTGGCCTTCCACTCAGTTATTTGATCTTATCAAGGTTAACAGGGGATCTTCAAAGTGAATCCAGTTTGTTTGACTTTAATTGACTGATTTCTCAACGTATCCATCCATCCACTTGGTATTGCCTGTGACGTACCAGACACTACATGTCACCTTCCATTTTCACTTTATTCTTCCTGTTGGAATCCATGCCCAATAATTTGAACCAACATTGCACGATCCCAGCAGAGAAATATAGAACTTACATTACATCCACATATTCATTAACATATTGGATAGAGTTGACCCAAAATATATATATTGGATAAATCAAGCACGCAAATATGTTCACATGTTCATAAAATGTATTTTTTTTTTTTTTTACTTTTTGGGATTGAGAAAAACATTTTGAAGTGGGGTGTGATCTCTTCTGAATTCACTGCTTACATTTTCCATTCATTAACCAGATCTTAGAGCTTCTTTGTTAGGGGGAAGAAAAAGAATTATATCTATTAATTTGTTTTTCTGAATTTTGGCTCAAACTTTCAACTTAATGATCCATGTTGCTTAGTAGATTTCAGATTGTCAATATGCTCAATTCCAACCTTCAACCTTCCAAAATTTATGTCGAAAAGACACTAGATCTGTGGCGATGCAATGATGATTAAGAATAACAATCATGAAGTACTTCTTTAATGATCAACATTTCTTTTCAACACCTTCCCACAATCTATTCTTCCAGATTCTTCTTTCCTTGGTTCAATTAAGGCGCAGTCTAGGAGGGCTTTGTTTCTCTTTTGAAAAAGAGAGCAGGGTGAGGGCAATTGAACTCTAATTCTGAGATTCTTTTGTTAACTACATCATTGACATTATCATTTCTTCCAATTTTTCCATTATTCCCAATTCCATTACTGACATTATATAATTTGCATTCAGCCAGCGCACTTCGGCACAACAGGCATAAGCATGTTTCATTATTTCACTTTGAATATAAAAAATATAAACCTACTTCCCACCACCATTCAAATGCTTCTGATAAAGCTCACAGAAATGCATTTGTAGAGGAAAAAAAGAAAGTTGCTAAGGCTAAAGGGTCTGCATTTAAGCCTTTAAAAAGATTAAAAAAAAATAAAAGTAGAAAGCAATCAATTCCATGGATGTTCTTTAGTGAATATTGAGATAGAAAGGATAAATGGAATCCCTGAAATCTAGCATTCAGTCTCTGAAATCCAACCACACTTTGGTGTAGCTGCAACCGAAAGAGTGGACCTCATTATAGGTTTTAGGGTAGTTGGTGCTTGTGCCCTCCACTCTAAGCAAAATGGTGTAGCGCCATGGATATAATTAATTTACAGCATTATACATAAATTATTAGGTGGTATTAATTGGCCCTCTTTAAAATTCCCTTCTTTTCTGGCTTTTCATCAGATGCACGGGTGTAATATATTAGATTGGATGATTGTAATTAGTGGCCAAAAAATGGGATTGCACTTGATGATACCCTCTAGCATTTTGCACAAGTTCTCTTATTTTTTCATGCTCTCCTGCATGATTCATCCAATGTAGTACTGTGTCTGTGATCACTTTGGTGGGGGCAACTGGGCCCTTGCGGTTGGTTGCATTTCAATGGCTAATTAATAAAACAAATTATTCATGAGTGAATGGCACATGTTTATGTCTCTTTCGAACTTGTTGTGAGTCTTATCTCAGCAATGTCATTGTAATCATCGTTGTGATAATAACTCTGCAACTATATGATACGAATGCTCATGTTTCTTATTATCACCAATTAAGGGTCAGTTCCTAGATAATATTTCACGGGTGCTTTTGGTTAGATCGGGAATGAGTGAGAACTCTGGTCAAACTAATATATTGGGAAAGCAAATTATGGTTAAATCATCAGCCGTGAATTTTGAATCAAGGTTTTGGTATAAATATTTGATTATTTATGCAGTGACCCATTAAGACAGTTAATGGTAGACAATGAAACAACATAGCCAAATACTTCCTTTATCTTTAAATAATTATCCATTTCAACAAAAAAAAAAATTCATGTGAAAATAATTGTTCATTTAAAAAATTTAAATAGTATTAATTATTTTTTTTAATAATATCTCTATTAAATACTATTAGAGGAGGAGAGAAATATAGTGAAAGATGAGAGAAAAAGTTATATTATTAAAAGAAAATAAGAACAATATATTAAATTATTTTAAACTTATTCTAACTTTAATATTTTCCTAATCATTTCCTTAATTCCAATGCGCATTTAAAATTGAAAAATCATTCAAAAATTGAGGGAATATCTTTTATAGAAATTACGATAATTATTGGATAAAATTAAATAACATGATCTAATTATTGAATTTAATTGAAATACACTAACATTGTAAATAAGTTTACACATTCATCTAATCATATAGTGACATGTAAGTAAATACATAGTTACTTTTTACTCAACTACTTGAAAATTAAAATTAAAATGTTTACCTATTTTACATTGAAAATTCAATAAAAGTAGTCGTGAATATTTTTATGATTAGTTAATCAAATCAATTTAAGCACATATTATAAAAGTAGACTAAACTTTTCAAATGAATAATGTTAAAGTTATTTATCAGAACTTTTTAGAAGATTTAATCAAGATTAAAAAAACGATGATTAAATAAGTCAAATAATAAAAAAAAAATGATGTATGCATTCAAAAGTTTAAAATTAAAAGTTTTTAACAAGTATCTTTAAGCCATTAGTGATAAAATAAAGAGTGAAAAAGTTCAAATGAAAAGCATATATTTTAATAAACTTTTTAAGTTATTAATATATCAAATTTTATACTTTTTGTCAAATTTTTTAAGTTCCTTAACAATTTATTTTAAAACACTCATCAACAAAATCCTAAAAATTATATCAAATTATTCTGAAATTATACTAACAACTAAATTGTGGGTTTTAGATCCAAGAAAATAAAACAAAACAAAAGTGTGGCTTAAATGCAAAAAAAAAAATGTGAAATTTGGTTCCCTATATAGCTTTGCCATCCACAATTAGCACTACCCCTTTGGTCATTTTCTTGTGGAGACTGCTTCCTTCTCTGTTCTCTGTTCTCCATTTTTCTGTGCTCAAAGAGAAGACCCGTTTTCCTTCAAATCAATCTGTAAGTGTTTCAGACGCTTATTCATCTTATCCTATGCAACTTCGTTCCTTCTTCTTTGTGAGCTTCTATATATTCTTTGGTTAGTGAGTAAAAGGGTAAAAATAATGTGAGAAAAGGGTGAAGACTTGAGTTGAATTGGGACTCGGATTTCCTTCATGGAACGTGGTTTTGGAGTCAATTGCTGTAAGGGTATGCTTGTTTCCTTTTGTTGGGTCATCCAACATTGAAATTAACAAACTTTTTCTGTTTCTGAGAAATTTGAGGATTGTTGAGTTGTTTGATATGTTTTTATTATATCTTATTTCTGTTATTGTGTGCAAATTTTGAGAAACTCATTTGACCGAAATATATTCCTGCCATGAGCTTCATGTCCTTATGTCTTGTAGGTTGCCAACAGATTCCTTCTCTTTTTCTCTTCTCTTATTGTAGCCATTGTGAAGGCAAAAGGATTTTTTTCTTCCCTCCATTTGGATAAGAAAATCAATAGAGGGATGATGTTCCTACAAATTTATTTTCAAAAAAGAATGAACTGTTGAGTTGTATGCTGCATTTTGTATGTCCATTGTTACAGTGGTTATTGTCTTATTGATGTTTCTCAATTAGAACATTTGTTTTTTTATGATGTCTGGTGAAAAGAAATTATGATCTTGTTTCAGTGTTATCTGTTGTTTTGAGTGCTTAGCATCTGCCTGAAGCTCTAAGCAATTCTGGATATCTGAAGCCACAAAGGAAGAAATCAGCATGCGGTGGTTGGGTCTTTCTGTCGATGTGTTCCGCAAAGTTGTGCGGTTGAACTTGTACTGTAAAGTTATTCTGTAGATCAACGTTCCCACAAATCCTCTAATTTGTTATTTTTGCTTGTCTCTTGTTCTTGGCTACTGACATGGAAGCTGTGCATTGTTCCATTGTTTCTTCTGACAAGTATAAAATTGGCTAAAAAGATAAGAAGCGAAGGCAGATTCTGTTGTTTTGCATCTTTAGTGTGTCCTCATCTCATATTGATCTCTAGTTCTGGCTGACTCTGGTTTTATATTTAGCTTGGTGTCTTCCTTTCCATATTCTATTGGGCATTTCTTTGGTAATACGTTCATATCGATTGAGTTGTGGTAAGGGTCAAAAGAAGTTATGGTGTGCCAAGCAGCTAGCCGAACAAGATTTCGGGCATTGAAACATGAGAATGGCATTGAAGGTGAACCAACAATTGTTGTCAGAGTAATAGCTTGCTTTCAACCACTGCACTTTTGTCAGGTTAGTAACATGCTGCTGATGTTGGTGTTTCCCTGTTGTAGTTCTTTTGTATGACTTGTATCCATGATTATGAAGCTAGTTGTTTGATGAAATGTTCTTTTTATGTCTGTATTGTGCATCAGACATGCACATTCTGACCAGTGAATAATGAAAAGCTGCCATTATCAGTTATCAGATAGATAGTTTTTTGAGCTCATGAGTGACTAATGATGTCTTCTGACTCTTTGCAGGCTGAGTACTTCCGTCATTTGCTTAAGCCTGTCACGTAGATTGATTCACATCTCTCTCTTTTAGTTGAAGTTTGTTGTTTTCCTTTTATTTCTTTTCTTCCAAAGAGAAGCAGCTAATTGCTGAAAATCTATCTGGACTCCATAACATCTACTGGTACATATTTTCAAATGCACTTTTTTAATCTTTACAGCCAAATGGCTCTCATATTTAGCATTGAATGATCGATTCTATTGCTCTTTTAGGTCATTTGTTTCATTGAATGGTTAAAGCTGACAGGTCTTGGCCTCGCCCACAGCATGTGGCTTGGCAATATCCTAATTTGAATTACTTCAGCATGCTGCCGGAGCCCAGCTTGGTTGGTCGTCCAGCATGTTTAAATTCTAGCATTTGCATGTTTCCTGCTGTCAATGCATTTCAAGGACTTGCAGCTCCCGCCATCCCTAGTCTGAAGGCTGAGCCAACAGATGAAGTGCCAGAATTCCTTCAGCATCCCATTGCTGAACAAAGTTTGAAAGATAACCATACCAGAGGGGCATTGGTAAATGCAAATCCTGACTCTTTGCAGAAGAAGTTATTAATTTTTGACCGCTTTGGTAATAAGACAAGGTTGTTTTATGGTCCTCCCTTCCCATATGTCCAGAGTCCAATTGTTACTGCTACCAAATTTGCTCAAACTTGTGGGATAAATAAGGCGGGACAAACAAATAATATGGGTCAAAAGTATCCACCCAAATGCAGTTTACCAGAAGAGTTTGATAAGGAACAAGTAGGTCATGAAGAAAGTGAAATGCATGAAGACACAGAAGAAATCAATGCATTGCTTTATTCTGATGATGACAATGGTGAAGATGATGATGATGATTATGGTTATGATTATGATGAGGTGACGAGTACAGGCCGTTCTCCTTTGGCAACTAAAAGGACTTGTGTAATGCAAGAACAATTTCTAGACACAAAGGAGGAGGTTGGTAGCTCTGATGATTGGCCTAACAAAAGGCTGAAGTTAGTTGATGGTGGGTACAACAGATCATCTCAACCTGTGGACAGTGCTAGTTTGGTAAGATTAAACGAAGCCTGCGAGTGTGTTAGTGATGCTGAATCAAAATATTCTAGGGGCTCGGCATATTCTCTTGAGAAAACTAAAGTAGGCAATTCAATGGCGGGCGATGTTGAATTGAAAAAGGATAAGATCCATGAATCATTGAGAGTTCTTGAGAACTTAGTTCCTGGTTTAAAAGGAAAGGAGCCACTGTTGGTCATTGATGGAACTATTGAGTACTTGAAATCTTTGATGTCCAAAGTAAGATATCACTAAGTGCTCACATTAGTGGTGAAAAGATGCATTTCCTTGAACTCTTTAACTTTGTTGGTTGATGTGCTTAACTTAGCATGCTTGCTTCTTTTTCTTTTTGATCCTCTTTCTTGAGGTGTATATATGGTTTGGAAATAAAGTTACTAATGCTGAAATAGATAGTACTGCTCTTTGCCACTGCGGTTGGAGGAAATTGCGGGATAGGGTTTCAATTTGTTGACCAAAATGATTATGTTATAGTAGCTTTGTTGGAGGATTAAAAGGGTCACAGATTGAACGAATGAAGAGGACACTTTATTCTCTGAAGTGTTGCACTCTCTTGGTGATTGAATGCATGCGCATTAAGTAACTGGGGTCCCACACTCCACCCTCCCTTTCATTCTTGATTTTATGCTTTTGTCCTCTCTTTTCCTCCTTGAAGGCTGCACGCATATCATGCTGGCATAAACTCTAAAGTGCCAAGAAAGTTTCCGGATGTTGGGGGGGAGCCTAGTGTTTCATCATGATGAGTTGCTGGGGCCCTTGGTTTGGATATTATAGCATTTGTGGTAAAGGTTACCTTGTTGTCCATGTTGAGGGAGGGAAGGAGGGAGGAATGATGATGAGCAATTCTAGTTTCTACTTTGTAATTGATAGGTAGGTTAATGTTCTGGGTCTCTTTTTCATTATGGTGTGCTATGTACCTGTCGGTTTTGTGATTGTGTGAATAATTGGATTTTGAAAGCTTATGCTAGTGGTGTATGCAGGTTTGAGTGTATGCGGCACCAAGTTCATCTTATCAGTTGATTACCTGGTGTTGTGTTTCATGTTTTATTTGTAAATGTTGAATAATTGACTGTTGCCATCGATCTATGATTCCTTTTTATTGATACTCAACTTGCATGTTTTACATTCAATTCTGCTAGGATCAGATCAGATTGGAGGTTTACTCAAAATATTTTGATGATCGATATGGGTACAGTTTAAATAAGATTAACTATACCAAGAAACCATTGTTCCCGTTTAGACTTATCAGTGTACAATCTTCGTTATGATTATACATTTGACTAATAAAAAATATTGACAGATCAAATACTGATAGAATTCATTCACATTTGATATTAAAAACTATAGGATAGTTTATTGTAAATATTTGAAGAATATAATTTCAATACACTTAACAATATACCAGTTTTGTATATTTAATACATATATATATATATATATATATATATATATATATATTGTGGCTTAATGATGTGTATTGTTAAATCATTGGAGATATTTAACTCTTATATAATAAATATTAAACAATGTAATTATTTCAGCAATTTATTATATTGTATTTGTAACAAGGATGTGGTTATTCAACTCGAGTATCTGGCCCTCACAAACCAAAGTTAATTTGTATTTGATCAGTATTATTATTACTCTCCGTATCTGAGTAACAGCCAATAGGCAGAAAGGTATAGTGTGGGGTGGAGTGGAGTGGATATAACATGAACGCACTTCAGGGCTTGATAAGGCAGGACCAGGGGAGCATACATCAACTTTGTAACGTCAGAATAATTAAGCAATATCAGGTATATATGGTCAATGCTAGGCACGCATTGTTGATTTCCAACAAGTTGTCTTTACTTGGGCATATTAACTTGTGGAATAATAATCCACAAGGATATAATATAGCAGTGGACAACACCCTCCATATGTGCCTAATGTATTTATGGTGAGATGAGAAAGATCTCAACCGCAAAGAAATGAAACTCCGCCCAACCAAAGCTCAATTTTCCAAATTATTGATAATTGATCCTTTAAATCCCTATTACAGACTGGAATTTTCAATTTAATTATATATCAAGTCAGTGAAATAACTATAGATACTAGGTCGCATACTTTTAATAGTATTACTTCATTGTTCTCATAAAAATACAGAAACTTTTAAGGGTAAAAAATCTAACAAGAGCATATTATATCCTACAGTTAATTGCCTTGGTATTTAATCTCCCTTCTTGTGAGATTTGTTAAGAACTGATCTATAGTACAGAATTAATGTTAATATTCCAAGGAGGTGAATTTTCAGTTTTAATAGGACCAGTGTATGCAGGATGCAGAATTTACATTCAACCAGTTTTGGTGGGTTTCATCAGGCCAAAATTGCATTGGATTAAACACGTTTTGCAACTTACAAATCCTTGTCTTCTTAATAGCGGGCAAAACATGCAACTTTCACTTAAAAATTGGCATCGAGATTGACTACAATCTACTGCAATGACTGCTTATGGAATGAGTTATACCAATACTTAATCAATTGTGAACCTACAATCATTAATGGTCACTGTTACTGCCAACTTATGAGTTACTAATAGTTATGATGCGGAACTGGTTTCGGGGAATGTAACATTTACACTAAACTCTAGGTATAATTATGAGAGTTAGTCAGATCAGTTATAATATTAGCACTTTCTATCTCCACGCCAAATTAGTGTTTCCAAATGTACATGGGAAAGGACATCAGAATTCAAAGGGCCTAATAAGAAGATGGAGCACTTGAACAAGTAAACGACAATTATTATCAGATGGGTTCACCTGGGGCCATTCTCATGTGGCAGCCTGTAGATGATGGTGATTTTAAAATATAAAACAAATCTGTCACTGTATCAGATTCCATTATTTATTGGTTCTCTTGACAAATTGAGGCCTAAGGACTTGTCACATTATAAGTGTGTCACTATTTTCATGCAGGGTGACATGATTTATGTTGGAATATCTAATCATGTTTCTTCCTTTATATTCTTGTATAGTTATATTTTTAAATAGATTTCTCAGCGCTAAATCACACAAGGCTCTTTTCAATTAGGAGTCAAATGGAATTAGTTATCTTATAATTTCACTAAAGGCAACCGGCCTAAAAAGTTTGTAATATTATATCTAGTAATATTAGAAATAATTTACACAATTAATGTTACAAGTTCAAGCTTTTGATTACTTTAAATCAGAATTATACAGAATAAACTACATATGACCCAATTAAGTTAAAGAAGCTTGAATAATTTATCCCATGTATTGGATTAGTTTGATAGAGATGAAAAAGATGGTTAAAGGAACAGAATTTTGTTATGTGACATAAACTTAGGGGATTTCAATAGTGGATCAGATTCTGTGGAAGGAAAACTTGGTCTGGCAATAGTACTGAGTGCACAAAAAGTTTTGTTTGCACTATTCTGGAAATTGGCCCCGCTTGGTGCATAATAGCCACAACGTTCAGCCTTTGAGTCTTGGTATGGGATACATTCAAGTTCTTGGGCTTCATAATGCCAAGTGACAAATGTTTTGCTGATTGCATAACAGGACCAGGGAAAGTACTTAGACTGTTTAATCAGCATCTTGTTGCTCAAAAAGTTGTACACTTATGAAATTAATGTTCCCGTAATTCCTAGTTTGTAATTACATTAGTTGGTCTAACCGTCTAATGGCAGTTGATAGTTGTTCTAATATGATCTAAGATCTTCCTTCAGTTTGTCTTCAATTCTCATAGGTAACAATAACATACAGTTTCAGAACTCAGGACAAAAAAAATTATGTATATGTATGTTTAAAAGTGTATTTTATCTGGAGTACTTTTTAAGTTTTAACTATAACTTCTTAAAAGCGCACTAAGAAGTTTTGTAAAATGATGCACTTTAGCAGCCACTTGCCTTTAGAACTTACACAAGAAAATTATGATTATATTTGGTGACAAATTAGAATGTTGGTTGAATTTTTCAGCAGTTTCTCCAAGAAGGAAAGAAAGAAAAGAATTAAACGATGAAAAGCCCCATATACTGTCCAAAATATGAAAAGGAATGGAATATGACTGTGACACAAAAAAAAAAGGGGGAAAATTCCAGAACACAAATTAATGAGACATGCATTCTCATCTCTCATGATATTGAGTTTCTCCACCTTCTAGTTGTCTTTCTGTTCTGTTCTTCTGGAGTTGGAATCTGAGGTGCAATATCATGATGATTCTCTACATTTGTCATTTTTGTAAGTTTGCTCAGTTTCTTCCACCCACTGCTCCATGCTGATGTGTGCTTCTGCTTTAGCATCTTATCAAATTGTTTCTGCAAATTTTCCATGTCATTTTGAAGCTCCAAATACTTGGTTTTCACACTCTCAAGCTCAAATTTCAGTGTGTTGATGTCTTTCTTGGCTGCTGCCCACCCTTCTTGGAATGATTGTGGTGTCCCTTCTAGAAGTGTTTTCCGGTTTGTAATCATCGGCTGGTACTGAGATTCAACACCTTCTTTCAGAGTACTATTGGCCAGTGCATTGCTTATCTTTACCTGTTCAGAGAATAGAACTTGCACCACTACCCTTAGAGGTAGCCTCTCATTTTGGGCAGCATGCATGCAAGCATCAATGGATAGTTTCTGACAATCCATTACACGGCAAAGTCGCTTCCTTTCATGCTCAGTCAGTGTTGGATGTGCCTGTTAAGTTGTTTCACAGATTATAAGAAGTACATAAGTAGAAAACCATTGGTATAATAGAAAAATCTATAGATGCTCTTTGAGCAAGACAAAGTATTTGCACTACTATATTTATTGATTGAGAAATCAGCCATTGCATTAATGTAGGGGAAGTATGAGATAATAATGGCTCACAAAACTTATGTGTCAATTAATAAATAGATCAGAGCAAATATTTGCTCTTGCTCTTGATGTACCTAAGTATTTCTCTAGTATAATATGTGAATCTAAACCAATTAAGGCTCTTAGTCATCCTTCTTCAATAAGTCATACTACATACATCATGAAGTTTTTCTATATTTATTTTTTGAATAATGTTTTGTGTACAATAAACTCGTATAGTAATTCTACATCAATACTCACAATTTTTTTTTTGTCTTTTAGTGTATCAATATCCATTTTTATAAAATGACAAAAAAATATCATTGTAAGTGTTAGTTTAAGATTATTGTATAAAAAACATTACTCTTAGTAATATCACTTCTCTTCTCCACTTCTTCCCTTTCACATCTTTTCATTTTCTTCTAGGGTGTGATCAAGTGTCAACCAATTTGAAGTTGGACAAAACATTTTCTCAGGAAAAATAAAAAAGATTTATGTTATTTACACTGACACTATACCAATTTATACTATATTTATTGTTGGATAACATACGACTCCATTTAAGAAAAGTTCACATTCTATTTAATACTCTATCTATTCTTAACTAACTGACCAGTTATAAATGTGCATTGGAATTAAGGTAATGATTTAGAAGATATCAATATTAGGAAAAATTTAAACTAGTTTACTAAATTACCTTTTTACTTTTCAACTCTACTTTTAATACTATTAGAGTTTGTGAAAAAGACAGTCATTTCTAAATAAAATGCATTTGTAAAAGGAATAGTTATTTAAAGACAAATGAAGTAGTAAATAAAGTATAAGTTAGCATGCGAAATGATGCCCTATACATCTTTTGTACAAATAATGTAGCTCTATAAATATTCAATAACTCTGGCATCTTGACCTATATGGTTGACCTATTTTCATCAGAAATAACCAAGAAAACCTTATCCACATGAAAGAACTTAACAACTACATCTTGGCCTATTTTCTAATATTTTTGTTTCAATGAGACATTTGAGATGGAAGGCTTAACTCTAGCATCTTGTATAAATAAAGTATGGTGATTATGACTCTTTTATTTTGCATTTAAAGTATATAAATACAATGGACCACGAAATAAATGCATTTATTCGTATATGCGGGTCCTTTCATTCTTTATTAATAGTTATGGTGAGAAATCGTGTTATTTTGATACATTAAAAGATTAATATATTTGGTCACAAATTATGGTCAGATATATTAACATTTTCATGAAACAAAATGACACGATTTTTCACCACAGTTATTAATAAGGAATGAACGGATTAGTTCCTATCATCTCCTGAGGAAGTTGCAGGAACCGATAAAATATTTGCCTGTATTGCGATGATAATGAAAGCATTCTAATTCAATTCTTACCATGCACTTTTACTTAATTTCATGTATCATAGGGTGCTTCAAAATCAAACCAAAGTTAAGTGACATGAAAACATCATTTTTCATTTTCCCCTGGGAAGAGGAATTAATTTACCTTAAGATAGGAATCAACTGCCCTGTAAAGTCCATCATCGGAGGTCCTAGCCGACTCAGGCAAAGCTTCTGCAAGAACCTGAAACTTTGTGAGGGAAAGGTTTCTATCTCTGGACACCTCTGTGAGATAACTGTCAACAAGCCTTGCCACTCTTGTCTTGGCATTTATGTTATTTCCCATCTGCTTGTCAGAAAGGGATTGCCTGCTTGGACTAGAACTTTCAGTGATCTGCTCTTGAACAAGAAAATGCTCTAATAGCCTCTGAACAAGATCAACATCATACACAGTTTCACTTTTGTTATAAGAAGGGATTAGGAGATCAGCAAGTGTAGCTTGCTCAAACTGCATTCCCACCCTCTTCTCCAATTCAGTGATCAATGCATGTGCAACCTTCAACATGTTTGCCATTCTCAGGAGCCTAAGAAGGAAGCTGCATGAGACACTGTCCTTCTGTGGTGGAATTATGCTGATGAGGCTCTCAATGATCATCCTTTGGTCTTTAGCTTGAAGGCTTGAGGTGTCATCTCTAGTTCCTGCCACAATCATGTGAAGTCCACCTTTCCAGATACTACCACCACCAGTACCACTACTGCTACTACTACTGTTACTGTTACTGTTACTGCAGTTGCTTGATTCATCTGCTGGCACTGCTGTTTCATTCATCAACCCTGATAGCCACTTGGTTGCGTAGTGCATTATTCCAGCACCAATCAATTCAAACCTCATACCCTTCACCTTAATGGCAGTGATGACTCTAACAAAGTGATCAATCCTAAGGATTGAAACATCTTCAAACCACCAATCAGGAGGGACCAGCTGGTTCCTGCTGGGGCTTGAGTCCTTCATGTCATTCCATTTTGGGCTGGAAACTTTCGGGGGTCTTCCAGTGTATGACCACCTTATTCCTTTTGGATTAGCGCAAGCTTTCCAAGCTATGGACTCACTGCACCTTCTCACAATTTGAAGGTTCTCTGCCCAAGGAGAGAGCTTCTCACAGCTCTTCAGCACTACTATGGAGTCTCTCCAGGAAGACAAGACCACATAGCTGAGAAAGGCCTCTGTCTTGAATATGAGGTTGCCTTCTTCAAGGTCCTCAGTCATTTCAAGGTACTCAGCAGCACATCTTAGGCCAGAGATATTGCCTGCTGTTAAATCAACAGCAACTCCATAGCAGAACTTTGCTGCAAGTTCAAAAGCCTCAGGCCCACCAGGGAGATCATCCATAACTACCTTATTCAATTCAGGGTCTCGAGAATCATATATGATTCTGTTCAGCTTTCCACTTCTGGATAGCAGAGGATACTTTCACAAGAAAGGAGAAAAAAAGAAAGGTCATAAAATTCAACAGTACAAATCAGTGTTATACCTCTTTATAGAAAAACCATATTGTTTTGAAATAAAAGGGAAAAAATAAGGCAACCACAAAAAAAAAAAAAAGGTAGCAACCTTGTGCAAGTGGAAGTTAGTTTCACCGATTTGAACTAGGAGGTCACTTGGAATATCAGCTGAAACATACCTGCATGCCAAAGAGACTCAATGTTTAAACAACTTAATGATGATATAGTCCTTCTAAACCTGATTCTCAAGATCATGAAATGGGTAAGTTATCACTTTTAACAGCTTAAACCAATATTATCATGACAAGCTTTAATCTTCATTTTCTGGCACGTGTGGTGAATTTTCAAGTCACTAGCATTAGCACAGAAGATTAATGGTTTGTGATATCTTGGAAGGGTTTAAACATACCAAGAGTTGCCTCTTTGCTGAAATCCTTCTATCTTGAGACCAGGTTTGCTTGAAGTGAGTAGTCCACCACCCCCATATTGCCTTCCCGCAGCTGACTCGCCCTCTGATTCCCACATGCTGAAAACCAGGTTCACAAAGAAGAATGTGTTGAGCTAGATTGGATTGTTCTCCTCAGGAAAGTGGCCTTAACTCAGAGTTGAGAGTGAGCAAAAGGGTAAGTGAAGAACAGAACGAATGAATGACCAGAGAAGCAATAAAGTTGATGGAAAGTAGGAAAGAAAACCACATGGGATGCTTGGACTTATCTCAAGAATTTGTTGGTTTCTTCAACAGAACATGTCAAGGAAAATCTCACAGGCTGTGCCGTAATGGGCATACTCACTCACTCAGGAGTCAGGAGTGTTGTTGTGTTGTGTTGTTGTGTAGTGAAGTGAATCATCATCTCAGTTTCTGTTTTGCTTTTTTCAGCTTTGGATGATTTTCAGATACCCTTTCATGTTGTGTGTGTGATGTGTACAAGGCAGGTAGTTGCATTTTTTCTTTTCCTTATGCCCCCCCTGACCATACATGTCCCTTCCTTTTCAGCTTATTATTTTCTTATTCCTTTTAGGTGTTGCTGAAATATTTATTACAATCCCAAAAACATTCCTTTTGATGATGAGAAGAAAGAACCAAAGGCGCGTTCCCATAACAGGACTTTTGGGTCTGTATTGCATGGAAACTCACAATTACGAAATTGCCATGTATCTGATTACCATTACCAATGAAGTAAACAACCCAAGAGCCACCATTAACCATTCGGAATGATAGAGGGATGCTAAGGCAGTTTTAGCTAACTATATAATGAATTCAAATATAACGTTATATTTGTGAATTCAAATATATGGTACGATTTATGGTACTATATGGTAATCGTTTTTTTTTTCTTCTTTAAATAGTGAAAATCTCGCATCTAAATTTGTGAAAAACGTCAATAAATAAAAGCAAGCCTGCAATCATGTCCCTTTGAAAACGAGAGATAAGAAATCATGAGACTGTGCTGGATCCGTTATGTGGTTGTCCTATCAAGGTAAAATTCAACATGTCTTGTGCTAATGAATGTTTTTTGTTTCAGTTCCCAGCACGCAGAGCTTTTTGAGTTTTTTCAGTTTGTCACTTTGTCCCCTTAGCCTTGGCTAGTATTTTCACTTGTCACCCAAACTAACGGTCTCTCATCCCATCTCTCCAAAAATAGTGAAAGGAACGGTTGGTTTTAGTGTCACCGTGCTGAATTCCAACGCAACTAATATTGAATTAGTTTATCATGTCATGCCTTATATCATGCGCCAAACAGACCCTTAAACCAGTGGCATAAGAAAATGTTTGATTATTATATGTTTTTTATGTTGAGAATTGTTCATTGCATTTTAATTCCGGGTTGTAGTTAAGTGAATTATTAACCAAAGTTGCCCCAAAAAAGAGTCCAACCAAAGTAACGACTCCATGTACACTACAAGTATGACTTCCATCCCAATCAACTATTTTTTGTACTTTAAAAATGATATTTTGACACCCACATATATAGATACTCATATGGGTTCCACGTGATATGAAAGGAATGATAAAGAAAAAATAAATTGAAAAAAAATAGGTGATAAAACCCATATATATTGTGAGTGGAATGTTTTAATGTTTGAGAAAATTAAGGGTTAAAATAACAAAATCCTGTTTTTTAATACATAAAAATTATTAATTAAGCACTTTGTTTTCCCATAGACATATATATATTGAACCATTAGGATTGATCAATCGGACAACTTAATAATCAAATCCAGATTATATAACACAGTAATTGAAGAAAGCTCAGTAGGATAAATCAAACCTTAATTTTTGTAGGTGGAGTAAGAAAGAAAACAAAAGAAGCAAGTAGTGTTAAGAATCTACAGCCCCTTCATGCTGGAGAATAAGCACAATCTCTCCTCAGGAGTGTGACATCACACATACACAACCATTAGCTGAATTGGGAATATGATGAAGGCTCGCCCTCCAATCAAGACGAAGAAGCAGACCAATTTGATGCAGCAAATTAGCAAAGCTCGGGGCCCACACCAGGATATTAGAGGCCGCAATCAGATTTGCAAAGAACGAACATGCCGTGCTTTCAGCCTTAGCAAGAAAACCACATTACCGTACGGGCCCCTTAATTACATAATTACATATTATATACGAGAAATTCTTCCATAATCCAAGACTACTTACATGCTTTAATCAATAATAGAGTGATATCTTCGATAAAAATATGGGTCATACATCCAATTAAAGCTTAAATGTCATTCTATCACTAAATAGAGTACAGTCCTTCTTTATGCAATTACTATGTTTAATAAAATGTTATCCACATCGTTTAGTGGCAATAAAGAGAACAAACAAAGAGGTAGTTATGTTATTGACCGAAATATATTGCATCTGCTCAAGGAGAAATTGTTATGAACCATATATTTGTGATCCATTTGCATTAAATGCTGGGCAAAATTGGGGTAGAGTGAACTTTTTGTGGCAAAATCTCCATCTGATGGTAGTTGGGGTCCCATGTTGTCTAAATTGCTTTCTTAATAAAAAGAAAAATAGCAATTATAGTTATAAGTATATGCTCCCACGCCCCACCAAGTATTTTTTTTTTCCTACAAGCTATTGCCATGGTACATGATTGTTACATATAGGAAACAATTATTCTTATTTTTCATTTTCCGCACATAGTTTGAATTTGCCCAAGAATGATAGGAAAATTTAATTTTTGGTTTGCATACTTGTTAGTAATTATGGTTCAAAATAACTATAATAATGATGCAAAAAAAAAAAGAAATAGTGTAGTTAATTACTTTTAGAATAATGTGCACTTAAAATATTAAGCATAATGTTCCCTTTTTATTATTATTTAGAAACACATCCCTTTATATCAATTGAAACTTGTGAGTGTTCAAACCAGGGTGTGAGATAACGGAAACTATGATCAAATTAGTGAAAATTATGTAGATGTGTGGTAGTGTATGTGTTGTGTATGCGTACCATTATTGACAAAAAAATTAATTTTAATTTACTAATAGTATAAATATTTTATATAATCATTTATTTATGTATTATCATATTAATAAATATAGTTAAATTTTACCACATATTTGAAAAATGATGCAAAACGAGCAAAAACGTTGCTTGTGTCCTAACTCCTAAGATCATTTAGAACGACTGCCAACATTTGTGCTTAATTATTCCATTTTGCAATTTAAAAAAATTAGCTCATCTATTTCGACCGTTGTTATGCTATCAGTTTTTTTTTTTTGGGGGTTTGTTATGTTATCAGTTCAAAGTCATCAAAATGGACTGTAGAGTTTCCGTTTTGGGTTGACAAAGGAAAGGGGAAAACCAAAACGACAAGAAAAAAAAAAAGAAAGTACAGTTATTGAAGGATATATGAAGTTAACCACACACGCATAAAAAAAAAAAAAAAAAGTTAACCACGCATACATAATAAGCCATTGGTCTCAACATAAAAATAGATATGAAAGCATGATTAAATGATGAGAAGTCGCATGAAAAAGTTTCAATACATATGAAAAAATTAGGCGAATAAAATGTTAACATCAATAACGTTATAGTGAATAAATAATATTCTCACTAAAAAATAAATTGATATATTGATAGTATAAATTTTTTTTCACTATAATATAATCTAGTTTTTCATTTATCTGACATTTCAATTTTTAAATAGCAAATACGAGAAGCTATTGGAATGGGATAAAGATAAAGAGCTTAGATAGTCTACGTGAGGTTAAAGGTTCAAATCTCAATATAATCAATACACTAAAAAAAAAAATTGTAAACATGAGAATCAATAGTATTATTGATGTGATAACTAGCTGGGTGACAATTTAAACTTTTTCTACGTACCATCAATATATCAAAATTAAATCTAGACTTCATTAATGTGATTTTATACTGTTCAAACCAAATGTGTGTGAATCACTAAGATAAGATTGTATTCAAATTTGTTTATAAATTTGTGGTTTGTAATAACTTCTAGATGAATAGGGGGAAATTGTTGCAATTGTGCTCGGGTGATGAAATTATTGTCGTGTGTAAGGAAGGCAAATAAGCTCCCGATTAGATGTCTGAATAAGAAGGAAATTACCAACAACCTCTCCCTGCTTCCTAACAACCATGGAGATAAGAATGGTCGGTGGGGCTTCTGCCCTTTGAAAAAGTGTGGCTAGTATTAGGGATGCGAATATGCATATGTATGCTAGATTTGTGTAGTTACCTCATTTAACCCATTACTAAAAACAATAATAGATTATTTTAAAGAGCTCGCTTTGACACAGAAAAGATGAAGATACACCTTAGATATTGACTAGGCTAATTGCTGATATGCTGTAGTAATAATGGACAACAAATCATGATGGATAGTTTGTGAAAATACGTGAAAGAGAGATTCGATGTGTGAGGTGGGAGTTGTGCCGCGTAGGCTCCAAATCTTTCCCCACATGCTCTGCCCATTGGGGTGTGGGGGACTGCCCAAGCATGATAAGTTCATCCCTTAATCACAAGCTGCATGTTGGATTTGCCTGCCCCCCTCTATGTCTTAGGCATGATTTATTCATTCAAGGCCCCCATTCAAATAATAATGCATATCCTATATAATGCACAATGTGTACTCTCTAGGTGTTGTCAATGGGGACGGTGAGATTTGGACCGTGTTGCATAAATCATTCAATCCCCAAAGTTGAATTATTTGGGTCCATCATTTACTATTTAGTTTTGGTCCACTCTGAAAAGACCAAAGGCACTATTGCATCAAGAATTAAGAATTTCTTTTTCTCTTTTGTTTTTTTCTTCTGGGAACCCAAAATTTGGTATTTCCTTATAGCAGTACAGGGATGTTATATTAGTGATTGGTCAATGGTTCCTTTCCTATCCATGGACCATGGCCCAAAGGTTCTGCTCCTTCTGCAAGAACCAAAAAGAGTTGGCCAGCTTTTTACACATCTGCAATAAGTTTCAAAAAGTTTGTAACATGCATCACAAAGTGCTTATTTGGTTTGCATTCAAATTAGAATGTTTCAAGGCCATTTCATTTTCACAATGTTTGACTGTAGTACACATTGCTGCTGAAGGAAAAAAAAAAAAAATCAGTTATAGGTTGTTGACTTTTCGGAGTGAGATTTATAAACTTCTCAAGAAGATAAAATCCTCACATGAAATAGATTTTGTGCATACTTCAAAAACAATACAATAATCCAATTAAAATGTAGGTGAGATGGAAATCAAGTTTATATAATCAAACTCACTTCATGATTATCTTGAAGAAAAACTTATGTTGCTTAAAAATGATTAGCTACAGCCTACAAGCACAATCATTAGAGGTAGGAGCTGTACTATTCATTGGAGCTTGTTCTACCTTTCTTGTCCTAACCTCAGCCAAAACATTTCTAGCCCACTCTGCAAACTGGGTTTCATTGTGTCCAATTCTACCACTTTTGTATCTAGGCATACATCTGCGATCATCTTCAGGAAAAGGACACTCATCTCCACTTGGGTCCCTCCAACTTCCCTGATGTTTCATCCCTGACCAGCTAGCTATCCAGTGGTAAACATACTGGCCAACCCCAGCTAGTTTTAGCCAACCTTTGGGGAAAAACTCCATCACACTGCTGTTTTTTTCCATCAGAAACATGTTGGTCAGTTGAGCACCATGTGAAGATACCAAAATATCTGTCATGCTCATCAATTTCACCTGCATTGAACATGCAAATATATAATTGATTAGGACAAATTTATGCTGTATGGTATTTTAATCATACTAGTCTTAACGAATATATGAATGTTGTGGAGAACTGGGCATGAAATAGAGAACAGTTTATAAATATTTAGTATGGATCGGATCCACTCTTATTGATTTCTTTATCCCCAATACTATTCTTCCAATAAAATCTTGCCAAGTGACCAATAAAAAAACATATGGGTTTTTCTTAGGATATTGGTTAAAGGTTAAAAAAGACCAATATTGCATAGGAAAAAGAGATTCATAAGTTTTTAACATATGAAATCCACCAAAAAGTTTAGAAACTTACCTATTTTTTTGGAGCACTAGTTAGAGAAACTCTAAAAATATATCTTCCTCTGGGAATAGTATTTTTTTTTCCCTTAGTTAATAGTGTTGTATTAGGATTTAGGGGACAAATTGGGATCACGAGAAAGAGAGGATTTCAGCCCCAAAAGTATATCCCATGAATTAATAAATCTATGAGATTAATAAACACCTACCTGCTCACAAAAGGTGAGATTATTGGAATGAGCTACCATAAAACGGCAACCTTCAACCTTAGCACACTCTCTGTAAAAGATTTCAGCCACAGTTGTTTCATTCTTAAACGACCTTGGTCCTGTCCTCAAAAACAAAGTCATTCCTATTACTGGCAATCCTCTATCATTGAGTTCAATAGTTCTATCCTTCAAGCTCATATTACAATACATCCTAGCCTTGCACCTCATGAGATCATACACCTCCATCCTCCTCTCCCTTGCCATGCCACCCTCATTGTGCCTCATTACCACAGCCTTCTCAAAACAAACAGGCCCATCTTCATCCACCCCATCAAACCTCTCAATATTTTGTGGCCCATTAAAAGTTGCTTCCATCAATGTGCCAACCCAAAGGCCCATCTTGAACCTAAGCTCACCCCAATGATACAAAACCCACCTTGAGGGCAATGAGCAATTGTTCATCTTATGCCAAGCCACAAATGGGACCATAGCTGATAAACCGTGCCACAAATTGTCATAGTTGTAATGGTTATATGACACAAAAGTTAAACCCTTCATGCATGTGGTGTTATAAGGCAAAGCCTCTGGCCATGCTAGAGCATAGGAGTTCCAAGACCCATCATGGGTGTCACGTCCTTTGAGGCATAAAAGACGACCTTGTGATGATGATTCTGATGGGAATTGTTGGTATTGGACCTCACCATCTTCATGTGTGTCATACATGGAGCTCATGAACCATGTGTGGCCTTGCAGGGGTGCATGGGAGTAACGGAGATCCTTAAGTGGAAGAAATGTGACTGAATGACGAAGCTTGTGAACCATGGAGTTGAGATTGGTGCAGTTGGAACTTTGACATTGGTGGATGACATTAACACTATACGGTAGGGAAGTACTAGTAGATGATGATGATGGTGGTGGTGGTGAAGTTTGAAGGGAGAACACAAAGGTGATGATGAAAAAGCTGAAGATGGAGATCATAGAGGAGTAGAAACATATGGATGTAAAACGAAGTCGGTTTTGTTTGATAAGGAAAGGCTTTTGGGGGATTCTGCATATTTGTGGACGTGTTTTGCTAGCCATGGTAATAGACTGTGAAGAGAAATATGTCAGTAAACAGTAGTGTGGCAAGAGAGACGGATATATAAA
Source organism: Dalbergia cochinchinensis (assembly GCA_031216125.1). Classification (NCBI taxonomy): domain Eukaryota; kingdom Viridiplantae; phylum Streptophyta; class Magnoliopsida; order Fabales; family Fabaceae; genus Dalbergia; species Dalbergia cochinchinensis. The sequence continues at coordinate 44,961,884 of CM062370.1, forward strand.
TGGTACCACTTGGGTTGGATCTCTCTCTTCTTCCTTCTATTTATCTCTCAAATGCTTTGCGGCCAGAAGAATGAAACCAAGGTAAGGCCAAATCAATTAACGATTGGAGGCAATAACTTGTAACATTAAACAACCAAAGAAACAAGAACATGTTATTTGGCCTAACTTTGCCTGAGGATCCTGCAGATTATGTGGAATGTAGCGGGTAAACTGGAACTTGTATGAGCATTATAGTTGGGGTTCATGAAACTAATGTGGTTCACTGTAAAAGGAAACATTTAAATGCAATCCAAGGTTGCATTTATCCGTTGGATGCCACACTTCAATTCAAAATTGTTTTGTAAGTTACTGACTTACTGTTAACACATTTTTTCAGGAACCTTATAAAACTCAAAAGTTTACGATCCGTGATATACCAAGCTAGACAAAATAGGTATCATGTAATACTGCTTACAGCTTACTTTCCTTAACTTACTCCAATATAGATGGGTTACCAATACAGGACACACAGAAACGGGATGGTGCCATGGCCCCAAAGCCTTAAAATGTTGGCTCAAATGTTTTAGAAATGTTCTTATTTAGCATCCTTAAAAAACAAAGCAAACATGTTATCTATATTACAAATTTCTGGCTTCGACACTATCAAAATAAGGATGTCCCCAGTTTGTGCTTCTGAAATCATATCAATGTCCCCTGCCCCCTTCTCATTTGAAGTAGCAAACCAAACCAAACCCTTTATTGTAATTCATAAAATACATTTGTTGCAAACTTAAACTTTTGAGCCAAATGCATAAGGCAACACTTATTGGTACAGTGGAGACAGGTACATCTAATGATTCAAATTCAGATTTTAACTTGGTCTAGCACAGATTTCCCATAAAGATGGTTGCTTCGCTGAAGTTCCATATACTCTCTATGTCTCATCCCAACATATGCTGCTGGATTGCTCTGATTGTCTAGCAGCTCTGAAGCTGGCTCCACCACTGTGTCCAAGGATGGTGCAATTACTGTTGCCAAGGACATTCTTGTAGCTTTGTTGCCAACAGCAGCACGATGCAACACACTTCTGTACTTGCCGTTGCTCATAATCTATTGTAGAAACAAAAGGGTAAGAGAAAAGATACAAAATCGCATAGAAAAATTCTTGGCTGGACGCATCCACCAAGTCATGTTCAGGCACCCTCACAAAAAATTTGGCGGAGCCCACAGCTGAGTGAGTGTATCTAAAACAAAATTGATGGGACTTACTTTTATTGCAAATGTGCCTAAATATCAATGTTAGTTTTGTATTCGTGTAAGAATCTCTAGAATGCATAAGCAACCAGGGTTGCGTTGTGTTTGTGTACCTCAAGGTGATCAGACACAAGGACCAAGAAGCAGTTTGGAGTGGCACTGACATTGATCCACTTTCCATTGTGAAGCACTTGAAGGCCACTAACTCCATTCTGCATGAGGAAGTTCAAGAGGCCATGATCAGAATGAGGGGGCATTCCCATTGCAAGCTCAGGCTGCGGACAAGGTGAGTAGAGATTTGCTGCCATCAGTTGCAAACCAGAATCTAGGTTCATTGTTCTGTCTATGTAATTGGCATCCAGTCCCAAGCTTTCTGAAACTCCTTTGAGTAGTTCTCTTCCAAGTTTCCGGGTTCTTCTGCAGTACTCTGCAGATGTATCCCTTCAACAACAAAATCTATATAAGAACTTAGCACATAGAACATCTTGTATCCCATACCTTATTAGTACTTAGTGCACACTCTGTGTCTCTCTGCCTTTTTTTTTTATGAACCTAGTATCACCGTTGAAAACAGTGACTAATCCTCTTGAGGTGCAAAGCTCACGCACGTGAGTTTTGCCCTTGACCATAAGCCCCTCTCCATACACACCACTACCAATTGAACCTCTGACTAGATGCTGAAGGAGTGTCTCTCTACCTTTAAACCCACCACAAAGCAATAAAAGTAGCACTCAGGCCATCAGAATTGCAATACAAAGTGAAGCATAAGCTAAAACCTTACCTGAACCCATGTGGTTTGTCAGGTGAGTGAAATTCTGGGTGCACCACGATTTTAAGGAAATCCCTCCAGAATAAGACTTTGTCCACAGAAGCATTGAAGCTGGTACCATACCTTATTGGGTCCATTACATCCTTACCAGCATACTCTTGCTTCTCTTCCTCTTTAAGATTGAAAAACGCAAAAACTTCATCTACCATTTTCTCCATGATGCTCTTTGACACAGAGTGGTTGATCAGCATGAAGAAGCCCCACTCCTCACAGGCTTTGCCTATGTCATGGATGGTTTTGGCCTTCTGATCAGGTGTACCAGTGACCAAGAGGGAATAGTCAATGGCAGGGATTGGATCATCATCATCAGGGTCTGCTACTACTTCATCATCTGGGTTGGTTGTGAAGGTGTATGAGGATGGGATGGAGGTGAGTTCTGGTGATTCAGTTAGTGCTTTAACGCTTGTGAACCTGATTCTATTATCGGGCTCATTGCTTGCCTCAGGGTCGCTTGAAGCCATTTGAGAAGAAGCTGACAGTGAAAAGAGAAACGGGAAGTGGATATCATCTATATATCTATATGCTCTCCAAAACAGGTTTCCTATTATGCCTTTTTCAGTTTTTCTTTTGTATTCGGTCAATGATGGGTTGTGTGACAGGTGTTAACATTGAATTTAGCCACCATTCTTGTGCTCATCTTTTGCCGTAGGTTATATTTGTCGGCTAGTTATATAGTTCCTCCAATTATATTAAAAGGATAATATTATTCATAAAGAAACAAAAATAATATCCTGATTTAGATGACCTGGACACCCATAGCTGAATCTTATCCCAAAACAAAATCTTACATGGATGTTTTGTTTATCAAAAAGCTTTAAGAATATCTGTGAGCTGCAAGTGACGTGCCATGTGTTTATATAGTCTAAATTACTCCCAAAAAAAAAAAGGAAGAAGTAGATAAGCTTGTATTAGTACCATGAATTGCATTGCATACATTAGCGGGATGTTTGCTTTCTCATAATAATCAAGTGCTCTATAATAAACATCAAGCTGGGTGAAGCCTAGGCATTTCAAACTTCTTAGAACATGCCAGGATCAATTTCCATTTATTGCAGAATGTTTTGCTGGCATGAAACCTGACTCTTTTATAAATCACCATTCAGTTAATAATTAATTTGGTGTCTGTATGGTAAAGAAACGACAGATGGTACTATTTGCCTCAATGTTAATAGCAACAACAAAGTTCTGAGGATGGTGCTCGGATTTCTCTCTCATAACCGAGACGGTAAAATATGCATGATATTCATGAGCAATTTATCACACACATTTTCTAGTAGAATGCATATCCAAGAAATTGACCAAAACATCTATGGAGGCACCCTTGGACAAAATTAAACCACACTCTCCGCCAATAAGGATTGATCCAAAGTATTGTCACCAACAATGACATTACTGCGACATAGGATGCAGCAAAAGTCCAATAGAAGGAAGTGAAATCAATTACAAAATCATTTTCCTCTGCATCATTTGATGGAGTTGAAGATGGTGGTGTTGCAATGCCTCTATTACTAATATTCCAAGAAAGATATGGATTCCCTTTGTAGCTGCTCTCATCAAAGGTGGCAAATTGTCCCTTTTCTGGTGCTCTTCCTGACAAATTGTTGTAGGAGACATTGAAGACGGATAAAAAGTGCAAATCCTGTAATTGAAGAGGAATTTGTCCACACAAGTTGTTACCAGAAAGATCTAAGCTCTCAATACTTTCTATCTTGTGGAAGCTTTCCGGAATCGGTCCATTCAAATGGTTGTTAGATAAGTTAAGTGCATGAAGGGCATGAAGATCTCCTATTTGGTGTGGAATTTCTCCTGTCAATTGATTAGATGACAAATCCAATCCTGACATGAGATAAAGTATGTCACCTTTATACGAGAGGGATGAACCTTTTGTTATAAACTGCACTGTATCTTCGCCATACAACAAAAATCCCTCGTCATAAGAAAAAATGAAGTAGTCATAATGATAATCATATGATGGATCAATACTTATTGAAGGGTTTGATATATCCAACCTAAAGTCAAAATTTCTCTCCCCAAAGGATAGATTATTGATACAAGAAGGTAAAGATCCAATGAAGTTATTGCGAGAAAGGTCCAAGATATTGATATTTGTTAGTTGGCATATCTGACTTGAAAGTTGGCCATGCAATTGATTACCTGCTAACAAAAGGAACCTCAATGACTCGAGCTTATAGATGCTCTTTGGAATGCTTCCAGTAAAATTGTTGTCCCTCAAATCAATAGTCACCAAAGACGAGCTGTTTAATAACGTTTCAGGTATTCTTCCACTAAGGTTGTTACCCCGCAAATGAATGAATTTTGCTAGTGACATGTCGAAGCAAGAGGGTATTACACCAGAGAATCTATTGTGAGATAGATCTAAATAACCAAGGTTTTTAAGCTGGCACAATTCTTTTATTATTTCACCTTCAAACTTGTTCCTTGATGCACTTAAGATGTGGAGCCCAAGTTTGCCAATCCAACTAGGAAGTGTTCCATTGAATTGGTTATTATCCATCATCAGAAAAATTAAGCCTGCCATATTGGTCATAGGTGTAGAAAAAATTTGCCCCTGCAAGTTGTTATTTGATAAGCTCATAGACCATAATGAGACACACCCGAGAAGAATCTGCTTTGGTACTTCTCCTGAAAAATTATTGTAGGCTAGATCCAACATTAACAAATCTGACATCTTTCCAATTGAATTGGGAACATGACCATTGAACAAATTGCCTGAGACATTAAAATAATTCAAATGTGGGACGAAGAGTCCAATGTTGTTGGGGAGCTCACCTTGGATTTGGTTGTTTGATATGTCTAAGTCATGTAGTTGGTCAAGGCGATGATGTACTTCAAAGGGTAGTTTGAAAGATCCAGTGAAAGAGTTATCTTTTAAAAAGACAGCTTCGAGTTTTGGGTTGTTCACTAGTAACCAATTGGGAAACATACCAACCAAATTATTGTATGAGATATCAATGTAAGCCAAGCCATGTTGGTATGAAAGAAAAGTTGGAATTCTTTTTGCCGGTATGTTTACCTGACAGTGGGAGATTTCGAGAAATTCCAACTGAAATGAAGGAATCCAAGGGAGATTTTCAGTCTCCACCTGAAACTCATGGGTATTATTATTCATTTTTCCTAGTTTTAATACCTTGAGTTTTGAATGGTTGGCAAGTGTGCTCAATGAGAATAAGCCCTCAAAGTTGTTATTTGAGAGGGAAAGATACTCAAGGGATGAAAGGCGGGCAAACAAAGGTGCTGGAATATTCCCACTTAAGAAGTTATGTGAGAGATCAAGAGCTTTAAGAGATGTCAAATTGCCAATGCATGTGTCCAAAGTTCCTGTAACATAATTGTTAGAGAGATCTAGCTTTTGAAGTTGCTTCATCTTACATAAACCTGTATCCAACGAAATAATTACAGTATTTTTAGAGACGACTTCACTAGTTAGTCAAGGCTGTTAACCTGTCAAATATACCTTAGTTGAAAGCAAGGAAGAAAATAAAATAAAGTAATATGATGGACAAGATACTAGTAAAAAATGATATATTTACTCACCTTGAATTGTCAAAGATCCGTTGAGGCCTGAAGAGTCAACAAATATATTATCACATTCTAGTATTAAAAACTAAAAATCTTTCCGGGGTTACAAATTCATTAACTAGTTAATAAGACATTTAATAACCAAAAAAATCTCATATATATTTAGATGTTCACACTCAATCAATAATAATATGTAAATTTCTAAGTATCTACATATACTTTTAAATTACTGCCTCTGTCCCTTAGACAATTCCCTTTTTAATTTTGAAAAAGAAAAAGGTACTTCGTTACAGTATAAATGGATTGCAAGTTCGGGTGAACATTAAAGTTCGGATTGACACTATGAAAATATTCGATATTTTGAAAGTAAATGTGGAGAGTGCAATAATAGTGCTACTTTCGTAGAATTTGAAGGGCACCAGTTCAATTTTTAAAAATGGTAACTTTTCTTGCAACTGCATCTATTCACTGGTCTCAAATTTTACCAGACATGAATGTCGTGGAGTGGCCCACTATTTATTCAATTTATTCAAATATAAATGTAGCTCTAGCTTCGTAATAGTTATCTAATCTAAACAATACAAGGAGAAACTAACTAGCAATGTGAAGGAAATAACCAAGGAATATTCAAACTGCTAGCAGGTACCTTTGGAACGTTTGAAATTGTCATTATCAAATAGGTACAAGGATTTGAGAGCCGGGAGAGCAACCAACGGGTTCAACACTCCCATGTCAAATTCGTTCCTTCGTAAGTTGAGTGTCTTCAACATCCTTAATCTAGAGAAAGCATTGGGATCTGTACGAGATTCAAAGTCACAATTAAATGCGCGGTAATAAAACTCACAAACAATACCAGTACAAATTTGTTTTTTTTTTTTTGTGGTATATGTTTATTACTTTCAAAGCAGGAGGATGACGATCAATCTTATTTTATTAATATGATAATATGTTATTGAATAATTGAATAAAATAATTTTATATTATCAATATATTCTAATTATAATAATCTTAAAATTTAAATTATTGTATTCTTAAGTTAGATTATTTAAATTTCAAATTTTGGATTACTATACTATTTTAAGTATTTTTAATTTCAATTGATATCCATTAATTTAATTTAATTTTGAAAATGAGATGTAAAGTGTGGTGGGTTATGGTTAAAAAAATTAATATAGTAATTTAATTTCATAATTAAAGTTTTATTTCATGTATATAAAGATAAATAATTGGTACGTAAAATATGTTAATTTTTTCATTTATTCTCCTTAAATATAACCATTTTCTAGTTTGATTTTTTAAATCCATATTAGCATTCACATAAGATGCCAAAATACTTAATGATAAAAACTAATATTGGAACAACAATAGAGAAACCAAACAAAGATTAAAACGATTGTCAAGGGAAATGTGATATTTTAGGGATCAGATTAAATCTTAATTAATTAATCCAAGTACAATCTACTTGGCCTTTGAAAATTCCAAACTGCAGACAGCACAGAAGGGAAACACTACTCAGTATTCACAGATACACAGTACCTGGAGTTGTCAAGGGGCTTCTGAGATAATTTTCACTCAAATCGAGCAGCTCCAAGTTTTGTAGAAGTGATAGTTCTGAATAAATATTGCAAATGAGAATTTAATTATATATGTAGCAAACTCGAACAGCCAAACAAGTACCTAATACAAGCATACGTACCTTTGATTGAAAAGGGTCCAGCCAATTCATTGTGGGCAAGAATCAAATGCTTGAGGGATGTAAGAGCACTCAAAGGTTCCATTATACTATTGTTGAGAAAATTGTAACTGAGGTCTAATGTCTTCAACTTCTTTAACGCTGAAAGACTTCCATGATCTTTAGAGGGGGAAAAAAAACTACTTTAATGTAGTTTAATTTCACGATCGATCCATCACGAACAAAAAAAAAATGATAGAAACCTTATAAAAATATTGTATTCAGTTAGCACTTAAATTAATATTTTAAGAAATATGAAATTATAATTTTGCTTTAATTTTAAACGAATTGCAAATGCCAAACTGTAAGGTTGGATATTTGACTGATATTTTTTAAGTTTTTTTTTTTAAATCACTCTTTAGTTTTTTAATTTGTTGCATTGAGATGGTTGGAGTTTTTTTTTTCCTTCATAACTTTGCTGTTGATTCAACTGAGTTAATTATGTTTTAGTGTTTATATTGTGAGAAGGACATAAATTTACTAAGTTTTTATTGATTCATCTGCAACATGTTATTAAGATTTCTGGAAAGAAAATAAATTTATTTATAATATTGTGTTTCATTTTCTATTATTGGCCATGCATATTTCAAAACAAGCATTTAATCATTTTTGTTTGTAGTCAATGAGGGTGGGCATAATTAATTAAGATTTAACACATACCTTACAAACAAGAATTTTCAATTTCATTCATAATTTATTCATTTTTCTTAATCCTCTCCCCAACAAATATATATCTATATATAGTCAATTTTGATTTTTTATTTAACTTGATATTTATATATTATGATAGATAATATGCAATGTAAATATGTGTTTCTCTTGAATTTTGATTGTAAAATATTTATTTCTTTATATATGATAATTTTCATTTATTTTTAAATAAGATTAAAAATTATTAAGATATATAGTTTTTTAGACGAAATAAACTATTGAGTATTGGTCTCCTTAATGAAATAGTCTAGCATGGCCCTTGAGGTTGTATGTGGATTTAAATCCTGCAACCGATGTCAGTATCTTGTTGGTGAAACGATATATAGTCTCTTCCAAAAATCTTTAAAGAGGTTGGGGGTATTCTCTTATTCTATTGGGATATGGGCATTTATTTTTACCTAAACGTCTATTAAAAAAATATTTTTGTGCTTTTCTAAATGATGGTGAATATTTTTCGAAAATGTGCATTATTTTTTCATTTTATTAGTTTAATATCTAGGTGAGAAACTAAACAAAAATTAATTAAAGAATAAAAAAATACAACCTTCTCCCTTGAGAGAAGGTTTTGTTATATTTCACTCCCATCTATTTCTAAAATATATACTTTCCTCCTTAAAATATTTTAAAAGGCTACACTTTAATTTATTTTGAATTTTTTGTTAATTCTTTATTTGCTTATATTTATTATTTCATTTTTTACCAAAATATACTAGCAAAACATGAAAAAAAATAAAGGTGGGATTCAAACCTTTAAAATCTACTTTAAAAAAATCCACAAACCAACTAAAGTAACAAATTACATGTGTTATATAATTACACGGATTTAGTCATAGCATATGTCTAAATCATCCATATTAATTAATATATCTACTTTCACAGGAGCTTCCCACGAAATCGATATATATATATATATATATAGATATATATATATATATATATATATATATATATATATATATATATATATATGTATGTATGTATGTATAATGGTTATTTTTTGTAAATAATGTTGGAAACGTTTATTTTGGTAAATTTTGATTTTTTATTTTATTAAGGCCAAAAATTCGAAAATAAAGAACCAAGAAAAAAATTGAAATTGAATTAAAGTATAATTTATTTTAATTTTCTAGAAGATGAGAGGTATATGCTTTAAAAATATAGGGGAATGGAGTATAATAATACTCTCTCCCTCTCTCTCTCTCTCTCTCTCTAAATAATGGGTTGTATTTTACTCAAAATTAAAATTAAAATGATCGTCAAGGGACTAAAATTTTTTTTCTAAAGAGATGAACCGATAAAGAACTTGTTTCAGGGAACAAATCTTAATGATTTGCATAGTATTTGTTTCAAAGTATATTTAATTATTTCGAAATAGTAACTTGGGAATGAAATGTTTTGTATTTGTTACAAGTTTTACAAAATTATCCCTAAACTTCAATTATTTCCTAAAAAATTATTTTTTCTTGATTTAATGAGATCTTATTCCCACGGTTGCACTAATATATATTTTATATATCCATTTTGCTCTCACATCCACAACTATTTTATTGAAAAATATTTCAGAATTTCTGATTTTTTTTATTTTTTTGAAAGTATATTTTTATTTGACGAAGTTGTTATTTTTTTAGTATTTTATTTAATCATTAAATTTAGATGAGACGAATAAATTTTAAGAAATTGATTGTTAATTTTATATTGATTAGAAAATATTTTTGAATTTTTTATTTTTGATTTTTTCTTTTTTCTAGGAAGAGTGATTTTCATTTGACGTAGTTATTTTTTTTAGCATTTTATTTAATTATTAGATCCGAAAGAGATGGACAAATTTTAAAAAATTGATTGCTAATTTTACATTAATCGAGAAATATCTTTGAATTTGTATTTTTCTATAAAAATTATTTTCATTATGGGTGATAGTAATAATAAATTTTTTAGGGATATTTTGAAAATTATAATATATATTACCAGAAATATATATTATAAAATAAACAAATTTAAATTTATTCTTTGGAATATCAAAAAATAATTCAGAGAACATTTAATGCTAAATACATAATTTGTTTAAGATACACAGAAATAACATTCCTTAAAATATCATTTTCAAGAATTTGATTTCTGAAAACATAATTTCAAACCTTGAAATAAATATAGGTTGAAGGGCAAAAGTTAGCCTTTGAAAATTCGAAACTGCAGACAGCATGCAAGGGAAACATCATTAAGTATTGACAGATACACAGTACCTTGAGTTTTCAAGGGACTTCTGAGTTTATTTCCTCCCAAATCGAGCAGCTCCAAATTTGTTAGAAGTGATAATTCTGAACAAATGTTGCAAATCAGAAGTTATATATACAGCAAATTCCAACAGTGACAACAAAATACCTAAATATAAACATACCTTTGATTGGAAAGGGTCCAGCCAATTCATTGTAGGCAAGAATCAAATTCTTGAGGGATGTAAGAGCACTCAAAGGTTCCATTATACTATTGTTGAGAGAATTGGAACTGAGGACTAATGTCTCCAACTTCCATGATATTACTGAATTACTTCCATAATCTTTAAAAAAGAACTACTTCAATAATGTTTAATTTCAGGAAGCATTACGAGCAAAAAATACGAAAAAAGGTATATAACCTTTTCAAATAGATGTATTCAATTAGCAATTAAATTAAAATTTTTAAAAAATAATGACAGTAATTCTAATATATAGATAGTATAAACAAATTTTACACGGTATTTTTATCATATATTTTTATTTGTAAGATTTTTTAGATAATTAGTAATTGAGTTAAACACTTTTACTAATGTAAAAATATATAGTTAGATATTTGTGTAAATTTTCTTTACACTAACAAAATATTTAAATTAAATTAAAAGATACAGCTTTTCAAGGCAAACAAGCTGTTAATTAACTTGCATATGATAGCGCATGGGAAAAACCTCTATTTGCGTTATGTTTTGGCCTGCGAAGTCGAGTACTTTTTGGATGTCAAAAACAATTCAGAGTTGTTGACCCAAAATAAAAGGGAAACTATACGCATAGAATCCGTCTTAAATTTGATTTTCACCCGACACTTTTATTTATTCACATGGTATCAACCTTCTTTTGAGGCAACATATAACGCGTGATACCTTGTGGTGGGATGTAATGATTTCATAAACTCATGAGAGATTAATATAATAATTTTATATATTATTAGTTGCGTCATGTTAGTCGAAAACAAATTATAGAACATACACGAATAATTTCTTAATTTCATAGTCACCAAAAACCAAAAAATTTCTTCATTTCAAGTTTAGGGTTTAGAATTAATTATTGGACTAATCCTTAATTAAACGCCTCAAGCCAATATCAAGAGAAGGAGAAATATATATATATATATATAGTTAGATATCCATCCGGCTATACTTACGTGAGTCGAAGATAGAAAAGTAAAATAGATTTAAAAAAAAAAAGGAAAGAAAGAAAATTGAGATTATAGTATAAGAGTGTACCTCGGTTCCAAAGGAAGCCATAAATACAATTACCGGACAAATTCAGGGTTCTCAATTCAGTGAAGGTTTGGAACAAGGACCAGTTGAAGCCTGTAATTATTGAATGGGGTTCACTTTCACAAGTCCATACTGTTTGTACCCAACCAAGAGAGAGGTGTATGATATGACCCGAAGTGGCATGGCATGTGACACGCTCCCAGCCACAGCAATTGCTCTCTGCCTCGTCCACCCAAGAAGGCAGCACAGACTCATTGAAATAAGTGGCCTTAAATTCCAGAAGAGCTGCTTTCTCTTCTACCAAGCATCCACTGATGATGATGATGATGCCAAATACTTGAACCATTACTATTGCCCCCAACAGCACCAACCACCGCTTCTCCATATTCATCCTACGTCTAAGAGGAATTTCAAGACTAGTTTTAATACAATACCTGGTTTAATCGTCCTGAACGTTTTACCTAGATTTATTTATTAATACCCGAGTCTTTGAAGTTAGTCAACAAACTAGAGAGATCCGCGTACAGGGCCAGTTAGTCAATACTTGGTGAAGATCATTAAACCAAGCACCGTTTTTTCTTCTTTGCTATTAAACCAAGCACCATTTTTTCTTCTCTGCTATTAAATGCTAAGTATGCTTGGGCTGAAAAACTAAGCCAAGTAGCCAACATGAATCTTGTGCAGCCACCACCGCGTTATTTGACTACCCACGCTTGTTTGTCTTTGTAGAATTTGTTGCCTTGTTAGAATTTATGTGTTGCAACCGACGTGTATCAAGTGAAATGAATGAATGAAGTAGAAGAGCTTATAGCTACTTGTTCTATTTGCGTCTTGTGAGTGCTAATTGAGTTCCCGGCCCTTTCTCTATGCTATGTTTTAGTGAGTGAGTGTATAAAAAGTATTGGGAGAATTTTTTTCAATATGCAACTTGCAATGTGTTTACGGTGCTTTTGACTTATGGAGATGGGTTTGCCACTCAATTCAGAGAGCAGGCAGCAGAAGAAAATAAGAGCTCTCGAGTGAGAGATATACACAAAAATTGTATTATTACCTAAAAGTGGAAGTAAAAATAGACACCGAGACTAAATCCTAAAGAGTGTAGAGATGAGTGTACAAGAAATATTTTGAGTATCATCTCTATTATGACTTATCAATGCAAATTTATAGCATTTGAATTTGAATAGGAGAGTTTACATTAGGGTACGCAGGGTACGAAAGAAATATCTTGTAATTATCTTAAATTTTTAAATAAAAAGTTTCGTCAATTTTGAAATCCCTGAATTTTTATTTTTCGAGCCGTGAATCTTTACACGGGGACGAGAAAGGAGACAGAAATTAAAATACACAGCGTGGTTGCACTCTGGCAAGAGCCTGAGGTTTTATCTTCCCCAAACTCACTCAAGCAAACATAGCACTCTGTTCCTTCAATCAACCCCTCACTTCTTACCACAAATCCCACACACCCTTACCCCCATCAGTAAAAATTGTGTGGTGGGCATCATCATCATCGAAGTATGTATGTTGACAGACTTAATTACTTGACTGAAAAATTAAAGGTCCAAAACTTAAAATGGTATTATGAAAATCATTGTTTCATACATGTAACTATGCCTGATATTTCTCCAATTGAAGTGGGAATATGATCAATGAACAAATTGTTTGACACATTAAGATATATTAGGTGTGGGAGGAAGTGTCCAATGTTGTTGGGGAGCTTGCCTTGAATCTGGTTGTTTGATATGTCTAAATGGATTAGTTGATGATTAAGGTGATGATTTAGATTAAAGGGTAGTTTGAAAGGTCCAGTGAAAGAGTTACCATTTAAAAAGACAGCTTTAAGTTTTGGGTTATGCACTAGCAACCAATTTGGAAACATACCAACTAGATTGTCATATGAGATATCAATATAAGTCAAGTTACGTTGATATGAAAGAAAGGTTGGAATTTGTTTTGTAGGTAAGTTTACCTAGCAATGGGAGATTTCTAGAAATTCCAACTGAAATGAAGGAATCCAAGAGGAGTTTTCGGTTTCCACTTGAAATGTGTTGATATTCATTTTTCCTAATTGTAATACCTTGAGCTTTGAGTGGTTAGCAAATGTGCTTAGTGAGAATCGTTGTGCAGAAACAAATAAATATAAGAACAAACTCTTTCTCAATAGAGGAAACAATACAAGAAGAAAAATAATATAAAGGAGATAAAATTTAACGTGATAAAGTTACAAACCATCATTACAAATATTTTTTCACATAGACAACTCCTAAAAGCTACCTATATAGATTACTCTCACTTTTGGAGAATGACCAAACTTAAACAACTAAAGCCATATTTCTACTAGCAATACTTCTGTTTTTTACCGATGTGGGACTTTGGGTTAAATCTCAACAAATCCTCCCCTTAATCCAAAGTTTTACAAAAAAGCTAATTGCAACAACTATTTCCACAAACATTTTTCTCGCAAAACTTGTATTTCACGAGTATTCAATGGTGTAAACAAGAGTCATATCGACTCTATTAACTTGTACCGTTGCTGCACACGAAACACGCTACTTGGCTTCCATATTGCCAAGAAGACTTTCCACACAAACTCTCTTCACTTGCACCGTCGCTGCTCCACGGGACATGCTGCCTGACCTCCATATGTTAAGGAAGACTTTCGATACAAGGGACCTCAAAGATCCAAAAACTATCATTCTAACCAATACTCAACTAAGCCCAACTGACTTGAACCATAGTCTCTGATACCACTTGTTGGGCAACAAAAGTAAACAAGTACATGAATAAATCCTCTCTCAATAAAGGAAACAATCCAAGAAGGAAAACAATATAAAGGAGACAATTTAATGTGTAAAGTTACAAATCTTTCACTATCCACAACTTTTCAACGATTAAAGTTGCAAACCATCATTACAAATACTTCTTCACATAGATAACTCCTAAAAGCTGCCCATATGGATCACTCTCACTTTTGAAGGATGATCAAACTCAAATAATTAAAGCCATATTTATAGGTCAAAATACTAGCAATATTTCTATTTCTTATCGATGTGGAATTTTGGGTTAAATCCCAACAACAATATGCCCTCAAATTTGTTATTTGAAGGGGAGAGGTACTCTAGAGATGTAAGGCCAGCAAATAAGGATTCTGGAATGTTTCCACTTAAGAAGTTATATGAGAGACCTGGAGCTCGAAGAGATGTCAAACTGCTAAAACATGCCCCTAAAGTTCCCGTGACAAAATTATTTGAGAGATCTCACTCTCGAAGTTTCTTCATCTTACATAACCTGGAATAAACAAATTAAAATATTTTAAAAGGCAATAATTTTTTTTCTCTCTCCTGTTTTAACGATATTGTAATTTCATTCCAATTTTTTATTTCAATTTTATCTATAACATTTTAATAATATATCAATATTATAATATTTGATCACAATATCAATTCTTAGCCAGAGATTGTTAATTTGGCTCAAAGGTGCCCATTTTTAACTTATATGCCATGTTGCACATGTAAAAACTCTATTTTTATCTTTTAAATTTCAATGTTTATAGTTAGAAATTGACTATAAATAAAATTTAAAATTCATTTCATTGATGATTAGGAAAAAATGGCACTTTTGCATGTATAATCATACATCTACATATAAGAATGGGTATCTCAAAATCGGATCAGCTGTATTCATTAATAAAATTGATGGTGTTAGCAAATATAACAAAATTGTGATATTATTAAAATATTAGGAATAAAATCGAAAAGAGATATTTTAGAACGAAACCAAAATATCACTAAAAGATGAGTATCAAAAATATAATATCTGCCTGAAGAACGAACAAAGATATTATCAACTCTACAGTTAAATATAATGTTAAATATTTTTTTGAATTGCAATTTCATTAATTAACATGACATTCCAAGTTGTTAAGATATATATAATCAATGATTAAATTAAAGTCATTGGATATAAAAGTGTACAACATTCTATGAATATCGAAGAAAATCCAATACATAAATATTTAATATATTGTATATGTTTATAAATTACTGTCTTTATAAGTGAATGTTTTGTGCAAGAATTAATGTTCATTTTGATTGCTTATTTTACATTTATGAGTTATTTTAATCCATTACTTTTAAAATGAGTCAAATTAGTCCCTGACATTATAAAATGTGAATCATATTAGTTCTCAAATCCATTTTTATTTAACATTCCATTAATTAAATAATAATATGTAACATTAAACAATACATTGACATACTTTATATCATTTAAAATAGAATTAAGTTTAAAATTTATTTTGATGTTTAAAATAATATAAAATAAGTCATTTAAAATTCTTTTCAAATCAATAAATGACTCATTTTTTATAGTTTTAAATATCAAATGAGTTATTTTAAACTTTATCATACTTCATATGATGCATGGCATATCGAGATATCACTTAACGTTACACATTATCATTTAATTGATAAAATATTAAATAAAAGTGGGATGGGAAACTAACTTGACTCACGTTTTATAATATTAAGGATTAATTTGACTCATTTTAAAAGTAAAGAATTAAAATGACTCATGAATAAAAAGTTAAAGATTAAAACGAGCATTAACTATTTTCTTAATATTTAATTAACAATGTAGCTCTTCGCTATAGTTATCTAAAATTCTGAACAAATCGTGGTAAAAGAACTAGCAATGTATAGGAAATAAACAAACGCCTAGCAGGTACTAGTCCCAAGTTCTATTCCCTGTTTTTCCTTTGAGTGGGGATGGCTCCATCGCTTGACCAATTGGTAGTATTCCATATCTTAAAGAATAAATGCTGCCACTGACGAAACCCTTAACAATTTCAGAGTGAAATAGAGATAAAAAGCCCTTCCATATAGGTATTACAGACCTACATGCAGCTGCAAGGTAACTTGTGTTTTTATTTCGATGCACTTGAGAATCATGCAGGGTATATGACACATCCAGAAAACCATCGAATTCTCTCACCTTTTGTAGAAACTAACAGACCAGAGTGTATTTATTTATTTATTTATTTTTTCTGGTGATTCTAGACTGACATAATTAGTGAATGAAAACCTTCAGAGAAGAGCAATTGGATTTTGCGAGTTAGGCTATATCAGGATTCAGGACAATGGGTATTTCCCACTGTAGGAACTAGGAATCATTGAAACAGATGCATTCTGCTGACAATTCCAGTTAAATCAAGATCCAATTCCTTTTGCCCTTTATTCTATGCAATATATCAAATTTCCCCAAGTGCATAACATTACAAATTAACTGATTAAATTGTTCAATTATGCATCATGAGGAGCAGGTCTACACTATGCATTGATGGTTAGCTTTACAAAACCACAACACACATCATATGTGGCGCAAAAACCTAGCAAGGGATTTTGTTTGTGGCCAATCCATTGGCTATGCTGTTTATACACTTGATCATCAATTCATCACATGACTTATTTGATTTATACACTAAGCCTTTCAAACTCTTATATAGAGTCACAAACACATTTCGCTTTGTAAATAACTGACCTGAGCCAAGAGTGAGTACCATCGTTTCAATCAAAAGCTTCTCACAGGAGCACTTGGCTTCTTCTGGCTGCTGCGGCTATACCATGACATCAGGTGTTTTCCATTGAAGGACCCCGACCTCTTCATCGAACGAGGCGCACTCTGAAGGTTCCCTGTCCTCGAAGAAGAAGAAGAAGAAAAAGTACCTCTTGCAGCAACAAACCTCTTTGAAACAACTAGTTCATTGGCTGCTTCCCCTGTCTGCCTCTTTGAATTCCCAT
This sequence comes from Dalbergia cochinchinensis, assembly GCA_031216125.1. NCBI lineage: Eukaryota > Viridiplantae > Streptophyta > Magnoliopsida > Fabales > Fabaceae > Dalbergia > Dalbergia cochinchinensis. The sequence continues at coordinate 44,979,214 of CM062370.1, forward strand.
GAGATTCTTGCACTGATGATACAACAGTGGCGAGAGCAGCACTGATCTTAGCAGCAGAAGAGGAATCCAAAGACACTGATCTCCTTGGCTGCATATTTGCTACCTCAGCAGCTGAACCCTCATTCTCACACACCCTTCTTCCACCACCTTCAACTTCCACTTGCTCTTCCTCCACCGGTCGAGTCCTCAACTCAGCACCACCATCACCACCAACACTATTCTCCAAACTTCCCATTTGTGTAGCACCTTCCAAAGAACTTGAATCAACAACAGTAGGCTCCATAGATGGAATCCTTGTAGCAGCAGGGTTTGTAACAATGGGAGCCCTGCACATGGGGCAATTGGTGTGTGATCTAAGCCAGATGTCAATACAAGGCAAGTGGAAAGCGTGGTTGCACTTTGGCAACAGCCTCAGGCTCTCATCCTCTTGAAACTCGCCCAAGCAAACAGAGCACTCTGTTCCTTCAACCAACCCCTCACCTCTCTTGTACTTACAAACCGCGATTGCGTTGATGATTGACTGGTGGAGACCCGCTGTGCGGATGTACCATATGGGGTGGTCCACCATAGGGCCATGCTCTTCATCAAGAAACTCATCACGGGTCGGGTCTTCTTGTGCTTCTTGTTGTTGTTGCCGTGATGATGATGATAACAGTCTCCTCCTTGACCCGTTCCTGGAAGAGAAAAACTTGACATAGATGGCGTAGCAGCAGAAGCCAAAGAAAACAGCTGCTACAACAGAAAAAATGATGATCAGGTAGGTGGGGAGTTTGCTGTGATTCCCATGGGATGAGCATTTTCTGATGCAGGCTATCAGGTCTTCGCAATAATCTTGTTTTGGTGGACAATAAACTGCCTTGAGACAGTAGGCTTCACAGTCTTCTTGGCTCAACTTTCTGTGAAGCAGCCCCATATTGGAGAGAGAGTTTTGGGTTTGAAGAGAAAGAAGCGATGAAGCATCAAGATAACATGGCAATGGAAGAGGAAGGTGGGTGGGGAACGGATGAATGCTAAGCGAGTTGGGGTTGAAAGTTTGACTTTGGACTATTATTATATTCAAGAGAGGAAAACGGTGCTTTGTTTTTGTTAACTTTTACACGGAAGGTTATTTACATGCTCATGGAAAAAGTGCTGTTTCTTACTCCGAGTGAAAAATGACCATCCGATATGAAAAAGTGCGAAGGAGAAATATATTATGAAAGCACATTAACGGCTTAGATGTTGTGTAGAAGAAGAATTTTCTTTTCGCCTGGAATACTGTGTGATAGCTCCTTCTCCGCGTAGCTTACTTGACTTTTAAATGTTTGGTTTGCTTTGCTTTGGATTTCATGTGGCGGAGTTGATGTCCGTGGACTTGGGCCCATCTTACTACAGCCCAGCCCAATTCATGCAACCAACAAACGAGGAGCTTTTGGGTCATCTCAAAAATAATGAAAATGACCAAAACAAAAAACCCTGGAAAATGGGGAATAAGAAGCGAAATGCAGAGCAAATACGGTATGATGGCCTCTTACATATGCTATCCCGAAAATTCTTATGATAAATTATACTCACCTCCCCCCAAATTTATGAAAATACAATTTATATTTCCTCTAATCATCCATCTTATATTCACATCTCATCTGCTTATCAAATTTTAGGTTTTTATATTACAGTCACACTCCACGTTTATAAAACACCATTAGTAAACTTAACATAATGATATTTTTGTGATATTAATTATCTTAATTAATAAAATTATAAAAATACCTTTATCCACTCTTTTAAGTTTAAGGTTAGTTTTTATAATTTTATTAATTAGAAATAGTTAATATCACAAAAATGTCATTTTATTAAGTTTACTAATGATGTTCTGTGAATGAGGAGTGTGATTGTGATATAAATACTTAAAATTTGATAACTAAAAGGGGTGTAAGTATAAGATGGATAACTAAAGAAAGTGTGAATTGTATTGTCACAAATCTCAGGAGAAGTGAGTATAATTTATCCAAATTATTATGTTGTTTAGTATAGGAATAAAGGTATGATGAACAAAATGTACAATACCAAAGTTATGTCTTCCATGTCTCAACATTCATGAACTCCATATAGGGAGACTTTTATATATTTTTTTAATTCCTTTAATTACGTATATATTGCCTACGGATACTGACAACAATTTCCTGAATTCGACGTCATATTTTACACTTTTTAAAATGGGTAGTTGATTATCAAGTAAATTATAGCGTAGCCGGCTTCGTGATCATGGGATCATGGGATTGACTGTAGTTAACCATTGAACATACCATAGAGTTACATATGTATTTTTTTAAAGTTATAGTATAGCACTCTGACATCGTCAAATTAGAGAGTTTCAAGTGTCTATCGAATAATCTTTTAGCATCTTATGCTTGCAAACGAAGATGGCAGAGATATTTATATTCTAGTCTGTTTCATATTTGCTAAAGAAAAAAGCAAATAATAACTCATTGGGATAGTCAACTGAGAGGACTTTGCTAAGCCAACCAAATTAAAATTTGATAATGAATTTCCTGTGTTTTGATAGAAAAGCCAACAACTTATTTTTGAGACGATGTCAAATAGCTGGCTAGGTTTCACTTGAAATATTCCATGACTATGTAAGAACTTGTTAACACAATTTCCCAATAACTTTTCAAATCTAGTGTTGGAAGCAAACGGTGCAAGTTTCAAGCTCCAGAAAATAACAGCATTGATAAAACTAATACGAAAAAAAAAAAAACCGATGACAATACTCTCTGTTTTCTTTCTTCCTTTCCTTTTTTCTTTTTTCCGGAATTATTTTTTTTCTTTTTGGCTACAGCTTTTTTCCAAGTCACTTTCATTGCTGGCAATAAAGTCACCTTTTATTGATTTTCTCTCACAATTATTAATTATTACGTTGATTGGCTTCTTAATTTCATGGTTGAAATGAGAGATAGATTAGGCAAGGATACCCACTTGATCACCTTCCAAATCTCACTCATTCAGAGTTGTGCAGGGACTTGGGCCCATTTGATAATATAAAGCATGATAAACTTTTAATGTTATACTATATTTAGCATAACACTATATAAGATATTATATTTTATAATATTATCATTAATTTATAAATAATTTTAATATCTGACCCCCAGAAAAATTCCACCTTCATATAATCATGTCCGACTCTTTCGTTACCATAACCAATAACAACACTGCCCGCCCTTTACCTTACCCCTACCCTCCCACCCTCAACTTCTATAACTTGGTTTCTCTTGACCTCACTCCATCCATTTATATCTTATGGTATGATTGAATGCGCTATTTGTTTGAGAGTCAAGACCTTGGTGGATTTATCTTTGGTGACATTCTAGCTCCACTTACAGTGATCCCTACCCCAATGTCTCCACAAACCACTGGCATGAGATTTGATCAACCTAATCCGAACTTTATCAATTGCCATCGTTTTGATTGTCTCATTTGTGCTTGTATCAAGAGTTGACTTTCTGAACAGGCGTTTGGCTTAGCTGTTGACCTTGAAACATCCCATGAGGTTTGATTGGCATTATAAGATGCAAATGCTCTCTCAAACAAAAGTTCAGAAGTCCATTTGTGATGACTTATCCCTAATTGGCAAACCCATATATGATCAAGATAAAGATTTTTATCTTCTTCATGGCCTTGGCCCTGATTACAACCCTTTTACTACTATCATTCTCCGACCTCCCATTCCCTCTTATAAATCCATTCTTCCCTAACTCATCGCCTATGATACTTGAACCACAAAACTATCTAGAACCATTATCATTCCTGCCTTCTATGCCCATCATGACACTAAAAAACCCTCCAAATGCCCACAACAAAACACCAAGTTGTGATCTAATCATCCTTCCTTCTCTTTTCAGGGTTGTGGCTTTAACCCTCATTCCAATTCCACAAATCCCACAAAACCTCCTTCTTGTAGTTCAATGCCAAATATGTAAAGGCAACAATCATGAAGCACTTAGTTGTTGTCCATAATGTTTCAATCGTCCCTAATAACCTGAGTTGGTGTCTCCTGTACTCACATTACATGGTCATGAAAACATTAATGGTTAAAATATGAGCATCATTGATCATGTAGGCACCAACCCTAGAATCTAGTACCCACACATTAGTGTTTTCATGATCATGTAATGTGAGTGTAGCGAGTTCAAGAGACAATGACTCAAGTTAATGAGAAGGAGGTTTGTTGGCATTTGTGGAATTGGAATAAGGGTGAAAGCCACAGCCTTAGAAGAGAAGGAAGGATGGTTAGATTGGAATTTGGTGTTTTGTTGTAGGAATTTGGAGTGTTGTTTAGTGTCTTGATAGGCATAGATAGCAGGAGTAGTGGTTCTAGATAGTTCTGTGGTTCAAGTGTCATAGTCGATGAGTTATGGAAGAATGAATTGATAAGAGGGAATGGGAGGTTGGAATGTGTTAGTAGTAAAGGGATGGTAATTGGGGCTAGGGCCGGGAAGAAGAAGAAAATCTTTATCTTGATCATATAAGGGTTTGCCAATTAGGGATAAGTCATCACAAATGGATTTAAAGTACCTAATGTAGTCATGAATGGACTGTGTATGGTCCTTGGAAAGTAGGAAGAGCTTATGTTTGATGAGAAGAAACTCGTGTTCCATCAAATTATGAGCACATGCATCTTGTAATGCCAACCAAACTTCACGGGATGTTGTAAGATCAACAACTAAGCCGAGAACATTTTCGGAAAGTCGACTCTTGATCGAAGCATGAACTAGATGATAAGAACAATGCCAATTGATGAAGTTTGGATTAGGTTGATCAAACCTCATGCCAAGGGTTAGTGGAGATCCTAGGGAGGGATCAATAGAAGTGCAGCTAGAGTGTCACCAGAGATGAGTTGATCATGCTAGAAGATATAATTGGATGAAGTGACGGCAAGAGAAACAAAGCTACTGATGTTGAGGGTGGAAAGATAAAAATATTATTGGTACTTATATGATGTGGGATACCGTGGGTCATTTTTTTGATATGGGTTGTATTGGCAAAATTTGTAATAAAATGAGTTTGTTTAATGATTTACATGAATATGGTGTGTGAAATCTCACCAATGGCAAGATTTCATTAAAAAATATATATAATTTTTTTTAAAAAACCAACCTCTCGAAATCATCAACCATATTTAATAAAATATAATTTTTTTTCAATCGAAATCTCGCCATTGGAAAAATTTTATTAATAAAATATTATTTTTTTGAATAAAACGGTTAAAATATTAATTTTTTAAGTCAAATGTCGCCAATGGTAACATTTCATAATAAAATATAATTTTTTTAAAGTGAAATTTCGTCAATGGCAAGATTTCATATCATAATAATGTAATTTTTCACTTAATATAATATATGAAACATTGTTTAGTATATACATCATAAAAAAAAAATTACCGGATATCGTGCCGACTCACACCCCATCTACTATTGAATGAGATGTGAACCCTATTTGAATAGGCTCCACATCTCATCCAATGATAAATGAAATATGAGTTGACATGATATCCAACATCCTATTAGTACAAATAACACAATTTATAGTGATAAGGTGAAGGGTAGGCAATGTTGTTGTCAGTGATGGCAGTGGAAGAGTTGGACATGACAATACATCATACCATAAGAGTTGGACATGACAATACATCATACCATAAATTATATGTATATGCCTACATAGCTCGAGGAGAACGAGCGGCTGCAACTATATTAAATAGATAAATTTGTTACAAGAAAATGGGAACTAAAAGCTGTAACAATTGCTATATCCGAAACTAATTGAATACATTTAAATTAAAAAAAATTAAACTCCCTAACTAATGGCTAAGAAGGCTGAATAACAGAATGATAAGATGATGGAGCTAGGTGGTTACGCCTTCAGGATAGGCCTATAATGGTAAAATCCATTTTGTCTTTTATCCCAATCACATGGGGCCAACCCAAGATTGTAGAAAATCATTTCTCTTAGCACCTGCTTAGCTATTTAGGCCCACATTCCAAACCTATCTACCTTATTTTTCACATAAATAATATTGGATTATTTCTTGGATTTGCATAAATTATTGTTGAATTTAATTTAAAATTAGATTAACTATATGTCAAAATTTAAGAGCAGATTGTATAGCTCAATTTTATAATTAATATTGTTAAAGTTTAATAATATTTAACATTGCTCGTAAGTGAATATGACATAGGCCGTGTATATGAGTGCTGTAGTGGGAAAACTCAAGCCATATTTTGCTAACACAAGAAAGCATAGTTATTAACTTATCACCATTCTCAATCTTATGATTAACTCAATCAAAGCACTTGATCACTATTTAAATCAGATTTGATTAAATTAATATATAAAAATATAATTTGATGAACTATATATATATATAAAATTAATAAGACATAGTAATATACAGCAATAATAGCCTAGTGAGAGTGGAGGACTTCCATTTCCAAGACTGGCTGGGTTTGATCCTCATGTTGGAATTTTTGAATTATTCAACATTTCTAGATTTCTAGCTGGGCACAGTTTAGAGGTGGTGCACCTGTTACTAAAATAGTGCTATTGAATTTCTCTAATTTTCTCTGTTCTTTTATGTGATTTTATCTCTTAGACCAAGAAGTAATTATATGGATCAATCATATTCCTCAACTATTTCAGGTAATTCTTGATCGCAATCTCCTATGTGATCATAATTATTATACATGTCATAACTGGAGCTAAATGTATGTTTAAGAGTAGGAAATAATGAATGATACATTAATTAATGTTTAAAATCCTTACAAATAACACTTTGGAAGAGCAATACTTCCATCCATGCCCCATCCCGCAAAGCATTCAACCTTTTTGCATATTTTTGTTGCATATTTTAGGAAGGCACTGACCTAAAATCCTACACTACCAAAAGAATGTCCAGAGAAAAGGTCAAATTTCAGCAAGCAACTTAGGTGAGAAGAGTGAAGGGAAAACACCACAAGCTTTGCCTTCAAAGCCAAAAGGTTTAACTTACAAGGAACGTACATGACATACCCAACACTTAGCGTACGTCACCCTTTTTTTAGGCCGTAACTTTGCTTGGAGTATCCAAACTCATATTTAACAAGGTACCTTGTTAATTATTTAATTTCTTGACTTCCTAATTTTCATAATTATTTTAGGCATCTTCGTATAGTGTTCACTTCACACATTAGCCTGCAAGTGCAACAAATCCCACACGCAAAATTCCAATGGAAAAGCGAGGCTCTTTTATAAGCAAAATTGGTTATATAATTGAAAATACAAAGTAACTCTGTCAAAGATCAGTGTGTTATTTACATTTTCGTTGGTCTCATTCCACAGCGGTTGTGAAGAAATTGAAGAGTTATCCAATATGTCAAGAAGAGGCTTATGGATAACAATGAAATTCAGAAGTGTTCTTGACGTGGTACGTGCTAGCAGATTTCAATCAAGCTATGGTGGACTACAGAGAAACAGTCCAATTGGGTCAGCAACAAGGGCTGAAAGTGGTTATTGGATTAGTCCTGGTCTGCAATTCTTTAGCACCCACAGCAAACCAAGCACTAATGCAAATGGGTATATAAATCAAACTAAAATCTTTATTTTGTTACCATCTTCGATCAATTCCTATCTGAATGTTGAATTTACTTGCTGAAATTTGTTTTCAATCTAGAGAACACAATGTCAAGGTTCAACCACAAGCCCCTTCTTCTACAATCTTCTCCTTCCCTAACTGGTATGATCTAACATCCCTTACTATTGATGTGATTAGATGTTGCATTTACTAATTTGAATAAATCAAACCAACCATTTGAGGCATAAGTTCTTTCAAGATAGCTTACCCATTGATCAACGATTAGATTACAAATTCACCTAAAACTGAAAGGAGGATTTAATATAATTGGGATTATTAACTAATGAATGGAAATTACATTATGCGAACAAAACAATCAGTGAGAATTTAATTATGAACATGCAGGCTAAGATGGGTTTTGGGTTCGGTACTTTCTCTCTTGCTGCCTTTCTGGAAACATAACTGGGAAAAACTACGGAGAATAGAAGGTATACAAACATAGACACATGGATAGTTAACAAACTATGTATATTCTGGATTTGACTCCTCTTAGTCAAGGGGATTAATAAAGTGTAAAAGTAAGGAGTTAATCATCTTCTGATCAATAACTTCTATTATCATATGTGAATCCTATTAAATGATCAAAGGGTGATTAATCTCTCACTTGTGCACTCTATCAACCTTTCCACTTTATAGAAGTTAAATCCGTATATACTTTTTCAAATTTTCAATATTTACTCGTTAGAGGTATGTTTGGTTGGAGAGTAAAAATGAGATAAATTGATTAGTGTATAATTTTATACATGGAGTTCATCTATAAAAATTTACACCTTATTTTTATCTCTAACCAAACATACCCTAAGTGTTACATATTTATTTTGTTGACTAAGGTAGAAAATAGAAAAATGATTGGTGCACAACATAATCCTACAACAAGCTTACACTATACATCTTATCATCATTAAATATGATAAGTGTCTGGTGTGGGTTTATTGTAAAATTTTATTGTGAATTTAATAGTTCTCTTAGAAAATATAATGCGAATGGATTTTATATATATAGGAGAGGCAGAGGTTGTGGTAGAAGAGGTTGACAAGGTGGCAAGTGTGGTGGAAAAAGTGGCAACGGTGGCAGAGAAAGTATCTGAAGACGCAGCAGAGATGCTTCCTGAGGATGGTAATCTTAAGAAAGCAGCTTTGATGGTGGAACGTGCATCAGAACTGGCTGCTCATGATGCTCAACTCACAAAACAGATTATACACAAGGTAATGTTGATGTACATTACCATTTACTATTACTGTCAGGACACGATTTCTATCAATTTTTATATTTATTTTATTCGATTCTTAAATCAAATAATAGCATATAAATAAAAAATTGAGTAGCTTAAAAATTGAAAATGGACACTCGTGTGTAGAAAAATTTAGGAATCGAACAAAATGGAGATATGAAACTTGATTTTATTTTATTTTATTTATTGTTTTTCACTCTTTTCCATTTTTGGTACAATTTTTTTTTTGGCTTGTATATTAAATTACTTGGTGATTGAAGCACAGGTTGAAGAAGTCAAGAACGGCCTGGATGATTTGGAACCATTCGTTGAAACCGTAATTGACAAGATTGAGAATAAAGAAACAGAAAAAAAGACGTGAATCGAAAATAAAATTACTTTTCGTGTACGTCATTCATTGTTTGTATAATATATCTATTTCTATTTCTACTTGCGATGCCTGTGCATGGTAACCTTTGTTGCGGTGAAATTGGACCATTTGTAAATTGTAATTTGCTGAATTCTTCTTCAGCACAACAGTATTTTTATAATATCTCTTTCATAAGTTTTTAGATTTAATGGTTAAATTGGAATTCACTTGGAGGAAGAAAAAACTCTTCCTCCCGGTGTATATAATTCTTCTTGTCGCCAGCTTTGTTTGACTAACATGTCCTTAATGGAACCAATCCCAGATTAAAAAATATACATCTATATTATTCCAATACAATTTCATCATTATTAGATGCGACGGATGAGTGAAAATATTAGGGATTACCATTATATTCAATAATGATAGAGTAACTATCCCACTTAGACATCTACTTTTAATTGTTGAAATAATATTTTTGAAAAATATATCACAGATTTTGAAAACTAGTAATCACTTCATTTTAACATATATATAAATCTTTTTTAAAATATAATTAAAATAATTATTACATTAGATTTTAATTAATGATCAGATTATCTAAAATTAAGTATGCATGATTGATATCAAGACACAATTCAACAAATAAATTGATTAAATTCACGTTGTACAAAAGTTATTCTACAATAAATTAAGTATGGATGACTTTTATCCTAAAAAGTGAACCAATTCACATTACCAACACTCGAAGTTTGAATTGTTTTACCCAATATTTTTTGGCTTAATGTTCAAATTAGTCCATAAAACTCATGCATGACCCATTTTGATTCTTGAGATTTATAAATTAACCTTTTATTATTTGAATTTGTAAAATGCAAATCACATTAGTCATTGACCTTATTTCCATTATTGAACATTTGTGTCGTCACATTTTTGCTAGTGTCGCAACCGGGATCGCGACGGGGACGACGAAAAAAGAATTTTATTTTTTTGAAAATTATGGAGTCGCCATCAAGTTTATTAAAATTGGGAAAATGTTGGAAAAACCCATTTATTTAAAAAAATAAAAAAAAATGGTCTTTGAAACCAGATTTGAGTTCGGGAGTCGGTTATGCATAGGGAAGGGTAGGAGTTTAATCCTACGCACTCCTAATACACCCGTCCTTAGACGATACCTCTAATTAACTGTGCAAACTAAATAATAACCCTTTTAAATATTTATTCTTTATTACCAGACAATCAAAAGGAATTTGTTTTCTCTTTTAAAAGAAAAGAACTTTTAGAGCACCAAACTGTCACAGTTTAGATATCCTAAATGATAGGTTAACAAGCCGTCACGACTAAATTAACCCTTTTTTATTTGAAACGAAGCATTTGACAATAAGCATATAATTTTTACACTAAAATAAAAGAATAATGAATATTTACAAATAGAATCTAAAAAGAAGCGAAGATTTATTTTTAGTATTTTTGTAAGAGAAAATATAAAAATCTTTACGAGGGATATTTGGAACACCAAGTTATCACAACTCAGATATCCTAATATCAAGTTAACAAGCCGTCACGACTAAATTAACCTCATTATTTGAAATAAAATTTTGATAAATAAATGAAGAAATCAAAAATTAAAATATAAATAACAAATATTTACAAATAAGACAAGAAGACATTTACTTTCTAAATATATATTTTTTTTTAAAAAAACAAATATTTTTAGGGAAATTTTCAGGTCATTAAGCTGTCACAACTCAAATGCCTGAAATATCGAGTTGTCGAGCCGTCACGGCTGGATTATTTCAGGACATAGAATTAATAAACCGCCACGGTTAAATTAATCCTATTTTAAAAAAAAAGATTAATTGACTCAAATTCTCTTCCCTTTTTTTTTTGTAAAGCAAAATAAAAGAAAATTGTCTCTTTTTTAAACCCAAAATTCATAAAAACATTTTAATGTTTTTTTTTAACTGAAATTAGCAAAGTTATATTAAAAACCATTACACAATTAATTTAAACAAAACACCTAAACGTATAAAATAATTAAACTAAAAAAAACCATGAACACAATTACACAAATAATTTGAACAAAACACATAAATAATTAATATTAAACAAAAATAAAACTAATTCATAAACATAATCATACAATCAAACAAAATATATAAGATAATTAAATAAACAAATGAGGGTCCTAATCACCATTTTTTTTTACCCTTTTTTAATTAAAAGGATCATTGACACTAAATTCACTCAAATCAGAGAAAAAAAAGAAAAAAAAAACATTCCTTTTTATTCTATTTTACAAATAAATTAACTCAATTCTATTCAAACAACAATAAATAAAAAAACATATCACAAGCTCCCCTTTTTTAAAAGAATTAAAATATTCAAATACTTATTTCAAACAAAAGAACTTTCTTTATTAATTCAAATCAAACAAATAAAGCTTGAATTTCAAACATAAAATCAACCCTAACTCAACAAGATAATATAAATCCAAATAAATGAAATCAAAATCTATTCTAACAATTCTACCCAAACCAGCTTCCTAAACTAGTTCTATCTTTTTATTATTATTTTTTTTAAAAAAAGGAAATCAAATATTTACTCGAAACTCAAAGTAAATGAAATTTTTGTTCTTATTTAACTCAAAGCTAAACAAGTAATCTCCTAAACTACAATGAAATAGATACTAATCAAGTAAACAAAAATCAAAATACTTAAACCACCAAAATATAATGACCTTAATCTAAGAGTACAGATGATTAAATAAAACTAATATACACCAATTTAAACTAAAAAACGTCATTATATATATATATATATATATATATATATATATATATATATTAAGAAAACTTTTTAAAACACACACATACACAAATTTAATTCAAATTCCTATCTAAATATACTTAAATGATAAAAAAAAAACTCTCTCTCTCTCTTATGCTCACCGACACAAACACATACATTTAGATAAAATAATAAAATAAATAATAAAAAAAAAGAAAAGAAAATCTCTCTCTTACGCGTACACACAAGTCTCCCTCTCTTTTTTCGCACAAACTCACGCACTCTCTTTCACACACTCACGGAGACACACACACACAGTTCTCTATCACTCGCTCACACTCATATACCATTCTTCTCTCTCACTCATATTCACGCACAGAGGAAGAGGGGTTGAGAGAGCTAGCGAGAAAGGAAGGGAAGGAGCTGGGAACCGGCTGCTAGGATGGCAAAGGGAGGCCGCCGTTCCAGCCGCGGCGCACAAGAGGGAAGGGGATGGTGTATGAACGAATGGCGGCAGCGGTCAGCGGGGTTGGCGGATCTAAGGTGGAAGTGGCAGATCGGAGCTTTCGCGAAGTGAGATTGTGGCGGCTAAGAGCATCCTTGGCGGTCAAAGGGAGGAGAAGCTAACCGCGGAGTTGATCTCGCGGTCTGTGGTAGAGGTTTGGTTGAAGGAACCGTGTCGGTTCAAAGAAGAGGTGCAAGCCGCGGCGGTTTCAGGGGATGGCCTTGGGGAGGTCCGAGAACGCGAGGCCATGGAGGTGGACCGTGATGATGTGGTTTCGAAACTTGGGGACATGATGAATGGATAATCCTTGGCCGATCCAGCGGTGGTTCGCGGTTGGAGAGGGGATGGAGGCCGCAGTTCATGGTGTTGTTGCCTGATGGGTGCGGTGGTGGTTATGGAGGGTGATGGTGGTTATTGGTTGAGGTGAAGGACGATGAGTTAAGGAGGAGGAAAGAAGGGTGGAGGCTTGAAGGGGAAGTTGAAGACGATGAGGATGATGGAAATCATGGGAGGTTGAAGATGATGATGAAACATGGAGGCCGCGATGGTGGGGGAAACTGCCGCGGCCTCCCCCCCTCTTTTTACTCCTTTGGCTTCTTTCTTTCATTTTTAGATGATGATGATGATGTTATTTCTGTTAGTATTACCTTGTTGCACTTTGAAATTTGTCTTCTTTGGTATCATACGTGTGCTTGAAATTTTCTTTGCAGATAGCTTCAAAAAAATTTCCTCTTTTTTTTTTTTTGTATTGTTGATGATCCTCCATATGTATATCCCGTGTTATTATCTTTCAACTCCACCGAAAGAGAGATCCAAATTCAAGGACACCATCATTGTCTGTTTTGATTTTTCCTGCTTTCTCTTATCTCCATGGTTCACAAGCAAATTAGCTGAAAAGGACAAACAAGAGAGGAGCCCGTGACTCCTCTGGCAACTAACAGCTTCCTTTTTTCTCTTTTTTTATATATTTTTTATTATTTTTATTTATTATTATTTTTTTAGATAAAAGAAAAAAAAGAAAACGGACTAAACCTGTAAATAAAAACGTACCTGAGCTGGGTTTAAGAGGATGGGAATTTTTTAGTATCAAGCTACAAGAACTAGGCCGAAATGAAATGGGCTTTCACTTTTTTTGATTTTTGGAAATAAAAACAACCAGCAAAAATTTGATGAAATGATTAACAAAACTGCAAATAAAGGAAAAATAAATAAGTAAATAAACTCAATGTAAATTTTTGGATTTTCTTATTAAAGACCGGACAAAATTAGGTGTTCACAGCTAGTATATCACATTAATTGACATGTCAATAATTAATTTGCATTCTACTTAACCTTTTGTCAATAGAATTGTATGATGATAAAGATAATTGGGGGCTATAATATGAATTTTACATATAAATAATATTATTAATATTCTTTATATTTGCTAACAATTTGAACCTATTATTCAACTATATCACTTTTGAAACGTGGTATGATGTTAACGTATTACTAATATGTGACATGACACATTAATGAAAATGTGAAGCTAAAGTAATAAAAATGAAGTCAAAGACTAATTTAAAATGTGAGTAATTTCACTCATTTAATATCAATAATTACAATCAGCATTTACTCAATTCTTTTCCCCAATCAGTTACTACTTACAAGTTTCCAAAGTTAATCTAAGCTTATTTTCCTCTTCCTCTTTATTTTTATTATTTTCTTCTATTGATTGCGTCACACGATTAAAGCCAATTTTTTCCCTTCCCACAATGAAGCTAAAATTTAGTCTCTAGACGTGATACTCATTACAAAATAAAAGACTTGACTAGCTGACACCTCCCCTCTATTTGCAATTAATTTTGGGCATAATAAGGCATCAAAATTCAAATTCTCATTTCAAACCTGGTGAGAAAATGAAATGGTCCAAAGTTATTTAGGATTAGATTAGATGGTTCAACAACTCAGTCTTGCTGAAATGATTAAAGCTATTAGGTGCATGGGAACAAGTAATCAAAACTCTTCTGGCTTAACCGCCTTGCGGTGAAGCATATTCTACTTGTGACAATCCTTTCCATTGTCCTGTATCCGGTCTACAATAAAAAGAGGATTAAAAAATTAGCAAGATGTGCTTCATTGGACATCCCATAATGTAATGTTCTTTCCATTATATAAGGTACTCAACAATAGAAGGATAATCAATTGTGTCGCATGATCAATCCCTTCCATCATATCTCATTATTTCACATGCTTCATTTTTCTCTTTGTGGTAGTGCATTAATCAAATCACTCTTGGCCACATGACATGATGCATTGTATCCACTACTACAAGCTCCATAATGAAGAAAGATGAATGTATGAAATGATAAAATTTCCCATATAGTCAACAAATTTTAACTATAAATCTTTTGAAATAAGCCAATTCAATTACTATAAGAGTATATTTGGTTATGTAGTAAAATTAGGATATTTTTATATAAATAAATTTTATATATAAAATTATAAAGTATATTTATAAAAAAATTTGTTAAATTTTACTCCTCAAGTAAACATACCATAAAAGTTGATAATGCTTGGTATATAACTGTCAATGAAGACACTGGGTATCCAACCATTCACAAAGGGAGTAAGAAAGAGAGAAGGACCTCTTGCGTTCGGAGTTGGGATTTTTTTCTCTTTTCTCTCTCTCTTTCTTTTTTATTTATTTTGGAGTTAAGTTAAACAATGATTGTTGATTGACACCTTGATTGCGGTACACATGATACTTCTTTTCTTAAGTATGTTTTTGCCACCCTGGCAAAATTAAAGAGGCTTAAGTGTCAAAGCCAGCCTCAAACGGACAACCTTCTCCTTTTCCCATTCTAATTTTCTGCTCTGATTACTATGGTTTCGCTTCATCGAATTTTTGGAAATTGAAGGTGCATATGGTTCATCACATTCTCACCCGTTACGTCAAAAGATCTGAAAACCACAGCGAAATGAAATTTCCTTAATTTAGATTTTCCCTTCAATTTAACCACTTCATGGAGAAGCCTACCTTGTTCTCTTTTTTAAATTTGTGGTGTGGATTTTGCAAACTTTACATCAGCCCAGCAAAAGTTTTCCTCCAAATAATAATAATAAAAAAAGATGAATTAAAATTCATGCTACCACCAAGTGTAACTAATATATTTGTCATTTAAACCACTGAATTTCGTCATATATATAAAGCTTCTATCACATTCCCACTGAGATCCTTAATTTTACCCGCATTACATTATGAAGAAGCAAACCTCTAACATTCCCATGGGGAAAAAGATACAAGAAGTGGGGAACGGGGGCCCCTGTGATGAACTGATGAACCCACACTTTCAGACCATAATTTTGTGACAGACAGTGGCAAGGTAATTCGACAACTCACTCGGCGCTCTCTAATTCTGACTCAAATTTAGTGACAATCGCAGTGCAACTCGAGTGGTTAGAGCATTTTTTTGGTATTTCAAAAATTATATTAATTCCAATCAGATTTGAAATTATAATCTGATGTATACTATCCATATGCCCAGTACTAGTGGACTATGGTTAAAGCTATAAAATTATACTGAATTTATATTTATTTATTTTCCAAAAAGAAAGCTACGTGTCCACTATAATTTTTTTCTCAAAATAAATGGTTACAGCGGTCCATATGCCCTTAAAAAAGCGGTGCGGCGTAAAGCCACAAAAGTAACATGTTAAACACAGACCTTCGTTACAACGGAATCTTTTTGACTCGAAAACGGGTCGTACGTTTTGCGGCTCGTCACTTCACTTCGCTTTACACATGTGATGTGTGTCTGGCAGGGTTTTGGACTGTGACCAAACATCAATAATGCATCTTTTTTTTTATTATTAATAATGCATCTATTTAATCGTACAATTCGGAGTCAAAAAGTAAAGCCCAAAACTCGCACCCAAAAGGATAAAAAGGAAAGTGAAGAAACAAGCACAACCTGTCCCAAAGCATAATGTGTCATTCAAAATTTTCCGATAAAGAGCAGAAAAAGCAAATAAAATTGAACTACACCGAGTCATTGCATGTGATTCATCACAATTGCACCATTTCCTTTTTAGCTTTCCTTCTTTAATACTTTTATGTAATTACGTGTACCATTTTCACACCTATTTTTGGAAACACTTTTCCCTAATCACATCAATAATCTTCTCCATTACGATATAACGCTTCACATTATAAAAACGATCAGCAGCTAATCCTATTAATATGAATTGCCATTGAAGCTTTAATTAACTAGTCAAGATTGAAAACAATTTAGGTTATGATATCCATATTCGAATAATTAAGAACAACTGAATATGCAAATTATATTAAGATGTAATTTATAAGCAAAAGAGATGATAGAAACGTAAATAATAAAAATGTATCATCATTCATCATCATAATAATAAGTAGAATACACAAAATAATCAAATGAATGAATCGTCACACAGCAAAAGAAAGAGCAACCAAAAATGAAGTACAAAGAGTTCACGATCCATGCAAATTCGTGATGATAATTAAATTAAAAAAATAAAACTCCACGCAACTCTATCATCTACATCAGCAAAGCCGCGGCGAAGACGACGACAGCGACGGATCCGGCGACGGTGAATCTGTTCAAAGCGGCGGCGCCATTTCCGGCGTTTCCGCTAGGTGCTGGAGCTTCAGAAGGAGGAGCGGAGATCGACGATGGAGTGACGGGGGAAGGAGCACCGGCGGGCGTTTCGGAGGAAACGGGAGTAGGAGAGGGAGGAGAGTTGACGGCGGCCGGCGAAGGAGAAGCAGCGCTCACCACCGGAGCAGGAGGAGACGCCAACGGAGAGTTCGCCGAAGGAGAAACCACCGGAGAAGGAGACTTCGAAGACTTCGGAGGAGTCACCACTGGCGACTTGGTCGGGGAAGATGCCGGCGACGATGCCGGAGATTGAGCCACGGCGGAGCTCACCAACAATGCAGCAACCAGCATCAATGCAACCATGGAGCTAGCCATTGTAGAGAGAGAGAGAGAGAAACCGAAAGAGAGATTCTACAGAGAGTAAGTGTTGAAGCAGAGAGAGATGATAACTGAAAAGAGTTTGAAGCGAGAATGTGACAGTAGCGAAGGTTAACAGAGGGCTTAGAGGGTATTTATAGAAGGTGTAACCGCGTGGTGGAGACGGGGTTCGTAATGCAAGTCGCTGTGAGCCGTTGACGCATTGGATGATGATCACGGTTGAATCTAACGGTGAAAATTGGCTCTGCGAGTCTGAAAAGGGTAGAGTTGCCGTGGAGGGTAGCACACGACACCCGGAACAGAGTTAAAGTTGGGAGTGCAAGCTGGCACAGCTGTCTTTGAATCTGGACCATACACGTGGTTAGAAAAGTCAGAAAGTTCAAGAAGTTGTAACCGTTGGATGGATGCTTCTGATGTAAAGTCGCAACGGTCGAACATAGATAAAAAAATAAAAATAAAAAGAAGATAGATGAAATAGCGAATTTTGATTTTTTGTTATAGTTTCGGCGACATAGTCGGAGTCGGTACCGAAACAAATTGTTGCTCGCACGAAGCTTGGAGGGAGGGACCACTCTCGTTGATAAAGCCAAGTGTCTCTAGCCTTCTTTCTGCTAGCCGTTGAACGGACACGTATCGCAAGAAAATTTAGGAAAAGAATTAAATCATGGGCATTTTGATTTTTTTTTAATAAAGACACTTAGACTTTGCTTGGCAAAAGAAAGAAATTGAGTGGAAGAAAATTGAGAGGAAAGAAATTGAATAAATTTTTATTTTTCACAAATATATTTGTTTGAAAGGAAAATAAGAGGAAAGAAAATAAAAGAATGATTATTTTCACTTGTTTGTTTAGGTTGAAAAGTGAAAGAAGAAAAAAAAATAATAGGACCAAATGATAATTATATCCTTAACAAATTTAACTAAAAAATTTCACAATTTTAACTCAAAAATTCAGAATTTTAACTCAAGTGTTTATAAAATTTTATTACCTCATGCTATTAAGCAAAATTCATCAGGTCTTTGAATTTTTTATTTTCATTAAACAAAATTCATCAGCATCATTCAAGTTGTATTACAACCAATTAACTTTATTTTTTAAAATGATTTAGATTATTATCTTTTTGTGCAATCTCATTTTATAATTGAAAAAATAAAAATGAATACTAATATAGGTTGGTTGAATTCATTTATAGAATCGCAAAGATAAGTGATGCTACTGTAATGTCAAACCAAGAGCAAACATAGGTCCAAGATAAGCCTTAGATCCATTGCAGTAAAAAATTTGAAATAAACTATTGCAGTAAAACTAGTTAACAAAAAATGAAGGCTGAAATATTGTGAAGAATGAACTTATGGTAACGCCCAGGATGGAGGTTGGTTGGAGAACAAAGCAGAGGTGAGCAAGGACGGAGGTTGATCATTGACCAAATCTTGAGGTTATTTAGGATTGATTTTGGGATGGGTATTTTGGGAATGTAAAAATGTTAGTCATTCTCCCATCAAATTTCCATCCACATTTGGGAGGAACAAAATTTGGTGGATCCCACTTACATTTTTATACTGTTCAGTCTTTCCTTCCATGCTTTTTCCTCTAACCAAACAAGAGAAATTGTTTTCTTTTCATCCCATTTCTTTCCTTTCATCTGCTTTCTTCCTATTTCCATCCAACCAAATGCACTGTTAGGCTAGAATACTTAGATTTGTATTGAGGGATAAGTTAGTTTTTTATATTTTAAAAATTCAAAATTGATCCCTCACATTTTAAAAAAATGATAAATTGATCCATTAGTATAGTCTTTACAGTTTAAAAGGGGACAAATTGATTCTTTCGTTCACTGTATGAAACTATATGGAGGACCAATTTGTCCCATTTTTTGAAATATAAGGGACCAATTTGAAAATTTCAAAATTTGAAGGGCTAATTTACCCCTCAATATAAATCTAAAGAATTAACTAATTCAGATATTTTATCTTTTTTTAAATATATATGAGCCCATTATTTCCGAAGTAATGCGGTACATGTTAGGTCGCCATGCTCCAAATATGCTGTAACATGAAACTCATGGTACGAGGAGATAGAATGAGAATAAAGAAAAAGAAACGAAAGAAAATGAATTTTTTCTCTTTGTTATTTGGTTCGATAGAAAAATGAAAGCAAAAAATATGATTCTATTTAAATATCCTTTTTGTCCTCTCATTTTATTAGAAATAATTTTATTTAAGGCTATGTATTTGTAATTTATTAATATCTTTTTTTATGTCTTCTCTCTATTTTTAAAAGAATTTTTTATGGATTTCACATGATTTTTTTATCTCTTTCATTTTCTCTCCTCATCAAACAAAGCAAAACTCTGCAACTTTTCATTTTTTCTCCTCTCATTTTCACTCAATCAAAACAATGAGTAATTGTTATCTCATATCAAGCTCATTTAGATATTATTAGGTTTTTTTACCTAAATAAAATAAAAGAGGAGAGATATTATGCTCTTTCCCATTTTCGATCTTCTTACGTAAATGTCTTTTTTTTTTATAATGAAAGTCGACTTAAATCGACTTCCTTGCGTAGTAAAATTTTTGCATAAAAAAAATACTGAAGTTGGCTCAAATCGACTTCTACACTGTAAAATCACTAGGCAGGTCAAATCATGTCGGGAGGACAAAAAATATATTGAAGTCGACTCAAATTGACTTTACATAAGACAAGTCAGCTAGTGTCAAAGTGTGTTAAGAACAGTGCAAAATCGGGTGCAATCTATTTTTGTACAATATAGAAATCGATTTAAATGGTCGCTCTTAAAACTAATCATAAAGTATTTATTATAACAAATAATAAATATTACAGAAAAATTAAGGTTGCCATTAATTTCAATTAAATTTTAATGGCATTTAATAATAAAATAATATAATATAATATTTTAACTACCACTATATAATATTACAATATTCTACTAAATTATACTAAAATAAAATAAATATAAGCAAATTAAACTATAACAAACTTAAATTAATTACATCACAAACAAATTAAACATAAAAAATATTTCGGACAAATTAAGTTTGTGAAATGAAAAGTAATTTGAAAATAGTTAATGCTAAACAACACAGATTTTTCAATATTCCCGAGTCTAATATTTCCAAGAATGTGATTTTTGAGAATGCAATTTCAAACCTAAAACAAATGTCCCTTAATTAGAATACATTAAATAGTGTTTGAAATTTTTATTTAAAAAGGTTTAATTAATACACTGCTAGTCCATATAGTCTTGAAAAATTTTCAATTTATAAATTTGTAGTGAAGTTCCTATGATGAATGATAATTTATAATTATATCCCCAAACCTAACATTTATTACAAAAATATGAGATTTATTGAAATATTCTTTGATTTTATCTATTGTCAATTCCATATGCGTTGGCTTAAACCGTCATAAATATTAAAAACATAATGTTGTCAAACTTTTTTTTTGAAATTCATCATGGATTGGACAAAAAATGAGCTTAATTAAGTCTCTAATAAAGGCTCGTTTGGATGTGCTTGTCATGAAAAATATTTTTAATCGATCTTTTTAATTAAAATCTTTTGAAAAAATAAAAGTTGATTTAGGTTTACATGTAATATTAATTTATATTCGAATATAATATTACAATATTTTTATTTATTATCACATTTTTTATGTTATATAATTTTTTTTTCAGAAAATGAAAATTCTAACTTCTCGAAAAAGGTATTTATTTTACTTTTTCTAGTGATTATGTTTTTACTTGAAAAAATTACCCAAACATATCGAAAAATATAAAGAGATCTTTTTTAATAAAAAATATTTTTTAATTAAAATAAAAAATAATTAAAAAAAATCCAAACAAGCTCTAAGATAGTGTTTGATAACTGTCTCTGGACAGTAGAGATGGAGACATAAAAAATATTATCTTTATATCGTGTTTAGTTCTAAAGTACAAGACATGATAATTCTCTCTATATTTTATTTAGCAATACGAGAACAATACAATAAATATACGATAACAGATGTGTACCCCTGCTAGACTGCCATTGACCGTCGTTGACTACCGTCAATCGGCCGTTGATTAACGCAGGAGGTTGCTATCTAAAGGGTATTATTGGAAAAAAAAATATTAAATTTCTGTTTTTGTATCCTGTCTTTACTTTTTGGAGGGACAGAAATACATAAAATTTATTCTAGAAATAGAAATTTTTTCTGTTCCTGTACCCTATTTCCATCACCAAACGTCTTTCTCTCCCCACTATCTCTGTATTTCCTGTCCCAAGACAATAAACGAACACAGCCTAAGTATCACTATGAAATTGTTGCTAGCTCATTTTCCATACAGAAGAACCCACTTTTGATGGGATGAAACTACACATAAGCAAATAATAATAATAATAAAAAGAAAAAAAATAAAAAAGGCTGCCATTTGTAATGAACCTCCGCAAAGCAAAAAATGCCAACCTCGAATTTGTCTGGGCAATGCGTACATCTATTATGCAAGGCACTAGATAAAGTTTTTTTATAGAGCCAACCTGAAGAAAAACCAAGCAGACGAATTAGAAAATATGAAATCACAGGCAGACTCATGATTCCCTCATTTTAGATCCATCTGCAGTATGGAAATCTACATTTCCCTTCCTCTTCTGGTATGGGAAAAAATGCTGGTTTATAAGCCAGTAGCAGCATTAGAATCATCAACACTACCGGCTTTACCATTGCCACTGTGAGGATAGCTCAATTGGCTGTTAGATTCCAACCCATAGATGTGGCCCATTTTCACACGTTTGGTCTCCAGGTATCTCTTGTTTTCCTTTGTGATAAGTGTTAACAAAGGTATCCTGCCAGAAATTGTCAAACCATAACCTTTGAGCCCGACATATTTTGCCGGGTTGTTTGTCATCAGCTTCATAGAACGAACACCCAGGTCCCTCAATATCTGCAGACACAATTCTAGATTATTTCGACTTAATGCAATAAAATAAAACATCAGGAATTCTATGTTGCTCTACATAATAGCTGCTACTGAACCTCCATAATAATTTTATTTTGTAAATCACCATGATTTAAGAGAGTATAAAATGTTCAATATTCCTGTCATTCGGTGTTTCTAATACATAATTACCTGTGCACCAAGTCCATATTCCCTTGAGTCAACTGGCAATCCCAACTCTTCATTGGCTTCTACAGTATCCCGCCCGTCATCCTGCAGGTTATAAGCACGAAGCTTGTGACCCAATCCGATTCCCCGCCCTTCATGTCCACGAAGATAGACCAATACACCTCTGCCAGCAGCCTCAATCTGCTGCATCGCAAGTGCTAGCTGACTGCCACAGTCACACCTGGCAGATCCAAATATATCTCCCGTAAGGCACTCAGAGTGTACCCTCACAAGAACATCTTGTCCATCACCAACGTCACCCTGTCATACAATAACCAGTCATCAAGACCACAAAAATGGCTAAAAGTTGACCATGGAATCAAGCAATCTAAAAGCCTAAAATGGAAAAGGTCCAGCATTTTGCCAATTTTGCAATTCCTTCAGGCTTAATTTTGCAGATAATGGATAGAAAAAGCTGTTCTTTGCCCTTCCTCGTTCCATTTTGATAAAATCAATAACATTCATCTGCCTGCTCAGGCTTCTCAGTTTAGAGCCAGATATATTTTATTGAATCAAAGTGAAATTGTTGACCAGAATTCTACTATGGCATCATGATCACTCTGCATAATTTCAAGCTATCACACTGGAAAATAACAAGGCAGCTAATTGAGGCACTTTAGGAAGACATTTAATTTATGCTTACAGCTTTAGCTTCTCATACCCATTCAAAGATCTCAGGTGTGAAGTTTGAAGGGCTCCTAACTTAATCAAACGATGCTTCTACTTTATGATGGTAGTTTGTAACTCCTTCTGGACATAATGAATTAGACTACAATATCATTAAACCCCTCCCCCCTTCCCGTTGCAGGCAGAAAAAGAGAAACAAAAGAATTCATTTCAATACCCTATCTAAAGAAGAAAAATGTCAGGGTTGAAGAGTAGCAAATAGGGTAAACTGCTAGTGCTATATGATCAACATAGAAGGAGTTGCCCATTGAGCTAAAGCATATTTCTCGACCATATAGGTCCTTTCCATGCTCACATTTTTTCTTGTCTATTGCGTTAAAATCATTTAGTTTAACAATCAAGAATGTTCACACACGTTATATATTGGTCAAATTTATATAAACACAAGCATTTCTCACCTTAACCATTGCAATATGCTCCATTCCATCTAAAAGTGACCTATAACAGTAAGCTGTGAATGGCCCCCACATTGTTGGTATGAGTGCAGCACTAGCACGTTCTACTAGTTTATCTCTCTTCCTTCTATACCTGCCATTAAATTAGTCTTAATATCCTCGCCATGTAACCAAAATAAGCTACAAGAAGTATCCAGGCAGCAAAAACGTAGGTAAGGATCAAAAGTAATAAGGTAACAGAAAAAAGTTCTGACTGTTCATAATTGACTTATAGTATCCTCCAAGGTCAAAAGCACTAGTACCAGAAAATCCGAGTTGGTTCAAATTCTAAATATCTAGTTAGGATTTAGGAAGATAAATTACGGTATCAGACAACATTGAGGAATCATAATATGATAAAAGAATTTGAAAGCAAAACCTAAACATATGACATTTATTATAGATTCAGGTACAAAATTTTATTTCATGTTCCATGAAACGCAAGCACAAACCTTATTAAGTCAGCGATAGATACAATTTTCAAATTCTCACGCTCTGCAAACTGGCGAAGCTTAGGTAATCTAGCCATGGAACCATCATCATCTACAATCTCACACAGAACCGCCACAGGACTCAAACCAGCAAGCATGGCAAGATCAACTGATGCTTCTGTATGTCCAGCTCTCTTCAATACACCGCCTTCCCTGTATTTTAGTGGGAAAATATGGCCCGGGCGGTTGAAATCGCTTGGTTTTGAATCTCTGGATGCAAGGGCCAAGACTGTTGTTGCCCGATCACGAGCTGATACCCCTGTAGTGGTACCATATTTAGCATCCTACAAATGCAGTGTAAACTGTTGAAATGAAGCACATTATAGGAATAAATTCCTAAACTATACAAAAAACAATTCCCAATACACAACACAACAGATAATTTAAGTTCAACCATCTTTGTTGATGTGGTAACATTCTGGTAAATGATAATCAATGTCGCTCAGGTAGTTTGAGAAAAAAGTTGAACTGAATTACTGACAAACCAAATGCAGTATACTAGTGCATTTTAGAGTGAAAACAATTATTCCCTAAGTTGATTTTCTCATCGGGTCAGGACATGCGTTGGTTTCAGCTGATGTAACAACGGAAGAGCTTGATCAGAGAGATACAGAAATAAATCCATATGTAAAGATGCATGTATCAGTTGTACATACCACAGTCACAGTGAATGCTGTACGAAGTTTCTCATCATTATCCCGACTGTTTACCATTAAAGGAAGCTCCAATCTCTCCAGATCTTCCTCTTTCATGCTTATGCAAACAATCCCAGTTCCATGCTTGACAATAAAAGCCATAGCCTCAGGTGTTGCCAACTCTGCCGCCATTATTAAATCTCCTTCATTTTCTCTGTCCTCATCATCAACAACCACTACCATCTGAAGCACCAATGTTAGTTAATAACAGAAAGCTAAGTCGGTATTGATGCAAAACCAAAGATTCTAAGTTTCTAACACTTTATGCCTCCACTGCACAACGGAATAATAATAACAATAACAACAATACCCAGAGAGAGAGAGAAAGAATGGCAACCTTTCCATTCCGAATGTCTTCAATGGCCTCTGGGATAGAAGCAAAACCTTCTGTTGGAAGGTCCAAATCAAATTCATCGTTGTCATCAGAAAAACTATTGCCTGTTCGTGCCTTATCTGCTCCCTGTGTTCCATCTAGTGCATTAGGTTGTACCTCGGTTCCAACTGATTCAACACCAACCAGATCTCCATTCTTTAGAACGTCAGAGCTATTTGGATAAGAACCTCGGTCTCCCCGTCCAGAGGTCAATGTAGCTTTAATTCTACTAACAGCATTGTCACATGTGGGGAATTTAGAGCTCAGTCGGACAACCACCAAATCTGATCCATGCCCATTAATGATAGATGAATTTATACAGTGCAATCCTTTGAACAATTTGAAATGTTTGCATGCACTGCATTGAACAGAGAAACAGATCGAAGGTGCAGTTAGTAATTGCGACAACAAAAGATACAATTAAAAAAAAAAAAGAATCCTGGACATTCAAAATTCAATATCACAGAGGGACACAATGTGCAGCTATTCAGCCAAAACCTACATCACCCAAAAAAAAAAAAAAAGGCTAAGGCTTCACAAGATCGGGGAAGGATAATTTTCGTAAAGCTTAGCAAGACATGAATGCTAAACATCTTTACTCTAATAAGGCAGGGCAGGTTACAGGAACAAAGTGTTGGTCTATAATTTGACAGTGCTATATATCAATTGCTTAAACAGGAATATAGATTTATTGATTAAGCTGAATAACTAAGGATATGCCATGGATAAGACCTGAAAACTATTGTTAAATCTTAATTTTGTTTTAACTTTGAAGTGATATGCACGGGAGATAGCTTGACGCTTCAAAGTATCCCAGAGATCAAAAGCAGTTTCAACCAGGGCATGGGTTAACAACAGGTTGAAGATAACTGGTCCAGCTAAACTGAGCTGAAAATCTTGCTCATCATCTTTTTTAAATTTTTTTTAAATGAGATTGAAACATGCACTTTATCTGGCACATTTTGTGTTGCCAAGTTTGAGATTGAAACAGAAGCCACGCCCAACACCTTTTACAGTCGAAAGACTAACAAAAGAAAAAATGGATTAATTTGTTTTTCTACTGAACATCATATCGTCATGTCTGGCAGCAGTATCAGTCCATTGATTCACTAGCACTGTCACCGAAAAAAGTTGGTCAAAAGCAGCATAATTTTTAACAGAAAAAAAGGACACAGAACAGAAAACAAGAAGGAAGCGAAAATGATTTGGTAGAAGTTGGTCGCGGAAATGAAAATGCAGAAACTCTGTTAGCCATCACATACATAGGCGAAATGAGTAAAACAGAAAGGAAAGAAAAAAAAACAAGAAAGAAGAAAAGAAAGAAGGAATTAAGGTGAGAAAGATAGAAAGAAGAGGAATGAATGTGACTGACCTTGGGCGCGAGAGAGAAGAAAGTGCGGAGGAGGAGGAGGAGGAGAGGTTGAGAGAAGAAGCCATATCGAGTCTAGGGTTTGAGCGATGGAGATAAGAGGAATGGCCGAGAGAGGAGGGGGCGACAGCAACTTGAAGCGGTAGTTGGATGAACTACTGATTGATGAAGGACGGACAGCAACGTAACGGGCGGTGGTTGGGACTTTACTTGATTGGGCTAATCCAATTCCAATTGCGGAGAACCGGCACCACTATCCTCCTCCTTTTTTTTCTTCAGAAGAAATATCACTTTTATCGACTTTTATAGAATATTATATTGAGACACTCATATTATTATTAAAGGGATATTAGACCCAAAAGTAAATGAAATTTATATTCAATTTAATAGTAGATATAAACGTGTGATTGCCGGCTAAAATTTTTTTTACCCCCAACACGACATGGATATGTACTACTACTGCTACAGAGTCTGCACGCGCTTCAACATAACTCCCTCCGGCCTTCCAGTCTCTCCTCCGCCGCTCATCTCACTTTCTTAATACTGTATTCAATAAATTACCTATAAAATAGGTTATTTGAGGATTAAATTATATTAAACTTAATTATCCTCTTTCCTCGTTGAAATTTTGTTACACTCACCTCTTTCTTCATTAAATATTAAATTCTGACCATTGACTTTATTTAATTTAATAATTTGAAACGATAAAAATATAATTGAATAATTATTCTGCTCATATTGATAAAATTGATAGTGAAGCTAATTTTGATAATAAAAGAGAATATCTAAATTTAATAATTGATGATGAAAGAAAATATGAGTGTAATTATGTTATTTACAAAAATGATAACATTTTTTTAGTGAAATAAAATTAGCAAAATCAATGAAAATAGGTTCAATTAATCTTTGAGTTCTCAAAAAATTTAGAAAATTTTAAATATGTCTTTAAATTTATAAAAAGTTTAGAGCAAAATGCAATAATCTCTTTTGAGAAATGAATATTATTACACTACCCTCCTCTCCTCTCTATTTTTAAAAGGATACACTCTTTTCCCCTATAACATTAGCATAAGCTATATTTTAATTTATTTTTAATTTTTTTAATTTTCTCAATCTTATTATTTGATTTTTGACTAAATACCCATCTTTATTGATTGTTATAAACATTAAGTTTTTATAAAATAAATATTTGTGACTTATAATAATACAAAATATTGTATATATAATTTTGAAATTATTATATTATGAAACAAATTATTAATATTAAAAATAAATAATCATAACAATAATTATTTATAATCATTTTTTAATAAAATATATTTCTCAAATTTTAATTTTAGAATATTAATACATATTTTTATGATAAAATCATAAAATTCTTGTTACAAATCAACAATTGAAAAAATATATAGTAATTTTATTTTTAATTTTATATGCATTAATATTCTAAAATCAACAACTGAAATAAATATGTAATTTTTATTTTTTAAAATAACTATTACAAATTATTGTTACTTTTAATAATTTGTACTCCTAATGTAGTAAATTTTATTTTGTATAATTATATATTCATATAAATATACATATATTTCAAATAGTCAAGGTACTCATATTGGATATATATTATTATATAAGATCTTTTACTGGAACTCTTGATACTTCTAATTATAATTTATATTTTTTTAATTTGATTTATACAATATTTCCATGCCAAATACATATACTGATATCCACGCAAAATAGCTTTTCTTCCCCCAAAGCTTGCTTACCCCAAAAATTTTAAAAGCACTTTAGTCTTTCAACAAGCACTATATCAAGTATCAACCAGTAACTCTTCCATAGTAGAAAAACAGCTCGTTTGGATATACTTTTTTTTTAAATAAAAAATATCTTTTCTTTTATAACAAAATGATCTTTTTGTGTTTGCGATAGGGATTAATTGAAATATATTGACAGTATAAAGATATTTTATACTGTTAATAAATGAAATATTGACAATTCATCACTTTGAATAATTTTTTAAAATTTAAACTTCTCATGATCACATAATGGACACACATAGTAGTTTTTTATTGCATGACAGTGTAAAAATTATTACACTGTCAGTGCATAATAATTATATTCTTTTCAATTTAATTAGGTAATTTTTGCAAATAAAAGTAAAATTATTAAAAAAGCAAAAAAAAATCACATTTAAGAAGCTAGAATTTTCATCTTCTAAAAAAAGATCTTTTTTATAATATAAAAAATATATCTGATATTAAAAATATTTTAACTTTATATCAAAACATAAATTGACGTTATATCCAAACATAAATAAACTTTTACTTTTTTAAAAAATCTTAAATAAAAAGATCAATAAATTTTTTTTTTTAAACACGTCTAAACAAGCCCAAAATTTGCTAGGAGAATGGCTGCTTAAATAAAATTGCATTCTTAGAATATTCCGCACAGCACTGCACCAAAGTAATCAACATTCTGTGCATTTAATTTTGCACAACTAACAAAATCATGTCACTTGATGATCATCATAAGATATGATCTCTTCCTATAGTGCAAAATTCTCTCCTCAAAGAGCACAATTTGAAAACTTGCTGATTTAAGTATCCCTATGTGTTACTCCTTTTATATAATTGGTAGGACTTGAACATTATACTCCATGATCATGATCATGTTTATAGTCACTAGTCTCTCTATGTTCTGACGGCAGATGTTTCAATCTTTCAAATATTTCATCAAGGGATTCAAACGAAGCGTGTGAGCTTAGAGTGGTTCCCCGAAGACCAAGAGGAAGGAATCCACTGGAGTCAATGTTTGATCTTAAGCTTTTAAATCCACACATCATTGATTCCCATTTTGAGGCTAATGCAGATGATGGTACTGAACTAGTAATGCCGAGAGAATCATCAGCATCATTTTCCAAGGAGGAAGAAACTCCTTCCTGGCTCAGATCTTTGCCTGAAACCTGTTCCTTCGGGTTTGTCCTCAAGGCTTCATACTTTCTGCTGCCGAATTTCCGGCTCATGCCACTGTCAGTGCCTTCATTTTTGTCCTTCACTGTGCTGTCAGTGTCAAGTCCACTGGCCATATCATCCAGAGCCTGAAGAAGGAGAATAGCAGGTTTCACTTTAAGGCTACTTCTAGAAATCTTTGTTCAGAGTTTCTGGTTGTTTAGTACTTGGTTTGGTTTAATTAGTGGTGAAGTTAAGTGAAAGTCATGATAACTTCATATGAAAGATGAGAAACCAATATGAATAGCAAAAATGGAAAATTGAATGAGACATATAATATGCCAACAGAATTTGAATGAATTTTACATTTGGCATGCTTTCTGAGTTTTGAAAAGGACAAAAAGACCAAAACCGAAGTGGTTTAGACCAAAACCAAGTGGTTTTAGATGCGTACCGCGGTCCTGCTTGCAGACTCAACATCCAAATTACTTGTGCTGAAACTCCTTGCTAAAGGGAAAACAAGTTCACCAACTTTGTGCCCTTGTTGGATAAGAGAACGCTCTGAAGTGAAGAGTAAGGTGACAAATTAGGAGCTCAAATGACAGCAGATGGCTATGGTTATCCAAAATTGTATGAACAAGGTGGAAGCCTAGTTTAACAAAGCTGTGCTACATTTGATAACAAACACTGCCAGAGTATATAATAATATGAAGCTTACTTTGTAGAAAAATTGTTCGTATGATTTCCTTTAATATACTGGTAGTTTTGTGTTCAAAAGATGGAATATTAAGTATGGTAACTAAGAAGGCTTGAACTCACCTTTCTGCAAGATTATTATTCCAGATGGGTCAAACCCGTCCATATCTTCTGCATCATCATTAATGATAAACTTGAAAACTCTCCAATTCCCACAGTAGGTGATGACCCGGTTAAAAAAATTGCCTGCCATTAACGAAGTGTATATAACCATGATGAGGGGGTAGATTTTGTTAAATCCTTTCCCAAAAAATGGAACAGCATCATCAATGTTTCCCATCCTCTGCACAAAAGTTCCAATTTTAAAATTGGAGTAAATTAACCAATCTTTGGGAAGGGTAAGAATCTAATTTGCAATTCTTAGGTGACGTCAATAGAAATTCTTGCATGCTTCTGAAGCAAGAAACAACAATAACCATTTATTTTAGTTTATAATGTTTATAAGTTATATAAAAAATTAAGAATGAATGATTATAAATATTTTTAGAGCACGCATTAAATATGCTTCAAGAGTATGTAAAAATTTCTCCAGTTTAAAATGATCAGTCACTAACCAGGGGATCCAAAAATCTACACCACATAAATCTGATGTCATAATTGTTGTGGTTGTTTGATGGAAACCCTTCTCAGGAATGCTTACTACTGTGACCTTATGTTGATTCATTGCTTCACCAGGAACATAAGTCAATCGACATAGAAACAGAGAGTTTGCATCAATTATTTAGTGTGAATGTCCAATTTTCTCTTGCATTATGTCAATTATATTTATATTTTTTTTCCACTCGTCTCTACTTTTTACAAGATATGAATGGCTGTTTGCGTCGTGCTAGCAATTTCTACAAATTGATTTGGCAGTGACGTTTATCTAATTAACCCTTCCATAATAGGAATATCTGGAAGTAAAGAGAACGAAGTAAGGTAATTGACAACCATATTAGATGATTGACAACCATACCCGCAATAAAGGTCTTATGAGAATTATGAAGTATGAAACTAAGGGTTACGTGCACATTAATTCATGTAATAATGACTGTGACACTAGCAAGGAAAACCAATGACTAATGACAACATCATTATTGTAGCACAACAAATTAAGCACTGGACAACAGTAAAAAACCTGCTCAAATATGGTTTTTGCATTCCCACCCAGATTAATGAGATTGAGAAAGTTGTATGAAATGGGGGCTGCATATCTTGCAACCATCCTACAAAAAGAAGTGAGATGTAAAGGTCAACAATTTAGAATAATTATACTAAACACAAATGACTAAGAATATCATAAAAAAAAAAAATGGAAAACTTACGAGCATATCATAAGCAAGCTTACTGAGCTTGTTTGTCTTGGAGTCAGTGAGTAAAACATCAGCATTCCCATTTTAAACAGGGAATAATATGTACAAATACACATATACATCAAGGGAATGGAAGCAGCTAACTGGAAAATAATCCAACAATCAGTTTCATGAGCAAAGAGAAAAATAAAAATTTCATGCATGAGTCAAAATAAATTGCAGCTAGTTGCCAAAACAGACTTTTAAGACATGTTACTTTGTCATGCCGATCAGCCAGTTTGCTTCCAAAAGACTTATACCAATTAGAATAATTCCCCTCTGATATCAATATCAATACTTTAAACTCACAAAATTGATGCAGAAGCAGCAAGCCTTCACATCATAATGGGCCTACCTATGAGTCTCTGACTTTTGCCTAGGGGAAAGAGAATTTGTGTTAACTAATCCATTCGTCATCTTTCACATTAAATTTTCAGGATTGTTAATAACATCAACTCTATGAAGTTAGTTGTTAATGGCGTTAATTTAAGTTAACTAACCTTGACCATGAGATTTAAGGAAAAAAATACAGCCTTAACAGAAAGAAATTAAGATAAAGGAAAGTGAACTTTATTTAAAGAAAATGACTAGCTTGAAACAGTTCAACAAACCTGCACAAGCATCTCATGGTTTCCTGCAGCATGTATTAGGATAGAGAAAAGGGATAAATCAACACCACTTGGTAGTATGGTAGCCTCGGCTAAAAGGATTGCTAATGACATGCAGCCCAATATAACAGCCAACGATCTCTGAAGTTGCTTCCTTAATATACATCGCCATAGGAATTCTGTGATAAATCAACATTTCAGGCAGATAATAACTGTTCTATTGAGTACCTAATAAGAAAAAAAAATTGTGAAGGATGTAATCTCTATTAATTTTTGTAAAATAAAAGTGGATGTTTTTCTAGTGATGATTTGTATTTATATCAGAAGAAAGAGAGCATAAATTTGATAAGAGGAGTACCAATTGTATCCAAAAGAGCACCTACTCTGCCTGTGCGTTCCGGCCTTGAGCATGAAATATATTTCCTGCAAGAGTGGAGTGAAGTAGTATCTTTAAATAATGAAAGCATCGACTATAGAGCTATTCATAAATGTAACACCTCAACACCGGAAGCTGAAAGATGGACTATAATAAGTATCTTAGGTTAATAATATATCTCAAAATGATCAGCACATGTTTTCTCTCCCTATGTCACTTTCAGGATTGTTGGTTAGCAGCACCTAAACAATATGTTTTAAAAGAAGATAGGTCATTCATGA
This sequence comes from Dalbergia cochinchinensis, assembly GCA_031216125.1. Lineage (NCBI taxonomy): Eukaryota > Viridiplantae > Streptophyta > Magnoliopsida > Fabales > Fabaceae > Dalbergia > Dalbergia cochinchinensis. The sequence continues at coordinate 45,012,236 of CM062370.1, forward strand.
TAACGGAAAAGACTGTATCTCATATATTTGACTGTCATTGATAGAATAAATAGAGACAGCAATGAGAAAACAAATGTAAGTATGAGAGCAAACCATCCTGAAGAGTCACGACGTTCATAGTTCTTTATGGTATCCTCCAGCTCAAGGGCTTCTAGGACAAACTTTGTATATTCACTAGAAAAAAGAATAATAAAAATATTTAGGACTTGAGAGACACACAATAAAAGCTAGAATAACTCGGTAAAATATAACTTAGGAAGAGAAAATGAAGTTTAAAATCAAAATATGGTGCATAAAATTTGCAGATCCCCTAACAATGCATACACTCAGTACACCATAGGCACATATACATGCACAAGAAACTTAGTAACTGATGTTTTCCTAATCATATTGCTCAAAAAAATCAAAATTTCATAGAGGGCAGTGCAAAGGATTTCATCAAAGACAAATAACTCCTCCAAGAGCTGTGCACATAGGCCACCAGGCAGAAGCTGATCATCGTATGAATCCTTGATTTTAATAGAACCATGTACCACCTTATAAACAAAGATCAGAATCTATACAAGTAGATCAGAATCTACCTTCTGTATCGATAATATTGCTCACGAGCTCTTTTGAGATGGCGTCTTAGTGATGCCATGGACTTCTCATCTGTATCATAATCCATGTCCCTCTCTCCTAGTCTCCCACCCTGCGGTTTGAAGGAGGGATCTTCCTTCAACTAGAAAAACAAATGTTATATAAACAACTAGTAACAGAACATTTAGATTCAAAACACGTGCATGTATACACTTTAAGACTTTACCATCCTAGCCGACATTTTGTCAATAATGTTCATGTAGGGTCTCAAAGGATCACGCTTGGGCATCTGCTTTGATGTTGCCTGTGTGATCTGACAATCGCACACCATTAAAAATCATGTCCGCAAAGAATGAAGGATGAAAAGAGTGCTTTTCTTTTTATCATTATAATGCAAATACAACTGCTAAAAGATCATGATTGGCCAATTTTATGACTAACTTACAACAATAGCATTTGAAAAATCTTTGTGAGCATCATCTAATTTGACAGCCATTTTCGCAACTTTGTGGGAAAGAACTTTCTGCTGAACGGTCCAAACTGCATTGAACCAAATGCCCTTTGGAATTTCACTCAAACCAAATCCAAGTAAAAATGCACCGGTAACCAGTCCAAATGTATTGGAGCAAGCCATGGCAAAACCCATAATGCTACCACTCCTGCAAGTTATTAAGCATTTAGACAACTAGACAGGGTTAGGTCAGCTCACACTGATAGTGTGCTGAAAGTGTGGAACTTAGAAAAAAAAATTAATAGTAAAATTGATCATCAGATAGGAAAAAAAGGGACTATATTAAATGATTCAAGTCAATAATAATAACAAAGCTAAAAGAGAGAAAGAAGCAAACCAATCCTTGTGTAAAGTTATTAGTAATATCAGCCCAATGAGTGCTACAGAACCAAGACACAGATAGAAAACGAGATTTCCATGTATACTGGTCCTCAATCTTGCTTTCACTGTGAAGTCTCCAGCATCTTCATAACCCTGAATAGTGGGAACCACGGCCCTGTTTAGAGAAATAATTTAATACAAAACTATGAGTGTGTATTTCTATTAACCTATCCTACATATTATCCTAATTGATTCCCACCAAAGGTGCAGCATAAGTAAAGGGAAGCATATAAAAGACCATTCCAATTTAATATACAAGTTCATATCAATTAGTATAACTTCTGAAAAAACAGAAACAGTCAATTACAGAAGTATTGGAAATATTCTAGATGATTAAAGTCTAACTATGAGAATTAGTATAACGAAGGGTAGCTGAAAAAACAAATGAATATGTGGAATGTGTGGAAGATTTGATGAAGCATATGTACCAAACATGGCACAGAGCTATTGAATTTCAGAGGAATCAGTCCATGGGGTACAAGGCGTTATTTGATGAAATGATTAGTACTCAGAGGTTTATAAAAAGGATGCAACTTACCATGTAAGTAAGAAGGTACTCCAATATGACAAACTCCAAAACACGGAAATTGCTCCATGTTGATCACCACTTATTGTCTAGTCAATGAAAGGAAATGACTTAACCACGTTGCACATTCAAATATAAAAGCAAAACAAATAAAATAACCATGAATGAAAGAATTTTGTTCTTCAAATTCATTCTATTTGTTCAGTGATTTTGTTTCTCTTAAGAGCACAAACTTTATGAACAACATGTAACATGTACTGAACATGAAACTCATTATGTCACAAATTTTTAACTCATTTCCTTGTCTCATTGAATATGAAAGAAACAAGAACTATTAGTAAACTGAAAAAAATGATATTTTCTATTCAAACTAACGGAAAGAAAGTGGTTATGAGTTGATGAAAGTAGAGTATGGAAATGAATACCGTCCATATGTCAGCAGGGACGAGGATGATGATGGAGAGGGAGCAGAACCATGTGTATGCAACGGTGAAGAACACATACGTGGGCACATCAGGTCCAGAGAAATATTTCAGTGTAAAAATCACCATGCCTATAGTCATAGGCAACGAGATCATATAGAACACCCACATTGTTTTTATGTTGATGTATGTAAGTTGTTTCACGTTATAATATTTGCATGTCCCTTTTCTTCTTCTTCTTCTTCTTTTTTTTGTTTCCCCCTTTCCCTTTCTGTAGAATAAGACACAGAAAAAGGGGAATCATAGAGTCATGTCTGAAAAAACAGAAGAAGAGCGCTTTGCCTGAAGAGAAAGGAGAATCGGTCAAGGGGAGCCTTTTTTGCTTCTTACCACCTCATTTAGCATATTTCTTCACCCAGGTGTCATCTCATTTTTAAATCATGCATATACGGTCTTGCACAATAGCTTAGAACCATATTTATAAATTATAATTGAATATGAACATCACCGTATCATATTCACAATAAATTAACAACTCCAAAATATTTAAAAAGAAACATTTTATCAGAATTTCACGGCCAACAAGTCCAACCTCGAGTAAAGCTTAAAGAAGAGGAGCAAACTAATGAAATATTCATTGACCATATACATAGCAAGCTTTCGGAAAATTAAGTGGTCTACTAATAATACTGCCAAAGGTTTAGGGTTAATATACGTTTATGTGTAAATTTTAAATTCAATATGACATGTATAATTATAGCCATATGATATGATATGATAAATGAATATGATTTTTGGTAATAATTTTTTTTTTAATTTTTAATAAACAGATATAACAGTGTCAGTGATTAGAACCTTGCTAACAGGAGCGAAACCAAGGTCAAGACCACATAATATGACAGCTGTCTCAAAAACTCTAAAAGGGCTTGCGGAAACTCCCATGTTCCCAACATTCTCCCATGGCCCGCCTGAGGGAAGAGCATCAAAACCGTTAACGATCTTTACCATTCTTAAAAACTTACGCATATTAATTCTCCCATGTTCCCAACTTGTGTTTGTTTATATTTTGTATTTAGCGTCTCATAATTCTAACGGGAGTTCATGTGTGTAACAACCAACGAACGATAAAAGTACTTCTGTACCTAACTTCTTGTCATGGGTAGCTGTCAAACTGACTATCAAGTTTAGGTGGCAAACTATGTGATTGCCTCATCATTAGGGAGAGGGAATCATTAGATCTGAAACAAGATCGTGTGTAGCAGCAAAAAAATGTTATTTGGCCACATTGGTATTAATCAACCAAAGGCTATATCAATGAAAAGTCTAAATAAAAGTCAGGCGCCTAGCTAGTGGAACCTGCTCCTGACATTTTCTACATTGGTATCCCAGTATCAGAGTTTCTTCACGAATTATTTGGCACCGGAAGGAGAAGGAATGAAAACACTTAATTAGCATTCTTAAGAATCAAAACAAAGTCTAGAGCTAATGATTTCATAAACCTATGATTCAACTCTTATAATTGCGTATCTATTGTCGCAGAAATTATCTACACTCTAAAATGATTCTCAGTTGTCATATGATCTTTTTGTTTTCAACCATTCTAGCCACAACCAGCCCACAAGCCAGAGCTGCTCCAAACAAAGCATGCAGCCTCACACAGAAGTACTTGGCCATGAAGATCTTGTTTTTGTCCTGTAAGAAAGCAACATAACTTAGGTTTAATAGCAAACTCAGAGAAGTATACTAGGGTAACAAGACTCTTCAAAAAGTGTTTGACTTGCCTTATGATTCTCTTGTACAAATCTAGCTACCAGGTTTCCCATCGGTAAGATCAAGGCACAAAGGAACTAGTACCACCATAGTCATAGACAAAAGAGAACAAAAACAAATCATAAGCGCATGAAAAGAAGGAATCAAAAATGACATGCATGAAGCAGAGTAAGTGTTTAGAATTGCGTACAACGCAGGCTAGGGGAAGCGCCTTGCTAAGACCGAAAGCAATCAGAAGAGCATAGAGCAACATGACTGCCACGTTCACCACCTCAGCACCTCTTCCAGTGCCAAGTCTAACCTGAAAGACACAAGGGGAAATATGTAGTATAGGTTGATCCCCATCATTAACAATGATAAGATAAATGTTCACTAGTAATTGTATCTACCAACGGTGACATTTTTCCAACTTCCTTGTCGCCCTCTATCTGAGTCATGCATAAGAAAAAACATTAACTTGAAGTTACTCATAAGCAGAATTAAGAATTCAGGGATGGTAGTACCTGATGGAAGTGACTACAAAACAGGATTAGGGATGTTGTGAAGCCAACAAGAATTGATGCCGAAAGAACTGTTCCAATTAAGGGGAAATGTTTCAGGTTCTTGACACTACAAAAATCATTTGGTATCAGCAATCAAGCCATGTAAAACCAAATATTACAAGTGACGTTGTAATCAAGTAACAGAAATAACCTTGCACTGCCTTGTAACAAATAAAAAGCGCTCGTGGCGAAAGGCCCAAATGCTGCAAAGCACAAGGGCTCTCCCAGCCCTTGGTAACTTAATCTAAATGGTGGACACTGCAAAAGCAACAGGCCAAGCAGAGAATTTGAAAGTTAACTTATTATTCTGAATAAATTTGTAATGTGATTCTAAATTTCTAATATCAGCAAAAAACTTTTACCTGATATATATAGCCACAAATAATTGCACAGGCAAGAAGCAAGATTGAACGCAAATTTCCTGCTTCAACAGCAGCCCAAGTCAGCCCAATGAAGCCAAGAACAAGGCACGAGTAGGAAGCAATGAAGGCTCCTGTACGGCTTTCCAATTCAACAAAAGGAACAAACAAGGTGAGTTATTATTTTGTACTAGAAACTTGCGAAAGATAATAGACAAACACCAAAGACAAGTTTGAGAGAAACTCACCTACCAAGCAGGTTTACAACCGATTCCTTTTTGTTCTTGTCAGCTCCGGTGTCGAAATCATAAACATCATTGCTACGATGGCCACATAAAAGAAAATTACTCAAGACAGGGAAATTAATAATTTTCTTCTAGAAACAATGAGAATACAGTGTACTTGATAAGAGTGATAAAGCATGAGAGGAATTAAGGGGGAAAGTGACAATTGGTAATCCATTCAGCTGAAAGCTTGTATCCTTTTTTCTTACAAGGTTGGTAGTTGGTAACATTGATCAAAATAATAAAAAAAAACATAGCTAGCCAAGAAACAAATTAGATATTCTTAGATCATTGACAGCTTTCATAAACTGTTTCAAGCATAAAAACTTTAATATTATGGTTCAAGAACTATGGAAGAATTTCTATAGTGTTCATGTTATTTACATGTTTTAAAATGACGACCAAGCAAGTGATTAATTGGGAGGATAGAATGTTGAGGTTAAGTGTGAGAGGTGAAGTCCCACATTGGTTGAAAATGGATTAAGTGAGTAGTATATAATGTGGGAGGATCCATGACTCATTGTTTTAAGGTTTTGGATCAAGATGTGGCGTCCGGCCCGGTATTATAATACTCTCACTTAACCCATTGGTTGTGCCTCCCCCTCTTGACAGAAACTCTGAAAGTTATAGCTTCTAATGCTCAAATTATAATGAACAGAGAGATTTCATGGAGTTGAAAAACCAATGATGATTTCACATATATTTTACATTCAGTCACTCAATCCACCTAACAGAATGAAACTCACCTTAAATTAAGCCAGGTAATAACAAGAACTGAAGAAGCCAAGAGCAGAAAATAGCACCTAGCTGAGAACATGCCTGTCTGTAAATATGCTGCTGCACTGCCTACCTATTTGTGGCTCTAACAAAATAAGTTAGAGACCCTCCCACACATGCATAACAGGTGTCGGGGAAAAAAATACTGAGACTGGTGAATTTCTAAGGAGACATGAACTTCCATCCACAAAATGTAATAAAATTCTAATTAAAACACTTCAGGACATGGCTTTGAGCTCAACATTAAGATAGGCAAGGGAGATATGATCACATGAGCATAAGCTTCTCCAAAAATTTAATATGCTTTGAAAACGCATATATAAACCATGGTAGCCTTCTTCCATAGTCAGAGAGTCTAAGTTATTATGTAACTAGGGGAAAAGTTAGACTTATCCCTCAATTATGAATTTGCTAACTATGCAATTGTAGTGACAGAACACACATTTAAGACAACTAAGGCTCGCACTGGTATATTTCTTAGAGAAATATCGATTTTGTCATGAAATCATCTCTTCCAAAAGTTTAAGTTAATGGCTGTGACAAGTTTACTTCATAATATAAATACAGGAAGACTGCAGATATCCACAAATTGTACACGGTTTGAGATCTCAGTGACATCATACTTCAACATCAAAGCAAACTAATCAATATTGGAGTTAGGCTAAAAATGTATAGAGCTGAGATGCTCACAGTGAGAGGAACCAAAGCAACAGAGTACATTGGCAACTTGATTGCCCTCCAAATCAAGGTTTCCTTTGAAATATTCTCTTGAACTTCCTCTTCAACACTACTAGCTGAGGATAGTTCTTCTCCTCCTGCTGCATGAGGGACATGCTGGAATGGGTGCCTTCTTCTAACTTGCGTTTGTCTCCTATATCTCCTATGTAAGACTATCTCAACATTACATGCTATTCTTTTGGAACCCAAATGGCACCTAAAAAATAACTAGTTTCAATACCTATGCATATAAACACACACACACATCTTTACAGAAAAAGAGTTCTCGTGATTCATTGGTTGAACTTGTAATTTGTCATCTTTGTGTCATGAGTACTAGAGAAGAGGAAACTTGCCGTTTGAAGTAACTGTGCATGTGGAGGTACTCCCTGAGTTTCTTGAAGCCAAAACCATTGGTGAGGTTACAGCAAGTGGCAGCCATTGAGATGAGATCAATGCTCTTTCAATCCCAAGCTCCTCATCTCTATCAGTGAGTACTCTGATGAGTAACTTAATGGAGGGATGCCAGAAAACTGTGATAGATAACTGAAACTGAAAGAATAAGGGAAGTTTGAAGGATCCCCCCTATGTTAGTTGCAACACTTGAATAGAGAGAGATAGAGAAATCCTATCTCTTTACAATCCATCCATGGACCACTAGAGTGATGCCACATAGGATTACTTACTGTAGTCCCCAGTCCCCACCATGACAACTTACTTGCCTGAAAGGCAATAACAATTTTAGCAATTTTAATAGGGCAAAATTTTTATTCTTCTTACCAACTTTTTTATTTATTTTTTATTTTTAAATTTGAGGATTTACATTTGTTTATTTTCACTTATTATTTACTTATCATATGTTTTTAAAATTTATTTTTGAACTTCTCTTTTCTACGTTTTAACTTTTTTTTCATCCCCATTTAATAAAAGGAATTTTGAGAATATCAAATTCTAGATCCCAAAGAACAATTATAGAATATAATTCCCTTCATTAAAAAAGATTAATATTAATCTTGATGCACTAGTACTGAAAAAGAGATTTACATTGTCATTCAATCATTTATTTTTATTTATAAGACTTTCAAAGTAATTAGTATGGTTGAGTCAAATATTTTTATTGATATGACAATATATAATTAAATATCTCTATAAAATTTTATTACACTAACAATATATATAAATTAAATTCTTATTAATAATTGTTTTTATTTATATTATATGTATCATATGCTTTTCAAAAATTATTTTTAATCTTCTCTTTTTATTTTGTGACTTATCTGTTTAATTAGGGGTATTCAAATTTTGAAAATGAAAAGACATGATAATCCTCTTTATTAATAGTGTATGAATAGTATAGATAAAATCTCACTTTAAAGTAAACTTACGAAAAATATGTATGGTAGAGCCCAATTTTATTTAATACTGGCATTTATTTTTCATACATATTTGGTTTTTAATATATTTATTTAATCTCTCATTTTTGTAAATTATTGAACAATTCTATTAAATTAAATAATTGTGTTTTGGTTCAGCAATTCTAATAAATAATCATTGGCCTCACAAACTGAAATGCCTTTTACAATAATTTTCTATTTCTGTCTTAAATAAAATAATCACTCTTGTACAAGAGAAATCAGCCCTCGCAAAGGTTAATATCAGAAATCTCTCATTTTATTATTTTTATTTTATTTTATTTATTATTATTATTTTTTTTTTTTTGGTGGTCGATAGACACTAAGAACTAAAAAGAAATTAAAACAGTCTTCCTCGTAGATTCTGGCCCACTGGACTCCCAAGATGGTCAATAACAATGTTTGGGTGGCTGGGTGGCGTTGCTGGACCCAGGCCCACAATTTGTTACGATACGAAGACACGAATAAAAGAAGGATATAATTGGACCCAAGAAGAAATTGACCAAAATAGAGAAGGCTTTCAAGTTTCAACGACCGAAAAGAAAAATAAGGTTACGGGGTGGCACTTGTTTACTCTTCCCAGGATCGCACCCGTAACATAGCAGATGTTAATTAATAATTTGTTTTTTTTTTTGGGTATAGTAATGTTTATTTTGAACTGTTGTCTTAGTTGAACCCAAAAACTTTGAAAATATTTTTATTTGTTGATTGTTACCTTGAAACTGTTAATGGAGTTTTTCACTTCACCAAACGTCGAGCTCCTCAGCCACCTCAACAAGTGCCTAAAAGAGTGAAGAGCATCCCATTGTTTTTTCGTTGACGTGGACTAGTTTTCCTTTGGACAAATCTAATCTAATCAATGTTGTTAATCTAATTGACAAAGAGAATAGTGGATTCTATCTCCATTCTTTTTATTCGTTCATGCTCTTCTATGTTAGGAGATCGTCTAGGAGCCACAGAAAAAAGCCTTACTGCCAATGCCCATCTGATAGAACCAAAGCATTGTACAAAAAATCCACTAACATTATTTAAATCTCTGAGTTCATATTGACTAGAATTCTGGCACAGTAGAGTATTAGGGGAAATATCCAATAGGGATGTTCTAGAATTAGGATAAGAGTTAGGATTTAATTGTTATGTACTGATAGTGTAAAATTTTCTTACACAGTCATCAAATCATGTATTGCCACATAAATCATAATAGTTGACTTTTATACCTATTACCTGAAAAGTCATCCAAACTAAATATTTTAATTGGATGACAATATAAAACTGTTTTATACTGTCAGTACATCAAAATTAAACTCTAAGAGTTATTAAGGATAGAAAAGAATATTATTAGGAATATTCTATAGTTTATGGTAAGGTGTCATAGTTTGAAAATGTTTTAGAATACCTACACTCCATTATTATAAATATAATTATTTGTGATGAATGAATGGAAGAAGAAAGAGCATTAGTTTCTAATGAAATCATAATCTTCATAAGCTCGATCAAATAATGTTTCAAGGAAGAGATGACCAATGTTGACTAAAGTTTTGGAAAAACTAAATAATCTGTAATTATAATTATGCTAACAAAATCACTTTGGTGTACTGTTATTACAATCCGCCGGCAAACGTTGTCACTTCGAATGTGTGTTTAACATTGTTGAGTGCCTGTTACAACATCAACATTATGCATGCCTAGTACATCTTTTCCCAGTCGACATCCTGAAACCTGAGTCCAAGGACTCTCTCTTTTGTACCCTTCGAAGCGCAACCTCTTTCCTCCTGTTCCTTTGAGCTAAAGAAGGAACGGGTCAAATCCCCAAAAAACAAAAGCAAACCGTCCCCCGATAGAAATGATCCTTGTTTAAATCGTCACGCTTTCCTATCATGCTAATGCATTGGTATAATATTACTACTAGCAAAACACACATTCTAATGATCATACAAATAAAGAGCACACATAATTTATTCACACAAGTAATATTTGAGCATGACTTCTTCATCAACCAGATCAACCTAAGGTTTTGCAAAGCAATCAACAAGTTTTTACCACATTTGAAGGTGATGCCATCAAGTCAACACAAAGCATTAGCGTTGGTATTCAGGGAGAGGAAGAAGGGATAACAGTGACATGGGAGAATTTGTGGGTGAGTGCTCCGGATGGAAAGAAAAGGAAACCAATTCTGCAGGGTCTTACTGGTTATGCAAAGCCAGGAAGGCTTTTGGCTATAATGGGCCCTTCAGGCTGTGGCAAATCCACACTTCTTGATGCTTTAGCAGGTTATTAGTACCAGAGTCTACTATAATTTCTATTTGGCTTGACTTCATAGTATGTGACCAATTAATTATTATCCCATATGTATTGGAATCATTACTTGTAAATAAGATACACGGTAGAATACCATGATATTATTTAATTCATGTAGCCAACCCCACCTAATGAGATAAGGTTTAGTTTGTTGTTGTTGTTGTTATATATGTCTTGGAAACATTATTTATGAAAAAGTTGAAGCATTTTAGACGATGTAAGGTATTCCACACCTTTGTAAAAAATTTTCAAAATTACTTGCAAAAAGATCAATTTTGTCGATGTATATGTGGTGATGGTTGAAATTGGAGTAGCAATAATTTGTACATTGCAAAAGACGGAAAGTATTAGAAGTTAAATTTTTCTTTTGGTAAGTATATTATCATTATTATAATTTTTTTTTTTATGTTGATATAGTATAATTAGGAGCGGCAAAGTTATTTGTTTGTTGTGGCTTGGACGTAGCTAGTTATATGATAACAATCACATGATTCAAACAATGTTGTTTGGCAGGATGATTGAGCTCAAACATAAAGCATAAAGGGAAGATTCCAATGAATGGCCAAAAACAACTGGCTTATGAAATATCAGTTAAGACTACATCCCCCCAAAAAAAGTAGAATTACTTTTTGTAGGCAAAAACAATTATTTTGGAAAGCAGTTTCATTGACCTCTCTCCCACACCTTGTGACATCAGAATTTCGAAAATTTTATTTATTTTTTTGTGTAGTTTACAGACAAAAAAAAAACAGTCAGTAATTATAATTTTTTAAATTTTATTTTTCATTCATTCATTTTATCAATGAAAAAATCCATTAGTAAAATTAAAATTTTTTTATTTTTTTCTTTACTTTACCAACGGAAAAATCTGTCAAAAATCATAAGATTTTTATTTTATCTTTTACTTACCAATGGAAAAATTTTTAAATATTATATTTTATCATATTTTATATTTTAATTTTCCATGCAATTGCTAATGATATATAAAGAATAAACTCCTGATATATTGATTAGTCAGGTGCTTTTATTCAAGAAATTGACACTCTTGAACATTTTCTTATCTCAATCCAAAATTACAAATAGAATAGTACAAATTTTATTAATGCTGACCTATTAATAATCTATAAAAGCAGTGCTAAATCTATCAAAAAATAAAAGCAATGCTATGGTAACAATTGTGCCACAAAAGGGCATGTTATTGGAGAACTTGTATGAAAATGCGATCGTTCAGACAAAATATCCCATTCTTTGCAATGAATGCATTCATTACTTGAGTCCTTGATGCGAAACATATTGCAGCCATTCTAATGGGTTCTAAACCTTCTCCAAGTCTGAAAAAGCAAGAGCCATTATCTCAAGACAATAACAACATCAAACACTACTAGAAACTTGTGGAATACAAACGGATTTTTTTTTGTCTTTGATACAGATGGATTTATAGACGGGTAAACGAAAACATGGAAAAAAAATATGTTTTTGGCAAAGTCTATAAATTCGTTTGTAATTGTTGGTACAAATTGTTACAGACGGTAATTACAAAGGGATAATGAAATAAATCTTTCTTATTTTTTCACAAAATGTACAAATGAATTTATAGACGGATTTTTATTTAAATTATCAATTTAATATAAATCCAATATATTAAAAAGGCGTGCTTTGAAATTTAAGGTGTGCATTTAACTCACATATCATAGACGGATTATCCTACCTGTAAATCCATTTGTAACATCAGAGATTAAAAAGGTGCGTATTTGATGTGCACATTACAGATGGGAAAATCCGTCTGTAATTTGAAATTTAAGTCGCATATTTAACGCACGCATTACAGATCGATTTTCCTGTCTGTAAATCCGTCTGTACTTTGAAATTCAACATTACAGACGAAAAAATTCATCTGTAATATTTAATGTGCACCTTACAGATGGGAAAAGATGCGCACATTACAAATGGAAAAATCCGTCTGTAATTTGAAATTTAAGTCGCATATTTAACGCATGCATTATAGATTGATTTTCCTGTCTATAAATCCGTCTGTAATTTGAAATTCAAGATTACAGACAAAAAAATTCATCTGTAATATTTAATGCACGCCTTACAGACGGGAAAATCCGTCTGTAATGCCATAATGGAACCATGTGTTTCATTGAAGGCTTTACAGACGGAATTTGTTTGTCTGTAATTCTGTTAATGAAACGATGCTTTTCATTAAATGAATTACAGATAGATTTTCCCATCTGGAACGTCAGAATTAAGACTACAAGCGTGATGCTACCTTCTTCCCAATTTCTCATTTTCACTTCTTTCTCTTCACACACTCTCTCTCTCTCTGCTAGAAGACGGTGACCGCTGCCACCACCTTTCTCTGAGTCGCCGCCGGTCCCAGAGCCTCCATTTTGCAAATAGTTTGTGTCATTGTGTTCGTGGTAATGTTCCCTAACTTTTAATCGGTTTAGTTTTTTCATTTTCTGTCTTTTTTGTTATGAGTTTAATTGAGTTGTCAATTTTTAATGTGTAAGAACATTGGTGTTTTGTTTCCTTTAGGAGTGGCGCGGTGGAGGGCACGGTGGCGTGGTGGAGCACACGGTGGATGTGTATCAGTTTGGAAAGATTTGGGTTTGTTTGGGGTGGCTTTGGGAAAGGGATTGCTAGAAAAAATAGATGATTTGTGATGGCGATGGCTATGGCTATGGCGATGGAGGTAATTTTTTTTTATTTTTTCTTTATAACAGATGGATTTTCCCGTCTTTAATGTTACAGACAGGAAAATCCATCTATAATGGGCTAATTTTACAAGCTTTTTTACATCCATTTACAAACGAAAAAATCCATTTATAAATGCATAGATAGATGAAGCCGTCTATATATTCGTCTATAATTTATAGATGGATTAAAAAATCTGTTTGTAATTGAAAAATTCGTATATAGAGCTTATAAAATCCGTCTGTAATTTCGTCTATGTTCCGTGAAAATCTTGTAGTGAAAAATTTATAAAATACATGACATTAGCCTTGAAAAGACATTGACCGAGGAGTGATCATATTCACAACCAGACAGTATGCATTCTATATCCACAAATTGTGCACTTCTAGGAATTCCTTGAATTAAAATCTAGCAAAATCAGAAATGTTAGATAAGTACAGTGGTTCACGCTAATGTTTGCATCAAACTGAAAGAAGAGCACTGAAACTAGTAATCTTCAATTTAAGAGAGTAATTAACTCTCAATATAAATTTAACCATCATATCAAAGATCCACTTAACATTTTATCAAAATCCAAGTAATCTCCAGAATATATACATTCAGTTTTAGTGTTCAGTAAGTCATGCATAAGGGAGATTAAACCGCCGCAATCATTAAGTTTGCACCATAAACACATTCAAAGAAGAGGGTAAGTGCACTCAATTATCTCCTAAAGAATAACTAATAAGATGGTTAATTTGCTATCCAAGAGATTTGATCTGTTAGGTATGAATATTCACAGCCAACACTGTATTCATATTTTTTAAAAAAATAGCACCAAAACAAATCAAACTAGTATGACATCCCATTTTAGAAGAGAATCCACACAAACCCTAGATAATCTAGTAAAAGAATCTATCTTCGTTGAAAAAAATATGTGACAAAAAGCTAGCATAAACATGTATTCATGTTTTTTTTTTTTAAAAAAAAGTAACTTTAGGGAAGAAAAAATGATGAAAAACCAATCAAAATTGAAAAAATAACAATCAGCGATGAATATTATACGTACTTTAAAATAATGATTTTATTTAATATTTTTAATTATGATAGAAATAAATTTCAAAATCTTAAATGTTAAGTAAAATATTATTTGTCAAACTCTAGAGACAGAAAATACAACGCAAGACCCAGAAGTTAACAATTATTTGTTAAATGCTTATAATTTATTATCCAAAATTACTAGAAAGTAACCCTGATACAAATTAATTTTGTTGCCTTGTGCCCATATGGAATATTAAAACTTACAATCATAAGTTTAAGAGGCTAAATTAGACAAGGTCACCTTTTACATCATAGACGCCTACAAAGTGACATCTCATTATTGAATAAATGAAAAATTAAACCCATGGAATACACAGTTTAGTGTAACTAGATAACCTGTAGAGACACAAAACAATTGGAATATATTTTCAAAATGTCATGCTCTTTGAACACAAATCAGGTTTATGATTCAGTTAATAGAAATTCACACTCAATATCAGCAACATGAGATTTACTGTATGCACAGGTCTAATACTTGTAGTGTTTTCCTTTAAAAAATAATAAAGAAAAGAGTATACCCTTAATTTGATCTTCCATGAAAACAATATCGGACAAATTATTGTGAAAATCAGGTTTTGACTTTAAAAATCATTGTGAAAAAGAATAAATAGGAAAATACTTTGAAGAAATGCCATGAACTGTATAACCATAATCGCAAAAATTGATAAGGCGAACATTATGTTAGGGTACCTTTATGTTATGTTGTTACATGTAGCCAATCAGCTTTCTTCCTCAAGCACAAAAAGTATTTCTAATCCTGTTTAGTTCTTTGTTGACTCCCATCATATTCATTCTTTGTCTTGGTGAGTCCACTGAACAAGAAAGACCCATATGAAATAATGACAACAAGCACTTCTCAGCATTAGGATATAGGTGGCGTACAATCTTAGAAAGGTGGTTTTCTTCTACTACTGGTGTATTTTTTTTTGTTGTATGTGTGTGTCCGGGGGGTGTAAACATAGGATAGAAATTTTCATGGATAAGTTTAATGTATAAAATGTGTAATTCTTTTTGGCCCACCAATGCACAAATACTAAGGCAGTTCTTTTACGAAAAAACAAAACATATCCAAAACTTTGCAAGATCAAACTGAGTCTATGATGAACATGAAGAAATCAAAAAGATGAGAATGAAAAAGAAAGAAAAAGCATAAACAATGACAGCCTAAAAATATCTTACTTTGCAAGTGTTGCAAACTTGATGCACTCCCTCAACATTATCCCACACCTCAATGCAATTTCTTTGTTATCATAACTGCTTGGAAACAGATATAGAGATGTCATGAGCAACTATGTTAACATCCTATTTAATGACATTGACAACTTATCAAATTTAAAGACATTGATCCCATATAGATAGACAATGTTTGATTAAGCAGAGTAGTAGACATTGAAACTAATAATGGGTTTCAGATTGCTGTGAGATACCTGATTTAAGAAAAATCACCTTTGCAATTATTGATTTTGAAAGAACCCAATTTGCTATAGTCAATTTATATGTGAGACTGTTATCTTTAAAATGTTGTAAGCAAAACTGTTTTCATTTCATGAAAAGGAAAGTAAAGTTTTCAACGAAAAGCAAAAGCAAATTACTTGTACTAATCAATTTTTACTCTTGGCTTTTGTTTTCAACTTTTCAACAACTACACAAGCATTTTTATGGCAGAAGTAGCATGAAAGTGTAGGCATATCACTGTGATATCAGTTTCTTAATGTAAAAAACTTCCAAATTTAATCCTTCACCAACTTTTTCCAATACCATATCAATTATACAATAGAAGGCATTGAAGTAAACAAAAATTAAAATCTCTAATGTTTTCAATTTGTCATAGAGCAATAGTTTCAAATTTCAAACTCGAGTACAACTAGGAGAGATAGAGATCCACCATCAAAAGAGGAGAAAAGGCAGGGAACAAATAGCAATTCAAAGTTAGTGGGATAAAAGTCAATGCAATGAAAAGCTTACCATGCAACAAGGCTAGCGAGGCAGAGCCGGATCGCGGCTAGTGAGGCAGGGCCAGATCGCAGCTTGTGAGGCCACACGCGAGGCGGGGCCGGATCGAGACTTGCAAGGCTGGCGCAAGGCGAGGTCGTCACATGCAAGGATGGAGACCAGATGGCCGGCTGGATCGCGATGTGCTGAGATGGGGCCAGATCACGATGCAAGGGGGAAGAGAGATAGAGAGAGAGAGAGACCAGAAGAGAGAGAAAGGACGTTGGCCGATTGGCAGTGACGTAACGGCGAGATGTTCGATGGCGGTGACGCATTTGGTTGCTGCAAGGCATTCGGTGGTGGATCGCACACAGGGATTGAGAGAGAAAGAGACTAGATAAGAGAGAGTGTAAAGGGGGTAATGAAGTTGTGGTCATTATAAGCTAAAAGGATTATCGATGAATTTTGAATTTTCAATGGAAAAAATTGGCCAATAATCACCAGAAAAGGCACCTGTTTTCATTTTTTCCCAAAAAGTCTCCTTTAATAGCTACCAACGGAAAAATCCATCAGTGAATGTAATTTTTAAATTAAAAATTTTAATAATAATTACCGACGGAAAAATCTTTCGGTAAAATTAATTTTCTACAAAAAAATAGTACATAATATTTACCGATGAAAAAATTCGTTAGTAATGTGTGCGCCATATGTATCTCACGTTGGCGGGAACTATACAGACAATTTACCGATGGAAAAATCCATCGGTAATGGTTGAAACACAAAAAAAAAATTGTTTGGATTTCTCATTTTCCATCGATAAATCCATCGGTAACCCATGTATTTCTTGTAGTGCTATTGAAGGGGAGGCTGGGGAGGCTCTATAGCTGCTACTGTATTTGTAAAGGGAAAGGAAAGGAAGGGTGAGTTCATATAAAACTTAGTGATTGGATTCTTCCCGCAACCATACATGGGACAATAAGGAAAAAACATAAATAATGATGCAAGAGTCAAAAATGATTTCTATTCATAATACATAATAATAGTAATAGCATTTGTTTCGTATAGGGTATAGGTGTAATACTCGGTATACACATGCTACTAGGCAAGTTCCGTATAACCTTAAGGTCCCCCAGGACCTACCTATGTTATCAGGTCCTGAATTTCACCAAGTCTAGATCCTACACGTCCTTGGAGGGCTATATGATAGAACCATATTCTTTAAATCAAAAGTCCCGATAATTGTTCCTCAAAGAAAAATAAGTTAAAGAGTGATTTTTAATAAATTTTGTGAAACTTTTAAACATTTTGTTTTTAGCTCACAAGTTTTGAAAATCTTAAAGATTCCCGGATCTGATCTAAAACTAATAATTTGGTTTTTTATTTGTTAGAATTTGATTTTTATGATATTTTATTTGAATCCAAATGGAGGTATTTCCTTATTTACATTATATTTTAAAGTTAATGGAGAGTAAAATAAATGAAGACGTTTATGTAAATAAGTGAGTGTTGAAACAGGCCAGATGCCAAAATGATAGAAAGATGCAATTAGGGTGTTGTTGCTACAAAATTTTGCAGAACAGCCTCACTGCAAGAAGCAGGCGGACCAAGAGGCCTGCTGCAACGAGTGGTTGTTTCTCCAGACTTGTTGCAGCGAGATTTACTCACTGTAGAGAGGAAGCCCAATGTCAGAACAGTGCAAAACGACGCAGTTTTGATAAATAAGACCTTCTTCCCCTTTACAACCCCCAAATCGAGTTCACTTTCTTCCAGAACCAGAAAACCCTTATTCCCTTCCATATTTCTCTCATCATTTCCTATCTATTATCAATCTTCATCTCCTAAGGATCAAAGGTAAGAGTTTTTGTGGGTTTTGTCATTTTCTTCATTTCCTTTTCATGTTCCATTATTTGGGCCTTGTTGTTTCTCACATTATTATCAAGTGGGGGTGTTTCCCCAATATTGTTAGAGTTATATTATATTAGAGCTATCTAAAGGTTGTTAGAAATTAATCTAGAGTTTATGGTTACTCTATGGCAATTGTTGATTCATCCCCCCTTCACAGAGCTCCTTTGGTGTTGTCGTATATTGTTCTCCCTCTCCAAGTGAGTGGCTTTAATCTCATAGTCTTAGTTTTATCGATATGAATATGTTTCTTGCATGATGATTATCAAATATGAAATTTGAAACTAGAAAAAGTATATAATATGATTTTTCATGATTACGTCAAGTTAGAAAAATTATGATTTATGACGATAACATGGAAGAAATGTGTTTTAGACAAACTATGGGACCATAATTGATATGTTGAGTGCTATGGAAATGTTTTATATGATTGACAAAGAATTCATTAAGAAAATATGTATCGTAGCAAGATGACTATCTTATCGAATATGTTTATTTATGGATTTCTTTGATATCACTACAATTTCAAGTTTTTAAGATTTCAAGCTATGTTTTTAGAATATTTAGTTAATATATTTATATATGTTGGAGAAATGTGAAATAAGAGTATGACCCAGCTTTACAAATAGATATGTTATATGATTTCTAAGTTTTATGATTTAGAACCCCAATGTTTTGAGTTGTGATTTTAGATTTATCAAGTATATGAAAGGTTATGTTGGCTTAAGATTTGAATTTAGAAATTTAGTTTTGTAGTGCTAAGAGGTACGAAATTCAGTATGATATTTAGTAACTGCCAGATACATATTATGTGGGTTTGAGATCAGGTTGTCTACAAACAAGTGATCTCTTAGGCACGATTTCACGGTCATAGTTATGCTAAAGTCATATTGTTAGAATTATATGAATCTAGAACTCCCAATGTACTAAGAATTTAGGAGCTTTGCTTTGCCAGGGATAGAGTAGCCATTTTTCAGCTATGAGTTTTGTCAAAGTAGTTTCGATGGTAGAGATTAGGAAACAGACAGTTAATTGCGGCTATATGAGATCGTTAACTTTGGTACCAAGTTGTCCGCCAGAGGACAATATCGCCCTTCAACATATATAAAAAATGAGACCGGGTTAGGTACCTACAGCTTGTCTGACAAGGACTGTTAGATTTTACAACTTTTGGTCATTACATATGTATTTATTCAGCTTAGCAAATACTGTTTCCCTAGGCTCTGCCGCACCTTAGTTACAATAATTTCATGATGCTTGTGAGTTTACCATTGTTTGTTCATGAATTTATGGAATGAGAAATGTTTTCTTATATAGCTCTATATATAAATATTAAATTTTTAATGATTGATGCATGTATATTACTTTATGTATTCTCTTGGTTGTCCCATGTGGGTGATGGGTGAGAATTCACTCACTAAATCCATTAACTCACCCCTTTCCATTCCCCTCATAGTTATAAGTGTAGATATCTTTATGCCACCGGTTCAGTAGCCGCAGCTATCTTTTGGTGAGCTTTACATTGTTGTAAGGCTC
Organism: Dalbergia cochinchinensis; assembly: GCA_031216125.1. Classification (NCBI taxonomy): domain Eukaryota; kingdom Viridiplantae; phylum Streptophyta; class Magnoliopsida; order Fabales; family Fabaceae; genus Dalbergia; species Dalbergia cochinchinensis. The sequence continues at coordinate 45,031,964 of CM062370.1, forward strand.
AGTCTAGGTTTATGCTAATTCTAGAGGGCTTCAATAGATTTGCAGGCAAGAGTTTGCAACCTTCGACACTAACAACGACAGCGTTTTGCTACGATCCAAGCTTCGAACGGCCTTCAAGTCCATGAGGCTCATTGGGGTGCACTTCGGCATCAACGTCTAAGCCTTATAGGAGCTGAAGAACCTGTACGACTCCATCTTCGACAAGTTCGATAGAGACAGGAGCAGTGCCGTCGACAGGGAAGAATTCCTGTCGAAGATTAAGAAGATCGTCTCGCCATCACCGATGGATTAGGATCTTTCCCAATTCGGATGGTTTTCGAAGTTGATAGCCACAGCCTCTTCCAAAATGTCACTGATCTAGAAGCTTCCAAGACTGTCGCGACTTGATTTGAGCTGCCATGCACAGCGGCGCTGCCGTATGTCCTTCATGCTGATTTATCTCGATAAGATCTTGTCATTTCGATGCTATGAAAGTGTAACAAAATGAGATTGTGCTAGCATTTGTGTACAATGCAGTCAGCAGTTGCAAAGAACAAGATGGAAAATCGGGAAAATCGATGGAAAATCTCTCTGTGCTTTCTGATATGACCCAAAGAATTTCCCATAGAAGCCCCGATGACGGATGACAGTGATGGTGATAGTGCTTTCTAATCTGGTCGGAGGGGTTATATGGGTGGGTGTGGTTGTTCGGAGCATGGGTGAAGGATAGGGTGGTGATGTTAGTGGGGGAGGATGGAGATGATACCGACGTGGCGGAGGCTGGCACTGCAGAAGTGGAGCTTGAGGAGGGAGTGGTGATAGTGTTGGTGAAGGAGAAGGAGAAAGAAGAAGATATTTACCAACATATTTAATTTCAATTAGTTATATATATAAAATATGGTTAAAAATAAACTAAATTTATGAGGCCAACTGCAGAAGTGAATATTGGCCAATAACTACAGGGCAGTAGTCCCCGTAAAACATCCACCACATATTTATATTCTTACTGTTTGGGCGAAATATCTTTAGTCTATTTACTGACAATGTAGTAATAATAACAACTTCCAACTGACCAAAATTACGCCTAAGAGAAACACATCGTTGATAGGCTCCAAGCATCAACTCGAAAAACACAGCTCTAGCTCCCCGCTAGCCATGCGCAAGTCCACATCAACAATTAGTGCATCACCACGCATGACGCACACGTGCTTCGCAAGCAAATACAAACACTACTCCCGTACAATGTAGCCATTATGATAGTCTCAACTCCCATCATGTGAACCAGCAGCACCCACACAATAAGAAAAGTCGCCCAGCCATATCAAATCAAATTAATATGACGAAATGACAATTTTATTTATTAAAAAAAATCATAATAGTAGCTTTTAGGTAGAGTTTGGTTAGTGTTTTGAAACAGAAATATAGGGACAGAGATAGAAATACAGAGATAGTAGAGATAGAGATATAAAAATTATTATCCCCACTTTTTCTATTTTTCTCACAGCGAGCTTAAATTCTGCCTCAGATATCCGCCTTCACTGCTCCCACTTTTTGAGGGACAGAATATCAAAATTTCTGCAGGATAAAATTTTTCTGCTCTCATACTCAAATCTATCTTTCTAAACATAATACAAATGATAATCATTCCTCAGTATTTATGTCCTGAAACAGAAAATAAACACTACCTTAGAGAACCTATTAAAAGGAAGAAAAAAAAAAAGTTGCAGGAAAAAACCATTTCCATTGGAATGCTATGAACACGATGCAGTGAGCTGCTGAGCGTTGACTCCCGAAGATCATCAGATTTGTGAGAAGTGATGATGACTACGTTTCTTTTTCCTTTCATTTCTGGTGCTGCAGGCCGACCCTTTTTTTTTTCCCCCGTATTATTGCTGTTTAAGACTCTAAGCTAAGGATATCATATTATTAGGGTTATAATGGTTTCGAAAGTGGACAGTTACATGGCAATCTCCATTTTGGGCATGGTCCAGCATCAATTGTGAACTCAACAAACTGTTGCAATCACTTACACTGACTCAACAGTGACGAGCCCTCGACTTTTAGGACCTGGGGTTCCATTACGCATTTAACAATTAAAAATGTTATTTCAACGTGGATAATGTTCAGTATTTAATTGGGGCATCAACTTTTTCTTTCATTGATGTGATGTGGTGATAAAATAAGTGAGGATTATTATTATATTTAATGATAATAAAATAGGTGTTTTAATAGGATATATCTACTCTTACACATTAAAACAACATTACTCTTTAACAATTGGTAGACATTGTATGACCTAATAATTTTGTGACAAGGTTGCGTCTTTGAACGATATTAGTTTGCACCTAGGAAAGCTTCTTATATAAACCTATAAATTTTTGGTTGCGTAATGCACCAAAATGTCTAAATGCCATGGACGTAATAAAGACAAAAAGGCCGCATGACAGTTGTATGGGGGCATTCGCCGGCCACGGCTCAAAATTAAAAATATTTAGACTAAATTAGTATAAAAAAGTTTATTATGACCCGAATGATATTAAATTAAAAATACTAGGATTAAAAAATATATTTACTCTAAATTGAAAATGTGATGAATGCGGGCCACGTTTTTCTTAGAGCCCCTACGCCGCTGCCTTTTTTGGTCCCGGTTACTATTTGTATTAAGGATGCCCATTTCTTTCAATTAATATTAATCATTTTTCAATTTCTTTTATCACAACGGTTTCTAATTCTTTTAAACACTTTCTAAATTCTTTTCACACAAAAATTCTACTATTTTATTCTCCTATAAATAACTGATTCAAATCAATTTAATTTGAATTATTTTCTTAATTACTCACAAATTAAAATAATTAAAAATAAAATAGTTAAAAAAATTAAATTTTATGTTTTTATTCAATCTGAAATAAACTTTACAATACAAATATTTATAACAAATATAATTATTCTATAAAATATATTAATTTTATTTTTAAAGTTTAAAAATTATGTGGAACCAAAATCAGGATTAAGGTTGGTCCCTCTCAATTATCATATACTTTGTTATACATATGAAATTTTATTTTTGGAATGAAAAAATATAAATTTGAAATTTTGATATTTTATTTAATTCAATTGATTTTAAAAAATTCAATTTGCTCAATTGTATATATTTAATCAATTATGTATTTTATATATATATATATAGATACAGACACACACACAGACCCCAATCGGATAAAATTTTAGTTTTAAAAAATAAAATCTAAATTTACATTTTTTATTTCTTGTATTCAAGTGATTCTAAAAATTTAAATTGGAGATAAAAGTTCCACACATTTATTTTAAAGATTGAAATCTAAAATTTGAATTATACAATCAATTGCATGTATATAAGGATTTAATTAGAATGCATTGTCAGTATAAAATAATTTTATATAATCATCTAATCATTTAATAACACATTAATAAATATAATTATTTTTTATATCCACCATTTAAAAGTTATATAAAAAAAGTGATTTGATTAAATAATGATATAAATCTCTTTTATATTATTAATATATTAAAATAAAATATTATATATATAATCGATTTAAATGTACTTTGAACAAGAATTTTACTATTTTGACATTCTATTTTTTTAAACATCCAAATATCTTATTCACAATATAAATAACTCTTACTATTTATTTTTTTCCTAATTTATTTTCTTTTCATCACTTTTCTCATATTATAAACACATATATAAGTGTCAAAATATCATTTATCTTTTAACAAAGTCAATCGACCGGTGGGAATAGGATGCAATTGATTGAAAACTAGCAAAAGCCATCAATCAACCGTGCGCCACTTCATCATTGATGAAAGGTAAATTGCTCTCAGTCCCGTCTTTCTTTGTACACTTCAATATCTAAAAATAAATATCTGACTAAGATATTTATTTTATTATTATTAAATATGATATATCGATGAAAATAATAGAAATTATTATTTAATTCAATGATTAAGAAGTGAGAGTCTCACTTAAATATCTATTTTTTATATTAAAATGATATTAATGTTCTTGTACCGATCCCAATTTCGCTGATCAGTACTCCGAGAGCACACAAAAGTGTTCAATCCCGTTTTGTGGGGTCCGTTGATGACAATACTGGGACCGAACGCAACCCACCGTTTGGAGTAAAAAGTCTTGTACATGGACAGCTGTAAGGAGCTTTTGTGACATAAAATTTAACGGGATACATACATAACTGAAAATATTTAGAGCAAAATTTATAGAATCCATTTTTATTATGAGTATTTTTAAAAATAATATCTTATATATATATTCTCATTGGAGATGCTCGTACCTACAAATCACTCGATTCGATTATGGGTCTCTCCAAGCATAACAGTCGCGTCATCAAACTACAGCAAGAGCTTATCGAACGCTAGCATCGCTTTATTGCATGCATCAACAAGATAGACATATATCATTATATAAACCTTGTGAACGTGCCATTTAAACCACTTTTGTTGGCCTGTGAATAGTCAATGAAATTGATAAAAAAAATGTGGCTGAAGATTTGTAATAAGAAGGAAACTTGAATTTTGGTGCAACAGTAAAAATGTAAAATACAGCAGCACCGAAATAGCACTTTGATCAAGAATTTCAGCACGTGTTTTTTCGGTACATTAAATGCAAGATTGAAATTTGAATGGATGAAGAGGAAGCTCTCGCCTATAAATAAAAGAGCTCCTCCCTCAGTTTATTCATCATAACAATGGTGGAGAGCATCACTTTATACAAAAAAAATATACATAGTGTCTTCTGAAATTTTTTTTTATTTTTAGAGAGGGGTGTATTATCTAGATATAAGAGGGAGTATTATTATTTTCTCTTTATATTTATAAAGAAATATAATTTTATTTTTCATATAGTAAAAATCTTTCTCGATATTGTTCATGATTTTTCTCTCATTATTAGATAGTTTTCCACATTAAATAATTTTATGGCAATTCTAATTTTCTCAACTCTATTTTAATTACATTATTCTGTTTCCATGAGTGTGATACCCAACAAACCTATCAACCTTTTTGGTTCATCATCAGGAACTCAAGTTAATTAGTCTAATCGTCATGGGAGGCATTCAAGGAGAAGAAAAGGACGGCGTAACACTCACATGGGAGAATCTGTGGGTCACTGTTCCAAATGGGAAGAAGAATAGAGCACGAATACTGCGGGGTCTTACAGGTTATGCCCAGCCAGGGAAGCTTTTGGCTATAATGGGTCCTTCTGGCTGTGGCAAATCCACGCTTCTTGATGCCTTAGCAGGTGATTAATTAGTGCTTCAATTAACTACATACAACTTATATATGTTTAGGATGTGTGTAATATTGACACGTGTGGCCCTTATTATGACTTTTGGAAGTTTCACTTGCCACTCCATGCGATGCTTGGTTTTTGGACTTTGGTGCTAAAATAATAGTGTGGTAGTGTACGTAATTAGGAGAAGTAAATTTGTATTGTTTGCCGTGATTGAAGCTAGCACTACTGTAACAATCATCTTACACGTGATACTGACGTACGGTGTTGCAGGAAGATTAAGCTCAGGCATGAAACGGACAGGTAAGATTCTAATCAATGGCCACAAACAAGCACTCGCTTATGGGACATCGGTAAGAAAATTCTCAAAAGCTACAAGTCCTAAAGAATTTGTCACATTTAATTTTTGGCAAAATAAATGAGGAAATTACAATTTTATTCCTCTAGTTTTAAATTTGTATTTAAACACCTAACTATGCTTATCGTGCACCTTTTGCGAGCGGATGCTCAAGTTAGTCACTGAATTATATACACAAGTCCATATGATTTGAAAATTAACTTTTTACTTCCTGATATTATAAATGTGAATCAAGTTAGTTTATGACTCTATTTTATATTACTTTCCTTTCATGTTTTTGCTAATATGAAATTTTAAATTACATACGGGGTAATAAACTGACATTTTACCTAGCTAGAAATGATATGGTTAAATAATAGGTCCAAACTGTTAGTATATATCAAATATATTAATAATATTATTTATATGCTAAATTTATAATAATTATAGTCTTGAACTATGTTTATCTCCATGTAATCTAGTTGGCAAAAATAAAGTAGATTGTCATTCTATCATTGATATGTCAATTAATAGTGTGATGCATCAACATAAAAGTAACAAAATAATAATGGAAATAAGATTAAAAACTATGATTTACATTTTATAATGTTAATCACTAAAAAGTTAATTTCTAAATCTCTTAGAGATCAAAATGACTTGTGCATAGAATTTGAGAAACTAATTCAAACATTCACTACCCCTTTTGCACTCATTGTTTTCGGCTCTATTTCCTCTCTAAAGCAAAGCCTATCGGACAATAAGAGCAAAACTCATGGTGTTTGAGTAAGGATTCGACTTAGTTTTTGAGTAAAAAAATTAAATCAATTATATCCGAACAATTTAATTTATGATCATTTGAATTGGATTAATTTAAATTAGATTAATATGATAATTTTTTATAAAATTTAAAAAACAAGTTAAGAATATTATAATGTAAAAGTAATTTAACTTAACAGAATGAGTAAATAAAAACAGTTAATTTAATTGTGTAAAACAAAATTTAAATGGAAATGATGATGTGGCGACGGCGTACTAAAGTGTTTGCTCGTATATGAAGTGTAGTGGTCTTGGCCTTGCCTTTTCATTTGGTGTTTCATTTTGGTGCGACAAAATTTATCGGTCTTTGCGTGCGTCTATTGTTTACACTTTCCAGTCGTAAAAAGTCTCGCTCTAACAAAATAAATAAATAAGAAGTCTCACCACATTAATAGGATGGATCCATTTTAATGAGCACCAATTATCAGAAAATGGAATTATATATTCTCCCGTTTTTTCATCTATAAATTTTTTGAGATTTTTTATATTAAAATATCCGACCATTTATCATATCAAGAAAATATTAATTTTTTTTACCAACACTACTCTGAGTATAATTAATTATATTATATTCACTTATTTTAATTAATTATATTTACTTAATTTTATTTTTTCGATAAGGACAATCTTATCCATTTATATAATTTTATATTATTACTAAAATTCATTTATTGTTTTATTAACATACATGTATGCTTTTTTTTTATGAGAAATACTTAGGTATATCAAGAGTAAGAGATAATATTTGTTATGATTCATTTATTAATTGATACATAAACTTTATGGGTTATTATTGTCTCTCATCTCTCCTACATTTTTAATGCAATAGCTAATATGTCAATCACCAAATCGAACAGAGTAAATATTTTCTTATACTTTAAGAGCACCTAAGAAATTTGTTTTTTGGCAGATGAAATGAAATTGAGGACTGTATCTTCTTCTCTTTTTTTTTCCAATTTTATTTTAAAGGATTCAGCTCTATTTTGAGCCTGATTTAAATGCTATGGGGTGGATCAAGTTTTGCGTGGGGCTAACCTTTTAAGACTTATATTGACGTCGAGAGATCTACCTAGAAAAATGATGTAGACATCTATAAATTCTGTTGACTCTCGATTGTAGTAGAAAACAAAGCAGTTTGCAGCTTAAACAAAGTTTGTAGGAGCTTCCAAACTCTTGCTGCCATTGCATTTTCCTACTCATACCCATCTAATTAAATTTGCTATAACAGTAACGACGGAAAATTAGGTGCAAATACCTCTCTATGATCTTATGGGAGAAGACTCTCCCTTGAAACTCATGTGCCTCTGTGACGTTAATAGCTTTGGTTTGAGTTTTTATTTAGGGATAATTAGGTTAACATTTCTTGAAGTTTATAAAAAATATACTTATTCCCTCTTAAATTTTAAAATTACGATTAGCTAGTTATTTCTATATAATTTTTAAAAATCCAAAATTACCCTCTTCCCAAACCTTCATCCACCTGTATAAATCTAAACCCCAACTAAACTCAAACATGCTACATGTTTATTTCTCCACCTTCATCCTTAACACCCCACCCCAACCCCCCCCCCCCCCCAAAAAAAAAAAAACACACTTTTCCTTTCTTCGTTTATAAGTCTCACACGAGGTAGGTGGGAGCAAAAGCAAAAAGAGAACACACAGAACTTCACCTGAAATGCAATTATAAACTAGGTAGCAAACAAAGTATATATACCCGCGTTGTTGGAGTGTCACTATACCAGTTAGAAGTCCAATACTACTGATACCTTTGCATTATTTCATTCATAAAGGAGCTCCAAGACAAACTTTTTATTTTGAACACAATTTGGTTCCCAAGCTTTTAAATGGACTAAATGATAACACAAAAGCAAGCCAGCCATATTATTTTTTTCTCCCAAATTTGTCATGGCCGCTAGAGGAGCATGGATTCAGGTTCTGGTTCATAGCTCGCTGGTGTCATCGTTGTTGGTTTGGGGTGCTAGTGTCATCGCATTCAGGAAGACGCACACAGAAGTCACTTTGGGGTGCTGGATCTTGCTAGTTGGAACTAGGGATTTTACTAAACAAAGAGAGGAAGGAGAGAGAATCACACTCGGAGTGTCATTCAATATGAATGCAGAAAATAATTAGGGCATTAGTCTCTTTGTATATTTTGTTGTCATATATAATTTGTGTTGTTAAAAACAAGGGATATAAATGCAATAACTTTTAAATAATTAAGGGAGATAAATATAATTTTAAAATCCAAGATGAGGAAAGTATATTATTGATGGATCTTTACGGAAGTTGACGTAATTATCCCTGTTATTTATTGTTTTCATTTTTCATGTTTTGTGTTTTAATGATTTGGTGAAATAAATAATTAAAACAGTTGAAACAAAAAAATCATGTTTTTTATTCTCATTTTGTGTTTTCACCAATGTTTTAAAAATTGAATTGGATCGACCAATTTAGCTGGTTGGACTGAGAACCAATTTCTTAGCCGATTTGGCCAGAATAAAAAATAGATTTTCAAAAATAAGTCTAACACGATATGAATTGATCAAAACCAGTCAACTAACCAAAAGTTGTTGTGAATTGGCCAAAAACTAGTTGAATTGGTTAAGTTATTTAAAAATGAAAATTTCTTTTTTTTTTTCAAATTGAAAAGCATTCTATATGATGAAAGATAGTAAAAATTACACCTTGATTAGTTAATTTAAGAACTATTAAAACTCTAAATCTCTTAAAAAGAGCCTAATTGTCATAAGAGAACCACTCTAAGCAATATGCGACTTACGTTATTATAATACTTTTAAGAGTAAAAGCTTATAATTTAAACATAATGTAGGAATAATTTCAGTACTTCATATTCCAACATTGCTGACATTTTTAATACTTTTTCTTTATTTATTTTTTCATGTGTATAAATATTTATATAAATATTTATTTTGTTACACTTTGATTGATCCTTGGGTTGAATTAATAAACTTTTGAACCATTACTATATTCGGTTCAATGACTAATCCAGTTTTAATCTTTATTTTCACTATTTCTTTTATAAAATTATAAAAACAAAAATATAGTAAATTAAAAAAATAAAAATTCAATCTTAACAGACGCTAAGTTTAAATATTCTTAAAATCTTCACCAAAAACAAAATATTAAGATGGTTCCGTGACAATAACAAATTTAGAGAGTTTTCTGAAAAAATATTTCAACTAGAACTAGAAGGGATATTAATATCTTATTAACCTCTATCCCATGCCATGTGAAATCAGGCCTACGTAACACAAGATGATGATGCTATGTTGTCAACTTTGACAGCGGGAGAAACTTTATACTACTCAGCTCAGCTCCAATTTCCAGATTCCATGTCCACAGCAGAGAAAAAGGAACAAGCTGATATCACACTAAAAGAAATGGGTCTGCAAGATGCTATTAACACAAGGGTTGGAGGGTGGGGTGGAAAAGGCCTCAGTGGGGGACAAAAGAGAAGACTCAGCATTTGCAATGAGATTCTAACACGCCCGAGACTTCTGTTCCTTGATGAACCAACTAGTGGACTTGATAGTGCAGCTTCTTATTATGTCATGAGAAGAATTGCAAGTCTAAGTCTAAGAGATGGCATCCAAAGGACTATTGTTGCATCAATACATCAACCTAGCAGTGAAGTTTTTGAACTCTTCCATGACCTCTGCCTTTTGTCTTCTGGTGAAACAGTATATTTTGGTCCAGCCTATGATGCAAATCAGGTTAGGAACTAATACTCACAAGGATAAAAATTTTGAATTTGGAGTCAGCCAAATAGATATGTTAATATTTTTTTATTATGCGCAGTTTTTTGCATCAAATGGGTTTCCTTGTCCAACTCTCCACAATCCTTCTGATCATTTCTTAAGGATCACAAATAAAGACTTTGACCAAGTAAGAAAAACTTTCTGAGTATTACTTTTCTTTTTGGAGGTAATTTACTGGTGTTACTATTAATCTATTATACTTCACAAATATTCTAGATTAGAAAAAAAAAAAAAGGTCAAAAATCTGAAACCTATATTCAATTTTTTTTAGGATGCTGAAGAAGGTTTTGGTTTGGGAGTAAACAATGAAGTAGCAATTGCCATGCTTGTAAACTCTTATAGATCATCTGAAATCAGAAGCCAAGTTCAAAATGCAGTGGAAAAAATAAGTGGAAGTGTAAGTTCAAGTTACAATCCTCACAAATAATTACTTTCCAAACCCATAGCCCTATAATGTACAGGAGAAACTAACTTTTGCATAACTATAGAATTCTGGTGCAACAGGGAAGAAGAGGATTCGCGCCTCATTCCTCACTCAGTGCGTCGTTCTTACAAGAAGATCTTCTGTGCAATTGTTCCGAGACATTAGCAATTATTGGTTAAATCTTATTGTCTTTATTGCAGCAGCTATAAGCATGGGCTCTATGTTCTACAACATTGGCACAAGTAATGGATCTATTCAGGTAAATGATGAAAAGCTATTAAAATTATGATTTATAATCCACAATGTTGAAAGGTAACACGATATCCTCATGCATGCTTAACAGGGCAGAGGGTCACTGCTTACCTTTTTGTTGTCAACTCTGACGTTCATGACACTTATTGGTGGATTCGTTCCACTAATGGAGCAAATGAAGGTAAAATTGATGTCCTTTGGATAGAGTTTAGTACATGTTCCGAGACACAAAAAATATGGAAAGAGGAAGAGAAACCTCAAAATTGTCTGCCTCCTAATAAAATTTTTGAGTCAATTTTTACCCCTCTAAAAAGAAGAGACAATGAAGACATGTCTTTGACTCAAATTAATTTTGTTTTTCAAGAATATCCCTTCAAATATATTATATTCCATCTTTATTGTTCTCACTTTTCAATTTTTCATCAAATTATAATCTAATTTTCATTTTGTCATCAATTATTATGTTTTGTACACTACTATAAAACAACATTTCGTATCCGTCTTCATTTCTATTGTGTCATTATCTCTTACCTTTATGTTCCGGGACAAGTACCAAACACAACCTTAGTGCTCTCTTGTGTAAATAGAAGTTTCAGTGCAGTAAACTTCTATAGTCTTCATTGATGGGGCTAGAGTAATTTATCAATAATATACTGCCTTGAATTGTAATGGAAAATTATTTCCTTTCATTATTGTGTCAGGTATTTGAACGAGAGAGATTAAATGGGCACTATGGTATTACTGCCTTTCTCATTAGCAATGTTTTCTCTACGGTTCCATACTTGCTAATGATTTCTCTGATTCCTGGGGGAATAGTCTACTACCTTTCTGGCCTGCATAAAGGTTTAGAACACTTTTTGTACTTCGCTTCTGTGCTATTTGCCATTGTGCTCTGGGTTGAGAGCCTTATGATGGTTGTGGGAAGCATGTTCCCAAATTTTATGATGGGGATGTGCACTGTTGGTGGAGTTGAAGGACTCACCATTTTAACAGGTGGATTCTACCGGCTGCCAAATGATCTTCCAAAACCATTTTGGAAATACCCCTGTTACTATGTTTCCTTCCTCAAGTATGCCTTCCAGGGATCTTTCAAGAATGAATTTGAAGGCTTAACATTTGCTATGGACCAGGATGGAGGCAGTACTAAAACCATCAGTGGTAGTGAAATACTGACAAATGTGTGGCAGGTGGAAATGGGACACTCTAAATGGGTTGATCTTGCCATCATGTTTGGAATTATTGTTCTATATAGACTTGTGTTCTTGGCCATCACTAAGAGCAAGGAGAAGTTGAAACCCGTTGTTGCTTCCATTAATGCTCCCCAAACTAAAGTTTTCACCAGAATGGCTAGTATCAATCACCACTCAAGTCCTATGCCAGAAGGCCATGTAGCAATGGCAGGTCATGTCTTGGAATAACCAACTGTGCCTCGGGTTTTAGCTATTTAGCTCAAGTAAGTTATTGTAATGATTCATCACAACTGCATCGACTTTTGACGTCCAAGTGTTTAATTTGTTAATGTTTTTCAATTGTAGACTTGCATTGTGTACCATTATTCGAACATCTTTCATTATGTTATAATATTTATTAACCTATGTATCAAAGATACCGATAGAACTATTCGGTATGACACAAGAATGGTATGTAAATGCCGTACATATCAAATAAAATATATAAAATATAATTAGGATTATCTAAAAATATTGACAATGTATTTAATATAATATATATCTGATATGGATCCGTTGATTATATTGTAATAGGTTATAATGTAAGAAAGGACGTGACTCATCTTAGTGATATGCACTTTATTTAGAAAGTAAAGTGTATTCTTTTTGGTAGAAGAGTATATTTTGAGTGTTCATAAAAAAAGTTAATGGTCTAAAATTTTATAAAATATAAATACTAGGAAGACAAGTTATAAATGTGTGATATTCAAGGTAGTTGATTTTGTTATTAGAAATTAAAATTGTATAATTTATCTTCTAAGGTAATTTAGATGAACGAATTTTTTTTTTGGTCAATGCACACGGCGGAGAGGAAAGGATTCATATACCCCAAACTAGGCTTTGCCTAGATTCGAACCCGAGTGCACTAAGCCAACACCTCAACTGCATGAACGAAGTCCTTAAAATAATTAAAGATAATTTAGAAAGGATAATAATACTTGGACCAATTTTATCTTTACAAAATATATTCTGTGTATACAATAATAAATCCCAAAGAGAACAAAGTATTCTGTGTGAAATATAGACTTTTCTTATTAAAATATATATATATATATATATATATATATATACACACACACACACACACACACACAACTGCTACGTTTTAAGTTTTTTTTTTTTTTCTGGAGAAAAGCTTTTTTATTTTTTTAGGTCAAAGAGAGAAGTTGTTCTTCAGCAATGGGCCAACGGCTAGGCAGAAATCTAAAGACTAAAATCTAAGGTTGGTGTGTTCACGAAAAACTTGGGCCATGGATCCATTGACTTAGCAAGAGTCACGAGGATCAAAAGATGGTGGATATTTTCTTGTTGGTTTACATGACCAAAGACTGGAAGTTGGTTTTCGCTGCGATTGCGCGCCATGGAAGCGTGAGAGAGCTGGACCATCAAAGAACTAGAAACACAGAGAAAATATCTAAGCTGGAACCGAATATCTTGTGTGAAATGAACATTATGAATGAGTGGGTCTCTTGAGTACACGCCTTCTATACGTGTGCTGATGGAGCTCTGAATCTAACCACACCTAGCTTACTCTAGGCCAATTCACTGTAACAGAAAACTGATTTTCCCGCGCTCGTCCAGCTCCATCAGTTTGGGCCGCTGAAGGTTGGGCCGATCTCTCTTAATTTCCATTCAACAACTGTTATCGGCTTGGCCCGTTTGAACTTGGGAGCCTATGCTCTGAAGTGTCTCTGAAGTTTTCAACAAAAAAAATGGCATATTGAACTGGGAAATGATATCTCATTCTTCAAAATCATCTGACCCCAAAATAAAAAATCACAAAATCAAATTTTCAATATTATAGTTTGTAAATTTTGTTAAATTTTATGACTAAGAGTGTGTTCGGTTTAGGCATGCAAGGGAAAAAATTTATGAATACTTTTCGTATATAAAATTATATATAAAGTTTTTCCATTAAAAATCTCTCCAGCGAATATACCCTAAATTTGTTTGAATATAGCAATAAAAAGTAGTACTAATATAGCAATAAATTATTATAACATGAAATAAATAACAAAAACAGGATACAATACAGAGATCATGAACAAAAGCACCCAATATTATCTAACAGCTAAAATTAACTACAGAAACGAATTAGACACATTAACTACCAAAAACCGAATGAACTAACAAATTTGCTTAGGCCATCTTTGGATCAGTAGTAAGTGATAAAGTGAAATAAAATGGAATAAGATGGGTTGGAATAAATAGAGAGGTCTGTCATTATTATATTGATCCAGTCCATTGTCTGAGTATGTTAATAATGAAATAGAAAAATATTCCATTAGATTGTTTGAATATTACAAGGAAATGGAACAGAATGATGATAATTATAAGTTTTTTATTTCTATATATAGTTATCCTTGTATTAAATATTGAGAGAAATGACTTAGTCTTTCAAGATGGATAAATAAGTAATTTGTTATTTTAATAAATTTTTGTTAATAAATTAAAATGGGTCCAAACTGGGTGGAAACACAAATTGAATGATTTGGTCGAACAGGATTGGGATCCATTCCATCATGAACCAGTCCACTCCACTCCATCACAAATTCCAAACACTGAAATCTCATTCCATCCTTATGAATTTCATTTCACTCCTCTCATTACCACCAATCCGAAATACCCTTGTTATCATTACCTGCTATTCAACCCAACTTAACATTAATTTGATACAGTAGCTAACAGTAGTATTAATTGGCTTTGATACTAATCTTTTACTATCCTTACACCTAATTATTAAATTTCTTAGTTGCACACACTTTACAAGTATTATAGATGTATATAATCCTATATAAAAAGTTTACCAAAATATTGTCCTAATTAAACAAAAAAATTAATAATATAAAGAAATTAAATTTTAAAAGAATATATGTACGTATTCAAATTTTTAAGAATAATTAAGAAGGTCCATATATTTATTTAATTTGTATTTGAAAATTCAATTAAAAATAATATTTGAAATATTTTAATTATTTAACAAATAAAATAAGTTAAAACAAATATTTATTGAACATATATCTATTGCATGAAAATTAAAAGTTATATACCCTTCATCTAGGAATATTAGTCACATAGGAAAATTGAGAGAAATTGGTAGATTACAAAATTATATTTAGCTGC
Organism: Dalbergia cochinchinensis; assembly: GCA_031216125.1. Classification (NCBI taxonomy): domain Eukaryota; kingdom Viridiplantae; phylum Streptophyta; class Magnoliopsida; order Fabales; family Fabaceae; genus Dalbergia; species Dalbergia cochinchinensis. The sequence goes on from CM062370.1 coordinate 45,047,190, forward strand.
AAAATCATAAACATCAAAGTTTGAAGCTCATTTAATACATGAGAAAAGTAAATTGTATATAAATATTTTATCCCACGTTCTCCATTATCTTGTAGGTCATAAATGAGTTTATTTATTTTAATTGACCTAATCGTTTGATTTTTTTTTTTTTGTGTGTGACTCTGTGTGTGTGTGTGTGTGGGGGGGGGGGGGTGGTGGTTTCTTTTATTCACCTGTGGAAGATATTTTCATATCATATTCTCAATTTTCTTGTTGTCATAAATAATTGAGCTCTTTATTTCAATTCATCTAATTATATGAGCACTAATGTTGTACTCCTCTAGCTGGATGGCATTGGCTGTCAAACTCGTTGTTCATCTCATTTTTTTCTTTCATGTCTAGCTATCGAGAATCTTGGGCCATAAGCATCTCTGTACAGATAACTCTTCCAGCAGCAATGGAGAGGAATAGAACATAAACTTTTTCATGGACGCATCGGTCGTTCAAATCCTCTCATATGGATGATTTTTGAAGTAATAAGATGAGGATCAAATATGGTGTTGTTGACTTTAAGCTGCTACTCGAAAAAATAAATTTCGCTTGAGTTCAAATAGTTGGTAACGGCGGACTATTGGGCTCCATCCTGCTGCAGCTAGCTAGCAAGAATATTAATGGTGATCATTTGCCAACATGATGGCTTTCAGAGTACTATGTCCTCATCACTTTTCCTGTGGCTAGAACGCAACGTATGATTGTGCTCAAATGCTGTTTAGTCTCGATTGAGGAACTTTTTGCATCAGTATTGGTGTTTAATTTTTAATTTGGTACGGTGTGTCTAGCTGCATTAAGTAGAATGCCGAGTGTTTTTATTTGTTATTGGTATGGCTAGCTACAACATGTTGAGTGCTGGCTGGTTTTGATTTCTATGTAAATCCCTATTTTGGGGTCAAGCCTTATCGATTCATTATATATATGAAAAAAAAAAAAAAAAGTAACAACCGACTCTTAGTTGTTGCATGTGGTTAAAACAATATTCATGACATAATTTCACGGTGTAAATCTTTTATCTCCAAATGGTATTTCCTTTTTCTGTCTCTCTAATTATTTATTGACAAGTGAAGAAATAAAAATAAAAATGTATTTAAAAATTTTTAAGTTGTCAAATATACAATATATATATATTCTATGTATCAATAAATAATTGAAGAGTTAAGGAAGAAAATGAGACACCATTGAGGAATTTAATTTCCATCCATAAGTTCACATTCCCACCATAAAAGAAAAGGAGTTTAATTTTTATGCAATCATATGTTGTTAAATTAATAAAAATAGTTAAATCTTATTTGAAAAGTCAAATAAATAGAAAATAATTTAATTGAATAATGGTATAAATAAAGTTACCCAATATAAGTGCATGGAAACTAAAATCGGAGACATAAAACAACAACAAAAAAAGTAGTTTATAGTATCACCATTCCTCGGGGTCAAGCAGCCTTATACTCGTCATAAAAAAAACAAAGAAGAAACAACCGACTCTTAGTTGCTGCATGTGGCTAAAACAATGTTCATGACATAATTTCACACCCACGATAAGAAAAAAAAAATCTTTTGTGTCATTGATCCAAAATACTTATTATTACCAAATCAAACTAATATCACAAAATGATAATTTAATTTGTTTATGTATTTCATAGTAGTTAGAACTTTCAGAGAACCTAATAGAAAAAATTACTGGAGAAAAAAATTCATTCGATTGGGATGAATATAAACACGATATGTGCTGAGCGTTGACCCACGATGATGATCAGATCAGTGACAAGTGATTACTACATTACTACGTTTCTCGATCTTATTCCATTTTTGGGTGCTGGCCAACTATTCTTTTCTACTAGTATTCTATTTTAAGACTAGATTCCAATGATATATCATATCAGGGTTATAATGGTTTGGAAGTGGACGGTTACACGTCAATCTCAATTTTGGCTTTGGGTGTGATCCAGCATTAACTGCGACCTCAACAAACTCTTGCAACCACTCACTCCAACATTCAAGATCAGCCCTTTAGTTCAGTAGCCAGACATTATAAGCCAATATATGATTTTGTACCAAGGTTACGTACGTTGCTTCTTGGAAGGAAATTAATTAATTTGCATCTATGAATTGAAGCTTCGTATATAAACCCATAAACTTTTTGTAGCATAATGGACCCAAATATAATTGTTCGTGCATGGGAGCATTCGTCGGTCACTGTTCAAAATGGAAGGAGTAGAACACCAATTCTGTAGGGTCTTACAAGTTATGGCCAACCGGGGAAGCTAGCTTCTCGCTATAATAGGACCTTCAGGCTGCGGCAAATCTTTGATTAACGTATATTAGTCCCATACTCCTATATTCAGTCCTAGCTCATTTTTATTTTTTTTAGGTGAGGTAGCTAGCTCAAGCCAAGTTTTTAGTCATGATTTGAAATGTTTAATTCACGTTACTAGCAAGGGTATATATATTTGGTTATGGTATAAAAATAAGGATGAAATTTGTATGGATGAACTTTATGTATAAAATAACATATAAATTCATAAAGGCAATTTTTATCTATATTTCTACTCCTCAACCAAACACATCTTTAAAGTTTTTTTTTTGATATAAGTGGGTGGAAGGCTTGTAAAATAAATAAAAAAATATAGGTACCTGAAAGTTAATATCCAAAATTTATTCAGGGACCATTAAATTTAACTCAATTAAAAAAAATCATTAATGAACAATTAACTAAGTGCTTAATGTAGGAATTCCAACTATTTTTAAGACACTAATCAGCAATAGACATTTGAATGATTATGATGATAAGAAGCATAGAGGATTCGCGATTATTTATTTTTATTTACTAGTTACTGATAAGGGATATATAACTGAATTCTGTTAGACCTCACTTCCGTTAGACAATAATCAATAAAACTAGTGTAATAGACAAAACAAATCATATCATAACAAAAAATTTTGGTTAGTTTCTTCTGGATTTGTTGATTGGTCGATATATGGTTTCCTAATATTGGCCTCACTCTCGTGCACCAAGAATAGGATTCGCTCTGAAATTCAATAAAAGAGTATTCACATTCACCCTCAGTTTTATATTTACTTTGAAATCTTTCTTCTTCCCTATAACTCTATCTGATAGCAAAATGCTAGGTTCTGATCCTTGGATATTGCTCAAATTAAACCACCAGTGATTCTATGCCTTTTAATTTGTTCCCAAGACATTCTCCAATCTTATAGGAAATAAACTTGATGAAGAGAATCGAAAAATTCTAGGCCCCCTGTCATCCATCCGAAAACAAGACTTGGAAGATTATCTTTCAAAAGATGTCAACTGATCTGTCTACTGATCATCAACCACCATGATCGTTTTCTGTTAGATCATTCTGTTATGGACAGCTAGGATTGTTGGTTAGGTTGTTTCTCACCAATATAAATTAGACCAGATTCCTGCAAGATTTACATAAGGAGAAACTAACTAAATGTAATCAATAACTAATACATGTACCAGAAATAACAAATCATATCATAACAAAAATGAGTTCTAACATAATTTAGTCGTTCCTTGCAAATAAAATATGATTTAAATATATGTTTTTAGTTTCTGTAAATATAGGGTGTTTTTGGTTTACTTCCTCTAAAAAAATTTGTTACTCCTTCCATTCCTCAATATAAATAGGTTTTGGGTTATGCATAGGAGTTAAGATAATATCCAATTAGATCTTATTCCCTTCATTTTAAACTAACTCTCATTTTTTAACTTATTCATATTTCAAAATATTTATCCATTTAAAATATCTAGGTAGTATTACTTTATTTTTTTTTTCATTTATATATTTAATATAATGTGTTAATTAAGTAATCAATACATTAACCAATAGAAGTAATAATGACTATATAAAGATAGTTTTGTCAACTCATATAATTTTTTATATTCATCAAGATTTTTTTTGATTTTTCTTAATATGCGTGTCGTTTGATTTTTGATAGTTATTATAAACAGATGGAGTATTGATTTTCTAAATAATGAAAGTAAAAGATAAAATACCTTTAATCACTCAGCATTCATTTATTTCCTCTCCAACTAAGTCTACAGTACTATTAATTTGGACTCATTTAAGGGAAACTTTCATATGCATCAGTCAAATAGCTATTTAGGCTTTATCATTTTCTCAATCTTTATATTTGAAATAATATTTTGAATTTAATTTACTTTTTACTTATTTTTCTATGAAATAAAATTAAAGATTAAAATCACATAAAAAAATAAAGAATACAATAAAAAAAATTATTAAATTAAAAATTAATACAAATGATATAAAATTAGAATATTAAAAAGGATGTATAGTCGTATACTGTTGGGGTATTATAAAATTAAAATATTTAATAACTTTAATCTATATCTATAATATTTAAGAACTTTCAACAATGAATGTTATGCCCTGTGGTGCAATGAAGTTAATTTAATATTAAATGTATTTATTCAAAAATAAAAGAATTAGGTATAAATTATGTCAATCAATTGTATTAAGCACAAATAATTGTGAGATATCATTTATATATTCATGACACTTAATTGACAAATATCAATCACATCAATCATAATTAATTATGATATATTAGTTATAAATCATATTTAATTGAAAAGTATCAATTATATATTAATCATCTAAAATACTAATATTTAAGACTCATTACATATAAAAAAAATTTCATGTCATTTATAGAAAAATTATACTACCACTATTTTTATAATCTTAATATTTAAAGTAAGTTTTTTATTTAATTTATCTTCTAATTATTAATTATTTTTCCAATCATACCCCTTCCATTAACATAACAAAAGTACTCTACAAAATATTTCAACCAAAATTATTTAATAAATAACAAATAATATAAACAAAATGATAATTGAATGTATTATGTATACCATTAAAATTTATATATATAATTATAGAATTAATGATAACAAAGCTATTTTAATTGCATTATAAAAAAAATTATAATTGATGATAATAATATTGAATATAATTACTGATTATAATTATAGTATTAATGATAGCAAGAAAACCTTAGCATTTATTTGTTTAATTATCTTTATTAAATTTGCATTATATATGTATTTTTATTTTTAATTTGAACTATATTGCATAAGTAGTATTTATCATTATAGATATTTATATTTTGAATTTCAAAATATTTTTTAAATTTTTCTCTTTTTGGATTTTTAATAAAATCATTAATACTCTTAAAGAGTCAAATATTCATGGAAATTGATGAATAAGGACCCATGATAAGGATAAGAATGGGAATGAGAAGTAAAATTCTAAGTGATTAGGGTTTGTAATCTATTGCATTATATTTGCAATACATATGTATTTTTATTTTTAATTTTAGATTATATTGTATTAGTAATATTTGTTATTATATATATTTATGTTTCAAATTTCAAAGCATTGTTTAAATTTTCCTCATTTTTTATTTTTTTAATGAACTTATGAACACCTATAAAGATTCAAATCTTTGTAGGAAATGAGGAATAGGGACCGTGACAGGAATGAGGATGTAGATGAAAGGCAAAATTGTAAATGAGGACAGGGTCAAGAGAAAGTTTCTAATTTCAAATATAGAGCTTTTGAAAATCATTAAAAAAATATCTATCTACTTTTCTCACTATATCATATTTGATTTTTTACAACTTAAACATTCTAACTTATCAAGTCTAAATTTTTTTCATATTAATTTGTTTGAAAAAAAAGACTTCAGTTTTTCAATATTAAAATATATAAAAAATCAATTCCATAATTTATACTTTTTCATAATGATACTAATTATTTATTAATTTTTTAAAATTAAATAATTACATTACTTTTTATTGAAAATAATTGTGTAATTAATACTATTCCAATAATTGAGATGACATAAATTAGGCTTATATATGATTTTTTATTAATTATAACACATTAATTATGACATATATTTTAAAATTGATATTTTAATTTAGGTTAATTATTTTGCTTATTCATATAGTTTCACTTAATTTTCAATTAAGTTCCTATAGTTTAAAAATTTATAAGTAGGTTCTTATAGTGTATGACATATTTCAATCAAGTATCTGCCATCATAAAAAATAGAATATTCATGAAATATTATGTTTCCATGCGAAGATAAAGAAGGGGATATATGAAGATGAAATATTCCTAGAGTATTCTATTTTTTTGTAATGGCAGGGACATGATTGACAAATTTCAAACATTATAGGACGTATTTACAAAATTTTAAACTATATGAACCTAATTAAAAATTCAATGAAACTATAGAGACCTGCAGAAAAATTAAATATTTAATTTACTAAAAGGATATATATATATATACAAGAAAAGGAGGTATAATTGAAATTATATAAATTAAATTTATTCTTATTTTTTATTAATTAGAAAATATATTTTATATTTTTATAAATTAAATATTTTATTTTACTAAAAAGATGTAAATGGTAAGGATAACGGAAAAAAACCGCTAAAGTGGGTATATGCAGGGATTACCCGCAATGGCAATGAAAATGGGGATATGTTTTGTCTTCATGGAGATGACCGGTGGAGACGGAGTTCCCGTTTGTTAGACGAGGTAGAGATGTCGTAACACACCTTTATTTTTTCAACTATCTTTATTTGGATTTACATTATGTATATATTTTATTTTTAATTTGAATTATATTGTATTAATAGTATTTATTATTATAGATATTTGTGTTTTAAATTTTAATATATTTTTAAATTTTTCTATTTTTAAATTTTTTTTAATAAACTCATAAATACTCATAGGGATTCAAATCTCTGAGGGGATTAATGGGGACCCGTGATAGAGATAGGGATGAGGATGAGAAAAAAAATTTTAAATGGGAATGAAAGGCGTGAGACATATCCCCTCTTTTATGGATACTCATTATTATCCCTATCAATGACTCATAATATAGTAAAACTTTCTATTATTCTCTTTATTCATTCAATAATTTCAACTTTTAAAATGTGCAAAATTTTTATAAAATAAACTCTTTATTATTAGTTATAGGTCATTTATTGAGATTTTTCCATCTTATTAACATGATATTCAAAATAAGATATAAAAAAGGATGACATATTTATATTTTATTAATTTATTTAATTATTTAACTAATAACTTATTTTCAAATAAATTTACACACGTAATATTTTATAAGATATGTTAAATATTTATTCTGGGTAATTATCAACAAATTCTTTTTTATTATCACTCTATGTATTGCACGGGTCAAACCACTAATACTGTAATATACTCATTCTCTGTCTAATTAATTAGAGGGATAAAATAGATAAGAAATAATTAATAAGTCATTGAAATGTAAAACAACCTATATGTTGAATTAGAAAAAAAAAAACCTCAAAACAATTTATATTAAGGACCAGATGGAATAGTATTAAGGTCCTTGTTTACTAATATTATGCTTTTGGACCCTAGCACAATTTATACAGTTAGGTAATGATGATTATAAGTATCATCAAAAGAAGATTTTAAAGATATTTATAATGACACAAAAAATTTCAATATTCATATTCTAAATCATTTTTAGGAACCTAAATATGGAGTGCAGGGACTAAAAACATAATATTAAAAAAAAGGACTAAAAACCAAAAGAATTATTTTAGAAGGACTAAAATCAAAATGACATATATTTATAAGGATTAAAAGTATATTTAACAAGCAAAACATTAGATACAATGTAACACAAGTGTTTGAAAGAAATTTACTTTTTTCTCATTGTTAAGTGATTACTTGTAATTACAAATTCGTTAGGATATAATTGGTTGAAGGGTAAAAGTGAGATAAAATTTCCTTGGAACTCTATAGGAAATTTTATATATAGAGTTCTTCCAAAAAAATTTCACTCACATTTTTATCCCCAAACCAAACACATAATAGTTATATTATAAAGGTAAAAAGTAAAAATGGTTTAGAAGATTCAATAAGGGGCGAAATTGATATGGTTACTGTTGTAATTGTGTGCCAACTTGTTGTCATCAAATGGCTGAAAATAGTTAATAAAGTTATAATTATATAATTATTCAAGCACTTTTGAATAGATTTGTGGATAATTATTAGTACTTGTTAGCTAGTGACTAATTATTCGATAAGGTAACTTTTATCCTTGAATGAACTTTGATAATTATTCTATATGAGTTTTAGGGTGCGTTTGGATGGTATTAGATGTATTTAGGTAAATTTTTGCACTAATTTTTTTTCCATATATTTAAAATAAGATGTTGAATTTGATTTTTATGAATTAAAAAAAGTTTAATTAATCCGCCAACCCTATAGTTTTATCAAATTTTCAATTAAGTCCCTATATTTTAAAAGTTTTTAATTGAATCCCTATATTATATAAAATTTTGCAATTTAGTCCTTGCTATTAACCACCGTTACAAAAAATAGAATATTCCTAATATATTTCATCTCCTTCTACGACATTCATCTTCCCTCCCCACCACCCACCACCCACTGTAGAGGTGAAGGACAGGAGCCCCCTCCCTTGCATCCATTATTATAATCAATAACCAATCTTTCACCTATAATCAAACACAACATTAAATCCAACCAGAATCACAAAAATCATCAAATCACAAATAAAAAATCAAAAGAAAATGAAGCACAAATTCTCTTTCGTTTCACCACGATCTTCCGATCTCTCCGTCTCCACCTTTGGCCGTTGCGCCCTAGCGTCGCGAGTAACCCAATGCTGAGTTCTCCAGCAATCACTCCACCTCTGGCCGTCTCATCTTCCAGCACCGCCACGTGAGTCTCGATTTGACTGCTTGGATGGACTAAAAGGCAGGGGCTTTGCCAGTTCCAGTCATGAGAGGAAGCCTGTGACTTCTCTTCTTTGAATAGGCTTTGCAGGAAAATTGCTGCAATTTCTTTTAGTCGGTTGAGGGGAATAAAGAGGGGGAAGGGTCTTTGTAGGGAAAAGGTGATGGAAGCTATCGGTTGTGGGTTTCATTCTTAGGGAAGAAAAACAAGAGTCTCTGTTGCTACCGTCCCTCCTCTCACAAGAGTTGTTGCGGGTGAGCCATCGCGAACAGAGCCCTCACGCGACCCGCATCCACGCCTCAGCCACCTTCGCCCTTCGTCGTGACCGCATCGGAACGTCGTTGGAGCACCCGCCACATCGCCACCTTCTCGGTGCCTCCACACCAGCATCGTTGTGCCTCCAGCATCATAGATCTAGGAGATTAAGATAGTTAAATCTTTTTTTCCATTTGATTATGGATTGAAGGCTGGGTTTTGGTTGGGGGTGGAGAAGATAGGAGGGGGTTGACAGTGGTAGTAAAGAGGGATGGGATGAGAGAAAAGAAAACGAGAGTTTCTATTATGCTTTGGTAGAAATAGGTGTATGGTTACACTGTGAAATCTCATCTTTCATATTGCATGATATATGAATTCCATATATATTTAATAGCGTAGATAATAAGTTTTATAGTACATTCTACTTCATTAAATGCACCATAATATTGCTGGATATATTTTTATAATGGTGGTTAACGGCAGGGACTAAATTGAAAATTTTTATATAATATAGGGACCCAATTAAAAACTTTTAAAATGTAGAAACTTAATTGAAAATTTGATGAAACTATCGGGATTGACGGATTAATTAAATCTTAAAAAAATAAACATATGGAGAATTTGAGTAATATATAAGTAAGATTACGTCATCAAACTTAAGAATTTAGGTAAACCGGTGAAGTTACGATCAGAAACTCAAATTGTAAAATTGACTTGTAGACTACTCGTAAGAGTTTACAATTTGAAAAATATTATTTTAAAAATATATCTTAAAAATTAAGTATAATCAAATAAATTTTTATGATTAGTATTAGAGAATTTTAACCCTGTGATAATAGAAACAAAATAAATATCATAAAATATAGCCCAATACATGTCTTAATTTTTACACTATACTTTATTTCATATGCATATTATTTTATAGTTACACATAATTAAATAATAATAATAAATAGACAAAATTAAATAACATCAGTAAATATTATACAAGATAAATAAGCGAACTAATTTACCCAATAAAAGTGATACATGATTTACATTTTTATGACAAAATCAAACATAAATATAAACTTGCTAGTAGAAGAAAAAATTTATCAATCTTGTTAGAGTTTACTTAAAATCATATAAACTTGTACAAGTTTGAGAAAAATATTTTTTTTTTTTGTACATGAGTTAACTCATTTTTATATAATAAAATTATAAATTATTAAGAGTTTAAAAGTTAACTCACAGATAACCATGAATGTAGGAGTTTCATGTTAAAAAAGAGAAAAACATAAAAACAAAAATTGGTATATCAATGTAAACAATGATGGATCATATAAATGATTTATAGCTGTAATATTTTAAACTTACACCAGTGTTAATGAAGTCTTCTTGTTTAGCCTCCGCCCCCCCCCCCCCCCAAAAAAAAAAAAAAGGTGATAACTTGCATGAAATTATCGGTTTAAACTTAGGTTCCGCTAATACACGAAAAAAAAAAAATCGTACATCACCTTAAAATGAGATAACTTGTAAAACAATTTTTTCCATCTCATATTCTCGATTATCTTGCCGTCATGCATAAATAAACTTGAGTTGTCATTTGGATTGGATGAGATGATGAATGTTATCGCTCCCCACTTTGACATTGAATTCTCAAACTACTTGTTTTTCGTATTGTCCTTTTCATAACTACGTTAAGGGTCCTGGGTGATGGGTTTTAAATATTTCCCCTTAGGACTCCTGTACCTATCATTTCGACCTAAATCATTACAGAAAACAATGCATTTTTAATTAAAAGTAATTTTTATATTGTATTGGTGTTAATTATTATTAGTCTCATGTAAGGAAACACTCCTAAATGACATATATATATATAAAGAATGTATCTAGTGGCAAAAAAAAAAAACTTATACAAGAGAATTATAAATTTGAACTATATAATCATATATGAATGATTAAGATTAAAAGTTATTAAAATTTTACATGATCACTTAAAAAAAATCATATAATTTTATGTTTTAATCATGATCATTAATTCAGAATCTAAAAATCCAAATTTATTTCTCTTACTTTTATATAAAATCACTATATATATATATATATTCACAATGATATATATATTTTTAATCTATGATGAGACCTGGATTTAAAGAAATTATTAGACGTCAAGTTTTTAGTACAACCGCCTGTTTTATGTTAAAGTAATTGCTGCACATGACTGTAAGTAAATGTCGGATCGTGGCCTTGTATCCGCCAAAGTCATAAATAATTTTCCTTTACAGTAGCATTCATTGATTGATTTTTAAATTTAACAGACTAACTTATTTAATGAAGTAATATTTAATATATCATTATTTATAAATTCATATAAAATATCATATTATTTAATTTAAAAATTTAAGACTTATTATTATGTAATTTAAAAATAAATTTAATTTTAATATATTGATAGTTACACTATCATCTAATTAATTCTTTTATTTAGATAACTTTTTAAATAGTAAATATATTATTTATAATGTGAAACTTATTTATAATTTTACACTATTAATATATCAAAAAGTTAGATCCAACCACCCTTTACCTTGAAATAAGTCTTATGAATAGGTGTATATAACTTGATGACAATATAAAACTCAATGTGTCAAAATAAAACTTAAAATAGTAAGAGTTTTTTTAATTAATGTCTTAAAAGCACAAGTCAAAGAGGCCAAATGAGGTAAGATGATAAATAGATAAATTAAATTGAACTTTGGTGTGAATAAATTCATCCTACGTTTCCCTTCTATTTATAAATTTGCTCATATATTCTTGAATTTGTAAAATCATTACACAAATCTCATATGAACTTATAAAATCATTACATCTCCTTAATTGCACCATAAATAATATATCAAAGGCGAGTCAGTTTCAATGGGACAAATAAAAGGAGGCCGAGGTAATTGATTTCAACCTAACTCAAGTGATGTCAACTTAATTTGCCCGTATTATATTTTTAGGTGAGTTCTATATATGCATTCAAAACTTGAAAATACCTCTATGCTGTCCAAACTCGATTAGAAAAACCGAAATAATATTATCAAGTGAGGAAGCCAAACTCGGTTGATAAAAATTTAAAATGCGGTGTGTGCAGGGCGGTAACCACGTTTCCCTTCTGTGCTTGAACACGTTTCGTTTGCAATGATTAAATGCTTCAGTGACCATTCCGGATGCTGGAAGTGGACGTTTACCCTGCACGACACTCGATCATGGGTCTCTCCAAGCATTAACTGTCGCCTCATCAACCTAGCTAGACCAAGAGCTTATCCAACATTCAACATCCACCCCTTTAATTTATTGATTGCCTCCGCAAGAGATCTATCGAGACATCATCATTATATTTATATATAAACCTATTCATCGGGATACATGAACTTAACTCAGACATCAACCTAGTCCGGTCTAAGTCTAGCTACCAAGCTAACTATCATATCATGGGAAGAGGCGTTCAGCAGGGAGAAGAAAAGGACGGCATGACACTCACATGGGAGAATTTGTGGGTCACAATTCCGAATGGGAAGAAGAATAGGGCACCCATTCTGCACGGTCTTACAGGTTATGCCCAGCCAGGGAAGCTTCTCGCTATAATGGGTCCTTCTGGCTGTGGCAAATCCACACTTCTTGATGCCTTAGCAGGTGATGATGATTACTGCTTCAATTACAACTTATTATATTACCCCCTTCAAGAATAAGTGGCTCTTTGACACAAACTGATATATTAATTGTACTGGGTTGTCCAAAATGTCGGTTATTTCTAGACGGATGAAGTATATATTTAGGATGTGGTAATATATATTGACACATGCATGCATGGTACACACTCCATGCGACGCTTGCTTGTTCTTGATGCTAAAATATTGTGGTAGTGTAATTAAGTAGAAGTATGTTTATTTTGTTTGCTGGGATTGAAGCTAGCAATGTAACAATTATTCATCGTTTGATTCTAACCATATTGCAGGAAGATTAAGCTCGGGTATGAAACAGACGGGTAAGATTCTAATCAACGGCCACAGACAAGCACTCGCTTATGGAACATCGGTAAGAAAATTCTCAAAAGCTATACAAGTACCAAAAATATGTCCCATTTAATTTTGAGTTTATTTTGTATATATCAACTTTTTAAGACTTTTTTATATTATCATCAAATCATATATTGTCATGTTAGTAAACATAATTAAATCTTATATCTACCACTTAAAAAATAATGTAAATAGAATTATTTAATTAAATAATAATAATATATAAAAATTAAACTCTTTAATTTTTGACAGATTAAATAAGGAGAATTGCCTCTGGTTTATGTATTTTCAAATAATTCCTTAAACTTTTCTTGTTTCTCTTAACTTTTGATGTTTTTGCGCCCTCAGTTGACAACCTCCTTTTTTTCTCCAACCGCCTTCTCATCCGAATAAATCGTTGTCTAAAGTTTTTCGAATAAATACTTAAGTGTTAAATTTATAATATTTATAGTACAAGAATCTCTTCATTAAAAAAAAAAAATAGTAAAAGAATCTATGTAGTTAAGGCCGCTTTGCATTTCCATTTGGTGTTTCGTTTTTGGTTTTTTGGTCGGAATTCGGTGCTTCATTTTGGTTCAATAAAATTTATGAGAAAAATTATTTTAACATCTTATCTTTTGATAGACACCCAATATCTAAAAAGAATTGAGAGAAAGATGTAGAGAGAGAATTTAGAGAGACTAAAAAAGATATGGATCTCATCATTTTTATAGAATAATTATTGATATACAATAAAATTATATAATAAATATATAACACATATTTTATTATTATTGGATATAATGTATAGTTTTCACCCACTCATCATATCTAATAATAAAAAAATATAATATATTTTTATTACGTAATTTTATTATATATAAAATATTATCCTAAAAAAAAAAAGAGGAATTTGGACATTTGAGATTTTGGGTATTGGAATGGCCTGTTTTTGTGTGCATTTATTGTTTTGAATAATAAAAGGTCTAGCTAGCAAGGTAGTTTCCCGAGTAGCCTGTTGGTTTGGAGCGTGTTCTCCAATCCTTGCCTTCTCCGTTCGAAACTGATAGAGGAAGGGAATAAAAGCTGCATTAAATTAGAGTAATAATATTTTAATACTTAAAAAGTAAGTATTTATTTAGATACTCATTTTATAATTATTGGATGTAATGGATGTTAAAAATAAATGAGACCACCATCATATCCAATAATTATTAGATGTCAAAATAGCATTACTCATTAGATTAAGCGACGAACCAATTTAACATGGAACAGCTATCACAAAATCGTCTGTAATTTTTTCAAAACTGTTAGCAAATTCAATTCTACTTCGAGCTTGGTTTCCATGCCATAGGATGGATCAAATAATTGTCATAAAACAACAGTTAAATTATGTTTTACCCAAAAATAAAGTGATATTTTGTAGAGAAGTGAGTTAATAATGAGTTCTATATCCTAAAAACGTTTTCTACTATTGGATTGTTAGATTTGACATGAGCACTTGTAATTGGCGCTACATGATTAATTATACGAATTTATCTGGGTGAATCAAGTTCTTTGTGAGTTAATTCAGTACACCAACCTTTATCGGAGTTCTATTGACATTGAGACATCCAATGAGAAAAATGGTCTAGACATTGATTATTAAGGCGGCTCTCCATTGTAGCCGAAAACAAAGCAGTGTGCATCTTAAACCCATAAGTTTGTAGGAGATTCTAAACTCTTGATACCATCTACTAATATTCACCTAAGTTTGCCAAAATAATTACGAGTGGAAACAGGTTAGGCTAAGCCTGAATTATAACTCTTTGACGTAAGTTTGGCCTATGGCACATTATAGACTTTATTTTAAGCCTAAACCTAGCTTATCCAAAAACCTTGCATGACCTGAAGCATGTTAATAAAGCATGCAGTTTATAATTTATAATATTTTTAAAAAATGAAAATTGTTGATGAATTGATTCAATAATCTAAAAAAAATTTGAAAGAAAAACTTATGCACATGTACAGTCTAACAAACTTGGTTGGCTATATAATGGATCTAGGCTCCACCTTTTAAGGTAAACAAGTTGTTGAAAAAAACCTAAGTATGGTCTTATTTTTATATAGGCCGTAGATCTTAATAGGTCGTTTCTTCTATTTTCATCTCAAATAACAATGAAATTTAAGGTGAAAATACTCCTTAAGTACCTAACTTTTTAGTGCAACAACAATGTATTGGGAGAGAAGTGTCACTTGAAACTCATATGCCTTTGAAATGTAAAGTCTAAAAAAAAAAAAATTTAACATTTTCACAAAATCCAAACATTTAAATGGCTAAATGGCACATAAAAAAGTTCAGGGAGTTATCTTAAAAAATACTACATTTGTAGTTTGATAGATTGACCTTTTAATGTACTAGTTAATCTAAAGTGACAGTTATTTATTTCTTAACTAAGTGAGTATAAAACTAGAAGGGGTAAAATATAATTTACCCAAACAATATTGTACGGAAAAGGATCTTATTAACCTCTATCCCATGCCATGTGAAACTAGGGCTACGTAACACAAGATGATGCTATGTTGTCAACCTTGACAGCAGGGGAAACTCTATACTACTCAGCTCAGCTCCAGTTTCCAGACTCCATGTCCACAACAGAGAAAAAGGAACAAGCTGATATCACACTTAAAGAAATGGGTCTGCAAGATGCTATTAACACAAGGGTTGGAGGATGGGGTGCAAAAGGCCTAAGTGGGGGACAAAAGAGGAGACTCAGCATTTGCATTGAGATTCTAACACGCCCGAGACTCCTCTTCCTTGATGAACCAACTAGTGGACTTGATAGCGCAGCTTCTTATTATGTCATGAGAAGAATTGCAAGTCTAAGTCTAAGGGATGGCATTCAAAGGACCATTGTTGCATCCATTCATCAGCCTAGCAGTGAAGTTTTTGAACTTTTCCACGACCTTTGTCTTCTGTCTTCTGGTGAAACGGTATATTTTGGTCCAGCCTGTGATGCAAATCAGGTTAGGAACTAATCTCTATAAAGATGCAAGATTTGATTTTGAAGTCAACGTAAGAGATGTTAATGTTTTTGGTTATCTGTAGTTTTTTGCTTCAAATGGTTTTCCTTGCCCAACTCTCCACAATCCTTCTGATCATTTCTTAAGGATCACAAACAAAGATTTCGACCAGGTAAGCAAACTTTCTGAGCATTACTATTTTTCATATTAAGTTACTTTGGAGGTATTACTATTATACTTAGATATTCTAGATCAGCAAAAAAAAGATTAAAAATTTGAAACTTGATTAATTGCTTCTTTTTTTTTTCAGGATGCTGAAGAAGGTTTTGGTAAAGGAGTTGCTACTGAAGTAGCTATTGACATCCTTGTCAAGTCCTACAGATCGTCTGAACTCAGAAACCAAGTTCAGAATGTGGTGGCAAAAATTAGTGAAAGTGTAAGTTCATGTTACATTCCTCGATAAAAGAAATCCAAACCCAAATCTTTATAATGTGTATAAGAAACTAACTTGTGCATGACTACAGAATTCTAGTTCAATAGGGAATAAGAGGATCCATGCCGCATTCCTCACTCAGTGCGTCGTTCTCATAAGAAGATCTTCTGTGCAATTGTTTCGAGACATTAGCAATTACTGGTTAAATCTTGTTGTCTTCATTTTGGTGGCTATAAGCATGGGTTCTATGTTCTATAATATTGGCTCAAGTAGTGAATCTATTCAGGTAAACTATGAAAAACTATTAAGATTATGACCTATAATCCACAAAGTTAAAAAGTAACACAATGTCTTTATATCTTGATGCATGCTTCAGGGCAGAGGGTCGCTGCTTACTTTTTTGTTTTCGACTCTGACTTTCATGACACTTGTTGGTGGATTCGCACCACTCATGGAGGAAATTAAGGTACAATATAATTGTAGTCTTATTGTATTTTCTTGTATAAATTTGGACGGAAATCTTCTATTCTTAAAGAGATTTAAAAACTTATAAGGTTTCAAATTTACAATATCTGTCATTCATGTGTTAATAAATAATCAGGGAACAAGAAATGAGACATAATTTAGAGACAAAAGATTTTCATCCATATAGAATTGATGTTTCATTGCATTATACTTCTACCGTCTTCATTGATTATAATTGAAAAATGAAAATATTTGCTCTCATTGTGTCAGGTATTTGAGCGAGAGAGATTAAATGGGCACTATGGTATTACTGCTTATCTCATTAGCAACATTTTCTCTTCTGTTCCATATTTGCTAATGATTTCTCTGATTCCTGGTGGAATAGTTTATTACCTCTCTGGTCTGCACGAAGGTTTAGAACACTTTGTGTACTTTGCTTCTGTGCTATTTGCCATTGTGATTTGGGTTGAGAGCCTTATGATGGTTGTCGGGAGCATGTTCCCAAATTTTGTGATGGGCATGTGCATTGCTGGTGGAGTTCAAGGACTCACCATTTTAACAGGTGGATTCTATCGCCTGCCAAATGATCTTCCAAAACCATTTTGGAAATACCCTTTTTACTACGTTTCCTTCCTCAAGTACGCTTTCCAAGGATCTTTCAAGAATGAATTTGAAGGCTTAACATTTGCTATTGATCAAGATGGAGGTGGTGCCAAAACCATTAGTGGTAGTGAAATACTGACAAATGGATGGCAGGTGGAAATGGGACACTCTAAGTGGGTTGATCTTGCCATCATGTTTGGAATTATTGTGATATATAAACTTGTGTTCTTAGGCATCACTAAAAGCAAGGAGAAGTTGAAACCTGTTGTTGCTTCCATCAATGTTCCCCAAACCAAAGTTTTCACCAGAATGACTAGAATCAATCACCACTTAAGTCCTTCCCCCGAAGGTCATGTAGCAATGGTAGGTCATCATGTCTTAGAATAGCATAATTGTGCTTTGGGTTCTAGCTATTTAGCTCAAGTAAATAAGTGTGCCAATTACAATGACTCATTACAATTGCACTAGTTTTTGAACAACAGAGGCCAAGTCATGTCTAGCTAGACTTGTTAATGAATTTCAATGGTAGACTTATATTGTTGTGTACTAATGTTGGAACATTTTTCGTTATGTAATGAAATTTGTTGTGAGGAGGATTCTGCAATGCACTGTGACAAGTATGGAGTGCATGCTCCTTACTTATATCTTAACCATTCATTGTAATATTAACAGATAGGATTATGTGTGAAACACTTATATACCTCTCAATGGTGATGCACACTAGAGGCTATCAGCTCTTCTCTTTTTTATCGTCTCCCTTCATCACCCGCCTGTAGCCTCCTTCTCCATGGTTCCATCACCGATGGTACACCACCGTCATGTCTTCCATCCGCCGCCCCGACCCTCCTACCCCCTTCTGCTTCCCCATTGTGATCCACTAGTTTTAGTATTCACGAACCATGATTCCCCTCCAATAGCCATTTTTGACCTCGTGTCCAGTACCAAATAAATCCAGAACAAAGGTGCCTTGTTAGGTGTGCTTACCCATGTAAAAATCCCTTGCACATTATTGTCAAATTCTGAAATTTTCAAGGGCCCATACATTGGTGGATGACTATATAACCAAGTAAATATGAATTGCTTCTTTTCAAATGAATTCATAGCAAATTCAAAGACTGATTGGATTTGAGTTTAGTACGTGCCAATCCTAAATCATTAAATCTGGTATTATGTAAGATAAAAGGGTTAGGCTACTCTTGTGTATTATGTATTTTAGAGAATAAAGTATATCTTGAACATTCACTTAAAAAAGAAAAGTAATGATCTAAGATTTTGTTAGATATAAACATTTTTTTATGGGATTGTGAAATACAAACATTAACCAGGCAAATTATGCATGCATGATAATCAGAAGAGTTCATTTTCCTATCAGAAATTAAAATTGTATACTTAATCTTCTAATGTATACTATATACTTTAGATTAGCTAAATCCACAACAAAGAGGATGGTTTGAAAAGGGTAATATAATAATACTTGAGCAGATGTTTCAAGAAAATGTATCAGGACTGTACAATAGTTTGTTGTTTGTTATAATAATAGCGGAAGAAAGTTGATATAAAAGAATAAAATGTGATTCAGCTTATAGCTTATGTCCACACATCAAACTTCTATAATGGATATAAAAGTATAATGGAGATTACAAAAGAAGTTTATATACTTCTTATCCCAAACCCAAATACACCTCACAAATGTATATACTCAAAACTCTTAACCCAATGAAAAAATAAAGAAGAAAGAAAACAAACCTCTATATGAGAGAAAGTGTAATATGTTTGAGATGGTTTTACAAATGAATGAAACTTCAATTTATAGGGAAAACTTACGAATACTGACCATCCGTAAAACAATGGAAAAGCATTCCATTCTCCTAGCCTCCTATTTCATAGGATGCCTATAACTAAGGAGAATAATTCTATTTTAAAACAATTCTTTCAAGCCACTAATTACATTGTTTCTACCATGTACATATCAAAATCGATAACAGCATTGCCCCAAGTTTTCCAATTTGATATCCCATGCATGAACATAGGAATGGGAGAAATATCACCTAGAGCGATTTATGTCACTTTTTGTTGCAAAGCTTAGAACTTTGTTGCCTACTGGTTGCAAAAGCACATTTTGGGCCTCAGACTAGATTTCCTTTTGTCTTTGCAGAATTTTTTTCCCTATTAATGGTAACAAGTCACAAATGTGTGAAGTGATTTAAATTTTTAACTAAGAGTGCAAGAGGTTCTTCTAGTTTATTACAAGAAGCTGTCCCAATAATGTGTTAAGCTATGAATAATGTGGTCTAGTTTTTTGGGATTGAAGGTGCCACACCACCACCAAAGTGAAAAGGAGGGGAGTAATGTTTGTTGAACACTACAAACACAGACACCTATGGTCTCCATCGTATAAAATGCAAGAAAAGGACAAAATAGCTGTAAAGTGAAGGTATGATATGGGCGGTGGCAAAATTGAAACTTTATCACATTTTGACATTTTTCTCTCTCACTTTCTCTCAGTTCCTCCCCCTCACAGGTCCAGCTCCCGCGCACTCTCTCTAAGCTTTCCCCATGTTTTCTGTCCAGAACCAGCACGTCTTCACTACCATCGCCTTTGCCACAGTCTTGTTAATAAGGTATGTGGGTTCCTTATTTTCATTCTTGCCTCTCTTTTGATGTGCGATATTTCTGTATTTGTTGTTTGCATAGTTGGAGTTCAATGTGATTGGTAAACAGAGAATGAATGGTTTATTGTTTAATAAATCCATAGAATGACTCCATAACTCTTAAAGTAATGCTAAAATCGGTTTATAAGGTGGTTTACAAGTTTTAAGCACCGGTTTCCAAGTTTCTTATACGTGGTTTACAAGTTTTAAGGACAGGTTTACAAGTTTTGTAAACAAAGTGCAAATAATTTATAAATCTGAGCTTTGCTTAAAACTTGCAAAAACAAGTGTAAAATACTTGTAAATCAAGTGGATTCAACTTGTAAACCCTTGCTTAATACTTACAAAGTGGTTCGTGCACAAACATGTGAACTTGTAAACCAAGTTTCTAGTACAAAGTGGTTTGTCAAAGTTCTGAAATAGCTGAAAATACTTAGAATCTGATTCTAAGTAATATGAACATTGTCCACAATAAAACATAGTTGGGGGATGGCTTTACCACTGTTTACAAGTTGTTTCCCATAGGTTTGCAAGTTTTTTACACAAGGTTTGCAAGTATAAAGCACGGGTTTACAAGTCTTGTAAACCAAGTGCAAATGATTTGTAAAATTTAGCATTGCTGAAAACCTATAACCAAGTGCAATAAAACTTGTAAACCATTGCTTAAGACTAACAAACCAAGTGTAATAAGCTTTGCATACCAAGTTGCTTGCACAAAGTGGTTTCTCAAAGTTCTAAAGTGGCTGCAAATACTTGAAATTTGATTTTGAATTATGTGAACACTGTTTACAATAAAATGTATTTAGGAGAATGTTTAGGCTCTAGTTTACAAGTTTTCTGCACAAGGTTTGCAAGTTTTAAGCACTGGTTTAGAAGTCATGTAAACTGTGGCTCCTTCTTTGGGAGGATTGAACATGCCGTCCATGCATGAGCCGGTGACAGATCATTTGAGTGAGGGCCGTGGACATAAAGAGCTTGAAATCCTTAACCCATTGTGTGTACCACGTAAAGGTCGACCACAATTCAAGAGAAAAATCTCTCAAATTGAGAAAGTCCAGCAGAAATATAAAAAGAAAACCACAAAGGAAGTTTAGAAATTGACAATTAAGGTTTGTACACGTTACAAGTTTTTGACACATGGTTTACAAGTTTTTTAGTCATGATTTACAAGTTTTTGACACATGGTTTACAAGTTTTTCTTGTCACGGTTTACAAGTTTTTACGCATGGTTTGCAAGTTTTTTAGTCATGGTTTACAAGTTTTTGACACATGGTTTACAAGTTTTTTAGTCATGGTTTACAAGTTTTTAACACATGGTTTGCAGGTTTTTTTGTCACGGTTTACAAGTTTTTTGCGCATGGTTTGCAAGTTTTTTAGTCACTGTTTACAAGTTTTTGACACATAGTTTGCAAGTTTTTTAGTCATGGTTTACAAGTTTATCATACATGATTTGCATGTGCGTACCTCAACCAAAAGCAAAGGGGAAGCCCAAACCCATGGCGTTACTATCTGCCATCATTTTTTGTGGTACTTATATATGTTTTGTACGATTTCATGTTTTGCATTGTCATCCATGTGAACCAAATTTATTGTATATAATTTGGGTCTGTCAATGTAGGATTCATGCAAAGATGACATTCAAAACTATAAAGCAATTGGTGTGCTCAAGCCATAGGACCGTTCCATGTGATAGCCAATGCTGGATCAAGTACTGTTATCAAAGTGCAAAATAAGTCATATACAAGAATAACGGTGGTCAGAGTATTGTGGATAGCATGAACTAGTCACCTACTTGCTAGTAAATATGGTAATGTACCTATACCAAAAGGACAAAATTAGTGGGCATGGGACACCTCATTTTGTAAACAGGAAAGATTACATCTTAATGTTGTTCACTTTGGTAGTTCAGTTGATCATGTGAATAAATCATGAAGTCATTGGTTGGGTTTACACTGCGAAATACACTTGTGAATGACATGTCATGCACATTTGATTCTTGTCTATATGATTCAAGCAATGACATAAATCCATCATCTCGCAGATTTGAACATTCTGATTGTAAAAAAGAATCTTTTCGGTTGGCAACCGCAACATTTTGGTTGGAGCCAACACCCGTGAGAGCTGTAGCAATAAATCGAAAAAACAAGAATACTAACAAACAATAATAAGAATATATCACAAACCCTAATGATTGTGGCTTATGAAGCATTCAATAAAAACTACACATTAATTCTATTAGATTGCAAATAGAATTATACATGTAGACACGTACATTTTACAATGCCATTATAGATTGATCAACAATCGAGGCACGATATAACCATTGATAAGTGGTACTTTACATGTAATCTTCTCGAAATCGAAAGGTAAAAAAATTTAATACAAAGGTAATGGCATGACAATAAAATATTGCCACAAACCCTTCAATCAAATTTGCAAATTAATAATAAGTTAAGTGCTCACACACACCATGAGCCTTTCATCAATCACATTTCCACTGCCTCTGACATCAACATGTGACTCTATGGAGAAGTTGGCGCCGCCCTGCTAACTAAGAGTTGCTTCAATAGATTTCTACATATTAGATCAGATGAAAATTTAGTTACAATTTGAACATACTATAAACCATGACCAAAAAATTTGTATGCCATGTGTAATAAACTTGTAAACGATGACTAAAAAACTTAAAAATCATGCACAAAAAACTTGTAAACCGTGACAAAAAAAACTTGCAAACCATGTGTCAAAAACTTATAAACCATGACTAAAAAAACTTGTAAACCATATGTCAAAAACTTGTAAACTGTGACTAAAAAACTTACAAACTATGTATAAAAAACTTGTAAATCTTGACAAAAAAAACTTGCAACCCATATGTCAAAAACTTGTAAACCATGACTAAAAAACTTGTAAATCATGTGTAATAAACTTGTAACATGTACAAACCTTAATTGTCAATTTTTGAACTTCATTTGTGGTTTTCTTTTTATATTTCTGCTGGACTTTCTCAGCTTAAGAGATTTTTCTCTTGAATGCTGGTCGACCTTTACGTGGTACGTATAACGGGTTAAGGATTTCAAGCTCTTCATGTCCACAGCCCTCACTCAAATGACCTGTCACCGGCTCATGCATGGACGGCATGTTCAATCCTCCCAAAGAAGGAGCCACAGTTTACATGACTTCTAAACCAGTGCTTAAAACTTGCAAACCTTGTGCAAAAAACTTGTAAACTAGATGTTAAACACTCTCCCAACTACATTTTATTGTAAACAGTATTCACATAATTCAGAATCAAATTTCAAGTATTTGCAGCCATTTTAGAACTTTGAGAAACCACTTTATGTAAGCAACTTGGTATGCAAAGCTTATTACACTGGGTTTATAAGTCTTAAGCAATGGTTTACAAGTTTTATTGCACTTGGTTATAGGTTTTCAACAATGCTAAATTTTACAAATCATTTGCACTTGGTTTACAAGACTTGTAAACCCGTGCTTTATACTTGCAAACCTTGTGTAAAAAACTTGTAAACTTTGTGTAAAAAACTTGCAAGCCTATAGGAAGCAACTTGTAAACCTAGCCAGTGGTAAAACCATCCCCTAACTATATTTTATTATGGACAGTGTTCACATTACTTAGAATCAGATTCTAAGTATTGTCAGCCACTTCAAAACTTTGACGAGCTATTTTGTGCTAAAAACTTGTTTACAAGTTCACATGTTTGTGCACGAATTATTTTGTAAGTATTAAGCAAAGGTTTCTAAGTTGAATCCACTTGATTTACAAGTATTTTACACTTGTTTTTGTAAGTTTTGAGCAAAGCTCAAATTTATAAATTATTTGTACTTTATTTACAAAATTTGTAAACCTGTCCTTAAGATTTGTAAATCACGTATAAGAAACTTGGAAACCGATTTTTAAAACTTGTAAACCACCTTCTAAACCGATTTTAGCAGTTATGGAGCCATTTTATGGATTTATTAAACAATAAATCATTCATTCCTTGTTTACCAATCACATTTAATTCCAACTGTGCGAACAATAAATACAGAAATATCGCACATAAAAAAAGAGGCAAGAATGAAAATGAGGAACCCACATAACTTATTAACAAGATTGTGGCGAAGGCGATGACAGTGAAGATGTGCTGGTTTTGGACAAAAAGCATGGGGAAAGCTTAGAGAGAGAGAGTGCGGGAGCTAGACCTGTGGGGGGAGAAGCTAAGAGAAAGTGAGAGAGAGAAATGTCAAAATATGATAAAGTTTCAATTTTGCCACCGCCCATATCATACCTTCACTTTACTGCTATTTTGTCCTTTTCTTGTATTTTATACGGTGGAGACTATATGTGTCCCTGTTTATGGTATTCAACAAACATTACTCAAAGGAGGGGGTAAGTGGTAGTGAATTGGATAGGCAAGAGGAAGAAGATGGAATGGTGTAAGATTGAAATTAGCAGAAGGGTAAACTTGTAATCTTCGAAATATTATGAAAATATCAATATGAAGAGTATATACAAGATCTAATGGCTATTTTCCAAAATTCAATGGTTATGTGTGATTGGACCAGCCATTCCAAAGAGAAGCAACGTTACTTCTCGGGTTGAACGGTGTAAGGAATCCTTCACCCGCTTCTTTATGTAAAAAAAAAATTAAAAATTAAAAATACAACCGAGTGTTTTCAGTTTTCAAAACACTCTTTTTTTTTCCCTTGGTTTTTTGGACTAGAGAGATGAACTCTTTTTGGGGTTTGGGGCTGGAAAGAAATCAAGAAAATACGCTAGCTGGCATGTTTGCTATAAAGTTGGGCTAAGGATTCATTACCACAGCAATACTCTCGTGGATCACAGACTGGCGAGTTTTGTCATTTCGCTTTTTGCTAGTTGATCGAAGACCGGCATAAACCTAACAATCATTATCAGCTAGGCCCATTTGAAGCTCAGAGCGTTTGAGGCTCTGAATCAAAACCTAAAAGCTCTTAAATTTTGTTTGGCTATTAGGGTTTAGCTAATTGTGGGTTGCTTTTAATTTTGTAATATTTATCCCATGGATAATTGACCTATTAAATGAATGAATGATATCAAATTTCTTTGATAGAAAAAAAACCCTCAGAAATGATGTGTCATTCTTCAAAGTAAATATAACTAGCAC
This sequence comes from Dalbergia cochinchinensis, assembly GCA_031216125.1. Taxonomy (NCBI): domain Eukaryota; kingdom Viridiplantae; phylum Streptophyta; class Magnoliopsida; order Fabales; family Fabaceae; genus Dalbergia; species Dalbergia cochinchinensis. The sequence continues at coordinate 45,072,619 of CM062370.1, forward strand.
AAATTTCAACTAGTAAACAAGATTTAATTTCAAACGGAGAGAATAATAAACATGACGTAGATTAGACACTACATAAAACCATGACCGGACAATGCCCATAGTGTCATTAGCTACTTTTCAACAGAACTTAACATTAATTTGATAGTTAATACTAGTATTAATTTGTATTTTTTACGGGGCGTTTAGAAACTTTTAATAAGATAAAATTGAATTGAATTTTTACGTTTAGAATGAGTCAATAAATTAAAGAATTGAATTGAATCTATTGATTTAGAATTAGTCTAAAAATAAATGAATTTAATTATTTTTACTATTTTATCCTTCATTAATAGATTAAGAATAAAATATTATATTTAAGTGAGATTATTTTGTTATTTTCATTTATTAGAATTCAATTCCCACACCAAATCACACTCACTTGGACCTTATTTCAATTCTTTAGTTTTATTGGATTTTAATTCCAATGAGAATTCAATTTCTTTACTTAAGTTGCTTCCAAATCATAAAATTTAATTCAATTTTTTGATAGAATTGAATTTTAAGTGTTCAAATGCCTTGTTAAGAAATTTTTTAGGTAAGGAATTCGTATTTCTTAAGAGTATTACATAAATGTAAAGATGTACTGTAGATAGTGGTTTGTAAAGTAATTTACTAGATGAAATTAATTAAATGACGCTACAAAGATTTGTTGTTGTTTTTATATTTTTTTGACAAAATTGTACATTATTAACTTGTATGTGTTGCCAGAAGACCCTTGCAGATCCAGTGGCCTGAAAATGAATGCGTTGTGGTTGAGCTGCCGACAAGATTGACCAAAAAGATGTGAGGTGGGTTTGGGTCTGGCCCAGCATTAACTCTGGACTCAACCAACTTCATCTACTCTCACTTCATCATTCAAGCGCTCTTTGCATTTGGACCTAGTTAATCAGCACAATTACTGCTGTTCCAGCTTTTTTCAATCAGGAAAGCGCTTTTGCCATAATTCAATGTGTTGGGACCATTGTAACCTGGTAGTTTATATGGCTGAAAATTCTGTGTGTATGGATCAGGATGTGTACCCAGTCTAATCCGACTGTCAGGACGAACTTTTGAAGCCAGTAGGATACTGTACACACCCCTGCCCTAACTTTGAAATGCATGTGCTTATGAGTCCAATTATGTTGGCCCAAAGAAATAATCGTTTCTAAACGAATTATGTTATTTATACTCACTATATTTGAGATAAGGTGTTGGCTCATATTTTATTTATCATTAAATAAGATATAGACCTGAGATCCACATCTAATCCAATAATAGATGAGATATGAGTCGGCACGATGTTTCATATATAATAGGTATAAATAATATTTTTTTTTTAAAATTAAAGGCACTTGAATATATTTAACGAGATATTTGTTTATTTATTTTTATTTCCCACCCTGTATGCTACCCGAAAGATCAATTAATTTGGATTCGAATATTGCATGGCCAAGCAAGGCGACTTTTGGGGTTGAATTTTTTTTTTTTTAACAAAAGCTCTAACAATGTCTAACAGTTTGGCCGGGAAAAACTAAATGTTATCATATCAAAATCTTTTTTTTTATAATTATATAACATTTTTTATATATATATTTAGATTTGAAAAAGCTCACAACTCTACTCGAGTAGAGAGAATGTATAGGAATCAAGAGTACGTCAACTTCGTTAAATTTTATAGTGAGCTTCTTATCTTTAGATTCATTATGGACTATCTATTATTAACCATTATATTAAATCATCTAACAAAAATGATAATTAATTAATGATTAATAATAAGGGATTCATAATCTATCGATGGATTTTATGATGGATTTCTTATCTTTGAATCCATCATGGATCCCCTATTATTAACCATTAAATTAAATTATCCAATAAAAATAATAATAATTTAATAATTAATAATAAAAAATACATTATTTAAGGTCTGCTTATAATTTGCCCATGACCGTCTACTAAAACAACACAGTGCACCACGTGGACCTATGATTATGTAGACTCAAGATGCATATCCTCCACCTCAACTCACATTTTTTGAAACTTGGTGCTTGCTCACATACATATGAAAGTTTTATCGGCAATGTGAAGATCTGTGTTGGTCTAATATAAGTTGGACATGTAGGCTTTAAGTTAAGTGGGCCAAGTTATGGTCAAAAGGTTTCATGACCGTAATTACTCTCAATAGGTGGTTTACTCAGAAAACATTAAAAAAATAAAATAAAATAAAAACCATAAAAAAATGAAAAAGAAAATGAAGAACAAAGATAGAAATCGAAGTTGAAGATTCGCTACTAATGCCATTGGCAGAGAAGAAGCTCATCTCCCCTTTTCCGGTGTGGTGCCATTGTACTCGCTGGAGTCCTACCTTTGTGAATGTCGACGCGCAATGGCAATACGATGTGACACGGTGGTGAGGCTCATCGAGAAGCCACTCGAGGGTTTACATGAGGAAGTGTTCATTGTGGGCACTTCATGAGTACTTTCAAGAGTGAATATGAAGATACCAATCTATGGCCACATTACCAAATCCTTCCTACCAAAACATGTGGCCATTAATGGCTCACACACCCCCACCAAGATCAAACACAGAACATACAAAACTTGGGCAAAAAGCTTTGGATTGAAATGCAGAAGCTATGGCAAATCATAGGCCCTTCCATCTTTAGCCGCGGGCGGCATTCACCAGGAACATTGTGACCCAAGCCTCTACCACTAGCTCCTCCGCTTGCGCTGGCAAATGGCGTCGCCGGCAAGGATGCGCCAGCGCTAGTGGATGCACCACAAGATATTTGAGATTTGTGATATTTTTTTTATCTGTGATTTTTTGTCATGATGAAAGTGGAAAAAAAAAGGTAAAAGGGCCAATATTTGGCATGATACTTTTAATTTTATATTTTCAATTTTTAGGTTTGATTATACACTTAAAACCACATTAACTATGACAAATCTTTTTATAATTACTTTAAACTAAAATTTCAAATTTGTGGGTCCCGTATATACAGATGTTATTTATTCATTTGTCCAACTGAGATATGCACTCTACAGGTAAATGTTGTATCTACACATGAGAACTCACCTTGAAACTTTGTTGCTTGCTTTCACAGACAAACATGAGTCTTGCACTTTCTAAATTAATAAAATGCAAGGTTAATGTCCGTATGTAAAAGTTGATAATGATGCCTGTATTAAATCAATTAATTATCTATATTCGTTTCATTTAATTCTCAAATTAAGTGATAATAGGTGGATATTTATTTTTTTAGTAAATAGCTTAAAAATTTAAAGTGTATTTAATCTCAAGAAAAAAATTGTCTATATATCATTATCTAATATCTAATATATAGATAAAAGGAGCTTCTTTTTCTTGTATTTATGCTTAATAAATAAGGTGGCCCCCTTTGTATCAAACTTCTAGCTAGGGAGCCTTTGCCTGAATGAAAGGCTGTGTGACATGTGAATGTTTGTTTGGTAGCCTGATAGGACTGTAGGAGTGGTCTTAAAAATGAGGTTGAGATATATTGTTACATTGTAATTCCTTTATTGTGTTCTAATATCTGATAATCTCAATTACGCAATTTATTATATACCTTCACATATAAGTTGTCATTAGTAAATGAACTTCCTATTTTTTGGAAAAGCAATTCAGTTAGTTGCACCCTTCTTGAATAGTTTCAGTGTAAGGCAATGTATATAGAAAATTTTGAAGAGAGACAAAATCTTTCTTTTAAAAAACAATATTTGTTAATAATTTGGCAAGATAACAAATAATAATACAGTGTACTCGTTAACTCTTATTACTAAATTATTAGTTCACTACTGAAGAAAAAAAAAAGGCAAACATCAGGGAATAAGTCTAGATCTTGTTTTCTCCTTCAAATAATCGGAGCCTCATCCATTACTGTCCTTCTTGGCGTGACTTCTCTAGTCTTCATTAATTATTACTCATACCAAACACAACAGATCGTCTTCCATGCTCACAAGAGCAATAAAGAGCATGCAATGCTCACAAAATTTGAAAAAAGAAAATACTACCACTCCAAAAATATTGATGGGAGTATAAGTGTTAATTTCACTGCACATAGAAACGACGATTCATGTCCCAACAAATAAGCCAAAGTTTCCGCATATCAACACCCAAATTACAATTTTATGACGCTAAAATAAAAATAAATCAAATCATTTTATTTAAATAATTTTTTAAATTGTAATTATAATATTTAATTATTTTTAATAGTATGATAATATATAATTAGATGATAATATAAATTTCTAGGCCATGATTGTGATAAAAAAAGTTCAATAACAAATAGTAGCACAGTAAAAACGTCATAAACTCCGAATGACAAAAATTGCATCGTGTGAGTAGCGTAGGCAGGGTTAATTGCTTACTGGTGAGGGTGTACCTGTGGAGAGGTTTCTCACACGAGCACCATCTTTTCACATACCATATCTAGATACATTTATAATAAAAATAATTTTTATTAAATTTATTCAACATATATTCCCTTATTTATGGTTCTATTTAATTTTAATTTTCATATGTATCTGAGAATGAAATTTTAGAAGTGTGCCTGTAAAACAAATTTCATACCTCTGAAGCATAGAAATCATGAAATTGGATATTGTTTCTCTAAACAAAGTCTTTTCCATACACACAATGGCCATGACATCATATTTAACAAGTGAGCCTATATTTGGTAGAGAAATATTTAATTGGACTAAGAATAAAAGAAAATATTTATTCTAATCTATTTATTAATTGATATATAAGTTTTATAAATTATTATTATTTTTCACTTTTCCTATATTTTTAATACAATAGTTTATGTGCAATCAATGAATAAAACAAAGTAAATATTTTATTCTACTCTAAAAACACATAAAAATTTCTCATATTTGGTACTACTTCTACTGTAAAGTACATAATATGTAGCCTAGATAGAAATAGTAATATTTCTTTCATCGAAAAATTATTGGGAGTGGTAGGTTGGAGTACGTACAATGGGCACGTTGAATTCCCCACTTCACAGTTCACAATAGTCCTTTTATAGCCGAGAAGGCAAGCACACTGATTTCTTTCACTTTTTATACCTGTTCCCCATTATATTTCCATGTTATCCCCAGCTGTTACCATGTCACACACAAAACATGTTATATAGTAAGTAGGCTTTGGAAGCTTCACTATACCAAATTCTTCTACTTCCTAGTGCATACTCTTTCTCACTTTCGGTAACATAGGCCAAGCACGCACGCACACACACACAAACACACACTAGCATACTCTATTACCCTCACGAAGTTCACCATGAGTCCTCTTCTTCAACCTCAAGCTAGTACTGATTGTGAACCAAACAATGGCTCCAAAATTACACCACCCGTTTTAGAATTTGAGAGCACATCATTTGACGTGGAAGCCATAAAGTCAATAGAAACCGGCAAAGTTGGTCAGGTGGATCAAGAGGAGGGGGTTTTCTTGACGTGGGAGGACCTATGGGTGACTGTCTCAGATGGAAAGATTGGAAGGAAACCAATACTTCAGGGCCTAAAAGGTTATGCCAAACCAGGGGAACTCTTGGCTATAATGGGTCCTTCTGGTTGCGGCAAGTCCACACTTCTTGATGCTTTAGCAGGTTTGTAATTTGCATTTAAGATTGTTGCTTTGAGCATGCAACTTTCATAATATATATTTAAGGACCAAACAATATCATACTTTCATATGCAAAAATGAAAAAGTAATACTCATATATACCACTTCGGGCTTCATCATTGCCATTCTAAGCACAATGACTTAGGGTATTCTTGTTACGTTTCTAGCACGACTAAAGGTCCACTCTTTTAAGATATTTTTGTCATGTCTCCCATTACTAGAAATATGCGGAAATCTCCTCAATTGTGGATGACGATGTATTTGATGCTGCCATGATGGAAATGGAACAAGTAGCTTTAACAAGGGGAAGGATTAAGACATTAGATGTGACAAGAATGATGATTGACATTATTATTACATGCATTAAACTTCATGGGTCTGATTGTGGAATTAGACACACACACACACACACTATTCGTGGGCCTCAAATGGTTGACATTTTCATGTCAAAGTTATTATAATAATTGTCCACTACTAATGTCACTATTAAAGCATATTTTGCACGAGCATGCCAATATCACTTTTAAAGCACCTTCAAAACCCCGCAATCTGTTTCACTCATCCAAGATCTTTCCAATTGTAAAATGTAATTAGTTAAAGGGTCTCCCCCTAGCTATCAACTTCAGAAACATCAAAATAAAAATATCATACACTTCGTATTACATTGCAGGAAGATTAGGTTCAAAGGCAAAGCAGACAGGGCAGATCCTAATCAATGGCCGCAAAGAAGCACTGGCTTATGGAACATCTGTAAGAATATGTTCTAAAGCTTTTTCTGAACAACCCTTCACCCTTTTTCACTCACACACACAAAAGGGAGAAAAACAAACAGCACTTTTTGGTTAGCCAATGTGGAGTCATATTTTTATAGAAATATGGGAGTCTATTATTAATCTCTCCTTTTCATCTTACCATATGAAAACAGGCATACGTAACAGAAGATGATACTATTTTGACAACTCTAACAGTTGGAGAAGCTGTATACTACTCAGCTCAGCTCCAACTGCCAGATTCCATGTCCAAGACAGAGAAAAAGGAGAGAGCAGATTTCACAATCAGAGAAATGGGCCTTCAAGATGCCATCAACACCAGAATTGGAAGGTGGGGATCCAAAGGCATTAGTGGTGGGCAAAAGAGGAGAGTTAGCATTTGCATTGAGATCTTAACACATCCAAGACTTCTCTTCCTCGATGAGCCCACTAGTGGACTTGATAGTGCAGCTTCTTATTATGTTATGAGCAGAATTGCCAGCTTAAATGAGAAGGATGGCATTAGAATGACTATTATTGCATCCATGCATCAACCAAGCAATGAAATCTTTCAACTTTTCCAGAACCTTTGTCTTCTGTCTTCTGGTAAAACAGTTTACTTTGGACCTGTCTCTGCTGCCAATAAGGTTGGAAACTGCTGCAAACCAGTGTTTGTTTATTCATACATCAATTTCTTGTTGAAAACCAATGACTGATTTACTTCTACTTTTTGCTACAGTTTTTCTCATCAAATGGTTTTCCTTGCCCAAGTCTCCAGAATCCTCCTGATCACTTTGTAAAAACCATTAACAAAGATTTTGAAGAGGTATGTAAACTATTTATTATTCTTGTTTTAGAATTTTGCTAACATTTTGTGGGTAGGAGAGTCTTGGTTAATGTTTTAGCTTCGAATATTTGTCACTATCTGATCTTAACTGTAATTTACTTCGGTTTTCAAGGCTAGATACAAAGTTTAATTGATTCACCTCTTTATTTGCAGGATCAGGACCCTGAGAAAGGATTAGCTGGAGGGCTAACCACAGAAGAAGCGATTCATATTCTTGTTAAATCATATGATTCATCTGAAATTAGTCTCGAAGTTCAGCGAGAAGTAGATCAAATAAGAGAAACGGTGAGTCTAGTTACATCCAAGGAGGGCAATTTAGGAAAATGCTTTCTAATAAACAAAGCTCTACGATCGCTTTTCCCTTTCCATTCTTTCTTACTTGTCTGTCAAGATCATAACATGGACATTGGAACTTTGCATTAAGGGAGCAATTTTAATGCAGAACTTTGCATTCTTTTTAAAGAAAATTAACTTAATGTGCATATGCGATACCGAGTGAAAACTTTGTGATCTTGGATTGCTGAGAACCTTTGATGAACTAATGGTTGCAGGACTCGAATGCAATGGAGAACAAAAGCCATGCTGACTTTTTAACCCAGTGCATAGTTCTTACAAGGAGATCTATTGTGAATATGTATCGTGAAATAGGCTATTACTGGTTGCGCCTTTTTATCTATGGTGTCTTGGCTCTAAGTCTTGGTACCATGTTCTTTGACATTGGCTCAAGCAGCGAATCAATTCAGGTAAACACATGAAGTTTGAGGCAGAGCAGCACAAACTTGAGCATAAGCTACTTTATTCACAGCAAAATAAAATATGAGCATAAACTGTTTTATCCCCTTAAAGCATAATCTTGTTGGTTTCAGGCCAGAGCTTCACTGCTTGTGTTTGTTGTTACCTTCCTAACCTTCATTACTGTTGCTGGGTTCCCTTCTTTTGTGGAGGATATGAAGGTAAAGTACCTTTTTCTGATGAGTAGTTTTTATCGCATTTTCATTCACCTTTTATCCTTACAATCTCAGTTTCTTGAACACTTAAAAATCCTTCTATAGTGATTGAGATGCATGATCAATAATATCATAAATTCTTGAATGTGTTAGTGATGTTTTCTATGATCTCTTATTAGGTGTTTGAAAGAGAAAGACTTAATGGCCACTATGGTGTCACTGCATTTACCATTGGCAACACGGTATCTTCTGTTCCATTCTTGCTGTTGATGTCACTGGTCCCTGGAGCACTGGTTTATTACCTAGGAGGACTTCACCAAGGACACCAACAATTCATCTACTTTATATCTGTGCTTTTTGTTTCTGTCTTGCTGGTTGAGGGTCTCATGATGATTGTTGCAACCATGGTTCCCAATTTCTTGATGGGAATAATCTTTGCTTCCGGAATCTTGGGGGTAATGATGTTAGATGGAGGGTTCTACAGATTGCCAAGTGATATTCCCAAACCCTTTTGGAGATACCCCTTGCACTACATTTCTTTCCACAAGTATGCCTACCAAGGATTGTTCAAGAATGAGTTTCAAGGCCTAACGTTCACTAGCAACCAAGTCGGAGGACCTATGAACCTTAGTGGAGAAGAAATACTGAGAAACTTGTGGCAAGTGGAAATGAGTTGCTCAAAGTGGGTGGATGTTGCTATCTTGGCGGGAATGGCAGTGACATGTCGTGTTCTTTTCTTGGTTATCATCAAGACCTTGGAGAAAATGAAGCCAGTTGTCACAGCAATTAATTGCCCACAAACAAACTGTGGGTTCACAAAAGTGACTAGGAGCAATGAGATTGATTAGCTTGCTTGGCTTGTAATTCTGGACTCTGATCATGGCTGAGATATCCCACAAGAGCTGCAGAACCATGGTGTGGAAACATATTCACTAAGCATTAGTATTACCAAGGACAAGATGATGGAAATCTATGGACTGAAATTATATAATACATGAGATTTGTATATATTTATTTGTGATGTATCGGGAAAGAAATTCTATTGATATTCATGTTATAGTATGGAGCTGTTATTTTAAGATAAATACTGAGTATTCATGACATGAAGCAGGCTAGAGATTTTTTATTAGAGAGCTTTTGTCATCATCATTAGCATTTGTGAGATGGTGGGAAGAGGATGGATGGTGGAGTTGTGTCACATCTTTAGAGAAGACAAAGAAGCTACTGATTGCTAGGCTGGATGGTGCTAAAATCAGAATCTCTTGCACCCTCAGCTTTGTCGAACCTCCTCCTTGTGTCATTTCGGTTCTCACTTATTAGAAAGAATGACTCCGTTGTTGTTTCTCTTGTATTTCTCGCTTACAAATATGATTTTTTTTTTTTTTTTGGGTCAAAACTATCAACGCCAATGACTTTAAGTAGGTTCATTTTAGGTTGAGATCCAGCCTTATCAAGAGTTTGCATATGAACATTATATTTGGTCCAAAATATACAAGATTGGTATTTGACAATATTGTCCATGGACAAATTTATCATTGATAAAAAAAAAAAATTATTAGTCTTAAGATTCCTAATAATTATAAAAGTAGGCTACAATAGGTCATTGACTCATGTACATCTAGTTAGAGGTTTGACGTAGAGATTAAGTACTGGCTAGGATTCATCACCTGATTCCACATGGTACTTGTGGCTCCTAGAATCCTAATTCCATCAAAATAGCTCAAAATACCAAACTCATCCCCAAAATCTAAGAAATTTCACAAAGACAATTTCGTAAAAGCTCTCTAATGAATTGTTAGGGCCCACCAGTGCCACCCAAGATCAAGTACTAAGACCCTTAGTCAGCATTCAATCTCAACATCAAATCTGTGATCGTTGCAGGTGAGCTAGCGACCATTTGTTTTTTTGGTAGAAAGTCAAATTCAACAATCGGGGCAAAAAGCCCATCACCAACTACATTATGAAGAGGAAAAAAACAAATCTAAGACACAAAGTCCTTGGTTGGCCAAACCATCTTCAAGATGGCTAGAGAAACAAAGCCTAATACAATAATCCTATTCATACATTAATCATAAAATGAAGCTTTTTTCTTCGAATTTTTCCTGTGATTAATATTTCTCTTTCTCATATTGAAACATATTTTGCTCCAAGCTTGTTCACATAAAAATTTAAAGACACCATATGCATGAAAAGCAGATGCAATATCACCTTCATAACAAACAAGGGCGGAGGGAGGGGGGGCACCCCCCAAAATTTTACGTATATGTATATTTTATATTATAAACCCCTATAAAATTTGATCATCCCTATATATAGTATGGATAATAAATAATAAAAGTCTTTTGATATAATAGCACATATGATATAAAAGTATGAACCATATAAATGTTTCTAGAATATATTTTTTAAGATTTTTCTCTTATTAACTTATTTTATCCACTTAGTGGAGTTTCTACTTCCTAGTTAGTTATTTATGATCGATACTCTATTTTAATATTAAATAATATATTGATACTTATTTTTTTTATGTTGAACCTAATAGATATTCAAAAGGAAAATTATTAACTCTTTTGTTAAGAGAAAAGAGAGAATAAATGATGAAATAAACTACACCTTACCAATAATTTTCATAAAAAATATTATATAATGACTCATTTATATTTTTTATATAATAATTTATTTTATTTTATATTAATTAATTTGGCCCTCTCCTCTAAAATTTCTGACTTCACCACTGATAACAAAGACCAAAGAACACGCAGAGATTGGCAATATGGCCACAAAAACCAAAAGTCTCAGCTGTCTATCATTGCTAGAGGTTGTTGATTCATCTCCTACCATAAGTGCAGCATTCCAACATTGCTGAAGTGTGCACGATAATGGAGAAATACAAGTTCTTTGCGATTCAAACACTGCTACAATCAAAAGATACACATTAGAAGAGATATCAAATACATTTCATACAATGAGGAAGTGAGACAAAGAAGGAAACAAAAACAGAATAGGAAGGAACAAGAAAAGGAAGAAAGATGAGAAAGGGTCACTCGATCACCATAGAGGAAATGAGCCACCTTATTAAGGCCAACTCCCCCATTAACCAAAGATGATGATGTCGTGTTTTTGTCAAGGATGTGTCACATGTGGACAAATTAATTTTGTTTGGGACCAATGTGGACCACCAACAATATTTTTAAGGACCATTTTGGGTTTCTTTCTTAAATGAAGCAAAAAGACCATGGGCAAAAATAAACTGAAGCCCATTTCTAAACTTTCTTTCCACAATATCTCTAGCCCAATCGTAAATGTTCACAAAAAATAACCCAAAAAATAAAATAAAATAAAGTAAAGAAAAATATTATTTATACTTACAAGATATGAGATATCGTACCAATTCACATCTCATCCACTATTAGATAAGATGTAAATCCTATTTGAATAAGATCCATACTTTCATTCAATAATAAATGAGATATGAGTCAACATGGTGTCTCATATACTGTGAGTACAAATAATATAATTCTATAATTAATAACACTGCCGCATTTTAGAGGGAAGCAATCAAGACCCCCAAAAAAAAAAAAAGCTTAAAACAGACAAAAGCAATTAAAAACAATTGTGATAATAGAGAAGAAATTGTCAAAGGCTTTGAACTGAGGGTCACGATTTTGGCACTCCAAGAAATGTATCTGAAAAGAAAATTGTCAAAGGTCCTGAAAGAAACAACAAAAGGAAGAAAAAGGACGACAACATTAAATTCTACCAAAAGACAGAAAAATGGAAAACAACATTAAAGTCAGAACGACGATGGGCCTGGGCTGTATGAATTGTGGGTCAAAACACTTAAGAGATTTTGAATTTGGGCTACTTAAGGAACTCTAACCCTTTATCTTTTAGGGTGCTGATGTTAATTTTTAATTAGCTTTATAGTTTGATTAGTGTTATATGTTCGATAAAGCTGTTCAATAATAACACAGTACCACTCAGGATGTGATTTTATCTTTTAGCAAGAGTGGATATTAATGTATTACAAGATAAAATAATATTATAAGTATTATTGTATAACAAGTTACGCATCAAATATTATTCTTATATTTTTATTCATATTATTTTAAATTCTAAATTTATTTTGATTTATTTTGTTTTTGTTTTTGTTTCGATACCTATAAGGTATTGATACACTTTATGTAATCAACCATTATGATTTGATAGATTTTAAAAAAATTTAAATTAATAGGACATGTGACTTATTCCTAACTATAAATAACTAAAAAATACTGGTATCTTTCAATTTTCTAAAGATAGATACTGTAGAAGTCTCCTTTTCCTTTTTTTGTCAAAGGAAATTCGTTCCATTAATAAACACGAACAAAGGACATCCCTCTATTACTACATGAGTCTATAAAATAAGTAACAGTTCAAATCTACTAGATGATTAGACAATACACTAACCTAATACTAGCAATCTTATCCACAACATTAACAGCAAGTTCTCTTTACTTCATATTAGCTTACCATAATATCAATATTTAGAATTAAAGGAAATGCTCACTTATTTTACAAAAATAAAAATTAATTATCTGAAATCACTTGATAAAATGAAGAAGTATCTACCATTCCAATTAACCATTAGCTGGTTACAACTTCAATTTTTTTTAATAAATTTTAATTATCGCTATTAGATACCCTTCTAGAACATTGTGACAACACCTACTGAATAATTAGAAATAGAATATATTCAATCAAAAGCAATACATTGATAATCAGAATACATTTATAGTTTAATTAATTTACATGTCCCCATAATTTTATCAAATTTTAATTAGGTTTCTATAGTTTACAAATTTATAATTAGATCCTTATAATGAATAAAAATTTTCAAATAAATCCCTACGTCTAATTACTATTATGAAAATATAAGATTAAATATATAGTTTCTAGATTCCTTTTGATGTGAGTGCACTAGTAAGAAGAGAGTTAATAATAATTTCATATTTATAATTTTTTGAGACATAATTGAACTCATTTATTGTCTAATAACAAAAGGATAAAAGTCTACCATGATGAGTTTTAGAGTTTTGTTTTTGTGCTAGTAGCCTTGTTGGATTTTTAAATTTTCAAAGGTTCATGCCAACCCATAAGGAACTAGTACTAGATGAAATTGATGAATGCTTCAATTAATTTCACATTTTTGTAACATTGATTAAGTTCAGGGACTTAATTACAAAGTTTTGTTCACTATATGTAGGGATTTGATTATAAATTTTTAAATTACAGGAATCAAATTAAAAATTTAGTAAAACTATAGGGACTATCATATTAGTTAAGAGAAATATTATTTGTACTCAAAATTTTTGGAACACCATATCAACACGCTTTCATTTACTCTTGGATTGGGTATGAATTCCGCTCAGTTTAGGTCTCACATCTCATCTAATGATAAATGAGAGTATATCAACATAGTGTAGTAAACATTATGAGTCCAAATAATATTACTTATTGATTAAACCTATACTTTCTTTGTCAAGACCCAATATGGGCACGTGACGTGGGGAATCTCATCTCCGCATAAGACTCATAACCTGTGGATTCTTTTATATGCATATTTTAATATATAAAATCCATTAAAACAAAATATCATTTCTATAAACAAAACATCTGCTCTCTGAAATCAAGATAATCATAACTGAAATCTTGTAATCAATGTCTTCTATACATCATTGAGATATAAACATATTAAGTACTTTTATTCAAAATATCCATGACAGTCCAAATCCTTTTAACACAAATCAAAACATGACCGAGTATGCAAAATGAAAAATAATCTCTATATGAATCAAGACTCCTGCCAGTAATAACACCAGAGCACTCTAAACTGTATCGAGAATGCTTCATTAAAGTAAAGCTCACCAACTGAATCTCTATTGTTGTTGAGAAGAAAGAGGTTGGGGAGGACCCGCAACAGCTGCTGTATTTGTAAATAAGAGAAAAAAAGATAGGGGTGAGTTTTTATACAAAAACTTAGTGAGCAAATTCTCACATGGAATTCCCTTCATGGGACATCAAGAAAATAATGTGATAAAGTCATGTTAACAATGATAATAACAATAATGATAATAGGGTTCTTAAACAGTTCATACTTATATGAACAAAATCAAAATCACAATTCTCTATATATCAACCCAACAATATCCTAATAAAGAAATAGAAATCTCTGTATAACATCCTATGATCTGATAGGTTGCATTTATGCACCCATTTTTCATCATAACTCTGAATAATTTGTATTTGGATTATATTTAATTGATGTCAAATTAGTGAATCTGCACTTTGTCCTCAACATGCATTATTAAATAATTTTGTAGCCATCATCATAGTTTTTAGTGAATTCTTATACTTTGGAAGTTCTCTGTGCTTTTAATCTCTTTTTGGAGTTTTTCTTGGTAACAGGGACCTTCAGGTTGGTGCATTGGAGCAAAGATAAGGAAGTCAACAGTACTGTTCACCACCCAGGCGGTAAACAGAGGAGCAAGTTTTTGGGGACGCTTCATAGGACTGCCTAGGCGGTCATATGCTTTTGGACCGCGTTGTTCTGGGCCGATTTGGCTGGCCCAAGGAAAGAAAAAAGGAACAGAAACACTCTCATACAGGGGGACTCTCTCATTCACGATTTTAGTTTCTCTCACTAGAATAGACACTCTTTCGCTAGAATTCTCTTTCACTCTCTCTCTAAGCTTAGGGTTCTTCATCATAATTGAATTTTAGTACTTTTCTGATTGTAATTTACAGTCTTTCTTTGCACTGTGATTATAAAACTCCCCCTATGGAGGAGAAATCCCCTTACCGTACACAGGAGTACCTGAAGATCGAAATTGTTCATGAGACTTCTATTATTTTATTACAAAATTGTGGTTGGTTTTTCTTTCCCTTTGTTATCTCTTTTAATTATTGGTTTTATGATTATTGCAATCGTTTTTCTGAGAGTTACCCATTTATGTGATGTTTATCCATTTGGTGAGGGATTGAGATTAATTTCGTTGGAAATTAGGTTGCTATAATTGGTAATTAGACTGGTGTAGGATCATACAATCTCGATTGTGAATTACTAGTTCATATGTTAGTTAAACCCTTAGCGGGAGTGTAATTGTATATCCGTTAAGTAGAATTATGCCATTGTTCTGTGTTAACATTTTAATGGAAGCAGCCACCATCATAATTTTATCTTTTAAGTCTATAATTGAATAATTTTAATCCGAAGGAACTTTTGTGCAAGCAATTCTTTCTATTATATTCTCTTAATTTAATTTTGTTATTGACAAATTCAAAAACCCCTAATCTTTCGAATCAATTAGAACACTTCCATGTAAGATGACCTGGATTGCACCCTAACTACATTTTGGTGTCATTTAGCAATTAAAATAATTTTTAATTTGTTGCGGGTAGTGACAGCTCGTATCATGATCACATTTGCGAGTTGCATTTTGCTGTCCCCAGTGTATCATCAATTCCTCTTAATATAAGTCTCGAGGTCACATTTGGGCATTTTGTATCGACATCCCCACTGTGATAGTGATTTCTTTGTTTACTCTAGCCCTGGGTTACTTGGTACCAAGGTTAACAGATTAAAACACACAGCCTGTTTCTCTATAGCTACAACCAGCTCAACCAAAATCCCATTCCTTTCTCTTTATTTCATTGAATCTTCTATCTTAGGGTTCAAAAACTCCATATAAACAAACCATTGTGGAAATCATATCATCATTATAACATTTCTAAACAATTATGGTCAAAATCCAACTCTTTATGAACTCATTTGAACAACAATGGTCCTATGGTTTTCATAAAATCATATAGTTTTCATAAAATCATATAGTTCATACTATTTAAAAATTGCATTCTCATAAGCTTAAGCAATCAACAGAAATTTCTAATCTCTTTACAGAAATGTATAAAATCATATTATAAACCATTTTTTTATGAAAATCACTCTAATGCACAATATAGAGATCACAGACTTGGACCCACTCGCATGGAAAGGTAGATACATAAGATCAACACTAACAGAGCTCCTTGGAGCAGGAATGACACCAATATCTAGAAGCTTTGGAGAATGAAGAATTGGATGTGGTTGAGAGTGAGAGAGGAAAAAATGAGGAAGAAGGAGTATAGGAGCTACGATTTCGAATTCTGGAGGTGAAACCCGAGCTTGAGAGGTTTTAAAGGGGTGAAGGATGTCATAACTTGAAACCTTGTCGTTTTAGTATCAAATATGCTAGTTGCAGCAAACCTGTTATGCACAAACTCGCTACAACGACCAAAATTTGCTATAGCAATCTTGTCTGGTCCAAAACCCACAGAAGGCTCGCTTGCTTGCTGTAACGACCTACATTCACTGTAGCGAGCCTATACTATAGAATTCTATAGAACTTGGCTATAACATGGTTTCTGATTTTTGGGGCTTTCCCAGCTTCATAAGTGGGTCCCGAGGACCCTAAGGCCGTACCAAACCTGACTACGAATAAGTATACCTAAGGTATTACATTCTCCCCCTCTTTAAAAGAGATTTGATCCCCAAATCTCAAACATACCTAGAGGAGGGAAGAGGTACAGATATTTGGTCCTCGTGGCTTTTTCAGCTTCCAAGTGGCTTCCTCACTGGAGTAGTTCCTCTAGATGACTTTCACTGAGGCCATGTTTTTGGAGCGAAAGCTCTTGATCTGCCTATCCACGATGGCAACCGATTCCTCTACGTATGACAAACTCTTTATCAACCTGAACAGCTTGTGGTGTAAGTACATGAGATTGATCTGGCATGTATTTTCTTAGCATACTAACATGGAAGACTAGATGGATAGTTAATAGACTTGGAGGCAGTGCCAATCTATAGGCCACTGCTCAAACTCTTTCTAAGATCTCAAATAAGTCGATATAGCGAGGATTTAGTTTTCCTTGCTTACTGAACCTCATTACTCCCTTCATGGGAGACACTCTAAAAAACACGTGATCTCCTACAACGAACTCTAGCTCTCAGTGCTAGTTGTCAGCATAAACTTTTTGTCTCGACTAAACTGCTAACAATCGTTCTCTGATCAACTGAACTTTCTCTAGAGTTTCTTGGACTAAATCTAGGCCTAGGGTTTTAGCTTTGCCCAGCTCAAACCATCCAATCTAGACATTACGTTTCGCCATCTCCAGTGTATCATCAATTTCTCTTACTATAAGTTTCGGGTCACATCTAGGTATTTCGTATCGCCATCCTCAGTATGATAGTGATTTCTCTGTTTACTCTAACCTTGGGTTACTTGATACCAAGGTTAATGGACTAAATGCTGTTAACACACAACCTATTTCTCTATAGCTATTGCCAGCTCAACCAAAATCTCATTCCTTTATCTACATTTCATTAAGTCTTCTATCATAGGGTTCAAAAACTCTATCATATAAATAAACCATTGTGGAAATTATATCATCATTATAACATTTCTAAACAATTATGGTCAAAATCCTACTCTTTATGAACTCATTTGAACAACAATGGTCCCATGGCTTTCATAAAATCATATAGTTCACGCCGTTTAAAAATCGCATTCTCATAAGCTTAAATAATCAGCAAAAATTTCTAATCTCTTTGCAGAAATCTCTTAAATCATATTATAAACTATATTTTTATGAAAATCACTCTAATGCTCATCATAGAGATCATAAGTTTGAATCCACTCACCTGGAGGGGTGGACAGTGTACGATCAACACTAACAAAACTCCTTGAAATAGGAATGGCACCAATATCAAGAATCCTTGGAGAATGAAGGATTGGATGTGGTTGAGAGTAAGGGAGGAAAAGAGGAGGAAGAAGGAGTATAGAGGCTGGGGTTTCGAATTCTAAAAGTGAAACCTAAGCTTAAGGGGTTTTGAA
Organism: Dalbergia cochinchinensis; assembly: GCA_031216125.1. Lineage (NCBI taxonomy): Eukaryota > Viridiplantae > Streptophyta > Magnoliopsida > Fabales > Fabaceae > Dalbergia > Dalbergia cochinchinensis. The sequence goes on from CM062370.1 coordinate 45,090,735, forward strand.
GGGGTAGGAGATGTCATAACCTGAAACTGTGTCGTTTTGGTATTAGATACACTTGCTGCAGCGACCAAATTCGCTTCAGTAAGCCAGTTTGGTCCAAAACCTATAGAAGGCTCACTTACTCGCTGCAGCGATCCACGCTCGCTGCGCTAGCCTATTCTATAGAATTCTACATAACTTGGCTACAACATGATTTCTGGTTTCCAGGGCTTTCCCCACGTCACAGGTAGGTCCTAGGGACTCTAAAGCCGTACCAAACTTGACTACGGACACATGTACCTAGGCTATCACATTATTTCGGCTGGTCTATAATTTGGTGTGCTTCGGTAGTGGGGCCCGAACAAAGTCCTTAAATAGGAGGCCTATAATGAAAGAAAAATGTTATTTGTACTCACTATATATGAGATACCGTGTCCACTCACATCCCATCCACCATTGAATTGGACATGAATCCCACTTAATTGGGGTCCACACTTCATCCATTGGTGGATGAAATGTGAGTCGACACGGTGTCTCATGTATAGTAAAGAATTGAGATTCTGGTAATAATATGTTCCCATAGTTGTTGTTAGTCATACAAAATTATTCCCGAATATCAATTATTTCCTAAAAAAATACTTTCCCACAATTTAGTGAAATCTCATTTTTATGATGAAAGGTGATTTGACTTTCCCCACAACTTTTATTTATCCGTACTTATTTGACTTTATAAGTCTAGTATGCTTTCAATTTAAAGAAAATTGTGAACTATTATATTAATTGAGATAAAAAAAATTTTAAAAAACTAATTATTACTTTTATATTTTTTCTATAAGTGTAATTTTATTTTGGATTATAGTAATAATAAATATGTTAGAGGTATTTTGAAAATTATGACATATATTTCATGAATATATTTACAAAACAAGTTTAAAGTTATTTATGTGAATCTCAACAAATAATTTCGAGAATGTTTAATGCTAAACAAACAATTTGTTTAAAACTTCCAGAAATATCATATCTAGGAATGTGATTCCTAGGAATTTAATTTCAAATCGTGAAACAAACGCCCCTAAATTTGTTTCCTCTGCATTTTAATTTTTTTCAATGACATGGAGTCAACGGTGTTAGATAAATTTGACGGTAAAATTAAATTGATGTTAAATTTAAAAATTTTAAAACTAAATCGATGTAAAAAATCTTAAGATCAAAAAGGATATTTATTCTTTAATTTAAATGCAATGACCCTATAAAATCTTTTTTATTCTTTCATCCAATAAAATCTACTTATATGTATAACTTAGGAAGCAGTGAGAAGAGAATCAAATTCATTTTGGTGATAAGACTATATATAATCAGATGAGTCTTTAAAAAAAAATTGACACAGCATCAAAACTAATCTGATATAATATTTAACAATTGATATTTGATATTTTTATGTTTTCTTTTCACGTGCCATGTGGGCCTTAGGTATTTGAACAGGAAAGACTAAATGGGCATTATGGTGGAGTAATGATATTTTGACACTCAAAAAGTAGAGTGTTTATTTAGATACTTATTTTATAATCATTAGATGTGATATTGATCCTCATTTGTCTTTAACATTCATCATATCCAATGATAATAAAATGGATATCTTAATAGACACCCATTTTTTAAGTGTCAAAATATTATTACCCTGTTATGATGTTAGTGCATTTGTGATCGGAACCCTTATAGGGTTTCCGGTACTTGTTCCGGTTTTCACTGATTTCTGGAGTTATAGCTTACTACCCTCCCGAGTTTCCTTTGTGTACTTCATTTGTACGTGTTCTATTTTCTTGTTTGACCTTAGTGGAGAACCTTATGATGATAGTTGCAAGCATAGTCCCCAGCTATCTTATGGGTACCATAACCGGTGCTGGAATCCAAAGCAATGTGATGTTAGTTGCTGGGTTATTCAAATTACCACATGACATTCCCAAGCCAGTTTGGAATTACATACCCCATGTACTATGTTTCCTTGCATCCCTATGCCTTCCAAGGACTGTACAAGAACGAGTTCAAAGGACTAAGATTTCCTTTGAATCAAGTTCGAGGAGGAATAAGCTCATCACAACAAATTAAGTACGTTACTGGTGATGAGATTCCAAGAGATATGTATCAAGTTGAGATGAGTTATTCAAAGTGGTGGGTTGATCTTGCAATCTTGTTGGGAATGATTTTTCTGTATCGTGCTTTATTGTTGGTGATCCTCAAAGCTACTGAGAATTCGAAGCCCGTTATTGTATCATTGATGTCAGGGTCTCCCCAGCGATCAACACAGGTCATGGAGAATCCTAATGCAACTCCGTTACGTCAAGAGGTTGTATGATTTAGAAAAAATGTATGTTGTTTTGTAGGTAGGGATGTCCCCTAAATAATATCCATAAGGGGTGTTCAAATAACTAATTGCCTCTTTTTAAGTTCCTGCTAAACAGATGATGTGTGATATCCGTATGAGAAAGACCACTGTCCTTACATGTTGAGCCTCTTTTTTATGTTCTTTAATCCAAAAATTGAAACGTTGTGGTTGTACATGAAAATTTTAAGACTTTTCATTCTAGTTTTTAATTTTCAATTTTAGTTTTCAGAATGTTATATAAGAAATATTAAAAATTAAAAATGAACATTGAAATCAAATGGTTCATATTTTTTTTTTCACCCAAATCTTAATTTGAAACACGGAGTATTTATATTTTCAATTAGTTATCAATTTGATTCTAACAAAAAATTTTACATTAATTTAGTTTAAATTTTTTAAATTTCTTCACCAATGTAATCATTTTATTATATCACCACTTTAATAGAAAGACTAGACTGATGTTAAAACTACAAACTTTATGACAGAATTGACGTCAATAATTTTATTAGAATCAAATTGATGTTTAAAATGTTTATTTTAGTTTTAAATTATGGTTACAATTGTATTGTAATTTGTAATTATTGCAATTGTTAAAAATAGCTAAAAAGTTATGATTGATGCACTTACAATTGTGATTGCAATACCTAATCACTCTTTATAACTTCAAGAATAAAATAATTTTAGAAACTAAAGCGAAATACACATATAAAATTTACAATGTCATAATTAGACCCTTTTTTTATGTAAAATTAGACTTTGTTTTGTTTGACTTGTATCAAGAGAATATTATTTTTAACATTATTCTCAACATTTTTATTTAAATATCTCATGTTATAAAATACGATTACCATAGAGATACAAAAACTTGGAATAGAATAATAAAATAAGCTATCAATATTAACAGGGCCGGAAAGGAAGAGGCAACAACAGAAAAATTGTCATCTTGGGCCTAGGCCTGGAATCTACACCAAGCATATACTTTAGGCCTCGTGAAAATTAGTATTATCCACCACCAGTGTAGCTCGGTTGGGAGACCGTGACATGAAGGATCCGATAATGGGCTTCAACTTCTCAGCTGCCTTGATGTTCATGAAGAATATAACTCGATAAAGAAAAATCATCCCCAGCAAGATTGCAAGATCAACCCACTTTGAGTAACTCATGTTAACTTGCCATGTATTTCTTAAAACCTCTTCACCACTAATGTACGTAATTTGTGATGACCCACCACCAACATCATTTCGTGCAAAGCTTAGTCCTTCAAATTCGTTCTTGTACAATCCTTGGAAGGCAAATCTATGAAATGCAACATAGAACATTGGGTATGTCCAAAATGGCTTGGGAAGATCATGTGGCAATCTGAAGAACCCACCAGCTAACATCATGACTCCTTGAATTCCAGCACCGGTTATGATACCCATTAGATAGTTTGGGACAATGGTAGCAACTATCATCATGAGGCTCTCCACCAACATGAGGCAAGAAAATAGAACACAAAAGAAGTAAAGAAAATGGTCAAAGCCTTTTTGGAGACCAGGAGGGTAATAAGCTATAGCTCCAGGAATCATTGAAACAACCATCAAGAACGGGATTGATGAAAGGGTGTTCCCAATGACAAATGCGGCAACACCATAATGCCCATTTAATCTTTCTCTTTCAAATACCTGGACCAGTGGCATGGGAAGGGGAAATATTTAACAAAAAAACATTGAGAAATGATATTCTGACATCCACATGGATGTCTATATCCATATGAGTCCCATGTAATGTGAGAGAACTGATGGAGAGAGAATAAGTTGAAAAAAAAAAGTAAATAGTGAGACCCATATGTATTGTGAGTAGAGTGTTTAGGTGTTTAAGAAAATGAGGTATTGAAATAGCAAAGCTCAAGAACATTTCACTGACTAATTATGTAAAGAAAAAAAAATATTGAACAATTCTTTAAATTACCTTCATGACCTCCACAAAAGAAGGGAATCCACCGATGGTCATGAAAGTTATGAATGCAGACTCGAACGTAAGTAGTGATCCTCTATCCTGAAATATTCAAAAGTGATTGCAGAGTTAGAGGACATTAATTCCCTAAACTCTAAGCCCCATTTTTGGCATGCCTAATAAAATAAGACCCAATAATATAAAATCTAAAATGATAAAATTAGATAGTATAAGTCCTAATAAACTGGTAATACTATATAGCGTTTGGTATAACCTTATATAAAATATTATATTTTTTACTATATAATATTATCATTTATTTATAAATATCTCAAATTATATATAAATATTAAATTTAAAATAAAATAATAATATTTTTTAATTATTCAAATTTATTAAAAACATATAATATTATCCTTTATTTAAAAATAATTCTAACTATAAATAAATATTAAATAATTATTAAATTAATATTTTTCCAGTATGTTTTATCATAATTATTTAAATTTTAATTTACTAATAAATATTAAAATAAATTTTCACCACATATTATTTATTTATATATTTTAATAGTATATAATTTATAATTTATTTTTATATCAAATAAAATTTATTGCATATTTCAAATATTTATTAAATTATTTATTATTTTGTTTTAATAATTTTTTATTTTATTTATTATATTATTTAATTAAATAAGTAAAATAAATCTTATACGTTAAAAGCTAATCAGGCATTATCTTCTCTTTTTAGACATGATTGAGTTATCCATTGTTTTAACATATAAAAAAAGTTTGATGGATAAACTTATATAATATGTTACTCGCATCAAACAGCATATAAAGCTATTATATATTGTATTAGTTTATTCTATTATGTTTTGTATGGTACGTCAAACAGGGCTTGGCGACTTAATTTCTTACTCTGGCTTACCTGAATTGAGCCAAAACTTTTACCCAAATCACAGAAAACAGTGGCAGTACAGATGGACAGTGCAACATATATGCCAAGGCGTAACCAATAATAGCCTAGATCACGAAACATGTTCACGGACGAAATTTTGGTAAGAACAATACACTGAGTAAGGAAGCCAGCATGCTCTCTCGTCTTGTCAATTTTACCAATTTCCTAAAACCCATAAATGTAATTGTAATCAATCATTTTTATATATAAAATGTTATACGAAATGATGATATTTTCCATGAGATATATATAGTTAGCCATGAAAAATACCCGTTGAGATGGCATTGCTACTTCTCTTTGAACTTGTTGGTTCATTTCAGATGATTCATATGACTCTATAAGAATACGAATTGCTTCTTGTGTGGGTATTTTTCTAGTCCCAGATAAATCCATATAAATGTCCTGAAATAATCTAGAATCTCAATGAATATAACGCACAAATATCTTGCACTAAAGAAGAGTGAATTACTATCACGAAAAAGAGTATCCATTCCCTGAAACTTGACAAGCTTACCTGATCAAAATCCTTGTTTATAGTTTTTAGTAAATGATCAGATGGGTTCTGGAGTGCAGGACAAGGAAAACCATTTGTAGCAAAAAACTATATTGACACAGAATCAGAAGTAAGTACAAATTATAACATGAAAGAACATAAAACTGAGAAATGATGGGATATAAAATGGGTTATTTCCTAACCTCAACAGCAGCAGAAGCAGGCCCAAAATAAACTGTTCTACCTGAAGACAAAAGACAAAGGTTATGGAAAAGTTGAAATACTTCACTGCTTGGCTGATGGATTGAGGCAATAACAGTCCTCTGAATGCCATCTTTCTGAACAAGGCTAGAAATTCCTCTCATAACATAATAGGAAGCAGCACTGTCAAGTCCACTCGTTGGTTCATCAAGGAATAAAAGTCTGGGGCGTGTTAGGATCTCAATGCAAATGCTGACACGCCTCTTCTGACCCCCACTGATTCCTTTAACACCCCACCCTCCTATTCTTGTGTTGATGGCATCTTGCAGACCCATTTCTCTAATTGTAATGTCTGCTCTCTCCTTCTTCTCTGCCTTGGACATGGAGTCAGGTAATTGGAGTTGAGCTGAATAGTGCACTGCTTCTCTCACTGTTAACGTTGTCAACAAGGTATCATCTTGTGTGACATATGCCTATGGTGATCACATGGATTGAAAGAGTTGTTAATATTGAAAGAATGGGTAATTAATTATATGGCTACAAAGACCAAGTGAAACTGTTTCTGTTAAGGATTTTAAGGTTTTGTACCGAGGTTCCATGAGCCAGGGCTTGTTTGTGACCATTGATGAGAATCTCCCCTGCTTGTCTTGTGTTTGAATCTAATCTCCCTGAAATGAGTTCGTCCATATATGTATGTTGTTTAAAGACTATAATGCCTATGACCCTATTTAAGAAATGAAAACAAATTATTGCATATTGAAATTTTATATAATCATGTGTGATATTTTATTATTTATTTTTTTGTCCTATATATCGTGTTTGAGTTTTATCGTGTATAAATCAATTATAGGAGATTATATAAAGGTTTAATATGAGAGGATTAATTTCCATGAATAAATCACTATATAAGAAGTGTTTAATATCCCATAATAATAATTGAACTATATACAATAAAATTTTATATTGAAAAGAGCATTTATACTCCTTAAACCTTTAACTTTTTTAGCTAGTTGTAAATAACTATCTGTAATTTTCAAATTTTCTATTAAGTTCTAAAACTACGATAAGTTTTAAAATCAATACTTTTATTCTATACCGAATAAAAAAATCTCTTATTCAGTTTTTGATACATTAAAATTTGAAAATAATGAGGTTTGAACTTATAGCCTCTTATACTACCTAAGCCCCACATCATTAACTCAATCCTATTTAGATTTAATTTCTTGACATGACAAAATATCATCATGCTACCACATATCATAATCTTTGCAATTCTTTTTCTTTTATGATTTTTTCGCTTATTATATTATTCACACGTGTGCGTTTGTGTGTACATGTTATATATATTTGCAATTCCAATTTCTTTTTCCTTTTTTCATATTATAATTGCAATTCCATTTCTTTTATTCAATACGCATGTGTGTGCATGTTATATTCTCCTATCATGTTCCCCAAAGTCAATGTTTTTGCATAGAAGATTTCTCTTGTTAATGTTGACTTTTGCAAGAATAATCATATATCCTTAATAAATTCTTTTAATATTTTTTAATATTACTGAAAAAGAAAATATAAGATATTTTTAAAACGCCTCTACTTTTTTATTTGATACTTTCAATTTAATACTTTTTATAATTAAAATTATCTCAATTTAATGAGGATGATGATTGCATATGTGAAGAAAGTTGTTTAACTTGAAATTAAACCTGGTTAAAGGTTGTAAGTTATAGTAACTGCCCAGCATCTTGGAAGCACAGGCAGCCAAAGAGTCGGGGTGTGTTTGGTTATAAAGTACAAAACTAATGGATTTGCTTCAACGGAAAAAGAACCTTTTCTTTTTAAAGTTAAAATATAATTCTCGTTATGTATGTAATTCATTTTGAATTTAGCCTCTTAAATTCTAAATTCTAAACTCTAAAAACAATTGAAATTGATTTCTATGCGGATAATTATTTGTAAAGAAGTCATGTCAATAAGAGTTATGATTTCATAAATACTGATTGATTAAGAGAGTATGATGCTAAGGACTCTATTAACCATGTGGAATTCACATTATTATGACCCCAGTCGATGTTAGGAACCTTTTTACAAGTAATTATATATATATATATATATATTGGTGCTAGAACTAAATTTAAATTCAATAACACATTTTTTTACTTAAACTCAAGACACAATTTAATATTTAAAATCATGTTAGAATATAATTTATATATAATTTTAGCAAACAGCATGTTCAAATAAATTGAAATTTAATTTATGGAGTAGTGTTATTTAAACATTCAAAAAGTTAGTGTCCCAATTAATATTTACTTTATTACAGTTGGATGTGACAGATAAATAGGATGAGTGTGGACCACCATCACATCAAATGGTGATATTGCATGAAATTTTATAAAAGGAAAAACTATCATTTTAACTCTCTAAAGATTGTATTGCTGACAAAATAATCATTAAAAGAAATTATATTTACTTATAACTCTTAAAAGATCCACCTCAATTGAAAAATTCACCAAAATGTCAATTGATCTTCATTTTTTGTTAGCAAAAGTGATTGTGTTTTATATTTTCTGCCAAGCTCACACTATATAACCACTATATATTTTAGTCCCAAAAGATAATATATATCTTTGAAAAAATAGCTCCTTTGATGCTAAAATGACATCGTAAAACAACCATTTTAACCCTAAAAAAATCATGTTTTTGACATAATAGCCACTAAAAAAATTAATTTTGGTAACAAAATTACAGATCAGTTGATATTTCAATGTATTATTATTTGTCAAATGAGATAAATTTTTTAGAAAATTATGGGTGAATATAATTTCTTTTAAATATTATTTTATCAGTGATATGAACTTTTGGGATTCAAACACGGTTCTCTTTAAAATGTAAAAGGCCACATATCATCTTGATACGCACATACCTGCTAAAGCATCAAGAAGAGTGGACTTGCCACAGCCAGAAGGACCCATAATGGCAAGGAGCTGGCCTGGTTTGACATAACCAGTGAGACCTTGAAGGATTGATTTGCTTCCATTCCTTCCCATGGATGCTGTCACCCATACATCCTTCCATGTCAGGCAGATTGGCACCTTTTCTGTCTGATCATCAGTCCCACCCGCAGCTTCTCCTCCATTATCGTTCTTTCTTGGAGCGTTCAAAGCTAATTCCATCTCCACTGCGTTGACATCCTCACGATCAATCTCTAGGACAGTTTCATCATCACCAGCAACAGATGGAAGGGAGGATCGATGAGGGGAAGCCATACCTATTGAAAGGTTGATAATGGCTTGTTGAATTTGTCTAAAATCATGCCAAATAATTTACACATATATATAGGGGATTTCTCTTATACTTTACAAAATTCATGGGTATTACTATCTTCTAGATAATTTATTACTAAAAATTTATTGCGTATCCTACTAACTAAATTTATTAATATTTTAAATATTCATTATTAAATCACAACCCTTAAATTCAAAAGGATGTTGACACCTTTGGATACCATAACAAAGAGTGGGGATCCGATCCGTTTAGTCCAAGAATAAGTCTTGACATGCATACTTACTCTATCTAATAACTTTTTTGGGCATAATATTGCATAATCTAACCATTGAATTTAAAGTTCTTACAAGTAAATTAAATATATAAAATTTCATACATTTTGAAAATGATTTGATAGTTTATCATTTCATTTTATTTTGACAGATATCATGTTTTTAAAAATATAAGTAAATATTGATTAATAGATTATATGACTATTGTTGTTCAATTTTTTAAAAAATTTGGCATACTTAATCATCAATATAATATAATATAAATCAACAGTCAGATTGATTAAATTCAATATGAATAAAAAATTATAGAATGGAGTATGCAAGACTTACTTTTGGAATAAATAGATCCACAATATATATGTGTGTGTGTGTGTGAAAAATTCTTAAATGCTATTGAAGCAAGAGTAAGTATTTGTTTTGTTCTATTTATTGATTAACATGTCAAATATCGTAATAAAAAATATAAGAAAAATATGAGATAATAATAACCCTTAAAACTAATATATCAATTAATAAGTGAGTTCAATTTAATATATTTTCTTACTCTCATAGTACCTAAATATTTCTCTATATATAGACCGACTAAGCTTTTTGAAGTAATCCTTAACCGATGCCTAAAGGCAATGTTAAAGGAGTTAGGAATGAAAAGTTTTATACTAGGTAGTCGGAAGTGAAGGTTTTATGTTTTTTATGTATAAAACCTATTAAAAAAATTTTAAAACTTGCTCTTTTAAGTATTTTTAACTAGTGCTTTTGGGGCACTAATAAACTCATATGTGATGTTTTTCTAAATTCTAATATGCACGTGTTCAAGGTTTGAAGTTTTTTTGATGCGGTACTCAAGGTCCAGGTTTAACAACAAAAACGGGAAGAATTTCAATAAGTAGGCGGCTATTGAACTAGAATATTTTTTGAGTCAGTGTTTGTTTTAGCACTTAACCTTTTATTTGTGAGTCATTTTGATTTTTAATTTTTAAAATGAGTCAAATTAATCTTTGATATTATAAAATATAAGTTAAATTAGTCTCTCATTTCACTTTTATTTAATATTTTATCAATTAAATTATGATATATAACGTTTTATAATACCTTATCATATTGTATGTTATCTGAAGTAAAATGAAGATAAAATAACTTATTTTAATATCTAAAATTGTATAAAATGAATCATTTTATGACTTAGAATGAATATTTAAATATCTCATTTTGTGTAATTTTAGATATAAAAATATCATTTTAAATTTTATTCTACTTCAGATAATATATGGTATATCAATATATCACTTAATATTATCTATTATTATTTAATTGATAGAATATTAAATAAGAGTGGAGAGACTAATATGACTCACATTTTATAATATCGGATATTAATTTAACTCATTTTAAAAGTCAGAAACTAAAATGATTTATAAGTATAAAATAAGAGACTAATATTAATTTTTTTTTTCAAATTTTCTACAACCGTCGTTTCTACGCTTGCAGGAATTTAGGGGGAAAAAAAACCATATCGATGATAAGAAATCAAGCCTTGCAAGGGTGGCGTGTCAATGACTATATACATGTGTGCAAGAAATAATTACTCTACTCTACCCCGACGACTTAATTGCACAACCAGCACAATTGGTACTCAATTAATTAAAATACAGGAGTAATGACAATAAAATAAAGGAAGCATATTTGACTGCCACTACAAAGTCCCAATCAATGTGAATTGATTTTCTTTCCATAGGTAACAAAACAAATTTCACTTCGGCGGTCATGCCAAAGACAATTGCGTACCCAAGGACACTCTGCATGCACCAAAATCGCTGGTCACGTCTAACAGACAAAATAACGAGAGCCACCCACGTTGCAGTAGAATAATCTCCGCAGATGACCACAGACGCAACGCCCCCACACTGGTTTCTTTCATCGGTATAATACAATTCAATCTGTCTACGGAATCAATTTCATTTGCGTCGGAAATTTCCTACACGCCAACAAGTGGACCCGCGCTGCCAAGGAGGCGTTAGGTGAGCAATAACCAGAAGACGCCTCATTTGCTAATTGCTATATTTTTTATTTTTTTTATTAAAATTAGAATATCTATTTCCGACAACAGTGACTAATTTCCTCAATGCATAAACTCTCCTAAAGAGGCAAACTGCTATGGTTCCATTTCCATGAGTAAGGATCAAACCCTCAATCACATAATTAAGGGATAAGGTGAGCTGCTGTCATATCACACATTATGCTTATTGCTATATTTCACTTCTGTCCATTGCATCTAGATCATTTGCATCTACGGGCATTGGGTAGAAAGAGTCATGTCAAGCATAGTTGACATTTTACTTTTTTCTGGGCATTGCATCTTTCACCGTTAAAAAACTTGTGCATTTGCTTTTTACTAGCAGTATGCCCCGTGCTAGGCGCGGCTACCACATTATTTCATAGTAGAGTTTTAAATTATTAACATGCATGTCTATTAATATCATAAATATTTCAAAGTTAATTCTTCACTTTTAAGTTAAAAATATCTTAATCTAAGCAACTTAAGTAATTTTATGAGGTCAATAATGTTTAACTTGGAAGTATAATCCATGAAACTTCTTTGTTAGTTTTTATGACAGTAGGGTGTATTTGACTTAATGGTGAAAAATTAGGAGACCATAATGAAAAAAAAATTTTAAAGGACTAAATGAACAAAAAATTAGTAAATATTGGCTTAATTATTTTTTGCCCCTCAAAAAATAAACAAAATTAAGTTTTGGTCACGTAATTTTTTTTTTGTTCGGTTTTGGTCCAAAATTACTTGGCTTTAATCCATATCACTCATGAGTATTGGCTCTTATATAAAATTGAATGGCCTAGCCCTCCATTTAGGGTTGTCAAAACATGCAAAACCTGTTGAGGCCAACCTGTTTACCGGAGAAAAAGGTGGGTCAAGCCTAAAAATTTCCATTCGATTAACATAAATCTGTTTTTAGGACGGGCTAGCTTGCAAGAAAATAGGCAGCCCTTTATCTGTTTATATATATATATATATATATTAGCCAATTATATGGCTTCTTGATTTGGATTTACGTAGAATGGTATCTTATCGACTTTATATCTAACTATGTATTTCAATTATCACATTTTGGAGTTGAAGAGCAAAATATTGCAGCAGTTTGAACAACCACATATGGAAGTTGAAAACTTTTCTATAGGTTGACCTTAACATTTGGGCAAGGTATTCTCAAGTATAAGAAATTTTGAATGACCAATGATGCTGATATGAGGTTAATGTTCGACTTGAGCAATAGATTTCCAAAAGTTTGGATCATGAAGGTATTACTCATGCTACAGGAATGTAACTTCAGCAACTTTGGGGGATCTGTTTATCAACCAGCATATGCAATGAACTCAGCATCTCAGGTTGCACCGATATTCAAAGTGGCACAATGATCTCCAACCTTTGAAATGCCTCAATGTTCCCCAACTTTTGAAGAGTCTATAGATTTTAATGAATATCTTACTCTCACATGACTTGGAGATCAAGTTATGTAGCCATTGCCTCAACCTAATGGAGGCATTGGGGCTAGAGTGGATAGAGGTGCTGATGAGAATAAAGATGAGGATGAGTTGATGCTAATGCTAGTTGGCGATAATAGAGGATTAGATAAGGAGGCAGCGCATGTTACCTGAGTTCAAAGGATTAGGTCACAGTCGCAGTCTATCCCCTGAGATTAACCTAGTCACCATTCTTCATGGAATATAGAAGAAATGTGTCCAACAAATTTTGTAGGAACCGGTGATGATTTAGGTACTAGATCTAGTAGCATTAGTAGAGCTTTGGAATTTGAATGGCAAAGAGAATTTCGTGTTGGGCAACTGTTTCGTGACAAGAATGTTGTAATGTTTGATGCTAAAAAGTAGAGCTTTGGAATTTGAATGGCAAAGAGAGTTTCATGTTGGGCAACTGTTTCGTGACAAAAATGCTGTAATGTTTGATGTTAAAAATTATAACATCCTAAGATTTTATGAGTTTAGATTTCAAGAGTCAGACCACGAAATTTATTAGGGCAGGTATGTGCAATTTGGCACTAGGTATAATTGGTCTTTACATCTGTCATATAGTAGAAGCTGAAGAAAGCATAGATTGTTTGGAAATATAACAAGCCGCATACATGTGTCTTTGATTCACAACCGCAACACCACCACCAATTGGATAGTAATGTCATATGCACCGCATGATCCTCATGGTGAAAGTAGATCTGACAATATCCATCAAGGTGTTGCAAGCAGACATTGAAGCTCATTTCAGGTACAAGAGAATGTATGGGAAGGTGCAGCTGGCTAAATAGAAGGCTTTTGCTTAGACATATGGTGACTGGGAAGAATATTACAATGAGCTTTCAAGATAGCTTCAAGGTTTACAATTGTATATGCAATTTACCTTATGCTATAAAACCATCAATTTGTTCAAGTTCATATAGCAAGTATGGTAGCACTTTGTTGCCAGTAATTTCCTAGGATGGCAACTCAAATATTCTACTAATTACACTTGCTATGGTAGAGGGGAAGACACAGGAAGCATGTTCTTTCTTCCTCAGAATCCTTAGATGGCATGTGACACCACAAGAGGGCATTCTTATAATTTCTTATAGACACAGGGCTATCAAAGTTGCTTTGGATGAAGAAGGTAGTGGTTGGCACCTTCCAATGGAATATCACATATTCTATATTCACCATATTTCCTCAAACTTTGCGTTTTGATCTAGGAGCAAAGATGCAAAAAAGTCTCTTGTTCAAATGCGAAGACCCACAGTGATTATCTATACTACATTAGGCACTTGATAACTGAGAATCTAGTCATGGCTGAATGGATTGAGCAAATTCCACTTGAAAAATGGACACAACAAGCTGATAAGCGCTGCCAAGATGGCCATATAACCACTAGTTTGTTGGATTGCATCAATGCTGACATGAAAGGTACTCGAAATCTTCTTATTACAACAATAGCGAGGTCCACTTACTTTCATCTTGTTTGTGAAAAAAGGGAGGATGCTCCTAGCCCAACTTGCCTTTGGGGAAAATGATCACAGGCTCCGAAGCAAGCCATTGATACTAATAGTAAGGGTGTAGGTAGCAAGCATGTTGTACCAGTGGACTAAGGGATACATCATTCGTGGTTTACAAGAACCAAGGATACAAAACTAAGTTGGCAAAGTTATAGGGTTGATTTACATAGTATACTTGTGACTGTGGATATTTTCAATCATTATATTACCCATGCTATCATGCGCTCACATGTTGTGAATGTGTTCATATTGAATAAGGCTCATTTGCGGATAAAGTTTATGGTATACAGTCTATCTTTAATGTGTACATATTACAGTTCCTAGCCCTTGGACATGAACAAGGTTGGCCTGTGCTATAGGTTTAAGGTACAACCAAATCCACCTTTTAGAAGATGTGCTGAGGAGCATCCAATTTTGACAAGGATTCAAAATGAAATGATGAGGTTGAGACGGTTCCTGGAAAGCGATGTAGGATGCATAGGTAGTAGGGACACATTGGGCATACATGTCCATTATTGCATGCTTCATCTTCTAGAGGAACTGCTTCATCCTCAAGAGGAACCAACTGATCAGTTCTGTATTTCTATATTATGTTTGTTCATCTACTTTATTTCTACATTATGTTTAATCATCTGTTAGTTCTACATTATGTTTAATCTATCTGTTAATCATACCTCTTATTTTGTAGTGTTACCAAAAGCACAAATCCATAACAATGAAACATAAGTGCATAGATATGTAAATACATAACAAATAACAGTAAATCAGTCCATAAGTACATAATACCACAAGTCCATAAATATATAAGTGATAGGGTTTGCATAATATCCTAGCTCATATTCAAGCTCAGAATAGAATTGAGAACTAGATCTAACCTCAAACTGACTGTTCCCCTCACTCAGGAATTGAGAACTAAATCCTGCCCCAAACTGAGTATTTAGCCCAGATTGGAATGAGCACTAAGCTCATCGTGACTCTCATAGTCAAGTCATCCTTTCCAGTCACTAGACTACAACATTGCATGTGCTAACTGGCATGAGTCTCAACACAGTTATGTCATTGTTGATAGCATCTATCCGGTGCTCCCTCTAATTATGACAAAGTTAGAATAAGGGACCCCTCTGCTAGTACATCACTGGGTACACCGATAGCACGAGGGACCTACAAAACTAGTGGTACATAAAAAAAAACCTCCTAGCAATGCCGTAGTACCAATCATAATAAGCAACGGAGGGACGAAGGTCATGTGACTGCTCAAAGTGAACTATATATGCCAGCCAGTCTGCCTAATGTTGGTGGCACTCCGCATGTCGTGTAGGCCACCACAGTCTGTTCAAACCATGCCTATCCATAGCATGGAGTCTATCAATGTTGACTCACTTTAGTGGAATACACTACTGCCCTAACCAAACTCTAAGTCCTAAGTCCTACTGCTATAATTAGTACCTAGTTACAAACATGAACCAAACTCTAAAACCTAATTGTAAACACTACAAGTAAATATAAATAAATTAAATTTTTAAAAATCAAATTTAAAAAAATTATTATATATAAGAAACAAAAATTGCCTTTTCCTCCAGCTTTTCTACAATATGAGTTAGGTCATTTAGTGGGTAAAGATTGTTTCTTGCAATTTCAACGGATTACCAACACTTTAAGACTCTCTAGTAAGTGAAAAAAGGAATGTTTTGAAAATGTCACTTGTGTAGTCTACCACTTCCACCGGTTCTATATACATAAGCATATAAACTAGAATCACTGTAAGTTACAACGATTCCATTTAAGCCTAGAAAGCACTATAAGTTTCCCTTATATATACAAACAGTCATATTCTTGTAATTTAATATCTTACCAGCATTTGTGTAACTAATCAATTATTTTATTATGTTAGTATGAAAAAGCCATTATATGTATGATTTTTAAAGTGGTGAGTGAGAGTCAAACTTGTTTTACCGATGTGTTATGATTGATGACAATGTAAAAGTGTTTTAATTTACACTGTCAATACATCAAAACTAAACTTTTAACCAAATAAGTTTGAGTTTAATTTGAATACAGTATCAGCGCAAATAGTTTTATGCAAACATTCAATTATGTATTACCATATTAGCAAAATTATTTGATTCAACCAATCACTTACTAGTAAATCTTACAACTAAAAACACATTATTGATAGATAGTGTAAAATTTCTTTTACACTGTTGGTGAATTAAAATTAAACTCAATAAATTTTTAAATACTAATACGCAAATGAAATGAGTTAAAAAAATCTTTTAATTTGTTTTGTATTAGTGGGTTTTTTTTTATCTCATATAACAAGACATATCAACTCCTTGATAATGACAATAATTAATTATTTTAGAGATAGCAATATGTGTGTGTGTGTGTGTGTATGTATGAGGATCTATTTACACTTAAAGTAAGTACTTACTCCATCTAATAACTTGTTTTTGGCATGAAATTTTTTTAACCTAATAGTTAAATTTAAAGTTCCTAATATAGATTAAATGTATAAAGTTTCATACAATTTAAAAATGATTTGATCATCACTTCATCTTATTTTGATAGAGAACATGTTTTTCAAAATATAAGGAAATATCGATTAATAGATTACATGGTTACTATTGTCTAATTTTTTAAAACTTTAGTATACTTGATTATCAATATAATATAATATACATCAATTGTCGAATTGATTAAATTCAATATGGATGAAGAGTTATAAATGTACAATACTTATTTCAGGAGTAAGTCTTGGCATATTTACTCTATTTAATAAATTTTTTTGGGCATGAAATTGCATAAATTCAACCGTTGATTTTAAAGTTCCTACTTAGTATATCAAGTATATAAAATTTGATATAATTTGAAAATCATTTGATAGTTCATCATTCTATCTTATTTTGACAGATAATATGTTTTTACAAATATAAGTAAATATTGATTAATAGATCACATGGCTATTATTGTCCAATTTTTCTAAAATTTGGCATGATTGATCGTCAATATAATATAGCATAAATCAATGGTCGGATTGATTAAATTCAATATGGATGAAGAGTTATAGAATAGAGTAAGTGTGCAAGATTTACTCCTAATAACTTTTTATTGGTAAAATTTTATACAAAATCCATCATTGTATCATAACCTCTCATCACATAGATCATGTCTATAAAATTGAAAATTAATTTAAAATCATTTGGTATAGTTTTCATGTACATCAAAATCAACGTAATATATATGCTTAAAATGAATAAGAATAAGAGTTACATAATCATATTGCTATTGATGTTTAATTTTTATAAAATTTGACATATATAATTTTTATGATCAGTAATTACAATTCAATGGTAGGTTCAACAAAAACTTATTTCATAGAAAGTTATAAATGGTGTAACTTAATGGTAATATATATAAAGGGCTTCAAATCCTTTCTTCATTAGCTCATTATGCACCAAGTCATGAGTATATGAGCCTAGATCATTGAGCTATAGTGGAGGATCCTCTATATAAAGGGCTTCGCATATTTTCTTCATTAGTTCATTATGCATCAAGTCGTGTCTGCAGGAGCCTACATCCCTAAGCTATAGAAGCGAATGTTCATTAGGGAAGGGAGGGATAACTCCCCCTTCCCCCTAAATTTTTTTCCTTACATCATGTTGAAAGTAGGACTCATCTAATGATGAATAGGATGTGAATCAGCTAGTCAGTTGTTAGCACTGTATTTCACATATTGCATGCACAACAAAAAAATTTGTTTTTTTTTCTTTTTTTTTTGTTAGATACAAGTATATTTTTTGTTTGAATCGTAGAAGTAAGTATTTTCCTTTTTCAGTCGAGACCACAGAAGTAGATGAAAAGCTGAATAAGTATCCTTGTCATCCAAGCCCATTTGTCTGCACTGCCATTTTGTTTGGGCTTCATCATGTATATATCTCTTTGCCTGTTAGGCAACTGGCCTTTCTAACCTTAGATTGACAACAAAATGGAGGCCTAGAAGTTAGTCATAGTGACAAAAAAATGTTTCTTTCAGGGCCTAGCCCCGTTGAACTTGTACTGTTGTACATCATCATATACGGGCACCATCATTCCAACCAAAAACTTTCAACAAAAAATCAAGTCTTAACTTCAGAAAATCTGGCCAAAAAAAATATTTATATAGAAAATTAAATTATTTCAATCAACTCCACTTTTTGAAAGGTGCTCTGATTTTTCACCTTTCAAATAGATTAAGCCATTGGAATTGGATTAATGATGGGGGACTTGGGTAATTTATCATAAGGTCATATGTTCAAACTTTATATATATATAACATTTCAAGTAGAGTATATTATACCAAAAATAACTGATATCTATTATTAGCTTTAGAAACCTTTAATAATGACAAATATCTTGTTATTAAATGTTTTAATGTGTTTATCAGTGTCTTAGTTGCAAATAAGACATATTTAGAGAAAAATTACACAAGGAGTGATACACAACCCCCATCACACTTACACCATACACTTATACTAAGTTAAAAGTTATAAATCAGTATGTAAAAAGTTATAAACTGAAGTTGTAAACAAGTATGCAAAAAAAATTTGCATATTAGTTTACAACTTTTTATATCTTGATTTACAACTTTTTGCATAATGTAAGTATATGATGTAAGTGTGGTGGTGGACATGTATCATTTTTCAAATTACACTCACTATGAATATCTCCTTGTCAAAGAGGGATATTCACTGTAAGCCTGGACTATATTGTTTTATGCTATGGAAGTTGAGGTGGTATGAATTTCCTTGCAAAGGAACAAAGGTCCGTGCGACAATATAAGAGTAAAATGTCACTTTGGTCAATCATTAGACAATTGTTAGATTTTGTTGACGTGGCACGTTAAGTAACACGTGGCATGTCATGTGCCGATTGCGTGTCATGCTGACGTGGCATGCCACGTGGGATGATGACGTGATATGATGATGTGGCATGCTACATCAGCATGTTAACGTGGCATCAAATCAAAATAGGTCAGATTAGTGCTTCAAATTTTAAATGTATCAAAATAGTCTCTAAAATTTTCTAAAATGTATCAAAAAAGTCCAAAATCCTAAATTTCTCCTCTTTTGGTTCATAAAATCTAAATCCTTGATAATTCTTAAACCCACTTATTTCTCTCTCATTTTCACACTTTATTTAAATAATATAAATTTTTAAATATCCTAAATATAATTAAGAGCTTGATTAGTCCAAATTTGAGACCATCCATGTTTAACTAACATAATTAATTTATTAGCTATTACATTACATTTCTTGAAATAAAATGTAAAAATTTGGACTAATCAAGCTCTTAATTATATTTAGGATATTTAAATGTACAATATGATGTAATACCCATTTTATTCCAAGAAATGTAATATAGTAGCTAATAAATTAATTATGTTAGTTAAACATGAAGGGTCTCAAATTTGGACTAATCAAGCTCTTAATTATATTTAGGATATTTAAATGTATAATGTGATGTTATTAAAACACGAGTTGGATGTTTAAATAATATTTTTGTTTACAATTAGTAGATGAATTATAGATACGAATTCCTAAGATCTTAATAATTACTGGTAGCACCGAATGAGTTGAAAGAGGAAGTTTCCATGCCCATTAACTAAGTGGTAATCATGAGTTAATCTAGTACTGCCACTAGTTAAGTTTTAACATCAAGACTCTTGCTACTGCCTTTATAATAAAAAAATATTATAAATGGGCCAAAAATATTTTTATTTTTTTAATAACTCACTCTCATAGAATTGTAATTTACACAATTTAAACTTAATAAAAAATTCTCAGGAGGAGGAATTTAAAAGGGAATGGATGAAAGAATTTTTTTTTTATAATTTTGTAATATTCTGATAGATCTCAATAAAAAATCCAAGCTTGAAAACTGCATTAAAAAAAATGTCAAAGTGTAATTTGATATGACTGGGAGGTAGCTAGAGCAAGAAGAAATTAGAGTTTTTTACCATTATTCCAAGAAATATAATGTAATAGCTAATAAATTAATTATGTTAGTTAAACATGAAAGACCCCAAATTTGGATTAATCAAGCTCTTAATTATATTTAAGATATTTAAAATTTGGATTGTTTAAATAGGGTGTGAAAATGAGAGAGAAATAAGTAGATTTAAGAATTATTAAGAATTTAGATTTTATGAACCAAAAGAGGAGAAATTCAGGATTTGGAACTTTTTTGACACATTTTAGAAAATTTCAGGGACTAATCTGATCTATTTTGATCGATGTCATGTCATCATGCGATGTTATCATGTTGATGTGGCATGTCACGTCACATGTCATTATACCACGTGGCATGCCACATAGGATCAACATGTCACGTTAGCAAAATATAATGATTGTTTGACTAGGGATTAAAGTAACTTATGAAATATAATTTCAGGGGTTAAAGAGTTAATTTCAAAATTTCAAGGACTAAAGTGAAGCATGCTTACAATTTCAGGGACCAAAATGATACTTTACTCGCAATATAAAGACATATTTTCAGAAGAATAGCAGAATGAATTGGAAGGAAATGGACACACCACAATGAAAGAGAAAGCATTCTCATCAAAAGAACTAAGAGCCAAGAATAACGATATCGGCTTGGGACAAAACTTGCTATACTTGTTTTAGTTTTTCATTTTTAACTTTAAGTTAATATTCATTTTAATCCCTCACTTTTCACTTATGAGTCATGTTGGCCCCTAACTTTTAAAATGAGTCACATAAGTTTCCGACATTACAAAATATAAGTTATATTAGTCCATCAACCTGCTCTTATTTAATGTTCTATCAATTAAATGATGATATGTAATCTTAAATGATACCCTAACATACTATATGTCATATGAAGTTGAATCAAGTTTAAAATAACTCATTTTTGTGTTTAAAATTAGACAAATTAAGTCATTTAAATATTCACTCTATTCATAAAATGACTCATTTTGTGCAAATTTTAGATATCAAAATAAGTTATTTTAAATTTTATTCTATGTCAGATGACACATGATATAATAAGATATCACTTAATATTACATATCATCATTTAATTGATAAAGTGTTAAATAAAAGTAGTAAGGAACTAACTTGACTCACATTTTATAATGTCAAGGACTAACTTGACTCATTTAAAAAGTCAGAGACTAAAATAACTAACGAGTGAAACTGAGCGAGTAAAATCAACATTAACTCTTTAACTCTTAACATATTAAATGACCATCGCACATTGACAATTCGCACATTTTCAATGAAAACATTTTTCGCGACGTTTAGCACATTTCTTTGAGAAATAACTATATAAACAAACAAAACTAAAAATTAAAAAAATTGTGACTTTTAACTTTCTAACGAGACTTGTTTGCTTTGCAGCTTTTTTTAAAAAATCTTTTAACGTTTTTAATAATTTTGGTAATTGTTAAATCATCTCCTCCTTTTATTACTAGAAATAGATAATTTTGCTA
This sequence comes from Dalbergia cochinchinensis, assembly GCA_031216125.1. Classification (NCBI taxonomy): domain Eukaryota; kingdom Viridiplantae; phylum Streptophyta; class Magnoliopsida; order Fabales; family Fabaceae; genus Dalbergia; species Dalbergia cochinchinensis. The sequence goes on from CM062370.1 coordinate 45,112,778, forward strand.
AATGTTTACACAACTTTTTCAATAATAAAATCACAAATCAAACATTCTAACACACTTTATTCTTCATATTTATCATTTCAAACTTCAAATAGCAATAAAGTCTAAACCATGTTAATTAACGGGTAAATAACAAAGTTCCTATGCAGCCTCTGCATGCAAAGGAGTGGCATTGGGATTTTCCATGACCTGTATTTTTTGCTTGGGAGACACTGACACGAACGACACAACAATGGGCTTCACCTTCTCTGTAGTCTTGATGATAACTAAAAACAGAACTCGATACAGAACAAGCATCCCCGCCAAGATTGCGAGATCAACCCACTTTGAGTAACTCATGTCTACTTGCCACATTGTTCTCAGAATCTCTTCACCTGTATTGTAACCGTGTGAGCCTCCCCCAACTTCATTGTTAGGGAATATCAGTCCTTCATATTCGTTCTTGAACAATCCTTGGAATGCAAACGTATGGAAGGCCACATAGTGTAATGGGAATCTCCAAAATGGCTTAGGAAGTCTCTTTGGCAATTTAAAGAACCCGCCAACTAAGATCATGACTCCTTGAATTCCAGCACCGGTTATGATACCCATTAGATAGTTGGGGACAATGCTGGCAACTATCATCATAAGGCTCTCTACTAACATCAAACAGGTAAATAATACACAAATGAAGTACACAAAGTGCTCACATCCCCTCTGAAGGCCAGGAAGGTAATAAACTATAGCTCCAGGAATGAATGAAAGCAATAACACGAACGGGATAGCTGAAAAGGTGTTCCCAATGGTAAATGCGGTAACACCATAATGCCCATTTAGCCTTTCTCTTTCAAATACCTTCATGTCCTCAACAAAGGAAGGGAATCCACCAATGCTCATGAAAGTTATGAATGTAGACACAAACGAAAGAAGAGAACCTCTGTCCTGAAATTAACAAATAGTGAATTCAGAGTTAGTGAAGAGTACAAACCTAATTCAGTTTTGGTTGTTTTATGTGAGCCATATAAAATCAATTTGTTACTTTGTCACTCTTACCTTAATTGACTCATAACTTTTGCCTAGATCATAGTAGACGGTGGCTAAACTTAAAGCCAACGCAATGTATATGACGAGGCGTAACCAGTAATAGCCTAGATCACGAAACATGTTCAGGGACGATCTTTTGGTAAGAATAATGCACTGACTAACGAAGCCAGCATGCCCTCTCTTCTTGTCTGTTGAACTAGTTTCCTGAAAATAATTTAAATTTAATTTATAAAAATATTTCATGAATAATTTTGGATCAATTTTGGTGATTTTCCTGTGAGATCTAGCAAATTAAGAAAAATACCTTTTTAGATAATACTGCTACTTCATTCTGAACCTGTTGGTTCATTTCAGATGATTTATATGAGCTCACAAGGATCCGAATTGCTTCTTCTGCGGGTATTGTTCTAGTCCCAGTTAATCCCAGCTCAGTTTCCTTGCATAACAAGTATCTCAATTAGATTTCATGGGTTTGGATGACTTTGATGACCGAGTATATTGCACTTAATAAAGAGAAATTCTTGCATGTTCTTCGAACATATCTATGTTAATGTGTGTTCCATAAACATATATTGCTACTCATTTTAATTTCTAATGCTTAAATGTTATCTAGAAAATCTAAAATAATTTATTGTACATGTTTGTGCGGTACATGTTAAATGTGCTTCAAAACTCGAAACCATGCTAGTATTTCTACCTTAGGAATAATGAAGTCCGAACCATTGTTTCTTAGCAAGTTTACCTGATCAAAGTCCCTGTTTATAGTTTTCAATAAATGATCAGGTGGGTTCTGGAGAGCAGGACAAGGAAAGCCATTTGAAGCGAAGAACTGTATTGAAACAAAATCAATAGTTATTAGTGGGCATTATAACAAAAATGAAAAAATAACATATAACTTTGAAATGATGGGGCAGTTTCTAACCTCTATTGCTGTAGAAGCAGGCCCAAAATAAACTGTTTTCCCAGAAGATAAAAGACAAAGATTACTGAAAAGTTGAAAAACTTCACTGCTAGGTTGATGGATTGAGGTAATAACAGTCCTTTGGATTCCATCCTTTTGATCCAAGGTAGCAATTCTTTTCATGACATAGTAGGAAGCTGCACTGTCAAGTCCACTAGTTGGTTCGTCAAGGAAGAGAAGTCTCGGGCGTGTTAGGATCTCAATGCAGATGCTCACACGCCTCTTCTGACCCCCACTGATTCCTTTTACACCCCACCCTCCAATCCTTGTGTTGATGGCATCTTGCAGACCCATTTCTCTTATTGTAAAGTCTGCTCTCTCCTTCTTCTCTGCCTTGGACATGGAGTCTGGTAATTGGAGTTGAGCTGAATAATACACTGCTTCTCTCACTGTCAATGTTGTAATTAAGGTATCATCTTGTGTGACATATGCCTGAGGTTACAACGATGGAAATAATTAATGGTCTATTGATCATGTAGCTTCTGAAACTGATTAGAACCTCAATTTTTTTTTATTTGTTAAAGAATTTAAGATTTTTCACCGTGGTTCCATATGCCAGTGATTGTTTGTGACCATTGATCAGAATTTCTCCGGTTTGTCTTGTGTTTGAACCTAATCTCCCTGAGACATGAATTCATAACACATTATTAAAGTAGCAGATAGATGAGATAGCTAGGAGCCTGTAAAGAGTTAAACGTGCATTGTTAGAATAATGAAGTTAAAAGTTAATGGGTGTATTTTGCACGGGCACCGGTGCCATGCTCAACTTGAGCACTTAAATTTATCCAATGTAGCTAAAGTTAATTTGAAATTTGAAGAGATTCTGAAATGTAAATTGCAGTTTTAGCCATCTTTGTTTCCACTTTTTTTCTAGAATCCTCTAAATTTCACTCTCACACGAACTGGTCAGGGAAGCTTGGAGGACGCTGACTGCACCAACCAGAGGCTAGTTCGAGCCCTTTTTGACGCTCTAATGGTGCATGAGTCCAACGCAGTGGTCAAGCTCATGGCCTCTGATCTCAAGGGGTGCTTCCATGTTCCCCATCCCACCAATTTTCTATGTGCTTGCTCATACACAATTCCTTCGTCGAAGACGCTGACTCCTTCCGGTTCATCCCACAGTCTGTTGTTTCCATTGAAAACACCGTGATTGATGAAGGTTGTGACGCCATGTGCTCCGTCCGTCGTATAGGTTCCCTTGCATCTGGGAGAGCAGCCTCTCTGGTTTTGCCTTGCAAATCAGTCCCTGGTCTCAGTAGTGGGAGTGGAGGGCAACGCCGCAGTGGGTGGCGGTGAGACACAGTGGGGAAAGGTTGGAAAAGTGAAAAAAAAAAAAAAAAAGACACAGGAAGAAAGAAAATATAGTGTTGTTGGGAGGAAGAAGAAAAGGGTAAAGTTGGTAGATGATATATAAAGTCATTTATTATGAAAATTAAGATGTAAATATGAATATAAATTTACGTTAATTTAAACCATTAGATTTGATATTGAATGAGTGAGAATTAGCCACCATAACGGTCATAAACTTGTAAGTCATCACATAAGATTTTGCCACACTTTATGAACCAATTCGTCTTTTATATTTTCTCTAGAGATTCAGCTAATGAATGTGTTTTATTCTTATAGATTGTAATAAAAATCCTTGTTATTTTTTACATATTTCTTTTGAGTTTTATACATGAATTAATGTAAAGATTAGATCTCATTGATTTTCCAAAACAATAATAGTGAAAAAATAGGACACTCTTTTATTTTTCTTACTTTATTAAATTATATTCACTTATTCTCTCTTTGATATTCACGTTTTGTAAAGACATTGAAAATAAATACCTAAATAAATGGAGAGATATATTGGAAATAAAATTATTAAATGCTCATTAGAAACCCCAAAATGATATTTAATCTGATAAAAAGAAATCAAAGGGGCATTTTCATACCACCAATATTTTTCTTTTTTAATTAATGTTATTTATTAACTATTTTTATTTGCCATGTAGTATTGTTAAGGACAATAAAAATTGAATCTAAAATTTCACATGTATTATTCAAATACTACCAAAAAAAAAATACATATTATTCCAATCTCTGATTATTAACGGCTTGAAACTTCATGTTATTGAAAATTTGTTATTTATGCTGTTTGTTTTGGAAACATTTGTTGTTTGTTTATAATTATGTTCATATGCCAAAAGTTGAATAGTGAAAAAGTAATATAAGCGGAAAAATTATTATGTGCTTTTAAAATAAGATAAAATATTTATATTCTACTCTATTTATTGATTAACATATAAGTTATTGTATTAAAAATATAGGAGAAGTGAGATGTAATAATGACCCGTAAAATTTATGTATCAATTAAAAAATGAATCGGAATAAGTAATTTCTCTTACTCTTAATATATTTAAATATTTCTTATATTATAGTACTTAAAAATATTTAAAATTTCTATAATATAGTATATTTTAGTTTCAGTCTAAGTTTTTTTTTTTTTGGTGTTTAACCTATTTTCTAAAAGACATTCAGTTTTGACTTTTTTGCATTTGTCCGGTTGTCAAGTAGTAATCAATTAGGACCAAAAAAAATATTAAAATACATATAAAGAATTGAAAATTTTAATATCTATCAATATTAAATATATATTTTAAATACTTATACGAAATAAATTTTAAAATAACAAACTAAAATAAAAATTTGCCAATAAATGAATTAAAATATAAAAATTATAAAAATCAAAACCAATGGTTGTATTTTTTTAGGATTAAAAAAATTACGTTTAGAAAGTCACTCGTATGAAAGTGTAGCTCTAAATCGAGAACAACGTGGAAATGGGCGGTGGAGGCAGGTTCTTTGAATTGAAAGAGGTAGCCATTAAATTTCATAATTAAGACTAAATATTTTGTGTTTTTATCAGTCTATATTGAAGATATTTATCATGGTTCTGAAAATCAGACTTGACCGGTTAAATTGAAAATTGGCTTGATATTCAATTTGGATTATGTCTAAAAATCACCTCTTCAAGAATCAGTTGAGAATCACTACGAATTGTCCGGGAATTGTCAAACCGACCAAATTGGTATGACAATTTTTTTTAATAAAAAAGATGTAAATTAACATCATTTTGGAATTTAAAAAAAAAAGACCTAAAATCTCATTTTTCCTAATTCTTTTTCTTTTCTAATATGAGAAGTAGTAATTTGAAATATTTAACTTATATGGATAATATTTATTTTGATTAAGAGATTAATTATGTTATGTTCTATAAATTTTATTAATATATAATTTAATTTTTAATTATTTTATTATATGTATTTTATTTTATATTTATATATAAATATATATTTTATTATATACTGATTATATTCTAATTAAACTTTTAATTGAACTGGTTAAACTTTTAAATCTCTAAACTCTTGTTCCGAACAATTTAATATTTGATCTGATTTTTAGAATTTCAATATTTATTTATTTTTATTAAAATCAGGATATTTATTGTTGAGCAACTAATTTCCTGACAGTGATAAGTGACTAATCTATAATGTAATTCATTTCTATAAATGAAAATCGAACCCACCACCTCATGCTGAAGAGCCGAAGAGGTTTATCAGTCAGCGAAAGCTTGCAAAGCGCACACACCGCACAAGTTGTGGTGACCAAAGCGCTGACGGTGCTCAATAATTAAATGCTATGGTCTTATGGAATTAAATTTCATTTGGAACACTACACTGAATGATGCAGACAAAATTCAGACAAATTCTTCTAACGTGTCTGGTAAAAATGCATAATCATTTATTTTAACCTGTACTGTAAAAGTTATTATATAAAAAAATTTAAAATAAATTAGCATACATATTTATAAAGTGTGTGTTAAATATATTCTAAAAGTATCAACGACTTTTTCCAAATTATATTGGAGTTCATATTTCATTTTTCTTAAGTTTATTGACGTAAAAAAAAATTATTAATGATGCAAGCACCTTAGCATCACCTTACAGAATAAAGTGGCAAGATGATATGACATATATCAACTTTTGGTTTTCTGGCTAAAATAACAGTACTCCACTTCCCTTTCGTGGGTTCACTCACTCAAACAAATTAAAGTAGAACAATTTTGTAACCAATGAAATTAAATACCTTGAAGTTTCTCAGTCTATAATAGATATTCTAAACATATAATTTTAAAGTTTATTTTTCATCAGTATCTATTTTTTTAAAAAAAATTGGTTTTAAATAATTTGTTGTTAAAAATTTTAAGAAAATATTAATTTTTTTAATTTTATGTTTATCCTTTTAATGAAAAAATAGATAAAAATCAAAAGATAAAAATATTGAATAAATAAAAAGAGAGAAAGATGTTTTAATTTAAATATACTATTATTAATTCTATGTGTATCAATTTAATAATTTTTAATAATTATATAAAAATCTTAAATAACACTTAAAAGTAATCAAAGATAATAGTTGAAGCTATGCTAGAGGCTGACACAGCTACAGAGTAAATTTCAAATTAAATATGATTTAAAATTATTGCACAAGAATTAAAAAAATATTACATGATCTTGACCCTTTTCAAAAATTAATTTGAAAGATTAAATTATTCTTTCAAAGAAAATTTATGATTGGCCAAAAAGATGTGGAGAAAGAGAACAATTTAATTTAATTTAATGCAAATATATGATTAAATGTGTGTATATATATATATATATATATATATATATATAAAATAGATTAAAAGATTTTAAGAAAAAGTTTGCATGAAAGTAGACATTTAAATTGGCTGTAAACTAATCAGAGGTGGAAAATTTTCTTTGATGCTCTAATAGTAAAAGAAAGTATTTGCTCTATTCTAATTAATAATTTATTAGTTGATACATTAGTATGTCATTATTATTTTGTATTCTTTTTATATTTGTTCAATGCAATGGCCAATATGTTAATTAATATATCAAATCAAACAAATAATTTCTCCTCTCCAAGATCACATGTACGCCGATTTCTACAAAGGTGGGGAGTTGTTACTTAATCCACTAAACGGATTTTTGACACACATATCTTTTTTGAGCCGAAAAATGCTACATTACTCATGGAGTAAACAAATTCTGCCTCCGTAATACCATTTCTACCTTTGATTGGTGTTTTCTCTCCTTTTACTTTCTCTTTTTATAATTTAATAACAACGGTTAATATAGTGTGTGAAGTAATAGACCTTTTTTCTCCATGAATTTGATAGTATGACTCCTTTGAACCAAGCAGACACTATAGAAAAGGGCCACACAACTTACTATGTAAAACAGAACACACGACAATCATGCAAAACGCTTCACTGTGATATATGCAAATTACCAACTACGAACCTGCTAAAGTATCAAGAAGGGTGGACTTGCCACAGCCAGAAGGACCCATAATGGCAAGGAGCTGGCCTGGTTTGGCATAGCCAGTGAGGCCTTGAAGGATTGATCTGCTTCCATTCCTTCCCATCGATGCAGTCACCCACACATCCTTCCATGCCAAGCAGATTGGCACCTCTCCTGTCTTATCTCCTCCTCCATTGTTCTTTCTCGGACCGTCAAATGCTAATTCCATCCCCGACACTGCGTTGGCCTCATCAACGTGATCAATCTCTAGGACAGTTTGCTGGGGTACTTATCTTGAGTTGGGTTTAGTCTCATAATCACTTGGATCATATGAAAGAGACTGGTGTAGGGAAAGGGAAGCCATGTATATGGTTTGACAGTATAAAATAGGGGGGAAGTAGAGTGGCTCGCTGAATTTTTCTGATATCAGGCCAAATATATAAACTTCTTGGGTGCGGAATTTGGCTTGTATTTTCAATTTTTATTTCTTCTTTATGTCGTTTTCCCGAGTATATATATTTATAAAGACAATAACAAAAAAAAAATCAGAAGAGAGTTTTATTGTAAAACACAGCACCATGACATTGATTTTTTTTTTTGGCGAATCTAGTATTTACAAATATACAACATTATTTCATATTTGTATAGTTTTATCCTTAAGATATAATATAGATTTTACTTACAATAGACATAATACAATAGATGTTATTACACCTTCTTGTGAAGAGGTAGTTAGCTTAAGCTACATATATTTCTTAGATGAAAAACTCACTCTTCTCTCGTCTAAAGACTTAAAATTTAGGATAAGTTTGCAATTGTGTTCTATGGAAACGACTTACATGGGAGGGATTATTTATTGTGAGAATGGAACGACGTAATGTTAATTAGATATTACATGAATAGTTAATTGTAAAACATAAAAGTCATGTGATTTTTTTAAAATGAGTATGCAAACATTAATTATTATTAATTAATTTTTAATCTTAATTATCCTTATATAATTATATTACTTATATTTTCTCTTCTCACTCACATAATATAATAAATCAACTCTCGCATGTGATATACCCCATGTGTTTCATTCACTTAATTATGAGATTGATTTTTTCGCTCACCTAATTAATGTTTTCTCTTTTATTTATAGCATTTTCAATATAATACAAAAATAATATAATATAAAAATGAAAAATAAATTAGCCACGTCCTAACACATTATGAAGAATAATATATTAGGAGATAAAAATCTAAATTATATTTTATATTCATTTGAGACAATTAAATAATACTTAATTTTATAAAACACTAAAATTTAAAATTAATCACTTTAAAATATTTATTAAAATCATATTTATTAATTTAAAATATTAAAAAAATATTTAAGCTTTAAAAATAAAAAATTTATAACGATGATCATGTGATTCATGTTCATAACTTCTTTCTAAAATTATGCTCTAGGGATCAAGTGATTCATATCCATAAACTCTTCGTAAAATTACCAAGGAAGAGAAAATTGGATTGGATATTGCACCGATCAAAGCACTGGTTCAAAGGTTTAGAAGTCCAACCGGTTCAATCAGAATGTAATAAAAATATATATAAATATATACATATGATTAATTAGAATATAAATAAATATATTAAATCATTAATATTAACATAATTAACAAAAAATATTCATAGGTTAATAAAAATAAACACAATCCATGTAAAATTTCTTTAGTCTCAGGCTTGCAATACGGTCGCAAAGTATTTGAAAACAATATTTGTTAATAACCAGTGAGGTTTATGGTAAGCAGTCTGCGAATGACAGAGAGAGGAGAAAAATAACCCAACAATTTTGTTAGTGTCTTTCTTTAGTTTCATTTTTTTTATTTTTGCTTTATGACTGCCATAAGATATCAGTATTTAAGTTTTAGAACAAAAAATAATTTTAAGTTTTGAAAAAAAAAACCAGCCGGACAGGTCTGATTTGCTGGCTTTCCTCACTTTTGACCGGTTTTTACTTCCCCCGACTTTTTATCTTAACCGGACTGGTTTCCGGTTAACCCGGTCGAACTAATCGGTCCGGTCCGGTTCTCTCTTCATTGAAACTACACTCTCGAGATCATGTGATTCATGGCCATAAATTCTTTCCAAAATTACACTTTCGAAATCACGTGATTCTTGTCCATAAATTCTTTCTAAAAATATGCATTTAATATAGTGTGATTCATGTCCATAAATTCTTCCAAGTTTATAATTAATGTTTTAAATAAAGAATAATAAATAATAGGCTAAAGCTATATCTTGGTCCTTTGTTTTTTAAGAATATTTCGATTTGTAACTTGATCGTCCTGACATGTTATATATATATATAATGAAAATTGATATTACAAAAATTTACCTGTAGAGAATCAAATTAAGAATGAAGAATGTACCAAAAAAAGAAGAATTAGCACATTAATGAAAAATGAAATAAAAAGTAGAATTTCTGATTTCAACTCTAGTATCATAGTTATCAAACTCAAAATCTTACGAGTTTATGAATTTCAATCCCCAAATTGAGTTAACTCACTAGAAAACTCAAACCTGAATAAACACGAGTAAACTCATATATAAACTTGCATAAGCTCAAGTAAACTCGAAAGTTTACTATTTTTGTTAGAATTTAGTCTCTCAAGCAATAAGCAATCATAATTAGACCTTTCAAAATTGATGTTATGATCTATTGACTTAAGCTATTTTGATTTTTTCAGATCCTAAATTTTTGATTTGTTATATTTCTTATGATTTTACTTTGTATTTTATATTTTATAACTTGTATTTGCTTCATTATGATATTGCAATTGAATTTTTTATATATCTTTCTTTTATCATAAATTTATATTATTATAATTAGATGTTATAAATATTTTTTAATATTATTCCTAAAATAAGTAAACTCTTATTACAAGTTCACAAATCGGGTATACAATTCGAGTTTATATTAGCTACACGAGTTTAGATGAACTTACGAGTTTAATATCCGTAAGTGACCTGAGTCCGTAGCATACGACAATGGTGAAAGATAATTAAAATCTCAGGGGGCAAATAGAGAATGATAATATAGCCCTCTAACTATCAATCCTCCAGATTTTAAATCACACAAACAATTGTATAATTTACAATACGTTTAACAACTATTTATTACATATAAAGAAGATTTTGCATTAGAAGAATTTTATGCACATTAATTAGAAAAATTTATGATTTATCGACAAATATAGTAACCAAATTAATTTTAAAATATTACTATAAATGAAATATCTTGATAACAACATAGAAAACATATAAAAGGTTTTAATTTTTTTTCTCACAAATTATTAGAGAGTGAAAAAAATTTAAACTTATATATTATATTATATATTGTTAGTGGATTTTTTCTTTCATATAACAAGAAGTATTAATTAATTTTTTAATAGTCACAATAACCATTTTTTTTTTGGAGGGATAATACACCCACATATATATAAAGTAAAAATAAAAAGTTTTGAGTGGCAGCGGCCCCTTAAGCCCCAAAGAAGTTCTGTTGTTGGCATATAGAGTTCATTTGTGTATCATTATTTTGATAAAAAAAAATTATTAAAAGAATGTAATTTTTGACATTGTCGATACGTTTGTGTAAAATACTTTAGCATAAGCCGCGTCGGTACAAAAGAAATGTACAAAAAGAATTTTGACAAATTTTCTGACTTATCACCTTTCAAGTAGATTAAGCCATTGTTGTTGGGCAAGTGACAGGGGAGTTGGGTAGTTTATCATGAGGTTTGTTCAAACCTCATTTTTGATATACCACCAAAAAAAAAAAATCAAGTAGATTATATCACAACAAAAAATAATGATATCCATTGTTAGCTTTATAACCCGTGAATAATGACAAACATCTTGTTATAACATGTTTTAATGTGTTCGTTTGTGTTTCAGTTGCAAATAAGAAGATACATCAAGAGGAAAATTACACTCACAATGAATATCTCCTAGTCAAAGAGGGGATATTCATTGTCAGCCTGGATTATATTGTTTTATGCTATGGCAGTTGAGGTGGCATGAATATCCTTGCAAAGGAACAAAGGTCTGTGCTGCAATATAAAGACATACCTTCAGAAGAATAGCAGTTGTTTGGCAATTGTTAAATTATCTCCTACTTTTATTATTAGAAATCGATAATTTTGCTAAATTTTCACAACACTTTTTCAATAATAAAATCACAAATCAAACATTCTAACACACTTTATTTCTTCATATTTATCTTTCGAAAATTCAAATAGCAATAAAGTCTAAACCATGTTAATTAATGGGTAAATAACAAAGGTCCTATGCAGCCTCTGCATGCAAAGGAGTGGCGTTGGGATTTTCCACGACCTGTATTTTTTGCTTGGGAGACACTGACATGAACGACACAGCAATGGGCTTCACCTTCTCTGTAGTCTTGATGATAACTAAAAACAGAACTCGATACAGAACAAGCATCCCCGCCAAGATTGCGAGATCAACCCACTTTGAGTAACTCATGTCTACTTGCCACATTGTTCTCAGAATCTCTTCACCTGTATTGTAACCGTGTGAGCCTCCCCCAACTTCATTGTTAGGGAATATCAGTCCTTCATATTCGTTCTTGAACAATCCTTGGAATGCAAACGTATGGAAGGCCACATAGTGTAATGGGAATCTCCAAAATGGCTTAGGAAGTCTCTTTGGCAATTTAAAGAACCCGCCAACTAAGATCATGACTCCTTGAATTCCAGCACCGGTTATGATACCCATTAGATAGTTGGGGACAATGCTGGCAACTATCATCATAAGGCTCTCTACTAACATCAAACAAGTAAATAATACACAAACGAAGTACAAAAAGTGCTCACTTCCCTTCTGAAGGCCAGGAAGGTAATAAACTATAGCTCCAGGAATGAATGAAAGCAATAACACGAACGGGATAGCTGAAAAGGTGTTCCCAATGGCGAATGCAGTTGCACCATAATGCCCATTTAGCCTTTCTCTTTCAAATATCTTGGGTGGTGGTACCAATGGCAACCAACATTTAAAAGAGAGAGAGAGAGAGAGATAAAATTAGTGACTGCCCATATTTAGAAAAACGGTATTTTGTTTCACTAGTTAAAAAAGAGTAGTAGTAAAAAGTGTATTGAAAATTTAGAAAGATTACTCTAGAATGAAAAAATCACCATTTTAATTACTAATTTAAAGCACTCGTTAGAAAAATCCTTTAAAACATAAAAAAAGGAAGTTTCTATTTATCTTTCCAAGTTTCAACTAATAAAAAGAGGGGCTATCGATCGTTCAACTTTTAATTACCTTCATGTCCTCGACAAAGGAGGGGAATCCACCAATGCTCATGAAAGTTATGAAAGTAGACACAAACGCAATAAGAGAACTTCTGTCCTGAAATTAACAAAAGTGAATGCAGAATTAGTGAAGACTTTGAAGCTAATTCAGTTTTGGTTGTTTTATGTGAGCCATATAAAATCGATTTGTTACTTTGTCACTCTTACCTTAATTGCCTCATAACTTTTGCCTAGATCATAGTAGATGGTGGCTAAACTTAAAGCCAATGCAATGTATATGACGAGGCGTAACCAATAGTAGCCTAGATCACGAAACATGTTCAGGGACGATCTTTTGGTGAGAACAATGCACTGACTAATGAAGCCAGCTTGCCCTCTCTTCTTGTCGATTGAAATAGTTTCCTGAAAATCATTTAAGTTTAATTTATAAAAATATTTTATGATTAATTTTGGATCAATTTTGGTGATATTCCTATGAGATCTAGCAAATATAGATAAATACCTTTTTAGATAGTACTGCTACTTCATTCTGAACCTGTTGGTTCATTTCGGATGATTTATATGAGCTCACAAGGATCTGAATTGCTTCTTCTGCGGGTATTGTTCTAGCCCCATTTAATCCCAGGTCAGTTTCCTCCTTGCATAACAAGTATCTCAATTAGATTTCTGAGTTTGGTTGACTACTTTGATGACCGACTATTTTTTGGTAGTGCACTTAATTAATAATGCGAAATTATTGCACTCCTGAACATATTTATGTCAATGCGTGCTCCATAAATATTTAAGGACTCATTGTAATTTGTAATGCTTGAATATCATCTAAAAAATTTAAAATGAGTTATTGTACATGTTTGTGGAGTATATATTAAATGTGCTCCAAAAACATGCAAGTATTCCTCCTTAGGAATAATGAAATCATGATCATTGTTTCTTAGCAAGCTTACCTGATCGAAGTCCCTGTTTATAGTTTTCAATAAATGATCAGGTGGGTTCTGGAGAGCAGGACAAGGAAAGCCATTTGAAGCGAAGAACTGTATTGAAACAAAATCAATAGTTATTAGTGGGCATTATAACAAAAATGAAAAAATAACATATAACTTTGAAATGATGGGGCAGTTTCTAACCTCTATTGCTGTAGAAGCAGACCCAAAATAAACTGTTTTCCCAGAAGATAAAAGACAAAGATTACTGAAAAGTTGAAAAACTTCACTGCTAGGTTGATGGATTGAGGTAATAACAGTCCTCTGGATTCCATCCTTTTGATCCAAGGTAGCAATTCTTTTCATGACATAGTAGGAAGCTGCACTGTCAAGTCCACTAGTTGGTTCGTCAAGGAAGAGAAGTCTCGGGCGTGTTAGGATCTCAATGCAGATGCTCACACGCCTCTTCTGACCCCCACTGATTCCTTTTACACCCCACCCTCCAATCCTTGTGTTGATAGCATCTTGCAGACCCATTTCTCTTATTGTGAAGTCTGCTCTCTCTTTCTTCTCTGCCTTGGACATGGAGTCAGGTAATTGGAGTTGAGCTGAATAATACACTGCTTCTCTCACTGTCAATGTTGTAATTAAGGTATCATCTTGTGTGACATATGCCTGAGGTTACAAAGATGTAAATAATTAATCGTCTATTGATCATGCAGCTACTGAAACTAATTAGAACCTCAATTTTTTTTTTTTTTGTCAAAGAATTTAAGATTTTTCACCGTGGTTCCATATGCCAGTGATTGTTTGTGACCATTGATCAGAATTTCTCCGGTCAGTCTTGTGTTTGAACCTAATCTCCCTGATTCATGAATTCATAACACATTATTAAAGTAGTAGATAGATGAGATAGCTAGGAATCTGTAAAGAGTTAAACGTGCATCGTTAGAATAATGAAGTTAGAAGTTAATAGGTATAGTTTGCACGGGCACCGGTGCCATGCTCAACTTGAGCACTTAAATTTATCCAATGTAGCTAAAGTTAATTTGAAATTTGAAGAGATGCTGAAATGTAAATTGCTGAATATTAAATGCTGAGGTGGGAGGTAATAGATTATTCCATTGAAGCTGAACAGATTGGTGCTGATTATTTCTCCATATCGGTTGGAGAAAAGTGACGAATACATAGAAGATCCCGTAGGCAAAATACATGGGGGAATTGAAGTTCCAATCTAACGGTGCATACACTTTGTAATGCCACATACTATTTTTAATGACAATAAAAATTGAATCTATGATTTCATAGATATTATTCAGGTCTCTTACTATTAACGCTTGAGCTTCTTGTTATGAAAATTTGTTATTTATTCTGTTTGTCTTGGATGCATATGTTGTTTATTATAATTATGTTCACTTGCCAAAAGTTAAATATATCACTTTATGAGTGAACTTGAAAAGTGAATAAGACATTTATTTTGAAATGAAAGTAGTAATATAATAATACTCAAAAATATTTTAAATTTCAATAATATAGGAAATTTTTGTTTAAGTCTCTTTAATTTTGTCTGTGTGCGTGTGTTCAGCCTATTTTCTAAAAGATATTCAGTTTTGACTTTTATTGCATTTGTCCTATTGTCAAGTAGCTAGTAATCAATTGGGACAAAAAATATTATTGAAATACTTATCGAGAATTAAAAAAATTAATATCTATCAATATTAAATATATATTTGAAATACTTATAAGAAATAAAATTTAAATAAAAAACTAAAATAAAAAATTGCTAATAAATGAATTAAAATATGAAAATTATAAAAATCAAAACCAATGGTTGGGATTCCCAATCCTTAAATAATTATTTAATTATAAATACTAACTGAAATTAAGAAAATAATTAATAAAATATCAATGTTAATAAAAATTAGGAATAACTTACTGAATTGTCCTTATTTTTTCTTCAATATTTTAACTTCCTCTCTTATTTTTTTACTAATAAATCAATAGTATTTAAAGAGGATATTACTGATAAAAAGATAATTAATATTACTTAAACTTTTAAAATGAATGATTATTCTGAATAAATTAAATTTCTAAAATGAATAATTATTTAATGACAAAGAAAATATTTTTTTTGGGATGGAAAAATCACATTTAAATGATGAAAATCATT
Source organism: Dalbergia cochinchinensis (assembly GCA_031216125.1). Classification (NCBI taxonomy): domain Eukaryota; kingdom Viridiplantae; phylum Streptophyta; class Magnoliopsida; order Fabales; family Fabaceae; genus Dalbergia; species Dalbergia cochinchinensis. Next base: position 45,128,518 of record CM062370.1, read on the forward strand.
GTATGAAAGTGTAGCGCTAAGATGAGAACAGCGTGGAAATGGGCGGCGGAGACAGGTACTTTGAATTGGAAGAGGCAGCCGTCAAATTTAATTGTGGTATTTATATTCATAAAATGTAAGGTATTATCATATTGTATCAACTCATATTTTATTTATTATTGAATAAGATATGGATCCTATTTTAACAGAATATACATCTCATTCAATAATGAATAAAATATGAGTTAACACAGTATTTCACGTTCCATAAGTATAAATAATATTTTTTATTTCAGAATATAGAGTAAATATTTTGTGGTTTTCTATCGGTTTACGTTGAAGAGGTTTATTTATTTATTTATTTTGAAATCAAGGCATCCTCTCGCCTGAGTGGGAGTTCTGCTGAAGAAATAAATGACCGATCACAAAATGACGGAGAATCGAACCCCACAGAGGTTTATCAATCAAAGAAACCTGGCAAAGCACACACATCGCACAAGGTGTGGCGACCAAAGCGCCGACGGTCCTCATCAATTAAATGTTATGGTCTTATGGAATTAAATTTCATCTGGAACAATGCACTGAACTATGCATTAGTAGACAAAATTCTTCTAACGTGTATTTTCTAATTATACATAATTATTTATTTTAATTTATAAGTAATATGTAAAAGTTGTTATATAAAAATATTTAAAATAAATGGTTATATATCTTTATAGAGCATATATTAAATATATACCAGAAGCATTCACCACTTTCTCCAAATTTTTTTGCAGTTCATATTTTATTTTTCTTAAGTTTAGTGAAGTCAAACAAACAAGCACCTTAGCATCACCTTACAGAATTTCATAGTAAAATTACAATATGATATGACATATATCAATTTTTGCTTTTCTAGCTAGTACAACTATCCACTTCCCTTTCATGGGTTCACGCACTCAACTAAATTAAAGTAGAACAATTTTGCAATGAACAAAATTAGATACCTTGAAGTTTTTCGGTCTGTAGTAAATATTTTAGACATATATTTTCAAAGTTTATTTTTTATCAGTATCTATTTTAAAAGGATTTTTTGGTTTTAAACTATCTGTTGTTAAAGTTTTAAGAAAATATTAATTTTTTATTTTACTTTTATCCTTTTAATGCCAGAATAGATAAAAATCAAAAGATAGAAATATATTTTAATTTAAATATACTATTATTAATTATATGTGTGCCAATTTAATAATTTTTATTAATTATGCAAAATCTTAAAACACTTAAAAGTAATCAATAGTTGAAGCTATGCTAGAGGTTGACACAGTTAGAGGATTAAATTATTACTCTGACAAGTTGTGTTGCGTGAACAATTTTTTCATATAACGTTTTGATACTGACATTATCTCATTCATTCAAAAAGGTAAAATAGGATTTTAAAATATAAATATAAGTGTTTTGAATGAATGAGATGATATATATGGGTGTCAAAATATTACATAAAAAAATTATATACATAACATTTTTATTTTAAAAATTATTTTGAAAGACTACATTATTCTTTTAAAGAAAAATTATGATTGGCTAAAAAGATGTGAAGAAAGGGAACAATATTATCTAATTTAATGCAAATATATGATTATATATATTATTAGATTCTAAAAATTTTTAAGAAAAAATTTGTATGAAAACAGCTATTTAAATTGGCCGTAAACTAGTCAAAGGTGGGAAAATTTCTTAAGAGTTTTAAGAGTAAAAAAAATATATTTATTTTGTTCTATTTATTAATTAATTCATATACTAATTTTATGGATCATTATTATTAATATTTTTTAAATATTTTTAAATATAATAGTTAATATACCAATAAATGGATGGGAAGAAATGATTTCGCCCGCTCGAATATCACATGTGGATTTCTACAAAGGGGGGGAGTTGTAACTTAATCCATTAAACGGATTTTGACCTAGATAAGTAGATGTCTTCTTGGACCCCGAAAAATGCTACATTACCCATGGAGTAAACAAATTCTTCCTCCGTAATATCATTTCTATCTTTGATTGGTGTTTTCTCTCCTTCACTTTCTCTTTTTGTAGTAACAATCAATGGTCGGTTAACAATATAGCGTGCGAGAATGAATAAAATCTTTTTCTCGTTAAATTTGACAGTACAACTCCTTTGAACCACGCAGGCAGTACAGAAAAAAGGCCGCCAAACAACACAAGTCACTTTGTAAAACGGAACACGATCATGCAAAATGCTTCACTATGACACAAATTAGTTACGGACCTGCTAAAGCATCAAGAAGAGTGGACTTGCCACAACCAGAAGGACCCATTATGGCCAAGAGCTGACCTGGTTTGGCATAACCAGTGAGACCTTGAAGGATTGATCTGCTTCCACTCCTTCCCATCGATGCTGTCATCACCCATACGTCCTTCCATGTCAACCAGATCGGCACCTCTTCTGTCTGAGTCCCACCCCCAGCTTCTCCTCCATTATTGTTCTTTCCTGGAACGTTAAAAGCTAGTTCCATCTCCTCAACGTTGGCCTCATGATCATCAGCGTGTTCAATCTCTAGCACAGTTTGCTGGGGCACTCGTCTTGAGTTGGGTTTGGTCTCACAATAACTTGGATCATATGAAAGAGACTGATGTAGGGAAAGGGAAGCCATGATGTTGGCAGTATAAGATAGGGGGAAGTAGAATGGCTCGCCGAATCTGTTTGATATCGAGGCCAAATATATAAACAGATTGGGTGCGGAATTTACCGTGTGTTTTAAATTTTTATTTCTTCTTTTACGTCATTTTCCCCAATATATAAAGACAATAACAAAAAAGTAAGAAGACAGTTTAGACACAGCACCATGACATCGACAATTAACCGCATGATTGTGAAAGTACTTTTTTCATCTTGTGAATATAGTATTTCCAGATATACAACATTATTTCAGGCTTTTTCACCAAAAATAAAAAAAAAATATTTATTTACTTATATACAATTGGAATGATGTTATTTATCAATATACACTAGTTTTGGGGCTAATCTAAATCGATCAATAGTAGAATGATTTACTATATATAAATTGACTAGCTATCAAATGATTTATAAATCACGCGTTTTACCATGCAACGATTTAACGAACACACGTGGAAACAATACCAATATTAAATTGGCTAACTGTCAAGCGATTTATGAATGACGCGTTTAACTATGCAAAAATTCAATGGGTACACATAAACAGTGCCAGTATTAACTCAGCTAGCATATGGCCGATTAATACACCACACTAAATTATTACCAATATTAATTATTCATAAATAAAACATACTATAATCTCAAAATTTAACAAATTCCTATAAACTTTATTTAACCAACATCAAACCTAAATTAAACTAAACTTACAGGTTGAAATAAATATGAATACATATAAATAAATAAATCAAACATTATTAATCTCTTAGCAACCTCAAACATTTAAATAAATGTCATATATTAAATACATGCACTATACTATCCAAATAAAAAAATGCACAATTTCAAGTTATTAGTTCCTACAACTCCATAAAGTAAAAAAAATTTATTGAACTATTTCAAGTAATTTAGCTCCTACAAGTACAAAAATTAAAAATATTTCAATTAAATGAAGGATTTTGAATTGCAACTTGGCATTTGTCTCAGTAATAATAGTTGATACTTACTATTCATAAAGTTAAGTTATCTATTTGCCTTTTAATTAAGTTTTACTTATATCTAAAAATATAAATTATATTCGAAGCAATATAAATAAATTTTAGAAGTTATAGCTATAGATTTGTTGTTTATCTAACTTTATAGGTGGGAGTTTTTTCATGCAAAATAAACAAAATAATAAAAAACTTGTTCACAAGCATTTGCGTAAGTCTCATGACTATAACATAAATGAGTTGAGGAGTTAATGAAAAGACCCCCTGGTCTTTTCTTTATTCGAATAGCGTAGTACGTATATTTTAATATATGGATTTTAATATATGATATTTATTTAAATGTTTGGTATTACTAAGAGATTAATAATATTTAGTTTATTTATTTATATGTATATATTCATATTTATTTCAGTCTGTAAGTTTAGTTTAATTTAGGTTTGCTGTTGGTTAAATAAAAGTTTATAAGAATTTGTTAAATTTTGAGATTATAGTATGTTTTATTTATGAATAATTAATGTTGATAATAATTTAGTGCAGTGTATAAATCGGCCAAAAGCTAGCCGATTTAATACTGGCACTGTTTGCACGTGTATCCATTAAATTGTTGCACAGTAAAATACATCATTCATAAATCGTTTGACAACTAGTCGATTTAGTACTAGTACTGTTTCCATGTGTACCTGTTAAATCGTTGCATAGTAAAACGCGTCATTCATAAATCGTTTGACAGCTAGCTGATTTATATGTAGTCAATTGTTCTACTGTTGGCTAATTTATATTAGTCCCAAAACTAGTATATATTGGTAAATAAAATAAGTCTGATTGGATATCTGTAAATAAACATTTTTTTTATTTTTTTTGGTGAAAAAGCCCATTATTTCATATTTGTATAGTTTTTATCCTTAAAATATAATATAGATTTTATTTAAAATGGACGTAATACAATATATCTTATTACGAGAAAAATATTAGGTGCTCTTGGAGCAAGACAAAATGTTTGTTTTGCTTCATTTATTAATCGACATATAAGTTATTATATTAAAAATGTAAGGGACGTGAGAGACAATAATAACCTATAAAACTTATGTGTCGATTAATAAATGAATTAGAATAAATATTTTTTCTTACTCTCAATGCACATAAGTATTTCTTATGTTATTACACCTTCATGTGAAAAGACAATTAGCTTAAGCTGCATGCATTTCTTCGATCAAAATCTCACGGGTCTCTCATCTAACAACTTGTAGGTTAGGATAAGTAGTTTGTAATTGTATTTCATGGGAATGACTTATTTGGGAAAGATAATTTATTGTAAGAGTGATAAGGGTAAGTTTTGTTTATTGGATCTTACAAAAATAGTTAACGGTAAAACATAAAAGTTATGTGATTTTTTTAAATGAGTATTCAAACATTTAATTATCATCAATTAATTATTAATTTTGATTATTCATGTATAGTTATATAACTCATATTTGCTTTTCTCGCTCTCATAATAAACTACTTTTTGCAGTGATATGCCCCGTTTGTTTCTTTCACTTAATTATCAAGTTGTTTTTTCTCTCCTCTAATTAATGTTTTCTTTTTTATTTATAACACTTTCAACATAATACAAAAGCACTATAATATAAAATGAAAAATAAATTGGCCACATCCTAACATATTATGATGAATAATATATTAAGAAATAAAAATTTAAATTATATTTTATATTCATTTGAGACAACTAAATAATACTTAATTTTATAAAATATTAAAATTTAAAATTACTCACTTTATTAAGACGTTAAATTTTTTAAAAAAAGTTTTAGTTAAGAAGATATTAAGAAAATAAAATTATATTTATTAATTTAAAATATTTTAAAAAATATTTAAGCTTTTAAAATAAAAAATTTAAAACGATGATCATGTGATTCATGTCCATAAATTCTTTCTAAAATTACACTCTAGATCATATGATTCTTGTCCATAATTCTTTCTAAAATTACACTCTAGATCATATGATTCTTGTCCATAATTCTTTCTAAAATTATACTCTCAATATAATGTGATTAATGTCCATAAATAGTTCCAAGTTTACGATTAATGTTTCAAATAAAGAATAACAAATTATAACTTGGTATCCTTTGTCTTTTAGGAATATTTCGAATTGTAACTTGAGCGTCCTGACATAGATATATACTGTTATATGACTCAGATTTATTAAACTCTCACTCTCATAATTAATTACTGCTCTCACTAGACTCATCATATATATATAAATGAAAATTGATATTACAAAAGTTTGCTTGTATAGAATCAAATTAAGAATGAATAATGTGGCAAAAAAAGAATAATGAACACATTAATGAACAATGAAATAAAAAAGTAGAATCTCTAATTTTAACTCTCCAGTGACATTATAGTTTTCAAACTCTCAAGTTAACTCATAAACTCTTATAAGTTTACGAATTTTGATCTCCAAATCGAGTTAAATCGCTAGAAAACTCGAATATAAATAATCACACATGAACTTAAATAAACTCACATAAATTCAGGTAAACTCATGGGTTTACTCTTTTAGTTAGAATTTGGTCTCTCAAGCAATAAGTACTTGTAATTAGACATTCCAAAGTTGATGTTGTGATCTATTGATTTAAGATTTTGATTTTTCATAATCTAAAGTTTTGATTTGTTATATTTCTTAGAATTTTAATCTTTATTTCATATTTTATAATTTGTATTTGCTATATTATGATGTTGTAAAACTAAATTTTTTATATATCTTTGTTTTATCATAAATTTATATTATTATAATTAGATGTTATGAATATTTTCTAATATTATTTCTAAAATAAGCAAACTCTTATGAGTTCATAAGTGGGGTTTGTGGTTATCTCGGCTCCACAAGTTTGGCTAGACTCGCGATTTTGATATCCTTGAGTAACATGAGCTTGTAGCATACAACAATGTTAAAGATGATTAAAAACTTAGGGGGCAAATATAGAATGATAATATAGATCTAACCATCAATCGTCGATATTTTAAAGCACACAGAGTGGTATAATTTACAAAACATTTAATAACTATTTATTACACATAAAGAAGATTTTGCATTAGAAGAAATTTTATGCACACTAATGAGAAAGATTTATCATTTATCGATAAATAGAGTAACCAAATAAAATTTAAAATATTAATATGCAAACGAAATGTCTTGATAATAATATAGAAAATATATAAAAGGTTTTAATTGTTTTTTTTACAAATAAAAAAAGCAAAGAATCTTAGACTTATATATTATTAATGGATTTTTTCTTTCATATAACAAGAAATATTGATTAATTTTTTAATAGGCTTAATAACCATATTTTTTTAGAGAGATAATATATATATATAATCCGTTAAAAACTCGTTGCTGGCATATAGAGTTATTTGTGTATCTTTATTTTGATTAAAAAATTATTAATAGAATGTACTTTTTGACATTATCCATACATTTGTGTAAAATATTTTAGTATAAGCAGAGTCAGTACAAAAGAAATGTACAAAAAGATATTTTTTTCAGAAGTTATATGTTTTTTCTTGTAGAAAAATATTTTTATAACATAAAAATAACACTAGAGAATAAAATAACACCATTTAATATTACATCCAAATATAGATTACTTTTACATTTTTTTTTTGGTAGGAAGTTTTTTTTTTTGGTAGGAGATTACTTTTACATCTAAATATCTATTAGGAAAAAAGATCATTTTTTGAAAAAAATTTATTTTCAAAAAAATTATCTAAATCAGCCCTAAGATAAATAATTGAGTGGCAGCATGTGTCATCTCATCTAGGTATACATAGAAGCAAGGAAAAACTACTCATTTTCTTGTTATAATTCAATAAAGTTTGAACTATCTCATGCCTAAATGTATACAATAAATTAGAACTTTTCTTAAAGTTAGGTGATATTACGTAGTATAATATGTTGGATTATTTTGTGTACTAGTATAAATCAATTAAGTATTTAATTTTGGACCCAATTAATTAATTAATATAAGGGCATATTGTTTAAACTTAAATGTTGTCATTGTTGGACCTTTATTAAGCTTTTATTGGCCTTATTATTGTTAAAATACTGTTTATTGATGGATTTGTTATAATTCTACAGTGAAAAGTGCCGCCAACGCCCTTCATGTTTACACCTGTTGCAAATAGACACCATAAACTTTGAGTTCATCCCAATTGCTCCTTAAACTATTATTATTGTTATAATAGATCCTTCCGTTAAATGACTATTAAGTCACTAACGGTAAATTAATCTGGGCCATTTATTTTGAGTAAATCACGTCCATCCAATTTTTTTCCCAAAAATTTATTTTATCTAATAACCTTTTAGGTTTTTACTTTGGTACTCAAGGATATTGGTACTCTTTTTAAATCTAAGAGTTGTGATTTAATCATGAGTATTTAAAATAGTAATTAATTTAATTAGTGGGACACGTGATAAACTTTCATTCTGAGTCATCTAAAAAGTCAAAATCTTCCATAAATTTTATACGATACCAGAATAATCCCTGAACTTTTAATTGAAAACAAACAAAAATTAGGATTGAAAAAAATAGGATAATTTTCAGCATTGTCTTCTCTTAACAGGGCCGTCTATCTGCCACAAAAAACAAGGTATCTCTTCTTGAAATAAAAAAAATATTCTTCTGAAAATAACAAAGGAATCATTCTTGGTCACAAACTGCTTAAACCACAAACACTCAAAACAGCAGTGGTGGCAAGCAAGAGAGTTTGGTCCCTTGCCTCAACACACCAGACAAAAAATGCTATATCTAGCCAGTGAATTAATGGGTGCGAGCACCATCACCTACCAACTCCTCGTTTTCCTCCTCTAATCCAGACACTGAGGTATCTTTCACCTCTGATCCACCAAGCAAAGAAGGCGCATGCGGCGGCGCTAGTGGTGGTAGAAAGGCGGAGGAGGTGGTGGCGTCTGTGCAGGGACCGCGCCCGAAAGCCAGCATCACAAATGATGAGTTCTTGGAGGTGGAACAATGGTTCGGTGATGACGCGTTTTACAAGACGATAGTAGAGTTGGAGTGGATGGTGATGAATCCACAGAGGAGCCATGGGTAGGTGTTGTAGGGCAAACCTTCTCTTCGAAGAAGACAAAACTGAAGAGAAATCATCCTAATTTTTGTTTGCTTTTAGATAAAAGGTTTTGCAAATTAGATAAAATAAATTTTTGGAAAAAAAATTTTGATGGATATGATTTACCCAAAATAAATGGCCTTGTCATTAGTGACTTAACGATCATTTAATGGAAGGATCTATTATAGCAATAATAACAATTTAAGGAGCAATTGGGATGAACTCAAAAATTATGGTGTCAATTTGTAAAAAGCATAAAATTCCAGGCGACTAGATGGGTCTTTTCCTTAATTCTATATATAAACTTTGTTATAATAGGTAGGCTTAATCCATCATTTTCATATTATATCAAAATATAAGAGTGCCTTTGGTTTCACAATTTTCTGTTTTCATTTTCACGGAAAAACAAGAAACATCAATGAAAATGTGTTTGGTCAGCTTTCTTTAAAAATATTTCTAAAAAATATTTTCAAAATTGAGTGAAAAAGTCAAAATGCCAAATCCTCGTTTTCAATATTTTCTTTGAGAAATTTGGAAACAATAATAGTGATGAAAATGTGATGGTATCCTTGTAATATTAATGAAAGATAGCTTCCCTTACTTCGTTTTTTCTTTCGAAGATCCTTCCCTCTCAATCAATGCCTTCCATCTCCGTCAAATGGTGGCCTCTCACCATCTCAACACAACCGCACTATCAGCCATACCTTTCCCGCATCGTCGCCAATGGGCCTTACTGTAAGCCACGTGACCAATGCACCTTCCCGGAAACCATTGTGCGACCATAATGAGGTGCCACTACAATAACAGGTTTGCCCCCTTTTGTTTCTATTTTATCTGATTCATGGATATGGAGTGGGTCTATCCTAAGGACTCTTCTGGAGAGGAGTGTAATTGGCAAAGAGCCATGGCGTGGGTGTGTACAGTTGCAATGAGGAGAGCTACTATGTTGGGAAGTTCAAGTTCGGCATCAAGCATGGACCCCGTATTTGCCATCATTAAAAACTCTCTTATGTTGAATTTGTAGTCTTTTTATTTAATTATGGATTTCATTGTTAATTTTCTATTGCCATTTTTAATGATTTTCTAATGTGTGATTCAGTCTTTCTTGGTTTGTCCAAAGGCTGAAATTTCTTTGAACATATGGGTCTTCTTAATGGTTATGTATTTGTTAGACTTGTAATCGAGACTTTGTTGGTTGCAATACTAAGATACGGTTGTTTTCATCTTTGTATTATCTGTCAATAGAATTAATTTATGCAGTGGAATACCTCAAATTTGGATTTGTTGCTGAATTTTCTGATGTGCCCAATATTCATGTATGCCTATCTCATGTTCAATGATATTATCAGTGAGAAAGTGTTGCCTTTTTTGTTTTTTCTTTTCCTTCCTACAGTTTTTGGAGCAAATTATTTTATTTTTAGTGTTAATATTTTATGAAGGTATTTTTATAAATTTGTTAAGTAGATGAATCAATGCAAATCATTCATATATATATATATATATATATATATGTCTTTTATTATTTAATAACAAATATAATATTATTATCTTAAAATTAATTTTGAAAATGCATTTCGAAATCGGATAAACCACACATATTTTCATTGTTTTCACTTTCTGAAAATATAATATATTTTTATAAACCAAACACATTTTCTGATTTTGAAAATTTGAAAATGAAAATGCTTTTCAAAAAATGAAAACAATAAATAAAAATAGAAAATATTTTCACAAACCAAACACCCTTTAAAGGTGTTAGTAGGCTGTAGCTTGTGCATGTGTTTGGTCACTCCTTAACATAAATGTCAGGCCTAAAATCACTTAAGTTTTAAAAAGAATTAATGTTCATTTTAGCTTTTTATTTATATTCATGAGTCATTTTATTAGTCTCTAATTTTTAAAATAAGTCAAATTAGTTCCTAATATTGTAAAATATTAATTATGTTAATCCCTTAACCAACTGTTATTTAATGTTCTACCAATTAAATCATGATAGTTAACCTTAAGTAATATGTTGATATATCATATGTTATCTAAAGTAAAATAAAATTTAAAATGACTCATTTAGATATGTAAAATTATATAAAATGACTCATTTTATACAATTTTAGACACCAAAATAAATTTTTTTAAACTTCATTCTACTTTAAATAACACAATACACATGATATGTGAGGTATCACTTAACATTATACATCATCATTTAATCGATAAAATGTTAAATAAAAATAAGATAAGGGACTAACTTGACTCACATTTTATAATGTTGGAACTAATTTGACTTATTTTAAAAATTATGAACTAAAATGACTTATGAGTAAAAAATTGAGGACTAAAATAAGTATTAACTCTTTTAAAAAAAGATAAATGTAATTTCTATAAATTGATAGGTGCGGGGTATAATGATATCATCTCCGCTGATAAAAGATTAGTATCTATGAAGCACGGACACACCAACTTAGTGGCGTGTCTGTGTGTTGGACATGTGTCAATGTTCAACACTTACACGACGTGTATTGGACACGAGTCCAATTAAAAAAATAATTTTTTGAACTCGGATACACATCGAATATGGCTGGACACTACTCTAATTTACTATGGACGTAGCTTAAATACCCCACAAATACACCAGAGTTGGTTTCTTTTTTTTTTCAAATTTTAATACCAACATAAGCCCAAAATCAACCTTAGTTATTTAGTTGGACCTGTGTTATTGGGTCATTTTATTTTATTGTACAAAAAATAAAAAAAATTATACATATATATTATGTTCATATCCTATAATTTTTTGAGTTTGATGTATTTTCATATCTATATTTATATCTCGTTCTGTATTCATATCTGTGACTGTACTTCATAAATTATTATCGTAATTTATCAAAAAATTGTACTGCTGAAGATATAACGTGTACGTGCAGCTCACCCCAAAAAAATAAAAAATAAAAACGGTGCACTCGTGTGTGTAATGTACGTATAGATTTATCTGGCTTAAAATGTTTTCCACATGCTTGCATTGAATAATCAACCTTCACGCAAAACAGGAGCCAAACTGCACTCCGCATCAGGCGGCATAGCGTCCCAACTGCGCGCACCTTGCTTGCTATTAATGCCTACCAATCGAACTCTTGTCGCATTTGCACTTGCAAATCACAAATTTGTAGCCTCTTCTTTTTGGGTGGACATGGGGGTGCCACGCACGCAGTCCCAAGCAAAACTACAGACCTCACCTGAGGAATGCATGCCGCTCTTAACCCTTAATTATTCTTTTAGATTTTGCATCCTCGACCTAGTCTTTCAAAATTTGCGTCGGGTAATACCGTCTTTGATTATTTGTACACACGGCTAGTGATTAAATTAGAAACTTTCACCAATGCTTTTGCAATTACTCTATTTGAATAACCTTTTATAAATATTGAAAATCATTGATTGAATCGTTGGATTAGGTGGTGATATCTATTAAACATTCAAAATCGTAGGAAAATCGGATGTTAATAGATACATATAACTGCTGAAATGGAATCATTCGTTGGCACTTGCGGGTCCAATCCAATGTTCCTACCTGCCCAAATTCCAGGCTTTGATGTAGAAGGATGAAGTTATTCAGTGTGTGGTCCAAAAGAGTTCAATTCAATATAATTTTCTGTTAGTGATAAATAAGGATAATATATCCATTAAAAAGTTGATAATAATCCAAAGGCGAACAAGGAGTTTGTGGTTCTTAATTAGGTCAATAATGGATCGCCACATTTTAGAGAGCATCATCCGGTCTCCATGTATATTATTGATGGGTGTTAGTTGTTTACTTACAACAGTGGAAAATTACTTGAGTACAAATAGAGATGGGCATCTAATATTTGAGGTGTTTTTTATATGAGTTAATCATAGGAAGAAAATTTTATAAATGAATTTCAAGTAGAAAATTATACAAACCACTCTCCCCATTAAATGTAGGGTCTTTACTTGTCAACTATCTAGTTTTGCCTTTCAAAGAGTTTAACAACTTGAAAGAGGATAAAAAAATTGACACTAAAACATATTTCCCAAACACTTAGCAACGGTGATCATGTAACTTCTAATAAGTTAACTTTGATTAAATAAAACTATACCAATAAATCAGTATCATCATGCTCATGAATTTTAAAAAGTATTATCAACACTTGAACTTTAAAGAATTCATAGGTGGTATTGCAAAATAATCTAAATCGAATACAAATAATATGATAATCCTTAATCGTAAATTCAAAATCCAATCATATATGTAAGAATAAAATGAGAGGAAAAGTGGAAAACATTAAACCTTATCAGGTCCAATATATAATTCAATATTTAACACCAACATATCACAAACACTACAATAAACTATAAATTACTCTATCAAAAGCAAAAAAAAAAAAACTATAAAGTACCATACGGGTATAAAAGTCAGAAGAGATCAGACACATTTAAATTAGAGTTTAAATTTAATATAATAATAATATAAAAATATTTTATACTATCATTTAATAATTTTTTTTTATTTATATAGCTTTAAAAATAGTAGTTAAAAAGTCAATTATCATAGTTGATGTGATATTGTATAATTGGATAACTATATAATTTTTTTTTATATTATCCATATATAGAAATTAAATAATGAACACCACTATACATCCTAAAAAGCTTGATCGACCCAAGTTGCAAATACCTACTAACATATTAATAGTTCATTGGAGAAAAGGAAATACAACTTTTATCCCCTCCACCGCCCATATAATCAATTGTAACATTGAGAGCAAATCACGCAATCCCAAGTAAGTTAGTCCATCAAGCATTTTCCTTAAGTAATTTAAATTAAGAGTTTACGTTGTCATCCAATCAAATTATTTTATTTGTATATATTTTTAAGTATTAAATATGAAATTGAATCATTTTTACTAATGTATTAATATACAATTTGATACCAATATAAAAATATTTTATATTATTAATGTATAAAAATTAAACTCTTAAATTGAAGTGTCTTCTAAGTAAAAAAAATAAGGCATGCAAATATCCTTACCTCAAAATACATTTTTGATTACTGAATACAAAACAAGCCACCAGCATTACAGCAATATACAACAAAGCTACATACACCCAGACACAAAACAAAACAGCATTCAAGAGGGAGTCCTGAAAAACTAATCTATCATGTTAAATAACGAAATTCTTTATTAAATTATGGAAGGCCGCACGGATAACGAAGTTCTTAAAGTATGAGCCCCTCAAAGTATAACCATTTTAATTGATACTAAAACTAAGTTCTCACACATCCCGATCTCCATGCAAAGGTGTGGCATTGGGATTTTCTATGACCTACATTGTTTGCTTTGGAGACACTAGCACGAATGACACAACAATGGGCATCGCTATCTCTGTAGTCTTGATGATAACGAAAAATAGGACACGATACACAAGAACCATTCCCACCAAGATTGCGAGATCAACCCACTTTGAGTAACTCAAGTCTACTTGCCATGTACTTCTCAGAATCTCTTCACCACTTATGTAATTGTGAGAGCCTCTTAGACCATCTTCATTGGTAGTAGTAGGGAACTTTAGTCCTTCAAATTCGTTCTTGAACAATCCTTGCAAGGCAAAGGAATGGAAGGCCATGTTGTATTTTTTAATAGTATTTTAATTTATTCCGAAGTCATAATTTATTTTGAGGCTATTATTATTATTGTTGCTGTTGCTGCTGCTGCTGTTTGTTGTTGTTGTTAAGTTTATTCACCACGTGGCTCGACCAAGTTTTGGTTTATTAACGTTGAAGTATATCTGATGGCCTTAGATTGTGGAGCTTTTAATAGGTAGTTGAAGATATTTTCACTGTGCCAATATTGCGTATCATCCTCATATCTATATATTGACATTTACATACTTCCGAAAAGAACTTGTAGAAGAAGGTTTTCCGGTTTGGACAAAAACACTCTCGTCATTATATGTACCTCCTTTCCAGTATCAAACACATACAAAAAACTATTAGTTTCTGTTGTAGTAGTCTTGTTACTTCTGTCGAGCGATCCAAACAAATTGTTCTATAGTAACCTATTCCAGTGTAGAGTTAGTGAGAAATGACTATTATAACTAAGGAGTATTAGCCAAATTATCTGCACTAGTCTTAGGGTTAGTAGTGACAAAATACTCATAAGATTAGTGTTTAGCACGCCTCAGTCATTGATCACAGTAAATCATCTCCTTTATTCTTTTTTGTTTATTTATTTTATTCTTCATTTTGTATTCTTGTACTGAATTGATGTTTTATTATTTGTAATTAATTGTTGTTTCTGTCTATCTATCTAATAACAAAGTGTTACTTCAGGTTAATTTTGACCAACAGGCCATATAGTGTGATATAATGGGTGTCTTCATAGTGGCTTAGGAAGGTCATTTGTCAATTTAAAGTACCCAGCAACTAAAATCATGAGCCCTTGGATTGCAGCACCGGTTATGATACCCATTTGATAGTTTGGGACCATGCTGGCAACAACCATCATAAGGCTCGCCACTAATATCACACAAACAAACATAACGCAAACGAAGTATATAAAGTGCTCATATCCCCTCTGAAGACCAGAAATGAATGAAACCAGGAGCACGAAGGGGATACCCGAAAAGGTGTTCCCAATGACAAATGCAGTGACACCATAATGCCCATTTAGGCCTTCTCGTTCAAAAACCTTGGGATCGATTAAGGACAACCAACATAGAAAAATTAAAAATAAAAATTAGTGACTCCTGTATTTATTTATTTATTTGCAAAATTGAAAAAAATTAATTTTTTTGCCAACCAATGGAATATCTGGTTCATAGGGTGAAAAATGGGAGAAAATTACACATCAAAGTTGTTCATCAAAATTTTTCTCTCAAATCTACTATTCTATCAAACACACTTTAAGGGTGGGTTGAGAAATAAGAATGGGACCAATGAAATTTTCACGAAAAAGCTTTATGTTTATCCATGAAAATTTTCCTCAATTTTTATCAGCTAATAATTGGTGTGTAGAAAATAAAATTGGGGAGAAATTTTTTATAAATGAATTTCATATGTTAGATTACACATAGAGTACACTCATAAAAAATATCAATGCATTTTTTCCCCTAATTGAACACATCCTAAGTTGTGGGGTAAAATAAGGAGAAAATCTTCCACATGAAATTTATTGATGGAAATTTTTCTCCGGGTTTTAGCCCCTAATCAAATGTGAAATTCTATGCATGAAAATAATTTGTAAAATTTTCTCCCTCATTTACCAAAAACTGAAAAAAGGGTGGTGGATCTTTCATCTTTAAACTACCTTCATGTCTTCCACAAAGGAAGGGAATCCACCAATGCTCATGAAAGTTATGAATGTAGACACAAATGTAAGAAGAGAACCCCTATCCTGAAATAATCAGAAGTGAATGCATAATTAGTGGAGAGTATGTAGCTAAACATAGAGCTAATGCAGCTTTAGTTTCTAAGTGAACAATATACAACCAAGTATTAATGTTTATTTTAATATCTGACTTTTAAAATGAATCAAATTAGTCCGTGATACTATAAAATTTAAGTCATGTTAGTCACTCAATCCACTTTTATTTAACATTCTATCAATTAAATAATAATGTGTAATGTTAAGTGATATTTTAACATTCCTCATATTATCTAAAATAGAATTAAGTTTAAAATTATTCAATATTTTGTTATAAAAATTGCACAAAATTATGAATCATTTAAATCTCATTTTCAAATCATAAAATAACTCATTTTGTGCAATTTTAGACATCAAAATAAGTCATTTTTAACTTCATTATATTTCAGATGACACATGATATGCCAAGATATTATTTAGAGTTATACATCATTATTTAATTGACAAAACGTTAAATAAAAAAGGATAAATGACTAACTTGACTCATATTTTATAATATTAAGGATTAATTTAATTCATTTTAAAAGTTAAATATTATAATAACTCACAAATATAAAATAAAAGAGTAAAATAAACATTAATTCTACTATCAATATAATTTGTCACTTTGCCACTCTTACCTGAATTGGGTTATGACTTCTGCCCAGGCCATAGAAGATAGTGGCGAAACAAATAGCCAACCCAGTATATGCGACAAGGCGAAAGCAGTACGTAATATCCTATATTAATATAATACGATATTATTTCGACAATTTTTTTACCCACAAAACAAAGGATCAATTGGGTTTGACTGTTCATCACAAAGTCCTATTAAATGGGTCAGGATTGTCCAAAGTGATAATATCTTTAAAATGAAGGAGTATTCATCTCTAGAACAATAAATTGCGTTGTATATACGGATGTGCAAGAGTATACTCTCTTACCTTTTCACTTTAGGGGTATGTTTGGTTAGCTTAGCTTCACATGTAGCTTTCATGAATATTGAATTTTTAACTTGAAAAGAATCACTTTTTTATCATAAAAAATCCGAAACAAATTAAACACACCCTTTGCCATCTTTATTTCTTTCTTTTATATTTTCTTTCTTTGCTCTTTGTTTGAGTGTCAAGTCGTCTAAAGGAGAATGCTATACAAATTTCACAACTCCATAAAATTAAAAAAAGACACAAAATCTTAAGTGAGATTGGGTGTTGAGAGGGGGAAAAAACCTAAAATTTCGCATCTTTTTCTTTGTACCGTCTATTTTTAAAAATATCTACTTATTTAATTATGTACATATAACATATTTCCATAAATAAACTATTGCTTTAGCATTAAAGTTTTTTTATTGTTTCTTTTTCGAAGTCTAATTCTATATTCTCTAGTTAGGAGTGTAAGCGGATCAGACCGACTTAATAAACCTGATGAATCCAAAACAAACAAATTAGATTGGCTAGTTCGGATTAGATCATCGAATCAATCGGCTCATATTCAATCAAAACCAATCACATATTGGTTCAATCCTTTAATTTATGTAGCACCCATTCATACAGAAGCTAATAATATGAATTTACACATGAAACACAACGGTTAATATTAAGTAAAAAGATTACAAGCTAAAAATTCTAGCATGACTATTTAATGTCATTCATTACAAATTCTAGCATGACTATTTAATTCTAGCATGACTATTTAATGTCATTCATTACAAATTGACTATTTCTAAAATTCACAACATAAAATCACTTATTAATTAAACATAAGCCCATAAGTTTCTAGCAGCTGTCTTCCATTCAGTATTACTCGGTTAATCTGAAACCACCGTAAATAAAAATAAAGAAAAATGAGAATTTTTCAAAAAATTTTAGTAGAAAATTAATGGTTTTAAAATATTTGAACTATAGTTAATTTCAGTCATGTATGCATAGAAAATATACAGGACTACAATAACATTAGATGAATATAATCAGTTATCATATTATAAATAAAATAGGTAATGTAAAACATGTCATTCATATCTTACCAAAGTTATTATTTCTTTACTTTCAGTTTTACTTTCATTTGTTTGCTTGTTTCACACATAGTGTAAGGGCTTATCTTAAAGAACTCTCATTCTTTTGATGTTGTTGTTGTTTTTTTTTTTTTTTAATATTGTGACAACAAAGCAAGATTTTTAGGCTACACTAATCAAAACAAGTAACATAAAAGGATTATATATCTATCCCTCTGTCTTCTTAGTGGTTAGCAGTAATTTTTTTTTAGTCTTTTTTTTAATTTACTTGTCTTTATACATGAATTCATGAATTACATCAAATATTTATTATTATATTTATTTCATTTGGTATTCTCTATATATTAAAAACCATCAGTAAAAATCTTAAAAACCCGACAAAAAAAATTATTTCGACGGTATAACATTAGTATCTTGGCTTGTCTTGGATATCAATTTTCATCCTTTATTTGTTAGTCAAATTGTTGAATAGAGATTGTGAATAGAATATGGTGAAGAGTTATAAACTTTAAGATTTTGCATTCGAAAGGAATGTAAATAAATTAAGACTACAAAAAGCTAATTAGTATAATATATCATAAAAAGTTGCATAGCATCTTATATACTATATCACTATCAATTTCTTAGAATTGATCATAGTACAAAAATTATAGGCAAGTAATTCGTAATAAATAGAACTTTCTTATAAAATAAAAAAAGTGACTGATATAACGTAAAAAATTTGTTTATACTTAATTATAAAATATGTGTACAAATTAAACAAACATGCAAGTGCATAAATAAAGAAGTGAAAATTATTTTTGTGCACAAAATCTTACATCAAATTGCAATGGAAATTGCTTCCAAAAAAATATTCAGATCCTCAAAATCCAATTAAAATTGCTAGATTGAAACAATCCAGAAATTGGTTGGAAAAATATGAAACAATTGCTTTAACATCTCTGCATCAAGATACACAATAAAAGAAACTGGAGTTTAAATATGCAGAAAAAAAGAAAAACTAATGAGGAAAGAAGAAAAAATAATAATAAATGATAATAGAAGTGATTAGTTTCAAAAGTATAGATATCTCATCACTGCAGTTTATATCTAACGACATTACAATGAAGGATAATGAAACAAAGAAAAAAGAGGGGGGCATTAGTACCACAAAAGAAAAATTAGAACTTAAAATGAAAATAGAAAAATATTAAAATAACAGTGAAAGAAAAAATTTTCTAAAAGAAAATTTGGTTTTTTTTTTAAAAATAGATTCCTCTTACAAAAATAAATATAATTTCTATATATGATTTTTGTATGGAAAAGTCAATCCTTTTCAATATGCAGTCATGCTATACCATAATTTTTTGTTGATGATTTGAAAATCGAAATTATTATTAGCATTAAATGTTATCATATTCTTTTATGTCTTTTAGGTACATAAATGAATCATTAGTTATTGGTAATTAGAATGACCTAATTAAGTGTGTAATTAAATCTATCAATTAGATGAAATCAAATACTAATCATACTTACATTTTAAAAATATTGTGATGCAAATCATTTGCATCTTATTACTATGAATCAAAAATGATATTTTTATCATCAAATGATTTTATTAACAATATTTCATATTTCTACTAATATTTAAATCATATTCTTATAAAAAAATTTGATTCTATTAAAAGATATGAATCCTATTCCTATAAGAAAATTAGATTTATTTGAAAATAAAATTTTAACAATATTTAAGATGTTTACTAACATTTGAATCAAAATTAGATTTCATTAAAAAAAATATTTGAATTATATTCCTATAAAAAAATTCTCAATCCTATTGCTATTAAAAAAAATCTAGTTCATTTCAAAATCACATTTCTATTAAATTAAATATTTAATATTTGATTTTTTATTAAAAAATCTGAATCCTATTACTATAAGAACTAATGCAATTAATATTTTTTCATAAAATAATATTTGAAGTCTATTCCTATTGAAAAAATCTAATTCATTTAAAAATTAGATTATACTAAATTAAATATTTAGTATTGATTTTTCTATTAAAAAATCCAAATCCTATTCCTATAAAAATCGATGCAATTAATATCTTTTCATGAGTGAAAAACTAAATGATCCCATTAAATGAAATATCAATAATTATATTTTTTATAAAATCTAATTTTAGAATTTTATATATATATATATATATATATAGACACACACAATTTAACTTATTAAATTATCAACAAAACCAAGTTTTAAATTCTAAAATTGACTTGACTCATTTCCACCTCATTTTATTTCATTTCCTAGCCTATAATTTTTTATATGTGCTTGGATTTGTTACAATCGCTGTCATAATGTCGCACCAAACTCCAGGCCTTAAGGCTTTGTTGTGGAAACATGAAGTTAGTGGTCGAAACGAGTTCTACTTGATGTGAATGTCATAAATAGCGAAGGAGTAGTTATTGTCATTTCTATTTACATTAATTGTTATTTAATTTTATTAAATTATTTTTTATTTTAATTAAATAAAAATAATATATGTAATGATTATAATATAATGTTTAATTTTAAATATTATTGTATGGCATGATAAATACATTTATATCATAGAATGTGAGTACAACTCTCTATTTAATTTGACTTTTTTTTACCCCTTAGCTTATCTAAAGAAAATAATTAAATAAAAATAATATATAATTGATATTTATTTTTTATTATTCATTATAATGATATCAAAATTTACCATTGTTCAATTAATTAATTAAAAATATTTTAATTATTAAAATATTTAATATTATTTTCATTAGTTTAGTTACAAGTATTTTACATTAACTTATTTGATGTAATAATTAATATTTTATATATTGAATTATTTCCTTTAAAACTTTCTAAAGGTAATAATTACCTAAATATTTTATAAAAAAATAAACAATGGGTAATAAAACAGATAAATATTGAATCAAACTATACAATGTACATGCTATTATTTAATTTTAATTTCCAATGTTTATATAATTTGAAAAGTATTAAATAAACTTATTATATTAAGATTTTTTTACATTCACTTACTTTTAATGGCTTAAAGAAATATATATACTTGTCCTTCTCTAGTTTTTTTTATTAATTTTTGTTTTGAAATGCATTTTAAAAAAATAAATTATATATATGTTATCTAATAGAAAATAAATGATATAGCCTTTATATTATTCACATATATAAAAATAACCCTTTTAAACTCTTTTCGATACAAATAAGTAATTAATTTAACTTATAAAATTACCTCAATTTTTAATATTATGAATAAATAAAGACCATAATAAAAATGAACTA
The DNA here is from genome assembly GCA_031216125.1 of Dalbergia cochinchinensis. NCBI lineage: Eukaryota > Viridiplantae > Streptophyta > Magnoliopsida > Fabales > Fabaceae > Dalbergia > Dalbergia cochinchinensis. The sequence goes on from CM062370.1 coordinate 45,150,021, forward strand.
CCAATCCAATAGAAATAAACTATTGTATCATTTTGTTTATTTACTAATTTTTTATTTATATAAATGCTGGATGTTACAAAATATGTAAATAATCATATACCACAATTTATTATCATATCTTTGGTATTATTATTTTTTATTTGTTGTTTTCTTAAAATTATTCAACATTATATTATTTAGATATTTTTGTATGCAAAATTTAAACTAATTTAATATTTGAATTAAATCATTATAATAAATAAATGATTAATATTTAGAATATTTAGTAATTACATGAATATTAAAAATAAGATAAATAATAAATATTTGTATGTATTTAAACTAATTTTTAATTAAATTTATAATAATAACTTTTGATAGCTTTATGAATTATCTTATGTTAGGTAAGTTTTTGGTTAAAATAGAAGGGGAGTAATTTGGTAAAACTAAAGAATAATTAACGTAAATGTGAGTGATAATAGCCATATAGGAGTGACAATAGCCACTCCCTCCATTGAAGTGTCGATAATGATTTAACGGCAAACATAGAGTCTAGTTTAATTTGTGATTCTTAGGTAGCTGGTTTATGTCCTGAATAGATAATACATAAATGAATAATCTTATGTGTACAATAAAATTACACAATAAATATACACCGCACACCTGATCACCACTAGATGTGATGACTAGTCATACTCATTCTACTCACTCATCACATCTAATGATGATAAAATGTATAGTGTATATTTGTTGTATTATCTTATTATACACATAACATTACTCTATGGAAATATTAAAGACCTAGGTCTATTTATTAGCTTGGAGACAAATATAAGATACAAAAAAAATTTTATCCCAAGACACAAAATATTAAAATTTATATACCTCTAAAATGAAAAGACACCGGAGATATATAGGCATAGAGTAGAAATTTAATTTTTTTCAATAATATCCCAATATATTTAATATTTTCTTTTTTGTCTTCATTGTCATAGGTGGTTCGAAGGTGGCCGTGATTCGGAGATCAATAGTGGTGGTCCAGTTTTTATTATATATTTTTTATCTTGTCCCTATATTTTCAAACAAGATATAGATATAGTTGTTATGTTTTATACTCCACTATCAAATATGATATGAAAATAGTTTTTTTTATGTCTATCTCTACTATGTATACTATTTCTGTCTTTGCTATCTTGAGATAGTCTCCAAATGCAGCCTTAGGGATTATTATCAGTCTCCATCATATAGTTGATGCCTGTTAGTTAGTTTTTACACTGGGAAATTATTGAGTAGAATATTGAGATGAGATCTAATATTCAATGTTAATTGTTGGTGTGGTGGCTGAAACCTGGGTACTTCTCACAGCTAGTCAGCTATAATGCTGTCCGCGTGAACTAGCTGAAAATAGAAAGGGAGTACATGAAAATGTGACAACTCCGAGTGGAGGTGTCTAATGGAAACATAGGTGTGTAGATTCTATGAAAAGGCGTGGAGCAATCTTGTTTTTGCGATCTGGGATGTATGATGAAATGAGCAGGTGGTTAATTATTGACTATAGATTCTGGTGCTGGTGTTTTGAATTTTCCAGGTATAGCTTTTTTGTGTTGAGCTGTGTTATTTAAACTTTTCATCTTGATATTTTGGACAGCCAGCGAGAAGAAGAAAAAAAACTACTTATAAGAAAGAAAAGATAAAATGACAATGGAAAAGTAAAAGTAAATTAAAGAGAGGTGTTGGGTGTTTAGTATAGTTGTTGACTGTATAAATATTTTTGCTCTCGTGTTCATTCTTTGTACCTTGTTCCCCTTCTCGCTGGGATCGAGATATAGTTAGCCACACATAAAAATATATAAAAAAATATTAATATAGACTCAATATTACGATAAATATTACATATAATATAATTTTAACTAGTATTTTTATTATATTTATATATTTTAGATAATTAACATTTTATCATGTGTAAAATTTACTTAATGAATATGAGATTGTATTATTATTACTCAAACAACTCATGGCTACCAACAGACTGGGTTTGAATATTTGATATTTGATGTTTTTTTTTTCTCCTTTATTTGTCATTTGATATTTTATGTTTGTATTCGACCCTTTGTCTAGCGATCATTAATTTTCACGAGGCCCACATGATCAGAAAATCTCACGAGCGATGCCAAGTCAAAACTAAAAAAATACAATGGGAAAGAGCAAAGGAGACGCATTGGTGGTTATATGTAAACGGCTCGTAATTTTAATGCTATTTTAAATTAAGTCATCAAAATTTCTTCCTCTATTACATCTTAATTGTCCACTTTTTCTTTTAAATTTTTGATTCGCTCCATCTATTCATTTACCAAATTAAAAAGCATTAATTTTTATTTATTAGGTATAACTTTATTATAATTAATGGTACTTTATCCTTTTCATTTTCAAAAGCATAATTTATATTAAATAGGAGCAATCTTATCAATTAATATATTTTTACACTATTAATTATCAATATTTATTTAGTATTTTTTTGAATATGTGTTCTTTTATTTTGGATATTTAAGATACAACTAACAAATTAACGTGTTAAAATACAAGTTGCTTATGTTTCGAGGAAAACTTACATTAAATAGTAAACTTTATTATTCATTTTAATTTATTTAAATATTAACAAAATGTTGTATCGTTTAGTAGCATATCGTTGTTATTAATTAATGTTATAAGTTATTTAAATAAATATTTCTGCTATATTCTGCTATATATCTTCCAACAAATTCCCTCCAGGGACAAACTCTCGAGTTTAGTACGTAGGAATATTTATAGAAGTATTTAGTAAGATGATTTAGAATTATTCTTAAATTTTTTGAATGAATAAAGGGTATCCATCGTAAAAAATAATGATGAATCTCCTCAAAATGTAGAATTCATATATGTGAGTATTGTCTTTGATCATGAAATCCTCTGTATACACACCACTAGAAATCAAACCAATAATTAGATTTAAATGGAACTAAAAAAAAAAGTGGCTAATTACAAGACTATATTTGTTAAGGGGTAAAATTAAAATAAAATATTTTATAAATGAATTTAGAGTACAAAATTATAGATGAAGTTAAATTATAAAAAATTTCATCTTATTTTTATCTTCTAACTAAATATATACACGCAAAAGAAATAAATCTCAACTATTAAACCATACGAAGATAGTCAAGTTATAAAAAAGTGATTTTTTTTATACATGATATTAGGATAAAAACATGTATTTTGTTAAACAATGCTCTAAGGACAATAATTAAGAGTTTTAAAATGCAGAATATGTCGTCAACTTTATAGATTTACTTTTATTATAAATCTACCGCAATTGTTAGATAAACCCTAAAAATATTATTAAAGAATCTAAATATTCTAGCATTAATGAGACTTTTCAAAGGAAGCCACCACACTGTTGGAAAAATAAAATAATGATGGTGAAAAAAACACGTCCAACCTCATTTATCGAATTATGACCAAATGCATGCATCCAAAACTATGACTAAATTTATAACCACATTTACCATACAATGTTGCAGGGTTGTAAAAAACAAAAAGAAGAAGAAGATGATGATGATGAACAGACCATAGTGGTGAATTCTCCAAAAATCTCGTATTCATTTATACTCACAAAATCGCGCATACCTGGTATATATATTTTTAAAAACAAAATCACAAAAAATAATTTCTCCGAAATTAAAGTTATTTTAAGTCATATATATCATATAACTTAAAAAATCATATAGTTTTATATTTTAATTTTAGTTATTTATATATAATCTTTTATATGAGTGATTCAATCATTAAAATTTATTTTATTTATTTTTATACTTTATTTGTTTCACAATAATTATTAAAAATAAAATATTACACATATTAAGAAAATAAAAAAATCTTGATAAATGTAAAAAAATTATGAGTTCATAAATTTATTCTTCTATAGTGATTATTATTCATCTTAAGAGATGTATTGATTATTTAACTAATATATTATAATAAAGGTATATGTGAAATAAAAAATTAATATTACTTAAATATTGTAAACGGATAGATATATTAAAATATAAAAAATAAAAAATCGATAGTTATTATGAAATAGAAGGAGTAGCTGATATCATTCATTTCAGTGGGTCATTTTAATGTCAAATAATTTAAAACAAGTTTTAACCACTAAAAACCAATGAAAATCAAACCGGACTAGCTGATTCGACCAGTTGAACCGCGAACCGGCCTGCTATCCAGTCTGGGTTGGACCTGAAATTCGTCTTATAAAAAATAGCCCAAGAATTGTTGAGAACCAGCAGAAAATCAGTGCAACCGTTTTTTTTTTTTGTAAAAAAATATAAAATTATATCATTTTGGGATTTTTTTTAAAAGAAAAGACTCAAAATCTCATATTTTCTATTTTTTTTCTTGTTTAATATAGGAAGTAATAATTTGAGAGATTTGATCCATGTGAATAATATTTATTTTGATTAAGAGGTGAATTATGTTATGTTCTATGGATTTTATTGATGCCTAATATTATTTTTAATTATTTTATAACATATACTTTATTTTATATTTTTAGATATTTATATAAACACATATTTTATCATATACCAGTTATATTCTAATTAGATCCTAATTGAATTGATTGAATCTCTGAACCTTTACTTCGATCGATTCGATATCCATCCAATTTTGAAAACCTTGCTAAAAACCGAAACCCACCTTAATTAGATCCTTCTCAGTAAATCTTTTAACTGATTACTTACAATTTCCATTGGAAAAAAAAAAAATTGCTTTGTGATTCCCACGTTGAAAACGCTTGCACGATAGATTTGCACATGACAACCTGTCAATTCTCCAACAACTGTTTGGTTTGCATTAATGACCTGTTGACTTTAATATCCACAGCATCAATATCGGCTTTTAAATCGCTGAGTAACATTATCATCTGGTAAATTATAGAATGATATTTTGTATTTCCTCCGTCCCATTTTAAAAATTTATTTTATTTAAAAATTTAAGTAATATTAATTATTTTTTTAATAATATCTATATAAAATATTATTAATTTATTAATAAAAAATATTAAAATATTAAAAAATAATTTAATAAATTACTTTTAATTTTTATTATTATTGATATTTTATTAATTATTTTGTTAACTAGTTTAATTGCCCTACAATGTACAAGAAATATGAAAATAATACTCCCTTCATTTCTTCATAATAATCATGATGGGAAATCTTACCATTTTAATATATTAAAAAACTAATATATTTGACTATAAATTATATCCAATTACATTAATTTTTTAATGTATCAAAATGATACAATTTTCTATCACGAATATTATTAAGAAATAGAAATCGTATTTTACTAAAAAGTAAATTGCAAGTGCATTGTGTGATTCTTTATCTTTGTGACAATGCATCATCACCATTAAATTATTAATTTAAATTTAACATAAATTGTTATAATGATAAAATAGGTTCGTCATAATGATAAAATAGGTTCTTATGTCAATACATATTTTTTCTTACACGATTTAATGTCGATATTTGATATCATCCCTTACTATTGAAGTATCAAAATTATTAAAAAAAATTATATATGAACTGGGTTGCTAATTGTTGTGCGCGTGATATTATTATAAAGTTGGGTTCTGAATAAAAATTTAAAGAAAAATGACTATTGCACAACTAAAGACATAAATCTAAAATTTATAAACAAATAGAGAATTTATGGCATTTTCATAAAAATCATATTTTCATAAAGGAAATTAGAATGCTTTCTTGCACCAGGTATCAGTTTTACAGTGTGACCCACAAAAGGAGTAGAGTCATAGCCTCTACATTTTAAGTATTTTGGGCTAGCAAACATAACATATAAACCCGTCAATGCATTGAGTCTTGCAGGCCTGATCACATTTTGCCATCTTTGCTCCCTAATCCCCCAAGGCTACATCTAGAGAAGAACCACGGCTACATCTAGAGAAGAACCAAATACTATCTCTCCTCCACATGGTAGCCTTCTCCAAGCACTGTACAACCAATTCTTTTTTTCCTTTTTTTTGTTTTTCTTATTTTTCCCTCAAGTTAGTGGGCAATTATCCGCCCAACATCCATGCTGAATGCATTTTCGGTTGTGAGATTTCCACAACCCAATGAGAATGGCACGTGGAGCAACCACCACACACTCTTCCATTCTCAATCGTGCTGTGTAGGAATCCCAACATACTAGGGTGCCAGCTTTTCACCTTTCTCAATTATTTCCTTTCTCATGAATCAACAGAGTAGAAAAAATCTAAAGCCCAGTTTGACTAATTCCACCAACGTGTTTTGGGAAAAAATTTCAGTGTTTAGCATCAGAGCCATGATTTTTTGGCCACACCACATCGAGGTAAAGAGGATCACAAAGATGGGGTTTTGGTTCTCATTTGCATAGAGAGATCGATATAGATGGTCATCTACCACCATCCTCCACCCTTGGCCAATCATCACCGGAACGACCATCCAGCTCCTCTGCCACCTCCTCTACTCCTCCTCCATCACCTTCGTCCTGTCTTGCAGTGCCGCTACCTGCCCCATCCTCTTCCCCCTCCACTCCTTCTTCGCCCACACCCCAGCGCTTCTTAATAAAACCATTTCTTCTTCTTCTTCTTCTTATTATTATTATTATTATTATCATCATCATCATTAAAGGAATCATTTTTTCTTCTACTTCTTCTTCTTCAAATTTTCCTACAGAGATAGAATGCAAACAAGGTTTAGGAAATGGGAAGCAATGTGCTGCTGTTTCTCAGTTTTTTTATTCTATGACTATGGATTTCTTTTGGTTTGCACGATTAAGGTAAGCTTCATTTTCTCACATATTCTTAAGCTTATGGTTTGATTGTTGATTTTAAAGTTATCTATCAATTTGGGATTTAGGGTTCACAATTGGGAATTTTTGGTGCATTATTTTGTTACAAGATAAAGGAGGAATTTCATGACGACTAATAATGGTATGAGTATGGTGTTCTTTTTTCTCTTCATTCACCTCAAGGTACTTGACTCTTTTGATTCTTCTTTTCCCATTCGCTATTGTTCTTTTTTTTTTGGGTCAGAATTCCCTGTTCTTCTTATTCTCTAATTGTGAGGATTGTTATGACGATGACCGCAAATGAATGATGATGAAGGTGGCAATTTTTGTGGCTAGGTGAGCTATGGCAGTGACCGCATGTTTCTGGCTAGCAAGGAGCGAAGCTTAGGATAGTCATAGTTCTGGTGCATTTATTATTTTTCCTTTGTTTTTAAATGGGTATTTGGGATAAAGTATATGGTGATGGATTCTGATTTGATGCGAAGATCACTTATTCCAATTTGGTCTTGAGATAGGATGATAGCCTCTCCAACCACCAACCATGGAAAGCCATGGATCCTAGCCTCGAGATGCAAAAAGGTTAAAAGGGGTTAGTTGTACGAACATGTTAAAAAAATAAAAAATGTAAAAATATTTTACAGCTCATTAAATCATGCTTTGTGCAATAAAATAATTATCTCAAATGAAATCGAACTTGAAAAAAAGGAGTTCTATATTTTTTTTTTCTTTTCTTTTGTGTTGCTTGAAACTTTGGAACGAAGTTCTTAAATACCTAATGACGTTCCAGTAACCATTTTTTTAGTTTGATTTTTATTTTTCTTCAAAGATATATTTTAATAGTATGTATTTTGGGTTTCTTAAATTGAGTTTACCATATAACAAATTCACTGTGGTATTGACCATATAACATTCATTGACATCTGAATTTGTTTTTTCTTTTTCTCAAGTTGGAATTCTGGCTCTAGCAATTAGTGGATTGACAAAAGGGAGAACGAGGAAGTGACCTTTCATCCTTAACTGTTCGAACATTAAAATCCCTTTTTACATGAACCAAATTATAAAGATGGGAACTCATAACTGTTAGTTCAAAGCCTTATAATAATAGTTCTAAACCAACTTTATTTTCATTGATAGTGAATAAAGCAATAAAATAGGATGAAATAAATAATGCTTTTGAATTCATTAGTGGAGATACTTATGTCTTAGAGAATTAGGCTCTATTTGGCTAGGTCATTACTCTAATTTGGTTGTTCCACAATAATGAGTTTAATTAGTCCCGGGAAGAAGGATGTTTTGCCATTCACAAACACCAATAACAACCCTGTTCCTGTCCATATTCCTATCTCAGGTGAATTTCATATCATTCCATTACAGATCTAATTTTTAAGTTTCAATATGTGATCTTGACATATAGTAAGAGCTTCTTGCCTTATTCTGTTATTTTGTTTTTTTGGGGCTTTTTAACTATCGATTTTCTAGTAAAGATTTTAGTATTGAGTTTTGTTAGTTTTAAATGTAAAACGTGTAATTTTTTGAGTTATTATCCTTTGTTTGGTGCTAATTCTTATTAGTTTCTTATTTGTGACTTTTTGATATCACCCCCTATGCTTCTTCTATGGGCTACATTTTATGGTGTTAGTATTGACCTTTAGAGTGTTGTTTGCATCTTAGCAGAGTTGCTTGTTGGGAAGCCAATCATGTCTGGCTGAATGGAGGTATTGTTCTTTCTTCTGTTTCAAATTTGCTATAGCCCAAAGTTTAGTTTATACGAGACAAATTATGATGCTTTCTTATCTTTTTGCAAATATTTGAAGTACTAATTTGATGCAGTAGCTTGCATTGGGATGTGTCATGAACTTGATTAGTTTGGGTTGTGGCATTAATGAATTGATAGATGAAAGAAAAGTGAAAGAAAATGAGAACCATTCAGTTTATCACCAGAATCCATGTTGTAAATAGTTTAGATATACTTTCATGGTCGAATACCATACCTTTAGTTACCAATGTTAGGCAGTTCTTATGGTATTAAATTAATGTGGTATTATTTCTGTTTTGCAGTTCACACTTTTATCTTTCACAAACCACAACAATCCTATGTTTGCACTCCAGTATCATTTATTTTTGCTCTTAAGATGACTACTTTCAGGATGACTATATGTAATATGACTAACTTTTGGGTAGGTTGAACTTGTGAAATTTTGAAATTGTGACTAAAATTCTTATGGTTGAAATTGTGAAATTTTGATATTTTTGGATTTTTTTTTTGTTTGGTCAACTAGGAGGTCTTCCTAATAAGATTACAAAAGGTCTTCTTCATGTGCTACTCTCTCATCTCATAGTATTGGAGTGTGTTTTTCATTAAGCTTAGCATAAATACTAGCTTGGAATATTTTTACCTTTTCAATTACTATGATGGGAGAAACAATGGCTAATGTAGCAATCAATAGTTTTGACTGCATTGGTAGAAACTTTCTCTACTATTGTCACGATCAAAAGTACTCATCTCTTTATGTCATCGTAGCCAATGATAGCTTTAGTGTAAAAAATGCAAGTTTTTACAATGCAATACCCTTTTAATTGGCTTGCTCAAGTTTGTTGGTACAGATGAATTGTTTTTCATTGAATGGAATTGGAATGATAATGACATGCTACTTCACTTAATGTAAATGTGAAAATACCAAATGATGGCACCATTACTGTTAATGGTAAGCCCATCAAGGCTGTCTTAAATTAAGTTTTCTTAGGCTGAGTTTGAGATTGACATTGTTATTAAGGTAAGTCCTTTCTAGCATCTCTTTTAGACATGTGTGTCTTTGAATACAAAAAACGGCGTTGAAATTGCCTTATATTATATCTTGCTGTGTTGTCAAATCGAGTGAAAATTTCCAAAGGTTTAGCAAAGCTATTTACTAATTCCAGAGCTTTTGAATTGATCAATGGCTACACCTGTAAAGTTTACTTTTCTAAGTGCAAATGCATATAACATTGGATGAAACATCAAACGTGTAACGCCCGGGGATGAGGGTAGGAGTGATCGCCAATACGAGAAGACATGGGTAAGGAGCGACTCCTGGCAAGGCCTCTAAGTGGATGAGAGGGATCTTGAGACTGTGTAGGTATGAGACTATACAGTTAAGGAGAGCTTATATGAATTGATTTGTACTACCTATACCAACAAGATACATCTTCTTTTTGCTAGCCTATCACTAAAGAACTCCACAGTTAAGCGTGTTTGACTTTGAGAAATTTTAGGATGGGTGACCTCGGGGAAAGTTTTCCCAGGAACCGTGTGAGTGAAGACAAAGCATACTGAAAAGACCTGTGTTGGTTTGTGGGAACAGTCATCAATCGATGAAGTAGTAGGGAATGTTAGAAATGATATCAGAGCCTGCAGCTCTCCTAGTACGGTATGGTTCGGGGACAAACCAAGCCGAAGTTGGTGGGTAGTAACACCCAGGGACGAGAGCAGGAGTGATCACCGATGCGAGAAGGCACGGACAAGGAGCGGCTCCTAGCAAGGCCTCTAAGCGGAGGGGTACATGAATGAATTGATTACACACCCGAATGAGAGGGGTCGTGAGACTGTGTAGGTATGTGTCGCAACCGGGATTGCGACGGGGACGGCGAATTTTGAAAAGATAATTTTCATTTTTTTTGAAAATTAATGGAGTCGCCAGCAAGTTTATTAAAATTGGGAAAACGTTGGAAAAACCCATTTATTTCGAAAGATGATCTTTGAAACCAGATTATAAGTTCGGGAGTCAGTTATGCATAGGGAAGGGTATGAATTTAATCGTACGCACCCCTAATACACCCGTCCTTAGACGGTACCTTAGTGAATTGTGCAAATTAATTAATAGCCTTCAAAATCCCTATTTAAATAAAGAAAAACTATGTAAAATATTTACAAATCAAATGAACAATTTATGAAAATTTAATTTTGGCTTGACAGGGATCACCTGCTCCTACGTATCCCCTGGTGCAGTGGGGAACTCAAAGTCACGTAGTTCTGTAGAAAATGATTATGAGTTGAAGGATTTTAATTATGAAGAAAGGATTTGTAGCGCGACGCATAAATCCGTTATTGCATAGAATCCAAGTTAGCACTAGGCTACTCAATGAATCCTTATGATTCAAACAATAATGAAGGTAACATTTGTTACTCAATCATCATTATGGATCATTGCATGGATTAAAAGATTTTTGTAACGAAACAATCCTTTTAGGAAAATCCGCTCTCACCTAGGATTTAAGTTAGTACTTGACCACTCAAATAAATCCTTATGATTCAACAATAATAAACATAACATTTGCTATTCAATCACCATTATTGATCATCGCATGGATTAAAAGAATTTTAAGATTTTGTTTTTTGTTATTAACAAAGGAACAAGAAATTAATTTGCAAAAAAGAATTGAAATTCACATCTCTTTTGAGAGCCCATTTTTTTTTACGAAATCCGTCTTCGCACAGGATTTAAGTTAGCATTTAGCTACTCAATAAACGCTTATGATTCAATAATAATGAGGATAACACTTGTTACTCAATCATTATTATTGATCATTGCGTGGATTGAAACGAAAATGAAAGAATTTTTCCAATTTGTAATAAATCAAGATTCCTAACTACCATTTTTGTTGTTTATTTTTTTTTTGCATTCTAGATTTTTTAACACAATACTCACTAAAACATCAAATAAATAGTTAAATCACTCTCCATCAGATTACATAATTCTACTCAAGAGAAGAATAAACCCCTTCTTATTTAAAACTCAAGCTAAGCCAATTCTAAACAAACAAATCCAAATATTAAGAACCAACAAAAAACTAAAATTCAAATTCAAACAAATGATTTAACAATCTACTTTAAAAGAACACTAGCTCAATCTAAAAAATAAATCTAAAATTCCTCATTTATTATATTTATTATACATATATATATATATATATATATATATATTTTTACCGGATCCTAAACTAATTATTCCCCTAAAATAATTCTACCAATACTCCATACACACTCACACACACACACCCACTCACACGCGCACCCTTAAACATACGCGGACCACACACATGCATGCACTATGAGCACATGCCTCACACCAAGACTAAAGCAAAGTTAAAGAACGAACATGCTGGAATGAAAAAAAGAAGAAGAAAGTATCTCATTATTAAATTATTTCCCCTTTATTCTTTCTTTTTCCTTTTGACCCAAGACCATAGTACTCACACGAACAAAAGAAAGGAAAAACAAATTAGAAAATGAAAAGTAAAGGGGATGGGGTTCTGTGGCTTTTCCACGCACACACACATTCACATGCATTCAACAAATACACATGCAACTTTCACCCACATATTCACATGCATTCAACAAATACACATGCAACTTTCACCCACATATTCACATGCACCACACGTGGTTCACTAGCACACACTCACTCACCATATCACTAATTTATTCATACTAAACACATTAAATAAAAACAAACAAAAGGGAAAGGGAACAGAAAAGAAAGACTAACGGAGGAGAGAGAAAGCGAAAGCTTGAGAGAAAGGGAGAAAGAGAAGAGCAATGGAGAGAGGGGGAGGCCGCGCGACCATAGAGAGGAGAGGGGGGGCCACGCAGCGCGGCGACAGTGTGGCAGTGTCCAGGCTTTCGCGGCGGTTGGGGAAGTCTAAGGGAAAGGAATAATGGCTAGGGGAGGTGCGAAATGTGGTGGTTGAATGGTGGCCGTGAAGAACAGGATTTACGAAGGCACCCTCTTCACGGTGGCAGCGAAGGCACCTTCTTCACAGCTGAGGCGTTCACAATTGTGGCTGAGTATACATTTGTGATCTAAGGTGCGGTGGACTGGTGGCTGTGAAGTTGGGTATAAGGGCACGGGTGAAGAGCTGATGGATGATGGTGATAATGATGATGAAGTATTTACCTCTGTTCTTTTTCTTTGGATCAACTTGTTGAAGATGTTGCTGGACCGAAAATGAGGGAAGGTTGGGTGGGTATGGTGTCTTTGTGTAAAGATGATGATGGTTTGTGAATGGAGTTGTGTGATGATAGTGATAGTGAGAGAGGTGGTTGGCTATGCTGAAGAACAGCTCCTCATTCAATGCAGCATTGATCAGAGGTAGGAGATAAGTCTTCCTAGGCTTCACCTTTAGCTTGAAGATGTCTTTGGCTGAGCACTTGTAGAGAGGACCTGGCAGACCATTGATGGTGTGAGCCTCTCAGAAATTCCGTCCCAATCCTATTTGGGTTGCTTGGTTTATAACAGCTTCTGTGTCAGCATTCCACCAGTCCCCCCATAATTTCTGAAATGCAGGAGCGCCCCATACGAGTGTGTCCCCTATGCTTCAGCAGCTGGCGCCACTATCCGTCTCCATGTGCAGGGATGCAGACCGCAACTAAAGTGGGAGCTAAAGAATGTGCCATGCTGTTGTGCTCTCTTCAATTTTTTATATTTTTTGTATTTTTCTTTTTCTTTTGTTTTATGAACATGAATAATAAAAAAAACAACAAGGCTGACATGATGAAATGAACATTTTTTAATTTTTGTGAGTACAATAAACAGAAAATCTTTTTTTTCTTAAAAGAAATGCATGAATGACTATAGATGTAAATTTTTGAATTTTTGGTTTAAGGAACTGGACAAAATCGGGTGTTCACAGTTGCCCCTCTTTACTTATTTCTTATAAGAGAATATGAAAAATTTGAGTTTTACATATTATCTTCGTAAGGAATAAGTAAAGACATGAACATAGATTTTGTTTGGCAATGCATAAAATGTAAATGCAAATTCTAACATTAGAAAAAAAACCAAACATTCACAAAAGTCACATGTAATGCTACAATTCAGAAACTAACCGTACGAATCATGCGAAGAAAAGAAACTAACTTGACACACATCCAAAAATGACAAGAAATGTAAAAACAATTGGAATGACTAGAGATTGACAGGGAATCAAAATCTTGTGACCAATCGAATATGGGCCAACAGTGGACAGGGGATGGCAATCTGAGGCCGGCTGAAAAAGTAAAATGGCGATCTGAGGCCGACACGAAAATGAATTGGCAATTTGAGGCCAACAAGAAAAGTAAATTGGCAATTTGAGGCTGATTGAAATGTAAATTTGGCAATCTGGGGCCGACTTAAAAGTAAATTGGCAATCTGAGACCGACAAGAAAGTAAATTGGCGATCTGAGGCCGACTAAAAAGTAAAATTGTGGCAACCTGAGGCCGACAAGAAAGTAAACGGTGGCAACTTGTAGTCGACAAGAAATGTAAAATTGGCAATCTGAGGCCGAATGAAAAGAGTAAATTGGCGATCTGAGGCCGACTAAAAAGTAAAATTGGCGATCTGAGTCCGACTAAAAAGTAAAATTGCGGCAATCTGAGGTCGACAAGAAAGTAAACGGTAGCAACCTGAAGCCGACAAGAAATGTAAAATTGGCAATCTGAGGCCGAATGAAAAGAGTAAATTGGCTATCTGAGGCCGACAAGAAAGTAAACGGTGGCAACCTGAAGCCGACAAGAAATGTAAAATTGGCAATCTGAGGCCGACAAGAAATGTAAAATTGGCAATCTGAGGCCGAATGAAAAGAGTAAATTGGCTATCTGAGGCCGACAAGAAAGTAAACGGTGGCAACCTGAAGCCGACAAGAAATGTAAAATTGGCAATCTGAGGCCGAATGAAAAGAGTAAATTGGCGATTTGAGGCCGACTAAAAAGTAAAATTGGCAATCTGAAGCCGACTAAAAAGTAAAATTGTGGCAATCTGAGGCCGACAAGAAAGTAAACGGTGGCAACCTGAAGCCGACAAGAAATGTAAAATTGGCAATCTGAGGCCAAATGAAAAGAGTAAATTGGCGATCTGAGACCGACTAAAAAGTAAAATTGTGGCAATCTGAGGCCGACAAGAAAGTAAACGGTGGCAATCTGAAGCCGACAAGAAATGTAAAATTGGCAATCTGAGGTCGAATGAAAAGAGTAAATTGGCGATCTGAGGCCGACAAGAAAGTAAACGGTGGCAACCTGAAGCCGACAAGAAATGTAAAATTGGCAATCTGAGGCCGAATGAAAAGAGTAAATTGGCGATCTGAGGCCGACTAAAAAGTAAAATTGTGGCAATCTGAGGCCGACAAGAAAGTAAACGGTGGCAATCTGAAGCCGACAAGAAATGTAAAATTGGCAATTTGAGGCCGACTGAAATGTAAATTGGCAATCTGAGGCCGACAAGAAGAGTAAATTGGCAATCTGAGGCCGACAAGAATAAATTGGCAAATCTGAGGCCGACTGAAAAGTAAATGCTGACTTAGAAAACAACGATTTTCCATTTTTTTTTAAGGTTATATTCAAAGAGCCTTGAATTTCACATTCTTGAAAAACTAATTATAACCAAATCGAGCAAACCTCGAGGAAGACTTTAACCAATCAAACTCATAATTCTTCCGTTTGACTTTCCGGCACGACTCAACTTGTCTTGCTCTTGCAACTTTGCTCACTTCCTTCCAATTTCTCCTTCTTCCCCTTTTTCAGAATAATGAATGCACCTTTGCCCAACTTAATTGGATCCTGACGCTAGTTATTGATGTATTGCTGTAAACATTGTTAGATCGTATAATTGAAACTTAAATTTATCCTACTTGAGACATCATGAGTGAACATGTATTCAAAGAGAAAGTGAAGGGATGAACATTTTCATTACTTGGTGTATTGGATGACAAAATGCTTTGAACAACCTAAATGCAAAAAATAAAATTTTGGGAGACACAAAATTTTGCCCCCGTATAGGTACTCTGCTGCTCAATCAATAAACTTCTTACAGCAATTTGAACATCATAACAATGACATCCGACGACATATCTTCAAATCCCTTTCTCAAAATTGCCCCCAGGCAGCTCAATCAATCAACTTCTTTGCCGCAAATTGAAAATGCTAGCCCTGATATCTGATGATATGACTCCGAACCTTTTTCTTTCCAAAAATTTGCCCCAGTTTCAGCCTTTGCTTTGCTTGGTTTACTAGACAAACTCAACACCAAAAATTGCCCCAGTGTAGCTATTAGAGATGATGCATATCTTTTTCTGCTCTAACTTTTGCCTAGGCCGCTCCTTCGAGTTTTCAGCCTAGCGAGCTTTTCCTTCATTTTGCTTTGTGGTTTGCCCTAATTTTTGCTTAGGCCGCTTTTTCGAGTTTTCAGCCTAACGAGCTCTTTCTTTATTTTGTCTCGTTTTGCCCTAACTTTTGCTTAGGCCGCTCTTTCGAGTTTTCGACCTAACGGGCTTCTTTTCTTTATTTTGTCTCGTTTTGCTCTAACTTTTGCTTAGGCCGCTCTTTCGAGTTTTCGACCTAACGGGCTTCTTTTCTCTTTTTTGTATTGTTTTAAGCATAGAACCTTTTGACTGCGTCACTATTGACCGGTTTAGGCAATTCCTGGCCCTCCATATTTTGCAAAATCAATGCTCCACCTGAGAATGCTTGCTTGACAATATAAGGTCCTTCATAACTCGGAGCCCACTTACCCGGTGCGTCTTCTTGATTGGGGAGAACTTTCTTCAGAACCAAATCCCCTGGATAAAAATCTCTATGGCGAACTTTCTTGTTAAAAGCTCTAGCCATCCTACTTTGGTACAACTGACCATGACAAATAGCTGCAAGCCTCTTCTTTTCGATCATGTTCAGTTGCTCGTAACGAGTTTTTACCCATTCTGATTCTTCCAACTCAGCCTCCATTAAAACCCTGAGCGAAGGGATTTCAACCTCTATAGGGGATATAGCTTCCATTCCGTAAACCAATGAGAAAGGAGTTGCCCCTGTGCTTGATCGTATGTTGGTACGATACGCGTGCAGAGCATATGGCAGGATTTCATGCCAATCTTTGTAGTTCACCACCATTTTGGCGATGATTTTCTTGATATTCTTATTTGCAGCTTCAACCGCACCATTCATTTGAGGCCTGTAAGGAGCTGAGTTATGATGCTTGATCTTGAAGGTCTCAAAGAATTTTTGAACTTCGGCCCCATTGAGATTAGGAGCATTATCTATGATGATCCTCTCTGGAATTCCATATCTGCAGATGATGTCTCTTTTGATGAATTTGAGAAACACTTTCTGTGTGATATTGGCATATGAAACAGCTTCCACCCACTTAGTGAAGTAATCTATAGCCACCAAGATGAAACGATGACCATTGGATGCTTTGGGATTAATTGGGCCAATAACATCCATGCCCCACATCTAGAAAGGCCAAGGAGACACCATGCTATGCAACTGAACCGGGGGAGCGTTGACTTGGTTTGCATATATTTGGCATTTGTGGCACTTCCGAACATAACTGATACAGTCATTCTCCATAGTGGACCAGTAATAACCGCTTCTTAGGATTTTGCGTGCCATCATATGTCCATTGGCATGAGTTCCACAGATCCCTTCATGGACTTCAGCCATGATTATTCGAGCTCCATGAGCATCTACACATCTGAGAAGGGTGGTGTCATAATTCCTCTTGTAAAGGATTTCACCATTTAGGAAAAAGGCTAAAGCTAGTCTTCAAATTGTCTTTTTGTCCACCTCGTTTGCACCCGTTGGGTATTCTCCTTTTTGAACGTACTGTTTGATGTCATGATACCATGGCTGACCATCTGGTTCAGCCTCTACGTTACCACAATATACTGGCTCGTTTTGCACTCCACATGGATGGGTTGGACATTTGTGTGGATTTCCAACTTAGTCATTACAGCCAAAGTTGCCAATGCATCCGCAAATTGGTTCTTGTCTTGAGTTAAGTGGGAGAACGATATATCATCAAAGCGCTCAATTAGTCGAGACAAATACTTCTGATAAGGTACCAATTTCGGATCCTTTGTACGCCATTCTCCATTAACTTGGTAGATTATAAGTGCAGAGTCTCCAAAGACCTTCAATTCTTTGATTCCCAAGTCAATCGCGACCTGCAAACCATTTGCACATGCTTCGTATTCTGCAATGTTGTTTGTACACTCAAAGTCTAGTTTGATAGAAACTGGGTATTGCTTCCCGATTGGTGATACTACAACAGCTCCTATTCCATATCCCTTCATATTGGCAGCTCCATCGAAGTACATCCTCCAACCGTTCTCCTCTTCCTCATCTTCTTTTTCTAATGTCAACACTTCAAAATCAGGGAATTCAAGCATGGTGGATTGAACATCTTTTATAGGGTTTTCGGCTAGATGATCAGCAATCGCGCTTCCCTTGATGGACTTTTGAGTAACATATTTGATATCGAATTCAAACAGCATCACTTGCCATTTTAACATTCTCAATGACACGTGAGGGCTATCAAATATGTACCTCAATGGATCCATTCGAGAGATTAACCAAGTGGTGTAATACAACATATATTGTCTCAACCTCTTGGAAGCTCATACTAGTGCACAACAGGTCCTCTCAATCGCGAGATAACGAGATTCACAATCATTAAACTTCTTGTTCAAATAATAAATGGCCTGTTCTTTCCTTCCAGATTCATCATATTGCCCAACATTGCCCCAAGTGAAGTGGGTAACACTGTAAGATACAGTATCAAAGGACGACCTGGTGTAGGAGGAATCAAAACTGGAGGTTTCATTAGATAAGTCTTTATTTTGTCAAAGGCTTCTTGGCATTCTTCATTCCATTCTCCAGGTTGATGTTTTCGCAACAACTTGAATATAGGTTCACAAGTACTAGTCAGATTAGCGATGAATTGAGCAATGTAGTTGAGCCTCCCAAGAAAACTTCTCACTTCCTTTTCGGTTCGGGGAGCTGGCATCTCTTGTATCGCCTTCACCTTATCTGGATCTACCTTTATCCCTTCTCTGCTGACAATGAACCCGAGTAATTTCCCTGTGGAAGCTCCAAAAACACATTTATTCGGGTTCAGCCGTAACTTGTACTTCCTGAGTCTTTCAAATAGCTTTCGTAAGACTGCTACATGGCTTTCTCGTTCTTTGGACTTAGCGACCATGTCATCAACATACACCTCAATCTCCTTGTGCATCATGTCATGAAATAGTGCCACCATAGCACGCTGATAAGTGGCACCAGCATTCTTCAACCCGAATGGCATGACTGTGTAGCAAAATGTTCCCCACGGAGTTGTGAACGTAGTTTTTCCTTTGTCATGGATATCCATGGGAATCTGATTGTACCCAGAGTACCCATCCATGAATGAGAATCGGTGATTTTTGGCTGTATTATCGACAAGAACATCAATGTGAGGGAGTGGAAAATCATCTTTCAGACTAGCTTTGTTTAGATCTCGATAATCTACACACATTCGAACTTTTCCATCTTTCTTAGGCATAGGAACAATGTTAGCTACCCAATCAGTGTGTCTTGATACCTCCAAAAATCCAGCCTCTAACTGTTTAGTCACCTCCTCTTTTACCTTTAAAGACATGTCAGGTCGTATTCTTCTCAACTTCTGCTTCTTTGGCTCGGCTCCCGGATACAAAGGAATCTTGTGTGAGGCGATCTCTGGGTCTAACCCTGGCATATCACGGTAAGACCATGCAAAGACATCCATGTATTCTTCAAACAATGCAATCATCTCTGTTCGTTCAGGGTTTTCTGTTATTTTCAGCTATTTCTTTTCTTCTTCAGTGCCCATATTAATCACCTCAACCACCTCATTGTGTAAATCAAATCTCTTCTCTGTATGCTCTAACAGACTTGCAAACTGCCTAATAGCTTCTTCATCCTCCTCAAATTCAAAGCTATCACAATCAAATGCTGTAAGAGAATCAACTGATTGGTCTCCGGAGTCCCTTTCATGTGGCAAAGTGTTCATAGTATTTAGGTCCCTGGAAAGCATTTGTGGGGGTTGGAATGCCAAAACAAATAGTGGATAAAATGCAAATAATATGGGAGAATGCCAATTAATGGTTTAAGAAAATGGTGATAAAGATAAAAAGGAAACAAAAGAAAAGAGGTTGAAACAAGGAAAATGGAAGACACAACGAAATATAAAAATTACTGGATAATCATGCAAATTCATTCAAATGATGTCTCAAAGCAGCATACATGAAAGCAAACAATTAATACAATCCCAATAATTACTTTGAAGCAATGACATCAATCAATGGTTCAACTGTCCAATTCATCAACATCTCCTCACGGTTGGCAGCATGAGCATTGTTGCATTCTTCAAGCTTCTCAACATCCACCATATTGATGGTTGGACAACAG
Organism: Dalbergia cochinchinensis; assembly: GCA_031216125.1. NCBI lineage: Eukaryota > Viridiplantae > Streptophyta > Magnoliopsida > Fabales > Fabaceae > Dalbergia > Dalbergia cochinchinensis. The sequence continues at coordinate 45,170,078 of CM062370.1, forward strand.
CTAGAGACACAACCTTCTTCAGCCACAATTACTTCAGCCGGATAAGGAAATGTCTCCTTCAGATGAGGGATCTGCTTCATCTTCTCTTTTGGTTTCTTTTGCTCAAGAGCCATGTTCTTAATCTGCTCCTCCAATGATGCTTCATATCCTAAACCGAATCGGTTAAACTTCCCTGAGACAGTCAAAGGTGTTTTGATACCCTGCAACTGTAGTCCCAACCCTTTGCCGTGTAGATAGCCATTTTTGGTCATGATATGAGCCACTACCTGATTGACATCTTGCTCTGGAATCTCTCTCTATTCCTGCTTCAGCCCCACTACCTCCAGACTGTGCCATAAGCTATTTTCCACTAACTCCACATTTTCAACATATGGAAGTGTGACTGGTTTTGATACAATGATTTCTTTCTCCCCATGAATCGTGATAACTGAACCATTCTCAATATACTTAACTTTTTGGTGCAAGGTTGAAGGAACATCACCAACATCGTTAATCCATGGTCTTCCCAACAGCATATTGTAATCAGACTCAATCTCCATCACTTGGAATAAAACCTCGAATCGGCTTGGGCCAATTTCCAATGGCAGCACTATTTCCCCAAGGATGTTTTTCTTTGCTCCATCAAAAGCTCTCACGATCATCACTTGTGGTGAAATATCATCTTTGCTCATTGACACGTAGCTCAAGATTGACGCTGGCAAGACATTTAATCCTGACCCTCCGTCAATGAGAACCTTGGGCACTATATAGCCCTTACATTTAAGGGTTATATACAGTGCTCGTGGGTTGGCCTGTGATACGATCTCTTCATTTGAGAAAGTGATCATATTGACACGCTTTACCGGATCCACCATATTTACCATATTCTCCAATGAGACATCCGGTTTCACATAAGCATCCTTTAAGACCTTTAACACTGCCTTTTGATGAGATTCGGATGACAAAATTAGTGACAACAGGGAGATTCTAGCAGGAGTCTTTTTCAATTGCTCCAGTATGTCATACTCACTTTGCTTCATGATCTTCAAGAACTCCTCTTCTTCATTTTCTTCTCTTCCTTTTCTTTTCGCACCATAACCTTTTCCCACGTTCTCTTCTTCGACAAGCTTTCCTTTCTCTAGCTCTCCGGGTCCATAAATCCTTCCACTTCTTGTAATTCCTTTTACTTCCAAAACATCATTCGTTGCCCTACCCGTTTGGGCCCTTGAAGTCTCCCCTACTACCTTAGCTTCATAATTCCAGGGCACCGCATGCGTGTTCTCGTAACTGAACGGTGTTGGTTTCTTCACGGTGATCACCACTTTCTCTGGTTTCGGAGCTTGATTCAGTGGAGGGATGCGGAGTATGAAACGATCAATCACATTTACCTCTTCAGGGAGATTCGACTTCTTTTTCGCTTGAATCACACCCAGGTCGAGTAATTCTTGTACTCGAGCTTTAAAACCCCAACACCTTTCTATATCGTGACCAAAACCTCCAGAGTGGTATATGCAGCTCGACTTCATGTCATCTTTCTCATTCCCCTCCATTACAAGAGCAGGCACTATAGTGTCATAGCCAGCCTTCTTCAAACCGGTGAAAATTTTTCCCATGGGTGTTCTGAGACTCAACACCTTCTTAATCAGGGATTCCTCTACCTCTAAGGCATTTATCCGACTTCCTCCTTCATGGTTTGGAATTGGGTTATTAACAATATCTGGCTTTGAATCTTCCTGAAGGTCTAACCTCCCACAAGCGATCAGTTTCCTCACCGCGGTCTTGAACCCTTCACAATCTTCAATGGAATGCCCTGCTATGTCCATGTGGTATTTACAAGTAAGGTTCGGGTTGTACCAAGCTGGGTATGGTGGGTCTAACGGGCATACGGGATAGGCTGTAATCAGATGGGCATCAACTAATCTTTGGAAAAGGTCAGTGTTTGAGATGGACATCTTCGGGAAAGGTGGAAGGTTAGGGAATCGGTTTCGGTTCTGACTTTGGAAATTTGGTCGGGGTGTCAGAGTATTTGGGCAAGTCTGGTAGTGTGTGGTAGGATATATAGGACGTGCTGGCTGGTATGGCCGTATGTGAATGTTATTAACTTGAGGCTGATGGTATGGGGTAGTGTTTGAGGTAGATGGGTAACGGGGAATAGGGGTTTAGTGTGAAGTCATCTGGGGTTGTGGACGTGTTGATGCATACTTAGGGACAAAGGATTGCTGACCATGGACATAATTCACGTCTGTCTCTTTCTTCTTAGGCGGGAAACTTTTTCTTGTGTCTTCATTGTTCGTGGGAAGTTTGCCAGCCTTAGCCAAGCTCTCAATCCTTTCTCCAGCAGTTATTAACTCAGAGATATCCTTATATGCTGCTCTTGCCATTGCTCCGATATAAGGGGATCCCAAGGTTCCTAAGAAGTAAGAACACATCTCAGTCGGGATAAGCGGGGGTTGAACTTGGGCAACGAAAGCTCTCCATCTTTGAGTGTATTGCTTAAAGGATTCATCTTTCTTTTTTTGCATGGAGCTTAATTGCTCCCGTGTGGGTGCCACATCAAGATTAAATTTGTATTGGCTCATGAACAAGTCAGCCAATTCTCCCCAACAGGAAATCTTTGCATGATCTAACTGGATATACCATTCTAGAGGCGGTCCGGTCAAACTCTCGTGGAAAAAGCTAATGAGAAACTTTTCATCCTTGGACCAGATTGACATCTTGGTGCAATAACTCTTTAAATGGAAGAGTGGGTTGCCAGTTCCGTCATATTTCGAGAAATCCGGAACTTTAAAATCCTTAGGGACAACCGCGCTAATAGGAGGACAAAGTTGTTCAATCTCCATGTAACCATAATTGTTTGGTCTTTGGATTGCCTTAATTTGTTCCTGGATTTTCTCCATCCACTCTTCTCTCAACTTGTCCTTTTCTGTTTCTGTACGATTGTTCCCCGAGGAAGAAAGTTGCCTGGGAATGACAACCGGAGGCTGCTCCCAAATGTGGGTAGCATGCCCTTGCCCTTCAACATGTGTATTCTCCACAGCGTGATATCCTTCTCCAATGGGAATGGTAATTGGCATTGTCGGTGGTGGTTGATCATGGGGATTATCATTCATCCCTTACGTAACATTCAGAGCTGCATCCGATACCATAGGTATGGTTATCGTTGTAGCACTTGGTTGTACACCTACCGGCATTCCCAATTGGTGTTGGTTTTGATGGCCTCTCAATAAGTCAATTGACTCCATCATAGCTCGCATCATCTCCTCCATTCTTCCCTGGTTATTTGACAACTCGTTCAGTTTTCCTCTCACTGCGTCAACTTCCATGCTTAAGTTTCTTCCCGGTTCAGGAGTAACTATAGCTGAGGTGGTTACAGCTGGAATAGTTCTCCCTGATTCAGAAGCAATTACAGACGGGATGGTCCTTCCTGGTTCAGTGTTTCCACCGGCCATCTTGGTTCGAGCTCTAGTGTTATGAACACGAGTTAGATCGGTATCCTCTTTCCTCGGGCGCCCAATGGTTGCAAGGTTTTATTTTCTCTTTCCTTCACAATCAAGACATCAAAACTTAATTTTCATTTTTTCATTTTTTTATTTTAAATTAACAGATAAAGGTGAACAAAAATCATTAAGAGTTCTTTGTGCAAATAAGAATGTCCTGCCCCCGTTCTTATGGGTATACCACCCTATAAGTCAAGGTGCGGTTAATAGCAAATCTCCATGGAGGAATTGTTCCTCTATAGATGCTATACAATGAACACTAGCAATGCAGTTCTTCTTTTCTTCGTGACTGAGCTTCTCACTTCCTTGCACAAGGGTAAGCAACCTCAAGGCAAGGAAAATGATTGATTGCTTTCCAGGGGAACATTTGATCCTTTACAAAAAGTATCGAGCATACTGCAAATGTCTTGATTAGTAATACGAACATGGAGAATTTCATTCATTTCAAGGCAAAGCTTTGAGTACAAATCATTCCGGAATACATCACACATGTGCCGACAAAGAAACGATTACATCAAAAGGATTTTTGGTGGTTACATCAAAAGTTTCATCTTCTTCTTCCTAAGATTTTTAGCAACACTCTCACATGAATCCATGTACTCCACTACTTCTTGAGGTAACTTGAATGGAGGCATCTTACTGATTTGCTCGCTGGCCTTTTCAAATCGATAAAGAAAGTTTGGAATGTAATGACTCAACTCGCCAGTTAGCTTCCCATATTCTTCTTTCCACTCAAGGGCCTTTTCTCTCCATGATTTTCCAAATTCAGTCGCATCAACAAACATGTCATGATATTGGTTTGCTGATGTCCATCCACGAACAGCATCATGTTTTGTTTGTGCCAACATTGTTGACAAGTGCTCCACTCGCTCTTCTAGTTCCTTTCTTTTGTCCTTCTCTTTGTTGACCTCCATTTTTAGGCTGTATATGTGTTTATCTCGCTTGCTGACCTCCAATTCTACTCTTTCCACCATGCGATTTTTCTTGTTAATCTCTCTCTCCAACTGATTCTTTTATTTTACAAGCTTGTGGAGTCCTCCTTCTAACTCTTGGATCTTGGCCAGGTGCATGCTTGATATTTTCTCTTTGCCTTTTCTAGACTTGGTAATTTCTGCTGCTTCGATGCATTCGTCTTTCAGAGCTTCAATTTCCTTAGCCATTTTCTCGCATCGGCTTTGAAGGATGGTGTTCTTTAGATCAGCTACTTCCTTTTTCTCTTCCAAGAATCGCATTTGTGCCTTCATTATCTCTACCTGAGATGTTGATGGAGGTGTTTCTAGGGTTTTCACAGGAGTTGAGCTGATTGGAATATCTTCGAGCTTCCCAATTCTTGCTTTTCTCCATTCTTTGTATTCTTGAGAGGAGGTTAGTCGTTGTTGCCCGAGTTCCTTTCTTCCTAGGATCTTGACACTGTCCCATGCCATCCTGATCCTCTTTTCTCGCTCCACAGTGCTTTTATCCTTTTGATACAAGAAGCTAAACCCTTCAAATTGCTTTTCTTGTGGTTTTGTTTGAGTCCAATGAAGTTGTCTGAGTACTAATGCAGGTGTATAGGAGATATATCCCCTTGGGCCCATCAAAGGAACATTGTGAAAGTCACCACAACTATATATAACATTTTCTCTGTGGTACCAAGGGCAGACCCACTTGAAAGAAACTGACTGAATCTCTGAGAACTCCTTTTTCCAGGCTGGTGCTTCTTTCTGGTTTATCTGTATATGATGGAAGCTTCCTAATGGATCAGGAAAGAGACCCATGCGGTTATTGGCATATGCGTGAGTCATAAATCAAACATATAGCATTGGCAAACAACACCGTAGCCTGCCACCATTTTTCTTGAGGCAAACCCCCAAGGAAAGAAAGGTATCTGCCAGTATTGCTGGAATAGGATTCATGCCTTGTGTCTCAAATTTGAAAAACACATCCATGGCTGCCTGATCAACAAGTTCTGGTGTGAATGGGAATAGGACCAATCCATAAGTAGTCAGTGCTAATGTTCGATTGAAGAAGTCCCAATTTCCTTGTCTCGCCAATGCTTGCAAATGGGTTTCCAGAAAACTTCTCTTGATTCCTTGAGTGGACCCCCTTACTTCAATTTCCATCCGGTTCGCTTCAACTCCAATGATTTTGGCAATCTTCTCTTTACTAACATAATGCCCTTGATAGAGATACACACCAGATTTCTCTTGAACTGGTAGCCTTGTCATGACCATGTATTCTTCTATGGTTGGCGTCGCATCGAGATTAGGCAACTCAAAACAGCCAAGAGAGGGATTCCAAAATTGTGAGAGAGCACTTAATGCGGGTGCTTCTACCGGGATAAGTAACAAATCCAGTATACGCCCATATGTATCCTTAAAAGATGACCGGACTTCATGAGGCATCAACTGAATCATTTTCTTTACTTGCTCTAGCTCATTGTTAGTCACTGTAACTCTGACGTTTCTTTTCCAATCATATGCATTGCTAGTGTTCACCTGTGATGCTTCCATTTGCTTTGAACTAATGATGATTCTTGCTTTATTGACAACCAAAGGCAACTCTGGAAAATGATAAGATAAATGAGTAAAATAATGAAATGGATAGAAAGGTAAAAATGCATACTCTTATTGAGAATATTATGATGTACAAATTCATGAGAAATGAATGAATATGGCAATTAACGGAATGCGTGTCTACATCATGTATGCCTACACGTCTAAACGTACAAAGCATGACTAAGTTATGAGATGATGAAATAGCTGATGCTATGTGATGACGTTTTGATGCAAGATTGACTAATAAAGCATAAAGAAGTGCAAAGTAACAGGATGAAAGAAGCATGCTCCCATTGTCCTGGAGGGTTGAACTTAATAGATGGGGAGTTCAAAGGCCAAAACCCTAATTTGGGTGGTTGCTAAGTTCAACTATGCGTGCATACATTCATGGTGGATCTAGACTTCTAATTGTCATGGTCCCCAGATTGCCCTTGTCCATGGGACAAGGATCCGACTTTCGAACCAACCACAAGTAGGGATGAACCCTCTCAATATGATTGACCCATAAAGTCAGTAACAATCTGAGTGGTGTCTCAGCAACTATCAAGTGAGCATGAAGCCCCTCATGACAATGTTAAGAAACCCCCTATCCTTGGTTCGCACAGGCTCGGGTATAGAGCCCTAAAAAGTGTGTGAGATAGGTGATTGTGAAGTGTGTGCCGGGAGCATACAAACCTTTCAATCCTAAAACAACATACACTCCTGCAAAACAAAATAAAAATGCCAGATACATACAGAACAACAATTGTCATCTACCGTAAGGTTTTAACAAATAAAGCTGACACTAATAAACAAACACATGAAATAAAGTCTTTGTAAAGTAATAAAGCATAAAAACTGTACAAAAATAGGTAAGAAAACAAAACATAAGGAAAAACAAAACAAAAGGCTACATTTAACTTGCACAACTAACTAAAAATAGGCCTGACTCTCTTAGGTTTCCCCAGTAGAGTTGCCATCTGTCGCAACTGGGATTGCGACGGGGACAGCGAATTTTGAAAAGAGAATTTTCATTTTTTTTGAAAATTAATGGAGTCGCCACCAAGTTTATTAAAATTGGGAAAACGTTGGAAAAACCCATTTATTTCGAAAGATGATCTTTGAAACCAGATTATGAGTTTGGGAGTCGGTTATGCATAGGGAAGGGTATGAATTTAATCGTACGCACCCCTAATACACCCGTCCTTAGACGGTACCTTAGTGAATTGTGCAAATTAATTAATAGCCTTCAAAATCCCTATTTAAATAAAGAAAAACTATGCAAAATATTTACAAATCAAATGAACAATTTATGAAAATTTAATTTTGGCTTGACAGGGATCACCTGCTCCTACGTATCCCTTGGTGCAGTGGGGAACTCAAAGTCACGTAGTTCTGTAGAAAATGATTATGAGTTGAAGGATTTTAATTATGAAGAAAGGATTTGTAGCGCGACGCATAAATCCGTTATTGCATAGAATCCAAGTTAGCACTAGGCTACTCAATGAATTCTTATGATTCAAACAATAATGAAGGTAACATTTGTTACTCAATCATCATTATGGATCATTGCATGGATTAAAAGATTTTTGTAACGAAACAATCCTTTTAGAAAAATCCGCTCTCGCCTAGGATTTAAGTTAGTACTTGACCACTCAATAAATCCTTATGATTCAACAATAATGAACATAACATTTGCTATTCAATCACCATTATTGATCATCGCACGGATTAAAAGAATTTTAAGATTTTGTTTTTTGTTATTAATAAAGGAGAAGAAATTAATTTGCAAAAAAGAATTGAAATTCACATCTCTTTTGAGAGCCCATTTTTTTTTACGAAATCCGTCTTCGCACAGGATTTAAGTTAGCATTTAGCTACTCAATAAACCCTTATGATTCAATAATAATGAGGATAACACTTGTTACTCAATCATTATTATTGATCATTGCGTGGATTGAAATGAAAATGAAAGAATTTTTCCAATTTGTAATAAATCAAGATTCCTAACTACCATTTTTGTTGTTTTTTTTTTTTTTTTGCATTCTAGATTTTTTAACACAATACTCACTAAAACATCAAATAAATAGTTAAATCACTCTCCATCAGATTACTTAATTCTACTCAAGAGAAGAATAAACCCCTTCTTATTTAAAACTCAACCTAAGCCAATTCTAAACAAACAAATCCAAATATTAAGAACCAACAAAAAACTAAAATTCAAATTCAAACAAATGATTTAACAATCTACTTTAAAAGAACACTAGCTCAATCTAAAAAATAAATCTAAAATTCCTCATTTATTATATTTATTATACATATATATATATATATATTTTTACCTGATCCTAAACTAATTATTCCCCTAAAATAATTCTACCAATACTCCATACACACTCACACACGCACACCCACTCACACGCGCACCCTTAAACATACGCGGACCACACTATGAGCACATGCCTCACACCAAGACTAAAGCAAAGTTAAAGAACGAACATGCTGGAATGAAAAAAAAAAGAAAGTATCTCATTATTAAATTATTTCCCCTTTATTCTTTCTTTTTCCTTTTGACCCAAGACCATAGTACTCACACGAACAAAAGAAAGGAAAAACAAATTAGAAAATGAAAAGTAAAGGGGATGGGGTTCTGTGGCTTTTCCACGCACACACACATTCACATGCATTCAACAAATACACATGCAACTTTCACCCACATATTCACATGCACCACACGTGGTTCACTAGCACACACTCACTCACCATATCACTAATTTATTCATACTAAACACATTAAATAAAAACAAACAAAAGGGAAAAGGAACGGAAAAGAAAGACTAACAGAGGAGAGAGAAAGCAAAAGCTTGAGAGAGAAAGAGAAAGAGAAGAGCAACGGAGAGAGGGGGAGGCCACGCGACCATAGAGAGGAGAGGGGGGGCCATGCAGCGCGGCGACAGTGTGGCAGTGTCCAGGCTTTCGCGGCGGTTGGGGAAGTCTAAGGGAAAGGAATGGTGGCTAGGGGAGGTGCGAAGTGTGGTGGTTGAATGGTGGCCGTGAAGAACAGGATTTACGAAGGCACCCTCTTCACGGTGGCAGCGAAGGCACCTTCTTCACGGCTGAGGCGTTCACAATTGTGGCTGAGTATACATTTGTGATCTAAGGTGCGGTGGACTGGTGGCTGTGAAGTTGGGTATAAGGGCACGGGTGAAGAGCTGATGGATGATGGTGATAATGATGATGAAGTATTTACCTCTGTTCTTTTTCTTTGGATCAACTTGTTGAAGATGTTGCTGGACCGAAAATGAGGGAAGGTTGGGTGGGTATGGTGTCTTTGTGTAAAGATGATGATGGTTTGTGAATGGAGTTGTGTGATGATAGTGATAGTGAGAGAGGTGGTTGGCTATGCTGAAGAACAGCTCCTCATTCAATGCAGCATTGATCAGAGGTAGGAGATAAGTCTTCCTAGGCTTCACCTTTAGCTTGAAGGTGTCTTTGGCTGAGCACTTGTAGAGAGGACCTGGCAGACCATTGATGGTGTGAGCCTCTCAGAAATTCCGTCCCAATCCTATTTGGGTTGCTTGGTTTATAACAAACGTGTCAAGATTCCACCAGTCCCCCCATAATTTCTGAAATGCAGGAGCGCCCCATACGAGTGTGTCCCCCATGCTTCAGCAGCTGGCGCCACTATCCGTCTCCATGTGCAGGGATGCAGACCGCAACTAAAGTGGGAGCTAAAGAATGTGCCATGTTGTTGTGCTCTCTTCAAATTTTTATATTTTTTGTATTTTTCTTTTTCTTTTGTTTTATGAACATAAATAATAAAAAAAACAACTAGGCTGACATGATGAAATGGAAATTTTTTAATTTTTGTGAGTACAATAAACAGAAAATCTTTTTTTTCTTAAAAGAAATGCATGAATGACTATAGATGTAAATTTTTGAATTTTTGGTTTAAGGAACTGGACAAAATCCGGTGTTCACAGTATGAGACTGTACAGTTAATGAGAGCTTATACGAATTGATTTGTACTACCTATACTAACAAGATGCTTCTTCTTTTTGGTAGCTTATCACTAAAAAACTCCACAGTTAAACATGCTTGATTTTGAGAAATTTTAGGATGGGTGACCTTCTGGGAAGTTTTTCCAGGAAGCATGTGAGTGAGGACAAAGCACGCTGAAAAGACCTGTGTTGGTTTGTGGGGACAGTCGTCAATCCACGAAGCAGCAGGGGATGTTACAAAACGTTCCATGGCAAATAATAAATTGTATAATCTATGTTGATGATTTAAGATTGTATATCTTACTCTCTAATTATCTTTTTAGGTGAACACCATCTAAAAATAATGGCAATTCTGTACTTGACATAGTGAGAATTATACCATTGATTTCTTCGTGATGAATAGTTTGTCTTTTCAAATTGTTTCACAAAATTAGTCGTTTAATTACATCTAAATAAAGTCGTTACTTCTTTATTATACATGCAGCGAGGGAGAAGGATTATTCCTTCTCACTACTTGGTGCATCCTGACAAAGATGGCTTAACAACTACAAATGTTTAGGAGATGGAGCTTTAGGAGATGCGCAAAGCAACATAATGCTAGATACTGGAAACAACTCAGTCATGCTCTGTTATGCCCTAGATAAAGCATGCTATAATAAAAGATTTCAATACAAGGCTGTTTATTCATGTCTCTTTCATTTTCAATCTAACTCAGCTGCGTATTAGTTTTTTCTGCAGGGATCGTTGTTAGAATAAAATTTCAGATATTATCTTGCCTAAAGAATCGAATTATTACCTTATCAAGATAAGTAATAGTACTTATTTTATCAATAAAAGTACAATATATGTAGTTAATGCCTTGATGATGCAAGGGATCATAAATTTTATAAGGTTTTTGTAACTTATATTACAAGTTCATATAAAAAATTTTGTTCAAGATAATGATGCTTACAACAAAAGAAATTATCCACCATAAATTGTTTTTCATGAATATTAATACCACAAATAAGCAATAATTTAAATTAATAACAATATTTAAATAATTTAAATTTTATAGTAAAATTGTAATAGTTTTATACACATGGGCATTACATGGGGATTTATGATTGATAAGTTTCATTTGAGCATTTATTGGGTAATTGACTTCATATTTGATGTGTGTTTTTATGATAATACACAATGCTACTTTAGTGGCGTATCATGATTTAAAAGTTAGGAGATACAAAACACGGTAAAAGGTAAAAGAGAAAAAAAAAACTAGGATAATCTAGAGTTTTTGACATGTTTACAAATCTATTCCATCAATTTTATTCAATATATGCTCACTTATATATGGGTTCTATTAGTTTTTTTTAATGTGTTTAAGAATAGATTTTTAGAATTATACATCTATATAAAAGAATTTTTATATTATATATCAATAATGTTTTTGGTATATTGAAAAGGGAATGACTCAGGAAGATACACAATCTATCATTGTTAGATGAGATGGATGAGTAGAAGAGAGTGGGGTTACCATCATATTCAATAGTAATAAGGACTGAGACATTCATTTTTGAATATACAGATAATATTATTGATCAATATTATGACGTTTGAGATAAGTATAGATAAAAAAAAATGAATGAAATTGATTAGAAGACTCTTAAACTTATTATATACTAATGGGTTTTTTTTTCTCATCTAATATGATATATTAATTGTCTAATAATTCCAATACTCGCATACAATTATGCAATAATTTTTAAGAGATATATATATAACTATATAGCAAAAAAATAAAAATAAAAATAAAAATCCTGGGGGAAGCCCCGCCCCCTGGCTGCTTATTGAAAATCTAAAATGCAAAAACCCAAATAATAGATTTTTCTTATTCTTACAATTGGTCACCATGCAAATTTTTTATAAAAAAAAAAGGCTCTATATTTGATAAGGTTTTAGAGAAGTCTAACTTTATAATCACTTTCTATTCACATAGTGTAATTTTATTCATTAAATAATTTTTTAATGTAGTATTTTCATGTTAAGAAAAAAATTAGAAAATTAATCACTATTCATTGTGATATGAGAAATAAAAGTTGGGTAAAAGACTATAAATTATTTTAAAATACATGAAATATGCATACACAGACACAAAAAAACTTATAAAATACATCTTCAAATTTTGATGGATATTTTGAATTTGGTGCGCATCTACATTTTGTTGTCTAACCCTTTGAACTTCATTGTCAGCATCTTGTCCTCAACGGGGAAAATTGACAGTTGGGTCGACACTGTCATTTTCGTTTTGAGGTGGTTATTGATTTCATCACAGGGATCGTTTTGATTGTCATCCAAAGTGATGGCTTGAGCCGCGACTCCCATTTGTCGAGCAAGTTGCTCAAATATTGTATTATTTGTTTCAATCAAAGGCGTCAATACTGTCGTCATTTGTTGAGTCAACATATTGACGAGATCATGGTGACTCTCATCAATTTGTTGTCGAAACACAGCCAATGAATCAACCGTGTTTGTAGGAGTTCCTGTCACGCCTGTTCTAGGCATGTCAGGGAAAACTGGACCAATGTTTAGTTGTCGAGTAATGGTTGGATTCGTCGATGACAAATTCCACAACTCTTGCTACAAAAAAGGCCCATCAATGGAGGGCTAACGAAACCAAATTGTGGCAAATGTGTGCCAAATTGGAGCACATTTGACACAAAAGGCATATTTTGACTCTAAAACAAAGGATTATGTGAATAAACATTATTTTATACACCACTATTACCAACATTTGATGGGTTCCCCAAGTTTGGAGGATTCCCCATGTTTGACAATAGGGGTATGTACCCTGGAGGTACATAACCTGGGGTACGAGACCATATGCTCACATTTGTTTGTGGCATACTTTCATTTTGTCTGACTAATTGGAGTCAAGACAGGCTCCAATGTATGAGGGAGGTTATTTTCTCCCTTATTTCATCCATCATCTGATGACGATGATGCTCTTGACATAATTGACACAATGGTGCCACTACGCAAGTGCATACACCTTATCATTTCTTATTTGACATGTTTTTGTTCTTTTCAACCAGTGTGTCCCACCGAGCGTGCCAATTTATTTATGGCAGATTTTAGCACTTATTTATCAACAACAAATAATTGACAAACTCCTTATGCAAAAAGCAAAACTGTTCTAAACTAAGTGTAAGTCGACAAACTTCAAGAGTTTGGATGACAGCTTTTGTTTTTCAATATCTCAATTTGGGGAGCGAAAAGCTACTCCTCTTGGGTTCTCCACCAAAGAGATCTAATGTCAAACTGTTTTTATAGAATGAGGATGGAATGAGATGAAATGTAGTGTGAATTGTGTTGTGATTCGTGTGTGTTCTGGATAAAATATTAAATTGACAGATTAAAAGAAGAAGAAGAAATATATAATGTAAATTGATTGACAAACTGTAAGTGAAATATAGAAATTATAAAGAAAATAAGAACAGAAAGTAAAGACAGATTAATCCTAGGAAAACAAAAGAGAGGGTTGAGAACAATACTCAATTAACTCTGGACTCCATGTAGTCATTGGAGATGTTTTAGAGTGAGTGTGTGAGTGAAAATTTCAACCCTTTACAATCTGTATAGAACTGGTATTTATAGACAGCCTAAGTTTCTAGGATTTTGACACTTATCTTTGGCTGTCTTTGGATGTTGTCCACGTGGCTTTAACAATTATTCTCTTTGTTATTTACTCTTTGATGACTACTTTGTCATGTCTTTGTCAAGCTTCTATTAATAACTGCTGGAAACCGTCAATAACTGCCATTTGACGAACTCATGCCATAGAATCATCCTAACAGTAACTTCAACACCTTCAGAATTTTTCTAAGTTTTCAAGTGATGAACTCAACTTCGACCTGTCGAACTTCGCACGTAAAGATTAGTCATCGTTAGCCTCCAATTGGGCTTAGACAGTTGTTCCAAAGTGACAAACTTCGATTTCGACTTGTCAAACGCTGAATGAAAGGATTTTATCCTTGTCGAATCATCAAGTCTGGATATTTGAGAAACTAGAGACTCTGTCAATTTATTCAATTTTGCCAACTCTTCTTATGCCAAACCTTTGACTATCTTTCAAGTTACCAGAGTCGAATGTCAGTTCAACGATTCTAACACTTGGGTAAAATTTAGTGCCAACACGTACTCATTCTTCAATACTTCCTTCCATTTCGTCTTGGTTCCCCCATTTTTTTGGTGGCATTGTCTCAATTTTTTTATAGCCTATTCATTTTTTACTTTTTTGTTTTCCATTGATCTCCACCAATACGGCTCAGAACATACAAGAATTTGACTTGAACAATGCAAACGCATTAGACTTCCTTCAAGTCTTTTTATTTTTATTTTTTTACTTTTTCGTACAGCCATTTTTATTTCTTTGGTCGAATTCGTTTAGCCTTCAAGCGTTATTAAAAAATATATATATTTTAAATTTTAAAAAATTATAAAGAATAATGCATAAATGTTTATTGTTAATTTTATTATTGGTCATTTTTTCAAGTTTTGGGAGAATTTTAATTTTTAAATAAAGGATATTTTCATCAAAACATAGTTTTTTAGATCTTACATAGTATGTAACCAAATACATAATGTTATTATCTTACGGATGACAGTATTTTACATGATATCACTTTAAATATGGTACATAATTAAAGATTTAACAGGTCTTATCCTATCAAATCTTATTCTATTAAACCCTCTACTATTTAACATACCAAATCAGGCCTTAATGCGAAAAAAATGCTTACTATTTTACAATATATTAAAATTAATTTCTTGATTTTTTTTATCATTAATATCATCAAAATATTGAATTATAACTAACAACCTAAAATATATAATAATTCCTCTTTTTTTTAGTTGAATAATAGTTCTCGTTATTTTTATGAACAGTTATTTCTCTTGTTTTTTGTTATTAATTATTTCTTTTATTAAGAAAGTTTAAATATGCTTTTGGTCCTTGAAAATAAATAAATTTTGATTTTAATTCATAAAAAAATTGATTTAGATTAAAATATTTTTAAAATTATTTGATTTTAGTCTTTACTATTAGTTTATTTTCGTTAAATGTGAAATTTACTAATTACATGACATCACGCCATTCAATTCTATATGACAACCAGTAATTTACATGGATGACATATCATAATCTTATTAAAATACCACAAAATTTTTTAAAAAGATTTAAATCTTTGTTTGAATATTTAACTAGAGTTTGATGTAAATACACTAAAATTATAAAAAAATTTACATTATCATTCAATTAATTTTTTCTATTTCGATGACCTTTTAAATAATGGATATGAGAGTCAACTATGTTTATTGATGTGATAACAAATTGTTAGATAACAATGCCAAAACTTTTAAAATATGAGTATATTCAAATTAAATCCATCTAACTATTGTGATATTTACATGGTTTTTTGATAAACTAATTATTCTGAAAAACTTATACAAAGGAACCGTGAGATAAAGAGATGATTTTTTTTTTCCATTTAAGTTTAAAAGACTTTTACACCCTCATATGATAATATGTTTCTATTTATAAAACTTTTAAGGTAATAGAGAGTTTAGTCAAATACTTTTACTAATGTGATAAAAGTCTATATAAAATTCTTTTGTGCGGTATATCAAAATTAAATGCTAAAAGAAATTGTCACTACAACATAATCAATGTTTACTAACATTTAAAAAATGTTAGTAAATCATGAAAAAATGTTAGCTATTTACATTGGCAACATTTTTACAAGTGTTATATTTAGTTGTCGTCGCTAAAGAGTTTTAGTAACATTTTTGCATATTTTAAGTAACATTTGGAAAAATGTTACAATATACCTGTTTTTGTAACATCTATAAAATGTTGCAATAGACATTCTTTAGTAACATTTGGAAAAATGTTACAATATACCTGTTTTTGTAACATTTACAAAATGTTGCAATAGACATTTTTTTTCGTAACATTTACAAATGTTGCAATAGACTTTTTAACATTTTTCAAATGTCATAACTGCTATTTTTGCATACATCTAAACATACATGAAATATAGAATAAAGTAGAAGACATAAAGCTTCAAGCAATTTAAGAATTCCATGAACCAAAAGTATATTAACATCGTTGAATCCCAAAATTTCCTTGTCATTTATGATGACAACATTTTTACAATGGATGCACTTGAGAACATTCTTCACTTACATCATGGGATTCTTAATAAAAAATATCAAATGGAAGTTGTTACTACTCACATGTTACTATAGAGTATAGACTCCCATGTAAAAATATTCCAACAAGCTCAAATTAGAATCCCAATCACAAGTTGTTGTATCGAGGTTCTCTACAACTACGCTTTAGTTTTTTTAGCCCCTTGAACTCTGAAATAACATTTCTTCTACAATCTCTGCAAATTCTCCTACTGACAGTGTCCTAAAAAGTTTTAAAAGGAAAATGATTACATCAGAACAAAAAATTGATCTACCTATGAAGAGAACCAGAACATGGCAGGCGAAGGTTGCTTCCACTGCCCAGCCCTTGCATATGTGGCACTTCTATACAAACATATAAATAGCATGCACCATACATCTTTCGTGATTGTTTTCTCATCAATCCCGAATAAGGTCTTTGTCTTGCATTTGCTCACCCCACTTTGGACTATCCAATTCATCGAGATAAATTATTTATTGTTTTTTCTTTGCTATGATACATGATTGTAATAAAAATTGAACTGTTAGCACTACGCTACCTTCAGGATCTGTGGGTCATTCCATGGTCCTTTGTCAGACTGCATACAACCACCTTTATTTGCACAAGTGCCACCCAAGAACTCTGGAAGTTCACTGGTAAAGACAAATTTGTCGCGGGTGAGTTAATATTACTCAATTCTAAATTGTCACTACATGACCTTAGATAGCCTGAAATGAGTATGAGATAAAATACTTCAGTGAGAAAAGATAAAATGTTAACCTGGCATCAATGATTTCAAGTAACTTGCTCTCATATTTGTTACCTGGTACTTGGTCAATAAATCATTCATTTGTTTAGTTTTCATGCTTAATTAGCTTATCACAGATTTTATCTTTACTGATATCTTTGCTGCACCTAGCACGTCACTTGAGTTAAACTGAACATTTTGCAGCAAAAAAGCAGGGAAGTCTATGAATATGTGCTCATGAATTACATCTATACAATGAAAAGTTCCAAACTTGATTCTACAAGCAAAATTCAAGATCCGATGAACCTTAAAATCAATATAGCATAAAATCCAAAAACAAGCAATCAATCAATTATGAAAAAGAGTAAGAAACAGAGCACATCCCCAAAAGATTGCGTTATCTAACCTATATGAACAAGTATGATATTCAGAGTAAAATTTTCACTAAAATGAATAATCATTTTTCTTTTTAGGATACGATTTGACACAATCTATATCCATAAATGCATAATGACACCTTGCTATAAGTAAAGTTGTGAACACATCATCATTACACCATTTTGGAAAATGATCAAGTCATGATAACATACACAAAAAATTCAAAGGAGAACCGACAAGGAAAGAGAATAAAAATCCACAAAAATCACTTGGGACCTTTTTTTGTACATGGTATTTGACCTTATGGAAGTGGTTTAACATAAATCAGACTTCAGAATTTTCTCTTGTATGTTCTAATACTTCATTAAGAGATTATGCTTCTTGCAAGCAGACTATATATGTGGTTTATTGTCCATGCTTGGAATAGTTTCTGCAGTTCTTCTTTCTATTATAGATAGATAACTATACAGTTGTGTACAACTAGAATATCATCTTTTTTAGAAACTTTGTAGCAGATTACTAACAATGCGTGTGTACTTTGTTATGCCTGATTTCTAAATTGTGTTTTCCCTAATCTCAAAATGGTGGACTTGGCCACAGGATGGCCAATATGTTACAAAAACAACCATGCGCTTTCTCAAAAGAAAATGTTGGGAGTCATACAATTTGAAGCCAGGGTCATGTTAGCAAATCAAAGTTGCAAAAAGGCCTATTAGAATTTGCCGGTTATTACGCACACATGTGAGAGAAAAAATGTTTTGAAATTAGAAATGCATTCAATATATTGACAACATAAAAAATTGTAAGGCTTAAATTGGTCACTCTGAAAATTGGTCAAATTATTTTTCATTGTTATATATATATATATATAATATAGTTGGTCCTTTTTGCATGAACTTAGACTTTATTTAATTTGGTACATTGTATAGGGTAAAACTTGAGATTATTAGACATAATACAGGGTATAATAATATAGTATAAGGAATTCATTGTATAAAATTTTATCCTATCTATTGTTTGGTATGCCACATGACCGGTGGCGGATGAGCAAGCCTATGGCATCTAGCAGGGGGCAGGCAGTGACCAGTAGGCTACAAGTGGTGACCAGCGGGTGATTGGCGGTGACCAACAAATGGTGACTGTTGATCGGTGAGTGGTGGTGGGCATTAACATACGTATAGAAGAGTAAGTTAGAATTAATTTGAGATTGACTTGTAAAAATAATATTATCAATTGTTATCATGTGTCTTGAGGCATGACAACTTAATTCTATAGTCATAGTATAAATATGCTCTGACCGCATAATATTATACTATCATATGTGATACCAAATATGTGATAAAATAGAGTTTTATAGTATTAACTAATACTATTATGTCTTATCCTATGTATTAAACTGGATCTTAGTGTTAACCATTAATATTCACATAGACCAAAAGAATATTTTTAAAATATTTATAATGATAAAAGTCTAAATTTAAAAATTTTTAATGATTTTTATAAAAATGTTTTTTG
The DNA here is from genome assembly GCA_031216125.1 of Dalbergia cochinchinensis. NCBI lineage: Eukaryota > Viridiplantae > Streptophyta > Magnoliopsida > Fabales > Fabaceae > Dalbergia > Dalbergia cochinchinensis. Next base: position 45,188,923 of record CM062370.1, read on the forward strand.
CAAAAACTAATCACATATTCTAAAATATCTATAGGGATCAAGATTTAGAATGACGGGACCAAAAAAAAAAGATAGAGAAAAAAGAGTAGTGAAACCAAAGAAAAATTCTAAGAGAATTAAAATGAAAATGACTAATATTTATAGGAATTAAAAATATATTGGGTTCAATTTTTGATTAATTCGATTTAAATCCTCTCATATGCATTATCTTTGGAATAGTGATGAGAACCAAACTTCTTTTATTAATATGGTCAAATTTATAAAACTCGGAGAGAATTTTTTTAGTCTTAAGGAATTTAAGCAAACTCTTCAACTTGATTATGGGTATAACTCATAAACTTATAAGAGTTTATGAGTTAATTTGAGAGTTTGATAACCCTGAATGTAATCATATATAATTAAATGATAATATCAAAAAAAAATTTATATTCTTAAGTCATCAAAATTAAGCTCAAATGTATTTAAGTCAAATTATAATTTCCCAATCAATATCTTCTTTGGATATAATTTTTATGAATTAATTTTTATTTTATATTATTATCAAATCATATATTATTATATCAATAAAATTAATTAAGTTTTACAACTATAACTTGAAAAATCATATAAATATTAAAAAATTATATAAATAAGATTATTTGATTGGTAATATAAAGAAATTAAAATCATTTTCTTCCATCGGTGCTCAACACTGTAGTTGTGTTTTTTAATTAAAAAAATAAAAGCTTCTTTGGTGTGTTCGCTAATGTAGCAGGGGCAATAACAACAGCATGAGGGGATTTACAATCAAACAAATCTCTGATACGTTACAGAGAAGTGGGGGGTTTTTGTAGGAAAGGAGAAGGGATTGAAATCACGGGTGGCGGCGCACCTTCTTCGACAGAGACAGAGAAATGGAAAACGACGACGTTGATATGCTCGGCGCAGACAACACCGAAGAAGAAGAAGCTGTATGTAATGCTTTCAATTTTTTCCTCCCTTTCCATCTTTCTCTTGTTTTGTTTTCAATTTGTGCATTTAGCTCTCGTCTTCGACTCAAATTTCCCCTTTTCGACGGTGCGGCTATTCGATTCCGAAAAACCCTAATTGGTTAATGTAATGGTTGCAGGATTTGGATGACATGAAGAAGCGCTTGAAGGAGATGGAAGATGAAGCTGCTGCTTTGCGGGAGATGCAGGCCAAGGTCGAGAAGGAGATGGGATCTGTGCAAGGTCGCTCCTTTTTCCCCTTTTTTTTGTTATAAAACTTTATGGGTTTTCGTAATACTACTTTTGTTCTTCATCATGCTAAATGATCTACATTTGTATGGGTTGGTTTGAATTCGCAATGCTCAGTGTGCGTCGGAATTAACTATAGTTGGTTTATTTCGCATTAATGATATAGGGCTAACCCTTGTCTCTACCTCCTCAAATTAAAATTAAAATAGTAAAATAAATTTCAAATGCTGAATGCACCAAAATTGTAGTTAGGATGCAATTCAAGTCGTCTCTCTAGGAGGCTACGTCACTAAGTTGGAAAATGGGGGTTTTGAGAATTAAATTAAATTAAAGCAATTGAAAATAATTGGTAATGAATCTAGAATTAAGGAACTAGTGCAAAATATTCCTGGGATTGGAATTAATTATCGTTGACTAAGTATTGAACACATTAGTGGCTATTAGTAAATACTTACTAGCAATTATACTAGTATCGATCGACCTCTAGAATTTGACCAATGCAAATAACTAATAAATGGGGTTCTAGTTTATTTAGAAATCACATTGATTTAATGTACCAATTGCTATAGCCTAATTGTCAATTGGAAAGTTAATTCTAATATTCTCCTTCAAATATAAACCAATCGATCAATCAATGTATGCCCAAAAGATTTTCTTAAACGATGATCGCCAGTTTAGTTATTCCAATAAAAATTGTAACAATAGCAACAATAATTATAAGAATAGAAACTTATATTGAGAAAACTAATGTGGTCAATATAAAAAAGGGATCTCAAATATCATTCTAATCCAATTTGAACCCTTATACTAGTAAGGAAATCTACTCCTCTATCCCTGGAGGATTACAACAGTGAAATTAAAAGAGTATCGAAAATAATAGCAATGATCCTTGTGATAATCTTCAAGAATAAATCAAAGTCACTAAATGACTCCTTAGAGAGAGAAGAATAGAGAAGAAGAGGTAGAAAAAGAAAGTGGCTACAAAAGGCTAAAACAACTGAGTTAAAAGTAGGTTAAAAGTTTGTGCTAATCCTATTTATACTGCACACAAAATAAGCCAAGCGGGCCCCAAAATTTGGGCCAAAATCTGGCTTCCACGCATTGTTGCATGAGTTTTGCAGTGCTCACCAGTGAGTTACTCTCTTTAAACTCTTTTTTAGGTGTTGTTGAGCGCTGCTACAGCTCTTGGCAGAATGGACGTCTTCCTTCATTTGGTCATTTTGGCCCCTTGAGCATCCAAATCTGTCCTTGGCACTAGAAATAGCGATTGTAGCCCTTTAAATAAGCTTTCCAATGCTACAAAAATCACCTCAATAAGATATCTGCGGCTTCAGATATTGGCAAAATACGAACTGGAGATCAAGTTGGACAGTATCAGAACATTAGCAACCTTTAATCTTGCAACTCGATTTTCACCAAGATGCTCTTAGAACTGGATTTTGAGTTGAACGTGAAAGTTTTAGAGGACTTTTTGAGCTTTCCAAAAAAATCTTTATTTGTCTCAATCCGATCTTTGTAGAGAGAGATACAGATTTTCCATGATAATACCTTATGCAAATCTGCTCAAATGGGCTCAATAACTCTTCTATTTAGCTCCCAAATTGATCACTGCTGCAAGCTCATGCACGTCTATGATCTTCATACACCAATAGGAGAATTCCCAAGTCCCTATAATAAAATTACACTCACAAAGAGGATTAAATGCACAAGAAGCTCCAAAACATATTTATTTATCAAAATGGTGCAAATAATCATGATTACACTCGATGAGGACTAAGAGTCTGTTTGGATAGTACAACTTGTGACTTTTTTTAACTTTTTGGAAGTCAAAAGTTATATTTTTATTTTTTGTACTGTTTGGCCAAATAGCTTATCATTTCTCTAAAAGTTATTTTTAATACTTTTTGAGAAGGTTATTTTTAATACTTTTTGAGAAGTTAAAATATTTAGCTTCTTAATAAGTAATTTCTAAAACACTAAAAATAAGTACTTTAATTATTATATATTTGAATATAAAATAACTTATTCACAAGTTACTTTTTTGTAAGCACTTAAATAAGTTAACCCAAACAGAACCTAAATACAAATCAACTAAATGTCAATCAATTAAGCACAAATGATGCAATATGCCTAGAATTGTTTAGGAAAAGGGTGTATGAATGTAACCTATCACCCCTATTTCGTGCATTTAAGGGTTCCTTAGTTAATAAACTAGCAAATTCGGATTTGACCTGTTGCTTGGTAATGCAATGCATTTGATTGTGGACTATGACTGAAGTGGTTCACTTAGAGGTTGGGAGATACTTTTTCTAACTTGGGTATGAATGACAGGATATTTCCTTGCACTTAGGATTTTTGTGTTATGAACTGATGCAAGAATATGCAAGCTGAGTTTTTGTCAGCTGTTAATTACAAAATTTGGATGAGTTTTAATGCTTGAGTTATTAGGTTAGGGAAAATGCTAAGGGATGCTTGAGTGCCCCGTTGCTCCTGGCCCCTAAACTTTCTGATCAAGGGATGCATAGCAGGATGCACTGCATCCTGTGGTGTTGTGGTGTTGAGAAGGATGTGCTGTGGCTCTTGATTGTCTCCTGGCACACCCCTTTAATTAGACCGGTGTTTTTCTACCCCTGTGAACAAAAGAGAAATCAATGTGTTTATTTGTTTTTATCTTCATGTTTCCCCCTTCTCATTCATTTTCTTCTCCTTGCACTTGCATGTGGTGCTTTATAATGTTTAAGACATTTCATTGCTATTTGTTCTTGAATTTGTCTTTTTTTAATTGATTTTGGTCACGAATTAGATCCTGCTACGGCTGCTGCAAGTCAGACCAATAGGGAAGAAGTAGATTCTCGATCAGTCTTTGTAGGCAATGTGAGCTGTCTCCTCCCTGTTTACATTAAAACTTATATTCTGCTTAATTAGCTGTCCTATTGTTATGATTCATGGTATGGGTGAGTATATTAATGAGATTAACTTATTACATCTTTTCTCTCAAGTGATTGATTCAATTATGAGCCAATGTGTGTGTGGTGTTTTTGGAGGCAAATTGGAGGATTTGTTATGCCAGGAATGGAACATATGCCTTATGTTTTGGTTACATTAATTGCAGAGCAGATTTTGGCTTTTCCCCCTACTCCAAATCTTTGGGTTCAGCATTGCCTTATTTTGTTTTATGTATTCTGGAGATCAGCAAACCATAATCTTTTGTTATATGCATGCGAGTTGAAATGGCATTGTAAGATTATGATAGGATTGCCAAATCAATAACTGGTTGCTATTTTCCCAACCACATATTTCCAGCAGCATGCTTTCAGCTTGTTTCCTAGCACTTAGATTGAACGGCAAGTGGCATGTTTCTTGCGGTTGTTCAATGCTTTTATGAGGTTTCCCTTATAGTTGATGAGTTTAGCCATTAGCTAAGATTATTATTTTTTTTAGAGGGCTCCCTTGACATGCAGAATTGAAACAGTACAGCATAAAACAGGGTAGAATGTCTAGAAGAGTGTAAGGAGATTGCCTTTAGACAGAGATGGGGGGAGGAGGCAGTAATGCTATTGCTTATGTGTACATAGATTCTAAAAAACAGAAGAATCTTAGGCATTACTGCTTTTTATTAATTGGATGTGAGTTAACTAATTTGAGGTCCACTTCATTAAAAGATTTTCCATTCTATTAAACAGCAAATCAGAAGGATGCTTGCCATGACTGGATATCCTTATTAGTTTAATAACTTCAAATTGGATTGCAGCACCAGGGCATTTAAGAATGAGTTGACTATTGATGGCTTAAATTCTGAATATAGAAACTTAATAATGAAGTTGAATATGGCTTGAATTAAAGCAAATGAACTATTTCTAGAGCCAAGTCAAATTTTATAGTTATTTCTTTTTTTGCTTGTTTCACTATTTAGTTCTGTTTTTGGAGACTTATAAATTTGATTCACACTGACATTGCATTTGACATTTGTTGCATGACATAGATCCCATGTTTTACCTTGTGTTGACCTCATCATTAATTACATATTTTGCCCAATAAAGCTCCTAACAATCTAGTATCAAGTTTCCTCTTGCATCTCAAATGCCATGCTCATCTTGGTAGCAAGCCTTCCTATTACTTTTTCTTTTTCCGGTATGCTAGGAGTTGGTACCCTTTGACCTTCGACCCCAATCTCCTCCCATCTAACTCCCTGAGCTTGGACCATGTGGCTGTTGTCTTCCTTTCTATTGCTAATGTTAAGCAACCTGATTCCCCAAATATCTTGCTGCTAGAATGTCCAGCTACCAAAATCCTGAGCTACTTGAAATGATTTGCACTGTTGGAAGAAAGACTCTTTATCCCTCTGTGCATGCAACCTTCATGAAACTTCAATTGAAAGTTTCTTTGTTTGACGTTGACTGTGCTGCTAATATTTCAAAGTATGACTGTATTTTCTAGTGGTGGCATCTTGCTTTGACATAATGTTGACTGCACTCACAGGTCATGCTTTCATCTACAAGTTTCCTGTTTTAGTAATGCTGCAATTGGAAGCATATGAAAATAACATATAGCTGGAGGAGTAGAAAAATTATGTCTGAATTGTATGAAATTAACAAAATACTGGAAAAACAAAATGTACAACACAACTGAAAAACATTGGTGGGATAGAGAAAAGGATTAGAATGATAGCAATAATGAGTTAGTTGCTGATGAAAGTGATGGTCATGTTGTGAACATACATATTTTGAAAGTCAAAAGGATGGGGGGACTGAAAAAGAGGCATATAGAGCTATCCACAATATGGGCTGAAAAAGAGTGACCTTTAGGTTATATTAGTATGCGTCAAAATTTTTGTGGTGAGATGGACAGCGTATGGACTAGATTGGGGTTCGAAAAGCCTGGGTTACTACTGGTTAGAAGAGAAGATGCTTCATAGGCAAAGGACTGTGCATGGGTATCTGCCATTTTCATTGCAAAGCCAAAGGATGCTTTTTCGTGGTGCCTAGTCCCCAGGAAATTTATAGGCATTATTTTTTCATGGTGAGGTGTCTTTGACATTCTTTTTTTTTGTTTTTTTTCCTCCTTTGGGATCAAGAGGAGATTTTTAAACCTTATCTTTTCTGCTCATGTTTGATATAATTGATGACAAAAAATGTAGGAAAAATAAGTAGGGTAAACCCTTAAGAAAGAAAATGGACTAGCTGTATGCCTGCCTGTACCAGACATTGTTCATGATTCATGCCCATTCATTGTGTAGTTCCATGATAACTCTATTTCCTTTGTAATATCTTCTAACTGAATTAAAATTGAAATCAAGTGTCTAATTTTGTTTGGCATAGAATCCTAGTAGGAGAATATGAAGAAGGCTCGTATTTATCATAGTGAAGACTGGAGTGGAGTGGATGCCTCACATCCAAATGATTACAAATATGATACATAAGTGATGGCTAGATTACACGATTGGGTGTGGTAGATGTTGATCAACCAAATAGACAATCAACTAGAAGTTTGTAGAAACTTTTCATATTAGCAGAATGTTCTTGTTGCAGTGCGTGGCTATTTCATGAACAAGGATTGGAAATAGTATGTGAATTTGTGAAATTCGCTCCCTTGATTTTTGTTTTGCCATTTATTTAGAGGCACAGCAGCTTTATGCTGTGTGTTGAATTAGTAGAAAAATATAAAGGAAGAAGTGTGGAACAATGTGGCTGAATATCTTAGACTCACTTGGTTCAATGCTTGAGTGCTTGCTTAAGTACATAGATGTAAGAAGTCCAATATTATATATAGTCATTATAGAGTAAATGTGTGCATAGTTTCTAGGATGGATAATTAATGCTAGCAATTTTCTATGATTATGGGTGTGTTTGTTTCAGATTTTAAAAAAAGTGATTATAAAATCTAAATTTTACATGTGACTGAAAAAACTAAAAACTGATTTTTTTTTTCTTTTTAGAAGTTACTCCTTTTAGCTTCTATAGAAAAGCTGAAAACTGGTTTCTTTTTAAATGCTGATTATTTTTTAAAAAAATATTTAAATATATGAAAAGTGATTTTTTTTTTCTTTTATGAAAAAAGTGATTATTTCCCTCTAGAATCCGATCCAAACTCGCCCATATTTCCAATGCCACGTTAAACACATACTAAACACCAGGTGCCATCCATTATTCTTAATACTCTGAAAGTGTGAACTTTTACACTTCAGTGGAGCTAAATCCTTCTAGTTGCAATTACCTAAGCCGCCATGGTATAAACTGACTCTCTTTCAGATATGACACCTGTTTCTTTCAGATGAATTTTTTTTTTTCCACCAGCATTAAAGTTACGGGCAAAATGAACCTAGTTGATTGGTGAAGTCTGATGTTATTTTGCTTATAGGATTTTATTTGTTCAACAGGTGGATTATTCATGTACTCCTGAAGAAGTGCAGCAGCATTTCCAATCATGCGGAACAGTGAACCGAGTCACCATTCGCACTGATAAGTTTGGCCAACCCAAGGGTTATGCTTATGTAGAGTTTGTCGAAGTAGACGCTGTTCAGGAGGCTCTTCTGCTGAATGAATCTGAACTACATGGGCGCCAATTGAAGGTTAGAATTAGAAGCTCTTGCTGTTCAGTGTTTCAAAATGCCCTGCTTTCTTTATCATAATCATATAAACTTTTCTTTGGACTTGTTCCAGGTGACTGCTAAGAGGACCAACATACCCGGGATGAAGCAGTATCGACCCCGCCGGCCCAATCCTTACATGGGATTTCGAGGCAGAGCTGCTTATGCACCACCTCCCTTTGCCTTCGCTCCATATGGATACGGGTATGTTGAACTCATTTCTTTCATTTCAAATGCACTCTCTTTTTGTCGTAACAGTGGTCTTCTCGCACCGTTTTCTTTTAATTGCAGGAAGGCTCCAAGGTTCAGAATGGCAATGCGCTACAGCCCCTACTATTGAACATGCTGTTCTGCTGAGATGGATCCATTGATTAATGGACGGATGGAGGTAATGACGCCTTACTCCCTCATGTAGTATCATGGCTGATGTTTTGGCCATTATGAGGGAACTGTCTGGCTGTCTGGTCACCTAGACTGATGTGGTTGGTTCCTTGAGTACAGCAAACCTTGTAAACTTGTGGTGTTTTCTTCTGCTTTGATTTGGTATTGGTATATTCAAATGTTCTTTGTAAAATTATCCATCTTTTAGATTGGTCGATATATGGGCTTTTGAGTTATTTAGTATTTTACCTCTAAAATTCACAACATGCAATGCATTCATCTCTCTGCTATGCTGTGTAGCCCTCTGTTTTGTTTGTGAAATCCAAGCAAAGGTGGTCCTATCTCTCTGGTATGTTGTTGTATGCCAGTCCACATTTGTTTTTAGGTTAACAACTGTCGTAATTCACACAACACTTCAACCTCACGTAATCAGGTAAATTCGATTATTCAGCTATGCGGAATAGTTAAGGTGTAGTTGAATGCTTTTTCGGTCGGCGCCACACTGCAATCATTTTATTGCATGATAGCGAGCTTTGAAACTTGTATTGATATTTTTACTAGGAGTCTTGTACATTGCTGGTGTAAGACAGCAGTGAACTAGCGATACATTACTCCACGAAAGATGTGTAATGTAAGTGAGCCATCGAAGTCTCCAAGTGATTATACGATTGTGATCATTACGGGATAATAATGGTTTACATAGTTGGCGTGGCACATATTTATTGGTGCAGTGTCGAGACGAGTAAATGCACGTTAGTCATTGCACTCTTTCGAAATATAGAACACAGTAGTATATTTTGGAAGTGTAATATTTGCCGTGCACTTACTGTTCTCATAATTGTGCCCGACTTCATTGAGTTTTTGTCGTACCACCTTGTTCAAAACAACAGAGAGGGAGCATCATAGCGTGCAGCTGTTATCTTTTCTTTTTCTTTCCTTCTTTGTTGCCGTATTGCAGTTGTCTGTCCGTGTTTATGATGTTTGTGTGGCAATTTGTGGGAGACTCGCGTACTATTTACAGTATTTGGTTTTTATGTTTAGAAGGATTTAGACTATGGTTTTATCAAGGATATGAAAAGTGGACCGGTATCAAACTAGACAAAGTAAGGGTTTAGAGGTTATATATATATATATATATATATATAACACTGTGTGTGTATCTTAAAAGTAATAAAGTCTAATTTTGATGCACTGACAGTGTAAAATAGTTTTATATTGTCTTCCAATTAAAACATTTCACTTGGATGATTTTTCATGTAGTGGGTATAAAAATCAACAATCATGACTTATGTGGTAATACATGATTGGATAATTATGTAAAAAAAATTTATACTGTCAATACATAGCAATTAAATCCTAAAAAATTACATTAGAATTTGTAATGTTACGACTTTTCCTGGTTTTTAAGCTGTCTAGATGGTATGACTCAGTGATTTTTGGCTTGGTTCTTTAATTTATCATTTGGTTTTTTCATTGTTGTCTCTGCCTGCAAATGCTCCGCTGGTCTTTGTTTTGGTCTTTTATATCTTTTGATGTTTGTATTTGTCATGGACATCTTGATAAACATGGTTGTGTTTCTATGTTGGCTCCTTTCATTAGTTGTTTTGAGCCATTGACTTCTATACATATATATAAAATAGAGAGGGCCTAGCGAGAGGGGGGAGAGGGAGAGTATGCATAAAATGTATGCATGGCATTTGAAGAGTTGCAACACAAGGCCTGCCCTGTGTCTTTGTTAAGAAGTGCCACGTCGAAAACATTACCAAGAGGGAGCCAACTCCCTTTCTGATAAAAGGAAATGTTGCGGTGTGATGGACGTTGCTGAGCCCATATGATGACATATGCTTTGTGATATATAGGTGTACACATAAAATATATCTATAAAGATTTTCATCCCATTTTTATTCTCATGCAAAACACATTCTTATATTTTGAAGGAAATAAAAAAAAGGAAGATAATGGTTGAGTAATAATACATCAAAGATCAAATAATCACCGATTAGTATGAACATTCCATTTTAAAATCAATAAATTTTAAATGGATAATAATTTAACTTCCCCTCGTACTATATATCTAGAACCACTAATCCTTATATCAAATTCTCTCGATTTTGTGTGTCGTGACCGACAGAATTTGCTTTGTCCGAATGGGAAACAGAAAGAGACATGGCATGTTCCTCCGCTGCTCCACCCATTAGAGTGGTCTGCTTGATCTATAAACTAGGTGAAGAAACCCTTGCCATTATCAACTTTCTATTAGAAAAAAACAATCACGAGAAGGCTTTCATTTTCTGCTTTTCTTTCAAAAACATAAAATAACAGCGAAAGCTATCCATCTCATTTCTCAACCCAATCCTCACGTTCAGGAGGGTACAAAACCAAAGCTTATCTCAAATATGATTAAAGAGGAACAGGACCCCACCAACAGCAAAAAAATCCAAACAATGACATCCCCAAGTAGAGGCGTTATGCCGTATGAGATTCACTTCACCTCATCAAAATCAGTATGACTGCTCCCTCCCGACAATGGCCTCCCACGCCTCCCACACCACCCCCTTTTTCTCATTTACCATTAACAAACAGAAAGCCCCCTTCCCCACCCTTTCTTCTACTAATAATGTCCCCCCACAATCCTTTCTTTACCAAAAGTTAATTCATTTAAAAAATAATAATAATAAATTTAATTTCTCTACATTATTAATATAAAATTTTTCTATACAACTATCTAATCAAATAATTTTATTTACATAATTTTTTAAATAATAAATATAAAATTTAACCATTTATATTTGTATTAAAATATATTACATAATTACTGCATAAACAAACATATCTCAGTTCGTTATATTATTATTTCCTTTTTAGAGACGTCTCTCAACATATAATATATCAGCAATAGGCTCTATTCTTTTTATACGCTTATTCCTCGTTTTTCATATTTTTTTTTAATAACATTCATTCCTCTTTAGTATAGTAGAAAACAGAATTTACACGTCACGGTAAACGACAAAAGCAGCTAAAAGACCACACCGTCCTTCCCACTCCTCAGTCCACTCCACAGTCCACAGTGCTCCCATCCCACTAACCCATATCTACAGAACCCATCAGCACACCCAGATCCCGCCACGTGTCCCTCCATCCGCACCGCAGCTCCGCCTCACACGAGCGTGCTGCACCTCGAAGTCTGAGGGTCCCACATCGCCGGCACCAGGAACCTCCGCCCGTTCAGCCCATGAGCATTGAAGCTCGCCCCGCTGCTCTTATCCACAAGAACCCGACCCGGATAACCCGGGTACGACCCGCTCCCGAACACCCCCGTGCACGCCGTAACGGCCTCCAACGGCGCCGTTGCCGGACCCTGAAAGTAACCGTTGTTAAACGGATTCGTAACGGTACCAGCGAGAAGAGTGGCCAGGTTGATTATCATGCCGTCTATGCCAACGTCACCGTTAGGCGCCACCAACGGCGGCGTCTGAGGACCGTAGATCGGTTGGTGGAACGGCCACGCGCATTGTCCTGGGCACTGCGTCTCGGAGTTCCCAACCCAAACGTAAGCGGTTCGGGCCTTCCCGTTAAGGGGCCGGGTCGACCCGTGGGTCCCGCAGCGCGTGCAGAAGCCTTCGACGGCGACGTCCTTCGCCGTTAGCACCACCGTGATGGCGGAGATTTCGCTGATCTCGTTATTGAACTTGGACGCCAGGGCGAAGAGGTCCTTGTTTTTGAGATTCTTGCCGAGCGTGTAGGTCGGGTGCAGGAACTGCTTCCCTACGACGAGAGCAGAGGATCCGCTCTTGTATTTCTCAGTCGTCTTCCACCACGAGGCGGCGGAGGGGAGCGGCGCACCGGGGGAGCTTAGTGAATTTATGAAGTCCACGATTATGGACCGTTGGATGGGAGTGAAGGAACCGTACCAGACGAGATTGACGGTGATCTGTCCTTTAAGGAGCTGGCCGTTATGATACCTGAGAACAGGGAACGGCTGCTGCTCAACCAGCACCCCTGCTGTGAGCGAGGGGAGGAACAGCACGGACAGCACCGCAGAGATTGCGATGGCAAGGTTGTAGTTATAAGCCATAACAAGGGTCAAGGTTTTAAGAAAAGGATTAGAACAAAGGAGGAGAAGAGAAGGGAAGATTAAGAAGGTTAGATGATGGACACGATTCCATGGGAGGCGGTATTTATATGCCTTTGGGGAGCAGACAGCTGTGACATAGATGTGTCACCATCGACGGTATACACGTGGATGCTTTTCGTTGGTTTTCACTGTGCCAGCCTGTGACGTGCTTGAGTCCGTTTGACGTGGCTGTCTACGGTGACGGCGACGTCGATGTGGGCGTTCGAGGACTCGTTTCTGATTTGAAGGGGTATTTTCTGATTTACGGACTTGACCTCACTCTCAGGATGGTATTTTGATTTTGATTTTTTTTTTTTCAGCTTTGATCCCGAGATCGCTGTGCCATGCGTTTCCGCGAAGGTGGCGAACCGAGTCGCGTGGGTCCCATTGGGAATTCCACGCGCCATATGTGCACCTTCGGATTCGAGGCCAACGGTCCGATGGGAGCCATATAATTGGAACTCGCTCGGAGCGAGATGGCCCAGCTTTGGGGTTTGTGAACTAGACGTCAGACGCAGAGTTTGAGGAAGAGCGTTTCGATATATCTGTGCGCGCATGAAACTTCAATTTTTATCTGTCTAGTTTTTTTTTTTTTTTTGGTTACAGATGAAAATAAAGAATGAAGACAAAAATAATTCTAACAATGTAAATATCTACTTTCTAATATATCCTCACTAATGTGAGGCAGTATAATAGAAGAGGGGTTTGTCAAAACATAATTGGATCATTATTGGTATTATTTAACTTAGTCATTTTGTCAGCTTAAGAATTGATCTCTCAAACCCCATGAGACAAGCGAACAACCCAGTCTCTATTCAAGAGGTGAGTCACCTCTGTAAGAACAGCAGCACAAGAATGATGTTTGATCCAAGATTTGGATGTAAGTAAAGTGATGGCATTTAGAGAATCACTTTCACACCACACTAAACGATAGCCTTTATTTCATACTCTATTAAGGCCAACTTTGATCGCCGTAAGCTCAGTTAATAAAACAAAATGATCCCCAAGGAATCTAGAAAATCCCTCAATCCACGATCCATTAGAGTCTCTCAGAATCCCGCCAATTCCCGCATAAGCCATATCAACAACCCAACAATGGCTGCCATCAGTGTTCAACTTAACTTCCTCTTCTTGTTGCTTAACCCAATGAACCACATGCGGAACCAAGGAATGATGCTGATTAGATGATAAGTGCATTTAGATAGAATGAATGTCCACAAATAGCAAGGCTAAGACCTTATCCATCCTCCACAAGGACGGCTCAAAAATTTGCTTACCACGCCAACACCAAACCCACCAAAGCGCAACTGCAAATAGCAGATTAAATGAAAATCTTAAATGCACATTAACCCAATCAAGCAAAGAAATGGTGAAGAAGTAAGGATCTCGGCCAAAACCCAATTGGAGACAAAGAAGTCGAGAGTGATAACAGTCACGGAGGCAATGCAGGAGATCTTCCTCTCCAAGGCCACACCTGTCACAAATTGGTGAAGGAGCAATATGCCTATTAAATCTAAATTTGGCAGTAGGGGGAGTTGAGTGATATAGCTGCCATATCAAAAACTTGAACTTCTCGAGAACCCGAAGTTTCCAAATCCATGACCAAGACCCTCCAACCTCTTCAGAAGCATTATCTTGAAGTAACCATCGATATCCGCTTGCAATAAAATATTCACTGCTTTTCTGCCCAAACCAATGCCAAGCCGCATCACACTCACCCCAATGAGGTAAAGAACGAGACGCTAGAAAGTATCGAATTTCTTTAAGTAAGGGGTAATTCAAGATATTAAAGTGCCATTGGCTATTATACAAAAGATCACGGATACGGAGCTCCAAATCCGAAATATGAACGAAATCAACCACAGAAGCCACCTGATTCCTATCCAACCAATTATCATACCATAAGGAGAGATTTCTCGAACCAAGTGAGAAGTGAAATCCATCCTTTAGCTTCACTGCAGCTTTACCAATCCCCTTCCATATATAGGAGCACACCCCTGATGGAGTGGAGCGAAAGACAGAGCCATGATTGAGATATTTTGCTCGTAAGATTTGAACCCAAATCTTTGATGAATTCTTTTCAATTAGCCACACCAATTTGCCAAGCAAGGCCGTATTCATGTTACGAGCTCCCCTAATTCCAAGACCCCCACCACTCTTCTGACGAGTTAAAACTTCCCATGCGATAGGATGGAACCCGCACCGGTTTGGATGATTACCCCAAATAAAATCCCTCACAAATCTATCAATATGATCACACATCCATCCGGTAGCCATAAAGACTGCATATTGTAGACAGGAAGAGATACCGACACAGACTTGGCTAAACAAAGGCGCCCCGCTTTATTGAGTAAACATTTCTTCCAAGAGGCTAGCCGTTTCTCCACCTTCTCAAGAATAGTATGGAAAGCGGCTTTAGTTACACACCCCTGAAGGATAGGAACACCCAAGTAATTTCCCAAATTGCCAGTAAATCTAACCAAAGTGAGCCTTGACAAAGCATATTTCCTCCTATTGGGCATTAGACGTGAGGCCATAGCTCTCGATTTATCGAGGTTAACTTTTAGTCTTGACATAATGCAAAATTTATGCATAATATCCATAACACCCTGAACCTGAGACTTTTTTCCCTTGTAAAAGAGAAACACATCATCAACAAAGAGTAAATGAGAAATACCTAGCTGCCTCTAGAAACATGTACAGGCTTCCATGTGCCTCTATTCATCGCCTCATGAATCATAGCTGATAATTTTTCCATATAAAGGACAAACAAATAAAAGGACATGGGATCCCCTTGTCTCAACCCCCTCGACGGCGTAAATGAGTTCAGTTTCCCCCCATTCCAAAGGATAGACAGTTGAGATGAAGAGATACAATGCATAATTAGGCGAATAATAACTTAGGGGAACTCAAAATCCTCCAACGTCGCCTCCAAGAAGTTCCACTCTACCCTATCATAGGCCTTCTCTAAATCAATTTTAAAGGCCATTTCACCTTTCATGCTTTTGGAGGACTGCATCTAATGAAAAAAACTTCTTGAGCCAAAATAATATTATCCGTGGTCCCTCTATCTGGAATAAAACTATCCTAAAGCGGATCAACAAGGTGCTCAAGGAGAAGTCTAATCCGATTTACCAATACCTTAGTGATTATTTTGTAAATCACATTGGAAAGGCTTATCGGACGAAAGTCCTTGAAGTATGTAGGGTACTCCACCTTAGGAATCAACACAAGGAGAGTCTCAGTCAGGTTCGGGTCAAACCACCTTGTAGCAAAGGCCTCATGAACTAGATGAAACACCTCATAACGCACCACATGCCAATATTGTTTAAAGAAGATAGCCTGAAAGCTATCAGGCCCTGGGGCCTTATAAGAATGCATAGTCATAACAGCTTTTGTCACCTCCTCCATGGTTACAGGGTTCAAAAGACTAGCAGCATCATCTTGACTGATAATTGGCACTTTCACCTATTTATAAGTAGCAATATCATGATCCCCTTCAGATATGAAAAGCTTATTATAGAAGCAGTTAGTCGCTAGCTGAAGAGTCTCCTAGTCAGTGCACCAAATTCTCCCATCCACATGAAGTCTATGAATTTTATTACGCTTCCTTCTGGTTATTCTCTGGGCATGGAAAAATTTGGTGTTCTTATCCCCAAACTTGATTCTATCTTCTCTGGACTTTTGGAACCAGAGCATCTTTTCCTGATAGAGAACATTATCATACTCCCTGCGCAAGGAAATTTCAAGATGTTTTAGAGACGAAAAATTACAAACCTCCAGCTCCTTCTGGACACTTGAAATCCTGGCTTCAAGAATATACTTCCTTTTACCTATGTTCCCAAAGACCTCTTTATTGAATAACTTAGAAGCTGTCTGAGTTTCTAGCAAGCAAACCCCTATATTACCTCCCCCGACCTTCCAAGACTCACACACAACCTGCTCATAGTCCCTATGCATCGCCCAAGCGGCCAAAAAATGAAATGGTCATTCCCTCCTAGGCCCCCTTTCAAGCTTTATACGCAGCAAAAGAGGTGTATGGTCTGAATAAAGACAGGTTAGATTCTTTACATAAGCTTCCCCAAACATAGTTCTCCAGCTAGGATTAGCCAGGACACGATCTAGCCTCTTTGCCACAGAACGAGCTCCAACTATACGACGAAACAAAGTAAACCATTGACCAATGGCACCTAAGTCCATCAACCCATAATCATCCATAGCAGTAAGGAACATATCAGCTCTATTAGTCAGGAAATTTCCTCCCCTAACTTCAGAAGAATGAATTACCTGATTATAATCACCCAAAAGCAACCACGGTCCCTGAATAATCTGAGCTAGATCCTGCAAGTAAGCCTATGGCATCACCTGAGTAGTAGGAACATGACTACCATAAATAGCACTACAACACCATCTAGTCTGAGAAGAAGTAAACTCAACCGTTACAAATTGGGAATGAATAGAAACAACTCTCCAGTTCTTAATGGATATAGAAATCATCAACCTAATGCCACCAAACTGACCTCTGGCGTCAGAAACAGTTGCCGCTGTGTAGCTGAGCTTCTCCCAGAAGGATTTAACATTATTGTACTGGGTATGAGTTTCCAATGCAATAAAAAATTCTGGGTTAAACCTTTTAACTAACTTTCTAACATGACGTTTCCCCCTGATATTAACTACACCCTTCAAATTCCAAGACATTATCTTCCAATCTGAACAATCCATAAAAATAATAATAATAAAGGAAAAGAAAGTATAACGGAAGGTCGTCAAAAATTTCACTATCATTGGATGGTAAGGGTTTCCATCTCACTCTCCTCTAACTCCCTGTCAATTCTCTCACCCTTAAGCTAAAGACCCACATTATCTAGAACAACTTTTTTGATGGGTGACGACCCTACACGCTGCCGTTTGGCCACAACATTTGGCGGGCTAATTATGCTCCCACCTGAATTAGGTTGTAGCACTATTTTTTGGGGGGCCTGATAATCTATCTTCTTAACCTCCTTCTTGCATGTGGCACGAAAGACAATGGGTTCCTTATGCTGCTTAGGCTCACGAAAGACCAAGGGCCCAATTAAACTAGGCTAAGCTAGATGG
The DNA here is from genome assembly GCA_031216125.1 of Dalbergia cochinchinensis. Lineage (NCBI taxonomy): Eukaryota > Viridiplantae > Streptophyta > Magnoliopsida > Fabales > Fabaceae > Dalbergia > Dalbergia cochinchinensis. Next base: position 45,206,318 of record CM062370.1, read on the forward strand.
GTGTTTATAGCTAATGCCTTTCTGGAGGATTCCCCACGTTGCATCTATTTGCTTCTTCCATGCAACCCTGCACTAACAACTCCTTTGCCTTTATCAGAAAGTTTGGAATCTCGTGCAGAAGTGTTCTTTCTCTGTTGTCTCTGCTTTGAATTTTTCTTTGGGCCCACCACTTGCCAATCATTTGAAGTTTCCTTGATAGGCACATTTATTAGCGTCTCATCTCTGATGACTCCTTGATTCATTTACAGATGCTCAGACATGCTATTTTCCTCTTTAGAATTTTTAATGTTCCTCTCTTGTTGCGTTTCAAATGCTATCCCTCCTGATGAACTCTCCTTTGGAGCTACCTTGTTTACCTGCTGATTCTCTCCTTTGCAGTCTTTTCCTATATGCCGATAACAATGGCACTGGTTGCAGAGTTTTTATCGTGCAGAGTTTTTATTTTTATTTTCCTTGAGAGAAATTATTTTAATACTAAGAATCATAAACAGGGTCATTTTTCATAATATGGCATGATACTGCTGATACACCAAGATATGGATTTGAAAGTGTAATTACAGGTTGTGCATAAACAAATCTTGCACTGTACAAGAAATAGGGAAAAAGTAATTTTTTATTTTTCAAAATGACAAGCTCACATAATGTGAGATTTTGGGGGAAAAATTAAAAAAATAATCTCAAATGTTGTAAGAATTTTAAAAAAATATTAAAATATTTATAAAGTCTGCTCCATGGTCAATTCAACCAGAGCATTCGCGTTATGTATTGTATGCTTCGATATTTTTTTTTTTTCTGAAAACACAGAGAACAGTAAATAATGAAGGTAGGAAAGAATGAGAGAAGTCATCCCTTTATTTTACTTCACTTTATTGTGAATTTGTATTTGTATTCTTTATCATCTCTTCATATATTCAGTAGATCTTTAGACCAAAAAACAAACTACTCAAATATTTTCCTACTGAATACATGAAGAGATGATGAAAAATACAAATACAAATTCATGATAAAGTGAAGTGAAACAAAGGGCTGGCTTCTCTCATTTTTTTTTCTTCTCCTCATTACTTACTGCTCTCTGCATTTTGAATAGAAAATATTGAAGCATACAACACACCATGTGGATGCTCCAATTGAATTGAACACAGATTTATATAGGTAGACTTTATAAATATTTTAATATTTTTTCAAATTCTCGCACCATGTGGGATTATTTTCTCAAAAAAAATTTCCCAAAATCTTGCACAGTGAGTTTTTCATTTTGAAAAATAAAAAATTACTTTTTTCCCATTTCTAGCACAGTGGGAGATTTGTTTATCCACATACATGTAATTACACTTTCAAATCCATATCACTGTATAATGGCAGCCAGCAAGCCATATTATAGAAAAATGACGCTCATAGACAACCGGAACCTTAATTGAAAGGTGTGAAGAAAAAATAAATTAAGATATGGATTAATGCTTTTTTTATGAAAGGAGTGTGTAAGTATTTAGGATTTTGAAATAAATTTTTTGGAAAGTAAGAGTGTTTTGATTTATTAAATAATAGTACTGAATTAAAATTACACTAGCCAAAGGTTGCCTATGGCCTCCGGGTTTACAAAACTATGCCTGTGAGCGTGAGGTTTAGTGGGGTTGAGGCCAAGAAGCAAGCAGGTTTGATTGTTCAAGATGCGTCTGCTTATTAATATTATATTATATTATTATCATTTCTTTTTTTGGGTCAGGACCGCATTATTATAGGATATGATGATGGTAATGCATGGCAAAGTAGGTCCCAAACAGCTGTTGGGGTTACCGTGGCCAGGTGGATTATCCTCCCAACACAGGTTCAGATTTTCACTCTCCTCTAACCATATCCCTCCCTCGGGCCTAGTTTGCCTTTTTCTTTTCTTCAACTTCACTCTGCTTTTTTTTATTTGTTTTTTAAAAAAATACTTTGCTTTTTATCTTCCAGCGTTTTGAAATTTCCAAAGACCATGTTGGGACGGTGCCGGCTCGACGAATTCTCCCACGCATATCACAAGGAGCTATAAAGTTTTGTAGTGGACTGTAGTTCATTCGAATTCAAGGAAACATGCAAAAATTCCAGAACAATAATTGCTGTGAATGAAACAACAAAATTTAATGCAGCAAAGAGAAGATGATGATGACACGAAGGAGGATTGGCAGATAGAAATTAAGTGTCAATGTGTTCCACACAAATTAATGCTACAATGTACACTTCCTTTACATTAGGCTTTGATGTTGAGGAAATTTAATTTGGTTTTGAATTGATAAGTAAGACCGGAATCGGAATTTAAAGCTAACAGCTCAATAGTTAAGGAGGTCAATATAAAGGTGGATGTCTCACATCACAATAATTCATGCACTATTTTCATAAATGATAAATCTCACCACATTGAAAAATAAGAAAAGACAAAAGGAGTGCAAGGTAAAGAAGAAGGGGATTTGAGTTTGGCATCCACTACTGTTGACTGTATGTGCCCTTGATTTGGCCCCATATATTTTCTTTATTTTGTAAAAGGGAGAAGAACAAGTTTGGTGCAGGGAAAAAGGGTGAAGAAAGGAAACACTAGGAGTGGATAAAAGGGAGGGGGCAAGTGGAGAGTGAAATAGAAGGGGAAAAGAGTCACGTGTGAGATTGAGAGGTGGCGAAATAAAGAAAACACCGAGAGGGGGGGCAGCGTCGGCAGCACACGGAGACAACGCTTTGGGTCTGCTTCAAACATAACACACTGTTTTTGCAATGAGCCAATTGGGACATCACTGCCTTATTGGATAAAGCCAACCATCCACGCGTCGTATCTTCACCAGACTAGCACTAGTGCGCACACGAAAAAATGTATGCTCCATCTAGACGGGTTCATTTAACAACAATGCATAAGTGCATGAATGGTACAGTTACCATGTCTAAGTCCTATTTAAGTTATGACGTTGATATCAATCAACCTAAACCCGATCTTTCTACACGCTATTACAGTAGGATTGTATTTAAAGGTTTTGTTAACCAATATCTTGAGCAGTTTTAAAATGATAAGTTTTCATTAAAAATAAATGATTTTTCAAGTTTTAAGACTTACGATCTTCCACTAATTTTTTATATTTATCTTTAGTCGAAATCTTAGAACAATAGTTAGATAAACCACACTTAAACTGATACTATTGTACATCTGTACACAAAATTTATAACATAGTTGTACGTACGTACATGTATAGTACTGTTCCTTACCCGAAGTAAAATTGATGCAGAGCTTGTCTGATGAGAGAGAGAGAGAGAGAGGGGGGGGGGGGTTGATAAGAAAGGGGAAAGGAAATGTGAATACTTAAAAGAAAATCTGTGAGATCTTAAAAGTTATTTTTTGGGTAAGATTATTATTTTAAAAACTGCCAACTATCATTAGTCATTATAAGGAAAAAGTTAAATAACTACAGTTTTAACCACGATTTAAATATTGAGAAAGCATACTTGATATATAGCTCAATAGATGTGTCATCATAGCCATGTTTTATTTAATATTTCCTCTATCCATAAATAACTATTCAATATGAAAATTTTACATTTTCATAAATAATTATCTATTTATAAATTTTAGATAATATTTATTAGCTTTTTTAATCATACATCTTATGAACTTATTTTTCTTTTTTATTAAATACACTCTTAGTGGGATGTATCAAAAATATTATTATAAAATACATATAACTTTTATTAATACTGAGATATTATCAATTATTTTTTAAATTTTTATACATATTTAAAATTAAATAATTATTTATGAATGGAGGGAAGTAAAGCATTAGAATTGGATAGGTTATGGAAGGCTTGAAAACTTACGTGTGTTAAGTTCTGTTTCTGTTGCAGCATTGAAAACTTACGTTCTGGCTCGGGTGTATGCTTTTCTCAGTTACGGATGGTGTCTTGATTTGTGTTTTCATTGCTGTTTTGTTGTTGGGTGAGTTGAATGCATTTGCACGTAGGAGATGGAATTGAGGATTTTTCTTCTTAATTATGTTGGCAGGGGGTTATATTATGGGGGGTCTTTAATTGATAGGTGTATATTCTATTAGTTGGAACTTGGAAGCTTATAATACCCTAGTCCACTTATACGTATCTTTTTGAGAATTAATAATATTTTGATATATTAAAAACCCAATGTATATATATACTAAAATGTTATTGGTTCCCAAAAAGACACGTACTCCCTCAATTCACAAATAACTAGCTAATTTTAAATGTGTACAAGAATTAAAAGAATGATTGATAATATCTCAATATTAACAAAAGTTATATATATTTTACAACACTGCTCTTGATACTAGCTGTAATTCGTCTCCTCTTATTCTATCTCTTCCACTAATATAGCTCTCTCCTATTTCTAAGATTGCATTTAATAAGAAAGAAAAAATAAGTTAATAAAAGGTTTAATTGAAATAAACTAATAAATGCAGCCTAAAATTTTTAAATGGATAATTATTTATAGAAGGGTAAAATTTTTATATTGGACAATTATTCATAGAACGATGGAGTTTAATCAGAGCAATGTTGAATTATCACAAAGAAAAAGGCTTAGCCTGAATAGTATAGATGAAGCTACTGTTCAAACTCCATTATTTTTAAAAAATTTAACATACAAAAAAATTATCCTGATCAATGAATAGCATTTTTATTTACAGGGTTTGTTATTGCTTAAATTTTAATGACCATTAACTTTTGGGTAGTGGTCATTCCAATCCTGAATAGAATTAGAATGAGCTAACAAAAGGGAGACACGTGCAATTAGGCCACAAAGCGAAGAAAAATTTTCTTATTGAAAAATATTTGTTGTACAATAAAATTACACAATAAACTTATACTACTATTATTTTTCTTTCTCATTTCAATATATCAATATTGTTGAGTCTATTTTTTTTAATTTTGTTTTTCTCCCCATCTACACTTATGGTATAAGTTTGTTGTCCTATTATATTATGCATGTATCATCTCTCCCTTGTATATAACTACAATTTCAATAATTTATTTTTAAATATATTTATAATAAAGTTAGTGAGATTTATAAATGAGAAAATTATCACAACCAGAAAAATATTAGTTATTGACGGGTTTTTTTCATTGATATTACTGGTGAATCTACTGGTGGAAGAGAGAAAAATAATAGATTTTCTTTTGGGAAAACCATTACTAGTGAATTTTTCTGCCGATAATCTATGGATAATTTTTTTTAAAAAAATGTAACCCATTATTGATAGACTTTTTCGCTGGTAATCAAATTTTCAAAAAATTGCACTTGACACACGACAATCAATTTTCCTCCGATAATTCCCTAGGAAATAGTTACTTGTAGATTTTTTTTTCCATCAATAATAATTTCCAACGACATTATAACTGTGCGTCAATTGAATTGCCTAATAGTCTCTAATCTTTAAGCTACATGCTTTAAGTGGTATAAGAGTCTGGTATCTAGTATCTTAGTCATGGAAAATGCTACATAATTAAAAATTTTATTAGGATTTTATATTCAAAATAATGTGTTATAATTATATTGTTAGTCTTTAAATAAATTAATAGATCGTATCATTTCATCTCATCCAATTTAATAATTATTTTGATTTCTGTTAAAAAAAATTCTATATATTTTTCTTTATGTATAGCTCTTATTCATATACTGCAACTGGTGGGCAAACGGTTTACTGAATCAGTGCAGTAGTGGCAATCATCTTCCCACCAAATTCCAATCCAATCATACTTGTTAACCTTTTTTTTTTTAACATTTTACTCCTAATAACCTATTTTTGCCAAACTAATCGCTGATAGGAGGGCCTAACTATATTCCAGAAATTCAAGATTTCAAACTAGGCCGACCATGTACCTTTAGTGAGACCATTTATGAGAATTGGCTCCTTGTGACAATGTCCACTTCCATGACAACGCACGAGACTGTACGTTGTATTACTAACTATATATGTGGATCATTTTCAGCCATCCATCGCAAGGAAAGGGTGTTATGGAGACAATGACATTTTACTTTCATCGTTATATCTGCATCATCATATTAAGCAAACCTAATTCCTTAATTTTGGATAAAGCAACATATGAGTAAGACTCACGAATGAAAAATGGGAAAAAAAAAACTGGGATTGGTAAGGCTTTCCATAAAAGTCCGGCGAAAATGAAAGTTTCTTCTTAATTACATCCTTTTAAGCTGTTCACTATACATATACGGCGTCGAGCTTCACAGTCCACATCATGGAGCAGTGCTTTTCTAAACCATTAATTGTCGCCCACTTTTTGAAGGTGCATCTGTATATTGCAATTGTGAATATTATACTGATTCTATTGTGCTGTGCTTTCAACGAGGAAGCTAAATTTTAACGATGACATAATTAAATACCTTTAATATGTTAATAGAAGAAAATTTTACACTACTAGAATTTCTTTTTAACATTTTTTACTATTTCCCGCGTAAAATCTTAAAATAGAGAATCATGCTGCAAATTAAACAGACAAAATAAAAATATTTCTAGATAGATTTTTTCTATACGTGTGGTATTGGACTATTGGTACGGTAGAAGAAGAATATACATTAAGAGCCTCCCAACCTAGGGAACACTGTTATTAACAGTTTAGTACTCGTACCAACACCAATTTCCTGCACCCTCACGAATCCAATAATTTTAATTTTTTTTTTCATTCAATTATTCTTGGTTACTTTCTTTCTTTCTTTTTTCAATTTTCTTGCCTGTATCTTTCATCTTTTTCCTTATTTTATATCCGTTTTGCTTGATTTCATTTTACATTCATTTCTCAACTTCTGGTCATTATTCTTCTTTGATCATGGCCTAAGAAGCATGAACACACCAAGTTGAAGGTGTGTCCGTGCGTCGGACATGTATCGGATATCGATACCCACACGACATACGTCTGTACGTGTTCAATTAAAATTTTTTTTTTGAGCTTGAACAAGTGCCAAACACAACTGAACACGTGTCAAACACGACTCTAATTCACTGTGAACACACATGAGTTAGTTTCTTTAATTTGTTTAAAATTTTTTAATACCAACATGAGCTAAAAATCAACTCTAATTGCTTAGTTGGATATGTACTGTTAGGTCATTTTATTTTAAAAATTATTCAATTGATTATAAAAAATAAGAATTAATTAGATAAAAATATTATATAAACATAACAAAAAAATCAAAAAAAAAGGAATCATTCAAAGAAATAAAAAATTATATATATGTCATATTTATGTCTTATAAATTTTTAAATTTAATATACTTTTATGTTTATATTGTATCGTGTCTCGTACCTGTGTCAATATCTGTGATTTGGTTTGGTAGTGGTCTGACGTGCAATTTGAGATATGTGTCGTGTACCTCATATTTTACGGCATCGTGATTCATGGCCTACGGCATGCATTAATGAAGGGGGTCTACAATACGTGCAATAATATTATTGTACAAGCCAATCATTGGAATTTAGAAGGGAGAGAGAACATTTCACAAAAATGAAACCCACCACATCATCGAATTGGCACCAATTGTGACAGAAAAACAATGAACTCAATCAGCAAATTAAAGTGAAGCTTATAATGACGAACTGTAGAATGGCCACCTCCAGCTGTCTTACAATATTCTGTGCATTTTGGTTTTAAATTTTTGGTTGCCTATAGCTTTCTTCCCTCCTGCCATGCGTGGTGATAGATTCACATTTGACTTCTGTACAAACGGGACGCGGGGGGACCAGGGCATCTATTCTCAGCAAAAATATGGGCATACAAATCAAAGCTCTGGCCTTTGGGAGTCACCTACCCAAGTACAGCTGCATGCGTCCAATTCTCTATTTTCGGCCACTTTTCAGAATTAGACGGAGTTGTTTGGATGGTGCTAGTGGTACGGCCTAAACAACTCGAAAAAAAAAAAATCTTATCTTGTTCGTGCTTTTGAGGATTTGTTCTACTTTTCCATATCGGCCCTATTCCCCTTTTGCCTCCCTTTTATTTCTTCAATGGAGCAAATAACCAGTCAATAATTATTTAAGTCATTAACCCTTGATCCCTCTATATCTCTGGAATACAAAACTCTAATAAACAACTTGTACTCGTAGTGCCAAATAATAACATATACTTTATTCTCATATTACACTGGTCCTTCTCTGTTCTTGACGCCTATGTCGAAGGGGAATCAAATGGATACTATGATTGGCTGTCGATGTTTTCATATATTTTGATGGGTCTGCTAAGTGGTGAGGAGTTGTTGAGCTTATGGATAGGTTCTTTTTATTTGCGTGTAATTTGATTTTTCTTTTCCGATAGTTAAATACACACGCCATAAAGAGGGACATGATAGACTATAGCAGTACCAACCTTAGGCACAAAACCAAGCGTAAGCTGTACAAACATCACGAAACTCAGTCATCACCCCTACACTCAGGGCGGAGCTAGGCCTTTTCTTGAGTGGGGTAGTACTAAAAGACAATATGCGTAAAAAAATTAATAACATTTTTATAAATTTTATTTAACTTAAATTTTTTTTGAAAAAACTCACAATAAAGTTAGATTTTAGCAAAATAACTCCGAATAAATTATTTTTTTAAAAAAAATTTATTTTTGAGGTCCTAACAATTAAGTAAATATATAGAATAACTTAACTCATTTTCAATATTTTGATAAACTTATTTGTTCTATTTGTATTTTTTTATACATGTTCTATTTGTATTTTTATTAGTAATTAATTTGAACTATTATAAATAATTAAAAATTAATTTGTTTTATAAATTATTCGAAAATACAAAGGACAAACTACTTGCCAATTACCTCTAATTGCAAGCGACATGAAATTATGCTTTTTATTTACTTGAAACACCAGTTTATTTGAAGTTATTTTTGTCAAGGACAAATGAGGGATTTATTAAAAAAATACACATTCCAGTCAAAACTTTTAAAACACAATATTTAAATATCTAACTAAGTAAAATGTTTATAAGAATTGACATCAAATTTTTGAATTGCATTTGCTGATTTAGATAGAAATAAGCAATAAAAAAACAAAACAACATTGGATAATAACATATTGATATTGAATTTATCTATTTTTTCCTAAAAAACAACAACATATCATCTTATAAATTCCTCTAGTTAACATGTAAAATTCTTTTAGGTGGTACAAATATATATAAATATACAAATCTACATGTAACAATAAAAGTGGTCACCCCTCAACCCAACGACCCCCCGCCCCTGCCTACACTAGTATGATTTCAAACATGGTTGCTGCTATCACACCAAAACAGGACCAAAGTTATCAAGTATAACATGCTGGTACTCGTAATTCCTCAAACGTGCCAATAGAAGAAATCCTCCTGCTAACAAGATGTAGCCTAAAATGCGCCCCATACCCCTTTGTTATCTTCCTTAGTCTCTTTGAACAAGAGCTTTGCTTTATCAACTCCCATCAATTGTGTTTTACCTGTCCACTATAACAGCATTGATTCGCATCATACCTTAAGTATCTACATAATTTGATGTTGTGTATGTACTTTGGCTCCACCCGCTTTTTTTGAGTGTGAACATTATCATTTTAAGAGCGGTGTTATTCGAACATCAAAATAGCAGGTGTTTATTGAGACATTTACTTTATAACCTGCGAAAATAATGGATGGATAGGATGTTGGGGGATCACCATCATATTTAATGGTTATAAAGTGAATATCCATTTATCCCAAAGGATACCCACTTGTTGGGTGTTTAAATAACAATTTTGTTATTTTAATTATTATTAAAAGCTATATTATTTGAATAATCATGTGCAAACCAAAGAAAAATTGATTAGGTGATCATATAAAAGTATTTTATATTATTAGTGAATAAAAATTAAATTGTTGAAAATAATCTAAAGGAGATGGAAATCACCTAGCTATTTTCAAATCATGTCTCTTCTCCTATCTCACCAATCACTTTTTATCTCATCATGAAAAATAAATAATATATATAGTAGCTGTCTTAAATTTTTAATTTTTATAGACGTTTATCTTTCACAAGATAATAAGTATTTAATTAACAAAAAAAATGAGAGTCAAGTTAGGGACAAGTGAAGGTAGCTTATAATTAGATTTATTAACAATAATTTCTACACTATTTGTTACTCTCTTCAATCTTAATTAAATGTCCGCGTGTAGCCAAGGCGTAAACAGAAATAGCCAATTAGGACTTTAGGACTCAGAATAGCAATTGAGAGGGAATGAAGATGTAGACAAGCAGCCCTAAACAGTAATAGCTAATTATTAATTTAGAGTCTAAAATTGCTTACTAAACTAGCCTGCTTGGCACCAGACGACAGATCCATGAGACATTACACGAGCTTCTTTACAGAGAAAATCATTCGAGCACCCCGAAATTAGGAGCATTTCTGCATAAATAATCACTAGCAAAGAGAAATACTAATGGTTTACCAAAGTTACGTTAGAGAAAGCAATTATTGGTAGTCATCAACTGAAGTAGTGTCTGACAACTTAGTTTTGCACTGATTAGTACACTTTCGCTCTATTTTTATTTGTCTTTTAAAAGATTCTTTTACAAGTATTAAGAAATCAATAAATTAGCGCAAATTTAGAAAAAATATAGATCGTTTAAAGTTTAAACTAAATCGTTTTTTAAAATAATAATTGTAAACCTAATTAGGTGTAATAGTAGAAAGACACATCATCCACAGGCATCAATGAACTTGGACTAGGCCATGTTTTCTCCCTCAATTTAAACTTCATGCCCTTGTCCCAAAAAAATCTCAAAGTAACACGTGTAAAAGAACTGAGGAGCACGTCACCTTACTCGGTTTAATAGAGAAAAAATAAAAGCGAGAAAGAGAGGGGGTGATGATTTCACCGAAACATGGTCAATTTATCTTTTTTCCCATGTGAATGATTGTAGCTTAATTCACTGGAAGAATCATGACACTATGAGATAAGGTCATAGAAACAATGACCCGCGGAGTAGTCGCAGTAGTTGCTTCACTTCTAGGCACTCCTTGTTACATCTTTCCCGTGACACAGGAGAGTGTTTTGTCAATTTAAGATGGTTAAATCACAATTTTGATTCGTAAAGTTGATTGTCTTGTCGTCTTCATCTTTAAAATTGATTTCCAAAAGTTAACTCCATTTATTTAACTCTTCCTTCCCCAAATTCATGATTGATTTGTTACAAGTTGATTATAACTAAACCCACTAACTAATAATATAAAACTACTTTTATTATTTATACAGGAGTTTTAATGGCCTTGTTCTTCTTATCTTCATGGATCAAAGACAAAACAAAGCTAATGCTAGCTCATTGATTGGAAGCAACGCACTGTATTGCTCAGGTACAATGTCAAATGAGCAAGAGCTACTATATTGATGCTCGGATACAGTGTAAAATAAGCAAGGTTTGGAGATGTTCAAAACTGATCAAAACTGAATTGAAACTGAAAACCGATAAAAAAAAAATCAAAAACCGATCAAAACTAAAATTAATCGGCTTGAATTAGTTCTTAATTTGTGAAAACCGAATCAAACCAAACTGAACCAATAACATATTATATTAATAATTTTATATATTAATTAGATGTATTACTTATCAACATTTTCTATCTATATATATCTAAATTTGTCTTATTTTTTAACTCAACATTTAGGATTTTCAATTATACATTAATTCTTTGAACTTAATTAACATGATTTTCGTTCAAATCTTTTATCATGTGTTTAACTTATTAGTTAATAATGTTACATATTAACATAGATTTTAAAAATTAGCTTAGTTTTTTCAATTATATTGTTTTATAATAGCAATTAGTCTAATTTAATGTTGTTTATAGTTACACTATTATATTTTATAAATTTTATAATAAAAACTGAAAACCAAACCAATCCAAACCAACTTAAATTGGTTTGGTTTGGTTCGGTCCTTCAAAAATAATCAAATCAAACTAAACCAAACTGAAAGAAAATGAATTGATTGAATCGATTGATTTTTACCTCAAAATTGAACTAAATCGAACCGTGAACACCCCTAGCAAGGATTCCCGCATTTTCATGAATGGATATTGGTAAAGAAATTAGTTCACAATGGTAAGTTAAGTTTTGGAACATGGACAATAGGCACACTTATATGTAGATCGATGGAAATAGTTGATACCATGATATGAAGGAGGATAAACTTTATGTGCCTACAAGAAACTAAATGAGTGGGAGAGAAGGCAAATGACTTAGATACTTCAAGTTTTAAGTTGTAATACAACGGCAAAATGAAATTTAGAAATGGCGTAGGTATAATTGTGGATAATTTCTGGAAAAAGGAGATTGTGAAGGTTAAAAGGTTAGGATACAAGATTATAGTACTAAAATTGGCTGTTGGAGGAAACACATTTAATGTTATTAGTGCCTATGCCCCAGAAGTGGGATTAGAAAAGCATCACAAAATAAAATTTTAGAAGGATCTAAAAGGTTTAATCCAAGGCATATAGTTAAGAGAAAAGATTTTCTTAGGAGGAGATTTAAATGGACATATAGGTAAGGAAGTTAGCGGATATGAGGGATCACATGGAGGATATGGTTTTCAAGAAGGAAATGAAGACGGTAAGACTATTTTGGACTTTATGATAGGTTTGGATTTCACCATGGTTAATACTTATTTTAAAAAATGAGAAGAGTACTTTTTAACCTATAAAGAAGGGCATGCTCCAAAATCAATTTCTTTTTTATAAGAAAATCATATAGAAAACTTTGCATGAACTACGAGATCATTACGGGTGAGAGCCTGACTACTCAACATAGGATCTTAGTGATGGATATAAGGTTTACAAGATAAGAAAAGAGAAGGGACCAAAAGAAGATTCCAAGGATCAGGTGATGAAATTTAAAAGATAAAAAGCAAAAAACTTGTCAAAGGATAATTGAAAAAGAATTAGGTTAAGAGATACAAAGAAATGCAAATGAAATATTTGACAAGATGACGAGAGGGATTAGGAAGATAGCAAAAGACTGGCTGGCTTTTTGTCACCCATGACTGGCTGGCAGTGGATTGCGTTTAAAAAACAATTTGGTACATAATTTGTTGCTAACGAATTCTGTTCCTCCAATTTTTTCTTTTCATCATTTTGTTGTTCAATGTCTGCTCCTAGCAGATTACATGCCCAAAATCATCCTAGATTTATTTCACTGCAGACACAATAATACGGTTTTAATTATTTAAAATTCATATGGAAAAAATTGACCCCAAGTCCAGTCTGCATTATTGATTGTTAAATTAAACTTACGTGATAATAATGAATAAGCAACTTTGACTTGGTCAAAAATTTTTGTCTACCAACCAGCCATCAACATTGATGAGAAATACTTAAAGACTAAGAAAATATTTAGTTTGATCAATTTATTTATTTTTTATCCCCTATATTTTAATATAATAATTTATATATTGATTAATAAATAAAATAGAGTAAATATTTTGTGTTGCTCTGACAACTCTTAATATATTTTCTCCATTGAACACCAGAGACCGTCATTCCATTCCAGCTTGTTTTGATGGCTGAAGTTTCTATTTTTGTGTTCCTTTACTAGTTTAAAATTAGCAGATATTTTGACCAATTAATTATATGATTTGATTGAATCTGGATCGGTTTAATCTCAAGCCAGTGATTTTTCAAAACCAAAATATCGATCCCCGAGTTTGTGATTTTGAAAGTCATGAGCTAGGCGATGTATTCCGGGCAGGAAACAGCTTGCAGGCGTAAACAAAAAATTTAAAAATAAAAGAAAATTGAACATTAGAAGTTGAAGATAGGTTCGTCAGGAAATCAATTATTTAGGACCCATTTTGACTTCCACTTTGTCTTCTTGCCAATAATTTCTCGAAAATAGATAAAATCAAAGCCTTTTGAAAGAGGACAAACAGCCCACGGGGCCATGCTATGTCTTGGAAAAAGAAAATGCCATAGACTTGTTCTTCGAAGTCTCCGGAGGATAACAAAAACAGGGACGGCACAGGAGTAAAATCCAACTCAAGCGTCAATCTGAGATCTCAGTTGAATTCATGCAGTACCCTAAACGAAAATAGTAAACTTTAGTTGTTTTTTTTTCCTATTAGTTAATCATGGCCTTATTATTTTACAATTCTGTCTAACGTGTGCTATACTGCCATTAGAATATGTTAGAAAAAAATAAAATATTTTTAAATTAAAATATAACGTTCTAAGGCTACAAACATTATTCTAATAATCTATGTAATTCTTAAAAAATAATATATAAAATAAGAGTTTGATTTCTATAATTAATTGTATAAAAATTTTTTATACTATTATCCAATTATATATGAAAGTTATTAAGATTCACACTTCCTACTTGAAAAATTATAAAAATGATAAGATTTGATTAGATAAGTGTCAATACAAAAGAAATTAAATTCATAAAATAAAGCTGGATTTATTTAATATCTTAGGGATATAAAAATAATTAAATATAAAATAATTTAATAACCATAATGAATACTTCTTCAGATGGCTATATGAATGTTTCTTAAAAAAAAAAAGCTTTTTAGATTTATTTTCTTATGAGTTAAGAAAAGATTGGTGCATGAAAGGAATGAAAAGTGCGGGCTCCGGCTGGAGTCAACTTATGATCTGAAATATAAAGCCTTCCTACTTCTATACTTATATTCTCGATCAGAATAAACATCTAAATTTATGACTGATAATTTTTTTAATGGACAAATTGATCTTAATAATTGTAAATACCCAAATTAATCCCTCATAATTATAAAAATAGAATGCTATAGGTCTCTGACCGGCCTGTCAATACTCGATCGGGAGGCAGTGATGAAAAAAAGGCTCGCTAGAAGAAGGTAGGGCTCGCCTGAGAGGAAATAGAATTTAGCCAAGACTAGTAGGAGCTCGGCTGGCACATGGCCAAGATTGACATACATGTGGTGGAGCTTAGCCACCTGTCAGTAGAGTTGCTCTTCCTCAGCCAAGCTTTGTCTCCTATTGTCCAAGCTCTATTTCTCTCAAACGAGCTCCACTTTCTCGAAGCTGAGCATTTTCTTCATCTTTGCCTCCTGGCCAAGCCTTGACAGGTGCTGGTCAGGACCTATAATATCCTATTTTTATAATTGTGAGAGATCAATTTGGATATTTACAATTATTAGGGATCAATTTGTTCATAAAAAAATTATTAGGGACCAATTTGTGTGTTTATTCTTTCAATTATATTATGTGTGAAATTTTCATTTTCACTCGCTTCTTCATTTTTGCCTAATTGTTCTTTTGTTTTGACTAGCAACCTAATTAATGACTAATGACGTGTAGGATATTTTATTGATCCAAATACCCTGATTGACATGCAAAAATTAGATATAATTAAGTGGGCTTGTTTTGTTACTTATAGACATGATTAAAGTAATATTTATGTTTATAAAAAGAAAAAAAAATTATATGTATATTGGCTCACCAAATGCAAAAGCATTATAGTTGCTTATGCAGGGATGGGAGTTGGAGTTATTATTAGAATTATTGGAGCCTTATCTTTAAATGTTTGCTTGGTTGCTGTAATCTACAGTTGGGAAACAGCTTGCTCTCTGCTTTTTATTTAATTCCCCTCTTTCGGCTGCTTTATAATGCGTTTCGTTGGCTATAATTATCATTTCGCATTAATATAATTTGCAAGGGTTGGCCAATATATTCTGAGGATCGTGCCCCAAAGTTTAATTCAGGATTTTAATTTTTTTTTTCCATCACAAATTAATGAGCGCATAAGT
Source organism: Dalbergia cochinchinensis (assembly GCA_031216125.1). Classification (NCBI taxonomy): domain Eukaryota; kingdom Viridiplantae; phylum Streptophyta; class Magnoliopsida; order Fabales; family Fabaceae; genus Dalbergia; species Dalbergia cochinchinensis. The sequence continues at coordinate 45,222,098 of CM062370.1, forward strand.
AGTTACTTTTATTTACTGGCCTTGGTTGCATGTTTATCATATAATTCGCAAGTGTGAGCATGTTTTCATGCCTTGGAGCTTATTTTTTGTGGTGGTAAATAATTATCGCTGATTATTTACCGCGTCATTAAAATAGTGAGTCTACAAATGGCAAGTTTTGTTTTCCTGTACAAATTAAAGAGGGAAATATTGCTGCAGTTATAATTAATATTCGATTAAATATTTAAATTAGCCCCTTAAAAATGTATCGAAGACAAAATAATTTCTTAAGATTAAAAAATATCAAATTAATCCCTTACATGTTAAAAAATTAGATAAATTGATTATTCTGTATTATTTCATACAATGAAAATAAAGGATAAATAAGCCCCCCTATATGTTGTACACATCTGTACAAAGAATCAACTTATCATTTTTTTAAAATGTGATAAATCGATTTTAGATTTTCAAATTTCAAGAAACTAATTTAATTTTCTCTCTATATTTTACACACCAAATTGAATATTTTATCTCAATATTACGATCGAAATGAAGCTTGTTCGGTCTTTTCAGTATTTGCCGGATATCTAGAGAGCAAGGTCAGGTCATGTATGCAGGCAACGGTGTTGGTCTCATGCATAACTTCATCTACTCAAGTAAGAATAGGGCTTACACCTAACGCTACAACACAACTATGGCTCTGTGGCCTGCGGAGATCCAGTTTCACATCAAAATTCAAAACCAAATTTGAAATTTCATTTTCATTGTGCTCCATCACGACCCGCTGGTTATATGTATATGTTCATATAAATAAAAAAGGAATATGAGAGAAAAGAGAAAGAAAAATAATCAGCTTTGCTTAAAAGTTGCTTCTCCATTATGCACTTTGTTTGAAGGTGAAACTTCATTTATCTACGTGGGGCTTGCCAATTGCCATATATAGAATAATATTAGATGTACAATAAAATTACACAAGAAATACACATCATATAGCTTATTATTATTGAATATAATGAATGAAAATCACACATCATATCAAATGATAATAAGGTGTGTAGTATATATTTATTATGCAATTTTATTGTACATTAAATATTACCTTTGACATGTATTTTGCGATCCATCCGCTTCCATATATCTTTTCAAATGACACTAACACAATCTGTGACAGAGTGCACCTTAGGTAGACTGTAGATAGATGTAGTGACACATCGCAAACAATAAGTGAAATGTTTCTTTACATCAAAATGTAACATCAAACGAGACATTTAAGACAATCAAAATTTTTTGATACATAAAATATTTTAATCAAGTTTCACTTAGCTTCATTAAATCTCAAGTCTCACATCTCTTGGTAGGCATTTCATTTCATTTAATGTCCAAAAAATGAATTCAAATAACAAGATTCAAACAATAAATAGGTCAAATGGCCTTGCACTTATCCCCGGGTAGTAGTAGCATGCCATATTATTTGTATTGATTTCTATTTATTTATTTGTGCTACTACCATGCCTAATCAGTTAGCGTGACCAAGTAACTGGCTTACACTTTACAGAGAAGCCTCATTTGCATCTAACAAGATCTTGTGCTGGTGCCAGTGCAACGCAATTCCAAGACATGATCCAAGCCTAGCGAATTTAACGCTTGGGCTTCAAGCCTTAATCTTCTCTTTGGTCTTAGTGATTGCCAAGAACATGACTCTATACAAAACAATTATTCCCAGCAAGATAGCAAGATCAACCCACTTTGAGTGACCCATTTCAACTTGCCATATATTCTTCAGTATTTCCTTCTCACTAAGACCAAGAAACTCATTCTTGAACAATCCTTGGAAGGCGTACTTGTGGAAGGAGACATAGTAGATGGGGTATTTCCAAAAGGGTTTTGGAAGATCATTTGGAAGACGAAAGTATCCACCAGTTAAAATCATCACTCCCACAATTCCACCACAGATTGTGATGCCCATGTTTGGGTTAGAGAAGACACTTGAGACAACCATCATGAGGCTTTCAACCCACAAGACACAAGCAAATAGCACACAGGAAAAGTAGAGGAAGCGCTCAAGACCTGTGTGAAGTCCGGTTAGGTAATAGGCAATCACTCCAGGAATCAGTGACATCAATAGTACATATGGAATAGGAGACAATGTGTTGCTAATGACAAAAGCAGAAACACCATAATGGCCATTCAATCTCTCACGTTTAAATACCTGAAACAGTCACAGGAAAGTTTCAATTTGAAATATATAGCTGTGTCACATAGTGTTGATCAAGCACTTCCATTGACTTAATTGAATTGAATTCTCCAATGCTAACAGTTAATTATGTTATTTATAGATTTCAGCAGCTTGAATACACATTTTTTCCATCCAAAGAATCCACACATGCCATCTACATGAGGTAAGCCAATATGGCAAGAAGGTCAACAATTGATATAAGGAAGCTAGGAAAAACTTTAACTGCATTTGTTCAAGTGCATTTGGAAGAGCAATTCTACCTTCATTTGCTCCACAAATGGAGGGAATCCACCAAGAAGGGTTATAAAAGTCAGGACTGAGGCAACAAAAGAGACTAGAGACCCTCTAGCCTGAAATGTGCATAAAGATAATTATTCTTCTGTGCAATGCTTCAAATGCCATTCTCTGCTTGAGTTTATCTTTGTTACCTGAATTGATGCATCACTTGAAGTGACATCAAAGAAAATAGTTCCCAGACTTAAAGCGGCTACAACAAAGATTCCTATACGCAACCAGTAGTTGCTTACATCACGAAACAAGTGCAATGAAGATCTTCTTACAAGAATCTGGCACTGGGTAAGAAATGCAGCTTGTCTTCTGTTCCTCTCCATGAAACCGCATTCCTGAATTCATCATAAAGTTAGTCCTTCATGTATGTTACCGGCCTTTGTTCTTGGAAATCGTTGTTCCAGTTATCTTGTGTAGATTTGAGTTTTGAACAAACAATGTAATTCTATACTTACCCTTTCACCTATTGTTGCCACTTCCTTCTGAACTAGGTTATTGACTTCAGAAGATTTATAAGTCTGCATAAGGATGCTAACGGCTTCTTCTTTCGTTACTCCTATTTGGAAACATTCTTCATCGTCCTAGAAACAATGAGATAAATCAGCTGTGTGCTTTGCTCCTGCCACATAATTGCTCTAAACATTGAAACCTCTAGGGTGCGTTTGGTTTTAAAAACAAATTTCAGTTTTCATCCGTTGTTAAACAACTACAAAGTTTAGTTTTTTGTTTTCATTTATAGTATTTTGTATCTCCTTTACAAAATCCTGAGAAGAAAATGAAAACTGAAAACTGATTTTTGAAACCAAACCCACTCTTGCTTGCTCACCATTTTGAAATCCTTGTTTATGATCCTCAAGAAATGGTCAGCAGGGTTGTGGAGAGGTGGACAAGGAAAGCCACTTGAAGCAAAAAACTGCATTCAACCAAAAGTAAAACCTACAAGCTATCAATTGCAACTCCCTGCGTGCTTATTTAAAGTGATCATAACTATTAACTACTAGCCTCTGTTGCTGCAGAAGTGGGGCCAAAATATACTACTTCACCATAAGACAGAAGACAAAGGTCACGGAAGAGTTCGAAAACTTCACTACTAGGCTGATGGATGGATGCAACAATAGTCCTTTTGATGCCATCTCTTGTCTTTAGGCTGGCAATTCTGCTCATAACATAGTAGGAAGCTGCACTGTCAAGTCCACTAGTTGGTTCATCAAGGAGGAGAAGTCTGGGGCTTGTGAGAATCTCAATGCAAATGCTGAGTCTCCTCTTTTGCCCCTCACTGAGGCCGCTAGAGCCCCACCCTCCAATCCTTGTGTTAGTGGCATCTTGCAGACCCATTTGTCTGATTGTGAAGTCTGCTCTCTCTTTCTTCTCTCTGCTGGACATTGAGTTTGGGAATTGAAGCTGAGCTGAGTAGTACACTGCTTCTCCTACTGTTAGTGTTGTCAACACAGCATCATCATGTGTTACATATGCCTGATTTCACGTGGTGAGGGAAAGTGATAAATAAGATTTTATTTCCTTCAAATGAATTACTGCTGGTAGCTACAAAAAATAGGGCTATTACTTATTTCTTTGTCAGACATAATTTTTCAGAATATTTTTAGTTTTTTCGCTTACTGATGTTCCATAAGCCAGTGCTTCTCTCTGGCCATTGATTAGAATCTTCCCTGTTTGCTTTGTGCTCGAACCCAGTCTTCCTGCATAAGATTTCAAAAAATACACTAGTAACTAAATGCATACAAGATTTTAGATTTCCTCCTCTTGTTGGTTCCATGACCGTCCTATACTTTCTATAGAACAACAGCAGGTTAACTCTCATAGATATGCCGATAATGAGATGTGCTATGATTTATTTATTTAAATTGTTCACTAGACTAATTCCCATTCATCAGTAGTACAGTTTCCCAGGAGTTACTTTCTGTCTATGTTGTATCCTTTTCTTTCCTTTTTTTTCAAAGTTAGACCAGACTGAACTAAAACTTGAACTCGCTGGTCAAGGATGAACAAGCCCACACCAAATAGAAGCCCATGCCCATACGAAAATTCGAAAGTTATCTGGAATAACTCCCCCCAATAAAAATAAGCCCGTTCCTTTAGATCAGTTTTCGCTGACCCTATTTCCAAAAAGAATATTGATTTTGAAAGTATAGTTAAAGGTGGATTTGTTTCGGTGTTTTAAGATAAAATAGGTTTTCTTTTTTCACTTAGGTTTATTTGATTTTCATTTTAGTTCCCTGTACTTTTTATTTTCTCATGTGTTATGATTCAAATCGTTTTTAATTTTGTTACAAATAATTATTTCATCACATAACTCATGAAAAATGTTGAGTGACATAGTCCATATTAGATCCACATATGTGTTGCGTTAGCATAATTTGTATCACATCAATAAATTCCATTAATTATGTGATAGAACAGTGAGTTGAGACCTTATTAAACATGATTTGAAATATAAATAATTAAATTGAAAAAAATAAAAGATAAAAAGCCAAATTGGAAAATCAAGGGACCAAAAGTCTATCTTATTCTGTCTTTACTAAAAACTTATTTTTAATATAAACTATTATTTTTGTAGAAACTCAACAATTTTTTTTAAAAAAATTGAGTTGAAATTGATATAAATTGTTTTTATGAAAAGTATTTTTCTAGCTAACCAAATTACTATTTTTGTAAAAAAATAAAAAAAAATAAACAAATGCACATTTAATCGCTAACATGAATGCTATAGCTAGGATTAGGATTCTCTCATGTATGTTTGAATATGATCTTATTATTATATCAAGAGATATAAACACAACCACTTTAAATGGGTAAAACCCTCGTAAAATTTGTGATACCTAATTTTTTTTTTTTGGTCATGAAATTCATGTAATACCTAATTTGAGTGTTTGTATCTATCTCTCTTAACTTCAAATGGCCACGTTAATTTACCAATGTGAATATGAAAGTCCAATGTTCGTGTCTACAAAAAAAAAAAAAAGAAAACAAAATAAAATACTTGTATATACCTGCTAAAGCATCAAGAAGTGTGGACTTGCCACAGCCAGAAGGACCCATTATAGCCAAAAGTTGTCCTGGTTTGGCATAGCCCGTGAGACCCTTCAGAATTGATTTCCTACCCTTCCTCCCATTTGGAACTGTCACATGCAAATCCTCCCATGTCAGGAAGATGCCCTCCTTTTCTGTCTTGCGACTACTTGTGTTTCTTTCTTTGGACTTAATGATGACTCCTTCCTCAATTGTGGTAACAAACTCAAGATTAGAATCAATAAGCATAGGAGTAGGACAACTATGATGTTCATAGTTAGAGGCATTACACTGAACAGTTGGATGAACAAGGACATTCATGATCCCTTTCAATGTGTTGTTTGTCTGTTTGATTGTGTTACAGATCAGAGCGCAAGGTGGTGAAGGCGTTTGGCTTAGCTTATTGAAACCATATATCCTATAAAAACTCTTGTGTTACAGAGAATCAAAGCATATTTTTCAAGCATAAAGAATAGAATGCAAGAACGTGTGGCATAATAGGATACTTTGATTTAAATTTAATATTGCATCTTTTTAAACCTCCAATTCATTTATCTCATTCTTATGTGATTCATCGGCCAGCTTGAAGTAGGGAGCACGACTCTAGGAAACCTTCAACAAGAAGTACGTGGGAGTAAACGTTCGACTAGATAATTATAAAAAAAAAAGAATAATGTTTGATATACTATAAAATTACACAATAAATACACACCACACGCTTTATCACCATTGGATATGATGAGTAAGAGAAATAAATGGGAACCACACATCACATTCAAAGGTGATAAAATGTGTAATGTGCATTTGTTGTGCAATCTTGTTATATACCAAACATTACTCAAAAAAAATATTGAGATTCAATTTTTATTCATTATCCTATACAACTTTTTAATATTATCATTTAAACAGATTGAGAATACTATATTAAAAAATGTTTAACTTTTAAAATGATTGTTTTAAAAGTTATATATATGTTTAATAGTTGATAAACATCATGCTAAGTCATTTAACTAACACTTTTTTTCATTATATTATTAGAGCGTGGAAGAGATACTATGTAATTTGAGGTTTGATTGAAAGAGAATCAAAAGGTAAACGATCACAAGATAGCATTTTAGTATTAATAATAAGCATTTCGATCCCCTACTATTTAGTATGATAGAGTAGAACCGGGTATGTCGCAAGTTCAAATCAACAAAATCTGTGCTCAAATTGGCAGTGACGGGCTGACGGCATAAGCCAGCTCAAATGATCTAGTATATAACCCGTGAAAATTGCCAACGGACTAAGACTTGTATTTGAAGCAGCAAAGTACATCAGTTGCGATTATTCTTTTAGTATTTCAGAAATTATATTGATCATAATGTAATTTAAATCTAGAATCTCATACATATTATCTAAATCCCTCACCACTAGACCATTCCTAATGGCTTACATTAGTTGCGATTATTTTCAAGGGAAATGATTACCAAATGGATTCTTATTTTATATCAAAAGAATATTACAGTAAATATGATACTATTTTATTGGTTTCACGATGTAATTTTTAAGTTGACATTATTATAGTAATTTATTCCCGTCCTTTATTCAACGAAAAATATATATATTCCTAAAATCTCTTGATATATGATCCTATTAGTATATCAGATATCGAGATTATTTGGTGCCACAACATTAGGATGACACTTCACACCATCTTTATTTAAATAAAATAAAAAAATAATATTACATTCATTTCATGATATGATAAAATTATTATTCACTATATTTATTTTTTAACATCTTATTTCATCAAAATAATATAAAAGTTAGATTATATTGCAATTATGGTTGGTTTCCATAGTATCCTCACCTAATAGATAAAAGACTAATCTCTCAAGGTTAGTAAAAAACATAAGTTGGAATCATTATTAGGTTTGATTTGGTATTATTATGACTCTCAATAAACTACTAAGCTTTTTTAACTTTCAAAAAGCTACTATCAAAATATCATCATAGAATCGTTTGATCAAATTATGAATAGATTCTCTTAATAAATAGAAGCCACAGTGGTAGTGTTTGTTAAACATACTCCAAATATTTAAAATGACAATAATAAATATAGATATTAACAAGTGCAATTTCTATATTTATTACCTTTAATCGTAACAATATCATATTAATCTTTTAAATTTTAAAGAATAGAAGTCAAATCTGAAAAACACTCGTGACTTTTAAAAGCCAGGAGCAAAAGTGTTTTAGTTTTTTAGTTTATCAAATTGGAAAAATTGACTTATACTTTTCGTAAGTCAAAACACTAATAAGAAAAAAAAAAAATATTACCAAACCAAACCTTAATAATATATATTTTTATACACAAATCCTACAATAGAATCCACAACCTCATGTTTAGAATCTCTTTCACCCATACCTACATTTTATTCATATATTAGAATTATTTGATGTTACAAACAATCACAATTCATACCATCTTATGACTAAAACAGAGGGTGAAAAAAAGCGAAACCTTTTCACGAAATCACATTGTGTATATGTAATAGTATAACTACTTTTCCTTTTGTGCTCCTAACGGTAGATAATATTATTATTCATTCATAAAAATAGCATAATTATAGTAGAAGGGTTTAATTTAGAGTTTAATCTCAATATATTTATAATATAAAATGATTTTACATGTCAATCTAAAAAAAATTTAAGCATATATCAAATCATGGTGGATTTTATTTTAATGGGTAATTATTTAGCATGATTTGATATATTTTTTTGAATTTTTACATTATTATTAGCAATGCAAACTAAATAATCTTCAAATTAAAGAATTTTAATTTCTATGTATAAAAAATATAAAATAATTTAAATTTAAAAATTATTAACCCCTTTGCTTTCTCATTTCACCAAATTTTTTTATTTTAGAGGAGTCAAATTTGCATAATAATTATATTTTTCATAGTAAACCAGTACATGACCAAAAAAAGAAAAATGATATGTATACTTGCCATTGATAAATAAAGCTCTGTTTTACCTCAATGAATTATAAGTCATATATGCTTTAGATTCTAAAGTTTAAAAATATGCAATTCAACCTCCTGAATTTTCTTGAATGTACAAATCGACCTTTCCATAAATTTTTTTATCATTTATTAACAAAAATATCATAAATTTAACAAATTTTAGGATATCAGATAGTCCATTAAAGAAAGTTTAATGGATCGATCAGTTTACACATATTTTCAAATTCAAGGGGCATAGTATATTTACTTTGGCTAAAACATACATTTATGAAAGTTGAAGGAATTTATTTGTATATTTTAAAATTTAGCGATTGAAATGTACATTGTTTATAGTTTAAAAGTAAAATGCAATTTTTCCTTAAAAAAAAATAAAAGTAGTTAAACAATCCTTGCCGAGTTGCTATCTCTACCATATTGGATTTAGATAATTTAAAGTGAGAATAATTATAAAATAAAAGGGTGAGAAATTAACCATAAATTATTTAATGAAAGCCACATATAATATTAATAATCGATCTAAAAATAATTAATACAGGAGGATTCCAGCATTCAGAGGTTTAAGTTATGGCCCATCATGGTTCAGGTAGTATAAAATTCAAGAGAAAAAAAAATAAATTACATTTATGTCTTCATCATCTTCTTTCTCTCTCTTTGTACCTAAGATCATCCCTCTCTCATAGACTCATCCTCAATCTTAAACTCTGTAATGACCTATCTCCTACAACATTGCATAATCATATGGCATCTTCACTTCTTCCTTTATCTCCTCCTCATTTTCCTCCCAATCTCCTTCCTTCTTCTCTCTTATCCTCATTGTGTAACCTTCTTGAACAAAGTCCCTTTCTCCGTCAAGACTATCACTGTCTTCACCTCCTATATCATCACCCTCTAGAACCGATCGTCCCAATTTTATCCTTGTTTTGGTTCTCTTTTCAATTTCATTGATTCTATTGGTCAAGTGATAACTTATATTAATATATATATATATAATAAAGAAATGAATATGTGTTTTACAGGGTGTTTGGAAAGGGGTGGAATTGAATTCCTTCAAGAATTAGAATTCAATTCTTTGCTTTGGAATACATTTTGATCCAAGAATTACATGGGAATCAGAATTCAATTCCACAAACATTCTCAAAAATAAATCAGACCTAAAGAAGCCTGAATTGGTGATGGAGTTGATCTGAAAAAATGAAATTACCATATTAGCTGTCATCCCTGCTCTCTGTTGCAACTTGAAGCCGCTGTCCCTCCACTGTGTTGTCCTGTCACTACCGCATCATCAACTGGAGGTAAGTGAAATTCACAAGAAGAAAAGTCACTACTATTTATGCTATCACACACTCACAGCAGCAACCACAAGGGACCCAATTGTCACTAGCACAACCCATCCTTCATCGGCAACTAACTCCCACATCCGTCAGAGTGCAACCACTGACGCCATCAACTCCGCCTCTTTTGTATTGGTTGCCCAGTGGTCCGACAAGCTCCACCAGCTGCTGCTGGGCAAGGTGGGAGCTACAAATCTGACTAGTTTTCTGATAATTTTCTTGAACCCAGAATCAGCAGTGCCAAACCCATTGTTCTCTGGCGAGGAGAGCCGGGAATAGATCTTTGGGTTCCTGGGGCAGAAGCTATTGGAGCGCCCCCATTGGGTGAAGGAGAAGAGGAAGTGGGTTTGGGGATTGTTGTAGTTGCAGCAGGTGAAGGTGTTTGGTTTGGGAGGGTGGGAGACGTGAAGGTTGGAATGTGGGAAATGAAGGTTGGTTTGATAAGAAGGGGAAATAGAAGTGAATAGAGATGAGGAGGATGGCACAGAGGACGAAGGAGAGTCGATTGCATTGTTGGACAAAATAGTAAAAATAAACAAATCAATTCATTTTTAGATACATTTCAAATCAAGAAATTGAATTCAATTCCTTAATTTACTAACTTATTCCAAACATAAGAATTGAATTCAATTCCTGTAGGAATTTAATTCTCGATGGAATTCAATTCTATCACTTAAAAGCTTTCCGAACAATCTATAAAGGAGATACAAAATACTATAAATGAAAATAAAAAACTAAACTTTGTAGTTATATTTCCATCATAAAATTCAGAAAACAGGAAAACAACGGATGAAAACTGAAAATTGTTTTTAAAACCAAATGCACCCTAAAAGTTTCAATGCTTAGAGCAATTTTGTGGCGGGAGCAAAGCACACAGCTGATTTATCTTATTGTTTCTAGGACGATGAAGAATGTTTCCAAATAGGAGTAACGAAAGAAGAAGCCGTTAGCATCGTTATGCAGATTTATAAACCTTCTGAAGTCAGTAACCTTGTTGAGAAGGAAGTAGCAACAACAGGTGAAAGGGTAAGTATAGAATTAAATTGTTTGTTCAAAACTCAAATCTAGTGATTGCTTTATGTTGTTAAATTTTGAAGTTGCCATATAGTATGGATCCTAGGAGGCTGGAAGCATAACACTTCCTCGACAAAGCTGTTCGATATCCCTTGATATTGAAAATGTCCTGTTTGTTTGCCCCTAGTAGTAATTTGAACTTTGGAACACTTGAAAGAAAATTGGAGCAGCAAAATCTTTTTAATACATGAGTATACAAAATCATGAAAACATCGAAAGAAGTGAGGCAAGTGGCCACTGAGCGACGTGAGGGTGGAATGGGAGAAGTAGTGGCGGCGATTGTGAGGACGGTGATGGGCAGAGGAGGGAGGTGGAACTAGAGGACAAAATAGGACATATCGGTTAAACTTTGTAATTTAATTACTTTTTATATGAATTATATATTTATTAAAATATTGTTAATTTAATTTTTATATTACATAAGATTTTAATTAAAATCTCATCCATCCATTTGATTTTGGATGGCTGGGATTGGAAGGACTTCATCATTTTACTATTTTTTCATTATAATATAGCAAGGTCCATCACACACACTGAGAACAAAGACCATATGTAAGACATTTCCCGTTTTCCTACTTTATAAAGCACTTCCACTCTTGGGTATATCCTAATCCCTCTCTATTAATCTCATGAACGGAAAACCCCATGGTGGTGCACGTCAATTCAGATCTATTCAATGGTTACGTGACTCCTACAAAAACTAAATTTGGACGCTTCGATAACTTCATGAAAGGGACATAATCTGTCTCATAATATTTCTTTTTGTGTGAAATCAAACTTATTAAACAAATAAAAAAAATGTTGAATGAGCCATTTAGCAAACTACAAGCCAAGAAAACTAGATAGCCACATTTGCAAATTTGACTTTGGCACCTGGGACAAAGGATTTTTATGATGGCTATCCTAAAGATATACATAAAAGAAATGAAATAAGAGTTTAATTTTCATGCATCGATTACGTAAAAAAATTTATATTGTTAAAGAGTTTTATACTGTCCTTTAATTAAATATCTCTTTTGCATGATTTTTTAAGCTGTGGAATTAGAAAGTAATCATATTTGCTAATATATCATTACATAATTGAATGAGTGTGTAAAATTTTTTTATACCATAATTACATTCTAATTAAATTATAAAATAATAAGTTTTAAAATTTTTCAATACATTTATTTTATTAAAACTTAAGAAATTTACTATTTAATACAAAGCATTTTACTTTTGAATCCTTAATCAGTATTCAGAAAAATCAACTTGACATAATTTTCCTTACAAACTCAAGACATCAATTTAACCCCAGGCTTTCTTAATCCATAATCACTTGTGCCCAAAGTGACTTATTGACCTCTCAATTGCAAAACCAAACTGTTGTAGTTATTGTGAGAAGAGCCACCAAGTGATGTGGCTGCCTCAGCCTTGTGCTTCCACTCCATGGCCCTGTTCCTCATCTCTTTCCCTTTCTGTCCCCCCATCAGTTCCCTCACAAGCCCCTCAACCTGCTCCCTCTTAACATCAGTCTCAATCTCCATCCCAATCCCCCATTTGTTGCATGCATAGAAGCAGTTTGTTTGCTGCTCAGCAAAGAAAGGCCAACACGCCATTGGCACTCCCTCACAAATGCTTTCCAATGTTGAGTTCCACCCACAGTGTGTCAGAAAGCCTCCAACTGATGGATGGCACAGAACTTTCTCTTGTGGGCACCACCCCAATATCAAGCCCCTCTCACAAGTTTCTCTCACATACTCATCACTTGATATAATCTCAGCACCACAATCCACAAGGTTAGGCCTAATGACCCACAAGAAATGGTAGTTGCTATTAGCCAAACCCCAAGCAAATTCTCTCAATTGCTTAGCAGTCATAATCACTAAGCTTCCAAAGTTCACATAAACGACAGATCCTTGGTCTCTTTTATCCAACCATTCCAAGCACTTAGCGTCTTCCTCCCACAAATTCAAGTCAATGAACTCAAGTTGAGCATTTGAATTTGATAACTGTTCATGGAGCAATGAGAGTGGACCAATGGGGTAAAGCTGAGGGTACTTGGTTCTAATGGCATTCAAAACCTCTGCCTCTAGATCTTCGAAGGTGTTAAGGATGACCCCTTTGGCTTTCATCGCATTGTTCACTGACTCTATGTTGTAGTTGAACATTGTATTGGAAGAATTAGTGGTCCTAAAGAAGGTGGGAAGGTCTTTCAGTCTTACTCCTCTCATTGCCGGTATCCAATCAACTTCAGTGTCAAGATACCCATCAAATAGATACTTCTCATCTGAAAAGAAACAATTTGAGTGAAAAAAGAATCTTAATGAGCTCAAATCATTGATCGGATACTCGGTAAAATAGTTATATATATCTGCAAGAAATTTCTCTTGATTGATTGATCCAGTATTTCACAATTATGTTTGACAACCAACCAGAGACCTTTTCCCTCCTAGGGTGTGCTTGGGGGGGGGGGGGGGGGGGGGGAGAGGGTGTGTTGAGGGGGATTAGATTTTATGAATGAGCTCCTTATGCATAAAAACTCCCCCAACCAAAAACATACCATATACATAATTCTTAAATAATTTACATAGCTGATTTGTCCAGTACTGATCTACTGCTTCAAGAATACGTAAAATTTTTTTTCACCTGATGTACTCATCTCCTGTCTTGGAACATTTTCTCCACCAAAAATTATACATACTTCTACATCAAAAACCCAAAAAAAATACCTTAGTAACATGAGTTTTTCTAACCAGTGTGTTTGGTTAAGGATTTCAGAGCATTTCACTATTTACCACATCAATGATATGTCATACAAAGTAAAGCTATGTCACAATTGAAATTTTTTCTCCAATGGAAGATCCCACTTTTAATCCCAACTTTTATTGGACATCTATTTAAATCAATATTTATATGATAGAAATTAGAAAAAATGATGATCACATGTCATGTGTCACATAACAAATGGTTTTGAAAATGTTGGCCCTGTCCCTCGCGTATTAGATGGACGAGTCCTAGCTCCAAAATGCCAATTGCATTTGCTCCAATGCTAAATTTTCAAGTGGGACGACCCACATGATATCATCAAGGAGAATTGGGACCATAAATTATAGTCATTGGTGTAGCTCTTAATAAAAACGGTTTACTAGCCTTTTATTAATGGTGCACCTTCAAAGTTATTAAAGTCTGGTATCGTTTAAAAACTTAAAAATGTTTTTAGGTTATAGACAACTTCACTCATTTAGCTAACTTTTGGGACTGTATTAGATCCACTCAATTCTCAAAAGAAGTTAAATCACATTTTTGAAAAACTTGTCTTTTTGAAGAGGAAAGTGATTAGGAAAAGGCCATAACATAAAAGTAATAACAGAAACACAGTAAATTCTAAGAATGATTTTAGAAAGAGACTACCTTTCAATGGAAAATAGCCTCTTTTCTTAAGCTCTTCAAAGTTAAGGTAGCCCAGCATGCCACAGCCACTAGGGGTGAATAGCATGAACTCAGGGATGTTGAACTCTTGGGCAACTTTCAGAGTGAATCCCATGACACCATCAGAGACTATGCAAGTAACAGGAGGCACATCATCATCTGCTGAATAAACAAGCCTTGCTATGAGTTCTCTGAAAGAACGCAACCCATCAACAGGCATCGTAGTGACCAATTCTGGCAGGTCCAGTATCCCTCGTTGGTTTTCTTCTGGCAAACCATCAGATATGGTCTCAAACCTGAAGCCTGGGAAACCCTTTAGAGAGTTTTGACCTCTGGATTTCACCAAGCGATGAAAGTTGAATTGTGTGTTGACAAAGGTGATGTAGAAGCCACTTAGATGGAGCAGCTTTGCTAGCTTTAGCATTGGGTTTATGTGGCCTTGTGCTGGAAGAGGAACACAAACCACATGGGGCCTTACTGTATCCATTTCACCATTCATCGCTTCAATTGGATTGGTGCATACATGCTTAGTGTTATTCATATACTTTAATCCCAAAAGTAAAAAATATTATTCATCTATTTGATTTTTCTAATAATTAATTGAGTATACACGCGTCACTTTATATTTACAAAGATTTTATGGTGATTTTTTTTTTTATACATTGTTAATGACATTTCAAATTTTAAAATTTCGTGAGAGGAAGTACAGCACCAATCATTCTAATCTTTTAGCTGAGCAAAGAGGTTCCATTCCACTGGATTTATTAGATTAGGCCAAGAAGGAAAAGACAAATGAAAGAAGCCCAAAATGATTGAGGCAGTCGATGATTAAACGCCAAATTTAAAGACAAAGCCGGCTCAAAAGTCAAAATTTGACGCATGGCATATATAGCTAGGCAGATATGCAACAGCGAAAACAACGAAATTTGGGAAAATTTGTGGATATAAAATAAAAAAAACAAATAACTTCATTTTTATCTTTTTCTATAAACTCAAAATACGCCCCGATTTCGTCAGACATTTCTGTGATGGTGCGAGTTTAATTTTTGCATATAAGTCGCTCCAAGATACAACGACTTACGCCACAAATTACGAAGAACCATCGCAGAAAGCCGCAGTAGGCGGCGAACAACAATGAGTAGCCGCCTGCAGGATAGCAGCGCATTTATGTATCGCGCCGCCAAACTCAGCGTTTATGCAAGCGCTCGCCACAAATATCACCTCCGGCTTTTACCGATCATTGACTTGCTTCGCTTCATCTTAGTAACATGGCTGAGAATTGTTGTATTTAGTTCATTATAATGGTGAGATTTTTAAACACTAGAAGTCACTTTTACTAGTATTCGACCAATCTGTGTTATTTGTTCGGTCCGACTATCAACTTTTCGCATTGCAGTACGGGAGTATAACAAACAATAGCTTGCCAAGAAAATAACATCACAGATTATCGAGATCTTGTACAAAGTTACTCCATAGCGATATTACAAGGGTAATCAAGATGCAAGTTTTTCCAACTGAATGACCATGATGTGACTATGATGTTTACTTTTCAAGCCCGATTCTCGAGAGATTCGTGATTATGGAGATGTTTATTACTCTGCAAGAAAATCGCTTTAGTGGAGGTTCCAATCCTATTCAATTGGTCTGGCCCTCCTCTTCCCTTAACCAAGCGCCTGTCATCAATAACTCAAGGCCAAAGAGAAAATCGGTGATGTGGGTTGCAAGTCCAAGCTTTGCCAACTTCCCCGAACCATTGGCCCAAGGTGAGCTTCATTGCAGGTTTGGATTATTCAAATTTCATTGAGCATGGGGAAGATATGGACGAAGAGCAATTTGATGGCCCTGTACATAATGAGAGTGATGAAGGATCTGACAGAGGTTGAGGAAGGTAGTCAAGATCAACCCTTTATGTCACGCCTCTTATCGCAATACAATCTCAAGGACACTTAGTCACTATTCAACACCGAATCCTGGGGAATGAATCGGCGGTGTTGGAAGGGCTCATGGAGTTATTGGCTCGGATGGAAGAGAGAGCTAGAAGTCGGGACAATTGTTCAGGACAAGGAAGTCAGATATTTGCAATAAAGAATTACAACATTCAAGATCACCGAGTATAAAGTTTATGAGTCGAACTACATAAAATACCACGGTAAATGCATGAAGTTTGGCGATGGGTGCAATTGGAGTATTCGGGTTACTATCGAAAAATGCAAATGTGGGAAGTCCCGAAGGTATAATGGACCTCACACATGTGTGTTTGATTGCTTTGCAAGGCCATCGACAATCGGATAGTGATGTTATCTGTGTTAGTATATTGTCAATGGTGGAGAAAGATCCAACAATATCTATTAAAGTATTGCAAGGGCCATGGAGTCAAGGTTCAAATTCAAGCAAGTATATGAAGGTATGGTATGCAAAATGTAAGGCAATTGGAAAGATTTATGGTGACTGGGAAGATTCCTATAAAGAGCTCCAAGATGGCTTCTTAGTACGCAATGTTATATGCCAGGTACTAATATTAAATCCTATTTTATTCGCTTTATCATATTTTAATGCATAAGGTAATGCTCATAAGTGAGTCTTTATTTTTTCAACAGTGAACTTAAATTTACTTGTCATGAGGTAATAGTCCTTATTTTTCAACAAAAAATAGTTCATCTATCACTCAACCATACTATGTGGCTAATATTGTTGATCAGAATCGTGTGATATTTCATCGCTTGTTTTGGACATTCCCTCAATGCATAGAGGCATTCAAATATTGCAAGCCTTTTATTTCAATTGATGGCACGCATTTGTATGGCAAGTATAGTGGAACATTGTTGATGGCAATTGCCCAAGATAGTAACTCTAACATACCGCCACGTTGCATTTGCATTGGTGGAGGAGAAACGCGAAGGATGGTGTTTTTCTTGAGTAATCTTCGACAATATGTTACCCCACAAGAAGGTATTCTTGTAATTTCCGACAGTACGGGTCTATAAAAGTCGCTGGATGCGAGGAGTAGTGGGTGGCACCCCCAATGGCCTATCATGCATATTTATTCGCCACATATGCTCAATTTTGCGATTCGGTTCAAGAATAAAGATGCTAAGAGAATATTGGTGAATGCAAAGATATTCAAAGACTTCATGAGACTTTTTGTATTATTACTGCTCTTGCGAGAATATGAATCCCGAGATGGGTGAATGGTTGACAGATCCCGCCTCGCACAATGGACTAGATATCTGAGGCCGAGTTCGGCCATATGACAACCAATCATTCGAGTGTATGAATGTCATGAAAGGTACCTAATCTTTCCAATTACAATATAGTAAAGTCGATTTACTTTCGTGCCTTGCCGAGTTATTTGTGAAGAAGCTGTATGGAGGCACAAGCACAAATTGCAGCGGTAGGAAATGGTCCGAGGCTCTGTTGCGAGCAATTGACCTTAACAGTCAGCAATTGAGCAGCATGGATATTGGCCCTCCATTCTCCCAAGAAAATCTAGAGTTCATGGTTAGTGAGGTTGATACAGGAGACAATTTCAGAGTGAACTTAACGGAACGATTTTGTGACTGTGGTTACTTTCAAGCATTGCACTATCCATGTCGTCATGCACTTAAAGCTTGTTGGAAGGCACGAGTTGAGTGGGGTTCTTATACTCATGAAGCATATAGTCTAGACCAGGTATTCAAGGTATACAGAATGGAGTTTAGAGCCATTGGAAATGATGATATTGGCACTGTATATACCTGGACTGTAATACTACCTAATCCTACACTCAGACGAGGAGAGATTTGGCGTCCAGTGTCTACAAGACGACGAAATGAAATGGATGAAGTAGAACCAAGCCGAATAAAATGATGTGGACTATGTAGGCATCACCATCATCACCATCATCATAGTAGTCATAGTCTTCAGCCTCCTCATCATCCATATCCTCATCCGCATCCCCTGGATACTGGCGTCTACTAGAACGAGTCCCAACACGAAGCCGACGAGCTGAACTTCTCTGATCCGCTACGTCACGTGGATATGTGATCATCGGAGCTGGCGGCGATGTGGCCGGGACATCACTAGGCAAATCAACTAGCGCACGATCAATGGGGACCGCTGATAAAAACCTATGCGCAAATGCTTTGCATCACCGAAGTACTCACGTGATGGCCGAAAGTGTCACCAACCCTATTAACCTCAATACGCCGTTGAAAGACGTTGATCCCATAAGTCATGATATGTCCGAAAATGATCAGGCCACCATCGGGCTTGACCGACTGCTCCCCCACGCTCCATCATCGCCATGAAGCTTTGTCAATGTTCATCGCATGCGTGGTATGTCTGGCTCCACCAAACCGAGGAAGAACACGGTCCGAGCATGCCATTCAATGATGGCAAAACATATGAGAGGGTGACAGGTCCAAAATAAAGAATGTCACCATATACGAAGGTGGCGTAATCCTCCTAATACGAAAGTGATTATAAGGCCTCCACCTAAACTGCATTGAAAAAACAAAACTATATTAGCATACTAATAAACCCTTAAATTTATGTTACAACCCATAGTTATAATTGCACCCCCTCAATGCCAATGTCAAGTCAAGTCGAGCCCTACAAACCACCAATCGACTATTGTGTGTACTGTATACATTTATAGCCACCGCCACGAAGGAATTGAAACCATTGTAGTTTATATTTTTAAAATAATATTTGCCACATAATAAAACCATACCGGGACCATGCTTACCTTGTTGCTAGTGGAAACCTCAGGAAATTGACCCAGCAGCGCAGAACACGATCCTATACCAACCCCAAGAGAGCGTAATGGAGCTCCACACCATCTATCTCAACCACTTTGTACCTGGCAAGCGTGACATAGTGCACGGCATAAAAGGCCAAACCGCAGATCCCCAATCGAAAGTGTCCCACACTGGTGCAAGTCACTAAGAAGTGGTAGCCATTTGAGATGAACTCGATCCGGACTTGTACGCAAATAAAAAGCCACCAAGCTTTGCATGATATAGGCCCGACTATAGTGCAAAAGTGTCTCATGATCGGATTTTTCTGGGTAGCCGCTCAAAACTCTACTAAACCGTAAGGTTGACACTATTGCCTTCATGTGCCCCCCGATGACTCCAAACATATCCTGGCATAATGACATAATATCTCGCCATGAAATTTCTGGCCTCATCCATACATCCACTAATACCGGGCCATCTACACGTAGCCTCAATCGAATGCCACATCCTCAAGTGTGATTGTGCACTTCGTGATGGAAATGGAACGTGTGTGTTTACGACGCCTATCGCTCCCAAGGGCACTAATGAGTACTCATCATAGTCAAAACATCCCACCATGTGATAAATGCCAAAACCAAAGAATCTCAGGTATGTAGCAAATGGATCGTGTGGTTTAATTGATGTAGAGTTAGTTGCGCCTTAGTACGAAGGACTCGAGCAGTCGCATAAATGTTGATTAACTTTAGGTAAATCACTAAGTTAACAAAAAGAGCAAAACTAAGTTAAAACTAATAAATTAAAAAAGTTAACTAATTACTTAACTAAACAAATTAAACAAAAACTATATTGAAGGAAAAGCAATTTGTCACATTGAATTTTCAATCACCAACACTAATCCAAAACAATAAACTAATTTATTATATTAAATTTTAAACTTCCAACACTAATCCAAATAAATAAATTAAATTTAATAGCTCATGAACAAAACAAATTAAGGGGTATTCAAATTAGCCTAAGATAATTAGCAAATTTATTAAAATACCAACATAAAATAATCCTACAAAACTAGTGAAATTTTTAAAATATTGAAGCTAAAAATTAACTAACAATAAACTAAGTAACAACTAACTAAACAAATTGAACTAAGTAAAAATTAATTAACTAATAAACTGATTAAGTAATAAACCAAGAAAGCATGCTAAACTTCAACTAAACAAATTAACACTAAATAATACTATATTCAAACTAAACTAAATTATAGTGCATTTTAAACTACCATCACTAATTCAAATAAATAAACTTAATTCAAACTAAGCAACAAATAAACTAAACTAATTAAATGAAATTCAACTAAAACTTCAACTCAAATTAAAGTAACCAAATTTACGAAAAAACTAACATAAAGTAAGTACATAAATGAAACAAATTAAATAGTTACAAAAATTAACCATGTAATAAAAAAATAAATTAATTAAAGTAAAAGAATTACCAGTTGTCCTAATTTTACAAAGAATATGCCCTTCATCATCATCACAACGATCGAGATTTTGTCGCTCCATAGCACATAAATCTCTCCCAGATGCACTTTTTTTTCCGAAACTCTTAAAACTTGGCTTATTTGTGTGTATGGGTGAACCTGGCCGACTTGGAAGTAGGAGTGGGTTACGACTTCTCCTTATATGTAGGCGAGGAAAAGTAGTCATAGGCTAATTGGACATAAGTCGCCCAAGGCTGGGTAGACTTACACAGAGAATAAGTCGCCCCAGCCTAGATCGAATTATGCAGAACATAAGTCGCCCAAGGCCCACAAAATGATGGAAACAACCAAAAGAATACTGAATAAAAGAGATTGGTATTACTGGAAATATAAAATGAAACAGAATGCAAATGATGAGAGCAAGTAAAATAGAGCACTAAGCAGCCTCCACGCTCCAATTTCCTATTACAACCAAAATCCCCATATTCATTTCTCTCGCTACCTACTATATATAGGCTTACTCCCTATGTAATACAAGTAGCACTACCCACGCCTCACTCCTCATAGCACACACCCCACTCTCCTCGCTAATTCTAGTCTTGGGACCCACTAGATCACACACATCAAAGACCTCTTATTAATTACTACGTTACTCCCTAAATTTCCTCTTGTACACTTTTAGTCCACCAGAATTTCAGCCTTTAACAATACCTTTCTTAACTACCACCTTGTCCTCAAGGTGGAATTTGGCAATGGTTGACTTGACCATTTGGGGCCACACATTTTTTAGTAATGAAACATGGAATACAGGATGCACCATTGACTCGGAGGTAATTGCAATAGGCTACTTTTCCAATCCTTTCCAAAGACCTCAAAAGGCCCATAAATCACTGGGCTAAGCTTCCGTTCACGGTTGGCCAAGGATCTCACCTATAAGGTTGAATCTTCAAATAAACTTTGTCCCCAACTCATATTCCACCTCTCTTCTTTCTCGATCGACTTGACTTTTCATCCTTGCTTGAGCCATCGAAGTTGCCATTTCGGCTCCTCTAGGATAGCATTTCTTTCAAATAGCAGCCTAGTTCACTTCTTCCACAAACAGAAGGGTGACATCTCCTTGATCAAACAGGGGGGTCTCTCCCATATAAAGCTTTAAATGGGCAAGTATTCGCGGGTCGAGCCGTAGGTGTGTATGGTACCACAATTCAGCTCAACTCACCCACTTAGGCCACTGCTTTGGGTTTGGTCCCTACAAAGCACCTCAAGTATGTCTCTAAGCACCTGTTGACAACCTCTGTCTGCCCATCCGTTTGCGGGTGGTAAGCAGAACTGAATTTTAGCTTAGTCCCTGCCTTTCTGAACATCTCAGCCCAAAATGTGCTCATAAAAACTGCCGATCGATCACTACTATCGTCCTGGGAAAACCATGTAATCTAAACCACTTTACAAAAATTCCATTTATATCTTTCGCTGAATAAGGATGTGAAAGGCTGATAAAGTGTGAATATTTAGTGAGCCGGTCCACCACCACTAGAATAGTGTCCACCCCTTGAGCTTTCGGAAGGCCCCCAATGAAATCCATTGACAAATCTTCCTGCACTTGATTTGGAATTGGTAGGGGGTTGTAATAAACTGCAGTGTCAATGTTTGGTACTTGCTCCTATTGCAAACTTCACAAGCCAAGACATATCAAGTATCGCTTTCTCATGCCTTCCCACCACAAGAGTCCAAAGAATGCGCTTATAAGTTCCAAAACCCGAGTGACCTCCCATGGTCAAAGGTCATGGAACTCTTGTAGGACTAGAGGAATTCTAGGGGAGTCCTTAGGTAAGACCAACCCTATTCTCGGTAGTATAATCTCCCTTTTTTTCAGCTCAAACCACACTGAGTTTCTACTCCTCTCACCCAGTTCTCGCACAATCTTCTTCGCTTTTTCATCCTTCTCAGATCTCTTCTTCCACCTCTTCCCAGGTCTTGGAATGTAATCAGAAATGGCGCAAAGAAGACACATTTTCCTGGAGAGAGCATCTGCACGCCCATTGTCCTTCCCAGCTTATACTTGATTTCAAAGTCAAAACCAAGTAGTTTAGCCACCCATTTTTGCTGCCCTTCTCCCATCATTCTCTGTCGGCAAGGAATTTTAAACTCTTTTGATCCTGTATGAACTTCAAATCTTCTTCCCAACAAGTAGTGCCTCCATTTCGCACCGCCATGACGACGCCATTAATTCCCTTTCATACACTCGACTTCATCATGCTCCTTCCGAAAGCTTCGACTAAATAAGCTTATAGGCCTCCCTCTTGCATTAAAAATGAATTTTAAGCTTTCTCCTCAAGCATCTGTCTCGATCACAAATTGCTTCCCAAAATCGGGACAACAAAGACGGAAGTGTAGTCATCACTCATTTTCACTTTTCAAATGCTAATCGAGCTCTACCCCCATTGGACGATCCTTCTTCAAAAGTTGAGAGAGGCGGTTTATCTTGCCATAATCTCCGACAAATCGCTATAATACCCTCTATCCCTGCAGAAAACCTCTCAACCCCTTTTTAAATTTACTCTGCACAGCCAAGCTAGCATGGCTTCCACCTTCTTAGGATCAAGCACACCTTGTCCAGAAATTATATGGCCTAAATATTCAATTTGGTCGCGAAACAACATTTCTTGCGGTTGATAAAGAGGTGGTTTTGTCTCAAAGAATCCAACACTTGTCAAGATGGCTAACATGCTCCTCTCTGCTTTATCGAAATCAAGATATCATCAAAGAATACTAGAACAAACTTCCTAAGGAACGGCTTCAAAACCTTATTCATGAGGGCCTGAATGTCGATGGGGCGTTTGCCAACCCGGGAAGGGCATTACTAAAATTCATAATGCCCCCTCATGTCTGGTCAAGTTTCATATCTTCTTCCTTCATTCTAACTGATGGTATCCCGATTTTAAATCCAGCTTTGAAAAAGATAATAGCCCCTCCTAACTCATCAAGCAATTCATCAATAATTGGAATAGGGAACTTATCGTGGATCAGTTACTGTTCGGGGCTCGGATAATCCACGCAGAATCTCCATCCTCCGCCTTCTTCTTGACAAGAATCACTGGGCTTGAGTACGGGCCGGCATCGGTTCTCGATGATCTCACGCCAACATTTCTCCTACAATTTTCTATTTCATTCTTTTTGGAAGTAAGGGTATCGATAAGGTCTTACATGTGGAATTTCAAAGCACCTCCTTCAATTTGATAGCATGGTCGTGCTCCTAGCGGTGGTAGTTCTTCCGGTGGGTGGCAGTCACCATATTCCCCTGTGAGTCGCATGAATTTCTCAGGTATGGCTCTTGAGAATAGCTCCTCATTCTTTCTTTGCATGAGATGATAAAATACCCCTCTCCATCACCTCTGAGCCTTTAGTGTTGCTCCACGATGCCTTAGTCTCGCACTATAGGATCTCCCCAATGCATCTCAGATATCCCTTCTTCCTTCCAAACTAATCACCAACCTTGAAAAATTTGCTTGAATGTCCCTAGGCTCGCTATCCACCCCATCCCCAAGATAACATCCACTCGCCCAAGTCCAAAGAAAAGAAAGGTCGAACAATTTTTACTCCCTGCACTGAGTTCCAACTTGCTACTGAGAACCACTAACCCCGAGTTACTTGGCCCTGTAGACTCCACCTCTAGCCAAAGAAAGCTTGAAGTGTCATCCGCTTCTACTTGCAAAGGCCATGGTCTTCGATAAAAATTGCTCCTGCTCTTCAAAGGTCAATAAGAACAACTACCTGTTCCTCCGATCACCCAAGACTTTAAAAGATTTGTTGATTTTAGTGAACCCATGAAAGCTATTGAGTGCGAAAGCAATGACCTCAACTCTAGCTCCAGGAATTTCTACGGATCGCTTCCTCCTTCCCTTCCTCGGATTCACCAACGCCGGAGTCTTCCAAGAGGACCAGCCTTGAAGTTTTCAGCTTGCATGCATGATCGACCCCATCGATCGCCACACTTGAAGCAAAGACCCTTGCGACTCTCCTCATGAAGCCCGCTTGTGAAAGACGCTTCACTATTCCCCTTTGTTCCCTCTTCTCGAACTCGGTGCTATCTCCCCAAGTGGCCTCCTTAAGTGATGAGGGTCCCCTTTATGACCTGCTTGGGCCTCGAATATTGACTCATTCCCTTGCCCATTGGGCCTTCTCCATTCCTCCACTCCTTATTCCTTTCTTCCAACATCAAAGCCTGTCCCTTCACTTCCTCTAGAGTCTCCAATTCCAAGCTTTACCTCACCTCAATTCCTCCCTTCAAATTTCATTAATGAAAACCTCTCATGATTTCTTTGTCTACATGTCTAATGGGCCCAAACTCTTTCAAACTCCTCAATATAGTCCATTATCGAGCCCAACTGTTTCACCCTTAACAAAGGCCCATATGGGTCCTGGCCACCCCAGTCTAAACCCGAAGCGATTTCTCTTCTCTGAATTGTCTCCACGATGGCCATGAGACCTGTTCTCCCCAAGCTTGAAACCAAGCGTGCTTTATCTTCCAGTGCTAGTAACACCACCTCCATCCTTTCATCACCCTCGATGCTACAACCAAGAAATACCTCTCGATTTTCACCACCAACCCAAAGCATCCTCGCCTCGCAATATCTAAGCTCCATCTTCCGTCTTGGTCCTCGCCGGTCACCACGTGGTTGTCATGGCGGGCGAATTTGGCGGTCGGCTTCCCGAAAAATCCATCCCAATGGCGAATAGCCATCTTTGGGAGTGGGGAGTCTCGGTCATCGTGTTGCTGAGACCCCGAATCGCGAAACTCTCTTCGATGGTGAAGAGGTGAGCGGTGAGACCCCTCCTCCCATCTTGGACCCCCATTCCATCGGCCACTCAAGCCACTCTGAGGTGTCTTCCTTGGTGGAGGCGAATCTACCACGAATGAGCTTCTCGCCGTGATTCTCTCATCATGCAACATCTCATCGAACTTCCTTTCCAACTCCTCACGCTGCTTCTCCATTGGCGTTTTCAATATTTGAGACCTCACACTCTGTAAAAGGAGCTACGATGCCAAAATGATGGAAACAACCAAAAGAATACTGAATAAAAGAGATTGGTATTATCGAAATATAAATGAAATGCAGAATGCAAATGATGAGAGCAGAAAATAGAGCACTAGCAAATCCACGCTCCAATTTCCTATTACAGCCAAAAATCCCCCATATTCATTTCTCGCTACCTACTATAGGCTTACTCCTAACGAATACAAGTAGCACTACCCACGCCCCCACCTCCTCATAGCACACACCCCACTCTCCCGCTAATTCCGTTAGTCTTGGGACCCACTAGGATCACACACATCAAAGACTCCTTATTAATTACTACGTTACTCCCTAAATTTCCTCCTCTTGTACACTTTTAGTCCACCAGAATTCATCTTTAACAATACCCTTCTTCAACTACCACCTTGTCCTCAAGGTGGAATTGGGAAAATCGAGTTGAATATCTGCCGCGCCACCCATGAATTCTCAAAATCTCGCATGTCCGACCACTTGATCAACACTTCTAATTCTCCTTGTGAGTTCTTGTCGCCAAAGACTTCCTGGTTGTATTTTCAATTCCCAATCCTCGGTAAGGCCATTTGGCAATGGTTGACTCTCCCACATTTGGGGCCACACATTTTTTTAGTAATGAAACATGGAATACAGGATGCACCATTGACTCCGGAGGCAATTGCAGTCGATAGGCTACTTTTCCAATCCTTTCCAGCACCTCGAAAGGCCCATAAAACTGGGCTGCTTTCATGACTTATGTTTCGATATATAACTGATCTAAAAGCACTTACTCTATCTTCAAAGTCTCACCCAAATTGGGCTGACTTACGCCCAACTACTATAAACGGCTACAAATTTAAATCGTGCAAGATGTTGTGCGACTTATGTGCAGATGATTAAGTCGTGCCACCCTTATGCGACTTATGTATAAAAAAACAGGACATATTTCGAGTTTTTACTAGAACGGGACAAATTAAAAGTACGTAAAATATTTTATTTTATATTTGTAAAAAAGCCACGAAATTTGTTGTCTTTTGGGACCAAAAGGGTGTTTATTTTATATATGAGTTTTAGATAAATTTTATACAGAAATATGAGAATGTGGAAGAATTTATGGAAATATGATGATCAGTGAAAGTCGATTATTATATTATTTTTTCTTAATGGAATGTTTAGTACCGTTGCTTCTGCTGTGAATATCTCTTCCGGCTTTCCATGCACCATCCTCTCCCTGTGAACACTGGTCCACCATTCACCCATGTGATTGCTGCGATATTCAGGATGAGACAATCCTTCATTATTGTCTTCGTGATTGCCCGAAGGTTAGGATGATCTGGGACCATATTTCATATGCCTGTCTAAAGAGGCTTGCATGGCTGTGTCTTAGTTACCATTGTCTCTTGGTGCAAGCACATCTTACAGAGGCTTGGGCTTGCCATCTTTGCTGGCCTCGCAGTGCCATGGCTGTCTTTGTTTGAGGAGTGTCCTCCAAAGATATAGTTCGTGGTGCGAAACCTTGCAGATATATCACCCAATACAAATATGGATGGGCCTTGGACAAAAATTTACATAACTGGCAATCTCGTTCTGGATGCAAGATTATGACATTCTGGATACAAGATTAGGATAGTTTCTCTTAATTTGTCTAGTATTTTTCATTCCCCAATCTGTTTTGAACTTTCAACCTCATTCTTTGTCTGTGTTGTATTTGAGAAGCTTTTTCATGGGCACAATTTTAACATCTTATCCTTACACACGCTCACTATAAAAGTGGAATTCACCAAGTTTATTTATGATACATTTATTTATGTATGGATCACATTGACTTAGTTATAAATATTGTGTAAAAATTAAAAGAGGTGTTAAAATTGTGCTCACTTAAGAATTTTTTGTCCTATTTTTAATTGGGTCCCTCCGGATACTAAAGTCATACCATACAAACCTCACCCATCATGTGGCCATAACAAGCACGGGAATCATGTGTACATTACTTATATTGATTTCCTTACTCACTGATATTCTATCTACTATTATTAAATGAGTGTGAACCTATTAGAAATATTCTTGAGTTCAGGGTAAGGTGTTATAATTTGAGGAGGTTTTATATTACCTTCTATTGTGAAATGCTGGGCTCAAATGGTAGAAATAGAGTAGTGAAAATAAATATGTAGAAGTGTAAAATAAATGATACCAGAAATTTATGTGGTTCTGCTTAAAACCTACGTCCATAGGTAAAAATGACAATCAAATATTTTACTATGGAAATATGATAGGGATATAAAAAGTAGATACACTCCACTCAATTAAAATTTCAAGTACGCCCAAAATACTTAATAGTATTTTTTTTACTAGTATATACTCTCAATTCATAAAAAAAATTTATAAATAATAAATAATTCTACTTTATCACTAAAAGAAGTAGAGTATTTTTGGTTTCTCTGTTATTGATTTGATGCCTTAATGCTGCCTTCACTTGGCAAAATTTTCAACCTCATTTGCAAAATTTTCAACCTCATTTATTATTTATTTCAGTGCCAACTTCATACCTTTAGAAAATTTAGCCACTTTAGTTGATTTTCAAGTGCTGCATCAAAAGTAAATTAGACTTTTGTCCATTAGCTTTCTAACAAAGGCTTGAAAAGTCAAGCCATAACAACACTTTTTATCATTATAAATGTAATAATTTATAATGAATGAATAAAAGAGAAGAAAAATATTAGTCTTCAATTATTAGTGTAGTTTTTATCTTAGTTGTGGCCATAGGAGGTCCCCTTCCCTCTAAGAAGGAAAATTCCTCAAACCGGATCCTCCTTGGATGGGCTACATCAATTGGCAAGGATAACGTAACTCATTAACTGTCGCTATATTTATATCTTGGGGATTGCGAATTGCATTGCATGCATATTGCATGTTGTGCCCGAAACTGTATTCCCCATGGCCTTATATCTTTTCTCATCTCATACTCTTGCGTCAGACTTGCTAAGAAGCCCAGCAAAATAAAGTTATATATATTCTCAAAGAAGAGCCTAAAGATATATTCATGAGTTCGAATTTTAAAGAATAAATGAAGGAAATAAATGATTGGTAGTATGATATTTTAAAATCCTACACTATAAATCTCCTTTTTTTTTCTACCTTTTTCTTTCAAAATTCAAATTCACAAATTAAACGTAATGGAATTAATTATCATTTGTAGCACTATTACTTGGACAGGACACTGCTAGGCAGCTACCTATAACTTCCATTCATGGCTAGCTCTGTTCTCAAGTTTTATGGTATGCTTTTCTTTCTGGCAGGGCAAGAAAAGTTGCATGCGTAGGACAACAAGGGAAAGCAAACAAGATAACTGCGCAGCCAACTTCAAGTTGAAGCACATCAACAAGAAGAAAAGCACTTTTCCACGCTTCCTAGAATCCGACGACTTCATTGCAGCAAGTCTTCTTCCCTTGTAAGTTCTAATGAAGAACGCAACTATCCAATTTAGTACTACAAAATAAAGGGAGGGAGGATAAGTTTTTCCATGATTGGAGATTTTCAAACGGGGAATAATGTATGCGCCTACATGACATTTATTATGGATTAAATGAATAGCAAAGGAATTATGACCTATATTTCTGATTGAGTGCATAGTATTCTCAAGATTGATGCGAATGATCCGCAGCAAACTCAAGATTGACGAGAATTGGACCATACGCTTATGATTAAGCCAAAAACTATAGTTATTGATAAGAGTTTAACTTTATTTCTTTATAATTTGTTAGAATCGCATCATGCATAAGAAGCTATGTCTGTTGCAAGAGTCAAATCGAGATGTTAACTCGATCGAATTTTGAGAGTGACACTGACCAAAATAAAGCCAATGTAACACATATGTGTTTCTAGCTTGTGTCCAAAAAATCTCTGGTCAAATCAATATGTTGGACAGTGGATCACGATCATCCATGGATAGTGACCATTCTTTAGACTCATTTGTGATGCCTGATTCTCTACCAGGGTTTTGATAAGAATGGCTTCATTAATCACTGTTGTCTTCCCAACTGAGAGATAATAATACAGTCAATGACTCACAAAGTTGTCCTGAGAAAGAGAACGTTGTCTTTATAAACATCAATATTCCAAAACTTTCTAATTAGGTTTTGTGAAGTTAACTCAAAATATGGACTATTATCCATTTGTCTGAATCTGATCGATCTACTTGTCTTTGATTAGTATTGTTATCATCATCGTGCTTGTCAGAACTGCAGTGGTGAGAAAGCCTTAAGCCTATCATATCACATTTTGTGTTAATTTCAAACTCAGCCTTTTTGTTTTCTTGCTTTGGCATCAAAATCTTTGAAACATCACTAGAAAGAATCTACTTGATAGATGCTAGCTTTTCCCACTTGGTGAGTGAATGCAAAACGGAAGTCGATAAATGACATTATAGGGTATGTTTGGCTTGGTCCAATTTGGTGGAGTGGAATAGAGTGGAATGGAGCGGAGAGTGGAACAATTACTTTGCTCCATTATTGTGATATTTTTCATTCCATTTTATTCAGCCCAATTTGGGAAAAAGAAACCAAAATATGTTTTAATGGATGGAATGAAATCCATTTATCTCCACTCCATTTTATTCAAATTTGACAAATCCAAATAATAGAGCAAACTAATACCACTATGCTTCGCTCTATTCAACACCATCGATCCAAATACACCCATTATTTAGTCAGGTAGGTGTATTTTTAATAATATGTGCCATTTCTTGTTCAAAAGATTCTTTTCTCTGTCTGGCTGATGTAAATAACTGCACCTTTTTTCTCAATCATATTTAGACGACTTTGTTGAGCATTTTATATATTATTGAATCCAATAAATCAAGCCAAGCTGGAAGCCAGACTGTTTCTAGATTTTAATTTTTCCAAAGATGAAAGAGAAATTGTACCTATTTCGAGAAGCAAAAGAAATTAAAGTCAAGGAGCATCTGGTTCTTGCGGGGCTTTAATAGTGAGAATAACCGAATTTGCATCTCTTAGTTGAGATGCTATTAATGAGATACGCCATTGAGTACTCATTTTTTCTGATTTTTTCACTCAATTTTTCATTTTCTCCTCTTAAATTAAGAGAAACGATGTGTATAATATTATTTACAATATAGGTGAAAAATAAACAGGGTGAGGATCCTAAGAAATGAAAAAATTGAAATGGACCTACCACTTTATTTATTTTCTACCTATGTTATAAATATGTCATACAAAAATGTTGTACACGTATTATTTCTCTAAATTAAAGCCCTTAATTAATTCATTGTTGTGGGGTCCCCCTACGCTAGAGAGAATCGACTAACCTTCGACTGGGACCTGTTAAAAGTGAGCATTTGGCATCCCCAATCTTAGACCAACAGTGAGATTGGATTCTACTTTTGTGTCCTTTTTATTAAAACGCGTTATTTGGGTGCCTCACTTTCTAATTAATGGACATGTAATGGGCCACGCTTTTCAACCGTTGGAAAAGATTACTTAAACGTCAAGGTAATAAAATGCATGCACACAGGTGATAGATGGGAGCCTAATTTCATCAGATGCCTAAGATTCTGCATTATATATGTTGATGCTTCCTGCATGGTTGGGCTGTAAGGAAAAGTAACACTACAAAACATGGAAGCTACACTTAAATGCAGAAGATACAAAAAGGTTATTACATCCCCAACAGACACTACTGTTCATCGTTGCTATGCTTGCAAAAATATTTGTAGTTCTCAGCCGAGTGGGGAAGCAAAATTTACCTGCAGGTGGTGCAAAGCTGAGTGTTTAATGCCTTCAAGAACAAGTCCTTACCTGTGTTCTATGTGCCATAATGTTAGTAATTCAACTTTGGGACATGAGAAATCCAGGGAAATGTGTGGAATATGCAGCCAAGTGAAGAAAATTGGAACCAAATTGTTCAAACATGACAGTGCCAGCAAAAATGGGAATTTGCTGAGTAGAACAGGTCCTTCAGTGACCTTTTCCTCATCCTTCCCAAGAAGATATAACAAGCGTGCGGTTCTCTGTGGAGTTTCTTACACAAAAAGGAAACTCAGGCTCAAGGGAACCATTAATGACATTAACAACATGAGGGAGCTGCTGATTAAGAATTTCAAGTTTCCAAATGAGTGCATACGAGTCCTCACAGGTATCTCATAGAAACTTCTATATCACTATTATAATTGGCATGGAAATTTATTGTCTGTTTTTGTTCATTTTGATGTCACTTATTCCTTGTCTTTTAGACTGTTATTGAAATTGAATCCAAATTCAATCAAATTTTGTTTTGTGTTTGTTAGTATGACTACATCTTATTGTTAATATAATCATTATTGTACCACCAAATTGTATTTTTCTTCCATGACAAGTATCTCCTATATTTGCTTTCAATAACGTGTTCAACTTCCCTAATGTGCTACATATTAATCACATTCGAAAACTAAAATGAATTGCAGAAAAAGAGCAGAATGCCGATTTAATACCAACAAAACGCAACATAATGGAGTCCTTAAGGTGGCTTGTGAGGGACTGTCAGGCAGGAGACTCATTGGTCTTTTACTTCTCAGGACACGGTCTGCAACAACCAGATTTCGAAGAAGATGAAATTGATGGGTTCGATGAGACACTTTGTCCTGTTGATTTTGTGAAGGAAGGAATGATCATTGACAATGACATAAATTCTACCATTGTTTGGCCACTCAAGAGTGGTGTCACCCTCCATGCTATTGTTGATGCTTGTCATAGTGGAACCATTCTGGATCTATTGTTCGTTTATAATCATGGAAGGTAGATTTTTGTGGTTTTCTACTTTGTTATTTTTATGTTTGCTTTCCAACTTGACCACACCCCTTTAAACAATCAATTGTCTCTTGTATGCTTGAAGGGGCATTTGGGAGGATAACAAGCCCCCTTCTAAAGAACCTATCAGAAAACATACTAGTGGTGGAGTGGCAATTTGTCTCAGTGCTTGTGAAGATAGCCAATCAGCTGCTGATAGCACAGTAAGAATCTTGGATATCTTCATTTGACAATGCAATGCAGTTCAATGTAGATACTTCTTGTTCACCTCTGGAATTTTCAATTTTGACCAACGTACGTAGGTGTTTGGTGGAAAAGGAATGAATGGTGTTCTCACTTATCTTCTCACAAAAACAATCAGAGAACACCCTCAAATAACTTATGGGGGTCTAATAGAAAAGATACATGATGAAATTGAAAAGATTAACCGAAGTAGATGCCGTAGCAGCATCTTGCAACATATCTTCCACCGTAAAATTGCACAGGTTGGATTCCATCTTCTTTTGTTGTCACTAATTTCAAGTAACATCTGTCATTATACTTTGTCTAGCAGGTGCTTTGTTGGTCTCCACAGTAGCTATCCCTTTTCTGTGAAATTGGTCGTAACATTATTTTAGGAGACATATTCTTTGCCTTTTATCTGACAAACTAAGCTTTTCGATAGACTGTAAAATATTCGTTGATCTTTGAAAGTCTGGTTTGTGTGATTTTGAGTGAAATATATTCTTTCAATGTATTAGATCCTTCATTATTTGCAAGAAGAGCTATATATTTTATCACCTTGAGGCTGCATCAAGCATACATCTTATTAATTATGTCATTTGGATATCCAATTCGTCCAATTTTCTTTTACTACATTATTGTTAGCAGTTCATGATATGGTTTTCATGATGAAACTGAGTACACCTTGCAGGATCCTCTTCTCTCATCATCTGAGAAATTTGATGTTTCTACGAAAATATTCACATTGTGAGCATGTAAGTTGTAAAGGACAATTCTGTCGTGAGTTAATTGGTTGCAAGCACTTGACTCGGTAATCTCCAATTGCTATATTTTCTGAAAACTGAGATGAACTTGTACTATAGTATAATAATAATCTGGCTCATTATTTCTATTCGATTTTGGGCTTTGCATCAATAATTATGATATTGTAGAGGTTCAGCTTGTGTTTACTTTCAGTTGCTGTAGTCAGTGATCTTTTTTTTTCAAATAAATGGTAATTTTTGTTTGGTAAACTGGTGTAGTCAATCACTTTTAATATTCATTCATAACGTTGCTGTGGTCAATGATTGCAACCTCATGAATGAATATCGATATTAATTAGTAGTAAGAACATTGGTACGCATGCCAGAAAAATGAATGTAATAAACACCATATTCAACATATTAATCTCATTTGCCCATCATTCTGCCATCTTGGCAGAGGCGGTCTGTTACCCCTACCTATTATTTTACATATCATTTCTGGGAAATCTATGGATAAATACAGATACTTACGATTTAGGCAGAAACAAAAGGAAACAAGATAAGAGAGAAAATGAATTTATTTCCAAGAGTTACCCCAAAACATAACTGTTATTCAATAATCTAGAAATTAATACAGTTTATTTTAATGCATTCAAAATTTTATGTATTATCTTTTTTCAATGATTAAGTTTAACATGATTTTATCACTGCAGGTTTATTGTTACTTCAGGTAAACAAAATCATCCCAAAGAATATTTTGCATCTATTTTTAGTTATCGAATGAGATATGAAAATAAGAATTTAATTTTGATACATTAATAATATAAAATATTTTTATATTATTATCTAATTAAATTATTCTATTTACATTATCTTTTAAGTAATACAAATAGGAATCAACTATATTTATTAATATCATGATATATGTGATTGGATATAATTAATGTATCAAAATTAAATATAAAACTAGCTTACTATAGATATATATATATATATATATATATATATATATATATATATATATATTCACACACACACAAGAGTAGATGGGCACAAGTCGAATAAAAGTTTGGCAGCGCACAATTGTTGAGTGAGTAATAATATTTTGACACCTAAAAAGTGAATGTTTGTTCAGATACTTACTTTATAATCATTGAATGTGATAATGATTTCCACTTATCCTTAATATTCATCACATCTAATAATTATAAATGAGTATTTAAATATACATTCACTTTTTGGATATTAAATTAGTATTACTCTTGCTTAGTGTAGAAAAATAATTTCTTCCGCCATGAATCGAGCTAAGCTGCCAATTTTTATTAGACTTAAATATGTAAATCGTGGAAATATACGGACAAATGTGAAAGATATGACGGTTGTACTTACGGCCAAAAAACTGCAGTCCTACAATTTAAAGTGTTTTGAAAAAATAAACAAATTAAAATTGATAGGTTTTTGGATTAGTTATGAAATTTGTGCCATGAATAACGTGAAAAGATCTACTAATAAAAATAAAAATTTATCATACCAGTATTTTTAAGTAAGGGTTAGGAATTCAAAAAAGAAAACTCTTGTCTAGGATAGACGGATTTTTATTTTTTAAAGTGTAGCACTTACAAAAACGTTTTAGAACTTATTTTTTCTGCTATTAGTAGGATACTGATTAAAAAACCCAAAAATAATAATGAACATTTTGCATATTGTGTTAGTTTGATAATTGTGCTAGGTTTTATTTTATATATATAATTAAAAAAAGATAATTTTTTTTAAAAAAATAATGTACATGAGTAGATTATCAGAAATTGTGGATTTAAAGTTTAAAACTAAAATAATATTTTTCATTCTTCAATAAAAGGTAGAAAAACTAACAGCACTTCTATTTTAGTACGAATTAATTTTAGCATCAGAGTGACGAAAGTTATTTTTAACAATTCACGGGTGTGGTTGAATAATAAAAGAGGAGAGAAAACAGGGTTAGATAACAAAACGCAAATCAACAAAGTATAATTTTTAAATTTCGCGTGTCGTTTACTTCCTGATATTTAGCATTCGTAAAGACACGCATAAATAATTTAGTAATCCCGTGTCAGATAAAAAATATTCTGATCGAATAAGATCGAGAACGAACGTTCTTTCATTTCCATTGATTCTTTACATTTAAAATTTCAGAATAACAAAGAACAATTAATGAAATTTGGCTAATTATTTATTATACCAGATCATAAATGACCGTGTTGTGCCTATCTATAACCATATTGCAGATTTGAGACGGCACTAGGTTTATTTCGGTTAATTTAATAACCCCGAATTTTAATTATACAAGAAATATGCACATCCACCTAATCCTCTACTCTACTACGAAGTAAATAAATTACTCTGCACAGAATTGGATCTATGCTTTCAATTTTCAATGAAGAAGCAGTTGCTTGCGAGATGCATTGCACCAGCGAGCATAGCATGCATGCAGATTAGGCCAGTCGGAGGAGGGACAACGTGTGAAATGGTGGAGCCATAGGGACAGAACATGCTCCTGCTCCTCCTCTTGCCCCAACCTTTCTATAATCCCCTCTAAAACCCTCTCTAACTCTGCCCTCTCACTAATGCTTAGAACTGGTGCATCAGTACCATTGTTGGCTCTGCACAACAATGGCAACCATGACTGTAGCATCTTTAACTTGATCTGCATGTGTGGCTCCAATTTGCTTCCCTCGGTTTCATCTTGCTCCATATTTTTGGCTAATTCCTTGAACAAGAATGCTGCGCCGAAATTTCAAGTCAAAATAGTAAGGTAGTGTTTGTAATGATTAAAATTAGAGATTGATTTGAAATGATTTGAATTGTAGTTAAATCTTATGTTTAGAATGATTAAATAAGAAATGAAATTGAATTGATTTGAATTATTTTTAAAATACATTAGATTGAGTTTGTAATGATTGAAAAAGAAAATGAATTTGATTTGTGTTTAAATTTTTAAATGAAAACATTTTCATGCAAATCCTAAAAAAAAAAAATCAAAATCAAAAGAATATGATTCCATGAAATTAAAGTTAAATGCAACAAAATCAAAAATCAAAAGTTGCAATAGCAACGACAGAGCAAGAACTTCTCAATGCAACTTGCATCAAAGACAACAAATAGTAACTAACTACAGTCACCAATAATATATAATTAATTAACGAGAAATATGATAGCGCAGCATCTAATATGAAATATTATTAAAAAATGCTTCATATAGCTGTCATCTATCACCGGTGTTGCAATCACGATAGTAGTGAAGAAATCTTTTAGAAAAACGAAACGATGCAAATCAAAATGGCTAAAGAATATGCCCAGCAGTATATATAATTTTGACTACCATCATAATATTAAGTACTGCTATGCTATTTTTATACGCTGAAACCATGTTAACTAGTTAAGCAAGTCGTGGTTTCTATTTAGCCATTTTTTTAAACAGATTTTGCTTGTTTTAGAATGCATAAATTTTACACACACTATTTTTCGCGCTTACCAGTATAATATTTTCAACTGACAGCAAGGAAAAGAAAGAGAAGCAGTGTTCGACTCAATGCAAATACTTGAAGGCAAGGCATGCATGACTAATTAAAACCAGTAACTAATCAACGTTATTATGTTTTCTGGAATGACAAATTTCAATTCGAGATAAGTCTTAAAACAAAGAAAGTAATCATGAGGAAAAGGAAAATTCAAGATATTTCCAATTTCCAAACAGTAGAAAAAAGGAATATTCTCTTAGTATCACTAAAAAAGGAGAACTCTTAACTCCAGTAAAAATGGTCTAAATTTGTCCATAAATAAGTTTAGGGTTGTGTTACCCAGTATTTTAAGGACACTCATTAAATATATTAAAAAAGTAAGTATTTAAATTTAATGGTAAATCTAAATATTGAAAATACAAAACTTTGTCTCTCTATAACGGAAGTACCTAAAACTTGTATTTCAAAAGAACTACTATACAAATTGAGAGCTATTAGGGGTGAATTTGATTGAAGAGTAAAAGTTGAGGGTGAAAATTTTACAAATAAACTTATAAAATTACACTTTTAAGCTTCATTTTCACTCCTCTAACATGTCCTTAGTGACTGATATTAACCATGAAATTACTGTTTTTCATTTAATTAGGAATTTCAAAAATATAAGATCGCACATTCTTAGTGAATATACCTGCCAGTTTGAGAAGCGAGGCCTGCAAGCGCGGCTCAGCCGACAGAGCCAACCAACCCAAATCCTGAGCCGCCGCCCACATCCTAACAGCCTCCCTCCCGCAACCGCAGTCCGCCATCTTCTCAGCCACCCACAACAGCTCCGCCCCCAGCTTCTCCGCCGACGCCCCGTTCCTGTTCCCCTCCCCTCCCCTCCACCCAACCGCCCTCAGAACCCGCCATTCCCCCGCTCCGCCGCTCTCCCTGCCGCGCGCCGCCGCCTCCAGCCGTCCCAGAGTCCTGGCAAACGCCGACGCCAAGACCTCGCGGTTGACGCGGCGCAGCGCGTGTTCATCACTACTCCCCTCCCTGTGGTTCTCCTCGATGACCCTCTCCGCCAAGCCACGGACCACCTCGTACTTCCTCGAACTAACCGGGATGTCGTTCACGGCGGACAGCAGCTGCGAGAGCGCGCGCCCGATGCCGGAGTCGTTTCGCGGCGCGTGGGGCTTGTTGGCGGGTGGGATCGGGACGAAGTCGAGGAATGAGGAAGGGACGAAACGGAGGAAGAAGAGGAACGCGAGGCGAAACGTTTCGAGGAGTTGGGATTTTTGGGCGAAGGAGAGGATGGACTTGAGGGCGCAGATGAGGAGGGAGGCTATGAGGTTGCGGAGGAGCAGCGCCGGAGGAGGACTCTCCGTCGTGCCCATTTTCGTCTCCCTGCTTGGTTTTCTGTTTAGACTACCTGTGGTTCAGCTGCGTCAAATATAGAGAACGGTTGTAATAAAAACAAAGTTGAATGTATGATGACGGTCGTGTTGGACAGCTTATACAAGTAAACCCCAGTCCGCTTTCATATATAATATTACATGATCGCGAGGTCGAGCATACTTGCTAGTTTGCTGGCGCTCTTACATATTCAGTCAGTGGATTTAGTTCGATACAATTAGAAAAGTCTTTTGCTCATCAAACATATTTAATATGTGTTTTAAAAATATATATAATTATTTATTTTAATTTATAATATTCAAAAGTTATTTACAAAATGTTTATTAAAAAAAAATTATGTACAAAAATCCTAAGTGAATTGTAATATATGCTCATGGAACATGTGTTAAGAAGAGTAGTGTTATATAAACATTTGTTGTGCACATGATATTATTTTGTTAAGAGTGCTCCACAGGCATACAAAGATATCTCAAAATGTAAGTGTTCTTGGTAGTTACGTCTTCTTTGGGACTTGTGAATGTAATACTCGTATTATTTATAGAATAATATTTAATATATATAATAAAATTATATAATAAATACACATTATATATCTTATTACCATTAAATTTAATACGTGATTTCTATTCATCACATTCAATAATAATAAAATATGTGTTATGCAATTTTTTTTATACCGAACATTACTCTTATTTATAAGTTGTTATTCAAAGACAAACAAATACTGCTAACTCAAATTCGATTTCAAGTGTATGGCCATGTTTCGCGGGATCAAGTGACAGTGTTGTGGGACCGTGACAGTGTGTTTGTGGAGCAATCGAGGTTAAAAGAATATATTAGTTCGGTGTTTGGTATGTTGTTGAGTGTGTTTTGTACGCCTGTAGCTATACTAGTAACATAGTTGAGAAAATCGGACCGGATCGACCCGTCCGACCCGATTAACTTAATCGATTTGTACCAATTAAGATAAAAATCTTAAAATTAAAACTGGTCAAAATCGAAAAAATCAGAAAAAATTGGACCAGTCGGACCGTTTTTTTTTTGTAAAATTTTTTTTTAAAAACTTAAATATTAATATTTTATGATAGTCATAAAGCAAAAATAAAAAAAATGGAACCAAAGAAGGACATTAATAAAAATTATTGAGTTGTTATTCTCCTTTCTCTATTATTTGTAAATTTCATAAACCTCACCTGCTCTTAACAAATATTATTTTCAAATCTTTGATCGATCTTGTGAGGTTGAGACTAGAGAAATTTTATATGGATTATGTTTATTTTTATATATCTATCAATATTTTTTTATTGATTATGTTAATATTAATGATTTAATATATTTATTTATATTCTAATTAATCATATGTATATATTTATATATTTTTTTATTACATTCCGGTTGAACCGGTTGGACCTCTAAATATTTAAATCAGTACCTTGACCGGTTCGATACCCGGTCCGATTTTCTCTTCCTTGACTACTAATTAACCAAAACCTTATGTGACGAAACAATTGCATTATGGAATGATATGGGATGTGATATCTAGATTTTACTCCCAGAAAACTTCAACCGGTTTTGAATTATCAAATTATCGATAACATGATTGTAAGATTACTGATAACATGATTAACTGAGAGATGAGCTCCTTCGATGTATCCCATTTTATCATCTAGTTCTAGTGGAGCTATGTCAAATTCAATGGAAAGAAAAGTTGAAAATGCTGATTGATAATTGATGGTGGTGAATAATTATTGGAAGTTTGGAACAATTATTGAGTTCTTAATTCTCACCCTTTGATAAATAGTTTGGCCTTCATAGCTCAAAGCAAAAGTTTTTTGGTTGGGAAGTGCAGTTGTCTCAGGTGAACCGTGAGATGTTGAATATAATGTAACGTATTATAATCTACAATGTTCCTGTTATCAGTCAAAAAAGTTAAAATGTATTGTTTATGGCCACGCTCTGCACGATGCAAATGGTAGCTATTATATAAATTATATTAACCAATCATCTTAGTAATGCTATTAATTATTAAATATTAACTAAATAAACATTTTATTTAACACACTTGTTAGATACTCCAAAATTATACGAAATGAAACCAACAAGACGTCAGTCCAAAACAAAAAATTGAACCAAGGTGTTGGCCTAAATAAAAAGGAATCAAAACCTTTAGACATGAGATTCAAGAGTTAATCTTGGCATAAATCCCTCCGTCGAGAAGAATCCTCACTTGTGCTTCTAATCGTATCCGGAAAAATTAGCTTCCAACTTTTTAGCGAGAGGGTAGTCTTGAAAACAAGAAAGGTGAAAATGTGACTAAGCCTCTAATCGTATTGTCGTTACACCGTAAAAATCTGTATGCGCGAAAAATTTAGGTAAAAGGGATGTGATTCGATTGTTACGTGGCTCTAGACCAATGATAAGGCATAACGTTGCTCGATGATAATTAAACAATGTTGAGGGATAACAGCACTGAACCAATCAGCATGTGAGTAAAGAATTGTATTAATAAAGTGAATCTATAAATAAATTCGATTTCTAGATTGAATCCTATTTGATCTATGAAATATGAGAAGATTGGCCTCTACAATATTATTTAAACCCAACAACCTTTTGTGTGGAAGTTTAGGACTTGGGATATAATAAAATCATTGATGTGTTTTCTGGGGTAAACAATGTTGTTCTGCCTTCAAGCTTCTGCAAGGGCCACTTGCCAAACATATACACGCATATGCAAAATTATTGGCATTATTATCAAGTAAGGTTGAATGAAACTTCTTACAACAAGATATGCACAAAATGAGAACAAAAAATGCAGCACCTCATCAGCAGAGGCTCATCTTTTCTTTGTCTTCTTCACTCATCACAGCTACGGACATTCTCTTAGCAGGTAAGAAGGAGATCACGATGGGAAAAAGAATACCAAGTGTGTCAACTCATCAATTTTCTTAGTCTTTTCTCACCATGACAAGCATCCTTGTTCTGTGGTTCAAGAACGAGAGCATGCTTGAAATCTGCATGCCATGACAAAATGTCAAAGGAAAAGGAACAACATTGAGAGATGAAGAAGGCAGAAATCAAATATTATTCTGAAAAAATAAAAATAAAAGATCAAGTCGTGATAGGTTTTCAAGAGGATTGGTACTTAGTTGAGAAATATCGCAGCTTTTCAAATTAGATTCAAATGGAATTCAAAACATGCTCTAAAAATCAATACTCACCTTCAAGGGTCAAATAGAACTCAAAAAATGTTCTTTAAAAACTAGTACTCACCTTCAAGAGCTTCCTCATATCGTAGGAGTGATTCTCTAGCAGTTCCACGTCTGAGATATGCCTTCACATTCTGCATAGAAATAATAACACGCACTGTTCTTAACAAAACAGATACAGTTGCAGATACAAACTATATGAATCTAGTAATGAAACATTGTCAAATCAATCATTATCAAGTAACACAACACAAGCAACTAAAGCTGGCTTTGGTATTGCTTAGACTCTCAAAAAGCTGCTTTCAAAACATCATAATTAATTAACCTTCGAGGAGTACAAAAACACCTCAACTTTTTGGTTTACCAAACAGAAAAAACTGGCTCATGGTTTTTATGAGCCAAGCACCCCTCCGAGAAGCATTACCAAACCCACCCTAAATCAGCTCCAATTTTGAACTTGTCTGCCAATTGCAAATGACAGATACCCATCAGGTATGATGGTGTGACCAGCACTTCAAAACATTGAAAGATAATGTAACACTGTATACTAGTAGGGAGACCTCTTACGATGGCTGGTGGTTACTAGAGTTCACAAATTATAGTTAGACATCAGATATTAGAAAACTTGTTTTCCACTGTCACATGCCCATCTTCTCACCTTCTTATCAATTAATATCGCCTTATTGCAGTCATCTTCGGCTTGCAGAAAACTGCATAATTTCACAGGAGAAAAACCAATCACACAGAAATAGACAAATAGTTAAAAGTACCAATTGACAAACAGGAGAAACCTCATACCATGCTAACTTTATGTAAGCAAGGGCTCGGTTACAGTAGTAAGTTGCATTCATTCCATTCAATTTGATAGCCTCAGAGTAGTAATTGACTGCCTTATTCCACTCAAGTTTTTTAAAGGCTGCATTTCCCTAAAAAAAATATGCCATTTGTTTGATTATATCACATTATCCAACCCAAGAAATATACTGTAAGCTGCTAAAAGCAAGCTAATTCAAGAACACTGATATTAGAAGATGCCGACATAATTTAAGGGTTCCTCAGGGCAAAAGTTCGAACCAACAATGGCCAAATCCATTTGCTATTCAAAAACAGTTGCATAAATGATTGCTACATATTTCCAGATATAAATGACAGATTAATCATAAAATTGTCAAATGTTGATCCTTAATGTTTATCAGAAAGTCCAAAACGGCTCTGACAATGATACTTATGAGTAGCCAAAAACTTCAGTAGTTCTTAAGTGTTAACCTTCTCAGATCTCAATAATCTTTTTTAACCTACATGATAGATTATACGTGCAACTCAACAATTGAAAGGACTATTGTGCAGCATTGTTTCAAAACTTGATGTCAAGACATTATAATTGCAATTTTGCAGAAATATTGCAAAAATTAAATAATTTAACCAAGCCAGTTCAAGAGCGCATGGCTCTACATGCATTGTATCAGTACAATATAGCTAACTTTATTTGTAATCTAGCCCAATATTCAAGGTCAAATTCAATATGATCAAGTTTTGAAATAAGCCATGCTGAGCTTTCACCAAGTCAAGCCTATCAATGCCGTAAAAGGCTCAGTTCATTTGCCAACCCTTTTCCAGAAAATAAAATCCCAAGTTGACACTAGACCAATAGAGTCAGCATTTTTAACCACACGAAACACAGACAAATACAATAATTGATATTAACATGTCACCAAGGGACACTAAATAAATCTGAAACTCTAAAATACTGCTTTCCGCAGCATCTAACCTCACGTCCTGGGTTTTACTAGATAACTAACAAAAGATGACTTCTAAGAAATAATGTTCAGACCAAAATAACACTTAAGAGAAAACAAACCTTCTCCTTTAGAAACTCAGAAGTTTCAATGTTGCCGTTGGTATCTGGTAATGGCAACGAATCGTAGGCAACACTAACTTGCTCTTGAAGAGTTGAATACATATCCAATACCGTATCAAGAAGAAATTTATCAGCCCCATGGGATGAGACGAATGAAACAGAAACACAACAATCATTTTGATATCCTAACGGAATTGTAACCTGCAAATAGTGTAAAGTTAAACCAAAGTTTTAAAACAATACATAGAAATTGAAAAAAGGAACAATATCACCTCCAAATCCTACAGATATCAAATTACCTGACAACATCCAGACATAGTAGCAATGCTCGATAATGCAAAAGTTCTGTCATGAAACTCAGAATACAACCCTTTCTTTGTATTAAGCTTTAATGGACTGTCTGCTATGGAGGGAATAACTAGTATTCCATCATCCTGTGGGACAATCAAAACCAGGATATATTATAATCAATTGGGTAGCATGGATGCATACAGTAGAGTTGCCAAAATCATTTGGCCATTTCATTATAATTAGAGTAGGATATCTTTCAGCATAAATAATGAAATTGCAAGACAAGACGTATCACTTATTCCAAAAGTTAATTTGAGAATATTATTGTTATACAGGACAATTTGCTTATCTAGTTTTCAGCAATCTGCTATTCTCATCTGTATCGAATTAAAAAAGGTTCATTCCAATACCAAAAACACTACAAGAAAGGATATTACTTCAGTTTTTATTTTCTGTCTTCTTTGATACAGTAACATTAACATTATTTGAATCTTGTTATCTTGATAACATTAACCAGAGAGCACTACAGATGAAATAACTACAGATGTTACAGTACCTTCAATAGACTTTGAAAAGCACCTCGCATCTCAGTCCTGACTTTATACAAGATTTTTATATTATCATGAGTAGTATTAATGGCCGCAATAACACGATTAGAAACATCACGGCCTAATTTGGGTTTGACAGATTTGACCCATTCTTCGTGATTGGTTTTAAATTCATATCTGAAAATTAGATGAAAAAACAACTGTCAAATAAATATGCGGCACTCAGCAGAAAACAACTATGAATTA
This sequence comes from Dalbergia cochinchinensis, assembly GCA_031216125.1. Lineage (NCBI taxonomy): Eukaryota > Viridiplantae > Streptophyta > Magnoliopsida > Fabales > Fabaceae > Dalbergia > Dalbergia cochinchinensis. The sequence goes on from CM062370.1 coordinate 45,266,483, forward strand.
TATTCTCCAGAAAAAGAGAAAGGATAAATAAGACATGATTTACACACCACACAGCATGCTGCAGTACAGAGAGAAGTAAACATTAATTGCAAAGGAGTTCCTTTGATAGGAAAGTTTAAGTGAGTTTAACAGTATTCCAGGCACAGGCATCCATTAACAAACAACAAAGTTTTCTATCAAAAAGAAAAATAGATAAGCAAACAGCACACCATGGTTATTATGATAAATCAAATGATAAAATGTTAAAAGTATACAATAGAATACCCTTGTAAAGAAAGCATAACCGAAGAGAGAGCTTTCAATATAGATGCTCCATTTTGTTGGTGTGTTGATCGTTCATAAAGCCTTAGACTGGGCACTTTAGAAGCAATATGCTGACAGAGATTCATATGCTTTGGAACCTGATCTGCAAAACCAAAATGACCAAAACACTTCATAATATATATACTAATCTCTTTTTCTTTTGGTCTATAGATCAACTTTTTCTTTTAGGATTTAGGAAACTAGTTTTATCAATTGGTCCTAAGGTCAAGAAACTTACACCCAGACATCTTCTCAATAGCTTTACCGATACCATATACTGTCTTCTGTATAGGAACTTTAGATAACTGAAAGAGATCATCAGCAAATATAATACTTCTTGACCTTTTGGTCTCCACTGAATTCAATTTAAGTAAAACATGTCCAACATGATGCAGGACAGATGGATCACGGGCAAACCATCCTGCAGGTCAGTTATACGATAAAGTAATCAACAATCAAAAGACAAGATTTAATCTTTTTCCTACTTAAAAGCAGAAGAAGTTAAAATAATTGAGCCCCATTCACCTCACTATGCGGTAATTTCTTATTAAGTTAATCATATTTTCAACTGGGATGGCAGATCAAGACCTGGAGCATATGTACAAAAGAAGTTCAACTGTAGAAAAGCACTACCAACCATATATTTTACAATAGGACTCGTGTAAATTTAGTAAACACAAGTATGTATTTGCTACATTTTCTTTTCATAAAGCTACTAGCAACAAAAAGACGATGCAGAATCTTAAGTATAAACAGTTAAAAGTGCAGAAAAATAAAACACAATTATGCATCTTACCAACTGTGTCTAAGCTTTGTGCATTTGGAAGAACTCCAATGGTAGATACAGCTCCATGAGATGGTCGAAAACCAAAAATACCACAGAATGATGCTGGAATTCTCACACATCCTGTAGTATCAGTTCCTACAAAGACCCAATATTATTCCATGTTCACATGTATAGTTAAACAGTAAAATCAAGCAAATAGTTTTGAAGACCACAATATAATTGCAAGTGTCCATTAGTCTATCCTGGAGCAGAAGAATCAGATTATGCAAGGGAATCCGTGCTGCAATAATAAATTGAGGAGATCATAGTAACCAAGTAAGAACAGAATCATGTAACTTATGCAGCTATTATATTGTGTCGATCACAACAAACGTTGAACTTATCACTCAAAATCTACCATCAGCAAGTGACTCATCTTGCTTCTCCAACAAGAATTAAAACAAATATGAAACTGCTTAAAATCGCACATGACAACTTGAAAGAAAATTTTAAAGAAAAAATAAGATATTAATACAATATTTGTATAAACCAAATTTAATGAAGAAAAAGAATGAAAAGAAAATGTAAATCCTCCATCCCCCATCTTTCCTTTCTCTTATCAACCAAAGAGGTTGCCTTATGACCTTAGATTATCTTTGCATCCTCCCTTCTCTATCATCAACCTATAGTATAAATCATACATACTAAATTCAAATTAAAAAGGCATGAAATCTAGACATTTTAAGTATTGTCAGACACATCTTTATATTTTGCCAAATTGATACACGGTTCAAATGAAATATAGTTCAGGTAGAAAGTACTTTTAAGAAACTGTTGTGAACAAGTTAACAGATGAAGTCAAAATTCAAAGAAATAAACCAAAACGAAAAAAAAAAAAACCTTCTCAGGAATATAATTTTAACAGCAGTCATTGAATAAAATTTCATCAGAATTGGCAAAACAAGAAAGAGGTGTTGAATGCAGTTTGAAAATGGCAGACCCATCATTGATCAAAGGTAATAAACAAACCTACAAATTAGCAAAACAATTCAAGGCAACCAAATAGGCTTACCAATGGCGAAGTCAACAAGCCCTGCAGCAACTGCTACTGCTGAACCACTAGAAGACCCTCCTGGGATACATAATGGCATTCGAGGATTCGCCGGGGTTCCATATTGCTTGTTCTCACCAGAAATCCTGACACCATAATGCCTTAAGTAAATCACATTTGAACAATTGTTCCAGTTGAGTACACAAAGCTCAAACTTTTAGCCTAAAAGGACTTTGAAGAGCACTCCTTACCCAAAAGACAATTCATCCATAACAGTCTTGCCAACACAAGTAGCCCCACTCTTGAGCAGTGCAGTCACCACCACTGCAGTCTTCTCTGCCGCCTCATGTGTCCTCTTCCAGTCCGGGTTTCCAAACCCCGTCACATAGCCCTTCACATCAAATCTGCAAAACCGAACCACCGAACCAAAAAAGAAAAAACTGAATCAGAAACTTGAACATACCCAGGTAAAATATCATACACCATGGTCCTCAGCAAAGAAAAACCATAAAAAAGTATACTTTTTTACTCAAACGAGCATGCCCTTTGGCAAATCAAATTATATATGTACACAAATATCACATACTAAAGCCATCAGCAAATTTTTCTCTTCGACCACATGAAAGAATATGAAAATAGTTTTTTATTTTACTAAAATTGAATAGATGCTAAGAACTTTGTTTTGGAAGAAACGAACATGTCGTTGATGGCAAAGGTTAGAGCAGAGAGCATTTGCTTGGCAGCAGGAGGTGGAGGCTGAGGGAAGGGAAGAAGCTCAAAACGGTCGACAAAAGCTCCAAAGTCCTGTTTGTGCGTGTTCCGCCGCCGTCTTCTCCGCCGCGTCTCGGCCAGGACAACGATCCCGGCGACTCCTACTCCGAAGACAAGCCAGAGTTTGGGGTTGGAGGCATGTTCCTTGATCGCCTTCTTCAATGATTCGGACATCGTCACATCAATATCAATCGGGGAGAGAGAGAGAGAGGGTTTTGGAAGGGTTTTAGAGAAGAGTAGACAGAGAGAGAGAGAGGAGAGGTTGGTGGCGGGTATACAGCTGAGTGAGAAAAAACGCAAAAGAATTTTCAAGGAAGACACTAGACAGACAGCATTGGAAAACCAAAAGATTCTGTTTTTTTGCCCTTTTTTTCCCCCTATCTCCCCCAATTTGTTTTTTCAAAAAAAAAAAGCAATTCCAACAATATGAAAATTCAGTATTTATTTATTTATTAAAATTTAAATTAAGAAACATAATATATATATATATATATATATATATATATATATAATATTGTGGAGTAGTGTGGTACAAACTTATCTAGGGACTTAGTGTAAACACGATGTGACTTTTTCTTCTCCTCATCTTGTTTTTGCTTTGATTGGAATGGGAGGTGGGTATCTGCAAACACTCCACCAAAAGTATCAACTATGGTTTAAGGTTCTGCTGTGCATATGGTTTAAAAGCATACCTTATTTCATGTTGAACTACCTTTTAAATAGGAAGTCAAGCCACTCGATGCCACCATTCTACGGTCTCAAAGTGTAGTTAGTGGGCAAAGGGGGGTTGAAGTTGTGTCATGGAGATCATGGATATATGCATCTTAGTGCAAGCTAAGCTCGGAACTCTAGGAGAATGGTTGCCGTGTTGGACAAGCCGCTAGGGGTTTTGGCTTTAGGCTAACATCTTGGACTTAATCCATGATATTAGACCTTGACTTGGGCTCATATTTTGGGCTCAATACTATATCGTAATATGTATGTAAAAAATCTAAGAAGTCTCAAAACATAATTTTCTAGAACCTATTCTTATCGGGAGGAGAATCAATTTATTTTAAGGGAATGTTTGGTTAAGAGGTAAAAGTAGATGTAAAAATTTTCTAGATGATCTTCATTTGTAACCACATGTACCGTAAAATTGAAAATCTTCTTATAAACAATAAATTCTAATAGTCCAACTATTAATTTATATGATATTATCTTGTTCATCAAAATATCAAATTTTTTTAAAAAGGGCATATATAGATATATAAATATAAGAGCATAAGGATTGAGCAGGTATTTGTACTCTATCATAATATGACTTTCACATTATTTTCTTTCCAAAAATTGTCTAACTTTATGTTTGGTTAGCATCAAAATTGATTTGAAAATTAGTGTTGTTGTTATTTATTTTTTTTCCTTTCATTCCTGAAAAAGTGACCTGGCTTGATCAAAATTAATTCCAACCAAATACATAAAAGCTTATATTGTTAATTAAAAGAAATTTCCTTCTCACTTCTCACATTCATTTTTTTTAAACTAACTTTTTGAACAGCATTCTAAACAAAAATTACTCTTTTAAAATTATTTATTTTAAAAGTAGTTCTATTAAAATCTAATTCACTCAAACCTTAGAGTCAGCATTTACTACATTCAATTTTCTATTTAAAAGATTAAACTATCTTTCAGTTTCTTAACTCATATTTTCACTATTTGGTAACGAGATTCAACAGAAGTCAAGGACTATAGTCCCAGACTCAACCACGTAATATTTTCACTCATATTCATTCTTTTATTATTTGCTTATTTTTTATCTCATGATTTGATATCCAAGATTTTAAAAGTCAAGACTAAAAATTCAAATTTTTTACTGGAAAAAATAAAATAATTCACACATACAAGGTCAAAAACAAACCTGAGCATTCACATATTAGTTATCATTCAATTGCAAAAACATGTCATCTAAGATCCCTGCAAAAATTATTATTTTCTTAGTTCAAACTTTGAATCATTAATATAAAACTAAAATTGCTCAACACCTCACTCAAAAGTATTTTTAAGTTTTTAAAAAATGTTAAAATCGAAACCGAAGCTTTTAATATTTGAAATACATACATAGATGAACTCACTTGGAAAGGAGGTAATCAAGTGAGTTTATTAAAAAAAAAATAATACATAAATAAAAAAATAATTTTTTTTGTAAGTTTATAAAAAATAATAATAATATTAGAGTGGGTTCCACTTACGTAAGACCCAATTCTGTTAACCTTTTTTTTTTACGCTTCCCCTTTAATAAACTAATCAAGGTTTAAAAACATTGCAAATATTACGAAAGTATTTTTTTAATTTTAATGTTATTTTACTGTTCTTGAGGGAATGTGTAAGAAAGTGAATATCCGCTCGGAGAGAAAGGTTTGGGTAGTAAGTCATGTATAAGATTTTAAGTTTAAATCTCATTCCTACTAATATTATTTCAAAAGTACAAAGGAAAAAAAAAATAAGGCAATGATTCTTTATCTCAAAATAAGAACCAGAATAAAAATTATGGGAGAGAAAATCATACCGGACTAGCCGGTCCAATTATGCTTCAAAAATCAAGAAAGTTAAAACTGAAATCAGAGAAAATTGAAAATCAACCAAATCGGTTTGGCCGGTTTGAAACTTTTAATTTTTTTTTTCAAAATTTAAATAGTGATATCTTGTGACAACCATAGAATAATAACAAAAAAATAGAACCAAGAAATGACAATAACAAAAATTGTTAGATTGTTCCTTTTTTTTCTCCATTATTCATAGGTTGCTCACCATAAATCTCACTAGTCACCAACACATTATTTTTAAATATTTTATGTCTATACTGAATAGCTGAGACTACAAAAAATTTATATAGATTATGACTATTTTAGATATATATATATATATATATATATATATTATATTATATTCCGGTTAAACCTCTAAATTTTCAAATCAATACATTGATCGGCTCGATATCTGGTCGGATTTTCTCTTGCTCGATAAAAACAAACTAGTCATACTTAAAAAGCAAAGGCAAATATCAGCCAGGATTTGTCCCGGTGAATACCTCAACAAGGTGAAGATTTAAATCGACGAAGCATTCAAGTATAACCTCCAAAAAGGGGTAAAAAAGGAAAATGAAACAAAAAAATAACAATAATAATAATCAGGTCACACACATTGCTATACTCACTTGAATTGCAGCAGAAGCAACTCAAGCTAGTGTCATTTCAAGTATACCAGACACTTTATATAACAAATGCATAAATCCCATGTCCAGTGTATAAACTATGCCCATCTTCACACTGCTCCACGTCTTAATGCATATTACAAAAGAAAAATTATGGTATGAATCTACACAACCAAAGAAATCAAGAAATACTAAATGGCACCACCTAAATTCAATAACTTCAATTTTACATAAGAGGAGAGAAGGAGTAAAAGCTATCTTGCAGAAAATTCCATACTGATAATGGATTTCAGTAGGATATGGAATTGCATCCCTATAGGGGGAAGTCCTGATATGCAGAATGTGTACCCTGAAAATTTAGGGAATATGTATGCCCCCTTTTTCCTCACTTGAAACGAACAACAACGCAGGAAATATCATCTTTACTTTCTCTGTTCAATGCCTCGGTGGCTAGTTGTTTGGCTGCCCTTTGTGGATCCTTTGTCCTTCTTGCAATATCAACAGCCTCTTGGTTTGCCATTACCTGGAATGAATGCAAATTTAAGTACAGACATAGTTATTTGTGAAAGGCAAATTTGTATTTTTCCATCAGTTAACTTTATCCCAGATTTCATTTTCGTACAACTACATTTCATTTCATTTTCGTTCGAGATCTTTTCAAAACTCGTCAAATTCGTCTGGATGGCACAAATATCCAATTTTACACACGCTCGCATAGGATGCCACAGGCAGCATTTCGGACAGAGTCAGTGGTGAGACAAATATGTTGAATTTTGTAAAGAGAATGAAGCAAAATATGGTTGTGGGGCAGAAAATGAAACCTACGGCAAAGTTATGTGATGAAAAGTGCATTTTTTTTTTCCTTTAAGAAATAATCGGCAGAGAGAGATTGATACGAAACCTTCCATAGACCATCACTAGCAAGTATCAAAAGCTCAATATCTGGGGTAATGTCAGCATACTGGATGTCAGGATCAGATCGCAAGTGTGTTTTGAGGTTTTTGTCTCCGAATGCTCGAGAAACTGCAAGCTGCCCATTCACTCTTGCGACATCTCCTGATAAGATCCACAAACCAATGAATTATTGCAAAAAGAGGAAACACTCGAACATAAAGGAGTGATAATATTGTTGTGTGAGTGGGTGTTTTTTGGTGATTGGGGGGAGTTGTGTTTGCTATTTGGTCATTCCTAAACATATAAACCTTATCCTGAAATGTAGGAAATTATAGTTGGTATAGATATTGATTTGAAGTTTAAAAACAATTCTTCAATTTCGATGTTCCCAAACTAAGAATAAAGTAACGAAGCATAACCACAGCCACGTCACTGTGCATGAAGACACCCATATACAGTGATAGCCAATCATTATTCATGGGATAACAAATACTGGTAAAAGAACCATGTCCATACATGAGAAGTTCAATCATTCTGCAAAGTGAACAGACGTGAAAAATCAGAATAGAATTGAATTATAGGCAAAATGAGTAGCATATCTCACTGGTAGCACTGTAACACACTGGGACTGAAGTGAAACTTAGATTCAATTTGGTCCATCACTTGTCAAGGCAATTCTAGATCACTTTCGAGTGGTTCTTGACATATTCCTTCTAGAAACAAATGATTTGACAACAAAGAAAGTAGAAACTTGTCCTAACAGTTCAAGACAAGCATTGGTGTGCTTATTTATGCTGAAAATTGTGAAATGGGACCAAGATAAAAGGATTTAAAATATTTGCAAAATAATGTCATCAGTCACCGTGCATGCAACCTAAAATTTTGAAGCATCAAAATAATAGCAGATTACTATGAGTTAAATCATAGATATTTTCCATGTGATTCTTGGTGCAATGGAAATGTTGCTGCCTGTTGAGTTGTGACCTTGGTCAAAGGTTTTGGTCTCAGAAACATTATTTGCATGTCACTTGAACACAAACTGGCATCATTATTTGCATATATTCACCTTTTTTTTAGTTAGGGTGGGTTTGGTAATAATCTTTGGCTGGCTACCCTGACTTACGAAAAACATAAACCAATTTTTTCTGCTTGGTAAACCAAAAAGCTGGGCTGCTTTACTGCCAGCTTTTCAGAGCACTTCATGGGTGCTTTTCAAAGCACTTCATGAGGTGCTTTTCAGAGTTGGCTTTTGCTTACTGAAACTCAAAAAAACTCAACACCTAATATACCACTTGAATTTTAATAAAAATCCAACTTTATCCTTCCATTAAGTAAGGCTTCTGATTTTTAATTCTTCTCACAAATATTTATATCCATTATAGTTATTTTATATTTTGAGAGCAACTTTATAATATATTTACCAAACACTACTTCAATAGCCTCCACTTATTGAGAGCAACTTTTGTAATATTTTACCAAACAATACTACTATGACTTTTTGAGAGTCCAAAAAGCTCAGCAGCTTTTACAAAGCCACAACAATACCAAACCAGCCTTAGTTGATGACCACATTCACAAACCACTACTATCACAACTGATTAACTGTGCAGGAACCAAAAAGGCAAAAACTATAACTCTTCTTCCTTTCCATCAACTGTGAACTAAAATGCCTTAACAACTAGATGGACTTAACTTTGCCCCCTCTGCTTTCCATCAACTCTTCTTCCTTTCCAACTGATTAATTGTGCAGGAACCAAATACAATCCAATCATCTTCACAACAATTTCCAATCATCAAATACAATCCAATAATCTTTTTAATCAGACTGGAGACATGATATAATACAAGATGTGCAGTTGCTTTCATCAAGTTAGGGTAGTGGCCCCTAAGTATGTTCACATCCGACACATTTAGGATACAAAAGGAGAGGACAAAAACATTCTTTTTCTCCCCAAAGACTGCAACTTAGACTACTACCATAACCACTTAAACTTTCATTCACCCATCCTTTACTTTTCTAATGAATACAAAGAATAAAGTATAATGATAACAACTCCCTCCCTCACACACATTGTAATATGAAAATGAAAATGAGACACTTAATCCCATACATACCATTCCCCAGCAAAAGATATGAATGAAATATCATAGTATGAAAGCATAAATCAGCAACAAACCTCTAAAGCAAAAAATCATAGACCGCAAGGTTAATTGAAGAACCTGGCATATTTGAGACAAAGCCACCTCTGTTCTCGATGCTGCCCCGCTCAGTGTTGGGTTCATGATCAGTAGTCATCTGTACAGCCACCCCTCCCCTTGACAGAACTGCTCGTGAATCTCCAACATTGGCTACCCATAGTTTCTGATTATTTATGAGAATTGCAGTCACAGCAGTTGATCCTCCTCGCCCCAAATCAGGGCTGTGAGAAAGAATTGCCTGATCTGTTGTCTCATAAGCTTTAGAAATGGACATGAATGGATCTTCCCAAAACTCCTCCTGGATAACCAATCATAAATATAATTGTGAGAAAAGGCGTTGCGAAGCCAATTTTACTATTAACCATCCTCACAAAGTTCAACTGTTCAGAAAGGTGTTTTACTGAGTGCATCAAAACATTCAACCAAAGTGGATCATCTTTTTATACAGTTGATATTTATTGCCAAAATGACATGCAACATAAAATAGAAAGGAAGAAAAATAACCAGTACATAATATTTTGAGCTTGATTAAACACTCACTTCCTTCAAGATATTGGAAAAGAGATGCTTTTGTAAATAGGCTGGTACACTATCTCCCAAGTGGCCATCGTATACAGCAAAAAGGCCCAGCTCTTGCCCTTTGAACGGGACAAATTTTGCTACATGATAGTCCTCCATAGGGTGGTTTGCTTTCCCTTTGACAAGGCTAAAACCATACTTGGCCGAGGACTGATGGCTCTTGCCCTTTCCTGAGTTACATGAAGAACGCCCTCCAACCACCTAAAGATATAGAAGTTAAAATACAATAACAGAAGCATTTATAGGCCTTGTTTAATATATGCAACATTATATATTAAAGAAACAAAAAATTTTGCCTATCTGATTTCCAAAGGGAGCACAAGTAGGAAGATGTCAAGCCACAATCAGATATAAAATGGAGAAACACACTCCCTACTCAATAATCCCATATAGTGCCTACTTATGGAGTCTCAAATTTAATCGATGCCAGAGAAACTGCCACAAACCATCATTGATATCCCATTGCTTGTCAGCACCAAATGAGCAACAAGGAGACTTAACAGGAAAGTGGACCAAAACCCACTAAGCAAATATCCAAGGTTCAAAAGGTGATTTACTTAGCCCTTTTCGGTCTTAAATATCGTTAAGGTAGATATTTGAAATGAAGCATAATACATAAATGTCAGTTCCATCTTAACAGCCTACAAACTGAAGGACCCCCCCCTCCCTCCCCCTCTCTCCTTTTCTCTCTCCCCAACTTGTTTCAGTATCAACATTTCTGAACCAGTAAAAGAATGATAAAGAGGCGTCAATAATTTATCTCAAGAAACCAGCCATATTCTCTCTCATGATGCATGTAATACGTCATGCCAATTTGTGGTTAATATTTTGTGGCAGCAAAGGAAAATAAAAACCCTGAAATGGCCATCCCTTTCTGAATCTTGTGGTGTGCCCTACCCTTGCAATGGCCCAACATCCCCTCTACCTAAGCTTTTATGTACGAAACACTAAACCCAAAATTTACCATCTGCACCTTGAAACACCGAACCAATAGAAGATTCTCAAATAACATATTATCTATGCCTTCACATTCCCATGTTGCCTTCGGTCAGTACATGCTAAAAGGTAGCTATTATCTATGCCTTCACATTCCCATGTTGCCTTCATTCTATATATGCATTTAGCCACCAAACATTAAGTACCATAAAACACCACCAGTCTTGTCTTGGGCTTGTTCAGCAAAGTTTTCTTCTGTGCTTAAGAGGCACCTTTAAAATACACACAATACCTGGGGCATTCTTCCATGTTTTACATCTCTGTTTCCCACAACTTTGTATGATAGATCCAATACACTTAAACCGTGCAACTTGTGGACAAGATAAAGTGGACAAGCGTGTAGTCCATACTTGAGCCCAAAGGGTTCTTGCATAAGGGGGCGTGTGGGAGGACATAAACCATTAATCAGACTCTACCTTACAGCTTATGCATCTAAAAGTGTTAATCCTTGACAGCCATAAACACAAGAGTATCAACAATCCATATGCTTCAATTTTTACATCAAATAAGCTCAGGAAAAACTAAAATTTGAGAAAGTCCCGAGTCCATTCACTATACCACCAGAACTTAATCCTCAAAAAGTCAAATGATACATGACATCTAACCAGATCATACGCCTCCTAGGCCCTTCTATATCCAACGAAATATCTTTAAATGCCAAACAATCGCATATGCATAGAGATTGATTATCATGAAGATAAATATAACAAAGAGGGGTAGAATTACTGACCTGACTAACAGAGCTGAAGCAACAGAGACTATCCATATAATTCAGCCCCACCTCACCTTTCTCCTCTATCATTCAACATCTACCTCTTCTGCCAATCTTCAAAAGACACAAACACCACATAATTTAGAGAGAAAAAAAAAAAAAACCTCAAAGTCAAAATAAAGTCCACGACTTGAGACAGCAGAACAAGTCCCGCTACGATCAGTCACATAAGCAAAATTAAAACTTTTGTTCAAACAATCAAAAGGGGGGAATTTACAACACCCATATAATCAACTAGTAATCCAAAAATTCACTAACCGATCGAAAAGAAAATCTAAAATTTTCTCCAAAAGAGTTAAGAGGGAAGATCTGCAGAGGAAGTGGGTCGTGTCTGATCCCTGGCGTCGACTCTGAGAGATGAAGAGAGAGAAAGAAAGGGAATTTCACAAGGAATCACTAAGAACACAGAAAAATATATATTTATATATTATTATAGGAAAAAAAATATTTAAAAAAGGGGCGTGCGTGTGTAATTTAAATGAGATGAGAGTTACAGTCGAAGAGGGGATGGTTGAAAGACTAATGAGAAGTAACCGTCTGGTTTTTGTTTGGGGGTTGAGAAAGTCTTTGTATTGTAATGAGTTTGGAACTGCGAAGGGTGCTGCCAAAAGGGCATAGATAGGCTGCCCTTGTTGACTTTGCAGTTTCTTTCCTGTGTGTTGGTTTGGGATTTGTTTTTATTTCTGACACTGTTTGTTTGATTATTACTACAGCTGTTTCTCTTTCTCTTGGGCTTTCACTTCACACTCACATTAATTAATACCATTAGGACCATCTTTGTTTATATTCACAATTTACTTAATATTATGCTGATATATTTTTATTTATAATTAAATAGAATATAAATTTTATTATATTTTTATTTATAATTAAATAGAGTATGAATTTTATTTAATTTTGGTCTTCTATCTCATTTACAGAGAGATAAAAACATATTTATCCGATATCTCGCATATTACATATTACGCGAATAAATATTATCACCAGTTCAGATAATACAATAAAATAGGACAAGCAATAGTACATTGCACTACATAGTCCATCCATAAACCTTGCATTTCCATTGCCTTAGGCTTTGGTTGGGTTTCTCACCTACACGCGCCCGTGGGAGAGCCCCCGTGGGGTCCATTTCAAAAGTCGGCCTAATTTCTTTACCCCTCATATGCTCGTTTATTGCTTTTCTTTTTTTTCTTTTGGGGGTCTGAGTTCTGTTTCGTGCTGCGGAAGTACAAGTCCTCTATAAAAAAAATTAATTAGTCTAGTGGTTCTTGCACTTTTATTTAATTTTTAATTTAATTTATAAGGTTTAAATTTTTTTAATCAAGTTCTTAAATTAATATTTTTTTATGTGATTATAAATTTATATTGTTTTAGAATTTAATTTTAATGTTCTTTCTTTCTTTACAAATCAGTTAATAGAAATTGTGTTTCATTGTTCTAAGAATACTTGACTACTCACGTCTCTAAGATTAAAATTTATATCCCTCCTTTAAGCAATTCACTTATCATCAAGCATCTGTATCTTTGATATTCTGAAAATGTAAAGCCTAAGCTTAGCATTTCTCTTGTGATAATAATGATGATTGAATAGAATTGGTTCGGCTTTAAATAAGTCAAACCTGCAGCTTATATGTTTCACACAGATCATCAACGCTCCGTCCTGCCATCTGATGTCTGAACAGAGAGGCCTAAAAATCTGCAATCAACGACAAATAAGTACAATGAATGGGTTCAAAGATTTTTTTTTTCTCCCCGATACTTGATGCAAGAAACCTTGTGGGGTTTAATTGAAGGTGCAGTTCAAACGGGAAGGACGCGGACTGATCCATAATAGGCCCTGCCAACAATTTCTCAGAAGCTTCAGCCTAAATTATCCTCTAAATTCAACAAGCTCCATCCACATGGATGGGTCAGCTATGAAAAATTGAATGGTCAAATTACATTAGGTTGAGTTACTTTATTTAATTGATTGAGACCATCCGATAGGCCTATAACAGCCCTCCATGGGTTCCCCCAACAAGCATTTCATGAAAGAGAATATTTTAGGTGTTTGTATTAAGCCAATGTTAGTGTATATCCATTTGGGCAATATTAGTGTTTATTATTGTTTGCCACCTGTCACTTAAATTATAATATCAGGACTATAAGTAAAATTATATTAATATATACGAATTTCTCCCCATACTATGATCCAATGCTGTGAAAATTTCAGAACTAGAAAGAGGAAAACAAAGAAAACTAATAACGGCAAAGCCAATTTGAGTTTCTCTTTTTCTTTATTCCGTCTATTAATACTATTAATAATTTACTAAACTCCTTCGGACAGATTTTTAATTCCTCATTTTACAGCTATTATGATACGTAAAAGAAATTTATATAGATATTTAATATTATCATGTCAAGAAAAATATTTGATTTAATTGCCTAATATTTTAAAAATCTCATAAATAAAATTATATGATTTGAGGACATTTTAAAACTTTGTTTTATATTATTATATTGTATCCAAATAATCTCATATGTATAATACAAAAAATAGTATAGTGGAGATCACACGCACATCACATCACAGCACTTACAGGGTTGAACTTGGTTGAATAATATTAAAAATGACAAAAAAACATAGAATGAATGCAGTATTTGTTAATTAATTAAAGGATTTAATTTTGATGTGATAAACTTATGAAAAAAATACACTGTTATCTAATTTTCCATTTTACCTAAGATATTAGAAAATATAGATGGGGATGAGTGTCAAACTTATTGAGATATGTAAGAGTCCATTATTAGGGATATGTTTGATTGGAGGGTAAAAATAAGGATAAATTTTTTTTAATTTAGCTTCATATGTAAAATTACATATAAAAATCAATCATGAAAAATTTACCCTTATTTTTATCTCTCAACCAAATATACCCTAGGTTGTGAGCTCACTTATCATTATCATCTAATTATATATTATCTAATTATCTAAGATAATTAACATTCATATTCACTACGTAAAAAAATTACAAATGAGGTAATTTAATCCAATAATAACGTATAAATCTTATACTATTTTAATATATTAAAATTAAACTCTTAATTAAATCCAAATAAAAACGAACTAAGGCTTAAAAACTCTTATAATCTGCACACATTGTGATTAATTAAATAAATAGAATACATAATTAAGCACGAAAGGGTCAACTTGATGGCATCTATTCGTGCACTGATTGATCGGCAGAACACGATAAAGTCAAGTCAAAAGCCAATGAGGTCATCTTGGCATCACTCATCAATTATCATCATTACACTTGTCAAATTATAATACAAACCTCAAATTTTAAGATTTATTATAAACCTTATATTATTAATTATTAAATAATTATTTTTTTTAAATAATCTCATTTAATAATTAATAATAAAAAATTTATAATAGAAATAGAATTCACCTATCATAATAATCCCTTCTAACAAAGCAAAGCAAAGCAAAGCATGTCCACGGCAAAATAAAAGAATATGCCACGACGTCACACGTGTCTACAAGGCACCCACGTGGCGACGTGGGATTTTGCCACGTGTACGCCCCCCACAAAGCCTTCCCATGCCTCGACCCCTCTGTTTCTGTTCGGTTTGCTCTGTTTCTGATGAGAACAGAGGAACCTCCCCTGTTGTTGCTGTTGCTCCTTCTTCTTCTTCCTCTTCCTTGATATTCTCCATTGTTGTTTGTTCGTCCCTTTGCAATTGAAGCTCCAATGGCCTTTTCACTCAGGACAAAGGGTCTTGGGTTTGGGGAAGGAGGGGCTGCATTTCAATGGTGGAATGAGATTGATGAGTCAGATCAATGGCAGAGAGGCATTTACTATGCCCTTTGTGCCGCTTATGCCTCCGTTTCCTTTGTTGCCCTCGTACGTCATTTGCTTTCATTTTCCGGGAAAATTTTCGCTTTCCTCTCATCTCTCCGCAAGAGTATAAAAAGCATTCATTTGTCTATAATCTTAAGTTTAAGCTTTTGAAAGAGATTATTTCGGTCATGGGTTGGGTATTCGCGCAACAGCTTTGGGAAACATAGTTTTATGACATTTACTACAGAGCTGACTGTTGTGAAAACTAGACAAAATTTGGTGAACTTATTTAACCGATAAATCGTAAAACATTGGCTATTTTTAAATTATTACATTTTGCAGCTTTAGATGAGGATTTTGTGACGAACTTAGTGGAGTGTGTTTCCATGCCAAATTTCCTCAGAGGGATTATTTATTGGTCATGATTTGTTTATTGTAATGTCAGGTACAATTGGTGCGCATTCAAAGGAGGGTACCTGAATATGGGTGGACAACGCAGAAGGTTTTCCACTTAATGAATTTTGTAGTCAATGGATGTAAGAGTTGTGAATTCCTTTACAAACAGTTCTGCTAGCTTGTCTATATATATTTTTACGCTTGCTAAATCCATGTTACATTTGCAGTAAGGGCTGTCCTTTTCGGTTCGTATGAAAGTGTCTTCACAATTAGACCAAAGGTATATTCCCGTTCTCAACTACTGGCATTCAAGCATTAACTCCTGCTTCTTCATTTCCTGGTTTGGTAGGTTGGGGAAGTATGAAGAAAATAGATCAAATCATTTATTTTGGTAAGATTGGATTTAGCACATGTAAATTTGGGAATGGATTGTGGATTGCGATTGTGGATAATGCAGTTATCACAATGCACATTGTGCCATGAAACTTTTGCTGTGTTTGCCACTTGAAATGGGCAGATTCTGCTAATCGCGCCCTGTGCACGATGCGGTCGTTGCACAATACACTTACGGAGTGGCTTATTACTGCTATTGGTGGCACACCGCAATTGCAGCTTAATGTGGTTGTTGTGGTGGCGGTGACCGCAGCTGCCTCTCATGATGCGGTCCACAATTTGAATCATTGGGTTATGGGTTTAGTTTCATCCAGTTAGATTTTTTTTTTGCTTTTTGTTCCAATTAGTTAGTATAATTCATGACTCTTAAGTGAATTTCACTTTGGTACCCTTTTGAAAAATCATACTTTTATGGGTTTAGTTTCATCCAGTTAGATTTTTTTTTTGCTTTTTGTTCCAATTAGTTAGTATAATTCATGACTCTTAAGTGAATTTCACTTTGGTACCCTTTTGAAAAATCATACTTTCCACTATGATTTACAAAATTATGCACACCTCCCAAAAAACAAAAAAAAAAAGAAAGAAAAAGGAGGGAAAACAGTTTAATGTGGAAATACATTAATACAATAACCTGAATATTAGTCATTGGAAGTTGAGTGCCCTTTTGTTGTATCCTTCATTTTTCTGTCATTTTGTTTCTACTCGTATCCTGTCATGTTCTGACCTATATTATCATATCATGTTGCAGTTTTTGGAGCAGGTGATAATGGAGGTTCCTGGTCTTCTGTTTTTTTCTACTTATACATTGCTTGTCTTGTTCTGGGCTGAGATATACCACCAGGTAATATTTACTTTCTTTTAGGAGGACTTCATTAAATTTCGATTTTTATTAATTTTCTGTATATTATATCCTGTTCATGTTCCTTTAATGTGTATCAGGCAAGAAGTGAACCGGCACATAAACTTAGGCCTGCTTATTTTATTATCAATGGAGTTATTTACCTCATACAGGCAAGTATACAAATTTTCATCTCCTTGACCACTATTCTAGTCCTCAAAACAAGAAGCTTTCTTAAGAGTTGATGTAATACAAAAAATTAAAAATGTTTAGTCTTTTATCTTCTCTCCTGGATAATTATAGGTCTGCCTTTGGATTTACATGAGTGTAAGCAAGACTGGCACTGGTGTGGAAGTTGCTAAGCTCTTCCTTGCAGGTTACTTCTACCAACATCATTTTATTTCATGACCTATTTCATTCCAAATAGGAAAAAAAATCATTTTTCATCAATTAAAGCATCTATATGGCATTAAAAAAGAAAGTGTTTAGAATGGATTTTTTCATGTGAAAATTTCATGTGACTTATTAATGTGTGAATTTTAACTATTGGTCAAGATGATAGGGGTAGACACGAGCAGATGATCATGTGAAAATTCAAAATTCACATGATCTGATCATGTGTAATTTAGAGGATCTGATCCCATACAATGAACTATACTTACTACCTAGAAACTTCTCTGTATATAAATTGTTCAGTATTGTGAACTTCTTTCTAATGCTATGTTGCAGTTATTTCATTTTGTGCCGCTCTTGGATTCTTATTGTATGGTGGAAGGTAAGCTGTTGTCTTTGCAATGGCACGATTCTTGTTATGTCATTGAACACTAACCTTCTTACAATGGCTTAGGCTGTTTTTCCTGTTGAGGCGCTTCCCCATCGAATCCAGAGGTCGTCAAAAGAAGCTCTATGAGGTTTATATCTAACTAGGAGTTGCTTTATTTTGTTGATAAAAACTCTGCTAAAGTTGTTGGTGCTTAACTTTTCACTTCGCAGGTTGGCTCAGTGACAACCATTTGCTGCACTTGTTTCATCATAAGATGTGTAATTGTGAGTTCCTTCCGGTTTAAATCAATTGTATATTATTGCAATTTTTGTTTTCTGACAAGATTTTAATTGTGAACTTTAATGTAGCTTGCAATATCTGCATTTGATGGGGAAGCAGATCTTGATGTCCTGGATCATCCCATTCTTAACCTAGTGTATTATTTAGTAAGTGTCACTTTAGGAAGATATATCATTGCACGATAAAAAAATTGTTTGGTTGAGTTTCATCCATTTTAATTTGGTTATGTAATTTGTACTCATTATATATTGGACACCATGTCAACTTACAACTCAACCCTCATTGAATTGAGAGTGGACTCTAGAGTGTCCCATGCAGCACAAATAACTCATATGTTGAGGTTGCTTGAAACATTTGCCTTCCATCTAATCTTTTAATGGTTATCTCATTCTGGATTATTCTGTGGTGCAGTTGGTAGAGGTTGTTCCATCGGCGTTGGTCCTATTCATTCTGAGAAAGCTGCCCCCAAGACGAGTTTCTGATCAGTATCACGCCATCAGATGAGCCATGTATTCTATATTCTTTCACCACCAATCAATCTGTCATTTTTTTTTTTTTAAGTAGATCTTTTTTCATATTTCTGTGCTCGTCCATAAACGTTCAATCACTGTTCTGTACATTCATAATTTTATTTTATTGAATTAATTAAGACCAGTTATTCCCCAGAATACTAGCATAACTATTTTCTTAAAACAAAAAACGATTTTCTGTTAAAAGGAGAAAACTAGAAAGAAGAAAAAAAAAATGTTCACCGAATTCTACTCCTCCTAAAAACGATTTGCTATCTTGAAAATAAAGAAAATGAGCTTCTAGCAAAAAAAATTTCTATGCAATTTTTGTCTTGTGCCAGCAGATATAAATAATTCTTGTATTCAAGCGTCCAATAGCAAAACTCGAGTTACAAGTTGCTCTTACTATACCCTTATCTATCTGACATGGTTTAGGGTTCTTCGTACAAAAAGGTTGTTCCTTCGTATGAAAAAAGATGGAATAAAAGGAGATTGCTTTGCATTTTGGAGTGATGAGTTGGATTTTTTAAAACTAGCCTTCGCCTTTTCGGCAAGTTTAAGCAGCTTTAATTTATTGAATTTAACAAAGGCGTGGAAATTTTATTATCATCACATTTTTATAGAGTAAGAATACATGCTTGAACAACGTAAGCTGTTGCGGATTGGTTTGATCTAGCTTGTACAAATAAAATTCCAAGAACTAAACCAGTTAAATCTGTTAACTTGTACAGGTTTTATTTCTTGATTAGTAGCTCTCATCGGAACGAGTCCCAACGGTAGTTCAAACGTTCCTTTCTTCCAAGAAATCATTAATTTTGTACATCGAAAATTATATGATCAAACTCTGAAATTTGTTCATGACAAGGACTACTCATAAGCGTCAACCAATGATATATTTCCTGGCTTTACTAACGTACTGGAGTTATTTGGCGAAAATTCAACATCTCAAATCCCAATTTCTCATTACCCGTTAGGTCCGATAGGATTTCCGTATCAACAAAAAAAAAACAATAATAATAAGGGTATGATAGTATTGAACTGAAATGTATTTTTGAAGAGCATCGGCATATATTGGCAAGCTACAACATTATCTTATGATAATCCCACGCAACCAATAGTAGTCTCCCTGTTACACAAAAACCACCATATATAAAATCAAACCACGTCTAGATTACAGTATATGAATTATCAAACCTGAATGCATTCTGGCTTTCATAATCTATAATATCTATCCTTGGATCCAACTAGTTATTTTTTGGTAGAAATCAGGAGCGCCAAGGATCCAGGTACTTCTGTCTTCTGATTAGAAATATATACAGCAACAAACGATGTTAGAGCTGTTCCAATGCCAAATAAAACCGACTGGCCATCTATTTACAGTGGGGAGGGTAGGAGTAGCCACTGCAGAGGATCAATCAAATGCTACAGGTAAGAAGTTTTCATCGTCTAAAAGCATGTCAATATCAATCAAATCTGCCACCCCATCAACAGTCTCTTCCGAACTGGTACATGCCTGCAAGATAGTAAAAGAACCCATCACTAAGCCAAATATTCATGAGCTTAGACATCGGCCATAAATTTAGAAAAGAAAGTACCTTGGTTTGACGAAAGTCCTCTACTACATTTAACAGTCGTCGGTATTGAGCCCGTGCCTCTGGATACTGAACCATGGACTTCACCCTTGAAAGGGCTTTTTGGAACCTTTCTTCACTTTGTTTCCTTCCTTCCCTGAGAAAATCATAATCATCCTCTTGTGGAGGATCGCTCGGTTGGTTGGGGACCCTATTAAGGGCATCCAGTCGAAATCCACGTAAACCACTGCCCTTACGTCTCCAGCGTAATATGACCTTCTCTAGGATTCCCACCGACCAGAGGATGTCTGATTTATACTGCTTTCTTACCTGGTGCCCTCTTACATGGGCCTTAACACCAAGGAATTCAAGTCAGTAGCATGATGTATGAAATGTACAGGGGCACGAGAGAGAGAGAAAAAGGAAGGGACACGGAGAAAGAGAGAAGAAGAAGATTGTAAATATTTTAGAAAGATTAGAGGAAAAAACATAGCCTAGAAAATGAAGGGAAGGATGAGACCAATATAAAAGAATTTCTAATCTGTGATTTTCTTATATAGCGAAAGGGTGGGAAACATTACTATCGTTGACATTCTATATGATGCCCATAGACATCCAAGTTGTATTAAAAGAGAAAAAGATATTTAACGAAACTATGAAAGCATTTTAGCATTCCTCCGTCAGTTTTCATCAAAGGAACTCTCCAATGCAATATCACAGGGTTTGCACAACTAATATCCCAAATATCAGAAAGGTTGAGAGGTTTATTCAATGAGAAATCAACATCCAAGAAATTATCCAGTTTACTGAAAAGAACTTCCATGATATAAAAAATGAAAAGACTAGTTAAGAATGAGAGCGGAAGAATGAACCTGGATTTTGACAATTCGTTGACGAATGATCAGGAATTCTCTTCTCTTCTTCCAACCACGGAACTTTTTCTGTATTTGTACTGCAGCAGCGTTAGCTAAACCCTCTCCTCGTCCAAATTTGGAAGCCCTAGAAGCCAGAAGGGAAAGAGCTTGCTGCTCTGACAACCCAAATTCATCATCATCTTCATGCTGAGCTAACTGCTTCCTGTGAAATGAATACAACCTAAACACTTGATGTATGCGATCAGCAGCTTGTGTAGCATTACGGACGGCAGTAAGAGAATCCTTTAGGCTGAGAGCATCTGGCATATCACCATAAATAAAAGGCGTCGCACTTCGCTCTGAAACTGTCTGCACCACTTTCTCACCTGAAGTTTCTTTCCTACCATCTTCATTTAGATCATCCATTTTAAGTGATGCAAGGTGGCTAGTTAACAATGATTCCCCAAGAAAACCAGAGATTCCTTTGTGGCCATTGCTAGAAGCAAGATCAGCAGGTGTTCTACCACGAGGAAATTCTGGACATGGATCCGTCAATGCTCCAGCAGATGCACCCATGGAGACAAGAACAGCAACTGTTCGCTCTCTGAGCATAGGACAGAGGATAAAATAAGAAACGAATTTCAATGTGTGGTGCTGAACAACAATATATCTGAGAATAGTTTTGAAAAGGAATACTACTGAGCTTTGACTAATGCTGAAAGGGAATATAGAGAGATAAATCAACCAAAGCTATTGTTTTCAATTGCATTTGAACCAACCAACATGCATTAACAAGCTACTGTGAAATTTAGCCAAAACAGTTGGAATATAAAGGAAAAATGATTTCCAGCCAGGGAAGGGGATGGAATTTTCTGGTCACCTAATGGTTTCAAATGTAATCTAATCCGGATTTCCAGAACTCTATAAATGGGGATAACCCAGGTAGTAAATGGAAGGTTCAAGTACAGTAGGAGTTGCATCATAAGCAAAATCAAATGAACACATAATATTGATCTCTTACCTGCCATAGGATGCAGCCCAATGTAAAGCCGTCCATCCATTCACATCACGGAAGTTGATATTAACTCCAGCCATTATAATTGGTGTGATGGCCCAGTCATAACCAAGAGCAGCAACTAAATGTAGTACACCCTGTCCATCCTTATCTAACACATTTGGCCCTTTACTGCCTTCAGTTACCTTGTGAAGAAGCCATGAATACAGCTTTTGTTTAACCTGCCTGTGAAACATATGCTCCTCCAACTTGTGTTGTGATATATCCATCTGTGCAGCTGGCTCTTCCTTACTTGAATATTCCTCTTCCTCTTTCAGTGAAATAAGCTTAAGAATTTTGTTTCTTATCTCCATATATAGCTCAAAGTCTTGATTTGAAGGGTGCACTGATTTTGAAGAAAGTAGATCCTCAAGTTGCAAATGAAGCATCATTTCAGTTGAACTGTCAAAGAAATCTGCAAAATCTACACTTTTAGCAAAGCCTTCTCTGTACTCAAATTCCCTTACTTCACTGCAAGCAAACCTATTGGAACATGTCACATAGAAAGGCACCCGCCCAATTGTATGAGGTGGAGCTTGACAGCACATAATTCCATTGGCTAAAACCTCAGCAGGAACTTCCACTTCCCCAAACATACAGGACCAGTTACAGGATGCCACCTCGGGTTGACTCTTCAAAAATGCTCCAATAATCAACACCTGTATGGCAAATGAATAGGATAAGATGTCAATCAAACCACAGCTGGCTTCTTTTCACCTAACTCATTTTTTGTTGTAGCGGAGGCCCGAAAGAAAGGGGTAAAACCATAATGTTTTGAAAGAAAGGAGTAAAAACATATATTAAAACAGTAAAGCAGACAAGAAAAATAACAGATACATCATGAAATACAACAAAGCAACAAAGGAACAGATGAAAGATGGAAAACATTCAAAAAGGCGTAAAAGAACAAAATATGGCATCTGACCTGGACAAGAGCAGTTGATATCCAAGGCAAATCATTAAAATAATATTAATCTCAATCAAAACTACATGTACCATATTTGTCCAATTACTTACTCCCAGCACACAAGAGAATAGAAAAGTAAATTACAGAGCCACAATCAGTTGGCTAAAAACGCTTAAATAATGGCAATTAAATCTCATTTCAAAGTTTTTTTTTTCCTCTCTTTTTTATTGAAAGTATTAACTACATAATAACTGAAAAGTACCTCAATTTCCGAGTCAGCATAAGCCCATTTAGGTGAAAAATCATTTATACTAAATAGCTGATCTTGAGATAGGGACAGGTTCAATGATGTATCATCTATCACATGCCCACATTCATCTGTGTTCCACGAAATACCAGGGGAAGACTGCATGTGCAGATCATCCACCTCTGCAAGTTCTTTAGTAATCCACCTAGAGAAGCTATCAACCTTCTTCAGGCTCTCCTCTCCATCCAATAATGCACGCTTCACAGTCAAGGAATAGTTGATACTTTCTTCCGGAGGAACTTCATTCTCAGAATTGGATTTTGATGCACACTGTGATTGTGCATCTGTATGCTGCTCTGAGAAGTTTTGCTGCATAGGCTGCTCTTTTGGCTCCCCATTAGAAGTGAACAGGTCTGGAGCAATCTCTGGACTTGCTTTGTAAGTTTCACCCCCCAGTAAACCTGCGCCATAATCAGGTCCAAATTCCAAATTCAATGATTGGCTTAAGCTCCATTTGGGCAAGTGTCCAGTGTTGTCTTCAAAAGGAATCTGGATCGACCAACAAAAACAGTGAAAAAAAAAGGTGTATATTATTGCCAAATCTCACTAGGTGGTGTAGGTTGAAGTGTCAAATTAAGAGAAATCATGCAAAATACAAGATTAGACATAAGGGCTGGAGATCAAATTTAAGATTGACATGGAGCCAAAACAATGTCACTGTCCCAAAAAAAAAAATGCCTTTCGCAATTAAGAAAATCCTTCTCTCCATGCCCTCTTTCCCTACAAATAACCCCCTCTAACAGAATCCCATATAATCCTGACTTCCCTCCACTTTCTTATCAACCCAGCAGGCAGCTCATTAGGTGGTTACAACCCAAATCCCTCTTCTGCCCCTCACTTGTATTTTCCTCACCATACTGTATATTGGGGACTCATCTCAGCAGATCTTAAAAGTTTACATTTAGAAAAGAAAAGGCGAAAAAAACAATTCTTAATAAACAAACCACAACAGGATATGGCCCACAGTGATTTGTTAGTCTATCAGATTAAAAGTTATAAATGTACATGGACCTACAACTGGCTTCCACCGAATGGATGTAACTTTGTTCCCTGGTCACGTCAACAACTCAAATAAATCACAAGGATCTTCTATGCCCCAAAATGATGTATCTCACATTTCAGAGACCATACTTATATTTTATAATTTGACATCATTAATGTCTCAATATTCATTCAGTATCAAGTAACAACTCCCACAAATTCCTGCCTTCCCCAGTTCCCCATGCTTCATCAACTCTTCCTTTTCTTCCAATATAAAAGAATAGGTGAACCATATGCCTCATCAAGCATCAATTACATCATTAACAATGGTGTGTTGATCTTCAAGGACAGTGTGTAATGTTCAAGGGACAACAATTTCCATATCTTGCCCAATGCTACAATATATCAGAAGTGCTCCTAAGAGAACCTCATAAGCACTACTCTACTCATCTCTGTCCTTGGAACTAGGATTTATCCAAACAAACAACAGGATGATATTAGAATATATAGCATGCAGTAACAATAAATACCAGCCAACTTGATTGAAGAGAATGAGAAACCTGTGCCACCTCATTGAGGGCACTTTGACTCCCTAAAAGGTTGCCCAGAACAGTATCTTCCTGTTCAAGGGTGTTTCCTACTGGACTGGATGAAATGGAAGGAAATGATGCAAAAGAAGGTTCAGTATTCAATCCTGTGGATTGCTCCATGGTATTGTCCCACGTTGCCACGCTATGTGATTTCTGGCCCTCAATGTAAGTAGTACCACTTACTCTAGATTGATCCCCTTGGACAAGTGGGACAAAATTTGTTCCAGAAATTGTTGACGGTCCATGATCACCTAAGACACAGAACAAATTTCAAATGCCAAATCGAAAAGAAAAAAAAAACAATTATGAGTTGAGACATTGATTAATACTAAACATTAAATATAATTTACAAAATATCATCAAAGACAAATGAAGAAAAAGAAGACAAGGTAACCTGAAAAGGGATGGATAAGATATGAATTATTTGAATGAGCATCAATATTATCTGCTGGATGACCATTCCCCATATTTTGTGACTCGCAAAAAGAGTATAGTCTAGAACTTGTTTGACGAATATCCTCTGGGAAGAAGTTTGATCAAGCTTTAAAAGGTGAACAATCGGCAAAACTCTAAAGTAAATAGGAATTGTAGCAGTACATCAAGATGTTTAAGGCCTTGACATATTTATTTAGTTCACAAGGACTAAGCTCCACAAAACAAATATATCAAAATTACCAGAATCAGCATCTTCACATAAAGACGTCAAAGTGCTAGTCGGGCTCATGGAATCAGAACTTCGTGTAGGCACACTGTTATAACTTGTGGGAAAACCAGATGATGCAGAACTTCCCTTTTGAGACTCTGACGTAACCTCATCAGTATCTATGTTTCTACCGATATTGGTCTTGTTTACCTGAAAGGGGAAAAACAAATCCACAAAAATATCAATTGATAAGTTAACACGAGTCAATCCCAGCTTCACATGCTTTCTACCTGATTTCAAAAAATATCATTATACAAACGGACATCAAAATCTTCTAGAAAAGAACTATGCAACTTCTTTAGCATTATCAACTGAGATTTTCACTGGTTGAAAATTAAGGGTCTTCCCATGGTAGGAAGAGAGCAATATAATTGAGCAGCTGAAAAGCAAATATTGCATTTCAGCATTTGGTGGAAGCTATGATGTTAAAGCATGGGCACCCAAATTAGGGTATGTTTGGTTGGTATGTTTGATTGGGACGTAAAAATAGGGGTAAATTTTCCATGAATGAGATTCATGTATAATTTTACATATAGAGCTCATCCATGAAAATTTACCCCCTAACCAAACATACCCTAAGAAAGAAAGAATACTCCTAAATTCCCATGCCAGGAAATTGAGACTGAATTTAGATGGAAGATAGATTCTCCTTCAAAATAAGTATGACCTCCTCCTAGTTTAGAGGGAAGCTGTAGGTATGACAAAGCTTCAAACAGATTAGGATAGTATCACTAGATGCCATAATTCTCAGGTTGAAATTACACCAGCTACAAAATCAAGCAAATATATTCTTCTTTCTCTACTGATGCTTTACAACTCAAACTCCTGAAGCTTTCCATTTAGAAATACTTGTATTTACACTTCCAGGACTCACTCTACGTCAACCAAGCCTAGATAAGAATTTAAATTTCATTCGGTAAATATAAGTTAACATGCCATTAAGCACATTGTTCTCTACCTGTAATTGACAGAGTAACACAGTAGTAAAAAACTGATCACAACAACAACAATAACAACATTATGAAACAGAGAAAACAAACAAAATACCTTAACATCCAAATAGTGGACAAATACTATATGCATCATATCCCTGCAGTAAAAAATAATAATAATAAAATCATATCTGATTTTTAAGAATAATAGAAATTACTTCAGCAGAACTATATTGAAATTTGAAAACTTAAAAATTTGCTAACAAACGTCATAACTATTAAAACTCCAACAGTATATCGTTATCAACAACAAATTGATGCCCAATATAATCACAAATTCACTAAAACAGTGTGAACCTCAGAGAACTAATTGCCATGTGAAATATCAATGTACTTAAAATTTAAGACACAAGTTATCATACAAAATATTGAAAAACGAAGTAGTTCAAACTCACGGTTCAAGCATCCAATAGCTTCGCCTCTGAAAATTTTCATTTTCTTCTCCATGGGCATAGTAGCAGTGTAACACATCAACACTTCCCACCTAAATTTGCTTGAAAAATGTTACAACCTCAGCAAATAATTATTTTTGAGTATGAAGACTTACCTTCCAATGAGACAAAAAAAAAAACTGAAATAATTTGCATTCTCTTATACATATGCTTGTCCTACAGAGACTTTATTAACAAAAGTAAATTAACCTACCTTCAACTTTTCATGAGCTTCTTTCACAGTCTTTCCATCCTTTTTCTTTCTCCAATTATGTCCATCCTTTCTAAAGTATCTCAAAATCTTCCGATCAAAAAGAAAAAGTGAACCACCTGCAATCACCGGATACATGTCAAGAATCAATGTCTTTATTTTTTTGGGCGGTTTCCCAAGATATCCCCCACACCCTGGGATGTGAGACTAATATTGGATTAGGGCCATGCCCTGTTTGACAACGAACAATTAGAAAAAACTATGCAGAATTTTAAGGAAATAATTTTGTGTGATTTCAGCTGAATCAAATGAGGTCAAGACAGCCACATCCAACCTCAATAATTGGCACCTGCAAGGTTCTCAAACAATTTTGTAAATTTCCACTTGCAGCAAACATTTCATGAAGGATCAGTGGCTTCAAGCTTCTTGGGCAATTCAGTATAACTACGTGTAGATGACTTAAATACACTTGATGAGCAGGTTATAATAAATTTATAAGTAAAATATGCAGGAGCCATACTCGGTGGCCTGTTAGGCGGTTCTGGTGTGATATGAAACATCTTATAATTACGAAGAATTTCACATATTTCTGCAGGGCGCAACCACCGATGCTGAGCTTCAAACTGTAATTGCTGCAGATCTGCATATTGATAGATAATAAAATATGCCATTCAGTTAAATATCTTTTTGATTACTATATCATCATCTACACAAGTGTAATGATTGAAGCAAACTTTAAGATTCACACTACAACCACATAAACCACATATGTATCAATCAGAAAAGTATTGGCTATTAATATCACATATGTATAAGAAATTTGACTTATTCATGTGTAACCAGGACGGTACGGGTTGTGACAAGGATTAATGCTGTTAATTTAAAATTCTGGTGTTTGCTATATTACCCTATATTTCACATAGGTGGCATACTAATTTCAGGATAAAGCACATATGAGATCTAACATACCATATTTAGTTGTGAGCAGGTTTATAGCTATTTAAGGAAGCAATTTCGGGGGACAGCTAAATGGATCCTTTGGTATCTGATAGGTAACATTAAAGACTATCATACCATTGTCACTTTGTATTATATGGTACTCCACATGGTTTTCTTGATGCATACATATTGATACTATTGTCTACAGCTTGGAGTGGAAGTGCTGCAAGTTGAGCAGCTCAACTACAAAACTTTTCTGCTCTTTCAACCACAAAAGCAGAGAATGTTGCCATCAGTAACCCAAGCAGAGAGATGAGCTAGCCGAAAATTTTTCATCGTGGAAACAGATATAAAGCAAAGAAGCGGCAATCTTTTCTGGAATATTCAAAGGGAAATTTATATCTTGCCATGCATATCTCATTCTCTTGTCATATAGTGAAAATCCCGTGACCCAGGAAAATTTCTTGAAACCACATAACTTGTTGTGTGCTCATTTGTTCTTTCTTCCACTTTTTTTTTCATGTTAATTATATGATGGGTGCAAAGATTTTGCTCCTAACAATGGTCACTATGAAAAAAAAAAAAAATACAGCCCAGTGCACAAGGCTCCCACCAGGTGGGGTCTGAGGAGAGTAGATGTACGCAGCCTTATCTCTAATTTGCGGAGAAGCTTTTTCCAGAATTTGAACCCGCAACCTCCAGGTCACCAGGTAACAACCTTACCATTGCGACGAGGCTCACCCTCTAACAATGCTCGCTTTTAAATGGTAACAAAATAGGGGATAAGATGTTCTTTTTAAGAGGGGTGCGGGAACGCAGAGCTTTACATAGTTATTTTTTTCTTTGGAATTCATCCAGCTGGAAAATCAGAGGCTCAATGTGGCAGAACTTCTAAGACATAGATTTTAACTTTGCAACAGGCACCCGTTAGTCTGTGAAGTGTGAACCAACCAATTACCATAAAGTATCACAATTCTTTTGACAATAATAATAGCTTTATTCAGCAGACGAACATGCACTCCACACAAGGTGTTGTCCAATCCCAATCCATAGTCAACAACCCTGAAACCTCCCAGACAGAGTCACATAAATGCCATCAAAGACGCTTCTTCTTTTTTCAATTTTCTCCCACTAAACCTAACTGAGCTAACAAGATCACCAGAGCCTCATTTCAAACAAGTGAACGACAAAAACCAAAACCGACTTCCGCAGGAAGCTACAGTGACGGCCAATGATAAACAACAAAAGCCAATAACCGAAATTTCACCAAATTTGAGTAACGCGGAATCGTTCCGCAACAAGTAAAATAAACGGAAATTACAGGATCGAAGCATTCCACAAGTCGTGAATTAAATATTAATTTCACTGAGAATAAAAAAAAAAGAAAATCAAACAATCAATCAATGAAAAATCTGACCTAATCGAGGACCGAGTCCGTAAGAACCACGCTCCGCCATGTCCAATAGTAAAGAATCGGAGAGAAAAAGAAAGAGAGAGAGAGAGAGAGGAAGAAGAAGAAGAAGAAGAAGGAGTGTATATCTTTGAACTCCGATCACTCGCGCAGAGACAGATAGAGAGAGAGACTTTCTTGGTTCGGGTCTTCGCTTTTTCGCTGTTTCCAGTCAGCTTCTTCTCGCGCGACCTCGTCTTCTCTCTCACAGTGACGTGACCAAGTTAAATGACCCTTTAATAAAAATAATTTATCAATTCATCTTAAAATTAATAGTTATATCGTATCATATTATTTTTTATACAAAATTTTAAATAAATTTCTAATTAGCATTTTTCATTAATTATTACAGTTTCCAAAATGTTTTTTTTCTTCTGCCAACTGGTTTTGCAACGCGTAGCGAGTCGGTGGATACCCGGATCCGCGAACCGTCCTTTTTTTTTATTTTTTTTTTTCAGACCAAAATAAAAAAGGCAGTACGCGGTTGGTACTCGCCGCGGTCGGATCCAGAACAGCTTTCTGAATTCTGACAAGAAGAGAATATACGCCATATCCCATACCATTCCCACGTCAAAATCTGAGTGCGTTTATTTTGAGGAAAGGTACATTTTTTTATCCCTAAAATTATATATATCTAATTCAGTTTAATCTTTAAAATTAAAAAGTACTAAATTAATTTTTAAAATTATAAAAATTAATTTAAATTAATTATTTTAATGATTTAAATTAATCTCTACATATAGTAATATAAAAATTACTTTAATTTTATAATTTTAGAAATTAAAGTAAATTTTTACTCATTTATTTCATATTTTTATAAAAAATAAATTTTTAAGTAATAGATCTATTTTTAATATTAAAAATAATTCATATCATCTTTTACTTAAAAATTTAAACAGATTATTATAAGTAAAGTTTAATTCATATATTATTATTCAGTTATGTATTGTCACAATAGAAATAGTTTAGGTTCACACTCACTTCTTCAAAAAGCATCTAAAGATAATTTGATTAAATAACGGTATAAAAAAAATTTATACTATCAATATATTAAAATTAAACTTTTATAAGTGATTCTCAATTTTTGAGTAAAAGTTGATATGAATAGTTTCAATAAGAAATACTCTTTTAGTTTAAAATAATTGCTTTTCCAATAAAAAAAAATGAAAGAAATGCACCTTGTATTTTATTTGAAAAAATTATTAGCTTAATTTTGATTAAGTGTATGTTTGGTAAAACTGTAAAAAAAATATTTCAATAATTATTTTTGTATAATCATTTTTGTGTATAATCAATTATGTGATAATCAATTTATTTTTTAATATTTCGGATAAAATATGATTTAAAGATAATTTGTTTTGTTTAGATTTATTACAGAAAAATATGTTTTATGCATCGTTAAAGTAAAACATGATTTAAAGATATATTTGTTTTGTAAAGATTGCTTTCTTTTCATAGACGACTAAAAAGGTATGAAATTATTTATTTATACTTTATAATATTTTATGCTGGGGTTAATTTAAACAAAAAATAATCACAAATTTTAAAAAATTAACTTTTGCTTCCAATTAATTTAAAAAAAAAATTGTTTATGCTTATAAGACATTTTTCAATTTAAAATTATCAGTTTTTACCTAATCTTATTTAATCTCGAACCCAAACATGATCGACTTCTAACTTCTGTATAGCAGCTTTTTTTTCATAAAAAAAAATTCACTTTCATTCCCAAACACACATTAAATGGTACTCAATTTAATATTTTATTTGCGTAATTAACCATATTTATTAGTTGATATGTTAATATATATAATTAAACTAGTACTTTATCCCATGTGATGCAGGGATGATAAGTAAAAAATAGTCTAAAACTCAGTAAATAATAAAATTAATTTATGACAATTTTTCAAATTGACTAACAACAATAAATAATTAACAATGATATTCATGATTAAAAGTAATATGTTACAAAGGATTAATTATATAGGATCTTTGTTTCAAATTTTGATCTTCATATAACACCCTACATTATACAATATAAATATATATTAGTACTAAAGTATGTTAAGACTTGGCAATAAAATTTAATGAATGTGTTATATAATAAATTAGAGTAAATAAAAAAATATAAAACATAGATTTATACTTAAGCTTTAAATCTTTTGAAACACCTTTAAATAAACAACATTCCTGTAAGGTTGCCATTACCATCCAATATTGATATTTTCAAATTATTTGTTGATTTTACTCATGAAATAGCTACATAAAATTATCCACGAGTGAAAATAGATTTGGGTATAAGCAATCCAACAAATCACAAAGATTGTCTTTGACTTTTACTAATGGTATAGCAAAGTATAACGTGATGATTATGAATTGTCTCATTTGAAACTTGAGAGACATGTTGTATTAGATTTATTTAAGATATGTAAACATTTTCTCCAGTTTTATTATCTATCATTATTATAATTGCTCCAATGATATTATTTCCCAAATCTTTAACTATTAACCATATTTCATTACATAATCCAGAAGACTGATCAATGTTTCTTAATATCATAATTGGGACTCCCTTCTTTAAAACTAATTTACAATTTGGAATGTTAGAACACTTGATCTCATTTAAAAACTAAGTAGTTATCTAATATGCCTCATTGCTGAAATCTTCATCTGCTATGTAATATGAATTAGAACTCAAATACTCCTTTTCCTCGCCAAGAATATGAGAAAGAATAATTAAATCCATTAATCATTTCAACTACTTCAAGGGTAAGGGCAAGCAATGCTCTATTCTAAACAAAGGCATAGTTTTTTTAAAAAAAAAAAAGTATAGTTTTTTACCCATACAATGCACAGGACTTATTTCATATTAAATTAATATATACAAATATTTTAAAATCTATGGAAAATGTAATTTTTTTATAAATATTTAAAAATTTGTATACTTAAATAATAAGAATCATGTAACAAAAATTTTATATTATTATATCATTTTATACACAACATAGTTAATTAGAATCAACTTGAAAGTATTATTTATTTTTCATTTTTTAAAAACTAAGGATTAACTAATTAAAAAAATTGCATATCCCTTTCTATCTCTTCAATTTGACCTCCTAACAATGGTTTAACAAATTCAAATTCAATGAAATTTTCACAAAATATACAAATAAAATTTATTTATAATATACTTTTACAAAATTTAATAGAAATTAAATAATTAAAACAAAAATTATGTGCTTTTTCTTTTGTTGTATGTTTTTTAATATACTAATATTAGATATTAGATTTACAAACCAAAGTAAAGTATATTCATAATATTCTCTTAATAATTTTTTTTACTTGTACAGTTCACTAATATTTTCTAAAAAATCTTAAATTATAAATAAATTTAATCTAAATTTATAAAATTTAATCTAAATTGATAAAATTAATTTATGAATAATTCATAAATAGTTGATAACCAATATTTACAGATAATAATAAAATGCAATTATTTTCTATTTTTAATTGATGATCAAACAATTGAAGAAAAAAACTAACCCCATTTTTTCTCTTACCCCTTTTAGTTAATGATTTCATTTCATCTCCCTCTTTCATTATATTCAACCATGTAACTATTCAAATTGAAAAGGAACATATGTTATTTATGATATCTAGGAATATATATTGAATTTAAAATTGTCAGGATATGAAAATAAAATTGAATGCACTTAATTAGCTATTTAATATTTGATTTTGAATTGAAAATTTACAATATTGTAAGTTTTTGTGACAATTTTGTAGTTAGTTTTTAAAATATAAATTTTTTAAAATTATAAGTTTCAAAAAAACGCAGAGCATTTATTGGTTCATAAAAATCATGTAGTCAATTTTTTAGGCAGAAAAAAAAATTGATTTAGGATTGCATGATATATAAAAAAAACTTATTTTTGTACAAAAAATATTAATTAAATACCAAAAAAGATTGAAATTGATAAGTGACAAAAAAAAGGATAAAAAATACTAATATATCACCGATGATTGATATAATTAACATCTAATAATTAATTATGATTATTGTGATTAATATTTGTCAATTAAATCAAATGAATATAATTGATATCTCACAATAATTATGAAATTTTATTTTATTTTATATTTAGATATGAGATTTTTTATGTTTTGAGTTTTCTGGTAGCAGTTTGATGCTTAAAATCAAGCTGATATTGACGTTTGGTAATCTTAAAATCACTATTATTTAAAGCAATACTAAAATGAGATATTTGATATGCCTCATCTTCTTCTAGCTTATTGAAAAATTTAAAAATCAATGTCCTTTTTTTGAATGGGGCATGAATCTTTTCTCCTTAAAAAAAAAGTGACATAGATGAATAAGTACATTGATATAATAGAAATGAACAAAAAAAAAGTGATACCTACATATTCATCAATCAAGACTATTTCAATATGGAAGCTTTGAATTCCAAAGTTAAGAATATGTCCTTACCAAATAATCCTAGCATCAAGACTGTAATACCCCAGGTACACGTGTCCTTAGGCAAGTCTAGTACAGCCCTAGGGTCTCCCTAGACTCACCCGTGTTGCCAAGAAAGCTCCGGTGGTGTGAAGGGCCAAGGGATGGAGTTAGGGTGCTGTAGCTGCAAAATTCTACAGAACAGGCTCGTTGCAGCGAAATGGCTTGCTGCAGCAAACAGGCCTGAGATAGCACAACATAAGTGAAATGATACCGTTTCATTTTGGCCCAATAGATAAACCCCAGGTCGGGATTTTGATCCCATTTCCGGAAACTCTACACTCTAACTTTCCCCAAACCCTCTTCCACTCAATCCTACTCCATTCCATCTCATTTTAAGATCAAAGGTAAGGGATTTATGGGTTTTTTTTAGTTCCTTTCCTTTCCTTTTCATAACCTAGAGTTTGAGTGTTATCATTGTCTCCATTTCTATTACTGTTAAGCAGGGATGTTGTGATACCCGAGGTACACAAGTCAGCAGTAAGGTTCTGTATAACCTCAAGGATTCCCTAGGAACCACCGTCGGGTCCTAAATTTTACTAAGTCTGGATTCTACACCTCCTTGGAGGGTTATATGATAGAACCATATTATTGGAATCAAAAGTCCCGGTAATTGTTCCTTGAGGGAAAACAAGTTGAAGGGTGATTTTTAATGAATTTTATGAAACCTGCAAATGTTTCATTGTTAACCCATAAGTATAGAAAATCTCGGAAATTCTCGGATTTGAACTAAAACTCAAAATTTGGATTCTGATTTGATAGAGTTTTAATTTTTGTGATATTTTATTTGAATCCAAATGAGGGATATTTTCTTATTTACATTTATGTTTTAAAGCTAATGGAGAGTAAAATAAACGAGGACATTAACTAAATAAGTGAGTGTTGGAACAACCCAGATGTCAGAATGACTGAAAAACACAGTAGTTGGGTATTTCTGTCACCACTATAGCGGTCCAGGACAGCTATAGCGATCACCAAAACTTGTTCAACCGGTACAGCGGACTGAGGTACCACTATAGTGGTCATAAGTGTCTCCATGGGACCGTCAAACGCGGTTAGACCCGCTATAGCGATCACCAAAACTTATTCAAGCGGTGCAGCGGACTGAGGTACCGCTATAGCGGTCATAAGTGTCTCCATGGGACCGTCAGACGCGGTTAGACCGCTATAGCGGTCATATACCACTATAGCGGTGTCAGTGGGACTTTAAAACCCCCAAATCGGGCAGAAGGAAGCAGAGACGCGACTCTGTTCCCTTTTCCCTCATTTTTTCTCTCTTTCTCTCAAATTCACTCCAATCCATCATTCCAAACTTCAAGGTAAGTTCATGTTATTAGATTATGTCTTTATTTCTCCATGATCTCGGATTTGGTCCGATTATTTTTCTCATTTTTGTCAAGTGGGGGTGTTTTCCCAATTTTAGTAGAGTTAGAATAGAGCTCTTTAGAGATTTTTTTAGATGTTAATTTAGAGTTGTGTTGCTCCATGGCAGTTGTTGGTGCCATTCCAAGCTCTCCAGGTCAAGTTGGTGGGGCCCACATACTCCCGATTTTAAACGGTGAGTTGGTTCAAATCCTATGATCCTTATGTTGATCATTAGAGTTAATTACAGTAAATTATAGCATGAGATATATTTTTTTTTTGAAAACTCATAGGACCATTGTTGTTAAAGCGATTTTTATCAAAGAGCTAGAGTATATATTTAGAGATTTGTTAAACATTACGATGATTTCCAGAATAGAGAATATGTATATGCTAGAGCTTGTGAACTCTAGGGTAGAAGATTTATGAGATATAGAGAAAAGATTTAGATTTCTGATTGAACTGGATAGTAGCTATAGAGAAACAGACTGTGAGTTAACGGCAGTTATTCCGTTAACCTTGATGTACCAAGTCGCCTTAGGGTCAGAGAAATAACAAACAAGACCTATTTAGGTGCCCCAGAGATTAGAGACTTTGTTATGCTATGCATAATCAGAGATTTGTTATGTCACATGAATTAGGCATAACCAGAGATTTCTGCTTCTTTATTAGCATACTATAGTTTATGATTTCCACAGAGTAATGATTTTAGAACTATTTGTTATTCCTATGAATATGAAGTTTAGAGTTATTGCATTAACTGGTTTGATGAGTATATATATATATATATTATTTATTTTCCTTGATTGTCCCATGAGAGGGTTACGGACGAGGACTTACTCACAGAGTTTTAGATGAAACTCACCCCACTCTCTTCCTCCATTACAGGTGCAGTAGACACTGCAAATTCTTCTCTTCCATCTCCTCCCCCGCAGTAGAGATTTCCCAGTTGGTGAGTTTCACTTTATGAGTGAAGTACTTATGGTATTCTATTTAAAGATAGAGTGTTCCAGTGTGCATGACGGGCAGGGTCCCGGACCATAGAGATAGACTGACATATTTTTATCATGAATATTTTGTATTTTCATGATTACGAGTTCTATAGTTTATTTTGTATTAAGAGCAACTCATGTGTTTTGTATCAGAAATATTTACTAGAGCTTGATTATGAAAGTATTTATGATTTGGAAAATGATTTTATATTAAATTATGCATATAGAGGGACTCAGAGATCACCAGGCTTACGTGGGAATGAGGATTCCTCACGTGCCGGTCATGTGCCCAAGTCGGGTCGTGACAAATGTGAATGCTGCAGAGGCGGACTCGCTGCAGCGAGTTATCCTCGCTACAGCGAGAAGGCCTATCCCAGTTTTACTTCCTCTATGTTATTAGAGTTATGTTGAGTAATCTAGAGGTTAGCATAAATTAATCTTGAGTCTGTATTGTTCTATGGCAGTTATTAGTACCATTCCATACTTCGGAGGTCAAGTTTGTGATGCCCACATACTTCCGACTCCAAATGGTGAGTGAGTTTAAACCCATGGCCTTAGTTTCTCCATTATAGTTATGTTTTATGCATGATGATTGCCAAATATGACATTAGAGATGAAATTATGATTATATATATATGATTTTGCAAGTATGACAATCTAGACAAAAAGCATGATTTTCAAAGAGCATGAATTATGTGTTTAGAAAACCATGGGACCATGATTGATATATAGAATGCTATGAAAATGTTGTATATATATTCATGAAGAGATTCATTGCAGGAACATATGATTTAAAAAGTTGTTATATATCTACATGTTTCAAGAATTATGGTATCTATATACTTCCAGATTAGAGATTTTGAAATATGATTTTAGAGTATCAGTTAAGATATTTTGGCAAAGAATATAGAGCAGAGATGTTTTATTATAATACTAGAGATTATCTTGAGAAATGATATTTTAGAAATTCAGTTTTGTGATATTCCAAAAATATGAAATTCAATATGATTCATAATGACTGACAAATACACGCTCTGTGTACTTGAAATCAGAATGCCTACAAGTGGATGATCCCTTGTGCATGATTTCAAGTCACAGTTATGCTAAAGCCAGATTGTTAGAGTTATATGAGTCTAGAGCTTTTAGAATTTCAAGAGTTTTCACATTCAAACGATTTTATAAAGAGTTAGAGTATGGATATCATTATGTTTAAAGATTTATGAAATATTATGATGATTCCAGAGTAGAGCACAACCATATGAGAGAGTTTTAGAGAAATAAGTACTTTATGATTGAGAAAAACCTATGGTAGCTATAGAGAAACAGACTGTGAGTTAACGATAATTACTCCATTAACTTTGGTATACCAAGTCACCCCAAGGCTAGAGAAATCAGAAATGGGACTTGTTAAGGTGCCCAAGAGTTAAAAGATTTCGTCATGCCATGGTTGACATGCATAACTAGAGATCTTGTTATGTCACATGAATTGGGCATAACCAGAGATTCTTGTTTCTTTATTAGAGTACCGTTATTTATGTTTTCAGAGATTAATGATGTTTGTCAGAGAACATTTGATTTAAGAGCCATTTGTATATGAGAAATGATTTTGTTGTTTGAGTAAAAAAAAAAGGAGTTTAGAGATGTTTTCTATGAATTTACGAAAATAGAGCTATCTATTCTACATCATCATGTATATGAATTTATGAATACAGAGATATATTTTATATGAGATTATGTACATGAATATATAACGGTTTGTGATTGTTGCATGTATATTGCATTATGGTATATTCCTTGGTTGTTCCATGTGAGTGATGGGTGAGAGCTCACTCACTGAGTCCATTGACTCACCCTTCTTCCTTCCTCCTCATATTTACAAGTACAGGTGCTGCTCAGCCTCTATTTTGGCAAATAGAGTCATTCTCAGTGGTGAGTCTTACTTCGAAGTAAGGCCTAGATTAGAGTCTTGTTAGAGTTGAGTGCTCCAGTAGATGTGCAGGCAGGATCCGAACCATGCATTATTTTCAGATTATGTATTTGATTTCAGTAATTGAACAGTTATGTATATTTTCAGTTTACAAGTATGGATTTGAAATTGTAGAATTTGATTAGAGTTTATGCAATGAACCTGAGATGTATTTATGATTTAGTTCATGTGTTGAACGGATTTTCAGAGTATGATAGAGATAGTTTAAGAGTTTTACATATCAAGTATTTCAATTTTATATTTCCAGATATAAAGTTTTAATAGAGTTTTAAATAAAGTTATGATTTTGGAATGAAAAGTATATTATTTTATGCATATAGAGAGACTCATAGGTCACGAGGCTTGTGTGAGGATGAGATTCCTCACGTGCCGGTCATGTGCCTAAGTCGGGTTGTGACAAAGACACCATGACTCTTTTATAGAATTTATCTATGCAACATGGTACCGGCATACTGTAACACCCTAATATTTAACTCAACACGCCTAGAACGCATTTAAGTTAATTATTAGTTATTACTCTTTTGTTCCAGTTTTTAACTCAAACTTCTTTAAAATACTTTAGTAAAAATATGGATAAATTTTTTTTTTGAACTTAAATACCAAATCATGAGCCGCGCATACTAAATACCTAACGTCATTACCTTACTCATAAGAGAGATGTTAGAAATGAATATCGTAAATACATACAACTATAACATAACATAACTCAAATAATGATGACATATCAATAACTGTATTATAATAGTGATGTCTTGTAATTACTAGGACATCAATATATATCCATCAATAATATACAAACTGATAACCTCGAGATACAATTACTCTAAGGAAAAATATCCAAAAGGAAGTTATTCTCCCGTAGCTCCTCGGGCCCACTCTCAAGACATAAATCACGAACTACACCTTCATTCATGTCCGAGACGACACTTAAAAAGAAAAAGGGATGAGAAACTTATACAAGAATCCAAGAGGCTTCCTCGATTATAACACAAGTGTCATCACATCGCCCAGAATCTCAGGTTTAATTATGAAAATGGTGAACATATATATAAGGTTCATTTATTGTTCTAAATATCATTAGCCGGGACCCGTGTCTTTTAGCATGAATCTTAATGTCATGAATGCAACATATTAATCATGGATGCATGTCAATATCATATACATAATATCATAAAATTCATAAAACAATGCATATGATATAAAGAACATCATGATCATCATTCTTACAAGTGACTTAAACTTGTTTTTTCTTTTTCCTTGGGGGCCACTCTATAATTCTCTTTTCTCGAGAGTTATAGGTTATGAGCTCATACCTCACTAGTCGCCACTAGCTTATTCTTATCCCTTTGATAAGATAAATTCTGACTTTAAGGTAATGATAGGGCATTAGGGATCACCTTTCATAACCTTTAATTCTGAGTCTA
Organism: Dalbergia cochinchinensis; assembly: GCA_031216125.1. Classification (NCBI taxonomy): domain Eukaryota; kingdom Viridiplantae; phylum Streptophyta; class Magnoliopsida; order Fabales; family Fabaceae; genus Dalbergia; species Dalbergia cochinchinensis. The sequence continues at coordinate 45,306,298 of CM062370.1, forward strand.
AAGGATCATTTCCTATTTGAATCACCTCTCATAACCTTTAATTCTGAGTCTAGAGGATCATTTCCATGTGTCTTATGTTACCTTTAACCTTGGCATGTTATATAGAGATGCAAATATGAATAACTCATCATTTCAACATTTCATGCTCATAAACTTCATGGAATCATGCATCTCAATTTATCAAGCATAATTATAACATACCATAACTTAAACCACATAAACATGTATCATACTTCATTGCATATATCCATAAGCCATAAGTTTCAACACATGAATATAGCCTTCACAAGATATCAACCGCATTCATGCCATCAAATTTATCAACATTTACGCTTAAGCCCCAAAGTATCAAATCACAATTTCTCAAAGGTTACGTGTCAAAATGCAATAATTTCTTTGTAACACCTTCTCACAAACTAGAGATCTTTAACATTAACTAATACTTTAATAGACATATAACTATTAGAAACCAAGTTATAAACTCATCGTGAAAACCTTTTAAGGCCATAAACCAAATTTCAATACATTTTAGGGGTCAAAGTGCAAAATCGCTTTGTTTTTAATATTTAACGACTAATTTAATTTCTAAATATTTATATAAACTTCATAAATGGTATTTTGACTCATAGACACATTCAACATCATTAGTAGCTTTAAATAAAATCATTTGGCTGAAATAACATAGTTGATAGCTCAAAACACAACTTTCTGCATTTTGCAAAACTACCAAACTAACACTTGTAACTACCTCTTTTATGCATCTATGGTACCAAAAATAATTTTTACAATAACTATTAGCGATTTAAACTCATCTAAACATCCTAAATCAAGTAACCTTTTCAGCTTCTAAAGGATTAGATCGTAATACTACAATTTTAGCATTTAAAATCATGAGAAAACCGTATTCTTAATCCTTTATAATTTCTAGGTCTTTCAAAATTTCTTTGTACAAATTTAAAGACAAGATCATGCCTAAAAATAAAGTATATCAAGATTTAAATCAGAATTATATATGCCAAAAATAAATAGATGAGAAGTGTCCATGATCAAAGTTGTCATTTAAAAATAAAACAAGTAAATCTTGAACTTTAGGATTTAAATGATAACTAGAATCATAAACTTGTCTTGTAACCTTATTATTATCATTATAAGGTGATAAACTTGGAAAGATAAATATGAAATGCAAGGCTTGAGATATAAATATAAAGATACAAATTCATTCTTAGGTATTTATGATTTAGGTGACAACTTGAAAGTAAATATGAATATGCAAGTTTATATTATTATCTTCAAGAATTAAAGTGATAACTTGGAATATAAATATGATTATGAAAAGCTTGAATATAAAATATGATATGCAAGAACTTATAACATAAATATGGGATGCAAGTTCATTTTTATGTCTTATTGCTTTTAAAACTCAAGACTTAGTAACTCCTTTAGAAATCTTTTGTCATCAAGAATTAAATCTTGGGTTTTAGAGGACATTTAAATGATGGATTCACAACCACCACCATGATTCCTCATCATCAAGCCATGGTCATTATCAAATCATAAAAATCAAAAATATAAAGGAAGAACAAAAGAAAGAACATGAAATAAAATCCCTACCAAGTTATTTCTTTGTTAATTAGAGTAAGAGCTTGATCTTGTATGAGATATCAATGACAAAAATCTGATCTTAGTGATGGTATATATTTGGCCAAGTGAAGATGAAATGGTGGGAGGATTTTTGTTGTGTTCTTGTGTTTGGATATAGAAAGTTTAGGTGCTTAGGTGGTTTACTGTGATGTGATGTGTTTGTTTGAGCTTCTAACTTGGATGATATCAAGAATGGAGTCTCTTGGAGGTGGAGAAGGAAGAAGAAGAGAGCTTTGTATTTAGAGAGAGAAGAGAGGATTTTTGGCTAATTTTTTGTGAGCAAGACTACAAACCAAAAATACAAATGGTAAGAATGAATGTTTGTGTGTGAATTCGGAAACACATATTTATAGGGATTTTGGGTATGTGAGGCAGCTGCATTAATGGCTATAATGGGGAGTATTTTTTCAATTTTGTGAGTGGTAGGACATATATTTGATGGGCATTTAATTTGTAATGGTTTAGAAATGATAAATTAGTGTAAGTGGCTTAACCATCAAGAGTTTAAAATTCTCAAGACAAAATTAAATGGCCAACATTTATAGTGGAAATTTTAGTGCTAATAATCTGAAGTAATAAAATAAAAATAAATTTAAAATATATTTTATTTTGAGAAAGAAATTGTTAAAGTGGAAAAGAAATTGATAAACTAAAGTAAGTGCTTAATAATCTAATATTTAAGGTGCTCCACTACAAAATTAAATGCCCAACATATGTAGTGGGAATTTTTAGTGCAAATAATCTGAAGTAATAAAAATAAATAAATCTAAAATATATTTTATTTTTAAGAAAAGAAATTTAATACACTAATTTCCTATTATGTGTCTTAAGAACCCCTTTTTAATTAAGAAAGAAAACAATATTTTCTAAAATAATTTTATGCTTTAAAATTATCTCAAATAATTATTTTGACTCAAGATAAATAAATAAAATTAATTTATCTTTAATTAGAGCCTAATATTACCTATATTTACTTAATTACGTAAATAAGTTCATTTATTGTTAATTAGGCAAAATGGTACTTCACAGAAAAATTTCTAAACCAATTCAACATTTTCAAATATCAAATTACACATGTAATAAACATTTTGAACTCCCAAGGATGACTAGGTTCGTAAATTATCAATCTCGTGGTTAAATTACCACAGTGGGTATTTTGGTAATTTCACTTGCAGAAAATTTGAAGTTGATATTTTCACATCTACAATATCCATAACACACATAATCTTCAAGCATAAAACTAACCTCGAGGATAAATGACTGGTCAGCCCTCGATTCTTGCAAAGAAAAAATGACTTCCAGGCAAGATTTTGGTCATTTGCCAGACATCGAAAAATCGAAAATCACGATTTTTGCACATATTGCTATTTAATCATCATATAATGTTATTCTAATATCAAAATATCCTATTGAAGCATTACTGACTATTTTGGCCTCAAATCTTGTGTAGAAATGACCTAGGGGTATTTTGGTCATTTTGTATAGCAGTAAAAATCGAGACGTTACACATACTATAACGACTATTAAGACTTGAAAACAAATAACACTAAGATGTTGAAAAAGATTAATAAGAATGTGAAGATTAAAATTAAAATATAAAAACAAAAATAGAAAAACTAACACAAATATTGATTTCCAATTTATATTACTATTTTCTGATAGCGTAAAATTTACGATTGATAATTTGAGCAAGCACTATCTGATAGCATAAGTATATCTGTAATTGATTTCCAATTTTTAATTATAATTGTCATATTTTATATTTTAGTACTCAAAAAGTAAGAGTTAACGTCCAAGCAATATATATTGCCATAACACTAACTTCTCAACCTACATAGCACCTTGTTTTCTCTGCAAGATGTCTTAACAACACGTCCATAAACTATCTCATGAGAAGGCGGTTATTGTCAACTAAGTTAGTCATAACATGGGGGTCATTAAGTGAATCACTTCAAAACAATGGGCATAATATTTTCATAAAAGTATAAATCATCTTAATGCAGTTACATTATAGTGGATTCAAGGCAATAAAAGTTTTTTTCTTTTTCCTATAACTGAGAACAATAATTAGAAATTATAGAGTATACCTTAGAAGATGATAAAAGCATCCAACTTAGGGGTAAAATATTATGAAAAAAAAAGAAAGCATAAAGAAAAACTATCACATTAATTAAAAAAATGAAGAACTTGAGTCAGACCTCCTCTACTACCATTTACGAAACCACCTTGTTGCCACTATTTCCTAAATAAAGACACAATAAAGAGAGGAAGTAGTATAGTTAGTAGAAGATGCAACACAAATAAGATGAGGATGCGACACAAATAAGATGAACTATTTGTTATATAGGCATCTAAAATGAAAGAAAGTGGAAAAAATTGCAATTGAAAGAAAACAAATTTCAATTAAACACAACATAATTCTCTCATCAATAATAATTAACAATAATAAAATTGTAGTTTGGTAATAGGTAACTATTTGAATTTCAAATATCCTACTGTTTGCATATATATATATATATATATATATATATATATATATATATATATATATATATATATAATGGCATTGCATGTAACTATTCATCAACATATATATATATATAATTTAATTTGATAATGATTAATTTACTAGATTGTGATTGCTTGATCTTTTTATATGTAAATTGATTATATTTATTAATTATGATAATATTATGTCATGATAAAATGATTTGATTAAATATTATAATAAATTGACTTAAATGTGCATAAATGATATATGTACAAAAAATATATATAGGATACGAATGTTTAGAATTTTTTTTTAGAAAAATTTTGACGTATTAAATTATTGTTGATAGAAAATTTGCTATGTGGCAAAGTTTTCCCCAGAATAAATTTTTAATTGTATTATAATTATTATCTGATATGATTATAGGATATGAAGATACTAAATTGTGACTATTAAATTAAGATCCATAATATGAAAATAACATTGATTTCACTTAATTCAAAATTTAAATTTGATTTGGAATTGAAAATTTACACTTTTGTAATTTTTTCTAAGTATTTTGTAATAAGGTTTTAAAATAATCTTTTGAAAAATGTAAATTTTAAGAAAATGACATGTGATAGAGTATTTATTGTCATTTCTTCTTAAATATGATTTAATCAATTTTTTATCTACAAAAAATTTAAAAATTTACTTATTTATCATTGATGATGATATAATTTATACCTAATAATTAATTATGTGTTTTGCTCATATATCTAAAATTGTTTTTTGCACTTAAAAGTTTAAATTACATACCAAAACTAATTGAAACTAATTTATGCACACACAAAATTGCAAAAGATCCTTATTTATGATCGACGATCTATATGATTGATATCTAATAATTAATTTTGACACTATTATGATTGACATTTGTTAATTAAGTCTAATGAATATAATTGACATATCATAAAAATTAAAAAAATATATTTTATTTTTTATTTTTAAATAATATTTAATGTAGATTCATTTTGATTATGGCACTTTTTCAATTAATTATGATATCATATTGAGTGGATCTTTTATCTTGGATCCTTTTTATTTTCTTTTTTGAGTGGATTCGTTAATCTATTTATCCTTTTTCATTTATCCTAACTGTTCATATGTTAATCTTTGTCACTTTGAATTCACCATTTAAATTGTCATTTGCTGTTCTATTTATATAAAATGCATTCTAGCCGGTCCTTTAAACATGTTTTAATGGTATACTAAAAATGTTTATATCATTATAACAACAAAATGAAATTCACATTTATTTCATTCTTATCATCCTCTACACCTTTTTTTAGCCCGTCCTTTACATATGTTTAAAACAAATTTTTGAATTCAAAATTTAAACTTCATTCTTTAAGAATTGTAGTGCAATTCTACTCTTATATTTTGATAATAGTAAAATGCATTACAATCTTCAATGATATTATAATAACATATAATAATTATAATTATTTTTTAAAATTATTAATTATTAAAGTTTTAAAATTTATGGGTCCTAAATTAATCATTGCAATGTAATTTTACTATTAAATGCTAATAATTTTTAATGATACTATAATGATATATGATAATTATGATTATAATTTTTTAAAATATATTAATTATTTAAACTTCGAAAACTGTGAGCCATAAATTACTCTGAAAGTGACACATGAAAATCTTTTTTCCAAATGAGTCTTAAATATTAGTATTATAGATTATAGATATTATTAAAGGCATTCAAAAAAAAATAAGTGATTTTTCTTCAAAACATGTTATTCTTATGGTATGTTTGAAGAAGGTAAGAAGTGAAGAGGCATAAACAGAAAGCAGAAATAAAGAAATATATAAATAAATTGTGATATTATGCTATAACATTAAATATTTAATATTCATTCATATAAATATTTTATAATTTTAAGACGTTAATATAAAAATAATTAATATTAAATACAAATAAATTTTTATATGTTAATGCATTAAATACCTGTTTTATATTTAATAATTTTTTTAAAATTATTTTAAATATATAACAAACCCATGATGGTAATTAACTGTAAGTGAATATGAAAAAATCAACTTTGTAGTTTGTGCTCTTTTCTTTCAAACTCCTCGGTCCAAATACCAAATATACACTAATGGTACTTAAACAACAATTTAAGAAAATCACTGAATTGTCATAACTATAAAAATAATAATCGCCGCATAAAATTATTATTTAACATAAAGCATTCAATTTAGATATGTGATTACAATAACAATATTTTACATTAAAATTTTTATTACATATCAGTATGCTATTGAAAGTATTTAATTAACTTTTATTTTAATTACATCTAAATTAAAATTATAAAAAAATTACAAATTAAAATTAAACTTTGGGCTTATTATATTGATCTCTACTAAGGTTTAGTGAAATTCATCGTGTCTTGTCTCTATTAATAAAACTACTCGTTTGACCTGTACGATACACGTGGTGATAATAAGAAATAGTTTATTGGTTATTATAAAAAATAAATAATAATTTATCTAAATATATCTTATAGAAAATTGAGTATATATTTTTTTTTGAAAATAAGTTAACAGATAAATATGTTATTTTATTTTATATCTTATTTTGAATACCATGTTAATAAAGTTGAAAAATCTCGATAAATGACTTTTAACTAACAATAAATAGCCTAATTTATGAAAATTTTATATGTTTTGAAAGTTAAAATTGTTGAATACTAAAAAAATGGACAATTATACTATATCACTATTCATTTATAGGATGACAATAGATATGCATAAGAGAGTGGAGATGCCCTCGCTCTACATCTCTATTTAGAATTTTACCTCTCATTCCATTTTCATCCCTATCATGGGCCTCATTTCCCATTCCTATGGGAATTCGCAATTTTATTAAAAAAATCCAAAAGAGAACATTTTGTAAAATATTTTAAAATTTAAAACATAAATATCCATAATAATAAATACTATTAATGCAACATAATAATTCAAATTAAAAATAAAAATATATACTTAATGCAAGTCTAATAAAGATAATTAAAAAATAAAGGTGTGTTAGGATTTTCTCAATATATATATGTAAGTGGATATTTAAATAATTTAAATAAATAGGAAACTGTAGGTTTCCATAGGCGAGGATCTCATTCCTAGTCCCTGTCTCGTACGGGAACTTCGCCCCCATCCCTATGAAGACTAAACCTGTCTCCTTTCTTATCTCCATTGCAAGTAATCCCATGGATACTCACTTCAGTGGCTCTTGTTTTTTATCATCCTAAGCCATTTATATTTTTTAAGTAAATTAAAATATTTAATTTTTAAAAATACAAATATATTTTTAATTAATAAAAATAAATAAATTTAATTTATGTAATTTCAATTACGCCCCATTTCTTTATACATCTTTTTAATAAATAAAAATATCAATTTTAAAATATATGTTATAATTAATAAAACAATCATGGATAATAGTAGTATAGATATAGGTTAATAATCAAACAAACACAAATAATGGAATCAAATTAATGAAAAAAAAAAATTACATGATAATAACATGGACAATATGCATCAAAGTTACACAGCAATAATTTTTTTTAATAGTTATTCAAAAAATCAACCCTTCAAATTGGGAAGGAATGAAGCGACACATCCACAATCAATATCCATCAACCCTTTCTCAAAAGATACAGAATCCTACACATTTCATTTACATAATCAAAATTAAACTCCCTCCTATAATTATGCTATTTGCTCACATGAATTATAACCATATCATGCACAAATACCACCACTACTCCTAGTCAGCATTTAGTTGCAATATTTTGCCCTCTTTTCAGACCTGCATATCTCATCCATATATGCCATGACATTAGCTTGACCGTTGGAGAGTAAAATCAGCAACAATCCTAGTCATATCACATCTCATTTAATGACAAATACCTTCTAAATAAAACCATTCGTTGTGCCAAAAACCGCTTGCTCCAATATTTCAAGATGAATGAAGAATACCAGGTTCATGGACCATGGTGTGTGAAAGCAACATAGAAATATATCAGTATCCTCACTGCACAAGTAATTTCAAGAGTCCTTTTGTAAAATTTATAAAAACCATTAGAATGCAAGAGAAAAATGATCCGTAAGCTGCAAAAAAAAAAAAAAAACAGAGAGAGAGAGAGATAATGAGCAGAAGTTGGAAAATGAGAAAAGGTTTAGGGTGAGAGAAAATAAAATAAAAAATGAAAAGTATAGAGAAGTCCAAAATGAATTTATGGCAGCCTAGGCAAGTTAATTCTTATTGGTAGTGCAATGTGGAGGGGTTTAGTTAATTCTCTAAAAAATCAATTTTAATTTTGAACTAAAATCAGAATAAGATTTCATAATAATCATTGATTTATTTTTCTTCAAACCTGATGTATAAATCAATCACGATATCTTATCATTCTACTAATAGGTGCAAACAAAATATAGTACTTAATCAATATTATAGATATCAATTCCTTAATTAATAATTAGGAGTATAAATGTAACATATTAATGTGTAATGGCCCCGTTTCTGTTTCAAAGCCAAGAGGAAAAGGACAATCCTTCACTGCCTCTTTACCCATCACATCCCCACCCATTAATTTGTAATGATTCTTAATTTTATGTATGTTTTAATCTTTATTTTTCATTTGATACGGATTGTAATTTTTAATTAATGTAATCTTTAATTTTATGCCATATGAAAAATATTTAATAATTAGATTATAAATTAAATTAAAAATACATTGAACATAACGATTAAGAAAAGTAAGATCTAAATTATTGTATGAATTATACTTGTAAAAATTTCCCTGAAATAAATTTAAATTATTAGTATAGTAAAAGTAGATTATTACTTTGGAGGTCTCTAAACTTGTAAAATAATTACATTAGAATCTTCTCTGTATCTATAAAATTATTATACTGTCCTCTTTTCTATTATATACTGAACAATATGTTCAATAAATGTTAGTATTTTCAGACAAATAGAGAGAAATCCCTTAGAAGGGGTGAAGTTCATTAAACGTCAAAGGATAGCAGTGTAATGTATCCTTAAACTTTTATGCATCCAGGTCTTTAATATACTTAGAATCAAAAACTGAAACGGAATAAATACATCAAAACCAATATTGGGTTCGGGTGACCCCACAGTACTACTAGCCTGGAAATGATCAATAGAAAGAAAACACGATATCGTTATTAAATCATAATGCTTGTATCCTTAAGGCAAAATAGACAGTTAGCAGGGAGTGCATACACTATAAGCACCATACGCTGACCGATTAAAACCTTGGAGCAGGAAAAAAAAAAAAAAGAACTCACTTACATCCCATCCCTTTCAGGATTTGCCTCCCTCTGCCATGTTGAAGCTCAATTCGCACTTCATCCATACGAAGCAATCAAGTCCTGCACTTCATCCATACGACATAATTTTAAATAATTTTTTTTTCGATGGACATAATTTGAAATAGTTATTACTGCATTAACTCTCTCCTATTCCTTTTACTGAAAAAAAAATGTTATACAAAGCTAAAGTTGCAGTAAAGTAGTATCTCCCTGATAAATTTTTTATAAAATAATATTTTTACGAAAGCAACAAATGTGCTACCGCAAATGTAAGCAATATTTATATTTATTCGCATCAAACTTTTAATAAAATCTTATCTTAGCCCTAAAAGGTATATTTTTCAAATGAGATTAATTTTTATGCATTATTAGTATAAAATTTTTTATGCTATCATCTGATTATCAAATCATTATATTTGAATGACTTTTTAAATAATGGATATGAGATTATTCAATAACTTTTATTCATATTATAATATATGATTAGATAATAGTATAAAAAAAATTTCTACAATAAATATATAGAAATTTAACTCTTTTAAATTCAAATACTTTACAAACATATTTATCAATTTAGTTATAAAAACTTACCATTTGTTAGCTTTGAAAATCTGTTCGCAACATTAAAAGATGACAAGGTATGGTGAACTCGGTTAATTCAATTAAGACCTGAGAGTCAATTTATTTTAACTTTTTCCGAGTCAAAAGTACTTATGAGGAAAAAATAATAATGTATTTTTCACTCTACCTAGTAACACTCACATAACGGAAGGTAATATAACGAAGAAGGATATTGCTAATCAGTATTACTAAGACTCTTATTATCAGAACCCTAAAAAGAAAAGAGACTTAGGAACCTTTTATATTAAAATACGAAAATTAATATATATTTTAACATAATAATTAAATTCTACAATCTCTACATATTTTTTAGGTTGTAAGCGAGAGAATTGTATTAATGTGGTAATATATTACTATTTATTATTAATAAAAATACATTTATAGTAAGGATCTAGTGAAATTAAATTATTTTAGCATACATTCCCTCTTCAAAATTTTAAGGAAAGTGTTTAAAAATTGCAATAAAGCTATGTTACTTTTGTTTGGATTAGAAAAGACAATGAAAGAAAATAAAATGGAAAAAAATAAAGAGAAGAGAAAATAAAAATAAAATCGTGATTTCTCTTTAGTAATTTGGATGAAAAAAAAATAAAAGAAAAATTAAGTAATGCGTAATAAAGTATAAATATTTTTTTGCGTCTTTTCTTATTTTCTCTCAATTTTTGGGTAAATTAATGGTATCCACTTCACCTCTCATTTTTTGGACAAATTAAGGGTATCCATCGACAAAAGTAATAACCAATTCTTTTGAGACGTAGAGCTCACATATGTGGATACTGCCTTTAGCCATGAGACCTTTTTTGTATACACCATAAGAAATCAAATCCCTAATCAGATATTTAAGGGGTCCAACTAACCACCAACTATGATACATCTCATAATATCTAGTTTTCTCTCATTGTTTCATATTTCCTGGCCCACATAGCAGATAAATTATTCAAGTAAGTCCCACTTACTATTTTTTCTCCTATTTCCATTTTCTCGTAAGCCAAAGCAAAGAAAACTCATCTTTGCTCCCATTGTCTCTCCTCAAGATTTCTTTCCACCCATTTTTTTGGGGTTGAACCGAAGCTTTGTTTTATGGGGGATTCTCACATATAGTTGTCAGTCCATGCCTATGATGCAGTTGTCAGAACTTGCCAATAGAAAATGAACACGTGGTGTTGTGGGTCACGGATTGCTGTGTTAATGAAACGACCACAAAAAGTTAAGTATAAGGGCAAAATAGACCAAAGACACAATAAAAAAAGTATCTAAAATTTTAAAAAGTTATCTAAAATAATAAATTAGGCTAACTAAATGTATAATTGTTAAGCAAATTTAATGTGGAATGTTAAAAAGAAAGAGAAACTAGATAAAACGCAATGGAGAAATGGAAAAAGGTCACCGGAAACAGCAACAACAATGACGACAAGATGTGGAAGGAAAACGATTATTCGAGTTGTTGGAATGAGGAGCATGGATTCAAATACATTCAGTTTGTCCGAATTAATTTAGTGAACAATGCGTGTGTTTTTTTTCTTCTCATATTTGTTTTTTTAATTTTTTTAACATTTTAATTCATGTTAGTATTTAAATATTTAAATATTTAATTTTTTTATTTTTATTTTTCATTTAAGAATTTAGTTTGTCTGAATTCTGTTAAGTGAATAGTATTCCACTACAGTGTGCACTTTTTTTTCTTTTTTTCAAGAATTTTATTTGTCTAAATTCTATCTCATGAATAGTACTAGATTTATTTATTATTTATTATTTTCATTTTTTCTTTTTGTACCAAGTATTTGGCTTGTCTAAATTATATTTGTGCATTTTTTTATTTCTTTTATATTTTTTTTATTATAATTATTTTTAATATTTAATTTTTAAATTTTTATTAATAATTTGGTTTATCCAAATTGTGTATAGTGAACGGTATGAGCTTATTTATTTATTTATTATTTTTTTTATTTTTTTCTTTTCACCTGACTTATAAAAAAAATATAAAATAATAAGTACTAATATAATAACTGATTTACCCCTGATTATTCTTAAATTGATTACCACACATAATTATATACTCACTAATATCACACTGTAAATAGTTACTTATTTTCTCTTGATGGTGTGCATGGCAACTCCATCAAAGCTACCGTCTAAAGGAGTAGCACCTTTATTCATTGCTCCATGACATGACATGTCACCTGAAATTTGACTTGACATAGGGTCAGCTGCAAAGTTGGTCACGGTACAGAACGTCATGTTTGAACAGATAATAATAAACAAAGAAGAAAGTCTACCGAGCTTGAGTGGCCGCTACGGAAGTCATAGGGGGAAGAAACATATTAAATTCACCAGATACTTTTAAGTTTTATCAAATCATTTTGTGCTAAAATTAAAAATAACAAGTAAATGTGGGTCATTTTCTTCATTAAGGTGTGAAGAGACAAAATTTACCATGAAATGATTTAGATTAGATAATTATATGGTTATGGGTTCTGAAATTCCACCAATGACAGGATTTAGAAAGAAAAAATTATAATTTTTTTTAAAATCAATGCTGCGATACATCAATCATATATAATAAAGTAATAATTTTTTAAAATGAAATCTCACCGATGGCAAGATTTGGTTAATAAAATATTATTTTTAATTGAAAAGTCGCCAATGGCGACATTTCAAAAATATAATATATTTTTTTAAAACGAAATTTCGCTAATGGCAAGATTTTGTTAATAAAATATTAATTTTTTAAAATTAAAGCGACCAGAATTTCAAAAAAATAATAATTATTTAATACAAAAGTTGCCAATGGCGAGATTTCATCAATTAAAAATTATTTTTTTACCCATCTGGCCCCAATGGCTCTTGGAAAGCTCTATATAAAGGGGTGCAACTTTTTTTATCGTGACACAAGTTCTGTGAATGAAAAATAGTTCATTCTAATACCACAGCAACCTTACTAAGAGAGAAAGTGTAGTGGGACACAAGTTTTTTTTTTCTATTCTCTATAACTGTGAGCGTGGAGAGAAAAAAAAAGTATTATGGTTATACAAAAAATAGAGCGAAAAAATGAGTGATATTGTAAATATAATAGTATATTTCAATGGTGATGTTCTTGGAAACATGGGTGAGGGTGTGACATTTACATGTCAAAATCCAACATGTTTTTCTATTCCATACACAATGTTGTATATGGAGCTAGTGGATGGACTTTGTCAGTCCATAGATATCGGCACTCCAAAAACAGTATCTACAAGAAGATATAGGTGTCCAGTATCTATTTTTGGTGGCTTTGTACAATATCAAGCAACTCCAATAAATAACGATGATAGCATACAACGGATGTTCATGACACATCAACGGTATCATACAAATTCTTCTTCTCCCATTGAGCTATATGTTGATTTTGAAAAAGTTACTAGAAATGAAGAACCTGAGTGGAGCCTATTTCTGGATAGAGATTTAGTAGAATCGGAAGAAATTGATGAAGATGACTATGAAAGTGGCGAAAATGGTGTGGAAGATGAAGTAGACAATGATCCAGATGGTGAAGGTATCCCAAGCAATGTGGCTAGACAACATCTGAATAAGGAGCCGTCTTTCATGCGTGTCTTGGATTTGGAAGCTATGCATGCATCCGAGTTTCCTGAGTATGCAAATATGGGTATGTAATGCTAACTCTAAAATTTTTAATTTGTTTATTGCGTTAATATTTAAATTTCAAAGTATTTTTTATTATAATAAATAAGTAGCAACAACTAAATCTTAATTACGATATTACTAAAGTAGGTAGAATTTTTTTATTAAAGTTGACTAGCAATAATGAGTATTCTGTTATTGAAATATAGAATTGTAGTTTATTTTTTTAGCTATTACATATATTTTTATTTTATTTTTATCAAAATTTTCATAATAAACACTTTGTAGGTGTATCTGCTACTGATGGAGAATTTCAAATTGGAATGATGTTTAATAGTAGGGAGGATGTTGTAAGAGCAATTAAGAGGTATAGCATAGACAAAGCAGTAGACTATAAGGTATGTAAGTCAGAACTGAAGACATTTTATTGCAAATGCATACATCATGAGAGAGGTTGCAAATGGCTTATTAGAGTTAGTCTAAGGAAGTATAAAGATTTCTAGGAAATTAGCAAGTACAATGGATTTCATACTTGCACTTCAAGGGGGAATTCACTCAAAAGTTGGATTCAGACACAATTGCACAATTAATTGAGCCCATGATACAATTTGACCCATCTCTTAAGGTGAAAACTGTGATTGTAGAGGTTAAGTCTCGATATGGGTACACGACAACATATCGAAAAGGATGGGCAGCAAAGCAAAAGGCAATTAAAAAACCTTTTGGTAATTGGGAACACTCGTATGCGGAGCTCCCAAAATGGTGTGGAGCACTATGTTTTGCTGTTCCTAGGTCAATTGTCATGTTTGATGCTATAGAAGCCTGCCATGCTAATTCAGATGATCTGGTCCCAAATGTTCGGCTATTTCGCTGAGTATTTTGAGCTTTTGGCCCTTACATTAAAGCATTTAAACACTGCAAACCACTTGTACAGGTAGATGAGACACATTTGTATGGGAAATATAAAGGAACTCTTCTAGTTGCAGTGGCACAAGATGGAAATCAGAATATATTGCCAATTGGTTTTGCAATTTTCGAGGATGAGACTGCAGATGCATGGTATTTTTTCCTAGACCATCTACGCAGACATGTGGTGACCCGTGACGGAGTTGGAATTATTTCTGATCGTCATGAGTCGATTAAAGTGGCAATAGTCCATAGCAATGGTCAGTGGGAACCTCCGAGAGCATTCCATATGTATTGTATTAGGCACATCGCCGCCAATTTCTTATGCAGATTCAAGGCGCCATTCTTGCACAGGCTTGTAGTGAACATAGGTAATTTACATTTTCCTCCCACTTTTGTCTGAAATAAAGGTTGGATAATGATAATCGATAATTAATGTATCAAACACATTAACCTTTGCAGGGTACTCGAGGACCGAACATGAATTTAATTATCGCTATCAGCAGATGCGTGAGCGTGGCTCAAATTATATTGATTGGCTCGATGAAATTCCTCGAGAAAAATGGGTTCAGGCATTTGATGGTGGACATCGATGGGGGCATATGACTACTAACCTAGTCGAGTGCATCAATTCTGTTCTAAAGGGTGCTCGCAATTTACCGATCACAGCACTTGTTAGAGCAACATATTTCCACCTAGCTGAGTTGTTTGCTCAAAAAGGGCGGGATGCATTTACCCGACAAAGTACTGGTCATGAATTCTCAGAATTCATCACCACACAACTTTAAGAAAACCAGCAAGCAAGTAGAAACATGGGCATCCTTACCTTCGACAGACATTATGAGTCTTTCCTTGTTAGAGAGAGGTCTAGCAAGCAAGAATACAAGGTTGATTTGAAGGACGGATTTTGTGACTGTGGTGATTTCTAGGTAAATCGATTTCCTTGTCGCCATGTGATTGCTTGTTGTGATAGCGAGAGGATTGATTGGCACCGATATGTTGATGATGTCTATAGGACGAGACAAATTTGCAAAGTGTACCGGACACAATTTGGGGTGGTGGGACATGAAAGTTCATGGCCTCGGTATAGAAGTCCAAAGATTTGCCCTAACCCAGCCTTAAAACGCACAGTGAAAGGTCGACCTAAATCTACCCGTTACATGAATGAAATGGATTCTCGTGAGATGCGAGGACCACGACATTGTGGCCTTTGTCATGCTGAGGGACATGGTCGCAGTCGTTGTCCATACGTTGCTGGTCCTAGTTCGTAGTGATGTGCTTATGTTAATGTGGTACTCGTATTATCTTAGGTTAGTTATTATATCTTTTATTAGTAATGTATTGTGCTTGTGTTATTTTTATTATGATATGTTGTACTTGTGTTAATTTTATTACCGATGTGTTGTACTCCTATTATCTTAGGCTGGTTATTATATTTTTTATTACTAATGTATTATGCTTGTGTTATTTTTATTAATTTTATTACCGATGTGTTGTACTTGTGTTATTAAGCTGTTCTTTTTCATCTACTTCCATTTTAAGGGAGTGGCTATTGCATACTAAATAAATATACACAACTACTAGTTCAGTTTCAAATGAACAAATATAAACATACTAAATAAATACAAATACTAGTTCAGTTTCAAATGAAAAAAGATACACAACTATGATTTATTAAATAGCATGCACGGACATTGGTTGTTGACTTTCCGAAGAGGGGTTGGGGAGAATCTATCAGGGGATTTTGGAGCAGCTCGTAATTGCTTGCCACGTTCATATAGTTTAGTAGCCACCGATACAGCTGTTCCAATTGCCTTACCTAGCATGCTCCGCTTTTGTTTTCCTATTTCTTTATTCAGATCAATCCTGCGCCGTTCACCTTCCTCGTGATCATCTCCACCTAGGTCGTTATCTCCCATATCATTCTCACCCTGATCACCCCCACCCTCACCCTCATCGCCATCTCCCACATCATCCTCACCCTGATCCCTACCCTCATCGCCATATCCCATATCATCCTCATCGTGATCACCTCCACCCTCATCTTTATCCTCATATCCTTATCTTTCTTCAGCTCTCTCAACCTCTTGTACATCTCCACGATATCCTCTACCTTGAGATTGGATGCTGGGATCACTGTACATATCAAACGACATTCTTGTCTATGGAAATGTCCAGCTGAAAGGTTGTGTCTCCATCTGAGGTACATATACATTTTATTGTTGGAAAGACTGCTCATTCAAATCAAGTTGTGCCTAATAAGAAGATTGACAGGCTTCTCCCTGAGTGGATGATTGACCAACATCTCTAGAAGATTGGCCTAAATCCCAGTCAAACTGATTGATAAACCCCAATTGTGAAGGAGGTGCCCTAGGAATCCCACCGTGGAAGACTCTTGTATCGACAGAGTGTCACGATGGCTCCATATGCCTTGATCTATAACCACCTTGAAAGAAAAGATTATCAATAGAATGTCGTGATGGTACCTGGGTCTAGGCAATCTATACAACACACAAAACAAGTACAATTAAAGAAAAAAAAGTAATGAATTATAAATCATTAATTATAATGTATGGATAAAATGTAACACATGTTATAACCTGGGTGGTTTGCGGATCCGTATAGAACTGAGGCTCCAGGGCAGGTTGCAAAAGGTAAAGCCATCCTCCTCCTTGGTCATTCCAACAAAAACGTTGGGAAGGCAGTTGGGGCAATGGAGGTGGTTGCGATGGTGGTGGTGATAAAGGGAATATTGGGGGGGATAGTGAATAGGATGGTTGAGGAGATGCTGTTACTGCTCTTGAGACAATCTTTTAGGAAAAGGTATAAATGAATACCATAACCAATAATGAGTAGTGCCATTGTAGTCTCGAGTGAGCTCTCCTTGCAACTGGCGTTCCCATCGAGCATTCCACATTAAGACCCATCGATGCCATTTACGTCTCCAGTTAGTTGTCCCCCATCATCCTCGAAGATCTTTATTATGCACACCATCAAGCTTTTCAAGTTCTATGGGAACAGGTTGTTGCAAGTCAAATTGCCGCATTACACGGTCAGCACTATACCACTCAACTATCTCAAAACATATAAGTGGAACAACACAAGACCACAATGGTGCCTCGTTGCGAATGGCTTCTAGAATAAGAGTATCAAGCAAGGGGTCCAAATACGGTCGCCATACAAACTGCAATACATAATAACATGAATAACATAAATGAGTGACACATGCACCATATCGTTAACTGTAATAACAATTTGGTCAATAACATTTTGCTCATACCGTACAAGATTGCAGACCATCTATACCCTGTCTCAGCCATCCATGGTCTTTATGTCGGCCATTTGGTGGAAAGTTTGGACGAATCCATCTATTACATATCATATTAATTAGAAAATATTATCATAATTATAAAAAAATAAATTAGATCCAATTTTTACCTCGATGCAAATGGAAAACTAATCGGATTGACTGGTATAGGAGCCAAAAATGGTATCCTAAAATATGCCCACGCTTGCAATAATATCATACAACCAGAAATGTCACCAACACCCTTCCGCGAAGCACGACATAATCCCTGATAGAGCACAGCCAGGCATGCGGAACCCCAACTGTAGTGTTGCAAGTTCTCTATATCCTCTAGCAATGGCAAGTATTTGCAATGCACCTCTGATGTGCTCTTGTCAGGCATTAATCAATGGCCTATCAAGGCCAATATGTAGGCATGAGCCTGACATCGGATATTCCAATTGGTATCAGTGCCAAGTTGCATCATATGTGCGTCGAGCCATCTCATGCTAAGAACACCTCCAGCAACAGCCTGTTCTGGGGGGCGACCACCAAGTAAGGACTCGCACAAGTCCATCAACTCCGTAGATTGTATGCCAGTCTTTCCTGTGACAACATTACCATTAATAGGGATCCCAAGCAGCATAGCGACATTTTCCAATGTCACTGTGCAGTCACCGTAAGGAAAATGGAATGTATGTATTTCTGGCCGCCACCGCTCGACCAATGCAGAAATCAAAACTGAGTTCATGTATGTATGGATCAATTCGGAAAAGTAGAGTAAGCCTGAAACCCTCAAGTATTCGCGTATCTCATTTCTCGAAGGACCTAGGACCATAAAACGAGGCCGCAGCAGTCTCATTTCCTATTTCACATGATAACAAATAAAGATTAAATCCAAATTCAACTTCAAGTGTTAAAAACTTTAAATTTTAATAATAAAATCCAACAAATTATTAATTTTAATTTTTCTAATCTATAATAACACTATTATAATGAAAATAACTAATATTAAAATTAGAAATTTTAAAATTAAAAATGATGAAAGTTATTAATTTTCAAATTTTTATTATTTATAGTAAAATATGTTATAATAAAAATAAATAATGTAAAATTGTAAACTTTAAAATAAAAACAAATTAATTAGTAATAAAAATAAAAAATTTGAAACTTATAAAACGTAAGGATTATTAAATGACAGTTTCTTGCATTTTCTAACAAGTGCAAATATAATAAACATAATTAATATAAAAATAGAAATTTTTAAAATTAAAAAAGCATATTCATTACTAATAAAAATTGTAAATTTCAAAATAATAATTCCTAAATTATCAAATGCTAGAAAACTAGTTTCTTATGTTTTATAATAATAATTAATAATAAAAATGCCTAATAAAAATTTTGATTTATTTTATTTTATCATAGTGCCAATGACAAGTAAAGAATAAATCTGATTTCAAGTGTTAAAACCATTACTTTTTTAAATATAAACCGAGAAATGGTTTTACTGTTTTTCTAATTTACCTATATTAAAAGTATTATAATTAAAATAACTAAATTAAAAATTATATATTTTAAAATTAAAAATTGTGAAAGTTATTAATTTCCAACATTTTAATTATTAATAATGAAATTTAGTATAATATAAAATAATAAATTTGAAAATTAAAAAAATGAAAAATTAATTAGTCTCATAAAAAAAATAAAATTTTGAAATTATAAATCATAAAAATTATTAAATGACAGTTTTTTGCATTTTTTAAAAATAGCTAATATAATACAAATAATTAATACAAAACTGTAATTTTTAAAATTAAAAATAATATATTCACTAGTAACAAAAATTGTTAAATTCTAGAAAACCAGAAATAAAAAACAATAATTTTATAATAATAATAGTTTCATAAATAATATAAAATAGTTTGTTGTAAATTTTAAAATAAAAATTCCTAAATTATTACATTCCAGAAAAGTAATTTTTTTTATTTTATAATACAGACTAATATACAAAAATAACTAATAAACATGCCCATTTGTTTTATTTTATAACAATGTCAAAGTTAATATAGAACAATAATCTACAATAATCTACAGTGACTTTTAGACTACCAAGCAGAAAATTATATTGTTCTAATAAAAATAAATAACATAAAACTATAAACTTTAAAATAAAAAGCAATTTAATTAGTAATAAAGGGTGTTAACTATTTCGAAAATTGAATTTGATTTCTGTAGCGCTCCGATTTTCTGTCTGAGAGGAAAATGACCAAAATGCCCCTAAGGTTATTTTCTGCCCGGAATTCGAGGATGGCCGGCCCGACAGTCCTCGAAGGGTCAACTTACTGTTTGAAAGGGATTGGATGGCCCTTGAATGGTTTCGGAGGTGAAAATCTCATTTTCTGCAGTTTCGGGTCAAAATGACCAAAATACCCCTATAGTGTTTTTACGCGGGTAAAGGTGCTGTTGAGCCCGAAAATTTCCTCAAAGGTTTAAAACCATGTTTTTATGAGTTTATAAGTCTCTGTTTAAGTCCCGGTGGTCTCGGGCAGTTTTAGTACAAAATTACGATTTTGTCCCTAGAATAGCGTTTTTGAGCCTAATGATATAATTAAGCAAACTTAAGTAATATTAGACTCTAATCGAATGTTAATTAATTTCCATAATTAATCTAGAGTCAAAATAAGCTATTAAAATTAATTATAACCTAAAATTGCTTGGATTAAACTTAAATCTCTTTTTAAGACTCAAGATTCCAATCTTGGAATCTTGAACAGTGTTTTCTCTATCCAATTCCCCTAAATCAAGGAATTTTGTTGACATTGGATTCCTTGTTAATGGAGTTTGACTTCATTAATTTAGTAAGACCACCTCCTAAACCAAGTCTTACAAGCCTCTAATTACCCATTTTCTCACCCAAACACTTTCTTACAAATTCTCAATCTTAATCCTAATCAAAGATACACCTAAACACAACTCTAAACCACAATTAAAATGCAAGAAATCCTCCCCATGGCTGATGCAAGTTTCGGCCACCTCTCTCCCATTTACATCACATGTTGATTTGTTTTTCACTCAAAGAACCGTGCTTGACCCATACTTGAGCCATACCTTGAACCATACCTCACCATACCTCAAGATCACGACATCTCACCTCATGGACCTCATGGGGCTGCCTTGCTTGGCCGAAACATCCTCTCCCACTTACACCTTTCATTTGTTTCATTTCTCTATAAATATCACACTTGAGTGAACTTGAAATACCTTTAGTTCATTTGCTAAGTGTAAGTTTCCAAAAAGCACTTCAAAGTTTCCTTTTCTCTCAAAGTTCAAGTGTCCAAGTTCTTCAAAGTTCTTCATCCTCTTCTCTCATTCCAACCTTCAATCACTTGGTAGGGATTTTCTTTCAAGTGTTTCTTTCATTTAAGTTCTTAATCTCTTTATGTGTTCATAGTTTCTCTTGAATCTTTTTGGAAACTTCTTTCCTTCTCCTCCTCCTTCTTTGTTTCGGCCATGAGGCTTGAAGATCAAAGGAATGAGAGCTTGATGATTAGGGTTTCATGATGATGTTCATCACTTGAACAAACCTTTAAAGCTTGATCTTTGTTCTTGAGTTAAAAACGTTATAGTTTTTTCTTTCTTGAACCTTGAAATCTCTAACTTTGATAATGTTTTAAAATGGTTACATGAACTCAATGATGAGGATCCATAATGTTGGTGTTAATACATCATCGAGATCATGGTCACTAGAGTCTCAAAATGGTTCCTTCTTGCTCTCAAGTTTCGGTTTCTTTTCTTTCCTTTTCTCAAAAATTTCGGCCAACCATCCTTGGTGGTCCAAACATGATAGCTTGATGATGAGAGTTCTAGTTGGTGACTTTGTGTTCACCACAAAGAAACCTCTAAAACTTGAGTTTTCATAAAGGTGTTATAAAGTTCATTTATGGCTATATTTTTAAGGAATGTTATCTTGAGTTCTAAGAACTCTAGACCTCGTTTTACCTTGTCATAATGAGTTTGGGTTAAGGTTAAAATTCCTCTAAAAGTCTTGTATGAGCTCTAATAAGAAATAAAATAAACTCACCTTCGTATTTATATTCAAGCTATTGCATTGCATATTTACTTTGAGCATTGCATTCATATTTATTTTCAAGCCATCACTTAAAGTTAAAGGATAAGAAATGAAGTGCATCTCATATTTACGTTATTGTCTAGCATATTTACTTTTCATCACTAAAGAACATACAGATTTAAAATGAGAGCTTGCATTATCATCTAACTAATTCTCAAAGCCTTTCTATTTCAACCTTAAAGTCGATTGTTGCTGGGCCTAGAGCACTAAAATAAAGAAATGAAGTTACATGGCATATTTATTTTAAGTCTTGCATATTTAAATTCCAAGCCTTACATATTTACTTTAAGTCTTGTATATTTAAATTCCAAGCCTTGCATATTTATTTCAAGTCTTGCATATTTAAATTCTAAGTCTTGCATATTTACTTTAAAGTTCTCACTTTACTTTGTAACAAAGAATAAAAATGAAGAGTATAACATGTTTAAATTATGTCATCACTTAAAGACCTTAGAGCTCAAAGACTTGCCCATTTTATCTTAAGTTAAAGTTTAGTATGGAAGCATTCTTTGAATGCATAATATCAGCCAAGTAATAATGATGAGTTTCGAATGAGTTCCATTTAGTTACAAAAGTCAACAACCTATGTTCTAGTGACCAACAAGATTTATGATTCTATCCCTCTCCTAAAGAAGTATTAAATTGGTTACTGACCTAAGGTTATTTTTAGCCTCTTGATAAAATAAAATAGTTTGTAAAGAGTTTTAGAAGTCCTAAAATGATTCCAAGGGAAACTAGCAACTTATATTCTTTAGAAATGTCAAATTATGTGTCTTTTGAACATTGAATAATTCGGTTCTATCTTGATATGTTTGATGCTGAATTATAATGTTTTGATGTGTTAGAAAGTGTGAAAATGATATATGATGAGGTAGGAACACTTCTATACATGTTAGGGGGGAAACTAGCTTCATAGGAAAACCGTAAAAGATGGAATTCAACATATGTTTAACCCATTTAATCTTAATCAATGCCAAAACTATTTTAGTATGACAACAATCAGTTTAGGATTGAATACTCATGAAAAATTTGGTTACATTTGAAGTAGGATTGAATTTTAGCACCTATAGAGAAACTAGTAACTAGAAAACCGTAAAAATGTAATTCTAGAACTCTTAGAACATTTAATTTTTAGAATCTGTCCAGCAACTTCATAATATGGTAAACATAGTTTATAATCAGTTCTTAGACATAGGAATGCCTCATAATTGGTTTTGATTTAATTTATAGCGCCTTAGGCTAAGACGGAACCAAGAAAGGGTCTAAAACGTAAGTTCTAGAACCCCGTAGTTGTAAATTTATAACTCTGCCCTTAAGGAATGGTGCTGCCCAAATTTAATAAAGAGTATAAATGATAGTAAGATTTTTTAGAAGAGAATCCTTGTGTGCATAAGAGGTTGATAGAAAATGATAGAATAATTACATCTCAAATTTAAGGTCCGTAAGGGTCAAAGCATAAGATACCGTAGGATCAAAGAGCATAATGAGTTTCAATGTTACTTGTGAACGTATAAAAATGATTATGTGAATGCATGAAATTATGATGGAGGATGCATGTATAATTGACTTATGTGGCATAAAGTAAATTTGAAAGAAATCCGGCATGCTGTTGTTATGTTGCCGAATTTCTGACAAATTTGGGGACTTAGAAAGTTTTTGAAAAACCTATGAGATTTTATTTATGAGGTACTAAGATGGGTTCTCGGATGACACCAGTTCGGCCGAGCACCTCCAGAGAACTCATGTGACATCGGTACCAAGATGTATTCTTGGGTGACAGGATTCGTAGAGCACCCCCAAGAAATGCCCCCTAGCCCGTACTAGATAAGTTGGGATTATGATTATGATTATGATTATGATACGTTTATCGGGATTGATAAGTAAGAACTAGTGACGACTAGTTAATGTGTGAGCTCATAACCTAGAGACGTGACATGTTCTGGGTGACACCGGTTCGGTTGAGCACCCCCAGAACGATTGTCTTTTAGGGTGGCCTATGAGGAAGTAAAGTATGATGATTATGTCACAAAGTGTTCCCATATGACATTTCAATTGCCACTTTATGCCACTATTATGATGTTCTTAATGTTATGATTATTATTCTTCCATTAAGTAGAGCCATGCATACATTTTTTAATATGTTGCATCCATGACATTAAGAATCATACTAAAATGAATGGACCTTGGCTAACTATGTTTCAAAAGCTTAAAAATGGATTTAATGCATGCTCACTTATTTTGTACACTGAACCCAAGGTTCCTAAGGACCTAGATAATAACACCTAGGTAGTAGGAGGCCCTACTGAGATTCTTTAGCAAGATTCCCACTCCCTCTATCTTTTCTTTCCGTCACATCTTCAGATGGCGACATTCATAGTTTTTGTGGACACCCCGACGTGGGAGGTGCACTGTGATCCAGAGCACGAATCATACCATTTTGAAGGACAGTGCACCGTGCGAGTCTTCATGTTCGTTGGATGTCCCTTCGCTTACCCTGTACATACCCATCGCTTCTCCCTGATAGCACCCTACGGCGACGACGAGCTGGATTTTGAGCGCGCGCATAAGCACAAGGAGAGAGTGCTCCGCATGCACACCGCCGCCTCAGCCATGCGTGACTATCCCGGCTACGTGCCCCGGACATACTTCTCGGAGACCGACCTGTCGAAGGACCCGCCTACCCATCCGTACAGCGAGAGTTTTGCCCCCACTCCACCACTGATGAGAGAGGGCAGTGAGGATACTGTGACTCAGCCTCGGCTAGCACGATGACCGGAGATGCGGCCACGTCGTGGGGGTCACTCTCGATCCCCACTTCGCCTTTACACCCCAGAGGAGCTCGCCCAGTTTGCCGGATATGTGCTTTCGCTCACGAGATGGACGTCGGTAGGTGGTGGCAGATGACCGATGGAGTACCCGGATGGAGCACACACCACTTAGATGAGAATAAACCTTCTTTTGTTTAGAGGTTATCCCTTTAGGAGCACTTGGGTAGAGGAGTTTGCTTTTATGCTTTCCATCGCACTTTCCTTGTGTTTTCTCTTTGATGTATTCATTTCCTATTGTACTAAACTAAGTCCCACTCTTCATAAGTGGGCATATCATATTATATAAATATGCAGTTCAGTTTTATTGTGATGTGCCTTTACTTGCTTGATGTTATGATGTTATGAGATGCTTGCTTTGTTTCCTTTCATGCTTTATTGCTCATTGTGTCGCGCGGCTCTCACTTTGCTTTTATAATTCAAAAATAATTTTACCAGTATTTCCACTAAGTATTTTAAAGTAAAAAGGAAACTATGATGTAACCGACTAATGATTAACCTAAATATGTTCTAGAGTATTGGGTTAAAAATTAGGATGTTACAATTTCCCACTATGATCATTAGTTTGGAGTAGCTTAGCTGGTCCCCTCAATTATTTGTAAAAATGCATTCACATATAAATTGTTAAAAATGTAAATAATATACAATTTTCCTAAACAACTTATGGTAATTGAATTTCATAAAACTTAAATAAAAATTAAATTAAAATGATATATTACTTACATTATGATGAAGGATATCCTCTGAAATATGCTTTGTAGAATCCATGGTTTCATCAGATTTCACCATATTTTCAATTTAATTTTTTTTTAACTTTTTTTTTACCATTCTGAAACCACAAAAAAAATTTCTTAAACTCTATCTCTATCCACTATCAGCCTTTCTCTCTTGGTTGCTCTCTCCCAAACGCCCTCAGCACACATATTTATAGCCATTGAGTTCAAGCATGTATTTGTGGGGGACAACCATTCCTCTGCCCGTGCTAAGCAAAATTCACGGGTGAAGGAATCCTTGCAATGAGAAGCGCAAAGCGAGCAGAGAGAAGCGACCTTTGTGTAACTCCCTAGTCCTTACTTCTATGTACTCGAGTCACATAAAAATTAATACCAAAGAATTACGCCCTATTTCATGAGTCTTTAAATATTAGACATAAATGTTGCTAAAAATTCTAACGAAAATTTGGCATGACAATGACATAGGTACCATGCCTCCTATAGGACAGAAAAATCATAAACAGAATAACCAGTCATTCCTTAGCTCAACCTGCTGTTCAAAATATCACATTCCAGTATCTCACATATCATCAGCATAATACACACAGTGTCACTCGGTCCACAACATAAATATAGTAATGTAATATCAGGAGATATGCGACCTCAGGCCACAAAATACAAGATATAGAAGAGATAAAAGATGTCATGACCCAAATACATAAAAAGATTCAGTGTTATAGCACAATCTCCAAGTAAGGCAAAAAAAGAAAACAACAGTACTCAAGAATAATTTTTCTGCATCGGGATTTACCTGCTCATCTAGAGATGATATGGAAAGAAAAAGAAAAAGGGGTGAAAAATCAATTGAAATCTCAGTAGTACATATGCAATTAACGTGATATCATAATCATCTCCAATCTACCTTGGTTTCATTTGAAATCATTAGTATATAATTATGAGATTCAATTTTAGGATTTTACAATCGTTCTCTTCCAAGGTAGAGGTGTCTTTTAGCATGGTCTTAGCATGAAATGTACATGTATGCATGAAAGAAAGGATTAGGCTTATATATTAAATGTCACAAACATGTATAAATGGCTATCCTAATGCAAATCATTAAGAATGTCATAGTTCAGGTCTTTTCTTTAGCCCTATCTACTTCGTAATTTTTGTGTCTCTATCTGTTCCTATTGACCTAATTGTTCCTTTCTCTCACTTGATCTGGGTTTAGATACTTTAAAAGATATGAGTTCATACTTAACTGGTCATCACTGATTCCTTAATGCGAACCAACACTGAAACCCTCTTGTGCACCATAAAGAAAGTCAATACCCAGTCGTCACTGGTCCTTAAAATGATTCAGTGTTGGAACCCTCTTTGTCGACATAAGTCGACCTTTAATCTTTATGTCTACGTTCTAATTTCTTATTATTTAGATTTTCCTCTCATTCCCTCTTTCCTCTAAGCTTATTTTCTCATAAGCAATACAAGCATAAATTTTAATAAGGAATTCTACAATCCTTTTCTTTAAAATAAGAAATATCACAATTCAGTCAAGTATAATAAATTGTCACTAGTCATCCAAAACAAGTTTTTCATCCTAAATCCACTTAAACACAGTTCTCCCATTTAGATTTTTAGAATTTATGCAACAACCCCAAACTTTAGTGAAATTATAATTTGACCCCAAATTTTTGTATATAATAAAAAAAAATAACTCAAATCACATATATCCACTCCATTTTTCCTGTAGATTCCAAATATTTGATTAGTTTTAAAATAAAAATTTTCCTTATAGGAGAACTTGCCTCAGCTAAACCCATATATCCCAAAATCCAATCTTTTGTAAAACTTTGAAACATAATATCATGCTGTTCAGAAATTTCAGTCTCAAAGAAAAATGCAATTAAATTGCTAAACATCATGAAAACAGAGCAAAATCATTTTTTTGAGATAATTCAATATGTCCATGAGATTTTGTAAAAAATTTCAAATCATAAAAAGACCTCTAGATATATTAACAAAATTACACAAATTCGGAGGTCAGAAACCACTTGTTTTCAGTCAATAATCAGAAAACCCAATTTTTTTATCCTATCAAATAAACCCAGAAAATTCTAAAACAATTCATGGTTTAACTTCAAGATGTCCACAACATCTTGTAAAACTTTCAAGTCATAAATCGATCATTTGGTATAAAAACAAAATTATACAAATTCAGTACTTCAGAAATTACTGTTCATTCCGAATCTATAAGTTTCTCGGTTTCTGAATTTTTAAATATACAAAAAGTCATCTAGACATCTCAAGAAAAATACTGAAGATACATCCCTATGTTAGCTTCATCAAATAAAACTTTTAGCTCAAAGTCTTGTCTCCATCCAAGTGAATAAAATCATACAAACTGAACTGTCTGCATAAATCTGAAAATTCCAGCAACACAACATACAATTTCTTTTAATCTTTCTAGCATAATCATTCATCAAAACTCAAAATCAGATAACAATATAAGGTACATAAGTTTAAACATAAACCCTACCAAAAGATGGTTTTTACTAGAGATCAAGACAACCACAATCTCCTTGATGTTTGATCTCCCAAGTAAGGAAGCAAAACTCTTTTTTTCCTTTGACCACGAATTTGGTCTGCTCCAAAACAGGTAGGAGGAGGCTTTTTCTTGAAAAACTAATGGTGGATTTGAGTTTGTTAGGTGGAAGAGCTATGAAAAAGTGTATTTATTTGTTGGATTTGGTATAAAATTGAAGAAGCTATGGTAGAGGAAAGTGAAGAGAAAGAAGGAAGAAGGTGAAGACATGGAAGAAGGAAGGGAAAGGAAGAAAGAAGATGATGAAGTGTGTGTGTACCGTAAGTGGGAAGGGAAAAATGGGGCTTGGGTTTTCTTTCTTCTTTTTTTTTTAATTGTGAGAGTGTGTGTGTGTATAAGAGGGGTAGTTTGACAACTAGATGTATGTACATGAGGATAGCCTAGGGATTCATACACAAAATCACTAAAATAAATATGAAACATCGATAAAAATATTATTTTCACGCACCTCTAATTCCAGACAAAGATTATTTAATTCATCCATTAACTAACCGAAATAATTAGTATATAGAAATTGGGGCGTTACACTTTGACTCGCGAAATCTTGCCAATGGCGAGTTTTTGTGGGCTGTCCAATCTGAAGCAGGTTCTTAGTAGGATGAAACACCGCCAATAGCAGGGTTTGAGTTGCAATCTTATCCATGCCAGAGTTAAAATTTCACCAATGGCAGGGTTTCCCTAATCATCACCAACAGTTCAAATCTCACCATTAACTGACCACAATACAGTAATATTTTCTTGTAAGTAATATCTGATGTAATGTTTAATATACACACCATAATTTAAATAATTTCCTATTAAATGTTCCAGTGATGGTTTTTGGATTAAAAAAATACATCAAATTAAAGCAAAATCACGAACAAGTCAAAAAAAAATAACATAACTAGTCGTTCGACTCGTACGATGCACAGAGAGATACAAAAAAATAATTTATTGGTTATTATAAAAAATAAATAATAATTTATTTATATGTATCTTATAGAAAATTGAGTATATAAATTTATCTTAAAAGTAAGTTAATAGTTAAATAATTAAATAAGTGGATAAAATATAAATATGTCATTCTATTTTATATTTTATATTGAATATCATATTTATAAAGTTGAAAATATCTCAATAGATGACTTATAACTAATAATAAAGAGCTTATTTTATAAAAAATTTACACGTTTCGAAAGTTGAAATTGGTGAATAAATAAAGAAAATAAATAGATAATTTTACTATATCATGAGCCATTTATAGAGATGACAATGAGTATCCATAAGAAAAGAGACAGGTCCCAAACCTCCCATCACCGTTTAGAATTTTATCTCTCATCCCAATCCCTATCTTCTTTATGGGTCCCCATTTCCCATTTCTCATTTCCTATGGGAATTTTGAATCCTTATGATATTCAAGGGTTTATTAACAAATTTCAAAAGGAAAAAACTGTAAAAATATTTTACAATTTGAAACATAAATATCCAAAATAAGAAATATTATTAATGCAAATAATCCAAATTAAAATTAAAAATAGATACATAATGTAAATATAATAAAAGTAATTAAAAAATAAATATGTATTATCCCTGTCTCTATCTGGTTTAACAAATGGGGACTTAACCCCCATAAATCATCCCTATAAAAGTAAAATATATGCTAATTCCTTTTCTCATTGGGTAATTCTCATGTGTACCTATTTTCAATTTTTTTATCATCCCTAACCATTTATGTCTTTTTAGTAAATTAAAATATTTAATATAAAATATAAAAATATATTTTCTAATTAATAAAAATAATACATAAATTTAATTTATATGATTTCAATTACACATCCTTTCCTTGTACATCCTTTTAATAAATTAAAATATTAATTTTAAAATTTATATTATAAGTAATTTGTAATAATTAGTAAAAAATTATTTATAATTCTAATTTATATAATCTTAATTATTAGAGTAGTATATCAATTATATTTTTTAATAAAAAATATAAGTATTTAATTTTTAAAAATTAATAAATATTTAATATCACTATCAAAGAAGTGTAAATTATAGATATAATTTTTTAAAATATTTTAGTGTTAATAAATTGAAGATATTTTTTTCAAAAAAATTAGTATGAAAAAATTATGAAATTAATATATTGGAATATTTGAGTTGTAAAATATTAAATAGAATATAGTGATATATATAGATAGATAATTTTTTTATTATGACTTTTAAAAGTTCTACATTTGAAATTAAAAAAATTTCGCTAATCTCATTTTCATTTAGAATTTTACCTCCATTCTCATACACATCCCAGTCACAGGTCCCTATTTTTTATTTCACATCAAGATTTGATTCTCTATTGATATTTATGGATTTATTAAAAAAATTAAAAATAAAACTTTTAAAAATACTTTGAACTTCAAAATATAAATATCTATAATAACAAATACTACTAATTCAACACATTTATAATAGGTTTGTTATCATTAATACTATAATTATATATATAAAATTTTTATGGTATAATATATTGAATTATAATTTTATTTATGCTATTTTTTATTTTTTATATTGATTTTGTTAATGGTAGAGACATATGAAGGTATGCTTAAAAAAAATAATTGATAATTAGAAGATAAATTAAGTTTAAAAACTCACTTTAAATGTTAAGATTATGAAAAAAGTGAGGTATAATTTTTTTATAAATAACACATGAAAGATTTTTATGTAATGAGTCTTAAATATTAGTATTATATCAATTATTATTATATTTGATCAAGAATAAATTATTATATTAGTATCATATTATGTCTTAAATAATTGATTAAGAATAAATTTGGTATAAATTGAATTTTGAATGATTATCATATCATAATCAATCAATTAGCAATTTGTTAACAATTTGTCTAACCCGTCTTCTTTTAAAAAAATATTGATTTTCAAACTTATTTATTTTTAAAATATTTTCTTTATAATTTTTTCTATTTTCTTCATAATGTGAGGCTATTATTAATTCTTAATTTAATTGTAGATCATAATTATATTAACATGGATCCTCTCTTTGTATAAATTATAATATTTAATAATTGTAATATTTGATTCTTTAATAATTTTAATATCTAATTTTATTTCATATGAAAAATAATTAATAAGTAAATTATAAATTAAGTTTAAAAAATATTTAGAAATAATGTGATAACACGAAAAAATATTCTGCCTTTAAATAATTAAATTTATCATAATCTTATTGTTAATAAAAAAGTAAATGATATAACCTAGCGCATATATTTTGCATCTTTCCTATAATTTATATACTTAATTTCATAAATTTAATATAATAGTATTCAAAAGAAAATCACCACCTGCATCAAATATAAAAATTTTAAATGTAAAATTAATTTATCAATATAATTCATAATTTCAGTATCACAATAATTAAAAATATTTAATTAATATAATACAATCCTATTATTATTAAATATTATTTAATTTTTTCAAGTCCTATATCAAATATTATTTTTTAAAATAAATATATAATTTAAAATAAAATTACTATAGCTGATTTAATTAAAAATTAGGATCATAATTGATAATATTCTTAATTTCAAATTAAAAACATTCCAAAATAATTAAATAAAAATATCGTATCATATTGTCTTAAAAACATGATTTAATAAAACATATAAATATTAGTTATTTGTGCTATAATTACTATAAATGATACATTTTCTAAACAAATAACTCACAAAAATTCTGGTTTTATTTTTCAAAGCTCCTTGTCAAATATTATTCTTTAAAACGAGCATATAATTTTTTAAAAAAATTATATCTAATTTAATAAAAAATTAGGAATCATATTTGATAATAAAATTAAAATAGAGTATAATCAATCAATTATATTTATTATTACTAAGGATTTAATCATATTTTCAAATTCAAAAATTTAAACTTGATCAAATCTAAAAGAAATAACATATTATATTCTCTAAAAATATGATTTCATTAAAAATTGATGAATAATGTTTGGTAATATATATAATTAATTATGTTGAACATAATTATTATAAATGATATATTATCTAAACAAATAACCCTAAAAAATCTGGTTTTCTTTTTTGCAAGTACCATATCAAATATTATTCTTTAAAACAAATATCTAATTTAGAAGGAGATTAATATATCTGATTTAATTAAAAATTAGGAATCATGATTGATAATAAACTTGGAATCAAGTATAATCAATCAATTATATTTATTATTACTAATAACTTAGTTTTAAATTCAAAAATTTAAAAATGATAAAATATTATTGTGTAAAAACCAATTATCATTTTTGTGAGTAATAAATCCTATGAAATAAGCATCTTTAGTATAGATAAAGGTACTCAATTCCCAAAAACAAAAAATAAATAAAAAAATAAACAATCTATGATATCAGTTAAAAAAAAAGAATTTGTCCATCTGTGATACCCCAGGTACATGTGTCATTAGACAAGTTTAGTACGGCCCTATAGGGTCCCCTAGGACCCACCCATATTGCCGGAAAGGCCCCAGATGTGTGAAGTACTAGGGGGTAGAGCTGGAGCTGTTGCTGCAGGATTTTGTAGAACATCCTCGTTGTAGCAAGCAGGCGGGCCAAAAGGCATGTTGCAGTGAGCAAGCTTGATGACAGCACAGTGCATAACAATGCAGTTTCGTTTAATGAGCCCTATTTCTACCCCAACTTGGGTTTTTCTCCTCCTAGAAACAGAAACCCGAGCCCTAACCCTAACCCCTTCCAACTGATCTCCTCCCCCTCTACTCTCATCTTCCATCAAATCTGCTTCATCCAAGCTTCAAGGTGAATTTGGTTATTGGTTTGTGCTTTCTTTTTCCCTTTCCCTTCCTATTCTATAGTTTGGGTTATGGTTTTCTCCCATTGTATTATTAGAGTTATTTTAAAAGTTGTCTAGAGATTAATGGAGATTAATCTTGGGTCTATGTTACTCTATGACAGTTGTTAATATCGTTCCAAGCTCTCCGAGTCAAGTTGGTAGTGTTCACATACTCTTGACTACAAACGGTGAGTGAGTTTGATCCCATAGCCTTAGTCTTATCACTATGAATATGTTTCTTACATGACGATTGTCAAATATGAAGATTTGAGATGAGATAAAGTATAGAATACGATTTTACGTAATTATGTCAAGTTAGAAAAATTATGATTTATGATGATAGCATGAAAGAATGAGATTTACAAAATCACGGGATCATGATTTGGATTGATGCATATTATGAAAATGTTTTATGTACTACTAGAATGATCATTGACAAAATATATGATTTAAAAAGAGTTATGAGAGTTGCTAAATATGTATTATGGATTTATGATTTTGCTATGATTTCAAGATTTCAAATTATGTCCTTTTGTTTATCTTGTTGAGATATTGTCGTAACCAGGATTACGACGGGGACGGCGAGAAAAGAATTTTTTTTTTGAAAATTGGAGTCGCCACCAAGTTTATTGAAATTGGAAAACATGGAAAAACCCATTATTTTTACAAATTGTCTTTGAAACTAGATTTGAGTTCGGGAGTCGGTTATGCATAGAGAAGGGCAGGCATTTAATCCTACGTACCCCTAGTACACCCGTCCTTAGACGGTAAATATAATTGATTTGTGCAGATTATTAATAACCCTTTTGAAATATTTATTTTTCCATTTGTTATTTACAAAAAAGATAAAAAAAATTTATTTAAAAAGAAATTTTGGAGCATCAAACTGTCACAATTCAGATGTCCAAAATATTGAGCTAGCAAGCCGTCCCGGCTAAATTAACACTTTTATTTGAAATAAAATATTTGATAAATAAATAAAAAATCTTATAAATATTTACAAACAAGAAAAGAAAGAAAACAAATAGTTTTGGCATTTTTTATAAAGGAAAGAAAAATAAATAAATAAATACAAACGAGAATAAATATATTTTTTGAGGAAATTTCGGATCATTAAGCTGTCACAGCTTAAATGTCTAAGTTATTAAGTTAATAAGCCGTCTCGGCTAAATTAACATTTTTAACAGAATATTTCTCTTAAAAAAGAAATCATTAAAAAATTATTAACAAGTAAAATAAATATGTAAATTTAATTTTTGACTTGACAGGGATCGAAATCACCTGCTCCTACGTATCCCCTGGTGCAATAAAGAGTTCAAAGTCACGTAGTTCTGTAAAATATTTGATCAATTTTGCTATTATTATTTTTTTAAAAAAAAAGAATTTTTGAAATATCAAGCTGTCATAGCTAAAATATTCCAGAATTTAGAATTAATAAACCGTTGCGGCTCAGTTAATCCTATTTATTTATTTAAAAATCCAATTACTCAATTGATGAATTAAATAAACTTTTAATAAAAAAGAAAGAAAAAAAAACAAAAAAAGAAAGGCTATTTTTAATTATGAGTTGACACTATTAATCTAGAGACAAAATTATTTATATTAAAAAAACAAATATAAAAATTAAAAATTAAAAGTAAATCAAGGATTCTAACTATCATTTTTACTTTTATATTTTAAGATTTTTAACACAAAGCTCACCAGAATATCATGTAGATGGTTAAATCAATTTCTCATCCAATCAATTAAATTTTACTTAAAAGAAAGTAACCCTTTTTTATTCTTCACCTAAAAAAAAACTAAACTAACTTTTTTTTAAAAAAAAACTAAACTAACTTTAAAAAAAAGAGCAAGTCTGGAAATTAAAAATTAAACAAACACTAAAAAAAAACTAAAATTTAAACCAATAATTCAAAAAAAACTTGTTCTAACACTAACTCAAGTAAAAAAAAAACCTAAAACTCTTTATTTATTCTCAATTTTCATTCATTTAAATCTTATTTAATCTAATCCTAATTTAATTTTGTCCCTAAAATTATTCCACCCATTCCCCAAACACACTCACACGCTCACACACTCTCACCCAAACTCATACATACGCGTACACATACAACACTTAAACTAAAAGGAAAATTTCACACTTTACCAAAAGGAAGAAAAAGAAACTAGCAAGGAAAGAAAAGAATCTGAGAGGATGAGAGAACAGAGAGTGGGAAGAAAGAGAGAGGGGAGAAGGGAGAAAGAGAGCTGGAGAGGGGAGAGAGAAGGAGTACCGGAGAGGGGGAGCAAGGCGAGGTCCTTCACCGCGCAGGGAGGCCGGGATGACACCTGGTGCGAGGCCGCAGGGGCGAGGCCATGGTGCGAGGAAGAAGAGAGCCGGCTGACGGTGGTTTTACTGGTGCGATGGAGGAGGAAAGGAGGCGGCGGTCATGATGGGAAGGGAAAACCGGCCGGCGCGCGAGGAGGGGAGCGAAATCCGGCGGTGGGAGTTGGCTCGATGTGCAGATCTGGGAGAAGGAGGAAGGAAAGCATGGCGGTGGCTGGCTTGGCCGATCTAAAGGGCTGAGCACGGCAGTGGAAGCGCGGCTTGCGGATCGCTTTCGCGAAGCATCGTGGAGGATGATCGGTGGCGCGGTGGCAAGGGGAGGCTGCGGCCAAAGGAAAGCCGCGAGCTCCAGTGATGAGTGGATCGCGGAGAGGAGGCCGGCGCGGCTGGGTGGAGGCTTCGTGGTTGCGGTGATGAAGGCGGAGTCGGAGGCGCGATCCGCGCCACTCAGCTCGAGGATCACGGCTGGCTTCTCGCGATGCAGCAGTTCAGGCGGTGCCGCTGTGCGGCTGAGGATGGGACACCGCGATGGTTCACCATTTCCCTTTTACGGCTTCTGTCGCCTTCTTTTTGTGTTTCTGCTGCTTTTTCCTTTATTATTTGAATCTCTGTTTTGTTCTGACATTAGAGCTGAAGCTTTTGTTATTAAATTGGACTGTTGAGAATGATGGATTTAGGTTTGATCTGTGTTTGGCTAGGAATATTTTGCTGGATTGAATGTTTTTTTGTTGGCAGAGGGTTTAGATTTTTGGTTGCCAACCCGGGTATGGTTTCCTTTGCTGGATATTGGCAGAAATAGACGCTAAAAAAATGAATCAATGATTTAAAAAAATGGTTTACTTGTGACTTTCGCTGATTCTTATTCTGTGTATATCACAAAATGTTAGATGAAATGTGGTGATGAGAGATTTTTGTTGGAAAATCAGATTGTCCCCCTCCCCTATTGTTATCTGAATATATATATCATGAACATGGTAGGTGAGCTTTGAGAATTCCTCCCCATTGCTTGATTGCTGGGATTTGCTGGATTCTTCGTGCCGTTATTTTTTATTTTCAGCTTCAATCACATGCATCTTTCCTTGTTTTTTTTTACAACATGTCAATACAACCGGCACGTGCTTGACTCCACCTCCATCGTTCCCTTCTTTTATTTTTTGTTTTTTTTTTCTTTTCAATCAACTGAGGAGACACTCCTCGATCTCTTTATTTCATTTTTCTTCTTTTGTCCTTTTTTTAAAAAAAAAAAACTAAGATGAAATGGGCCAAAACAACAAAGTCAATGGGTTTAAAGTTTTTTTTTGTTTTTTTTTAAAAAAAACACAAGACAGAATGGGCCTTTTTTATTTTTGTACAATAAAACTGAAACAACCTAAAATGGGCTTACCTAAACAGCAACAGTACTAAAAAAAAAATGGAATGGGTTGAAAGAAAAATTTTGTTTTGGGCTGGACAAAATCGGGTGTTTACAGATATATTGTGAAAAATATTGAACAAAATATGATTTAGTTTCATGGACAAAAGTGATATTATGATTTTAAAGTTTTCATGATTTTGAAGTATGAACCTAGAGATACTCAGTTTATGAAAAAAGGTTAGTTTGAAAAATAAGAGTCTTGAAATTCATGTTTTCATGATACTCAGAAGTGTGGAATTCAGTATGATTCGTAGTGACTGCCAAATATATATTCTGTGAACCCGAAATCGGAATGCCTACAAACGGGTGATCTCCTGGGCATGATTTTGCATTCTCAATTATGTTAAAGCCGGATTGTTAAAGTTATATGAATTTAGAGCTTTTAGAGTTTCAAGAGTTTTGATACTTAAATGGTTTTGTAAAAAGCTAGAGTATTGATATGATTATATTTAGAGATTTTATGAATTATCTTGATGATTTCAAGGAATAAAGTAATTATGCATGAAAGGGTTTTGAACCCGGATTAAAGTATATATCAGTGTTTAAGAATTTTAGTGCTTTGTAAGATTTTAAGAGTTTTCAAATTATATGAATTAAGTACAAACTAGTTTAGATGAAAGTTATAGAGAAACAAATAATGAGTTAACGGCTGTAAACCCGATCATTAACCTTAGTACCAAGTTGTCTTTAGAGGCAATCTCATAGAGTAGAGATGAAACCTAGTTAGATGCCCGATTTAAATCATTAAGGGATCATAGAGCAGAAAATTTGGTATGCCATGGTTGATATGTATAACCAGGGAACTTGAGAAGTATTATTATTATTATAGTTAAAAATTACTGTTTCTCTATGAGTTGTCGCACCCCCAAGTAAAATGATTTGTGACAGATTATGGTTTTAGAGATACTTGTTTATGAATTTACGAAATGAAAAATGTTTTCCTCAGAATAGCTAAGTTATGTAAATATCGAAAATGTATTACCAGTGCATGTATATTTATATATGGTTGTTGGTGTCTTATGTGGGTGACGGGTGAGAACTCTTGTCTTATGTGGGTAACGGGTGAGAACTCATTCACTGAGTCCATTGACTCACCCATCTCCCTTCCTCCTTACAGTTACAGGTACAAGCATTGTTCAGTCTCCGGTCTAATAGCTGCAGCTATCCTTTGGTAAGCTTTACATTATTGTAAGGCTTAGAGTGTGTTTGTGTAGTTAGAGTGCTCCAATAGGCTTGCAGGCAGGATTTGAGCCACACATATATTTTGAGACATTGTAGTTAATTTCAGAGTTTATATATTTCCGCATATGTTACTAGAATTGAAGTGTGGACTTTAATCACTTATTTTGATTTAAATTATGTAATAGATTGGCTAAGTAGTTATAATCTAGATTTCAATGGTTAAGTGTAACATCCCCTGCTGCTTTATGGATTGACGACTATCCCCATAAACCAACACGGGTCTTTTCAGCGTGCTTTGTCCTCACTCGCATGCTTCCTAGGAAAACTTCTCAGGAGGTCACTCATCCCAAAATTACTCCAAGTCAAGCACGCTTAATCAGGAGTTCTTTCGATTTGGGCTCAGAAAAGAAGATGCATCTTGTTGGTATAGGTAGTACAAATCAATTCATATAAGCCTTCCTTAATCAGATAGTCCCATACCTATCAGCCTCAGATCCCTCTCATTCGGTGTAATCGGTTCATTCATGTACCCTCCACTTCGAAAGTCCTGCCAGAGCCGCTCCTTGCACCGGCGATCACTCCCGACCGCAATCCCCGGGCGTTACATGCCCACCCGCTTGGTTAGTCTCCAACCACACCGTCTTGGGAAAGGTGCAGGCTCGATACCATTTGTAACATCCTCGCTACTTTATGGATTTGTCACAAACCAACACGGTCTTTTCGCGTGCTTTGTCCTCATTCGCATGCTTCCTAGGAAAACTTCCAGAGGTCACCATCCAAAATTACTCCAAGTCAAGCACGCTAATCAGCGTGGAGTTCTTTTAGTTTGGGCTACCAAAAGAAGATGCATCTTGTTGGTATAGGTAGTACAAATCAATTCATATAAGCCCTCCTTAACAGATAGTCCCATACCTATACAGTCTCAGGATCCCTCTCATTCGGGTGTGTAATCGGTTCATTCATGTACCCCTCCGCTTTCGAAGTCTGCCAGGAGCCGCTCCTTGTCCGTGCCTCCTTGCACCGGCGATCACTCCCCAACTTCGCAATCCCCGAGCGTTACATTAAGCAAGTTTTCAGATTTAAGATTTATATCACATGATACCTCAATTTATGATTTCATGATCAATAGTTTTAGCTCAGATGCTTTTAGAGTTTAAGAATGTATTTGAAAATGTAACCTTGGTGAAGAGATTTATGTAATGAATTAGAGATATATCTATAATTCAGGTTTAAAAATATTTTTAGAAATTGAGTAAGTTAAGTTCCTCAGTATTTATTAGTACGGGTATTATGTTTTGATTAAGAAAGTGAAAATGATTTCGAAGGAAACTATATTTCATATATATGAAGTTATAGTATGTTATGCATTTAGAGAGTCACGTCATCCAGAAGGCTTACGTGGGGATGTGATTCCTCACGTGCCAGTCACGTTCTCAAGCCAAATCGTGACACTATCAAAATCGGAACTTGTCCATAAACAATAAACAATGGACTAAACCTATCAATTGAAAATAAGAAAATAACTTCTTGAACAATAAAATAAACTAAAAAAAATCATTTCCACTGCACCAAAAAAATGATAAACTAAAATCTTGAAGGAAAAAAAAATCAATTAGGAGCTTTAAAATAAAGGTAGTAGCAGTGAATAAGATCATGTCTCCCGTAACTTGAAAGGTTCTCATGTTACCAACAATCACTGTAAAAGTGTAAGTATCTCGTTTCGTTAATGAGTTCAGTCTGCAAAATTCTTTCAATTCTAAGCCATGATTATTTTAAATGGAACGAAGAACATGGAAGGTATGGCATGGAATAATCGGAAGAAGTAATGCATGTTGTATTGAACAAAAAATGACTAAGTATATCATATATTCTACAATTCATACACACACACACACAGCGTACCTTCTAAAAGCTTTCATGGATCAGAATATAATTATTTGATTAATAATTATAATTATTTAATTAGGATTTTACATTTAATGCTTAGGGATTATATCATTATTTTTTTATTGAAAATTATTATTATATCAATGACTTGATATCACTGCCATAATACAATTGTGTCATTAGGTGGAAATGCCAATGCCCTAGTTGAATAACATGTCAACTATTTTTTTTTTTTTACAAAACCTAATTTTAGAACTACATATATATGATATATGATTAAAATCAAATATAATTTAAGTTATCCAATGTAAGTGATATAAATAGATTAAAATTAAAATATCTAGAATTCATTTTATAAGCAAACATATGTTTAATTAGGGGTGTTCACAACCCAACCCAACCTGCCAACCTGGCCTAACTTGAAATTTATTAGGGTGGGTTTGAGTCTTAAAATTTGTCCCACTGCACTTTTCTAGCAGAATTTGGATTAACTTAACTCAACCCAAAGTCAAATAAGTCATATGAAAATATATTAATAATTTGTGATAAATTACAAGATTTTATTATTTAATTAATATATTTTATATAACTTAATATTATTTTTATATTGATATGATTTGTTTTGAAATATATATGATAAAATATCTCTTAAATTTTATTTCTTACTTATAAAATTTCATAATTTTACTATATATAATGTTCAAATCCTAGTAGGTTATTTGAATGTTGGGTTGACCTGGTTTGACCCAATCACTAGTTGAGTTATCATCGGATTGGGTTCATGTTCCAAAAAGTGGCCCGGTCTAGAAATCAGACTGGGTTCAGGTTTGATCCAACCCATCCCATCCCATGTGCACCCCTGTGTTTAACAAAGTGAATCCTATATGTAGATAAGGCATATATTCAATATAAATATGTGTAAAAAAAAGTTTCAATGAGTATCAAAATAGTTAAGATATTAGTATACATGCCAATGAGGGTTGATACAAGTAGTAAAAATTGGGTTCGTATTTCACAAAGATACGAGTTAAATTCTTGTTGTTATTGTGAAGATTCATTTGATCGGCTATCTCGTAAGTTCCTTGTAAATACTTATAGAGTAGAGCCCTTGAGTGATGCCCTCATCTTTGTGGGATGATTAGTGTTGAACCTACTTAAACTTTATGTTTATTAAAAAATATATATATTAGTGCCTATAAAAAAATACTTAAGATAATAGACTCACTATTTTTATTATTCTTTTGGCTACCGAAGGTCAACTCACTTGATTCATATAGAGTTTAATCCCCAAATTTTCCTTATTGATATGTGGTTTATAAATAATTTTATAAGTACTTAATAAATCTAAAAAGTACTTTAACCGTAAACTTAAACAATCATTATTTTCGACCAAGTAAACAATCCTTTTTCCCTGAACAAAACAATGAAATATCTAGGCCACCCATATCCAAGTAAAACAATGTTGGTTACTGTGGAGTCAGCGCAGACGGACTTTTCCATTCCAACATTGTGGCAAGTTCAGCTCCCCATCGCGGTCGTCCACAATCCACCCATCACTGCCGTTAAATTCCACCAATCGAACGGCTCAAAAGTATCTCAGACCACCTCCCTCAATCATGGAACAAATGAAACCACGTCGTCATCTTGTGGCAAATTCAAAATTGAACACGATAAATGGTACCGGTAAAAAACTAAAAATATCATATCATATTCTACCTGCACATAAAACGACCAACTCCTAACCTCTCTCCTCTCACACTCACGCACGAACACACACACACGGATCGAGATTTAATTCAACATGAACAACATGATTTTAGCAAGGTCAGCGGCACGAGCTCTCTTTAACGGTGGCCGGTGCCACCACCACCACTTTTCCATGGCGGCGATCGCCAGACAACTGGAGCCGATACACCAACACCGTGGCGGCGCGTGTGGAAGTGACCTCTACTGGCGGGGGATGTCCACCCTCCCTGAGATAAAGGATCAGCAGACAGAGGAGAAGAAGAACAACAGCGAGGTCAACAACAACACCACCAGCAGCAACGGTGTCGTTTCGAGTTACTGGGGGATCACGAGGCCTAAGGTTCAAAGGGAAGATGGCACTGACTGGCCTTGGAACTGTTTCATGGTAATTAATTAATTAATGATGATCATATTACATGCGTAGTACTACTATTTCTATTTTCTATGATGTCCGAAGACTTGATTATGACTAAGTGTTCCAGATCTATTTTTATGAATCAGTTTAAAACATGATTAAAGGGAATTAATCATGATGGCAGTATCAAAGAAAATTGATTGTAATATGGGT
Organism: Dalbergia cochinchinensis; assembly: GCA_031216125.1. Lineage (NCBI taxonomy): Eukaryota > Viridiplantae > Streptophyta > Magnoliopsida > Fabales > Fabaceae > Dalbergia > Dalbergia cochinchinensis. The sequence goes on from CM062370.1 coordinate 45,348,494, forward strand.
CTTTCAAGTAAATAGGTACATAGAATGAAGTCCATTATGGTGTAATCTTGAATGGTGATATTAGGATTTAAAAAACTAACTCTATATGTGGCCTGATAGGTTTTGGGGTTTTGTTACCCCTGCCCATGAATTTGGGCCCATAAGGGACAGCCCAAAGAGATGCGAGGAAGCCTTCCTTCTAGTCTGCCAATAAGGATGCCCGCGCCTAGTAAGAAATAGAGAGAGGAACAGTTGTTGTGAGGGAACCCGTTCTTAGTAACAAAACAAACCACACACACACTATTTCACAAAATGACCTAAATATAGCATGTACCTTGGCCCAAAACCCAAATGATTGGAAAGCTACTTAACCCATCTCACTATAAGCATAGGTAGTCACCTCTTAGCAAGCTGTCATTGTTCACGTCTTTTCACGCATTTTGCTAGCTACTGTTCTATCAATAGCTAGCAAGGTGCAGGAGCTCCATTTCCTTGGTCCCAAAGTTATGATGTGGAGCTCGAGGGACACAAGACTACATGCTACCCCCATCTTCAAAAGGAGAAGATATGTTCCCAACACTCCACATACACATGACTCGTAACTCATAAAGAATGAGCACCCTTCTATAAGCAGAACCTTGAACCAGTAACACCCATTGACAGCCATACATATGGAGGGTGACCATAAACACACCCCTGTTCTGAAACTAGAATGGACTAGAGAGAAGTTGAACCCCAGCAGCTCTCCCTCTCACACAGCGACAAGAACTTGTAACCTTTCTTTCCTCCACACATAGTACCACCGATAACCAGTAGAGGGCGACCCAGAATATGCCCTAATGCTGGAAGCACCACTAGAGCACTGAGAGAGAGATACTGAAACGACGTCCTACCATAGAGGGAAGAGGAAAGGCTTCCATTCATCTATCACCATCTCTAAGGGCTATCATTACCTATTCTCTGTCTAAAGCCACGTGGGAGGAAGTTCTTTACTTTATCATTTTCTCACCATTTCCTCACAAGCTTACAAATCTAGAGATTAAAATTCTGTTTTACTTCTTTAATCAATTTCCAAAACTCTGGACAGCAACACTAAGGATGTTTGCATATGATGTCTCTCACTGCAGCCATGGGACACTTACCGCGCAGATGTGTCCATAGACGTGACCAAGCATCACGTGCCAAAGTCGTTCGCGGACAAATTTGCTTTCAGGACTGTCAAGTTCCTCAGGGTTCTCTCAGATTTGTATTTCAAGGTCTGTGCTACACACCTAGTACTAAAAAAATTCACCTGTTAATTATGATAAGGATTAATTAGGAACACTACGCCACAATCATTAAATATACATAAATGATTTGATGATTTCTGTGATTAGTGTTCGACTATTTGACTAATTAAGTTACTTTTGCTGTCTTTTGTGATTGTACTTAATTAGTATTAGCAATTTAGTATGCCCCAACTTATTGAGAAGAAATTTGATTAATTAATCACTTGAGTTATAATTGATTAATTTCAGGAACGGTACGGGTGCCATGCCATGATGCTGGAAACAATTGCAGCTGTTCCGGGAATGGTGGGAGGGATGCTGTTGCACCTGAAGTCTCTGAGGAAGTTCCAGCACAGTGGGGGTTGGATCAAAGCACTGCTTGAGGAAGCAGAGAATGAGAGGATGCACCTTATGACCATGGTGGAGCTTGTGAAGCCTAGCTGGCATGAGAGGCTGCTGGTTATTACTGCTCAGGGTGTTTTCTTCAATGCCTTTTTTGTGTTTTACCTCGTCTCACCAAAAGCGGCTCATAGGCTTGTTGGGTATTTGGAGGAAGAGGCTGTGATCTCTTACACACAGCACTTGAATGCAATTGAGAGTGGTAAGGTTGAGAATGTCCCTGCCCCTGCTATTGCAATTGATTACTGGAGGCTTCCCAAGGAAGCAACTCTCAAGGATGTTATCACTGTGATTCGTGCTGATGAGGCTCACCATAGGGATGTTAATCACTTTGCTTCTGTGAGTGTTCAATTTTTGTATTCTGAGATGCACACTCAGCAGACACTAATTTGTTTTGCGTTTACTTCTTTTGGTTTGATCACTTTGTTCTGAATGCTGTGTTCTCTTTTATGCAGGATATTCACCATCAAGGAAAGGAACTGAAAGAGGCTCCAGCTCCTGTTGGTTATCACTGAGTCATTTTTCCTCGATTCTTTTTTTTTTTTGTTTTTGGGTATTTTTTTACTGGAGAAAATCTAGCTTTGTTATCTAAACTACTTTTGTACCTGAAGGTTCAATAAAATGTCTTTCCAGTGTGCACTTTGAGATCACGAATAGTGGCAGTATCAAATATGAAGTATACATTTTTATAAAGTTATTAATTGATTAATTATTGATGGTAACAAGAGAGTCATTGATTGATCGCCAGATGGATCTCACTGTCCTCCTGATTATATAGTGATTTAATTGAATAAATCACACAGCGAATCAATTGATTTATTGTATAGCTTTCTACCTAATCACGATGTAGCTGCCTCTCGAGACAGCTCCCTCCACCAACGGAGCATTAGATATTGCCCTTCCCTCAAAAGAGAGTGATTACTTCAATGCTCGTATACATAATTTTCGGAATCAGACCGGTGATAAATTCGGTCAACATATTAAGTTATCGGTTCAATCGAATTTAATTAAATAAATATATAAAATATAATTTAAGGTCACCTAATATTAATATATATAATAAATGTAACATATATACTAAAAAGTATAGTTGGTACAGTGCTAGATGCGCTTTCCCATTTGTTGCATGGTGTGGGTTTGAATCTCACCAACTGTTAATCTCACCAAGGTCATTGTTCCATGATATATAATAAGTATATTAAATGTAACATATATGACAAAGAATTTGGCTGGCACAGTGGCAGCTAACACTCCCCTTTTGCTTGCACGGTGGGAGTTCGGACCTACCATGGGAAATTTTGCTAAAATTCCCATTATGGTTGGTCTAGTTTCATTGAACCGGCTAGGTGGTTCACTTGCCAGTTTAATCAAAATCAGTTGATTGATCCTGGTTTTGACCATTGTTGACTGGTTCAATTGCAGAACCGGTCTAATCACATAACTGAACCAGATTCGGGACCGGTTCACCGGTTTTCGGTTCGCATCGACAGATCCGGTCTGATTTTTAAAACTACGCTCGTATCTCATTTTAGAATGAAAATAACAAAATACCATGTAGGTATCAAGCCAAGGGTGAAGTGTAAGGAAAGCTAGAGAATTGTTATGAGAGAAAATAGAGAGATGAATGTAACTGAATATTGTGATTTGTATTGAATGAAACTAATTACACGAGTTCAGGTGTTTATACATGAGCTTGGAAGAGTTTAGCTTCACTAACTCTTTAACCAATTCCGTTACAAGTCACGACTAACTAACTCTCAACTATTCTGAGAGTGATAACTCTATCTTACATACAAAAGGAAATAAGAAAAACACGAGCATGTCTACTGACATTTTTAGTGTCAATTGAGTGAGAGACATTATATTTTTGGATTCATTTGGGGGAATTTGCAGCACTTACTTCACATAATTCTAACAATATGTATCAGAACTTCAGAACTCACCAAATATGTAGAAAAATGCATGGACAATGGTATTTTACACTATTTAATTTTTAGTAATAAAATGGGGAAAAAAAGGATATATCATTACATATCGTCCTTTTGTTTTCTGATCAAGTATTGGTGTGCTGACAACGTAAGAAAATGATTTGCACATACAAAGAAGATGGCGTGAGGTATAATTGCGCCTATTTTCAGGCTTATCGACGGTTGCTTTAATACGCTGCCTTGCTTTAATACGCTGCCTTGCTTTAATACACTGCCTACGTAGGAATTAGGCATAGGTACGTTTTTTGTTCTCATGACTTCTAAGTCCTTTTAATTTGATTCTTTAAAAAAAAATTTGTTTTGGTTTCTCTTATTTTCATTATTATATTTTTGTCCTTTTTAGGCAGATTTGATGTTAAATAGTTATATACAATGACCAAAAGAATATTCTTAAAATATTTATAAGAATAAAAATAATATTTTCAATATTTATAATGACTAAACACATATATTATAATATTATCACATGAATCAAAATTTAGAACAATAGAAAAAAATAGAGAAAAAAAGGAAAATCAAACCTAAAATAAAAATTTTACAGAAATTAAACCAAATTTATCAATAATTTTAAAGACTGAAAATATATTGGGATTTTTCTAGTAAATTTATAAAATTTAAATATACTAGTATTTTATAATTATTTGTTACTAAAATTGTGTCATTCATTCCACTATTTCAATTTATTAAAATATAAAAAATAAAAATTCAATCATAATCATTTAAAACAAGAAGGGTATCGGTACCTAAAGGAAAAAAACTAAAATATATTTATGCATTTTGAAAATTATTAAGGATGTATTTAGATTAGTGGCGTTGGATGGACAAAGTGAAATAAAATATAGTGAAGGAAAACAGAGCGGAACAAGTACTTCGTTCTATTATTTAGGTATTTTCCTTTTGATTCTTGGATATTTTGCTTTCTATTCTATCTCATTTCACCCAATTTTGGAAGAAAAAAGGTTGAGAAAAATGGATAAAATTGAATATAATGGACTCTGTTCATCTCCTTTCCATCTAAAATGTGTAAACTAAACAATGATAACAAATTTAAACTGCATTCCCCTCCATCCATTTCTATCGACCCAAAGATACTCCCGAGGCTCTCAGATCATCCCACAGCCCATGCCCATGTGCCATGGCCATACGTTAGAAGTCAAGCATCACGCAGGCCCCGGACCAAAAAAGAACAAAGGAAAAATCCGTTGGGCGCTTATTGGACAAATGCCATCACCGCATAGTCTCCGCTGCAGTGAATCTGATCCCGCTTCTATCGCTTTACGCACTCAGACCAGATGCTCATTTTAGCTTCAGCTTCTTATCCAATGCTGCGCACCGTATTACACTTCAAACTCATTCCGCGGCCTTCCCACCATCACACCCGTTCATTACATCTTCACTGGCAACTGCCTCGATCGACGGCCACAGACACTTCAAGCCTCTCATCGTCTCAAGACATGCACGGCACCGAAACTTTCCCTGTGGCGCTTCTTTTCCCTCCATATATAACCGCTAAGCTTCCGCCAACCGCAAATTCCAGAATTCATGGTAATGTGAGTTTGTTGCGAATTGCGATCGTGGAAGAAGTCTCTCTCGAAACAATGAAGCACTCTGCATTTGGTTGTGTGGTTATGCGAGCTCTGATTAAGGGCCGCAATAACGGTAACCGTCGCGGCACGGCGGTGACGCCGTTTGTGGCGGCGGAAGTGAGGCGCCGTTGTGTCGTTGCTGGCGGCGGATGGAACGGAGGATTGGTCTGCAGTTGGAAGAGAATGATGGCTTCTGAGGCGGTGCGGACGCAGGTGACGGAGAAGGAAAGGAAGAACGAAGAGAAGAAGAGTGACAGCAATAGCGTGGTGCCATCGAGTTATTGGGGGATTTCGAGGCCGAAGATTACGAGAGAGGACGGGACGGAGTGGCCTTGGAACTGCTTCATGGTGAGGAACTGAGGATTCGGATTATGAATTGTTATTTCGATTATGCAATTTATTCTATTTATTTGTTTATAGCAATGATTGATGTAGATTTAGCTGTGAAGGATAAACGTTTATGTGAATCTCTGTGGATTGATTAGTTTATTACGAGGTTCATAGTCAATCTAGATAATCTTCTAATTACCACAAGATCTTGATGCTTGTTAATTGTTGTGATATGCTTGTTGATGATCATCATTGGACTTCCTTAAAACAGCTTGTTTGGAATCGCTATATTTTTGGAATTTTGATTCTTTTTTTTAGGAGAAATACAGTGATTATTAAATAATTTGAGCTACGGTTATCTTTGAAGGCATCGTTATCATTATTTTCCTTTGTTAATGTAGCCGTGGGAGACTTACCATTCAAACTTGTCAATAGATCTTACCAAGCACCATGTTCCAAAGAATTTTCTGGATAAAGTTGCTTATAGGACAGTGAAGCTCCTCAGAATTCCGACGGATATATTTTTCAAGGTGTGTGATGTTTCGCATTTGATTCTACAATGTCCTGTAGCATAATCCCCCCCCCCCCCCCTCTCCCCCAAAATGTTAGAGAAGTAAATATTTGTTCTTTCTGGACAAGGGGGATATATATTATACTAGATACCGCACCTTCATTAGAAAATTCCGTGAACACGTTGTTCATGGCTATTGTGTTTGTTGTCTTTCATCATAGACCATGCGTCATATTTTCAGAGACGATATGGTTGCCGTGCTATGATGCTTGAAACAGTTGCAGCTGTCCCTGGAATGGTGGGAGGGATGTTGCTGCACCTTAGGTCACTGCGCAAATTTCAAGGGAGTGGTGGTTGGATCAAAGCATTGCTTGAGGAAGCAGAGAATGAGAGGATGCACCTAATGACCATGGTTGAACTTGTGAAGCCTAGTTGGTATGAAAGACTGCTTGTTCTTGCTGTGCAGGGAGTTTTCTTCAATGCCTTCTTTGTACTTTACATTCTCTCCCCAAAGGTGGCTCATAGAGTTGTTGGGTATCTTGAGGAGGAGGCTATACATTCTTACACCGAGTATTTGAAGGACATTGATAGTGGTGCAATTGAAAATGTTGCTGCTCCTGCCATTGCAATAGATTACTGGAGGCTACCAAAGGACGCCAAATTGAAAGATGTTATAACAGTCATTCGTGCCGATGAGGCTCATCATCGGGATGTGAACCATTTTGCATCTGTAAGTGTCTTTTATAACTTAATCATCTTTTTGTTATCTCAAAAGTCAAAACGATGGATCTTCAGGTTCATCAACTTATCATATTTCTCAAAAGTTAAACATGATAAATTTTTGTTTTAAAAGAAAAGCAAAAAATTATTATTGCACTAGCCTTTGGGAAGATGATATCTTGTCGATCAAGTTCATCCCTCAAAGCTGTAGGCTGTAGCGTCTCAATCACCAACATAATCAACCTATTTTGCCTTTCATTTGCTCCATCTCCCCAGTATTTCCATTGTTTCATTGAAGGGAAAGAATATCGTTGGCTGGCTTAATTTGCTTAAGCCGCTGTAGATTTATGAAAAACAGGAGGTTGAATAAGATGGCTTCAAGCAACACTTGGGACTCTTCTACATGTTTAAGGCTAAAATTCATCAACAAGAAGTGTTATTGTGAGAGGAGGAATGCTAAACGCTTTTTCTTATCTGGTCGCTTGCCAAGTACCTGCTATATCAATGAAAATAACTAAACTTGTTGAATAAGCTTAATCCTTTAGCTAAGTTACCAAGAAGTTTCTCTGAAATAAATGCATGCCAAGCCATAGTATCCCGTACTTTGAATTCATGGTTAGTCATTTTTCTTAAAATAATTGACCTCTAGAACCAGCAGTTTCTGCGTTGTGTTTTGCTGTGCTTGGAAGATCACTTTGTTCTTGTTGTTGATTGAGCTGTGTATTGTAATATTTGCTTGGATGGCACCGCAAAATCCAGATCTTAATGCTCAAAACTATAAAGAATCTGACTCAAAAACAAAAACTATAGAGAAGAAGAGGCCAAAGTATTCCTCTGTTTCAGATGCGGGTGAAATATTGATGTTTTTTCAAACTACTTTTTTCTTGGTAATTTCTGTTGTCAGGATTTTTTGCAGTTATTTTAGGAACAGCATATGAGGGGATGAGATTAAGGGGAGGTGCCTTTTCTTCACTCTTGGCTTATTATAACATGATGGGTTCGTGACGATGGGGAAGTAGAGGTTAATTTGGGAGAGTGAAATCGGGTTTGATAGACAATCATGGTTCCCTTCCGTTAGTGTTTAACAGTGCCAAGTTGGTAGTGGGGCGGAGTGTCAAATGAGGAGGAGAATAGTGTTACGTGTTATTTTGGCAAACTTCAAGGGTACTCTGTTAGTCACCCTTGTTTGTTATATAACAAAGGTTATATTTTATATCCAATACATCTGCATGTTGAGATTGCTTTTGCAGTGCTGTTTCCTATTTTTTTTTTTTTTAATACAAGTTTGTTCTTCTCATGCAGGATATTCACTTTCAGGGGAAAGAACTGCGGGAGGCACCGGCTCCTCTTGGCTATCATTAGGTCTGTACAGTATAGGCTGTGTCACCGACTCTATAATAATATGTTTGTGAGTTTGGTTTTGAAACGGGAGAAGGGGGGAAAGAAGAGTTTGTTTTTCTCCAAAATTCAAACTTACTATCATATCTTAAAATTCCTCCTTTGGTGGCCATTTAGATAGCTACAAGTGCCAACTCATCTGAAACGTTTAATACGTTGATAGGAAAACAAAACTTTGTTTAGTATGATACAGTTTCAATCAGGGTGAAGTGCTTCTTCCACCTCTGGAATATTAGAGGACTTTGATTCAAAATATTAAAGAACTTCTCACACATTACTTGCTAAGTTGTAGTTCGAAGCTCAGGTACCATCATCAAAATAAATATGTTTAAAAATGAGTAAATATTATATGGATGGTTTTCCCTAAAATTAAAAAAGTATTATTTTAATCCTTGAAATTCAGAAAGTATCACTTTAAGGAATTTTAACCCATTTAAAATAAAAAATATATTATCAACCAATCTAAACTAAATTGGTATTTGTGAGATCTAGACAATTCTTATATAGAAGTGAATATGCTAGGGTTTTTTTACGTATTCTAAACTAACATGAATATGTTAGACTCATAGCATATTTATGTTTATTATAAATATACTAGTGATCCTAATGTATTCATATTAGTTTGAGATATGCAATGATGTATTTTTTTTTGTTTTAAATGGATAAATTTTTTTAAAGTGATAACTTTTTAATTTCAATGATTAAAGTGATATTTTCTTAATTTTATGGACTAAAGTGACTCTTAGATTTCAGGAATTATAGTGAAATTTTACTCGTTAAAAAATTAAGGCTAGTATCAATTTACAACTTGAAAGATCATCTCATCCTTCTCATCCATGTGTGTGCTGACATCTTAGTGCTTATTTGGATATATATATTAAAAGTACTTTTATTCAAATGAAAATGAAAAGTGAATAGTTAAAAGGTGTTTGGTTTGCACATTAAGTTACAAAAACTCATTTTAAGATGGGAAAAGGTACTTTTAGTAAAAGTAGATAAATGATACTTTCAATTTTAGGAAAAATACTTTTGAGATAAAATCTTACTATTACTCATGGAAGAGAAAATCAGACCGGATCGGTCGGTCCGACTTGGAATCGGTTACCTGACCGGTCCGGTTAAACTCAAAAAATCAGGAAAAGTCAAACCGGTCAAAATCGAGAAAAATCGGGGAAAACTGGACCGGTTTGATTAGGTTTTTTTTCTTCTAAAACTTAAATATTGATATCTTATGGTAGTCATAGAACAAAAACGAAAAAAATGAAACCAAAGAAGGACACTAACAAAAATTATTGGGTTGTTATTCTCCTCTCTCAATTATTCATAGACTGTTCACCATAAACCTCATTGGTTATTAACAAATATTGTTTTCAAATGCTTTGTGATCGTGTTATGAGGTTGAGACTAGAGAAATTTTATATGAATTATGTTTATTTTTATAGACCTATGAATATTTTTTTGTTGATTATGTTAATGTTAATGATTTAATGTATTTATTTATATTCTAATTACTCATATGTATATATTTATATATATTTTTATTACATTCTGATTGAACCCCTGTTGGACCTCTAAACCTTTGAACCAGTACCTTGACCGATTCGATACCCGGTCTGGTTTTTTCTTCCTTGCTATTACTTTTATATAAATATTTTATCCAAATAAAAATCATTCTTTTAAACTTACTTTTGATATGCTTAAACCAAACATAAATTAATTCTTTTAAAAATAATTTCTTTAAAAATAATTATTTTCAATTTGATTTTTTCAAAAGTAATTTTACCAAAAAATAAACCAAATGGGCCTTAACCTTTGCACTCCATTATCTTTTAACAAGTTCAAAATATAGATGCTTTTAATATTTTAGGTTTAGACTCATGTTGTGGTTGGTAGGTGAATAAAAAACTAAAAGATAAAGATAATTTTTAATGGATGACTTTGATGTGTAGTTTATATATACAGAACTGATCTATAATTTCTTTTCTCCATATTTATCCAATACAAACACACCTTTAGTACTAAGTGAAAGTGAAAATGTGTGTTTATAATTATAATTGTTTTGTTCTGTTTTCCTTTATAATATAATTTACAAACACAGGCAACGAATTTGTTTGTTTCCTTATTAATCTTCTAAATAAGTAGGAAAGTAATTTTGTTCATTTTTTCCTTCTCTTTTCAATTCATTCTTATTAATTTTGATTTGTTTTGATGATAAAAAAATTAAAAACTACTGAGTTTATTGTACAAAAATAATAAATAAATAAATAGTCATAATTCCTAAAAAAACTAATTTAAAAGGCCAGATTATCCTTTTAAATAAATAACTATGACCAATTAAAAAAGAGGTTGAGAAAAGTGAAAAAAGGAAAAAGTATAGACAACCCTCTTCAACTTTATCTTTAATACACTCTAATTTTGTTACTTTAAAAATATGTAAAATAATCTTTAAAATTTTTTTATTTGTACATATTAGTATAATATTATAATGTGTTTATTTTTTCAAGTAAAAAAGTCTAAAACAATTCGCTAATTTTTTATCTATATATATTTTATCCTATTAGTTTTTATTATGTGAAGTTTTCTAAAGAAATTGTAAAGCTCATTTATATAATTTTTCATCTAAAATTGAATATTTATTATTAAATTATAGTAATATGCACGAATGAGATCATTTTGCATGTTTTTATAACACCAGGATCAAAGTGCTTATGAATCAAAATTGAAAGAGATTTTCTACACTTTTCCCATAAAAGAATGTTTATGAGTAGAAGCAACGTATTGTGTTTCTATGTGTAAGGGTTCAAAACTCACGAGAGAGAAAAGGAGTAAGATCGGGATAATAAGACAAGGCACTCAATCAAACAAAATAGATTAATAATAGGTTAATAATAAAACCCAATAATATTTTTACACTTTTACTTTGTTATCATTAGATATAATAACTAAATGAGGTAAATGAAAATTATGATCATATCTAATACTAATAATATCACAAGTATAAGAATGTTATTATATTTTATTGCAAACAAATCATTTTTCAATCAAATAATAGTCCATCCAATCCAATTCAAAAGGTGTTTTTTTTATTCGACCAAAAATATGTCAAAGTTTTATTTTTTTCGAATAATTTTATTTTAAAATTTTAATAAAACATCACTTAATACGTAAATTTCGAAAAGGTAATTTATCAGTGATGACAGTCAATGTTTTCTAATTTCTAAGTTAATAGAGTAGGATATCCTCTTCCCTACCATTGATCATTCCAACTCTGGCAACTAGATTTGTCTTTAAAATAATATAAAAGGACTCCTGATAAAGAATCCGTCCCATATTATTTAATTACGCTAATTATTATAATTATGAATCTTGGGTTTCTGACATGAATGGCCTTCCTTAACCTCTGAGTGGCTAATAAATAAATTGATTCGTGAACAGCTTATTTTGAGCATTATTTAACCAAAATGAAAAAGAAAATTAATGTAATTCGTTTGCCAATTTTTCTTTTATAAATAGGATTGGAAATAAGTCAAGCTACTCATTGAGGTCCTTCCGTTTGCCCAACATTTTGCCTAACTTGGCTTAATAAATAAATTAGGCTTAGGCTTTGTAAAAGGTCTTTTTAACTAAATAAGTTAGATTTCATGTAATAAAAATAGTTTATTAAGTCTAATAGATCGGCTTACTTATATGATTATTATTATTATTATTGGGATAAATTACACTCATCTCTTCTGACATTTGTGGAAATACAACTCACACCTCCTCTAGTTATCTAGCTTACACTCACACCCGTTATACTGGTCAAATTTTGAGTATTTATATCACAGTTATACTCTTCATTTACAAAACACCGATAGTAAACTTAACAGAATAACATTTTTATGATATTAACTGTTTTTAATTAATAAAATTATAAAAATACCTTTATCTACTCAGTTAAGTGTGAAGGTATTTTTATAATTTTATTAATTAAAAATAATTAATATTATAAAAATATCATTCTGTTAAGTTTATTAACGGTGTTTTGTGAATGAGAAGTGTGACTATGATATAAATACTTAAAATTTGACAAATAGAGGGGGTGTGAGTATAAACTGGACAAGTATAGGGAGTGAGTTGCATTTTCATAAATCTCAAGGGAGGTGAGAGTAATTTACTCTTATTATTATTATTTAAAATATAATGATAATAGAAACATCTTAATCTATTTAAAATATATTTAAAATTTAATTAATAAGCCTTTAGTCAATTTAAAAACATATTTTTTGATATATTTAGAAGCCATTTGACTTATTTAAAAGTTAAACATTTTGTTTTTTCAAAAAAATTGGGTAAATTAAATTTTTCCTCTATGGTATAATGAACAATGTATTTAAGGAATGCCATTGTTATCTGGACAAATAGAAAAGAGCTGGATGACAGCAAACCACGTGGGAGGTAAGTTTAACTTGCCTAAAAATTTTATAAATATATAGGTTTTTAGATAGACTTTTAGATCAAGTTAAACTTTTAAGAAAGATAAACTAAGACCATAAAAAAATCTATAGTAGACAACAGGCCTAGACTCAAGTTATAGGCCAAATCTATTTAAATCAAAACCTAATCCAGCATACTTTCACCGGTATTTATAAGTACCATTTATCATTATCTCACGACATTGCCATGAAAGTGATTTTACTTGTAATGTCTAAGTAAACTTAAAATCTCGAACAATCTTTTTGCAATTATTTCTTCCATAGGCGCGTTCCTAAGTGGCCCTCGATCAGTTTGGAGCCACATGGTTCCAGTAAATAGTAGAGAGCTAAAGGATGAAACTATAACTATGACATTTTCTCAAAATAACAAATAAAAATAGAAACAAATGGTAACATTATCTTTTTCTTCCATTGTTCCTCACATACTGCTTTTTCTCCTCACTGTTCCTCACATTCTGCCTCCCCTCTCTATGCTCCTAATCACTTTCCTTCTAGTGATCGTCGCTTCGCCATTCTGGCAACTACCTCTCGAGTCTCACCATCAACAGCAGCGCTTCCACTACCTCTATCTTTTGCCAGTGTTGACAGCCAGCCACCATGGAAGCCTCCCAAAACAAACACTACATGCAATGATGAAATAAATGACTTGTATAAAGGAAACTTGTTATAATTGCAGGTGTCACTCGTGGAAATTTTGGGGTTAGTATTCATTATGTGAAATACTTCCTGTGCTTTTTTTTTTTTCTCTCATCTATTAGGTTGTTGTGATCAATAATGAGTTGCAACGGTTGTGTTTCTATGACCCACACAATGTTGGCTTTAATTTGCATTCCCACCGAATCTCTACGTCGTCAAGTCACAGGCTTGCCAATCGTTGCAATTTCCTTTCAAATCGTGGTTGATGCTTTTTATGCCAATCCATGGGGCTGAGATCCATCAAACATGCAATAACATTGTGGGTCACGGGCCCCCTCCGTTGTGGCACATAAATCCTCATGGCAAAGTGTTAACGTTGCCGAAAGAAGGATGCTGGATGCCATATTGTGATGATCACTGACCACTTATGAAGGAAGAGAGAAGGACCGAAGAGATGATGAGTGAGGACGGATGGGTGAGGAATTGAAAAATAATAAAAATTAGAGGTAAAATTGTAAAACAAATAAAACTATTTTTTTAAAAATATTTAACTTTCTCAAATGGTGGATGAGTCCCTCTGCATTTCTTATTTTTTTTTATTTCTACTGGTCAAATTTCTAATTTCAAAGATTATATAAAATTGTGTAATCTCAATTGTTGAATCCCAATAAAAGGGCCAGGATTTTGTCACCATATGGTTGGAATCACATGAGAAGGCACCTTCTTCCATAACCTAACCCAAACAAAACCCAGGACATATTTTGATTCAAAGCAAATTCAATCATAACAATCCCAGAAACATATTGAGAAGAAAAACAATAATAGTACAGACTCATGACCACGCCATTCTCGTGTCAACAACCAACAGTACCTAATATTGAATGAGGCGGGCCATGTCCTGCATAAAGAAAAACGTGCAAACAGTAGCAAAGACGACACCTAACCTAAATTTAAGTTACATTATTTGAACATTAAAATTTAGAAATTCAAAGGGACACTCAGTTCAAACTTCAAACAAACTGTGTGTAAATATTCAATTGACGTATTAAATCATGTATTCATATAAATATATTTTTAGTAAATATGCCTTCAACCTTTACATAATTAAAATTTATACATTAGTTGATTTTAATTAGATGGAAGTGTCAAAGTATTTTAAATTAAAATTAAAATTTTTTTTATTGAAACATTTTCATGCAAAATTTATAAAAAAAGATAAAGCAACACAGCTGTGGATAATAATTAATAATAAATAATATTATTTTAACTTATACTTTATGAAATATCATGTCAATATATTTATATCTATTATTAAATTAAACATAAATTTCACTTAATTTAAATCTCATACAAATCTAATAATGTGATGTGAATTATTTTATATGAATAAAAATAACATTTCTCTTAATAAACACTGCTATAGCTCTTGCCGCTGGACTTGAAGAGAGGGACCATTGTCCACGACTATTCTATTCTTCTCCGATTCTCCAATCCAATGGATTCTGCCATCTCCGTCAGCACGACGGCGCAGATGGCGCTCTTCAAAGCGCTCCACCGCCACTTCGCCTCCCCCGCTTCTCATCGCGTCCCGGTCGTCCGCCGCAGCTTCAATTGCGTCGTTGCTTCCTACGGCTGCGGCGGCATTCCGTCCTCCGCCACCTCCCTCGCACCCACGCCTTCGCTCGGTGCATTCCGCGCCCTTCTTCCGCCGACGCGGTTCCTCGTGCAGTGCGTTTCGAGCTCCGCTGCCTCCTTTGCTCCTTCCGGCGGAGGCGGAGGTGGCGGCGCTGGAATCGGCGGCGAAGGCGGCGGCGGTGGAGGTTCTGGGGGCGAGTCTGGAGATGGTAGCCTGAAATTGGTTGGAGACGCGGCTCAGGAGCTTTCGGCACTTTCGCCTGATGTGATCATTCTCGATGTTTCGGTGTGAACTCTTGTCTCTCTGTGAAGTTCCATTTCCTTCTTCTTCTTCTTCTTGTTTGGAGATTTTGATTCAAATTTCTCTTACGTTCTCTACTCTGTGACTGTGTGTGATAGGGAATGACGTGCGGTGGATGTGCTGCGACTGTGAAGAGGATTCTGGAGAGTCGAGTAAGTTGTTGGAATTTGGATTTGAGATGCTTGTAAGCTGATTAGTGTTCGTACGCGTTGAATTTGATGTTACTTGAGAGTTTGTTCTGCTATGTTTACGCGTTAATCGATTGGAATTGGATATTTGATGATCGTGCCGTAATTTAAATTTCATTGGTCTGTTGATGTTCGTTGGAAGTGATTAGCATTGAGGTGGAATAATTTTGTTGTTATATATCCTTTGTAATCTCTTGTTCTGAACAAAATGATAAAAGTAAAAGGAGTGGAAAATTAATGAAATGATATGTATGGTAGATAACGGATTATATATATATATATTCAAATGCGTGACAGTGCATTATTTATTTATTTTAACAAACTTTTCAGTAACCTAAACCATGGTTCTTTACTTTTCATGTCAATGGACAGCCACAAGTGTCATCTGCTAGTGTAAATCTAACAACAGAGACGGCGATAGTTTGGCCTGTATCTGAAGCGAAAAAGGCACCAAATTGGAAGAAGCATTTAGGGGAGGCACTTGCAGAGCATTTAACTAACTGTGGTTATAGTTCCAGCCTTCGAGGTATATTTTCAAGATCATCAGCATATTGTCTTTTTGTTTGTGTTTTTGGGGTGGAAAAAGTTTAGGAAGAGGATACGTCCTCCTATTCAAAGGTGGTCAAGGGATGCCACAAGCCTCAATGAGGACTTATCATTTTACTTAATGATGACCTTCCAATGAAGGATCACGATCAGGAGTCAAACCCAACATCTTTGAGTTGCCACAGTTCAATCCCAAGTTTCTAACAGTTGAGCAAACATAATTGGCTCAACGTGGTGTTTCTTACCTTTATTATATTTATGCCTGAATAACTCTCTCTCTATCTTTTTTTTTTTTTTTGCTTGGTTGGTTATTCTTCTTTTCCACGCTTTAATTATGAATCACACCCTATGCTCATCCCATCATAGTATGTCCTTTGCATGTCTGTTCTATCTTAATTCAAAAAATAATTAAAATATTGAGGGACACTATTATGCAGATCAACTCTCAACTGTGTATCACTGTTAGAATTGTTAAAGTGAGTGCTTGGTTGTTGGTCATAAACTCATAGTGCAAGCATACTATTATTTTGTATCTTATTTGAAATTCTTGATTTGTCTGGTTTGAAATTTTGTTTGAACTGTCAAGCTAAGTGTAACTGACAATGGAAATTGCTTTTAAGTTGAGATTCACCAGGCTGCTATTGCAGTGTATATTTTATTGTTAGTATGGTGGGCTTGCTATCTTTGGTTTTTGTATCTCTGGGCATGTGATAAGTAGTAATTCTAGTACTTAGTAAAGCAAAAATTGCAATAAATGTATTGGTTGGGTTTTCGTTTTTGAATTGGATTGCTCCCTTTCTTCAGGCATTTTAAATTTAGTATATTTAAATAATTTTTTGTGAACGTCCACTCTGAATTGAGGGTTCATACTTGTTTCATGCTTAGAACTATAAGCTTCTACGTCTCATTCTTGTTCATTTCTATGTTTTAAGATTCTTACCATCTCTAAAATTCATCAGCTATAATTATTCCGGAGTTCTTGTTGATATTAGTCATTAAGGTTCAAGTATGCTTTAAGGACCAAAGTTGAAGCTAGGATTTTGGTTGGAAATTGTTTAATTGTGTGTGAGGATAATTGATTGACAGCTGATTTTTCTACCAAACAATGTGAAGAAGCTGTATAAAGTATGATTCTTAAGTATGGAGGTACCTTTGAATTGTCAAATAGATCTATCATATGGTATTGGACAGATTTGCTTCTCTGATTGTCCACATTGCAGTCATTACTTAAAATGAGATTAGATGTTAGCATATGCAGTGGAGTTCATTTTGATTTACATGAAGCTTGGTGGGTTAAGTGGCAGGTAAGGAAGATAGCAACTGAAGGAATTATTTCATCATATAAATGCAAAAGAGTGGTTGTCTGGAGTCAATGGTATGTCCTCAATTCATGGGGTTCTAAGTTCACAACCATGCCTTTTATATGACTGAATTGTTTCCAAATCTTATATCCACCATTCTCAGATCCACAGGATAGTTTAAAAAAGCCATTATTGATGTTATAATTTCTCCCTTCAGTAGGTGAGTCTCCGTGGCCTCTTGTGGTGGGTATTGGAGTTCCTTGTCTGTGTTCTGGCTGCCCTGCATGATGAAGAATTTGCTGATGTTGAATCTGAAAGTAGCAATCCTTTAGTTATGAAGAATTTTGAGGACTCTTGTTTATGTGAAGTTGGTTGTATTTTGTTGTGTACGTCCGATAGTTTGGCTCATATAGTTGTGTACCCAATTAATGCTTACAGCTACTGTATTTTATTTTTGTCCATTGTAGAATAATAGCGTTTATTAATATTGTCACTATATTTTTGTACTATCCCAATGTGTTTTTCATGCCCCTCATTGATTTCTCTTTATCATATATGATGGAGGTAACAATCCTTCGAGTTTTTCTGTTCTTGACTTAAGGCACAAAGTATATTCTTTTTATTTATGCACTGTATTCCCCTTATGCATATTTGTTGCCTCCAACTAGCAAACACTAAGCAGACCAATTTATTGGAAGAATGTATTGCAAATAATCTGTGATGGACACATGGTGTAAACCCCTCTCCATTGCTACAAGATATTGTTCGGAGTGATCATATTCTTTTGCTCTCAGCTTAACTTAAGGCGTGTATGGAGTTTAAATCACACCAGCTTTCTCCATTGATATATTGGATTGCTTGATTATTCTGATGTTTTAAGTGCAGATTCAGCAAGAGACAGTTTCATCCAAATTTTTGAAAGGAAGATGGAGGAAAAGCGTAAACAATTAAGAGAAAGTGGTAAGGATCTCATTACATTTTTTCTATACTATATGTAGCAACATTAGCCTACTTATGATGTATCTGAGTGGTTCTCTGGTCATTCATCTGCTTTGAATCTTGATGCTAATCAATTTGCTTCCCTTCTTTTTCTTGTGCTGCTTTAAGGTCGCGAGCTAGCTGTTTCTTGGGCTCTTTGTGCTGTCTGTCTTGTTGGCCATCTCTCTCATTTCTTTGCAGCTAGGGCTCCATGGATCCATTCATTTCATTCTACTGGGTTTCATGTATCCTTGTCTTTGTTTACATTGCTTGGTCCTGGCCGCCAACTTATACTTGATGGATTAAAAAGCCTTCTCAGAAGGGCACCAAACATGAACACCTTAGTGGCTCTTGGGGCTTTATCATCCTTTACAATCAGTTCATTTGCTGCCCTGCTACCAAAATTGGTAAAATTTCTATTTGAAGTTTAGCACCAACCTGTAACTTTTAGTTCACTTAGTTGCTGGCTACAGTTAGTAACTCAGTTATCTCGCAAAAAGGTAGAGAAAATAGAAAGCTCAAATTCCTTATGTTGCTAGTGTCTTATTGTCTGTCACTTAGTTATGACTTGTACAGTCATGTCTAGTTGATGCTTGATGTGAAGGTATAATTTGCAAGATTACTAGCAGGTTCACAAATTATTATATTTTAATTCCCTTCAGGCAAGTTGTTCACGATAACAAATTGCACTACAACTCGACAAGACAGCAGCATTTGTTGTTCACATGTAGTTATGATATATGCATTTGCGTACGGTTTGGTCTGAGTCCCCAAACCATGAACCAAATTGTACAATATTTTTCTGTAAGTCAAAACATTCACTGTAGGAACCAATTCATTGGTTTGTTCTGCTTTTATGAATACCCCTACTCTGTACACATAACAATGCATGATTAATATGCATCCTCTTTGTCTCATTTACTTGACAACGCTGGTTATCGTTTTTCTTTTTCTTTTTTTGTTTTGGTTAAAGACTAAGAGTGTTGGGTGTGACTTAGGCTATATTCTTACTGTTGGTCTTATTGTCTACTTTCATTTGAGATATTAATCAGAATCTAGCAAATATTTTTGTTTCCTTGAAATTGTGCAACTAGACATGCTATTGCAATCACTAAATGGTTAGTTGTGCTAACTATAAAATTCTCTAATGCAGGGTTGGAACGCTTTCTTTGAGGAACCAATAATGCTAATTGCATTTGTCTTATTAGGAAGGAATCTTGAACAGAGGGCAAAAATTAAAGCAACCAGCGATATGACAGGACTTCTTAGTTTGTTGCCATCAAAAGCTCGCCTTCTTGTTAACAACAGAGAATCAGAGGTTGGATCAATTGTTGAAGTTCCTTCTGACAGTCTTTCTGTTGGAGACCAAATCATTGTGTTGCCTGGAGTAAGTAATATTCAAGCCTACATTTTATCAGAGACAACCCTTGTAGCTCCTGCAACCTTTTCAGTATCAGTAGAAGTTTCAGTCGTGCTTTATTTTAGAAAGTCTGTCTTCTAGTTGTATATTTTTGGATAGCAAAAATATCCAATAAAATATGAAAGATTAAGAAAAATGATAATAGTGATTTTCTTAATATCCACAAGTGGTGTAAAGTGGGATTACCCATCTAACCACTTTGTTTTACTTCCAAATTCCAGTAGTATGGTGCTGTTTGTGGTGCAAAACATTTGCTTGTAGTGGCTTGAAGTTTTAATACACTGCTTTTATTTTGACTAGTGACAAGAATAAAATGTGTACTTTGATATTCCTTTTAATCCATATACTTCTGTTTTCTAGGACCGTATCCCAGCAGATGGAATTGTCAGAGCTGGTAGAAGCACTGTAGATGAGTCAAGTTTCACTGGGGAGCCACTGCCAGTAACAAAACTACCTGGGGTACCATTCTATCTTGAATATTATAATTTAAAATTTATTTGGCTTCTGACACAATTTGTAGGCATTATTGGTTCCTTTACACAATAGTGGATGGTGTGATCATGGTTCTAAGTTCTGCAGGACATTGTATGTGTTTACCAATAAACAAGGAAACCATTTGGTTATTCGTAGTCATGCTTTATATCTTCATCTTAACTGATGATGGACACACCTCATTTTCTGTGGATATATGATTGACTCATTAACAGTCTATACTTTGTGGCAGTACTTGGCAGTTTAAGTGACCATGACTGATGGGTTTTATATCTGTAGAGTGAGGTTGCAGCTGGATGTATAAATCTTAATGGAACTCTTACGATGGAAGTAAGGAGACCAGGTGGTGAGACTGCAATGGGAGACATTGTTCGTCTCGTTGAAGAGGCACAAAGTAGGGAAGCTCCAGTACAGCGATTGGCTGACAAGGTTCTTTAATTGAGTATCATTAAGCAAGTTTGTGTGTATCTACAATATGACCTTAGTTGGGGGTCAGAGCATCATAACTGTTATTAGAATGTTTATGCTTTGAGGCAGATTATAGTTGTCTTTACTCAGGGGTAAGAGCTTCAAAGCTATTATAACATATGAAAATGTTCATGTTCTGTGGCTTCAAACTTATAATTATCAAGTATCAGCTCTTGGTTGGAATATAATTCTGGCAACTTTAGGTGATTTCTTTGTATGAGCAGCTTCTTCAGGATAAGGATAGGTGTGTGGCTTCTAGTTAGTGTAAAGCACATGATCTTGTAAACGGGGTATACCTATTGGGTGGCTTTTGCTTCATTTATGTTTTCTTTGTTCTCGTTTTGTTTTTATCTCTCTCAAGGAGGATCGTTAGTCCTCTTAGTTCTTTGTGGCCATCTTACCTTTGTCTTAATGAATTTTATGCTTATATTCCTGTCAATAAAATAAGTAGTAGCATTTTGTGTATCCAGGTGGCTGGACACTTCACTTATGGAGTGATGGCAGTCTCTCTAACCACATTTACATTCTGGAGTCTGTTTGGAAAACACATTTTACCTAGTGCTCTATGCCAAGGAAGTGCAGTTTCACTGGCTTTGCAGCTTGCTTGCAGTGTTCTGGTATGTTTTCAAATGTTTTCTATGCACCTTATATTATCCCATGATGTACTTGAGAAACAAGGAAGCTTGAGCATGTTTTGCCTACATCTATACATTGTTACTTGCTAGCAAATTAGAATTATAAAATCTGATTTCTGGTTCTCACATAATGGGTTGGTCCTTTAGATTGCATGGTTCTTTGAGGTGACACAATTTCAGGAACAAATGGTCTGAACTTTAACTTCATGCACATGGTTAAGAATTAAACATATTTTCATAAGTAATGGTATTTTTCCTGGCTATGCTTAAAGCTTCACATGATTTATGTAAGAGGGGAAACATAGGATCCATATTTGGGGTTTTCCGGAGGTTCATAATTTCTTTAACAATTCATTATTCAATTCAATTTTATTCATTTTGTGTGTTTGTATTCATTTTAGCCACGTAGCTCTTGATTTATGCTTCTGCTCTTGGCAATAGATCTACCCTTTTGTATTTTCTTTTGAATGCAGCATAACACATTTGTTAGAGAGCATTTAAAGTTAAGGAATTTACAGCTGCAATAGCTTAAGAAGTAAAAATTGGCAGTAGCTTTTTTGCTTTCATGGGGGAACTTATTCTTGTTTAAGAGACACAGATACTTTTTGTTAGTCCGACTAACTCATTCATTTAATGTAGATGAATGGATTTGGAAGGCAAATTTAACTTTGATACACAGCCTGGCTGCTGTTTCTCTTTCTGGTTTTCCTTTTGAGACGAGAAGTAGGAGAGAAAACAAGCCTATCTAAGAGCTTTTAATTTTCAGTTACTGCCTAAACAAAACATCTTATATCTGTTCTGGTTGTTTATTGATGCAGGTTATTGCTTGTCCATGTGCACTTGGGTTAGCCACACCTACTGCTGTGCTGGTAAATTCTTCATAAATACCACATCCATAAAGACCACATCTGTCACATCCTTAGTTATTGTTGTGTTTTATCTATGCCTTATTGCACAGTTTATGTGGTTATGTTTAACAGGTTGGAACTTCTTTGGGGGCTAGAAGGGGTTTACTTTTGCGTGGTGGAAACATTCTAGAGAAGTTTGCCATGGTAAACGCAGTTGTGTTTGACAAAACAGGGACCCTCACAGTTGGTAGACCTGTTGTGACAAAGGTGATCGCTCCTACATGCAGACAAAATGCAAATTCAAGGTAGTGCAGGACGAGAACATTTTGTTTCATTTATCACAATCAACTCATTTGGAAAGATTATATCGAACATTGTTGATTTTGTCTAATATTTTCTTCTATGCAAAATGATATCATTTTTGCTGTCAATATGGCAACATTATGCATTTTGATGTGTATATTAATGTAATCAAATGATATTTCTTATTTCCTTTACATTCCAGTATTTTTTGGAGTAGAAACACTATGAATGTCTAAATAAAGTTGGCCTGTCTTTGTTGTTGATATTCTTTTTTGTCAAAAAGTGCATCTAAGACAAACAAAGAAATTTGAAGGCATTTTGCGAGACATTGTTCTAATTGTGTGAATAAGATGTCTGTACTCTGATATGATTTCTTCTGTGTAAGTTATGGAACTCAGAGTTGATAAAACATTGCTTTTCTAATGCAGCCATAGAGAAGAAAATGCTTGGTCTGATGTTGAAGTTCTGAGGTTAGCAGCTGCGGTAGAGTCAAATTCAGTGCATCCAGTTGGGAAAGCAATTGTGGATGCTGCTCGGGAAGTTGATTGCAATAAAGCTAAGGTGCATTTTATTGCTTTATATTGTTTGAATTCTGTTCTCAGCATTCTAGGTTCTATTGCTTTATTCATTTTTTCCATGTTGACACCAGGTGTTTTCAAACTTGCATTTCTTCTCTCTTGTATACCACACTCCGATTTTTAGTCTCTTTGCTCTTCTTTCTTATGCAAATCACATCATGCTTCTGCTTTCCATGTTCTTCTCCCCCTTGCTATTGTTGTGACCCTTTTCTCTCTACTTGACTCACGAGTGTGTAGTCCAAACCTGATCCACGTAGTATAGAGATTGCAAAGTTAGTGTATTGATAAATTAAATATATTAACTATCATATTATTAATTTATTTGTTATATTTTTTTATATTGATTTTGTCTTGTTCAGCTTTTTAATATTTTAGTCTTGATTAATTAATATTTTTAATAAAATATTTTGATAAAAAGTATTTAATTAAAACAATGGAAACAAATAATAAAAAAATTAAAGCATTAAAATAAAAGATGATAACAATGCATAAAATATGATTCTTACCTACCTTGTTCATTAGCCTTTGTGTGTATATGGGCGTTTAATTTTTTGAAAAACAAAAAATACCTTAGATTGTAATGCTGGTGGATTTTTGGCTTACTTCCATGAGCTGCCATCTGCCATTGATAAAACTTTGGCCATCAAATTGCTATTATTTTTCAGAGGACATGTCACTGGGCACTCAACTTTTTGTATCCTTTTACTGTTGGTATATGCTACCTATAGGACACTGACTGATTAATAGGTCATGTTTGTAATATTTTGGTAGTCTGACTCACTCCTAACGGACTCTGTAAAATAGAACCTCTTGGTAGCAATGTGTACATTTCATACTTCAAGTTCATCAAATTCTTGTGCTAAAGGCGAAATTTGATGAAGACACAACTATCAGCTTATGTCTTGCTGCAACTTTGCAGGTAGTGGATGGAACATTCCTTGAAGAACCTGGATCTGGTGCAGTAGCAACCGTTGGTAACAAAAAGGTTTCTGTTGGGACCTTCGAATGGGTTACCAGGTACACGAGTAGTTAATTCTTTCATCATGATCTGAAGATACACAACATAGGACATACCTCAAATTTTTAACGTTCTTATTATTTATTAACTTATCGTAAAGTTATGTTTCTTTCAAATGATTGTATCATATTGGTGCGTTTACTTGCTTTATACTCAACTGTTCACTAAGATACGAGAGGAGAGCTTTGGTTTTATTCTAACAAGTATATATTATGTATTATCTTCATTCTTTTTCTTCACAAAATCCATGCATCAGCATTTAACTTCCTTTGTGCAGGCATGGAGTTAACAACAGCATACATCAAGAAGTGGAGGATTGTACAAATCAATCTGTTGTCTATGTCGGAGTTAATGATACTCTAGCTGGCATCATTTATTTTGAAGATGAGATAAGGGAAGATGCAAGACACATTGTTGATGCATTGTCTAAGCAAGATATTGGGGTATACATGCTGTCTGGAGACAAAAGGAATGCAGCTGAGTATGTTGCATCTGTTGTTGGAATTCCTAAAGAGAAGGTAAAAGGTTTTCAGCATGCCTTGACGTGACCAAATCTTGCAGATGTAAAAAATCATCGTCAGCAGCATTGAATCATCAATTGTTTGATTAGCCAGAAACTTCTCTATTTTTCTTTTTACGATAGAAACAAATGTAGAGCCACAAACTGTGACAATGTTTATGACCCTTCCATGCTTAAACAAGTAAAGTTAAAAATATTTTATTATAAGCTTGCATATATTTATATTAGCAATCATTTGAGTTAAATTACTTACCAACATTAAGCTAGAATCTCCCCCACCCCCTCCTCTGTGTGTGCGTGTGTGTTTGACTGATGCTTGAGACTTTTGGTAATCGATTCTGTCTTATAGCATATCACTATATCAGTCTCTTTCTGGCTACTGGGGCGTAGGATAGGTGTTTGCATAGATATCTTGGGTTTGAATTCTTTTGTACAAAAAATATTTTTACTACTCTCAAATTTTTTGACAATTGCAGGTTCTATCTGGAGTGAAACCAGATGAGAAAAAGAAGTTCATAAATGAACTGCAGAAAGATCAGAAGATTGTAGCTATGGTTGGTGATGGAATCAATGATGCAGCTGCCCTGGCCTCTTCACATATTGGTATTGCATTAGGTGGAGGTGTTGGAGCTGCTAGTGAGGTGTCTTCTATCGTACTGATGCGCAACCAGCTCTCACAGGTCTGTTTATTACCTTAATTTTTTTTCTCACTTCTCTCAACCATAAAATTTGTGTTTAGAAGACTTGGGGTAGACTAGTCAGTTCTAGCAAACCTACCATGAATGCCCGCTATAATGTTTCCTATACATTTTGTAATTGATGTTCTATAGAAGTCTTTCTATTTTTCCAATCAATGGTATACTAACCATTTACTTTTTGCACGTGCAAGCAGCCCTTCTGATGGTTGCTCTGGCCTTGTCAAAGAAACCCTTAACTCAAAGCTTTTAATGGCTTGAGAGGTTTAAACCCTCTTGGTACATTGCTCATACATGATGTATGGACTGGAAGCCAGTGTTATTTTCACTTTTCTATGTTTCCAGTGCATCTCTTATTGGTGGCATGGGACATAGAATCATATTCCTTTTCTTCTTTTTCCTTTTTTTTTCCCTTCCCAAAGAATGGAAGGAAACAAACAGACAAAGGGTTGGGAAGAGAAGGTATAAGAGACAGACATGCTTCTTTAAATGAAGTCTTGAGCTATTTGGTGTGAGAGTCAAAATATAGTGTTTAATATCATTCAGAGTCATAAAAGTAGATTCATAGTAGTTGATTTGCAATGTGTAAGAGAAATGTTTACTTAAATTATGTAGACTCAGAGTACTTTTCTAATGTTGATTCAGATGATGGAATGTATTTTAGGTGACTAATCTGTTATGTCTATGCAGCTACTTGATGCTTTGGAGCTTAGCAGGCTAACCATGAATACTGTAAAACAAAATCTTTGGTGGGCTTTTGTATACAACATTGTAAGTTCTTCTGCTGTCCAAACATAGAAATTGATCAGCATGATTACATTGTAAAACAGGTTGCTGCAGTGTATATATAGCTAAATTTTTCACTTGCTTAATTTCATTTTCATAGATTTTTTTTTTTCCCCTGAAAGGAAATTTGTTGAAAGTTGGGAAATATTCTCAGTAATTTCTAATACAATGATGAATTTGACTAGTATAAAAGAACCTTCCATTAGAAGGAATACAACTCGTCATCCCAAAATGTGGAATCTAATC
The DNA here is from genome assembly GCA_031216125.1 of Dalbergia cochinchinensis. Lineage (NCBI taxonomy): Eukaryota > Viridiplantae > Streptophyta > Magnoliopsida > Fabales > Fabaceae > Dalbergia > Dalbergia cochinchinensis. The sequence continues at coordinate 45,374,742 of CM062370.1, forward strand.
AATGTCCAAACTAATTTCATATTAAGTATAATGTCCTTGACAACTAACATCCACTGGCACCATACTACTGCTAGCAAAATTGTAGTCACACAACTGCTATCACTGCTGCCTACCAGTCACTATCATTCATCTCCATTACCAGCTTGGAACTGTCCATTGCACGTTTATTTGTGTGCATGCACTACAATAACTAGATAATCATATAACGTTTTTCAAGTTGACATTTAGGGTGGGATAAATTCTTATTGTCATGTTACTTTCTTTTTCTTATTTGATGGACATTTGTATATGGGAGAGGGGAAAAAAAAAAGGAGGGGACCATGTATACATAGACAAGGTTGCTATGTGGGTAAATGCCCATTTTTCTATTTTCTTCATTATTTTACTGATGTATGTCACAATGAATTTGACATTTCTTTTGTCAAATCCATGATTAACATTTCTTGTTCTTATTTTTGTTTGGGCCATGAACCTTCTGTTTATCAGATACTAGAAGTCAATATAACTTTTAACACATCCCCATTTTTTCTTGATCAACTGAGTCCTTATGTGATTTCCCCTTGTTTACTTCTGTTATCATTCCCCTGTCAACGTGTGACTGAGTTTGTAGGGAACTCAAGAGTTAAGTCACGTGGGATAAGTTCATTTCTTTGATACCAAATTCAACTAAGTTCAGGGCTGATTATTCCTTCTTTTGTTGTTTCAATGTTTCAATTAGTAGTTCTGATTTTTGAATCTCTGGAAAAGTGCTATTTAATTTTCATGTTACACAAGTGTGGTGTAATTATACTTCTATCTTTATACAGGTAGGGATTCCAATTGCGGCTGGAGTGCTATTTCCTATAAATGGTACCATGCTGACTCCATCAATTGCGGGAGCTCTCATGGGGTTGAGTTCCATTGGCGTAATGACTAACTCGTTACTTTTGAGATTTAAGTTTTCCTCAAAGCAGAAACAGATACATGGCACGTTGCCAAGGACCAAATTCCATGTGGATTCTAATCTAGCACACCAAAACCAGAAACTAAAGTACCCGTATTAGATGTTAGATAGATGCACATAATAACACGATAGAAACGAGGTCCGCCTTTCTGATGTCAGGTCAGGTAGAGCATTGCAGATGGTATACCTTCTAACCTTTCTACTTGAAGTGAGCATGTAAAGGTTGAAAAGAAATCGGTAGAAATGACAAATCGTGTAGAAATAAGCGAATCACACCATCGATGAGATGTGGGGACACCATCGTAATTGAAATGATTTGCAATTGGAGGATATCAATGCAATTTTTTCATTCACAAAATAGAAGAAATTTTGAGAACCATTTTGGTTTTCCAGCAAGTATTTGTAGAGGAATCCATTATTTCTATAATTTCTTATTTTGTAATTAGTTGTTTACATCTTTGACCTGGATATATGTTTTTGGGTAGAAGAACCATCATCTTCACTCGTTCTATTCACATTTCTGCTTACTGTTTAATGGCTATTTTGTTCTGGTTGATAGACCTGATTATAGACCAAGCCTTGATTCTGTGTTAATATGTAGCTTGCCGTTCCTCATGTGATTAGGGTTGCTGTTAACACCGGCTTTGCATGTTGACTGCAACAACTTGCTCGGGGATATTAATATTAGGGTATGCCGTTATCCTTATATAGTTTTGCTGATCTTGGTGATGATAAATGTTTACATCGGTTTTGTTATTTGAAAAATAATATTCTTCATACCTAACAGAAAAATCATTAGTACCACTTTACGTCCCTCCCTCCCTCCTTTTTAATCCCTTCACATCAATGGCTCTGCATGTGTCAGTGCGTCTGTTATCAAAATGTTTATGTAAAGAATTTACACAGATTAGTGTATTTTTCGTTCTGCAGAGTTTAATCTTAGGTAGAATTAATTTTAGTGGTTTTCCAAAAGTGATTCTGATAGGAAATAATAAATTTTCATTTCTCTTATAATCAATTCTGAATAATTGATTGACTCAAAAAAACTAAACATTGAGGCATGTTTGCATAACTTTCAAGAAAACTGCAACACTTACAATTGGTTTGGGAATGCACTAGTGTGCATACAAACACTAATTTTGATACCTTGTTCGTATAAAAATGTTATATACTTTTAACTAGTTAGATATTATCACATATATTCCTTTTGAGATAATTATTGTAATAATCAAGCATGTGTTGTAACAATGTGACTAGATAATTATAAAAAAGTATGCTTATATATGTAAGGTATTAGAGACAAGCAAGATGCAGAGGAAAGCTTCAACAGAGAAGAAGGGAATGAATGTGTGTTTGAGAAAAGTGTGTATTGCATTGATTGATCTGAGAAAGATACAACTATTACTATTTAAGCTTCATTACAATTGATAACAGAATCATAATTGATAACAACTCCTAAACAACTTCTAATTATCACGTGTTGGTAGTGATCAACTTCCTAACAGCTTCTGATGGTGGCTTGTAACAATTGCTAATGCTGACTTCCAGATTGGGCTTGGGCTTTGTCTCCTATATGGGCCTTATCTCCTGTATCCTCCCTCAAACTAAGGGGAGTGTTAGTCACTACCCTGAGTTTGCTTTTGAACTTCTCAAAGGCTGCAGTAGAAACTGGTTTTGTGAGGAGGGCTGTCACTTAATCAGATGCTGGAATATGCTGAACATAAATTTTGTTCTGCAAGAGCTTGTCCCTTACAAAATGCAGGTCAAGTTCAAAGTGTTTTGACCCGTTATGGAACACATGGTTGGCTGGAAGTTGGACTGCTCCAAGATTATCAAAGAGGATCAGAGGTGGACAAGTGCAAGTCAGTTAGAGTTCGGTCAGCAAGTTTTGTAGCCATAGGATCTCAATTAATGATGCTGCCATGCTTCTGAATTCGGCTTCAGTGCTGCTTCTTGAGACAGCTTGCTATTTTCTGCTGCTCCAGGACACTAGATTGGGACCAAGGTATACACAGAAGCTAGTTGTTGACTTTCTGTCATCAACATCTGAACCCTAGTTCGAGTCACAGTATGTGATGATTCTTAGCTCTTGCATTTTGTGAAATATAAGGGCATAGTGTATGGAACCAGCTAGGTACCTCAGTATTCTCTTGACTACCCTCCAATGTTCCTCCAGTGGCGATTGCATGAATTGTGACACCTTGTTGACAGCATAGGCTACATCTGGCATGGTGCTGGTGGCATACTAAAGTCCTCCTACCACTGATTTGTATAGGGATGGATCAGAGAAGGTTGTAGGCTGACAGCTTTTGTGATGAAACCATAGGTGTTGGCATGCTTTTGGCTCCAGTCATTCTGGCCTTAACTAAGAGCTCTTTGATATATTTAGTTTGAGAGACTAGGATCTGTCCTGAGGTTGTTCGACGGCATTCAAGGCCAAGGAAACAGTTTAGCTCACCCAGATTTTTTTGGGGAAAAAATTTGGTTAAGCTGTTGGATGAGGTTTGAAACTTCCTTGGGATTGTCCCCTATTACTAAGATATCATCAACATATGCCATGATGTATGTGGTGGAGGTTGAGGTGAGTCTAGTGAAAAAGATGGATCAAACTTAGTGGCTGTAAAGCCAAATTATTGTAAGGTACCACTCAACTTGTAGAACCATGCTCTAGGTGCCTGCTTCAATCCACACAAGGCCCTTTGCAGTTTGCATACTAGACCTGAATTAGAGTTCTGAAACCCCTCTGGTTGGACCATAAACACAGTCTCTTCTAGGTTTCCATTGAGGAATGCGTTGTTGAAGTCAAATTGTCTAATGCCCCACCCTTTTGAAAGGGCAATAGACAACATGACTCTGACAGTGGGTGGTTTGATGATAGGACTAAATACTTGATCAAAGTCCAAACCCTCTTGTTGGTGGAACCCCTTGGCCACTAGTCTGGCCTTATATTTCTGTACTGAGCCATCTAGCTTTCTTTTGACCCTAAAGACCCATTAGCAGCCTATTGGAGTTACATTTGAGGGTGGTTCAACCAGTTTCCATGTGTGGTTCTTGATGAGTGCTAAGCATTCTTCCTCCATGGCTTCTTTCCAGTGAGGGCAGGAGAGGGCTTGGGCTACATTCTTGGGTTCAGATTGAAGCAGATCCTGTGATGCCTGAATTAGAGCAGCAAGGTAGGACTTTGATTTGAAAATGCCACATTTTCCTCTGGTTATCATTGGATGATTGTTGACAGTAATTGGCCTTGCATTTGTAGCATGGTTTACTGCTTCCTGTGCAGGGGAAGATGTTGCAAAACTGGCCATAGGGGGTGGCATAGTTGCTGCTGTTACTGGAGTTATTGCAGCAGGCACCTCAGGCATTGAATCTGCAGAAGGTGAGGTTGCTGACTGAACCTGGATATCAACCAGGTGTTGGGAGCCAGTGTGGTCAGCCGAACCTGCAAAAACATTTGAAGCAGAACCAGAAGTGGAAGAGCAAATAGGAATTGAAGGTGCAGGTGAGATAGGAATAGTTACAACATTGGCAAGTGTTGTTGCAGGTGTTGGGAGTGTAGGTAGGGTAGGAGTGGTGTGAGTTGGGGCTATTGGTGCAGGAATGGTGATTTGATGTGTTGATAGAGAGTTGTTAGGGGTTGGAAATAACTGTAAGTATGGGAATTCATGTTCATTGAACAATACATTTCTTTAAATGTAAACCTTTCCTGAAGGTGAAAGGCACTTATATCCTTTGTGATTTGGGGCATAGCCTAGAAAGATACACTTGTGGGATTTGTAGTCAAGTTTGTAAGTGTTGTAGGGTTTGAGTAAGGGGTAGCATGCGAAGCCAAAGACTCTTAGGTGGGAATAATCTGGAATTTAATGAGTAAGGAGTTCTGAAGGTGATTGGTTATCTGTAACAGGGGATGGTAGGGTGTTAATGAGGTAAGTGGTTGCAAGAAAGACATCTTCCCAATATGTCATGGGGAGGGAGGCTTGGGCTAGAAGGGTGAGTCCTATTTCTGTAATATGTCTATGTTTGTATTCTACACTATCATTTTGTTGGTGAGTGTATGGGCAGGTTAATCTATAAGTGATGCCATTTAGTGTAAGGAATTGGGTGAAGGTGTTGGAAAGGTATTCTTTTCCATTGTCAGTTTGGATGGCTTTGATTTTGAGACCAGTTTGGGTTTCTAAGTTGTTTTTGAATTTGACAAAGGCTTGGTAAGCTTGGGACTTGTGTTGTAAAATGAAAATGCAAGTGTACCTTGAATAAGCATCAACAAAGGAAATATAGTGCTTTCCTCCTAATCTTCCATTGGTAGGTGCAGGACCCCAAAGATCTGAAAATATGAGATCTAAGGGAGCTGCATATTGTGTGGAAGATATAGGAAAGGGAAGTTGGTGATGTTTTGCCATACAACATGCATCATATAGAGAGTTAGAATCTGAGATTTTATTGCATGAAACAGAGATATTACACAATGACAAGATTTGATGTACAACTTCATTTGAAGGATGACCTAATCTTTTGTGCCACAGATCAAAACTATTATCAGATTTGCTAAAATTGACAATGAAACAAGAAATTGTGTTTAGTGGTTTTTGTACACGTATGATGTCTAGGTTGTAAAGACCCTTTTTATGTAAGCCTTGAAAGAGTGTCTTTCTTGTCCCCTGTGATTTGACAAAGCAGTAGTCAGGATGGAATTCAAAGAAGACTTGATTATCTTTGGCAAATTTTGCAACGTTAAGAAGATTTTTGGTAACTGAAGGAACATGCAATATATCATTAAGTTTAAAGGTAATGTTCGATGAAGTGGAATGCAACAATGAACTGCCAATGTGTGTTATTTCCATACCTGAACCATTCCCAACGAAAACCTGATCAACTCCTTCATATTCTGTTCCTGCAATCAAGTTGTTTGGGTCGAAGGTGAGGTGACGAGAGGTTCCAGAATCAGGATGCCACGCCTGATTGATCACAGTGGAGGGGTGGCTAAGAAAGCCTATGGAGGGTTTGAGTTTTATGCCATTGATGGATTATGCAAGGAGGTGGAGGGAAGAAGAGGAGAGTTTCGAGCAAAGTTGTTGGGATTGGGGAAGCTTTGATCAAACCTGTAGTAGCACTCCCATACAATGTGGCCTATCCTCCCACATAATTGACACTGAGGGCGATTTCCTCCATTCCAATGTGATCTACCACCGCGAAACCCTCTTCCACGGCCCCTTCTTCCACTATGTTGGCCTTTACCGTAAACTTCTCCACTTTGGGTTAAGTTGGCTTGAATTGACCCAAGCTCTGTTTTTCTGAGCCTTTCAATAAGATCTTCTTGAGCAAGAAGCAGTGATTAAAACTCAGTGACTGACATTGTGTCAAATTTCCCATTTTGCCATGGTGATAAACGCACCATATTCTTCATTGAGCCCTTTCAAAACTGCTTTAATTTAATCCTCTCTTGCAATCGGTGCTCCAAGTGTTGAAAGTGAATCTGCAATTTTCTTGATCTTGCCCAAGAATTCAGAGGCAGAAGAACCAAGTTTCCTGATCGATTTCAGCTGGGTTTTGAGTTGTTTCACCCTGGATTTCGCGCGTAAAGCAAAGTACTCTTCCAGATGCTCCCAGATCTCATGTGCAAACTCACAATATGCTAGGCGATTTGTGAAACTTAGATCCATAGATGTCAGTAACCAAGCTACAAGGTACTGATCTTGTTGCTCTCAATTTTGGAAATCTTCACTTTCATTTTCTGCTTGTTCATCTGCAACGGTGGCGAATCTTGGTGGCATTTTGCTTCGAAGGAGATGATCCTTAAGCTTGAGCTTGTTGGCTTTGATACATGCCAAGGCTTGCTTCTTCCATGGCATGAAGTTGTCTTCGTCCAGCTTGAGCGAAATCGGGTTTGCAAATGTTTTCATATTGAAGCTCATTTGAGCTGCGGAAGGTGTTGAGGACCCTATGGATCGTTGCAGCTCTGATACCATGTCAGGTATCAGAGACAAGCAAGATGCAGAGGAAAGCTTCAACAGAGAATAAGGGAATGAATGTGTGTGTTTGAGAAAAGTGTGTATTGCATTGATTGATCGGAGAAAGATACAACTATTGCTATTTAAGCTTCATTACAATTGATAACAGAATCATAACTGATAACAACTCCTAAACGACTTCTAATTATCACGTGCTGATAGTGATTAGCTTCCTAATAGCTTCTGATGGTGGCTTGTAACAATTGCTAATGCTGACTTCCAGATTGGGCTTGGGCTTTGTCTCCTATATGGGCCTAATCTCCTATAATATATGACTAATTCCAATAACTCATCCCTCTCGGTGATTATGTATTGTATGGGGTTTGCTGAAATGAAATTTGTGCATCTAGGCATAAACTAATGTTTTCTATTTGTAAATATTCTGTTATATTGTAAAATATGTCATTGTATTGTAACCCTCAAAAGGAATCTTCAAATTTCAAATATTAATGTCAGACATACTAATGGAATATAACATCAAATATACATAGCACAAAGACTTCAGAGGTTTTGGATTCCTTGAAATCCTGCGTTCCCATCATATGGGCGGGGTGTATATATTGTAGAAAAATTCAGAGGACTGTGTAAGAACTAAATACAAGCTTTAATTAAAATTTACTTGATTTTTTTCACTAGATTTTATTAAACAGAAAACGCTACCACTAATACGATTATGTTATTGAGCCGGCCAGTGACGGCTTAACCATTCATTAGCAAATTAATCAAATTAGAATTGGACTTGTGTCTTTTTTTCCCTGAAGTTGAGTGCAAGTTAGTGTAGCCTCTAATTTTGTGAATTTTATTTAAGATTTATCCACGTAATTGTTGGTCCGATGAGATGGTTGGATAAAGTTCTTTTAAAGTGACAAATTTAGGATTAAATATTTAAAAGTTTTACTAATGAGTGCCCTAAAATCATTCTTTAAAGAGCCAAAAATGAGAAGATTTTGAAGTTTTTAATGCATTCAATGTATTTAAAACTTGAGAGTCTTACCTTTTTATTAAAAACTTTTCACTTTAGGATTCATTAGCAAAACCCAATATTTAAAAATGCAAGTAAATTTGCAGTGTATTTTGAGACTGATAGTTTTGACTTAATTTTGTAAAATACTTACCATTAAGTTGTTTAGGGTTCCAAAGTAATTTTTTATATCTTTTTAGTTCTATTGCTTCATTTTCTGTTTGAATAAATTTCCTTTACATGGAAATATGTTTCGGTTACTTACAACATCAAATTTTAGAGTCTATGATTTTAATTAAACTAAGTTAAAATGATTGCTTTTTATGACTGGAAAATAACATAGGCCAAGAAGAGTTTCTGGCAACAAGTAGCACGTGTCAGTAAAATTTTCGGTATCAATTATGACCATTAGCATTTATCTAAAACTGAGGGAAGGATACAGTAGTCCAATATTTAAAATGGAAAATTTGATCTCATAAAGTTTAAAGCTCAGTCACTAAAATCACATGAAAGACGTGATACAGGCAAACAGCGAACTGGAGAATTTTCTCCCAATAGAGATGTCAGGATAGTGTAAGAGCAATCAAATACCACTGTACAAAACTCGGTGTTTATCATTTTATATGGAATTTGACACCCATACGTGTACACGGCTACCTATATCTTTTTCTATTTTTAATGTTACAAATATTGGTTTCTTTGTATTCTCAGCCTATTCCAATTCCGTATATCCACAGAGCAAACCCCACACCCATAAGGAAACTCAAATTTGAGCTGGGTAGATATTCAGCAATTTGGGGATGAAAAATGATCACCAAGCAAACAATTCGAACTGTGACCAAAATGAGACCTTCCGACACTCACTGACTGCTACCGAACTAAAATTCTAAATTAACTGGCATTTGCTTTATTTGGTTTGCAAAATTTATGTTCAAACCATGTAAGTCATGCCAACCTGCATCAGATGTGAATGGGGTACACTTAAATTTGTGATACCTCTCCTGCAGTTCTTTCTCAGAAAGGAATAAAAATAGTTAATGACTAGCTTCTTTAAGAACCAGGAGTCTTTCTTCGCCCTTATCTCACCATGACCAAGAAGATAAACAAGTCCAGATTCTTTAGCCTTACGTATAAAAGATAACTCTCTTTCAAGACTCTGCTCTGCATCAAGCACTGGGGAATTAGAAGATGCTGGATTCACCTCCTCTGATGTGCTTGCTTCAAAAATGGAATTGCTTGTATCATTAAAGTCAGACAGAAGAGGAACACCAAGTGAGTACACACTTCCATTGGGAGCAATGAGAACCCTAGAACCAGAATACTCATCCTCTGAATCAGTATCATCATCCCCATCACTCTCGAGTGATCTCTCCTGAGCCTCACGACGTATAAACTTCTCCAGGCTGTCCATCAGCAGCTGCTCAAAAGTCTGGTGGTTTTCTTTGCGAACATCTTTGTAACCATACCTATTGGCATATGAAAGTTTGGATCAAACTTGCAAGATAAAAGGACAATCTAATCACAAGGGGGTTAGTATATATTATTGGGAAATTACACCGAGTAGTCTTGGTAAAAAATTGTGCCCAGTTCAGGAAAACATAACTACTCAATGTTAACGATGTCAAAATAGTGTTGATAGTTGACTTAACAACATTAGTAGTTCCACAACAGTAATTTTTTGTTCCCCAATAGTCCCTTTTGTAATTTTCCCTATATTACATCACCAAATTATTCCCTTAGATGTTCATGTAAAGCTATTGCATGTTTCTAAAAAGTGTATATGAGACATCTTTTTCACAATCCATTCAGCTTTTCCAAAGCTAAACCACTTATCCTGGATGTATGTTCACAGCTCCACTGAGCTTATAGAGGTACACACGACACAAATGTCCCAAAATATAAAAATTTGAGCTTGTTACCTGGCAATACAACGGAATATATGATAGCTCTTCTGGCAGACTCGCCGAAAAAGGAATCTTTCACTTTGAGGCACCATAGGAACTGGAATATACTTGATACTCACAAATATGATCATGGAGTGTATTGCAGGAAGTGTAGTTAGAAAATGTCCAAAAATTCCTGGAATTCCTTTGACCAACTCATTATAGAGCAACCCAATCCCAGGAGCTCGTATTGTCCCAAGATTGCAGCCTAATTCTCGCATTAAATCCATTGATAGCTTCTGCTTGACTTCAGTTTCATATTTAAGTTTGCTTCCATAATTCCATACATACATTATAAAAAACATTATTACAGCAAAGACCAATATAATCCAACTTCCATCTGTTACACTCCACAAAACGGACGAAAAGAAAGTCAACTCCAGTCCCAAGAAGAGTACCACAAAAGTCAGCACTATGACAATGTGTATCTGCCATATAAGAAGCATAACGAGAGTTACTAAAATAGTGGTCATCATCATCACCCCCAGCTCAGCAATGCCTGAAAAAGGACAAAGGAAAAAATCTGAAAAGAAATACATTATATATTCTGTAATAAAACAATAACAACGGGGGTAATTGCAGTGCCTAAAAACACCAAAAATGTAACTTCCTCCCCCTGCATTAGCATGCAGAATCAAATAATTATTGATCTATATATTTTACAAATTCAACATTCAAGGTGAAAGTTCCTCCCCAGCAATGTTTGACCAATGAGAGTTCGCTCAACTTATTGGATTGAGTATGCCAATAAATAGGTCTTAGGTTTAATTGCTCCTAGCCTACTAGTTGAGTGTCATTTGTAGTTCATCCATAGGTACACTATAGCCCTTGCTGAAGCTCATGACATGTCCTGACCGACCTCGGAATGAATGAGGCAACCTTCCCTCCGTCTGAACTTTTAAATAGATACGGAATGTCATGTTGTGAGGGTACAGATGGTTTTTAAAGAACGGTGCAATGATGGTTTTCATGCAATCAGTGTACACAGATATTTAATGAAAATCAGATCCTCTCAAACACATCTCTACCTCTGCTATTATACTGTTCAGCTATAGTTGAGGGTATACAAGAGAAATAATAGCAGAGAAATTCAATGCTTTTCCAAGTAGTTGCAGCAGCACAAGCTTCTCAAACAATGCATTTTATATGGTTGATCCCATTGAAAATGTGATATTGTTTATAGTTTGACAAGCAATATGCATATATGGACAAATTCGACAAATTATCTGCACATATAAAATAAAGAAATTGAAATAAAACAATTACCATATGCATTTCCAATCTCATCAATGCTGGATATAGTGCAGACAAACACCAGGGAAACAACCAAGAGAAACCAGTTTATGACGGGGATATAGATCTGACCCATAAATTTCCGAGAAGTATGAACTATTTTAAGACGAGGGAAACAACCAAGTGCAGTTGACTGCTTTATACATGAAAATGTGGCTGTTGTCATAGCCCGACTTGCAATTAGTGCAGCAACAATAGCAATGAGGAAAGTTGGCCAGAATGCACCACCTGAAGATACAGAATAGTGTTAGGTGAAGATTTTGTCTCAGCTGCAAAGACTGATAGTAACAGTATCTGAGAAACTGAATATGTGTGTTATTGAATTGGGGATAACCTGGCAATCATCAAGAACCCTAGAATTGATACAAAATACAGAGGAATGGTGAGTCCTCTAACTCTCACAACAATGTACAAAAGAATAGACACCTCTTTTTCTCCTCCTTTCCTCCTTTTATTCTCCTATATCTGTCCTAGCTGCTTTTCCCTCCTAAACCAACCACCTTGCATCTTTTCAGCTGTCAATTCTCTCACCTAACAGTTATTGTTTATTTCTCCTATTCCTTCTCTCACACACCTGCCCATACATTGCATCCCTAACAAAGACATGCCATTGGAAACAATGATAAACACCAGTTAACAGGAAAAAATGTATACTGACACAGAAGAAAATATATACTGACTTACTTGGAACAGAAGAAAAGAAGGCTTGACCAGCATCGGCATGGTTCTCCATAAGGTATGCAGCTTGACCCAAATAACCCAATAGTAGGCAAGGTAAAACAAGAAAGACAAATGTAAGCTGCAAACAATCCACCATTAGTTTCACGAATTCATCAATATACTAGCTAACAGGAAGGTGACAGGAGTTAAAAGAAATGAAATACAGAAGCCATGATAGTGATAACATAGGCATGATTCATTTACCTGAACTGAGCGAACAGAGAAATAGCAAAGATCTGCAAACATGGCCTCAGAGCCTGTAACATGATCCAGTAACAAAATTAATCTATAGTTTAAGACATTGTGTACATACCAGCAAAAGAAAAATTCAAATTGCATATTCACCACATTATTATATCAAGATAACTGCAGTTAAGGGGGATGGAAGATGCAGTGATAGAACAATTATTTTTTAGTACCAGTAAAATTTGCAAACAAATTTCACCAGTAGCATGCTTCACTTGTTCTACCCATCCCACAAATTAATACTCCTAATTTGTTTTGACAATGGATGCATGCCACCACTTATTTTCTTAAAACAGGTCAATTTCATCACCTGCATCATTCAACTACAAAGAAATTGCTTCTTTAAGAGAGGGATCACATTTGAGACATCTATGTGTCAAACTAGTCTTTTAGTGACTGCATGACCCCACTCTTTTCCATCAAAACGAAGAAAAATTTCATTATATACATCTTTCTGGTACAAATATAAAGGAAAAAGTGGTTGAGCCTACAGCCTAGTGGTTGTGGTTGTCTCCTACACTCTTTGAATGGAAGATCCCATGTTCGAATCCCACCATCCCCCTTCCCCAACCCATTGGGAAGAATTCCTAACTATGATGCCTTCAGCAGAACATGTTATTGTCTCTTTGATACAAAGACGACTCAAATAGCCAACATGCTCAATCACCAACATGCTCAATCACCAACAAGGATTTACAGTGCAGACCCAAAAAGAGCCTGAGCAATGCATTGGCTTACGAATAGAGAAAAACACACATACACCAGCAGAATCAAATGTACAGATATATTACTGCATCCACCATATTAATGATCCTGCATATATGTGTTTACCAGTTGCACACAGAAGACAGCCCCCAAGAGAATACCATGCTTTAGTTGAATTCCTTGCGAAGAAATAATAGATGTGAATAGGATTAAATGCCCTCAAGACACTGCTGTCATATTTGACCAGATTGTATATGCCAATACCCGCAAGAGAACAAAACCATATGAACAAAGCAGGTCCTACAGCAAGCCCCACTTTACTTGTTCCATACTTTTGTATGCTGAACAAAATGATGAGGCAGGCAACAGAAATCATCACTACTTCATCTGCATAATCAAGGAAAAAGAAGAAAGATCAATTCAACTGCAAAAGTGATCGCTACGTATGGTTATGAATCAATTTATTAATGTGCCAGCCAAAACAACATCAGATGCAGGAAATAACTATTACAGATATGAGTTTAACACAATACCTTGCTCAATTGCATCTACCCCAACTTTCAAACCGTTAACAGATGATAGTACTGCAGGAAGAGATAGACATAAAGTAAGAATTAATATGAAGAACTAAAAGTTGGTTTTTGAAAACAACAATTGGCCCTGAACACAAACAACAAGATATCATTCCGCATGATATGGGTATCACTCCAAACATTCTGACAAAAGCAATTCCAAAGAAGTAAGAAAATACATGACAAAACAGCAGTTAATAACCTGACATTGCTGGTGTGACAACCCCATTAGCTATCACCATCGAAGTACCAGCAAGCACTAATAGCAGCAGGATCTTCTTGAGAGTCACTGAAGACTCTAGCCTTTCCTTGATTTTCAGTGACCTTTCAAGCTCGGCGGAGGGCACCTTTAGCCTAAAGCCTGATACTCGGGCATCTGATGGCAACTGATTGGGAAGTAGACTCACCTTAGCATTACGACAAATCAAAGAGTACAAGGCAAATGTACCACCTGCAATGTTTTTTAACTATAAATTTGGGTCCACAGCATTAAAAGGGGAAAGAGAGGACAGAAAAGAACAGTATAGGTTCATCTTTAGAACATTCAATTCAACATACCTTCACCGTCATCGTTGGCCCACAAAACAACCAAAACATACTTCACCAAAGGAATCAAGATTAAAGTGTACAAGACAAGTGATAATGCCCCAATAATGTCCTCATTTCCATTAATAGGAGCCTTTCTAAACATAACACTGAAGGTATATAATGGACTCGTTCCAACATCCCCAAATACAACGCCAAGAGTTTGAAAAGCCAGCACAATTCTCTTTCCCACGCTGATATCCTGCAATAAAGCACAGCAAACACAGCAGCTAATTTGCCCAATCTTAATTCTTATGAGGAGCATAAAAGCCACATGCACGTAGTACAAAAGCGATTAACATCACTAATTCGGTAATTCCAAACAATCCATGCCAACCCACTAACAATCAAGCTTTTCCATGTGAAGACAGAAGCAAAAAAAGGGAATCAAACAAACACAAGTTTTCACTCAAAACAAGGAATAATAATGCAACGCTGTAAAAAAACTAAATCAAATAAAAGATCGAAAAATGACCTCATAGTCGTTTCTCTGAGCACCAGGGACCTCAAGAGCTTCGACATCGAAGGAATCGATTCTCGGGCCAGTGCGAACGAGCCTCTGCTCGGCATTATCCTCGTCCTCGGAATCAAGGACAGAGTGGTGGTGCCCCAAATCGGCATCGTCGTAGTCCTCAATCTCGGAGGCGTCGTCCTCGTCCTCCTGGAAAACCCACCTCGATTCCGTCGAGTCCATCGACGATCCCCTCTCGGGATCCCCATCCCCTGCCATCGTTCACTGAAGAAAGCTAAAATCAAGGATTCAGAGGAGACGCGAATGCGAAAACGGATCGGGAAGTTTAGGGTTAGGCATAGGAAATTGGGATTCGGGGAGAGGAAATTGGGTTGGGATATGATTAGAAGAAGAAGGTGGAGATGGTGAGCATGGTGGCGGTGCGATGCAAATCCGAAAACGGTCCTGCGACGCTTTGGTGTGAGAATTAGAAACTAACTTGTGTGCCTTACTGCCATCATATCATACCATATCATACTGGTAAGCTTAGGCTCGTCGTGAGTCGTAACTGATTTTTGTATCCGTTCATTCATTCATTTCACAGCAGCTGCATCTACAACTTCAATAATAATACGCAGTGGCTCTTGTGTTGTGCTGTGCGTGTATGTCGTGGGGTACCGTGTCATCATATCATACATCATATCATATGCATGTATGCATATTCAGCTTTCACGTGTCAAAGTATCCAATCTAGTAGGTGCCTTTTTTGGAAGGGGGAAAAAGGCTAAAGATTGCCACACGAAGTTGGTGAAGGACTTATTGGTCCGGGACACACACACACACGGACCAACGATACTCCTCCTGATCCTAATTGAAGTCCCAAAAAGTGGAGATTACCAACCGGTTCACCGACTCATAACCACCGACAGTGGCCATTGGATTGGTTTGTACACATCTATTTAAAAATATAATATTTTTAAGACTATAAATTTACCCTTTCACCAACTCCGATCTCACTCCATTCTATCTTTTTCTCCTCCCTTCACAAATGCAATGCATTGTCAGTGAAGTGCTCCTCAAAAGGATCTACCTTTCCCATGTGTGTTTCCTTCACGGCAGGTTGAGAGTCAGCTAGACCACTTCCGAGAACATTTGGGGACGGTGGTTAAGGATTCTGTGGTGTTACGGGGCCCCTTTAAATAATAAGTTCTGACCTTAACAATTAGATTCTGGAAGTAGTTTGATGAACTTTGTGTTTCCTTCAAAAAGTTCTTAACTTGAAAATTAGATTGAAGTTGTTCATCAGCACCTCTTGCCTACACGATCAACAAGTGTTGTCAGGAATTGGAATAGCCTTTCTACTATTCATAACGCCGTTTTTACCTTCCCCATAAAAAAAATGGCTTCGAATGCGAAACCAGTGTCAACTAATTCTGACATAAATAAAGAATCTATGCTTTTGGGCTTCAGGTTTTGAAGAGATAAGAATCCATGCTTTTGGGTTTGAGGTTTAATGGCAGAGACAGTGAGCAGAGGGTGGTAGAGACAATCACACTGGCGCAGAGTGGCGGTGGAATCGTCAGAAAAGAAGGGGGAAACAGGCTTAGAGGTTAGAATAAAACCAAAAAAGTGAAAGGCCAGGTTAGTAATTTTAATTGATATTAAGAGAGGACTAAGGTTGGTCCCAAGCTAGTCAGGAGCATCGAATCCTTCACCAGGGGTTATTAATATTTTTTTTTTCTGTTATTGAACCAAGGGTATCCACCGGTACACTAATTAATACTCTTAAGGTAAAATCTAACCATTGAATAAATGATTAAAGAATTTAGTTAGCTACTAACATGGTTAGATCTCATGGTTAAAATGTTATTATTCATTGGAATAAAATTAATACTATGCGATGATATAAATAAAGGAAAATTATGTTAATCTCTCCTCAAATCTAATGTAGTTACATTTGATATTTTTTAATTTTGAAAAGTTATTATTGACCTCTCATAAGATTAACTAAAATTACACTAACCTTTTTGTATATCTTAATTCATTAATTTAAGTGATTAAAAAAATATAACATATACATAATAATTAATGTTAAGAATTTAATTTTAATACACTGATAATATAAAAATTTATCCAACTAAATCATCTCATTTGAATGATTTTTAAGTTGTGAATGTGAGACTAAATTATTTTTGTTTATATGACAATATATAATTATACTATCAGTGAATAGAAATCAAATTCTAATAATAAAATTATATTATTTTGGTAACATTTAGCATATTAATTGAATAAAATATTTTTATCACATGGAAAAAAGTTATAAGTATAACTTATGATAGAAGGGAGATATTTTAGTTAATATATATTAAATATGATTAAAATATTATAATTTTATTATTAATAATTATCTGCATGACATATATCATCTTTTTTTCATTTAAACTAATGAAATAACATATATAAAATATAGGAGTGACAATTATAATTACATTAAATTTCACAAAAAAATGATGTAATTTATTCTAAAATTATTCTTTTAGTATTAATCTGATGCCACTGTTATGGTTAAAGTGCATTTCACTCAATGAGGAATGTAGTATAATGCATGTAAAAATGATGATAGCGAAGTGGTTAATTTTATGCATTTTTAAAGCATATATCACAGTTAACGTGTCATATTGATAAAATTTTAAATAAAGTTTGATTTTGATTTGATGTACAAATTTATAGTTGATTTATATGGTGGACACTTTTCATGTTTTAAACGTACAGAAAGAAAGACAAAGGACTTGTGTCAAGTAAGATATAAGATACCTTAAAACTACAACGTAAAGTCACGTAATAAGATATCGAGAAAAATATCAAAGAGTTGTTTTCATAAGCTATTTTTAATATTAAAAAAAAACATGAAACTCTACACTCTGATAATCTAAACCTTATCGGAACAAAAATTATATTTTTTTTTAATTATAAAAATCGATTGTTTACGATTAAACAAACGTTGAATATGATAGGTAATTAAAAAGTGGTTGAACCCCTTAATATACCTATCAAAATGCCGGAATATACGTAAGAGGAGAACATAAGCTTAATTACAAACTTGTTTAACATGGTTATAGGGTCGAAGAAAATGTCCATGTCATATGAGTGCTGGAGAAATACCAATTGCCACTTTCATTTGTCTAGTATAACTCCCGATTAATTCTTTGCATTGATATTATTGCTGGAATGCCCCAATTTATTTTTACTAACTAACTTATTTTAGAATTAAGAATTCTAGAAACTCATGGGTATCGAATTTCATAAGGGAACTCAACTATCGTCTTCTTCATGTTCTCATCTTTGGGGTAGAACCATCAAAGCTAAAACCACACTCGCTGGCTATTATCAACTAGCAACGAGGCGCGCAGGACCGCATTGCACCCCAAGCCAACATTGCAACTTGTCAACAACATCACCACTACAAGAAATTCACAGAACATAGATCAAATTAAAGAAAGATTTTTCAATTACAAATGAATTTACAGACGAAACTATGTCGCATGTTATTTTTATGTCTATAAATGTTATAAATGAATTTTCTGATTCGTCTGTAAATTTAAGATGAATTTGTAGATGGATTTTGCTATTTATAATTAATGGAAAAAATAATGCAAAATTGGCCCATTACAGGTGAAATTTTTTATCTATAATATTATAGATAAAAAAATTTGATTGTAATGGATAAAACATAAAAATAAAAAAAACTTAACCTAACTCCATTGTTGCTGTCACCATCCATCACCTGCAATGACCTTGCCCGCTTCGACGCCACCAATGTAATCAAATAAAATCAATCTTTCCAACTATTAACAACTCAAACCCAAATCTTTCCAAACCTAAAATAAAAAAGTGAAAACCAAAAGCATAAAAGGAAGAAATAGGAAGTCTCCACCTCCTCATGTTCCCCTCTATCGACGCCAACCGCCATTATCACCACCACCGTGCCCTCTATCACGCCATGCCAGCTGTGATAGAACTGCTACCCCCAAACCAAATAAAGCACCAATGTTCCAAATGTGTTATCTTCAATTCTACACATTAAAAACTACTAACTCAATGGAATAAAAAAGGTAGAAAATGAAAGAAATAAACCGATTAAAAGCTAGAGAACATTACCACAAATACAATGGCACAACTCGTTTCCAAAGTGGAGGCTTCGGTGACTGGAAGTGGCTCAAAAAAGATCGGCGACGATGATGGCTTCATATCAGAGAGAGAAGTGAAAATGGAAAATGGGGAAGAAGAATAGGGTTCCATATTTTTAACTCTAATTATGACATTACAAATGTAACTCATTTAATGAAATGATATGTTTCTTATTCGTTTTTTATAAACAGATTTTTCCATCTATAATGCGCGTGCTAATGATGCCCCTTGAAGTTCAAATTATAGATGGATTCTTTCTCTATAATACATTTAATTTATTTTAAATTATTTAATTAAAAATAAATCTGTCTGTAATTTTCATCAATAACAGCTACATGCCAATTGGCATGAAGTTTTTCCAACGTTTACAAACAGATTATGTAACTTTGACAAAAAAAAATACCTATTTTTCGTTTTCTTATTTGTAAATTTGTCTATAATAGAGATAGAATAAAATTTATCTATATTTTCCATTTGTGTTATGCAAGATTCTAGTATTGTGCGCACCATATAAAAAGCCATTGAACCAATTTCACACCACAATCACAAGCATAATCACAACCTTCCCAAAGTCGCACTATTGTATTATTTGCTTGTTTTGTCGTCAATGTGCAGAGGTGTGGTAATGGTAATGCACATGAAGAAGGAGAAGAATAAAAGAATTACGTGGGGTAGGGTCATTGTTGTGTTAGTGTTATTGGAGAGAGAGTGAAGTGAGAGTATAATGAAGGTTAGGACATAAATGAAGAGAAGACATATGGCCATGTATGGAACGGATAGGCAGTACTATGGTGGTGGGAGTGCAGGACAGAGAGAGGGGCATGGGGAGATTAGCAGGAGAAGATAAAGAATCAACAAAGTGATTGAAGATTGTGGCTTTAATTTGTGCTTATGCTTGTAATTGTGTTGTGAAATGGATATGGGAGTGAGGAATAGTTTAAGGGCATTTTAGTAATAATATAAATGTAGACAATTAATAAAAAATGACATTAGATAAATGATAGCGGCAATACCACTCTCATGCTGTGAATATAACAAGTGAGACATCTAAGAATATGCAAATTTCATAATATATTAAACTTACAAGTCATAAAGCTACATCCATGAGTACTTGAGAAGAGATTAAAGCAAAATATCATTTGATAGAGAACCCCTTTATTTTATGCTTAAAATGTCAATTATTAAAGCAATATACTTACTATAAAGACCAAGCATATAGACAAATCAAACACGACCAAAAGAAACTTGCACAAGATTGTATACAATAGAGCTTCAAGAAAAGTATTGACCATTACAAAAGACTTTTAAGAGTGATTGAGTCCGAATTGTTTTAATTTAATCAATTAATTAAAAATATATATAATGGGATTACGAGAAGGGTAAAAATGCAAGTTGGGTGCCACAAAAGACCACCTAATAACTATTGCATTAAGGCCTTGATGAATGTTTTTGGGTATAGGTAAAAACAAAATTGAAGTTATAGTTGTGAAAGCAAGCTTAAGCCTATAACTTTTGCTTGCGGTAAGTTAGACTCAGTATGCACATTGTGAGTCAAGCAACATGCTTGGTAACTACAACTTAAAGGTGAAAATTGAATTGAATATTGTAACATCCCACTCAAATTAAAACAGATAGCATAAATCTACTTAGGAAAATATAGCAATCCCAAATGTACAATCGGAGTATTTTAGCATGAGTACTTAAAAGTATAGTTGTAGGTGGCCAAATAATCTACAACTTATGATAGAAAATCCAATTATGAATCTATAAGTCCACAATAATAGATGGAAGATTTTGTCTATCCCATAGTTTTACTTGGCTAATCTGGAACAATAAAAAAATAGAGATGAGAATTATGCAGGGAATGAATAGTTCTAAAACTTTTGAGCTATGGTGGTTCCAGTCTCATCCATACGGAAAATACATATAGCTATATATCTTTTATAGAAACACAATCACATATCATAAATTCATAATATCATTAGTAGAAAATGTTATGCAAATCTTGTTATGATTGTAATTTTTTTTATTTTAATATTTCACTTTTCTTGGTGTGCTTATCTCACATAATGTCGAGACCTGTTCTTAACCGAGAATTCCCCTTTTTTCTATTGTTACTCATAACATCGGGACGACAAATCTTTGTTCTTTTACCTTCTTGCGGTTAGTGGCAAATCTTTTAAGTGTCCTATTTCCTTTATTCTCTTGTAATTATGAATAGTTTCATGATAGACATGGAATGCATAGTTTCATAGTAAACATGAATGCATAGACTTATAAAATTAAGCAATTCGCTAAATTGAATAAAGTGCATAAAATATAAACTAGAGCATAACTTTAATAAATAAATAAATTGCATACGAATTTAAATAATATAATATTGACAAAAATGAATAAAGTAATATCTTAACGATTTCTCATTATATACGGTATGTGGATTGCTTTTTGTCATCATAAAACCATAATATTCTCCATGAATCAAGGTGTAACATTTCTTATTATAATTAACTCAGTAGTTTAAATCAATGTATAATTATCTTTATTTATTTTTAATATTTAATTTTATATTTACCTTTAATATAGGTCCTTATAGAAATGACCGTAAATATTGACAACTTAAAATAATATAAGTGTTATAGTAATGACTTTGAATAATTAATAATAAAAAACATTAATATAAAAGAATGATAAAATAAAATGACTTTAATAGATGACTGAATAACTTTAATGTAAAGGAAGTATAAACGGAGTGACTTCATTATACGTCACTTAAAAGATACACAACATAATCTTAATTTTAGAAAGTAATCACATCTAGTTATTGTAACACTTTAGGAAATGATTTGTAATTTAAACGATATAAATTAAGATTATTTAATTTTTATTAATTACAAAATATATTTTAAAATTAATATTTTAATTTACTAAATGGATATAAAAGTAAAGGAGGTGTGATCGAAATATCATAAATTAAATTTATTCATTATTTTTATTAATTATAAAATATATTTTTATATTTCTATAAACAAAAATTCTAAATTACTAAAAGGATATAAGTGGTTCATAATATAATAAAATTACTCACTTATTTTCTTTCATTATTCATAATTTTATTTATTAAAATGTGTAAAATTTTTATAAAATAATCCCTTTATTATTAGTTAAAGATCATCTATTGAGATTTTCTCAATATTATAAATATGACATTCAAAGTAATAAATAAAATAGAATGACTCATTTTAGGTATATGCTCATTTATGTTTTGTTTATAATTTAATTATTAATTTATTTTTAAAATTAATTTACATATTTAATTTACTATAAGGTATATTTAACTAAATTGTTATTATTTTAAAATAATAATTAATAAATTATTTTTTATTATCACCATGCACTGTCGAGCAAGTAAAATGACTAGTTAATGATAAAAATTCCACTCAAGCTTCAGAAAATATATATTTAACCACACAAAACAACCAAAACGTAAATAATATATTTGGTTGATGTTATTGTTTATGAGAAATTTTCACTCGTGATTTTTGCAATAGAAAGCTATTTTGACCTACTCAATAATTATTATTTTTTGGATTTTATACTAAGAATTTCAGTTCAATATAGGTTAAATTATATCTTAGGTTCCTGAACTTAAAAAAAATATCAAAGAGATTCGTATACTTTAATAATATGTTTGGTTAGTAGGTAAAAGATGGTGTAAATTTTTATAGATGAGTTTTATATATAAAATTATATCTGAATCTCATTCATTAAAAGTTTACTCTCATTTTTACTCCCTAACCAAACATACCCTAAATATGAATAATGAAGGTATTTATCAAAAACAAAATCAAACACTTAATATGCTAAGCATATTAATTTTAAAGAATTAATTAATAATATTTATTATCATGAAGGAAATCAAATTTCTTCTTTTACCGTATGTAATTATCTTGCATCATTAAATATCTAATAATATTATTTGTATTTATCTTTTCTTTTATGCGTCTCAAATATATTACTTGCATTTATCTAGATTATCTTAGATATTTTAGATTTCAGGGTTTTATGAAAAAAAATAGTGAAAACTGTAAATAAAAATTAAAATTGGAATTTATAACATTTTTTAAAATTTTCAGTATTTTTTCACAAAATATAGAAATTTAAAAACTAAAAATGAAAATCGAAAACTGAAAACTCAAACCAAACAGACCTTAAATTGCTTGTTGAAAAAAAAAAACTAAGAAAAGTGTATTTCCACTACTACATTTTTTTTTTAACAATTCCTCAGTAATCTTTTCTATTTTAATATAACTTAAAATCATATAGTTATCTTATTTATACCTTATTGATTGCATTTGATTTTACCCTTTTATAATATTAGTCATTTGACCCGTACGATGTAGGGGATGACAATCAAAAATAGTTTATTGATTATTGTTCAAAATAAATAATAATTCATTTAATATATCTTATAGAAAATTGAGCATATAAACTTATTTTGAAAATAAGTTAACAGTTAAATAATTAAATAAAGGAACAAAATATAAATGAATATGGATCTTAAATGAATCATTTTATTTTATATCTTATTTTGAATATTATGTTTATAAGGTTGATAATATCTTGATAGATCACCTTTAACTAACAATAAAAAAAAACCTATTTTATGAAAATTTTTGCACGTTTTGACACTTGAAATTAATGAATAATGAAATAATATAAATGGATATATTTATATTATCATATACCATTAATATGGATGACAATGGTATCTATAAGAGAGGGAATATGGCTCCTGCACCCTGTCCCCATTTAGAATTTTGTCCTCCATTTCTATCCTCATCCCCATCACGAGTTCATATTCTCTATTTCTTACGAGAATTTGAATTCGTACAGGGTATTTGTGGTTTTATTAAAATAATTTCAAAAAAAATTGATATTCGAAACATAAATATGTATAATACTCATTCTCTTTTAGAATATATGTCCACCTTCAAACAACTTTATATTTTAAAATATCTGTCAATTTTACATTTTAATAAAGTATTAATTTTTTCTTTGAATACTACCGCTAATTAATTTCATATTTTCAAAGCACTCTATTTAATATTAGTGTGCTATATTAATTAATATGTAGTGATACATTAGTATATTCACTATATTTTACTCAATTATTAATGTCATTTATTATATTTCTTAATATTTGTGTTTCTTCAAAATTGATAGATATTTTGAAAAAAATGGAGTAACAAATACTACTAATATAATATAATCCAAATAAAAATAAAAATATATACATAATGCAAATTCAATAAAGATAATTAAAAAATGAATGTGTGCTCAGATTTTCTTATATGTGTGTGTGTATGTGTGTGTATATATATATATAGGGGAAATTATCAGATCTTCATAGGGCAAAGACCTTATTCATTATTCTTATCCTATTTAATAAATGGTGACTCCACCTTCATCCTCATGAAGACTAAATGTGTTCCCATCTTGTCCTTTTTTCAGGTAATCCTCATAGGTACTCACTTCGATGGTCTTTTTAATCATCCTACCCATTTACATATTTTTAGTAAATCAAAATATTTAATTTATAAAAATATAAAAATATATTTTATAATTAATAAAAAATAATAAATAAATTTAATTTACATAATTTCTATTACACCTTATTTCCTTCCACATCATTTTAGTAAATATTTTTTAAATAAATATTTTTCACGTTCCTCCATAACCATATACAAAATTAAAACCTTATTTCTCAGTGGTTATTAAGTCAATTATATTATCATTAATTATTCTCTGAATTTCATTCATTGAAGATAAGTATTCTTTAAAATCATCCGATAATTGCTCTTTGTTATATTCTAGCTCTCCAACTAAGGATTAATAACTTTGAAATTAATTACATGGAAAATTATTTGGACATGACATGGACTTAAACTCTTTCAAAGACCTTTCATTTGAATTAATTAAATTTTTAATTTCAATTAAAGATAAATTCTTTAGCTATGAATTTAGAATAGAAAGATATATAAAAAACAAAAGTTTTATTAATAACAATATGAAACTTCTAACTTATTCTAAAAATTACAATATCTATCTTTAAAATTTGGAAATATAAAATAAAAATCATTGATAAAAAATTTAAATTACAATTTAAAACCTACATGATTCTTTAATATACTTCTCTGGTCATATAAAATTTTATCTTCTTAAAGTTCCTAAACATGCTCCCATACAAATTGCGGTATGCTCATTGTGTTTATCACTATTAATATAACAATGAGTTTTCTTAACTGATTTTCAAGTGCTAACTCAATAATTTTCTTTATATCTTATTTTGAATATCATGTTTATAAGGTTGATAATATCTTGATAGATTACCTTTAACTAACAATAAAAAACCTATGTTATGAAAAAATTGGCACATTTTGATAGTTGAAATTAATGAAGAATGAAATAATATAAGTGGATATATTTATATTATCATATACCATTAATATGGATGATAATGGTATCTATAAGAGAGGGAATATGGCTCTTGCACCATATCTCCGATTAGAATTTTGTCCTCCATTCCTATCCCCATGCCCGTCACGAGTTCATATTCTCTATTTCTCATGAGGATTTGAATTTGTACAGAGTATTTGCGGTTTTATTAAAATAATTTCAAAAAAAATTTGATATTTGAAACATAAATATGAATAATATTCATTCCTTTTTAGGACATTTGTCCACTTTCAAATAACTTTATATTTCAAAATATCTCTCAATTTTTCATTTTAATAAAGCATTAATTTTTTTCTTCGAATACTGCCCTTAATTAATTTCATATTTTCAAAGCACTCCATTTAATATTAATGTCCTATACTAATTAATATGTAGTGATACATTAGTATATTCACTATATTTTACTCAATTATCAATGTCATTTATTATATATCTTAATATCCGTGTCTCTTCAAAATTGATAGATGTTTTGAAAAAAATGGAGTAATAAATACTACTAATGCAATATAATCCAAATTAAAAATAAAAATACATACATGATGCAAATTCAATAAAGATAATTAAAAAATGAATGTGTGCTAAGATTTTCTTATATGTATATATATGGGAATTATCAGATCTTCATGGGGAAAAGACTATATTCATTGTCCTTATCCTATTTAATAAACAGTGACTCTGTCATCATCCTCATGAAGACTAAATATGTTCCCATCTCATCCTTTTTTCAGATAATCCTCGTGGGTACTCACTTCGATGATTTTTTTAATCATCTTACCCATTTACATGTTTTTAGTAAATCAAAATATTTAATTTATAAAAACATAAAAATATATGTTCTAATTAATAAAAAATAATAAATAAATTTAATTTACATGATTTCTATTACACCTTATTTCCTTCTGCATCATTTTAGTAAATATTTTTCAGGTTCCTCCATACCCATATACAAAATTAAAATTTTATTTCTCAGTGGTTATTGAGTTCATTATATTATCACTAATTATCCTCTGAATTTCATTCATTGAAGATAAGTATTCTTTAAAATCATCAAACAATTAGTCTTTGTCATATTCTAGCTCTCCAACTAACGATTAATGACTTTGAAATTAATTACGTGGAGAATCATTTGGGCATGACATGGACTTAGACTCTTTCAAAGACCTTTCATTTGAATTAATTAAAATTTTAATTTCAATTAAAGATAAATTCTTTAGCTATGAATTTAGGATAGAAAGATATATAAAAAATAAAAGTTTTTTTAATAGCAATATGAAACTTCTAACTTATATTAAAAATTACAATATTTTTCTTTAAAATTTGGAGATATAAAATAAAAATCATTGATAAAAAATTTAAATTACAATTTAAAACCTACATAATTCTTTAATATACTTCTTCGATTATATAAAATTTTATCTTCTTAAAGTTTCCAAATATGCTCCCATACAAATTACGATATGCTTATTGTGTTTATCACTATTAATATAACAATGAGTTTTCTTAACTAATTTTCAAGACTTAATAATTTTTTTTATACCTTCAATAAATTTGTTGTTTATGAAATGTATGAGAAATTTTTGATAAATTCTATTCATATATTAAAGTTCCAAAATGAAAAAATAATTTTCAATACATGAATTCTTTTTTTAAATGATAATTTAAAAAAAACTTAAAAATCACGTTAGCTTGATAAATAAGGATCAATTTTATATTAAATACAGAAATTATAATTTCACAACCTTCTTGATCTTAGTCATTTTGAATTTATCCCTATATAAATATATTAAATATGCATTTGACTTTTATGAATATTAAAAATTTAGTTTTTATATTTTAAATATTTTTAAAATTCTCTTTTGGTTTTTATAAATATCATTATGTAAATTGATAACTAATTGTGAGACCATAAATATAATACTAAAAAAAAGATAAAATAAAAAAAAGCTAAAACAAAAATAACCCATAAAGGGAATAAAAGAGTTATAAGATAAAACTGATAAACAATCATAGTGAATACTCTTATTATATAATAAGTCATTTACCTTATTTTAGTATATCAAGGCTAAATTTCTAGTTTATAATAAATATTATAAATTGACGAATATATTGATTTAAATATAATGGATCATACTACTGTGTATATATATGTGTGTGTGTGTGTGTGTGTAATCATTTTATCAATAGGTACAAAAATCATATAGTAATTAATCAATATTATATATTAATTAATTGATTGATAATTAGGAGTATATAAATAAAGTAATATAACTTATCTGATTTAAACTTTTCTCAAACATTTATATTTAAAAAATAAACTATATAATTTAAAATTGCTTTTGATTATTTATATCTTTTACTTATCATTAATTATTTTAAATAACTCCAATATATATAGTTATCAAAATAATACATAACATTTTTTGTCATATAGATTTCAGAGCAGAGATTGCCTAGATATTAAAAATAATTATTATAAACATTGAAATTATATAAATTAACGATAGTAAACTAATTATATATACTAATTATGATTATAATTTTAAAAAAAAAATTAAATATTAAAGTTATGAAATTTGTAGACTCTAAATTACTTTGGAAGCTACACCTAGAAAATCTAAAGGAGTGCTGAATATCAGTATTATAGATTTAATTAAATGTCAATAAGTTTTAAATATGTTTAATTTTGGGAGTACAATCGTACTATTAAATACTAATGCTTGTCGATGATATTGTAATAATATATCATAATTGCAGTTTTATTTTTTCAATAAAATAATTAATGATTAACTTCTTAAAAACGGTGGGCCCTAAATCATTTTCGTTGCGACATCTGAAAAACTTTCCTTCATAGGAGTCTGAAATATTAGTATTATAGATAGATTATAGATTCAAATAATATAAACAAAAAAACTTATTTTCTATTTTTTTATGAATTTATGTTCTCAAAGTATATTATCTTGAGTCGCACATACATTGTGATAAACTAAATGAAAAAAAAATATTATTTCATAAATTTTTTAATGATGGCCTTTCATGGAATCACCTGTATAAGTTGTAGCTAAAGTTGCAAAAATAAGGGTTTGAATACCGCTTGTAAATATTCCAAAAAAATGACTGGTATAGGAACTAATAAGGGGCAGTTTGGTTTGATTTTCAGTTTTCATTTTCAATTTTTCAGATTTTGTGAAGAAAATACTGAAAACTGAAATTTATAATTTTTGAAATTATTAGCATTTCCTTAAAAAAATAAAAAAACTGAAAAATTGAAAATGAAAATTAGAAACTCAGACCAGACATGCCGTAGAAAAATAAAGAAATAAGAATAACAACTACTAAGGGGTTGTTTGGAAGTGTTTTTGTTCTTAAATTTTTTAAAACTATTTTAGAAAATAGGTTTTAGTTCAATTTTTTAAAAACACAAAAACTTTTTCGGTAATTTAACTTCAAAACAGTTTTATAATGATAAAAAATAGAAAACTTGTTTGGATAATTTTTTTAAAAAAAGCTTTTAAAACTAATAAAATAAAAACTGCTTGACAAATTGCATTACTATAATTGACAATTTTTAACATAATATTATGTTTTGTAGACAATATTTGAACTACAAATGACAAATTTTTATACATAATAAATAAATTCTTGATACAACTTGGTGTCAATTTATATTTATAAATTTATAAGCTATGGATGATTTTCTCATAGCCACATCCAATTTGTAATTTGGTTACTATATCTTATAATTTCCCTTACAACTTCATTAGTCAATCTTGCTATGTTGTCCTTATTAGAATTCACATATAAATTTATATTGTCATTCATGGCTTCAATATCAATAATTTACATTGTCATTCATAAGTTTCAACATCATCACAAATTCACAACTGAAGCAAAACCAAAACCAATCCATTATTTTACATTCCTTTATGACACAACATTAATCTGGACATATATACAATTGAACCAAAAAAAATGCTATTAACCTCTTGCAATTCTATTTCATTTGTGGAAGCTTTAAACCTCTCAACCTTGTTTTTTTTTGATAAAAAAAAATGTTAAGGAGGTGGAAAGCCACTACAGGAAAAAAAGCTACAATACTAATACTAATGCCTTCAAACTAACAACTTCGTTACTTCTAAATCAAAATCC
This sequence comes from Dalbergia cochinchinensis, assembly GCA_031216125.1. Lineage (NCBI taxonomy): Eukaryota > Viridiplantae > Streptophyta > Magnoliopsida > Fabales > Fabaceae > Dalbergia > Dalbergia cochinchinensis. The sequence continues at coordinate 45,404,019 of CM062370.1, forward strand.
CTTCATGTTTGGTCTGATTCATGTTTGGTCTGATGCCACCTAAACTTCTGGAGAAAGCAGCTTGATTAAGCCTTTAGAGCTTGATTAAGCTTCCACTTTTTCTTCCTTCAAGATCATGGCCTTAGCTCTTTGCTTGGCATTGGCTAGAAGATCATTTCTGGAAGTGAGTTCGCCTCCAGAAAATTCATCAAGCGAGTCTCCCTCCATAAGGTAAAAAATTGCATTCAATTCATCACAACTTAGTAAGAATTGAGTAGTTATTTCAAATAGTCTAAATTATAATTTGATATATTCCAACTGGTTTTCTTACAAGCCCTTTCTAAATGATTGTGAGCATATGAAATATTCTTTGTTGTCAATTTATACAGCCAGTGACCAAAATCCAAAATTGCATACTAACATACAATCCAAGAAGACCAATATAAATAAGGTACACTAAGGAAAATAAGGATTATGATATAGATCTAAGCAAAATAACACAAACTGATGCATCTTTCTAGATTAGCAAACAACATTAGAAGACAAATACAATACCAAGAACCATACATTATAACCCAATTAACGCAGAAACAGGAACAAATCAAATACAAGAACAACAAGCTTATATTAACCAAACATTATATCCTAGCAATCACAGAAACAAAATAATAACCAAGAAAATAAGAAAAATAAGAAGAAGAAAAAGCGAGGATCGAAGAAGAAGTGAAATAACTTGGCTTCACAGGTCGCGGGGCTGGGTCTCGGAGTAAGCGGCACTGGTGGATCTGGCCTTATGGGTCTCGAAGCTTGGTTCGTGGAGGAGCTTCACGGGGGGCTTGGTTGGTTCGTGGCCGAGCTTTGTCACGAGGGACTTGATTCGCAGCGAAGCTTGGTTTGTGGAGGGGCTTGGATGGTTCGCAGTGAGCTTGGTTGGGTCACTACCGAGCTTAGTCGCAGGTCGCTTGGTTTGCACTGAGGCTCATGGAGGCAGAGGTGGGGAGTAGGTTATGGCAGAGGCGGGGCTGGTCGATCTGGGCTTCATGGGTGGTGGGGCCAACGGATCTCATGGGTCTTAGTAGCTCAAGTCGCAGCGGAGCTCTGGTTGTGTTGTCCTTTGCAGCTTCTCAAGTTGCGGCGCCATAATAGGGGTTGGCTAGTCGTGGGTTCACTCATTGGAATGGGGGTTGGTTCTTGGAGCTTCTCACAGGTTGTGGGTGTTCACCAGAATGGTGAGGAAGAAGGGGAGAAAGAGGGTGTGAATGACATGAAGAAGCTAAAAGAAAAAGGCCCTAACAAAATGAGAAAAAAAGGAGAGAACCGATGACAATGGGAATCGAACAAAGCAAAAAACATAAAACTTCACTTAATCACAAAATTTCCACCACGTTTTCCGTTGTTTTTAAAAATGAGTATTGAAAATAGGTTTAAATTGTTTCCTGTTTTTTGTTTTTAAAATGCAACTTCTGTTTTTCAACTTTTAAAACACATGTTAATAAAAACATGTCACCAAACAGATTTTTTTCATCTTTTATTTTTTAAAACACACAAAATAATTTTTAAAAACGGCAGCCAAACAACCCCTAATCCGTGGGTTAATATATTTCCGAAAGGTCCATGGTTTTATTTTTATAAATTTCGATCGGAGAAATTAACGCACAAACGCGTGTCTTTTTTTTGGAACAAAAAAAAAAACCGCGTGTCTTTTTTTCCTTTTAACTTAAAAAAACATGTCGCTAGTGTGGCCGTGCGGGCATAAGGTTTGGGGAGGTGTTCAAGAGCCCATAAAAATAGGCATCACCACAAAGTACGAACCCAAACCCTAGTACCCCTCTCCTCGCGTCTCAATCCACACTCTCTTATCTTCTCTCTCTCTCCCTCTCTCTCTCTCTCTCTCTGCAAGAAGCTTGGCTTGCTTGCATTGTAACTGCGAACATGTCTCACTTTGGAAGGTCAGGTCCCCCGGACATCTCCGACACCTACTCTCTCCTCGTACTCAATATCACTTTCCGTAAGCTCACCTCATACCTCTCTCTCTGCTTCTCGAATCTTCTTCCTTTTCTTTTCTTTTCAACCTAACATTCAATCTTTCTGTTGAAGGCACAACCGCCGACGACCTCTTCCCTCTCTTTGACAAGTACGGTAAGGTTGTCGACATCTTCATCCCCAAAGATCGAAGGTACCTACTTTGTTTCTTTCTTCAACCCACCCTGATTGATTGATTATTTCTCATGTATTCAATTAATTAATCAAATTAATTAATCAATTAATTAAATTGATTTTCCATTGTTGAAGGACTGGTGAGTCGAGGGGTTTCGCCTTTGTGCGTTACAAGTATGCTGACGAGGCTCAGAAGGCCGTCGATAGGCTCGACGGTACGCTTTCCTGATTCTTTTTTTTTTTTTTTATCAATTTCATTTCGCAAGACAATTCAATTTTGAATCTTTTTATTTTTTTTAATCCTTTAATTTTTTAATTTTCATTGTTCAGGAAGAATGGTTGACGGCCGTGAAATAACTGTCCAGTTTGCAAAATATGGCCCGAATGCTGAGCGCATGTATGTTCCTCTTTGCCCTCAAACCTCTAGATTTCCTTAGCTTTCTGTATATCTAATTGTCTTTAGTTGTTTATGAGTCTATTTCTCAATAATAAATTTGCATGTCCTTATTTTTATTGAGTTTGTTTCAAGGAAATAGCCTTCTTGGTCTATTATTGTCTTGTGTGGGTTACTTAGGTTACCCATGGCTTAAGTTCTAATTCTCATTATGCATCCATAGTTGATAAGTTTGTTTTATTTAATTTACAGTCATAAAGGAAGGATTATTGAATCAGTCCCAAGAACAAGGTACAGGTCAAGGAGCCGCAGTCCCAGGAGAAGGTATGTTCTGCTTTTTCGATAGCTGAAACCAATTTTCATTGCTACATTTGAATGCGTTGATTTCATGTTCCATCCACAATCTATTCTAGTTTATTTGCATGCATTCTGAATCTGATTCTGCATGCTAACTAAAGATTAATGCCACTTTCCTGATTTAAGCTAGGTAATTTGTCTAATTGGAAGAATCTTGTAGATTTCATCTGAGACTTTTAGACTTCAGATCTGGCTTTTTAAAACCTTTTTCTTTTCAACCACCATTTCTGCCCATTGTAATATATTATTAGTTAATACACAATTATCTTGTGGGTGATGTGTTTGAGGATTTTATATGTTCATTTTGAAAATTGCTTGCGGTAATAATTGAAGAGTATTTAAAATAGCTGGTGTTCTTTGGCCATTTGTTTTTCCAGTGGTGTAGCTAGGAATTTGAATTGATCAATGTCCATTTATTTGCAGGTACCGTGATGATTACATTGACAGGGATTATCGGAGGAGAACTCGCAGCAGGAGTTATGACAGGTATGAACGTGACAGATACCGCGGGAGAGACAAGGATTATCGCCGGCGCAGCAGGAGCCGCAGTGCCAGTCTTGATTACAAAGGTCGTGGAAGGGGGCGTTATGATGATGAGCGTCGTAGTAGAAGCCGGAGCCAATCAGTGGATAGGTCTTCATTTGTTGATACCTGACTCTTTCGACTGTGATATTTTACCATTGAGCTTGTTCTTTTGACTTACATTGTTGATTCCCTACAGCCGCTCCCCTGTACGGGACAGTCCTAGTCCTCGAAAGAGCCCTTCCCCCCAGAGGAGTGTATCTCCTCAAAGGAGTGCTTCCCCAAGGAAAAGCTCTCCAGGTGAAAGTCCTGAGATTCGCAGCCGTGATGCAGAGTCTCCTTCACCTCGCAGTCGCAGTTTCTCACCACGCGGTCGCCATGATACTTCAAGGAGCCCATCCCCTCGAAATTCAAATGGTGACGTAAGTAATGTTTGTTTTAAGCTTTGCAGTGGAAAATTTGTCAATTTTGCGGTCAACAAGATATTTTCATCCACCTCCTGTGACACTTAATTTCATTTCTCTTTTGCAGGACTAGCTGCTCTTTGCATGAAAGATTCTGGAGACACCTTGAGCACTGCATCTGTAGCTGTAATGCTATTGTTGAATCGTTTGGTCAATGTCAATGGTTTTATCAGTCATTGAAGGATTTTATGATCTAAGTGCTGTTTGGTAGGGTCAGACTTCCTTGATGTTTGAATGTTTCCATATTTGGACCTGTTGTCTTTTCTGCTTGCCTATTTAATAACTGTTGGACCTTGTAGTTGATAGGTTAATATTCTGGTCCGAGGGATTTTGCTATTTTAGTTTCATTCTACTAGTTGCATGCTTCTTTCTCTTCATTTTTCTGTTTTCATTTCTCACTTTATAGGAAGGAATGGTTGTGATCTGGTCAAAGCTCAGTTAATTTATGATGAACAACTTACTGGGTTTTATAGTTATGATCGGGAAAAGTGATGGTTGGCCTGATTGGTGCATGTTCTCATTGTTGCCGTTGATGCTGTTTCTATGTCATTGATGATTGGTCGTGAGTTGTAGCTGGTTGCAAGAGTATGCTGGTTTTAGGAGTATGATTGTGTTACCAGTGTGCTGGTTTGGCAGGCAATTAGTTGACTTCGTTTTTTTCCTGAATGATCTAATTATTGGTAAGCTTTTTCGATTTACTTTCTTATTTCTCCTGAGAATCTTTGATTTGGTAATCGTGTCTGGTCTTAATCGGAACAAAATTGTCCTGAAAGGGATTCTTGGTGCTGTGATGGACACAAGTTGAACGTATTTTGACATGTAGCTGATGCCTCGTAGAAGTTGGATCTTTCATTTGTTGATTCAGATGCAGACACTTAACATAAACTGTGGGAACTAAATATGAACCGTAGTTTGCTGGTGTTTTAGTTCGAACCATAATGAAGGGGACAATGGTAACACGTTCATGGTTCCTTTTTTAGGGTATTTTTCTGGATACTTTTATTTAGCATTGACCTTTCTAAATTATAATATCTGCTACTTAATGTAGTGAGATATGTTTGTTGTAGCATGCTGCTCCTTGACTGTAGCTGTGAGGTGGTAGCAGATGCTGCATCTTTTATTGTGAATTGAGTGTGTTCGTGAATAATTTGAAGAACTAACAAATTACTGTGGCTGACTGTTGCTGCCCTTTTTGCTGGGGTCGGGTTGGCAATGGGACTAGCAGTTGGCACTGATGATAGCTGTCTAGCTGTGCTGCTGGTTTTTGTTGATTCCAAAGTTGCCCGACAGAATTTTTGCTATTAAGCTGGTGATCGATTGTTGTATTTGAGTTATTCATTCATTCATTTGTTCATCCATTCTTATACCATTTAATCTTTATTGGTTGTCATTTGTTGTTTTGGGAATGTGATTCTGGCCAATTGACTAATTCGGCAGCACTGAAATAACTACCAATGTGTTTTACGTTCCTGTAAATTTTGTTTCTGATGTAGTTGATGAGTCGTTCCAACTTATCTCTGTTGTAGGCCGTTTCTTGTTTGAGAGCAGCTGTTTGTCGTGTCAAAAATGCATTAAAACAGGACTAGAATTCTTACATTCATCTGAGAGCTAACCTTTGAATGATTTAGGGTTGTGTTTTTGATAATCCAACTAAGCCATGACTGATGAGCATACTAAGACTTGGTTTAGTTAGTTTTTCAACAGCCTTTTGCCCTTGATGGGGTATCAGAGATCCTAGTACTGATTATTTTGTCTGGTGATTCTCATTGGTCATTGTGAAGCTATTTTGACCTTTGGTTAGAGAATATTGAATGATATTTGAGCTATAATCTTTACTGCGCTGGATAACTCATTTTAATGCGGTGACTTGCGCGCGTGTATTGTATTGGTTTGAAAAGTTGATGGAGGCTCAAATCAGTCTGAGTTGCAAAAAATTGAAATGAAAATATATAACAACTCAGTTCAGCATTCTGGATTTAGTAGAGTGTAGGGTGTACAAACTACAGTCTGCTCTCTGATTTTTTCTTTCTTGGTACAATTTTATTCATTATATTTGTCAAACTTTCGGGACTCTTGTGTATCATGCCAAAATCTAATCAGCGCTGAAGTTCAAGTAATTCACCCTTAGGCCAAGATATGGAAGGAAGGTGGAACAGAAGGCCAATTGGTGAGTCTTTATTCCTACCTCCCTTCTTAAAGCACGTCTTTAACTATGAGACATCATTCATAAGTGATGAAGTAGATAGAATGAAATGCTTGAAGTTCCATATTTGTAACTACAAAGGAGGCTTAATGTTAGCAAATACACTGTCTATCTATTATCCTGCTGCGTCTAAATCTGATTAGTTTCTCGAACGGGAAAAAAAGAGAGGAAAAACCCGATTAGTTTATTATACTATAGAAAACCAATCTGATTCAAAATGCGAATTTATATTTTATTTTAGTCTTTTGAATTTCAGTTTGAATGCAGACCAAGATATAATGAGTCTGAAATTTGAAGCAAGACTTGAGGCCCCAAAATTTGAACTATGATATTATGAGTCTGAAATTTGAACAAGTGTCTAATGATTTGTGTGACACAGATCGCGTTGAACATTGTTGGTCATGGTTACCATGTGGAATGGAAAAGCAGAAGTGTACAACGCTGGTGTATATTTCGGGCAAAAGATATATAAAAACCCCAGATAAAAAGAAAAACCAAAAAGGAGAAAGAATACATTAAATTTGGTGGGGTTGTGGATGAGGAAAACTAGAAGAAGTTGAAGGGGTTGAATCTAAACCTAGCATAATTGGCACTGACATAAGCATTAAGCAACTCATTCTGAGCAGACCAGAAATCAGCCTTGAGACCCCCTCTTCTGACTGCTTTTAGGATTTTGTTCCTGTGTGTGTATCCAGTGACTACTACCTTCTGGCAGTTAGCATCCACTTCCACCTTCTCTATGCCTGCATGTGGATCCACAACCAGTGACACATTAATACAACTACTAACTGAGAATTATTGTGGCACTGATTGGCAATATCTATCATTATCAGGTAAACTAACCTTTCAGTTTTGAGAGGCACTTCCTAAGTCTTTTCTCATGTATGCAAACCATTTCTACTTTTAACTCGACAACCTGCAAAGCAAAACAGTGATTGAATATTATTGAACAGAATTATAGTAAAAACTATACAGCAGAAGTTTGATTGGCTGGTATTGACTAATTGTAAACAAAGCTAACCAATTGATCAGGCCATGGTAATATTCATACCCTTAAGTCATCTGGTATGTCAGCTTGTTGATTGAGCAACGCAAAGCATATATGCCTTTCATTTATTAATTTTATAAAATAACATCCTCTATAATCCTAGTTAAACAAAATCTTATTCTCGATGCTTTTCTGCATAATTGTTAATAGCCAAAGATGCAGGAACGGGTAACAAATAATGACATAGAAAGTTAGGAACAATACCTCCATGAAAACTGCTGAGAGGAAATGATGCTATGATGTAGGAGAGGGAAGACAGGACAGGAACGACAGATAAAGTGAGTGAGACAGAATGATATCAAAACAACTGAAATGAAATGAAGGATGAAATGAAGGTTGAATCCAAATGAGACAGACACACAGGGAGGGTTATATATATATATATATGAGACAAGCTAGACTGAAGTTGTAAGAAAACATTAAAGTGGGGGGAGTGTCTTGGGTTTTGAGTCTGCTCTGCTGGCTATTTGATCTACAAGCACAAGGCAAAACCACGTTTTTTTCAGGTACGGAAGGCACATTTGGCTTTAGAATATCCGATACAAGCCCCATGCTTTCGATCCACGCAAAGCAATGAGTGTATCAGAATTTGAAATGATTGGCTTTGACAGGTCCAACATGCCTTTTTCCTTTTGACCGAAGTTGTACTACTCACACAGGCAAGGGGTGAGTTTTTGGCTTTGATGACAGTGACAGGTGCACGCAGCATCTTCTACTATCTCCTTTCTGTCTATATGCTAACATATTAAATTGGTGGATAGATGTGTCGCTAACCCCATACACTTAGATAACCCAACATTTGAATTGAAGTCCTCAGCTGTAATCCATAACTTGGTTTCGCATGCAACACAATGGCACAGTAATAAACAGTGACCAAATGGTTTTAGATTCTTATATAATTAATCTATATCCGTTGAGCCTTACTGCATGGACAAGGCTCCTGCTCTGTGACCTGTACATTACGAATTCAAATCATAGAAACAATATCTTCCTTATGGGAACTATGTACATTTATCCTCCTTAAATCTCATCCTTTTTATCTTTTGCTAAAACCTAGTCTTTTGGCGGCTGTTGACATTTCTATCTCGTCTTGCTGCTGTATGCAATGTTCATGTAATTTAGGTGTCATATTGTTATTTGTGCTCCTTGATCTTTTTACAATAATCGCACTGTTTTTAATTTGCATACTAACAAATGTAACATTATATGGAGATTTGCTATATAAGCAGCGAGGAATTTCCAAAAAACATACATCGGCAATAAAATTTTTACCCTTAGGCAAGTTGCTATGATTCATATAAAGTGCATTAATTCTTTACTTGTAATCTGACTTATGGTATTTCATTTGCATCATTGTCGAGCACATTTGTCACAGAAAAGGAAGAAATGATTCTAAAGAAAAAGGGAATAGAAACGTCTATTATGCAGACAACGAGAATGAGACAACAGGAAAGGGACCAAGCATCAAGTTTGGTATAATTGAGTTGGCTCGGATCAGCCTTCTCTCATAAAGAACTTTATTTTAATTCCGATACATTTTTTCAAGATTCTCTTTTTAATACTAGCTCTCTCCTCACGAGGAAGTTTACTTTAATTCTTCGAATGTACAGTTTAAGATTCTCGATTTTATTACCATTGCTAGTGTGGATGCTGAAATGCACCCAAAAACTTAGTGAGAGAGAAAACAAAATGAAAAATTTAGCGTAAATTTTCTTATGATAGAGATCCATGTGTATTTTACATATTGAACTTAAAAATAGAAAACTTAGCCCTATTTTTATCCTTTAATCAAATATATTTTCAAATAATATATCAAAGGTTGGAGGTATGAGAGTATCCATACTCTTATAATTTGAGTATCATAATCAGGCCCCTGTTGCTAGAGCCTAGTCCTTGTAATGTCTGGTGACAAGAGCATGGAGTGATCGCCAGATAAAGGCATGCATTTGACAATGAAAGCTTCCCGATGCGCTTTCTAAGAAAGAGCATACGAATGAACCGATTACACACTAGAATGAGAAGGATCCTAGAACTATAAATGTATGGGATTATACAGTTGATGATGACTTATATGAATTGATTTGTACTACCTATATCAACAAGATGCATCTTTTTTTCGGTAGCTCATCATTAAAGAATTTCATGGTTAAGCGTTTTTGACTTGGAGCAATTTTGGGATAGGTGATCTCTTCGAAAGTTTTCCTATGAAGCGTGTAAGTGAGGACAAAGCACATTGAAAAGACCCTGTGTTGATTTGTGGGGCCAATTATCAATCCATAAAGCAGCTTGAAATGTTACAGTCCTAGTTAAGGAGACTGGAGAGTGGAGTGTGTAGCAAGGCACCAAGCAAAGTTGAAGGAGTCATACATTAAATTAAATTGTAGTTTCATAGTTTATGTTCATACTTCATATTGATTTTTAATAACAATTATTGGATAGTTGAAATCTTAAAATAATATAAAATATATATATAGAAGTGTAAAAGTTTTTAAGCGCTCACTTCCCTACATTCGATGGTCAATGCTTACGCTGCCTTTTTTTTTTTTGAGAATTTGGACCCACTGAATTATGTGTAATGCACGGTACCTTTTTTATTTTTTTCTTTTCATTTTTTATTTTGGTTTTTAGTTATTCTTTAAAAAAAAGAAAAAGAAAAAGTTACTGTTTGGCATATACAATTCGGGATACCCGAATTGTGTTTAAAAAAAATGTTTTAAAAAAATACTATTCATTTATTTAAAAAATAAAAAATAATAAAATGATAAATATTTTATAAATTAAAAATTCAAATGCTTGCACCTTAAAAAAAGAAAAAATTTTTTTTACTATTCATTACATATAATTCAGACACACTAAAATTTTTAAAAAAAGTTGAGACAAACTGAATTGGGTAAAAAAAAAGAAAAAAATAGCACTATTCACTAAAAAATAAAAACTAAAAATTAAAATATTAAATATCAAAAACTAAAAATAACATTGTTTCTGACAAAATAATTAAACAAAATAAAAAAATTGAAAGAACAAATTAAAAAATTTACAAGTCATAATTAATTAAACTCATAACAAAATAAAAAAATAATACCAAAGCAAATTTAATAAAAATATGATAATATTACAAAATAAATTTGGAAGATAATTAAACTTTAAGAGAACATAATTAACAAATTAAAATTAAAAAAATACTTTATACAAATGTACATAGAAAGGAATTTGTACAAATCGAACTCCTTACAAAATAAATAAAAAATTATTAAAAATATTTAAATTATCAAAAAAACACAACAATTAAGGGAAAAAAATGCTGCACATGTAATAGAAGTTGGTTGTACAACCAACTTCTTTAAGAAATAAATAAAAATAAATATTAAAAATAATTAAAATTAATAAAATAGTATCAGCAATGAAAAGAAATTAAAAATAAAAAAAATTACTGTACGTTGTCTATAATTCGGGAGGTCCGAAGTCTGAGGGGAGAAAAAAAAGGAAAAAGGCAGGATGGACATTGACTGCCATATCCATGTGAGAATCCCCAAAATTTTTATTCGTAAGGGCGCGTTTGATTGAGAGTAAAATAGAGATGAAAATTTTCTCATCCATGAAATTTCATCTTTATTTTAATCCTCTAACTAAATACACACTAAGTTATGGAGATAAAAATGGGAGAGAAAATTTTATAGGTGAACTTTGTGGAAAAAATTACACGTGAAATTATTTGTAAAAATTTCCCCCTAATTTTTACTCCATGCCAAACACACCGTAAGTTAAAAAAAAAAAAAAGTTTTACGTTGGTAATCAAAATTATTATTATTTGAATAATTTCCATTCATTGGCATCTTGAAAGGCATGCTGCTGGCTGCACTCCGAAGGGATCGCATCCTATACTACGATTATAAAAAGGAGGAACAAGGGAAGCTAGCGCACAAAGTAGCCAGAGTATGGAAGTGTGAGAGCTGCAAAAGTTAAGAAAAGAACGAAGAGGAATGAGATATACAAGGAAATTGAAGAAAGTGGGATCACAGTTTTATTAACTACTATAAACTAAACCCAGAGCTAGCAGTAACCAACATAAAGGGCAATTATTTTGAGGCATGAGGGAATGTTTTCACCTTGTGAATTTCAGTAAGCGTTCATCCTGCCTGCTGCTTATTATATTCATGTGGTTTTTGGTTGAACTAAATATATAAAAATAAAGTCGATCATAAGCGCAAGTAGCATTTTCCATTTTTTTTTTCTTTTTAAGAAAGATATATTTCACGCTGCACACGGCACTTGCTCTATAACCTACCTATAATCTATATATTGAGTTCGAAACATACTAATGCCTTCACCAGTTCAACCTGCGTAATACTACTCTCAATTCATAGTTAATTCTGACTGGCATTGCACATTATGGAAACATGGTTTGCAGATTGTCATGTCCTCATTTACCTGTAGCTTTCTAAACAGTTGCTTCTTTCTGGGTAAATGAAAAGAAAAGAAAAGCAAAAAACCAATTGCGAGTGTTCAAACCAATCCTCTTTTTATTTTGTTTTTGTGCACTCCACTGTTATCTTCTATTTATCTTCCTTTGTCACACATGAAGTCAATTGTAGCCTACCAGAGAAATAAAATTAAAGAAAAGAATATTCATCTAGAACAATAACATTCATTACAGTGTTGGGCTAACAATCTTGACATACTAGTACGATTCAATTTACATGGCCATGAGAAAAAAGAAAGGAGAATGCACCACCCTTAGAACAACGACTATCACATAGATGTAGAAACAGATTGTTTTCCTCCAAGTGTTTGAATAATAGCTTCCAGAAGTTTAATGTCCTTATCACGCTTAGCTATTTCTTCTTGCTTTGCACGTAATTCTTCCATGTGCAGCTCAAACACCTCTGCGATGAAAATCAGGCATATTAGCTTTGCTCATGAGAGATCAGAACTTTTTCAAATTCCTGCCGTTAACAGCGAAGCAGAGAATACACCAGTGAATCCCCAGACCCCTTCTCCCCATCCTAAACAGGATTTTAAAAATTGAAGTTCCAGGCATAATGGCATTAACAAAATTTCATACTACTGAGAAGGCACGTAGATGTTCCTCGGAATTAGGAATCAAGGTTTCAAGAATAGCAAAAACTCATGAAAACTGGGTAGGATTGATCAAGAATAAGCATATGTAAGTATTCTTGAAAACTAAAATGTGTAATAAACATCCTATTCCCTCTCTCTGCAGTAATTGTTATCTGAAACACAAGATTAAAGGGGGGAAAAAATTGTAACACCATTTGAATAAATTTTGCACAAACATGGAAAATAATACACCATCAATATCACAAGCCACAAGCCAAACTTAAGTAGTTATTATTGCATTCACTTCTAATTCACCTTGCAGAGTACATCTATTCCGATAAAGATAAATGCACAGTAAACCCAAATGCAAGAGGTAAAATATTTTAGCATCATCAGCAAATTTTGATAGCTTTCGCTTAACACAAGACTATCACAAATTGGTGCCGAGGCAAACATGCAAAGTAGAGGCCGATACTTCAATCAGGCTTCTGTTCTCTAGAATCGCATGATTAGATCCAGAAACGAATCCAACAAGGAACATAAGGGCCTGTTTGGTTTACTTTTTCCAGTTTTCAATTTTCAGTTTCTAGTTTTCAGTTTTCCAGATTTGTGAAGGAAAAATTGAAAAAAACTGGAAACTGAAAACTGTTTTCAGCAAACCAAACAAGCCCTAAACTTCTCTTCCGTCCAAGATATATATATCCTTGATGGACAACCCAAAACTATGTAGTCAACAAAGTCCCTCGCTTTCGTTTTAAAGGGACGCATAGCTCAGTATTTAGCACTGGAATTTAATTGTTATCATTAATAAAACTGACCACGTGGTATCTCAGACAGAAGAAAATCAAGAAATAAGCACAGTTACTACTCCCAAGTCCGAATACGTTTGACAATGATCAGTCTATCTATCCAGTAAACAAAAAATCAATTCAAAATTATCATCGGGAAAGATCACAGACTTGATTTACTGATTCATAATAAGCAAGCATACTTGTGGTGTTCTCGAGCTCTGTTGTAATCTCTTGTGCGTGTAATTCAGCCTGTTTTCGTGCGGCTTCGGCCTGCCGTTTCTCGGAACGAGCACGGGCGGCAGCGGTGATGGCGGCATCAAGCTCTCTTTCCAAAGTCTCCACTCTTTGTTCCAGAACCTACAATTCAATGACAAAAAAAATACACAAGCCCCCTTTCGGTATAACTAACAACACTACGCTAGAGAAAAAGCAAAACACAATCATTATTAATTTTTATACATCACGATCGTAACCTAAATAGAATAGAATAGAATATATTTGCACAATTTGAACATTTTATGGATGGAATGGAATGGAAGGAAGAGATTTGATTGTTACCTTGATGGTGCGGGCTTGGTCAGCGGTGAGGGAGGCTTTGGCGAAGGTATCGTCGTCGACGAAGACAGCCTTGTTGAGGAGAAGCTTCTGGAGGGACTCCAGATTCGATCCCATCTCCGTCAGATTCGTCATCGCTCCGTTCCATCGCTCGCTTCCTCCTACTCTACCCCCTTTCTCCTCCATCATCTATACTCGAGTCGATCACTGTTCTTCGAGGATATGAATTCGATCGCTAATTGGGCCACGGAGCAATATTGGGCTTCGGCCCTCCATTTACCCCCACAAAAACAAAAACAAAAACAAAAACAAAAAAAGGAGGTACACGCACGCAGGCACGCACAATGTCACTGCTCACTGGCACTGCAGTAGACAGCGGTGAGTAATAGCCGGAGAGTGTGAAATGCTGGCTCGTGCAAGACTCATCCTCCTCCGCACCTCAAATTTACCACCCTTTCTCTGTCCAATACCCAACGCCAAAACCCTAACAGCAACGAGCACCACCGCGAGAGACGAGTACTTCGCGGCGATCCACCATGTCTCAAACATCGTGCGGCGGGACTTGTACATGGAGCGAACCCTCAACAAGCTCCGCCTCACCGTCACCCCTGAGCTTGTCTTCCGCGTCCTCCGCGCCTGCTCCAACTCCCCGACCGAGTCCTTCCGCTTCTTCAACTGGGCACGCTCCCACCACCCTTCCTACACTCCAACCTCCCTCGAATTCGAAGAAATCATCAACATCCTCGCACGTGCCAAGAACTACCAAACCATGTGGAAGGTCATCCACCAGATGAAGAAGAAGAACAACCACAACAGCACCACCCTCTCCCTCTCCCCCGACGCCCTCTCCTCCGTTATCCACGCCTACGGCAACCACCGCCTCGTCGACCAAGCCGTCGAGGTTTTCAACAAATCCACATCACTCTTCAACTGCCCCCAAAACGTCGTCGTTTACAATTCCCTCCTCTTCGCCCTCTGCGAATCGAAGCTCTTCCACGCTGCTTACGCCTTAATCCGCCGCATGATCCGCAAGGGCGTGTCCCCTGACAAGAAGACCTACTCCATCCTCGTCAACGCGTGGTGCGCCAACGGTAAAATGCGCGAGGCGCAGCGGTTTTTGCAGGAGATGAGTGATAAAGGGTTCAACCCTCCGGTTAGAGGACGCGACCTTCTAATTGAAGGGTTGTTGAACGCAGGGTACTTTGAATCTGCGAAGGGAATGGTGAGGAAGATGGTGAAGCAAGGTTCTGTCCCTGACGTGGAGGCTTTCAATGCGTTGGTGGAAGCTGTGTGCAAGTCAGGGGAGGTTGAGTTCTGCGTTGGGTTGTATCATGAGGTTTGCGGGTTAGGGATGGTGCCTGATGTTAACACTTATAAGATTCTGATTCCGGCAGTTTCGAAGGTGGGTTTGATGGATGAGGCGTTTAGGTTGTTGCATAATTTGACTGAGGCTGGACATAGGCCGTTTCCGAGCTTGTATGCTCCGATTATCAAGGCTTTGTGTAGGAGAGGACAGTTTGATGATGCGTTTTGCTTCTTTGGTGATATGAAGGCTAAGGGGCATCCTCCCAATAGGCCTGTGTATACTATGCTGATAACTATGTGTGGTCGCGGAGGGTGTTGAGGCTGCTAATTACTTGATGGAGATGACTGAGATGGGGATGGTGCCAATATCGCGGTGTTTTGATACGGTTGTTGATGGGTTGAAGAATTGTGGGAAGCATGATTTGGCTAAGAGGGTGGAACAGCTCGAGGTTTCGATCCGTGGTGTTTGATGAAGAAGGCCTCCTTCTCGCGTTCATTGTCGTGGTTGCTTGCTTGCATATGGCAGATATAATGTTAGCTGCACCTCTGCCGTAGTTAGCCTGATGCTGGAAACTGCAATTGAGGAATGCAAAATGGAGTCTAACAATGGGATTTAGGTCCTAGTTCTTGCCTAACTTTTCTTTTTTCGCATGCTATCTGTCCGGGCTGATTAGTTATGTGATATCCAAATTGCATTCCTAAGAACTTTGATGATTACACTGCTTTGCTTGCTATTGCCTGTATAATTAATTCATTGCAATTGTCATACCTTTCTAGAAACTTTCATTGTTAAGCATAATAATAACTAATATACATTACTGATTACTTAGCCAACGACTGTCCTGGGAAAACCTGAGCAAATAGCTTCTGGAATATATGAATAAAGGAAGCCGTTTTTTTCTCTCTGATGCAAATCTATTTTTACAGAAGACCTGGGAGGTGGGGAATGGGGCATCACAGTTCTGTCGATACCATTTCAATCCCCTTCAGGCATAGCGGCTGAATGGTTGTTTTGTCCATGCATTGAACAGATTTTCTTCATGCTAGAAAGCTTTTAATCCCCTCTAGGAGAAAAGAGTTAAACCCCAAAAGAAATGAAAAATTTAGCCATTGCTAACATTTGATGTGGGGAAGAAAGCTTCTCTCCCTGGGAAATCATTCACAAGTTTCCTTCTCAATTTTGGCTCAAGGAGCTTACTCTTTTCAGAACTTAACAAGTTCGACTCTGCTTTACTGCTGCAATTTTTTACTGCATCATTACATTCTTTGCTAACTGCTAGTGTTTCTTCACATTCCAATCCGCAGATGCCTAGAGGAAGACTGAATTGCAGATGAAGGGCTCAAATCTTCCATGTTCATGGACGTTACTGTTTTACCCTCTACTCTGTTGGAAATCTTGGTTGGATTGGCAGCTTTTGGTGTATGTATGGCTTTGGAAATTCATCGCATCTGGAAGCCAACAGAAAATACGTTTGTTTCCCTTCTGTGTATCTCATGTCAGGTTGTAATTTTGGTTGCCGAGTCTTCAGATTTTGCAAGTGGTTGTAGAAATGATAAAAGATCAAAAAGATTGTACGTGCTGGTTTTGGTTTTGGTTCTCCAATCTCAGTTCTCCTTTTGTCTCTCCGCTGACTTTTTGTAGTTTGCAATGAAAGGAAAACCATATTTGTTGTTATGCTTGTTTAAGCTCAATTGAGTATTCATATCTACAAGCTTTACATCTATTTATTACATTTAAATTGCTTCAGACTTTTCCCCCTGATTAATTGGCTCCTATCTGATCATCTTTGCAGTGTCGTAACAAGCCAAGAATGCGTCACTAATTCAAAACTTTTCCATCAAAATTTATCTTCAAGCGGGTGCATTAATGATTAATCTAACTCAACCAAGGCAAAGGATTGAAAAAAGAAACAGGACATAAAAAATTATCTATGGATCTGCAAGACCAATACAATACGGCTTGGTGCTACTAAAATAACAAATTGAATGAAGCCACTAAAAGACTGCCTCACATTTCAACCTTCAGCTTATGACAATTGCAAGGATTGAATTCCACTTCGGATATTTTCAATTATTAATTAATCTGTTAACTGATATGTACAATTCGTGGAAGCCATCATGGTACTCATTTTTAATCAATTTTTTAAAGGTACTAACATTCTAATGATTTAACAAAAATTTACGAGGAACAAAAGTACACAGGAACACTGATTCAATGCTTGCATAGGAGAAATAAACCAACCAGGAGAATCTGTGTCGTACTGTATACGAAAGAAAGAGGAAGTATACGAAGTCGTATTATTAATAATAACCAGATCATATACACATCATCGAGCCAAAATCTTAACAGCAACAGAGGTCCTCAATGTAACTAATTGGCCGCGAACAGCCATTCTTGCGCGTTGACCTTGTACTGACAGAAAATAATATAAATCTTTGAATTAAATAGCAAAGCAAAATGATTTAATACCTCTACCTAGCTTCAAAAGGACAATGTTTATTTAGACGCCAAGATAATTATCCTTTGAATCATCAGAATGTAATCAATGTTAATACCTCTACCTAGCTTCAAAAGGACAATGTAATCAGCTAATTTCTCTTCAGTGGAGGCAAAATACCATCTTCAATCACAAATTTTACCCACCCATACCTCCATTTATCCTTTCAAAGTGAAAAAAGTATAGATCCTATAGTTGGATTGCTTAAGAAACAGCTATGAAAATAAACACTAATATCAAATGGCCAATCCCCTGAAATAGCTAATAATCAAGAGTGAGACCTATATATGGTTGGCTCCACCCATCAACCAACATCTGGTCCTTCTTTGCAAATAGCTCGATCAGTTGTTACCATTCTGTTCATCAGTATTACCCTTGTCCCGACTTCCACCACAGCAGTAGAAGTGTGGAAGCTTGACCCGACCACAGCTCCTGCAGAAGAGGTGAAGTCAAATACTCATATAGGAAATAGAAAATAACATAATATTTAACCTCTTGCTCCAATTAATTCTCTTTTCGCTACAGAAGATGGTAGAATCTAAAACATAACATGCGGGGGCCAGAGGCCTCCCCCACCTTGGCTCTATTTACAACATCTAAGTCATGTCTCACTAAGTAGGGTCGGCTACATAGATCAAACAACGCCATAATACTCTATTATATATCATATTTATGTTTAACCTCAGCTATGTTTCTGAAGATATTATTGCATTGCAAGCTCAACACATCAAGCAAACCTCATTAATTTCCAATAGTGAACCAGTTCAATCCTCCCTTAAATAAATTTGTGCCTCTCACATTATACCATTCACTAATTCAGCGAACAGCTCCCTCCAACAGGAACATAAACTATTTCTAAGACAGGACATATCTTTTTTTTTTTCTCTTTTCTGAAAAATGCATGTAATAAGAACCAAAAAACCCGTATCCTAATAAATTTACAAAAACTAAAATATTATAGATCGAAATATATGATCAGGCATGATTGAGTTGTTCATCAGAAATATTGCACCTTCATTAAAACTATTATATATATAAAAAAAAAAAACTCTTAATCAGATGCCAGACATTCAAAGGATCTGCTAGAGCAAAACAAATGGCATGAATCACAAATAACAAAAAACATCATAGGGAAGCAATCCAAGGCTTACTTGCATAGGACGATGACAGGAACAGGTTTCAAAGCTTTGGGTCCATTTCTTATTCCTCTTTTATGGGGAGAAACCTACATGACAGACAAAAAATTTTAAACTGTAAACTACAAAATTGAAACAACAACAAATCAGTTCACTGTACAAATTATTTCTTACACCCACCATCAAGTTTGGTTTATATCACTAATCACTGTGTAGAAGGGTGCGTTACCTTCCTTTTTGGGACAGCCATGAGCTCCATGGAGCCACCAAAAGAGAAACTTGAGGAAGTGAACTCAGGCAAAACGGGTTGTGACAATGGAACAATCCCACTGTCGTCAATGGTCGCAGCTAAAGGAGGAGATTGTGGCAAAGAATGCATCCATCTTCTGAACCCTAAGATGATATCCATTTTCCCTCCGGTGCTCCTCACCATTGCGAATCTCGCTGCCATTTCTGTGTGCTTAAAACGACACTACCAGGTAGCCAACGAAAGTAGTGAGAGAGAACAGAGTAATAATTTGAAAAAAAAAATTGAAAACAAAATGGTAGATATTTTCAAATGAATTAAATGAAGGAAGAATTTGAAAGAAAAAAAAAATCAAAATTGAATGAAAAGGGAAAAAAGGATGATTTGGAGTTGGGAGTTACCGAAACGAAAGAATGGAGGAATTTCGATGCTTGCGATCGATGGTTGGATAGAGTGAATGGAAGTGATGGTGTGATTCGAAAAAACAGTATTCGATTGGTGTGGTGTTCTTGATCGAAATGAAGGTAGTGTTCTGCAACTCTCAAAAAACCCTAACTTAGTGGAGGAAGAAGACCATGGCGAAGTGGACAGACCCACATCTTCCACGTCATACATATATCTATATAAAATAATTAAATCAATCAATCAATCAATATTTTCAAAATTAATGAAATTCATTTGAATATTTCATAATGACGTACCTTCATTTTTAATATATATATATATATAAACCTTATATTTGACTGAACAACCTTTCCCCTTCAAAATTCTACAAATATAAGTATGTAAATGTAAGTGGATGAAAGTATAAAATTTTTTTTATTCATAATGCATATTAAAATTAATTTCATTTAGATCAAGTGTAAATAATATTAATTCACATTCATCTTAATTATATTTTAAGTAAACCTCCCATCAATAGCTTTTTCTTGGGTTGTAAGTAAACCCATGGTCTAGTGGTAAACTCCAACATATCTTAACAAATTATGGGAGGTTGTGAGCTCGATTTTCATCTGAATCTAATATATATATAGGTTGAGAGAGCTGATTCAAAATCCACTCGACCCATGTATTCTGCTTTTACTTGATTTTGAGTTCCTAACTCGAATTCTATTTTTTTTTTATGATCTAAAAATATCTTTTATATAATGTAATTGGATTTGTATGATCTATGGATTACTCATATATGCATTTGATCCTCCATAAAAATAATATTGGATAAATTAATCCCTAAAAATGCCTTTTTTTTCTATTGTGATTAAAATAGAACAAATTCATCACCAATAATTTACAAAAATAAGTGAAAGTGGTCCCAAAATAATACAAATAGTATAAATAAGTCCATTAAAATATTGAAAAATGACTAATTTATTCTATATTTTTAATTAGGGACCAACAAGAGTTTTTTTTTTCTTAAGGAGCTTATTTGTCTGATTTTGTTTTATGATGGCCAATTGGAGGTTTAGTCTTATATTTTCTTTTGAATGATATATGACAACATATAGTTCATGTTATTTTATAGTTCATATGCTGCATCAATAGCTTGACGGGGCCATTCTCATCAAATTATTACTAACAGGTTTAATTATTCTGAAGCCAGGTCCTCATAAATTTACTTAATTTTTAATTAAGTTATTATAGTTTAAAAAATTATAATCAAGTTTTTATATTGTATCAAAATTTTCAATTAACTCCCCATATATAGTTTAACAATTGTGAATTGTGATTAAGTCTCTATAAGTTTATCAAATATGGAGGTTTAATTAAAAATTTTGTATAATATAGGTAACTAATTGAAATCTTTCATATAATATCAGGATTTGGTTACAAATTTTTAAATTATAAAAATCTGTTTAAATTTTTTAGTACAATATAAAACTTGATTATAAACTTTTAAATTATAGGAATAATTAAAACTTAAGTGAAATTATAATAATCGGCTGAGCAATCAAACCTTACTAATAATACGTCGAATCATGGGTATATATATGTCTGTCCTTCATCATGGATCACTGTTTTCGGTCATGTGTGCATTGGATGGTTATTGGTTATACAGGACACAAAAGATGTACTAATACATAGTCTAGAGAAACATAAAAGGGAAAATTCAAATTGAAGAGCCTTAATTAGCTTAGATGTTAGAGTAATTTTTGCATAGATTAGTGTTTTGGTCTTTTGGCTTATAATATTTCAATGTCAAACCACGGTAGGAACAAAAATAAAATACTGCCCTTCAAAAAAATAATAATAATAAATAAAAATATTTACTTGTGATTATGGATCTTCCTAAGACGTAAATATTGTGATACTTAATATTTGTAGAGCGAAGTTAGTATTTTTCTAAAAGAACAATATTTTCACACCTATAGAAAGAGCGAAATATGGAGTTTGAATAATTTGTCACGAAGTTATAGGTTCAAATCTCATTATGGATTACCAAAAAAATGAGGGTAAAAAAAAGTGAGCTAATATTCTCCTCAAAAACCATAGTTGGTAGAAAAACATCAAAGTTGAAACACATGGTTCCATGACAGTTGGATTCATGGCAGAAGCATGGTTTTGCAGCATTATTATGCCAGCGACGTTGCTGAAGATTTGTATTTGGTACACAATCCTTTAACGGAAAGAGAAAGACTTGCGTACAAGAGCACACATTCTCCTCGTGCCCCAGGGCAGTCACGAATGAAAGAGATAATGGCAACTGGCCCAACGTAACACATCTGAATGGATTTTGATCAGAGAGTTTTCTGCACATTTTGTTAAGCAGTGCAACTAGCCAACTACAACGGCTTCTATCACAATCAAGTTAACCTTCAAATTTGATCATGATTTGATAAACACGAGCACTTTTTCCTTCTACTCAATGAGAAAATGTGTTAAATACAACCAATATTCGCATAAATGATATAATGTTCTTATGAATAACAATAATAATCCAAGGCCTAGCTAGCTACATAATTAAACTTCAAAGTTGACTAACAAACAGTATAGCAGACTAACTAAAGGTAGCATTATTTGCATAGATAGTATCATAGTTTCTCTACTTTAGTTATTATAATTTATAAATCGGCTTAATTAATTACATTCTTACATTCTAAATTTGAAGCATTTTTTATCAACGGTTTCAGCTTAAATTTTTTTTTGTCTACACTGATAATTCAAAGTCAGATGACATTCACACATTTTCTTAGAGATTAGTTACTTCATGCTGCTTTTCATTCAGCCCAATCCAATTTATTTAGGCTAAGGGAAAATGTACTATTAGTAAAAATGCAAACATTATAGATATTTGAACAATCACTCTCACAACATGTTTGATTTGCACCAATTCTCCCACTAAGTTGAAAAGAATGTAATTTGATTTGAAAAGAAGTGTTTTGTTTAGTTTTTTTTTTTTATGTTGTCTTGGATACTTATATCTTGGGACAAAAGGAACAAAGATAATGATGTGGTAGAAACGAACATGATATTGAAAATGGAAATAGAAATGTATTTGATAGTGATATATAGGAATTGATATGAAAAGATGAAAGTGATTAAGTTATAATTGGATTAAAAATTGATAAATAAGAGAGATATAGATAAAATATAAAATATTTAAAGAGCTATTATTAAAAAAAATAATATTTTAAATTTGTAAGATACGTGCATCTCCCCTTTTTTTGAAGAGATATGTCTGCCGTGTGCCTTCTCATCATTGATTTAAGGAATGAGATTCAAATCTAAACTTGTGATATAAGAGAATTAATAACGGTAATAGGTCATGCAAACGATCATGTGAAAATCTGAAGATCTATTTCCATTAACTCCCTGCTCGTCCTACTGTACTGGTTTGGATCTCTTGCGAGTTGTGACAATAATTCTGTCATATCCAAACAGATCAACCAGCCGGAGCGTAGGGTCAGTGCGGTTTCTCGCTTTCCTTATAAGGAAACGAATAAAAAGATCTTGCAACTTTGTCGCATTATTGTTATTTTTCTTAATCGAATAAAGATTTTAAACTTCACGTCAAAAAAAATAAAGTTTTTAAACTTCCACTTGATGATAATTTGCCCTTTGGAAATCCCAACATGCCAAACATATCCTTTTCTTTAAGGCCAACTTATATATAACAATAACAATAGGTGAAGGCTGTTATATATACAGAATAATACAGCATATACATGATAAAGAAAAGGCTGAGTTTGGCGAAACTCTATAAGATGGAGCCACCTCTCTCAGAAAAATCCACAATAACTTCTTTTTTGTTCTGTAGGTGCGATACATACACACATCACAAATTTAAGTTAAAATCGTATGTTAATAGTAACACGGAACTTAGACGATATTGACGTGGAATTCCATATTTATTTTGAAGAATTGGATTTTAATATATTTTTGATGTACAATATAATTTTTTATACAATTATTTAATTATATAGTATTACATCAATAATCAATAATTTTAATTCATTACCATCATAATAATGTATGTACAGGTACATTATTGAAATTGATCAACTCTTATTATAGTTATAACTTTTTAAAAGTGATATAAAATATTATAGCTAAGGTATGTTTTTATTCATCTATGTATATTTGCATGATCCACAAGATGGAATGTTATGCTACTGTTGGTCTATTTGCATGATCCACTTTTAAGATAGCGTTTATGATTAAGCCAACTGGCTAGCGTAACACTCTTCGGATTCATAAGAGAGATTTGGGGTGGATGAATTTCCTGACATCTTGGCACGTCACAAACACATCACCAGTGATTATCTATTTTCTTTTTGACTCCTGAAGTTAGCGATTACCATTAGATGGAGGACGGAGGACGGGAGATGTCACATTTAAGGGGCTACAAGGGATGAGTGAGATCGAATTGGATAAAATTTAAATTTGATCTGATTTTTAAATTAGGTTAATTTTTAAAAATTAAACTCGATTCAATAATAATTTGATTATATCCCATGTCGTATTATATTAACTCGATATTAGAACAATATACAAAATTTTAGATATTGTACATAATAGAGTTATAAAATTTTACAAATAAGAAACAAAATTTTAGAGATATTTTATGATATATGTTTCAAAATAAATTGTATCAATGAGAAATAACGTCACGTTATGTAAAATATATTAATTAAACTTTAAAATCTTATAATTTTTTATAAATTATTATAAAAATATATATATCTTAAGAGATTATTTGAATTTGGGTCAGATCGAGCCAACCTAACGTATAACTCGAACCCGGTTCAAAAAGTGTACCAAGTCAAATTTCCAGATCCTAACCCGTCCTAATGAGATTCGGGCCTGGTCGGGTTAGTGGAACGGGACGGGTCACGAACACCCCTAGTCACATTAACATGTTTTGTTCGTAATTAGATGAAGTAGCAAATAAATTATCGAGTGAATATTCTATTTGGTCTTTCAAGATATTTATGTCAGATTATTTTATCATTTAAAAAAGAAATTAATCTTGTGGTCCCTCAAGATTAAAAATAATAAACACATTAATCCTTCTGTTAGTTTTTCGTTAGGGGGCTTACATATGTGATACAATACAGTGATAACGTGCCATTAAAACTTTAGAGTCAAGTTAAATGAAGCTATTTTGAAACGTATTACGCTCATTTTTGTGTCTAAAATTGCACAAAATGAATCATTTAATAGAAATTTAAATGACTCATTTTGTGAATTTCAACCATCAAAATGAGTCATTTTAAATTCTATTTCACTTCAAATGACATGTACATTACTTAACATGTTAGTAGATCAATGTGCAATTCTATTGGTGTTTAAATAATCAAATTCATACAGAGGGACTAATATGTCATATTATTAAAATCTTGAGGGATCGCATGTTTAATTTCAGTTTTTGAAGGACAAAATAGTTTTGTAAAATTTTTTTGAGGGACTACATAAGTTATCTACTCTAAATTATTTTAATTTTTTGCACGATAAGGAATAAATCTTGTGCAAATGAAGAGTGTAATAAATCACTTGTAAATTATGTCAATTTTAATGAGACCTTGTGTAAATGAAAAGTATAATATGTGGCTGAGCTTACAGCCTAGTGGTTGTTGTTATATCTGATATCTTTTGAGTGAGAGGTTCCGTGTTCGACTCCCACTATCCTCTTTCTCCTAACCTCCTAAAAAAATTTGTCATGACTGGATTTGGGCACGTGACCAGCATGTGGGAAATTCTTATTTCCACGTAAGCCTTGTGACCTCTAAGTTTTTCTATATGCATAATTTAATATAGATATGTTTATAAAATATTATTTCATCTCTAATAAACCATTAGTTTCATGAAAACATAATCATTATCAAACTTTAATATAGATCTCTGAAGTAATAAAATCAATCATTTCCATTTCAAACTCCAAACATATCACTGAAGTTTAAAATATATGAGTTGCTCTCTATACAAAATATACATGAAATCTATAATCAGGTAGATACAAAATAATTATAATAAAACAATGCTAATCAATTTCTATGATTCGGGACTCTGTCTGTCATATAACTGGAGCACTCTATCTCTGAAAGCAAAATAGAGTACTTCACACCAAGTGAAGCTCACCAATCGATAAATCTCTACTGCAGGGGTGGAGTTGAAAGAGGAGAACCCGCAGCGTCCACAACACCTGTAATGGAGGAAGGGAGATGGTGAGTTTCATCTAAACCCCAGTGAGTAGGTTCTCACCCATAACCTTCTCATGAGACAACCAAAGAATGTAAATAATCATATATAAATAATCATCAAACTCCTTAATACAATAACTCTGAAATCACATTTATACTTTTATGCGTATATAAAAATATCTCTAAAAGGCGATTCTCTGGAAAAACATAGTAACAGTACTCAACTAGAGAAACAGGAATCTCTGCTCTATGGTTCCTTAGGAATCAAAAATATTATACTCTATAATCCATCGGGGATCTAATATGGACACCTAAATAGGTTCCATTCTCTACTCTATGAGATTATCCTCTCGGGACAACTTGATACTAAGGTTAACAATTGGGGTCAGCCGTTAACTCACTGTCTGTTTCTCTATAGCTACGGTTCAGTCTCTAAACCAATGAACATATTATTTTCTCTAAATCTCTATTCTAATATTTCTCCAAGCACAACTCTATAATTCGTTAATCATTCGTTCAAAATAATGTCAGGGCAATTTTATGGAAATCTCAATTCAAGGTATAATAATAATACTCTAACTCTTGTGATAAAATTGTTTAACAATAATGATCCCATGAGTTTGCAATTAAACAAATATTTCATACTCTAGTTGGAATTCACCATTTCAATAATTATAACAAATCAAGCGGAGACTCTAATCTTTTGAAATCTCTTCTATACCATGCAATCAACAATAATTTGGGAGAAATTAGCTCTAATGACCAACATAAGGGCCATAGGTTTCAGACTTACTCACTTGGAGGGGAGGAAGTGGTGATGTTAACTCCAACGAAGTTCCGAGAAGGTGAAATGGCACTATGTTTGCCATTGGGGTCACAAAACACAAGATTCCTCTCCAACAATCTCTAGAATACTCAAATATAACTCTAACAACAATGGGAGAGCACCCCCACTTAACAACAATTGAGACAAACAACAAATCCAAATTCTAAATTACAAAGTGGAAAGGAAAAAAGACAACAAAACCCATAAATCTTATCTTAATCTCTTGGAAGGAACAAAGATTGGAGTGGATTTGTGTGAGAAAGGAGTGGAAGATAGTTGAAGAGGGATGGGGCTCAGTCTCGGGGGTGAAATCCCGAGTTTGGATGTTTAAAAAGGGGTTGAGGGGTCTCACTTATGCGAAATGACTCATTTTGCACTGTTTCTGGACTTCTGACCGCTATGGTAGTCCTGCCTCCAAAAGACGCATCACTTATGACCGCTATAGCGATCCTCAGAGGACAAAACATGGTGCTGCCACCAACTGTGGCCGCTATAGTGGTGACAGATCACCAGATTTTGCTGCATAAGGGTCCTCCATGCATCCTGGGACTTCCCCAAAACATGGGTGGGTCTCGGGGGACCTGGGGTAGTACGGAACTTGCTCAACGACACGTGTACCTGAGGTATCACAAAATTCTTAGCTATGATGCATTTATTTAAGAAAAAAAGAAATTAATTTAGAGGGTTGAAAATAGATTGAGTTAAATTAGACTTTGATTTAAATATGCTTAATCTATATTTTCAAAAGGAAGCCCTGAATTTAGACCTATTACTTAATATAGATCTTTTCCATAGTCTTAACTTGATATTCTTAAATGTCTGAACTGACTCAAAAACTTATTTAGAGGTTTAACCTAATCTAAAAGCTTGACATGAATGTGATCAATACTTAATCATGTTTAACTACAACACTAGAATAGTTTGAAACGTAATTTGCAACTAATCAAATATACCTGCAGTGTAGACGTTTGTTTATCAAATAAGAGATTATTGATAATAGAATTTTTAAAAATCAACAAATTTGTATGATAGCTATCATGGTGAATAACTACTTAATATATTTTTATATTTTTCCAAAACTTTATCATTATTAATACACGAAAATTAAATTCATCAAATAACATTGATCATTTCATTGTGGTGGTATCAAATGATACCTCTTTAATATTATACACCAGAGTAAGGAAAAAGAAATAATGTGTTTTAAAACATTATGTGTATGACTAAATATACGTATAACCAAAACCAAAAGTATTGAAGAGCATTAACCACAGACTTGCCCACAATGTTCCAGTTTTGGTGATAGAACATGGCAGGAAACCATCCACCCCAGGAGCTTTGAGAGGACCAATTTTGAACATAGAGGTCCTAATATCAGAATCAGTAACCATCTTTATATATATCATTTTTAAAATTCTGTATTTTAATATATTAATTTATATTTTTTGACAAAGAACTTAATGATGATGATATATAAATAGTTTTGTTTTTAGCATAATTTAATTTAAATAATTTTTACATATTCATTACTTGAAATATTTAAATAATTTAAATTCAAGTTATTATTATAAATTACAAAGAGACAAATCTTTAAAATATTTATTTTATTCCCATTTAATTTTCACATACGTTAATCTTTGTTCATATATTATAACCTTTTAACTAGCAATTTCAGGATTTGAAATAGCAAATAGATAAAATTCAGCTGTTTATCAACGTTATCACCTTTACCAATCGCTTTCTTAAATACACATATTGTGCTTGACGGTATATATCATTTTAAAAGGATGAGCCCGAAAATATATTATAGTTTGGATTTAATTATTATGTATTAATAATGTAAAATTTTTCTACATAATTATTTAATTAAAATATTTAGTTTTGAGATTGGGTCAATAATTTTTTTCTTTAATAAACACACATTCAATAATATATTGATATATTGAGTTAATTTAAGTTAAAATCGTATGTTAATAGTAACACGGAACTTAGACGATATTGACGTGGAATTCCATATTTATTTTGAAGAATTGGATTTTAATATATTTTTTATGTACAATATAATTTTTTATACAATTATTTAATTATATAGTATTACATCAATAATCAATAATTTTAATTCATTACCATCATAATAATGTATGTACAGGTACATTATTGAAATTGATCAACTCTTATTATAGTTATAACTTTTTAAAAGTGATATAAAATATTATAGCTAAGGTATGTTTTTATTCATCTATGTATATTTGCATGATACACAAGATGGAATGTTATGCTACTGTTGGTTTATTTGCATGAGCCACTTTTGAGATAGCGTTTATGATTAAGCCAACTGGCTAGCGTAACACTTCGGATTCATAAGAGAGATTTGAGGTGGATGAATTTCCTGACATCTTGGCACGTCACAAACACATCACCAGTGATTATCTATTTTCCTTTTGACTCCTGAAGTTGGCGATTACTATTAGATGCAGGATGGAGGATGGAGGATGGGAGAGTTAACATTTAAGGGGTACAAGAGAAGGGTGAGATCAAATTGGATAAAATTTGAATTTGATCTGATTTTTAAATTGGATCAAGTTTTAAAAATTGAACTCGATCCAATAATAATTTGACTATGTCCCGGGTCATACTATATTAACTCGACATTTGAACAATATTCAAAATTTTAGATATTGTATATGATAGAGTTATAAAATTTTATAAGTAAGAAACAAAATTCTAGAGATATTTTATGATATATGTTTCAAAATAAATTGTATCAATGAAAAATAACGTCACGTTATGTAAAATATATTAATTGAACTTTAAAATCTTATAATTTTTATAAATTATTATAAAAATATATATCTTAAGAGATTATTTGACTTCGGGTCAGGTCAAGCCAACCTGATATATAGCCCGAACCCAGCTCAAAAATTGTATCAGGTCAAATTTCAAGACCTTAATCCGTTCTAATGAGATTCGGGTCGGGTCGGGTTGGTGGGACAGGATGGGTTATGAACACCCCTAGTCACATTAACATGTTTTGTTCGTGTTCGTAATTAGATGAAGTAGCAAATAAATTATCGAGTAAATATTCTATTTGGTCTTTCAAGATATTTACGTCAGATTATTTTGTCCTTTGAAAAAAGAAATTAATCTTGTGGTCCCTCAAGATTAAAAATAATAAACACATTAATCCTTCTATTAGTTTTTCGTTAGGGGACTTACACATGTGATACCATACAATGATAACGTGCCATTAAAACTTTAGAGTCAAGTTAAATGAAGCTATTTTGAAACGTATTAAGCTCATTTTTGTGTCTAAAATTGCACAAAATGAATCATTTAATAGAAATTTAAATGACTCATTTTGTGAATTTCAACTATCAAAATGAGTCATTTTAAACTCTATTCCACTTCAAATGATATGTACATTACTTAACATGTTAGTAGATCAATGTGCAATTCTATTGGTGTTTAAATAATCAAATTCATGCAAAGGGACTAATATGTCCTATTATTAAAATCTTGAGGGACCGCATATTTAATTTCAGGGACTACATAAGTTATCTACTATAAATTATTTTAATTTTTTGCATGACAAGGAATAAATCTTGTGTAAATGAAGAGTGTAATAAATCACTTGTAAATTATTTCAATTTTAATGAAATCTTGTGTAAATGAAAAGTAATATTGGCTGAGCTTACAGCCTAGTGGTTGTTGTTATCTCTTATTTCTTTTGAGTGAGAGGTCCCGTGTTCGACTCCCACTATCTTCTTTTTCCTAACCTCCTAAAAAAATTTGTCACGACTCGATTTGGGCACGTGACCGGCACGTGGGAAATCCTTATTCCCACGTAAACCTTGTGACCTCTGAGTTTCTCTATATGCATAATTTAATATAGACCATTAGTTCCATGAAAACATAATCATAATCAAACTTCAATATAGATCTTTGAAGTAATAAAATCAATCATTTCCATTTCAAACTCCAAACATATCACTGAGGTTCAAAATATATGAGTTGCTCTCTATACAAAATATACATGAAATCTATAATCAGGTAAATACAAAATAATCATAATAAAACAATGCTAATCAATTTTACGATATGGGACTCTGCCCGTCATATAACTGGAGCACTCTATCTCTGAAAGCAAAATAGAGTACTTCACATCAAGTGAAGCTCACCAATCGATAAATCTCTACCGCAGGGGTGGAGTTGGAAGAGGAGAACCCGCAGCATCTACAACACCTGTAATGGAGGAAGGGAGATGGTGAGTTTCATCTAAAACCCAGTGAGCAAGTCCTCACCCATAACCTTCTCATGGGACAACCAAAGAATTTGAATAATCATATATAAATAATCATCAAACTCCTTAATGCAATAACTTTGAAATCACATTTATACTTTTATGCATATATAAAAATATTTCTAAAAGGCGATTCTCTGGAAAAACACAGTAACAGTACTCAACTAGAGAAACAAGAATCTCTGCTCTATGGTTCCTTAGGAATCAAAAATATTATACTATATAATCCATCAGGGATCTAATATGGACACCTAAATAGGTTCCATTCTCTGCTCTATGAGATTGTCCTCCCGAGACAACTTGATACTAAGGTTAACGATTGGGGTCAACCGTTAACTCACTGTCTGTTTCTCTATAGCTACCGTTTAATCTCTAAACCAATGAACATATTATTTTCTCTAAATCTCTATTCTAATATTTCTCCAAGCACAACTCTATAATTCGTTAATCATTCGTTCAAAATATTGTCAGGGCAATTTTATGGAAATCTCAATCCAAGGTATAATAATAATACTCTAGCTCTTGTGATAAAATCGTTTAACAATAATGATCCCATGAGTTTGTAATTAAACAAATATTTCATGCTCTAGTTGGAATTCATCATTTCAATAATTATAACAAATCAAACAGAGACTCTAATCTTTTGAAATCTCCTCTAAATCATGCAATCAACAATAATTTGGGGGAAATTAGCTCTAATGACTAACATAAGAGTCATAGGTTCTAGACCTACTCACTTGGAGGGGAGGAAGTGGTGATGTCAACTCCAATGGAGTTCCGGGAAGGTGAAATGGCACTATGTTTGCCATTGGGGCCACAAAACACAAGATTCGTCTCCAACAATCTCTAGAATACTCAAACATAACTCTAATAACAATGGGGGAGCACCCCCACTTAACAACAATGGAGATAAACAACAAATCAAAATTCTAGGTTACAAAGTGGAAAGGAAAGAGACAACAAAACCCATAAATCTTATCTTAATCTCTTGGAAGGAAGAAAGATTGGAGTGGATTTGTGTGAGAAAGGAGTGGAAGATAGTTGAAGAGGGATGAGGCTCGGTCTTGGGGGTGAAATCCTAAGTTTGGATGTTTAAAAAGAGGTTGAGGGGTCTCACTTATGCGAAATGACCCATTTTGCACTGTTTCTGGACTTCTGACCGCTATAGCAGTCCTACCTCCAAAAGACGCGTCACTTATGATCGTTATAGCGGTACTCAAAGGACAAAACATGGTGCTGCCACCAACTGTGGCCGCTATAGCGGTAACAGTTCACCAGATTTTGCTACATAAGGGTCCTCTATGCATCTTGGGACTTCCCTAAAACATGGGTGGGTCTCGGGGGACCTGGGGTAGTACGGAACTTGCCCAACGACACGTGTACCTGGGGTATCACAAAATTCGTAGCTATGATGCATTTATTTAAGAAAAAAGGAAATTAATTTAGAGGATTGAAAATAGATTGAGTTAAATTACACTTTGATTTAAATATGCTTAACCTATATTTTCAGAAGAAAGCCTTGAACTTAGACCTATTACTTGATATAGATCTTTTTCCATAGTTAACTTGACATTCTTAAATGTCTGAACTGACTCAAAAACTTATTTAAAGGTTTAACCTAACCTAAAAGCCTGACATGAATGTCATCAATACTTAATCATGTTTAACTACAACACTAGAATAGTTTGAAACGTAATCTGCAACTAATCAAATGTACCTGCAGTGTAGACGTTTGTTTATCAAATAAGAGATTATTGAAAACAGAATTTTTAAAAATCAACAAATTTTTATGATAGCTATCATGGTGAATAACTACTTAATATATTTTTATATTTTCCAAAACTTTATCATTATTAATACATGAAAATGAAATTCATCAAATAATATTGATCATTTCATTGTGGTGGTATCAAATGATACCTCTTACTATTATACACCAGAGTAAGGAAAAAGAAATAATGTGTTTTAAAACATTATGTGTATGACTAAATATACGTATTACCAAAACCAAAAGTATTGAAGAGCATTAACCACAGACTTACCCACAATGCTCCAGTTTTGGTGACAGAACATGGCACAGGAAACCATCCACCCCAGGAGCTTTGAGAGGACCAATTTTGAACATAGAGGTCCTAATATCAGAATCAGTAACCCTCTTTATATATATCATTTTTAAAACTCTGTATTTTAATATATTAATTTATATTTTTTGACAAAGAACTTAATGATGATGATATATAAATAGTTTTGTTTTTAGCATAATTTAAATTAAATAATTTTTACATATTCATTACTTGAAATATTTAAATAATTTAAATTCAAGTTATTATTATAAATTACAAAGAGACAAATCTTTAAAATATTTATTTTATTCCCATTTAATTTTCACATACATTAATCTTTGTTCATATATTATAACCTTTTAACTAGCAATTTCAGGATTTGAAATAGCAAATAGATAAAATTCAGCTGTTTATCATACGTTATCACCTTTACCAATCACTTTCTTAAATACACATATTGTGCTTGACGTTATATATCATTTTAAAAGGATGAGCCCGAAAATATATTATAGTTTGGATTTAATTATTATGTATTAATAATGTAAATTTTTTTTACATAATTATTCAATTAAAATATTTAATTTTGAGATTGGACCAATAATTTTTTTTCTTAATAAACACACATTATATAATATATTGATATATTAGTAAAAAAATATTATACTCAATTATCTATTATTTTATTCAACTTATAAATAAAAAGATATAATTAAATTTCAGTATAAATTTTTTTTACATTATATCAAAATTAACTGAAATAATTTTAACTTTTATACATTGATATTATCATTTAATTAAATCAATTTATTTACATGTTTTTTTAATAATTAACATAAAATTTAATTATTTTTATTAATATAATAATACATAAATAGATAATGGGTGTGTACACCAATTAAATTCTAAAATAAAATTGAATGTTTGCGCAAATAAAATACATATATTATGGGAGGCGAGAGCGTCTCTTGTTGTTCCAGCTTTAATGGCGTGTGAGACTACGCTGAGTGTGTACACCTACGCTTTCCAGTAACCGCATCATGTAAATCTTCAATCTTTGCATGCTTCACCAACTCCTCACAAAGCAAAAACCATTGACCCAATTCATATGATTTTCTCAAAATGCAAATTGCAATTCCAATTCTCATCATAAAGGAACCACCTTTTTCCTCAGTTTTTTCTCTCCTCCTCAACCTGTGAATCCAGATGGCCAAAAAACAGTGGTAACCTCTCATGGGGCTGTGTTTATCACCCTCTTTGATTCAATATCCCAAATGGGTTCTCTGATTCTTGGACTGCTCTGATTGCTTGCTTTGTGTGAGCGAGTTTTCCTTTGTTTCTCTCTCTCTCTCTCTCTCTTTTATTCTCTCTTTGTTCTTTCACTCCATTGTTGGTTTCTGAGGTATGTGAAAGGCGTTGTGATGGGTAAAAAGATGATTGAAAATGTGAAGGATGATGGGGAGCTTGAGGAGCTTGAGATGCTTCTGAATGAGATCCCTCTGGCAACATCACACAATCTTGTTCAGCTTTACCATAGGAATGGCCATGTTCATGGTGGCGGCGGTGGTGTTGGTGATGATGATCATGGCGTTTTTGTGACTCAGGCAAATCATGGAATGTGTGGTATGTATGATGATGACCCTTTAACTCAGATTCAGTATCCATGTGCTTCATCTCCTGTCAGTGGCTTCTCCCTGCAATCTGATGGCTCTTCATCAAGCTTGTTCAATGGTGGACATGCCTTGTCGGACACTGGATCACCATCCCTTCCTTCATTGGAGGATCATAAATCTACCATCCCTTCTGGAAGCTCTTGTCACCCATATGATCCTTTCAGCTTGGATTCACTGACACCTGATTCAGGTGCTCTGAAGAGTGCCGGTGGGAGCTTGGTTGATGAACTAGGCCTTTGTGCCAATTTGAGTCAAATGTACATTGGTAATAATCAACATGAGAGTCCTTATAATTCCAAAGATGCTTCCATGGCCATGAATGGGGTTCCATTTATTGATAGTTCCTTCAGTGGAAATAGTCCAATCAATGTTCACAAGCATGGTGGGGATTTTTACAATTTCATGAGAGAATTTCTAGATTGCGTTGGGTTTCAGTCCCCGTTTCCAAGGAGTCCTGTAAGTCATGGTGCTGAAATTAACTCTGCATTCTCAGGATTGACCCAGGATTACAAAATGGCCAATTTATTTGGACCAAGACAGTGTACTAAACGGCCAGAGACAATACTTTCGCAGTTAAATGGATTTAGTGCTTCAATGGATTCTCCAAGACAAAGGAAGCAGCTGATAAATAACTACTATTATAGAGGAAGTCAGGGACCTGAACCTGCTGCTTCTTTGAGCAGAAATCCAATGGTTGATGCTATAATTTGTGCACAGAAAAATGGAATGAATTTAATGGAAGAAACGGGCATGTCACGATTGCCTAACTCTTCCCTTTGTACTAATTTAAGACCTTATGTGAGTGTTCAAAATCTACGGCAGTATAGCCATCCTTTGTCTAATGCAAGAGTTGTACTACCTTCCAATGCAAGAATCCCTCAAGGAAACCTAGATGCTATCACCAGTGAGGGGAGCTACATCATACAAGGTGAAGGTTTAAATTATGTTGTTAGCAGAGGTTCGGATCGTTCAAGATGTCATAGTAAGTCTGCTGTTCGCTCTACTGGCTTTAGTAAACATCTAAGGAGATCAGAGCTAGACATGCGACACCAGGTTGTTGGAGCGTATGAAAGTCCTAGGAGTGCTAGGACTGGTTATCCATTCCCTTTGGTGCCCAAGTATAATTCCCTAACTGAAGCGCGAGGGTATATATATTTAATAGCCAAAGATCAGCATGGTTGTAGGTTCCTCCAAAGAATGTTTGAGGAGGGTACTCCAGATGATGTTCAAATGATATTTACTGAGATCATTGATCATGTGGTGGAACTTATGATGAATCCCTTTGGGAATTACCTTATACAGAAGTTATTGGAAGTATGTAATGATGAACAGAGGATGCAGATCCTACTCATTATTACTGAAGAACCTGGCCAGCTTGTCAGAATCTCTTTAAACACTCATGGGTAGTGCTGCAAATTAAAAGAGTATTACAATATTATATTGATTGTCTGATATTGAATTTGACATTACTTCTTTACATTTTCCCCTTTATCAGCACCCGTGTGGTACAGAAGCTGATTGAGACTCTCAAAACCAGACAGCAAATTTCATTGGTTGTATCAGCTCTTGAACCAGGATTCTTAGCTCTCATCAAAGACCTAAATGGAAACCATGTGGTTCAGCGCTGTTTGCTATGCCTGAGTAATGAAGATAACATGGTACAATTTCTTCCTTTCCCAAACTACATGAAGTTTATATATCGGATGATAATCCTGTACATGATATTATTGTGAGTGAAAATTCAATATTGTTGCTATGTTTTTAAAAACTTTTGGTGGTGGATCATGATAACTGGTCATCTCATGTGAAATAGCACATCAGTGGTATCTCATAGATTCATGCATTCTGGAAGTTTATCACACGTCTTCCTTAACATGCAACACTTTATTTTGATGTTCTAACTACTGAAATTTCAATTTTATTGCACTTTTGTAGCTAATTTTTCATTTATTATTATTAATAAAAAATTGAAAAATGTTGTTTTGGTACATTAGAAGGCTTTTAATTGGTTTATAAAGGATACGCATTTAAGGGCATGTGTTATTCTGTTTGTAGGTAGATATGGTAGCTTGTCTAGCTTGTTTAAGCCTTTGTTTTACTTTATTTGTCTTATACATATAACGCTCATCAAATGAAAAACTGGAGTCTTAACTTTCAGCCAAGCTCCTCTCCTTTTGGTCAGATTAATATATATTGGCATCATGAAGTCTAGGCATATTGAATTATTTATTTCTGTTCAGATAGTCCACTTCCTTTGTTTAGGCAGTATGCACAGAAGAGACTGAGACTCCAATAATCAAATGATACATTTCACATCAGCATGGAAAATTGACTGTTACTTTTTATATGATAAATAATGGTGCTGTAACAAAAGCCTTCTATACATTTTATCATGTCATTATGTAAAAGGCATGCTTCCCCGTTTTTTGACTTGGTTCTTGTGATTGTGAATTTAACTGCCCTGCTTGCAATTTTTAAGCTACCATAGTTTGAGATTTTTGTGTTTAGCGGAATAGATTTGTTAGATGCTATTCAAATTCATTGCTGAGGCTAATAATGGACTGCATTTGCATAGATGTTATGTGTTCATTGGGTTGCATTTAGAATTAGATTACTGTTCTATCTATGTCAGAGCATTTGTGTCACTGATGTTATGGGCTGCCATGAGATTTGTCTTTTTCAGTTAATTTAAAACATTTAGCAGCTAGATTTCTTTTGTCCTTTACTTCCATCATAAGACCAAGGCATGTAGGATTTTGGAAGTGCATCCACATTCTAGAGAGTGGGGACCAATGAACCAAAACAATTAGCTTCTGATGATCAGGGTGGGGTGAAGAAAGGCTTGTGAATTATGATCGAAATGGTGTCTGCTTTGGCATGTATTGCTTAATTTAAGGCTAAATATATATTGTGCAATGAAAATGTGCATTAAACACACACTCCTATTGTATGTTAAATTTCCTAATAAGTGAACTGTATGGATGAAGTTATGATGATATTTTTTCAGTGCCCTCTTGTTTCAATTGGTAGTGTGCTAATTGAATTAGGTAGGTCATTTTGTGCAAAAGTTGGTGTTTCCTTGTAGAAAAGTTATATTTTTGCCTGTTATTTGCATTGAGCAGTTTATATTTGTTGCTGCTGCGAAGTATTGTGTTGACATTGCAACTCATCAACATGGATGCTGTGTTCTGCAAAGATGCATTGGCCATTCAAGCGGGGAACATCGAGAAAAACTTATTGCAGAAATATCTGCTAATGCACTTCTGCTAGCTCAAGATCAATTTGGGTAATTATTTGAAACGTATTACTTAGTTTATAAAGCTCAAAAATCCTTTCACATATACATTTTTTCAAAAGAAATATCTACTTTTCTGTCTGTCTACAAACACATATGTTCTATTTTGTTCCAGAAGCAAGAATCTTAGATGTAGTGAAATGTCTGGCAATATAGAAGATTTAACCCATCCTTTGTTTTCCATCTATACCTTCTGCATATGACTATTCCTCATGCTAGACTGGTGGCAATATAAGGTGTGTTATGGAAAAGAGAATAATACTAGGGGACGAGATTGTTAATAATTACCATATTTAAATTTCAAATCAAAACTCGTATGTTATTATTGCCATTTTATACGTATCCAGGGAATTCCTTGAATCAGATTGTAGTACAAAGCACTTCAAACTACTAGGAGCCATTTTCTCTAGTCTCTTCTTATCTGAACATATGTCTTTCTCTACAACACTCCATTTTCGTGTCTCTGTGGGATTTAAGCTGATATTCTTTATGAATTACTAATTCTACATTGACCTTTTCGTCATATCTAGAAATTATGTGCACTTTGGAACTATGAGATGATGATGCCTCCACCCCTTTGATTTTATTACCCTTACAGCTCTCTCTCTCTCTCTCTCTTTTTTCTGCTGCAGAAATTATGTTGTTCAATTTATCCTGGACTTAGGGATTCCATCTGCCACTGCAACTATAATTGTGCAATTTGAAGGCAACTATGTGCACCTGTCAAGACAGAAGTTCAGTAGCCATGTGGTTGAAAAATGTCTTGCTGTATTCAACTATGAGAATCGGTCAAGAGTCATTCATGAACTGATCTCTGCTCCTCACTTTGAGCACTTGCTTCAAGATCCACATGCAAACTATGTTGTTCAATCAGCTCTTAAGCATTCTGAGGTTTGTAACACAACCGCTTTATTTTCCTTTTCACCTTTGACAAAACCATAACTAAACGACCAGTTCAGCTTCAATATCTTGTCATGCTATTATCTCTTTGCCAAAAATTTGTCATATACTAGAGTGATATTATCTCTTCAGCTCCTATTTTGTGCATATGCAAGAAACGCGTATAATTTTCATAAGGGATAAATATATTTTATCCCCCTGAATATTAGGTCATTGCAATTTATATCCTGATTTTTTAAAATGTGCATCGCAACACCCTAAACTTTCCAAACTGTGCAAAACACTCCTCAATATAATTTTGACAACCAATGAAGGTAGGATTTATGTGCACTTAACCCCCTGATATTTCTAATTTGTACAACTCGACACCTTGTCTGTGAATACTATATACAATTAATCCCCCTAATTTTTTTATTGTGCGCAACCTAGCACCCTGTTATGACTTAAAGTTTTGCATTGCTTGAAAAGTAAGGGTTTTTTGCACAGTTTGAAAAGTTCAGAATGTCGTAATACACATTTTGAAAAGTTGAGGTGTAAATTGCACATGACCTAAAATTTAGAGGAGTAAAATGCATTTAACCCTTTTCATAATCATGTCTTTGCCGTTTTTCCTTCATCGGTGAAAGTTTTAATCCTGAGTGTCTACCCGAGGCTTTTTGTTTCCTTTTTCTTTCCTCACAAATGTCTTTTCCTTCCAAAGCAGGGCCCTTTGCATGATTTACTTGTTGAAGCAATCGAGTCCCACAAAGCGATTTCTCGAAACAGCCCATATTCCAAGAAGATTTTCTCGCCAAAGCTTCTGAGGAAATGATGTACATTCTCCTCTTTTGCAAGAAGTGTTGTTGTTCAAAAGCCTGTCGGAATCTGCCACATAGAGTTAATATACGTTTTGCATGGTTATTTAACTGTAAGTTGGGATGCTGATAACCTTACAAAGGAACCGGTTTGTTAAGAAGTGCTTATCCATCTGCTCAGCTAATTTTGGATACAAGAAGGAAGAGAAAAAAGAGCAGACAATTTTGCTCACACTTTAAATTTTAGACATAATATGCATGTACTATTTCCTGTTGTCTTGTATCTCAACTTCTTGAATGTTGTCATCCTCATAATTATGGTATTCGCACTATGTGAGAACGTACAGTGTATAGAGAATATTCGGATTTTTCTGCTGTTATTGTACAAATACTAAGAGGAAGCTTTCTGAACTTCTTTTTTATCTTGGGCGCTTTCAGAAAGAACATTTTCTTGGGCGCTTTCTGAATAACATCCATTGTCTTGGGCGCAGGGGAATGAATGATGCTATTTCTTTCATTGTATTTAAACTTATTATTATAGTTCCCCATTTTGTTCACAATTTCAAAGTGTCGTATCTTCTTGCTTTTCTTCCTCTGCAAGTGGAGGAGCTGTTGAAAGTTGAAATCTGAAAGCAGCAACAATTTTTATTTTTAAGATACTTAATATGAAAATACATTGTGAGAGATAGGGATGGCAATCTGGTGGATTGAAATAGGTTTTAGTTCAACCTGACCTATTCTCTACTTTATTATTCGAGTCCTAACCTGTTTTTGCGTGTTTTTAAAAACTAAAATATGTACCCTATCCACTATTTTTTCAAACATCTACAAAATTAATAAATTATCATAAAACCTAATAAATATGCGGAAGCACTAAAGTTTCCAAAAAATAACAAATAAGAAATAAAAAAGGTCAGACATAATAATCTATCAAAAAAAATCAAACATAATAATCTAAAATACAATAAGTATAGATTTTAATATATATATATATATATATATATAAATATATATATATATATATATATATATATATATATATATATAGAGGGCAAATTCACTTTAAATTCTAATCCTACTCTATCCGCACCTATCCAGCTCGATGCGGGACGGACTCAAAACCCGACTCGCTGGGTTGGATAGGGACAAATATCTGTAGATCAGGCAGCTATTGCTATTACTTAAGAGAAATCTAGAAAATTTGATTTTTCAAGGATCAGCGGAGTAAACTACTTAAATCTGTTCCTTTTTTTCTTTTTCTCCCTTGGCGAGGAAATTTGCTCCGTCAATTAGATGGTAAGTTACATAGGAGTTGGTAGATTTCCATCAAGGTTAGGATATATGACAACCTCACAACAGCTTTAATTAACAAGAGTGATTGCGATTAACAACTAAAATGAAAGGTTAATATGCAGAAAGGGATAATATAACCCACAAAACAACAAGGTTATCGTTAATTATTCTCAACTCTTAAAAAGAACAGAACATGCATATCATGATATTTATTCATGCAATAAACGAGGTAGGAGAGAGATCACTCTCACACTACAACTTGGTCTTGAATAACTGTGTCAAGCTCAAGCACTCTCATTACCTACCGAAGCAAGAGGCATACGTTGACAGTGTTGAGAGCTGTCACCTTTTGTGTCACCTTCCAGAGGAACACTAATTCTTGGCTTGGCTCATTGTGATTTCTGTGTGCGCATCATAGCTCCGTCAAAGGCGAATAACGAAGACAAAAGAATGAATGTTGAGGACGGGGAAAACAAAACTATGTTTTAACATGTTGAAGTGAAACAAAATGATAGTTAATGAAAAAAAAAAAAGTTGAAACAAAATGATGATTGATTTCAATTAAATATTCTGAGAAAAAAAAATTAAAATTTTTGCAAAGTTTCGCTACGCACTGCTGTGATGGCAAAGTGACATCAGAATTTTTTTCTTTGTTTTTTTGTTGCTTGGTACAAAGTCCCCAAGTTACTGGTTACATCAGAAATGGTCTAGTAAACACCAATCAGCCCGTTATTTTATTCTGGCTACATATACATTTGGACCTTATATTGTAGTATTAAATTTAAATTTGATGGATGGGTTGGGTTTTACCGAGCTCGGCCTGGGGCCAGAGCTTTTCTATGACGTTTTTTGTTTTGGCAGTTGCATTTGTAAAGTTCAAACTACAACTCTTTATGACCCAAAAAAGAA
This sequence comes from Dalbergia cochinchinensis, assembly GCA_031216125.1. Lineage (NCBI taxonomy): Eukaryota > Viridiplantae > Streptophyta > Magnoliopsida > Fabales > Fabaceae > Dalbergia > Dalbergia cochinchinensis. The sequence continues at coordinate 45,445,421 of CM062370.1, forward strand.
GAAGCCTACAACTCGTTAATTAGCGACCAACAACAAAAACACAATTCCCTAGTTCCGACGAAAATAAAACTCTTTAATAAAAAATAATACGCTAAACAACTCAGCATTCCATAGTTTTCAGAACCTAATCCGTGATTGATCCGATCAAAGTACCGGGTCATTGGGTTATTGGTTCAACCGGTGAATCACGGGTTGAAACGGTTGAACATAATTTAATTAAGTAAATATATAAAAATTAATTAAGAGTGTAATATATATATTTCTTGACACTATATATAACAAAGGAGCAAGTGGCCTGGTGGTTGGGGCGCTCCCAAGCTTGCATGGGAAGCTGGGTTTGACTCCTACTTGCCATTCATTTTGGACTTTGGAGGAATTATTCCAAATTTTCAAAGCAGACAGCATGCACGCGCGCACGGGACCGGTTTGTCCACCCATTCGATGCTTGTTTGGTCTAATTGAAGAATTGGATTGGCAGTTGGTCCGGTCCGATTTTTAATACTATACAACATTCCGTTAAAAAGAAAGGGCAAAAAAGATCTACACTCCACAGACTAAAAGAAAACCAGATTCGGGCGTATTGGCCAAAAATACATTTTGCAAATCAAAATATGTGATAATTATTCTAATTATTAACTATAAAAATTTGGTTAAAAAGAAAACATAAAAAAATAATGGTTATTAGTAATTACTCATTATTCAATTGAAGTATAACATGATAATTTTCCTTGCAAGTTTCAGTGAATTAATTAGGTTTAATTTATTCCGCCGGTCTTAAGATTGCAAATGCCTTGTTTCACAATAATATTATATATATTGGAAAGTAGGAAAAAAAAATGTAATTTTGATATAATATCAGTGTTAAAAAATTATAATATCATTTAATTATGTGCTATTATTGTTTATAAGATTTTTAATTGATATGATAATATATAACTAAAACTTTTATATTGATATTACATCGAAAATTAATTTCAAACTCAAATCACACTGTTTTCGCCATCTTCTGTGGGTTCTATCTGACCATCGGGTTCAACCGACAAAGTAACAGCACCAAACTGTATATGCATGCACAGAGGAAAAATGTTATTTGTATTTATAGGATATATGATATTATATCGACTCATATACCATTTATCATTAAATGAGATATGACCCGTCTTGAATGAGGTTTATATTCCATCCAATAATGAATGAAATGTGAGTCGATACAGTGCCCACCACTTCATAAGTATGAATAACTCTTTGACCATTATTCATGAATGAGTTGTTTTATTCGTACTTATGAGATGTGAAATACTGTATCGACTTATATCTTATTTATTATTGGATAAGGTGTAAATCTCATTTAAATATGATTCATATCTCATCTAATAATAAATAAGATGTAAATTTATACAGCATGTCATATCTTGTGAGTATAAATAACATTTTTCTTGATTTATTACCTACAAGACTGTTGCATTTATAAATGAGGCAGCATATATGTTTAAATTTGATGGAACGACACACACCTAACTGGTACCACTTTTAATTTTAAATGACTTTAAGTGTGCCATGTCATAGTTATGACAATATACTTCACTCACCTTTGTATTTCATACTTGCCTAGTTGGTTTAATTGACAAAAATCAAACAAAATTTGCGAACTTTTATAGCACCGCAAATGAAAGCAGGAGCATTGAGGCACTCAAGCTTTTATATTTCCTGAAAAAAAAAAAGCGTTTTACATTTGATTTGATCTCTTCATGTTTTTTAAGTTAATGATTTAATTTTTATACACTGAAAATATAAATTTTTTTATACTATTATTTAATTAAATTATTTTATTTATATGACTTTTTAAATAATAAGTGCAAGACTTAATTATTTTAACTGATTGTGTTACTATATAATTGAATGACAGTATAAATTTTTTATATTATTTTTTTGATAAATTTTTTTTTATACTATCATTACACAGAAATTAGAATCTTAAATTAATATTTTTTTCTTTTTAATCCTTTGGAATACATTTTATTACAATTCGAAAGATAAAAGGAGTACAAAAATAGTGGATCATTTACTCATTGACCCTGTAGTGTGCCTGTCACGTAAGAGTGATGAAGATTACACTTTTAAACTATATAGTTATACATTGTATGAAATCAAATCAAATTTTTATATAAAAATAGTTTAATTTTGATGCAAGTCCCTCCTTTTGTATTTCTTTGCAAGTAATGGAATGAAGTCAATCATATTTATTAATATAACATTATATGATTAGATAATTATGTAAATTATTTTTTTGCAAACCCACATAAAAATTGTGAGATATATAAAATGTGAATTTAATTATGTTCAACCTTAAAAATAATTAGCTATTAGGTTGATTCCCCGATTGGCCTTTCAGTCATACATAAGATATACTCGATTCTGGTTGAAGTGCATATTCATTTCAATTTAAACTTTTTGTATAAAAAAATGATTATTAATTTTATTTAATGATGATATCCTAACATATAATTAAATAATAAGAATTTCAATAAAAAATTAATAAAAACATACAATTTAGATTAGGATGAATCAAAATAAAATCTGAAAAATTGAATTAATTTGTGAAATAATTTTCATCACACAAATAGTTTGTGCTCAAGATTTTGACAAGATTGGAATGTAATTACAGTATAATAGTAATTCACTTATTATCTTGACCACACCAAATGCATGTGCAAACAAGCCAAGCTAAGCCAGGCAAAAGGAGAGAATGACAACAAATTCTGCAAAAGGGGTGCCAATTCCAACTACCAAGTGGCGATTTATCATTACCCTCGTAAAATAAAATATTCTGCATCTCATTCATTCTATGATTATCTTAATTTTTTTATTTTTACAAAAAAGTGCACAGCGAACCAGAAAATGGCACGTGCGGAGCCTACCACGATGTGGCACAGCATTCCATACGATTGGTCCGGGGACACGTGTCGTGATCGGAGCGAAGAAAGGGATTCGTGGACCAATAGAAACGCAGTAACCGATCGGATCTCAGGGCGTCCCTCCCGTCCACGAACCACGAATCCTGAAATCTTTTCCTCGCCACGTGTCAGTTTCTCCGTGATTCCCTTGGCTTAAATTTCAAAACATTAAATAATAAAATATTCGCTAATTATGTTTTAGAAAATAATAAAAAAAGAGAGAAAAGAAATGTTCTCTGTGCGAGTGCGTTCGAACGGAAAAGAAGACTCTGGAAGGTCCTAGGAATCCGAACTGCAGAGAGCTGAGCAAAGCCTCAGAGTTCATCACACTCTCGTTGTTTGTTTTTCGTCTCTCTCTCCTCTCTCTGTTTCTTTTCGTTCTCGGAAACTTATCATTTTCCAGGATAATTCGGATATCAGGTTTGCTTGACGCTGAGGTAGTTGAAATTTCAGGTTTGTAATTTTTCTTATTATTTTTGTTACTGTCTTTCTCTATTTTTTTGATATTTTGATTTGTGTAAAATTAAAATAGGACATGGATTCTAGATGATTCTGTTTATTTTACGTGGTTTGATTGCTGTGAATTTATTTATTTTCACTTTAGTTTGTAGCTTGGCAATAGAGTTGTTGCGATGTTTGGATGGACAGGTAACGCTGGAAAGGGACTTCTGAGTTTAAATATTTTGATTTAGATTCGGAATCTGTTTGGTTAGGGGCGAGATATTGCGTTCTGGATCATCAACTTTCGGTGTTTGGCCTTGTTTGTTTATTTTTTGTTGTTGTGTGATGAATTTAATTTTGTGTTTTATCATGAATAATTGGAAATTTAGATTTGTGATATTTCGATTTTGAGGACTCTAGTTCGTCCTTCAAGTTCAAAGGAAGAGGGTAAAGGGAAAGCTGATTGGGGATGGTTATTCTATAAATCTCCTTAGCTAATGCGTTGTCCTGTTAAACTTATTGGTAAATGGCTATGAGTATTTTGTATAGGTTATGTTTCAATGCATAGAGCAAATTAGCACCGGAGATCTTTATGTTAGTTTGCTCTGTAGAAGCAGAACGACCTTGGTCCTGCTTTTGACTGAGATAGAGGACCGATAATTATAGCTATAACAAATGCGATGTATTTGTTAGACTGAAAAGGTAGTTGTCGATTTAACTGAACCGTTTGACAAACTACTTTTTATGTTTGAAATTTCCCAATTTTGCAAATATGTAAGTTGTGGTGAACTGAGATGGCGGGAGCGGTGTTATTAATCATTGGTGGTTGCCGAGCTATTTATTGCGTGAAACCTAGCATTAGGATCATTGCCGAGATATTTAACTCAAGATTCTCGAACCTTCTCAGATCGAAGTTCGTTAATCGTCCGCTTCTCTCTCTCTCTCTTACCGTTACTTCTCATTCTCCCCCCCCCCCCCTCTCTCTCTTACTGGACATTAACTGGGTTTAACTGGTTTCTTTGACTGGTGGTCTGAACCATGAAAGCAGTTTTGGTTTTAAACTTATTTGGAAAAACTGGTTTTTAATGGATCAGATCAGTTTGTTTCAAGGTTTGGTTTGATCAACCAGTTTTTTTGAACAGCCCTGGATCTTATTGAAAAGATTCTCTTGATTCCGTTGATCATTGCAATTCTTAATTTCTAAACCTAGTGGATGTGTGAGAGCTGATTGGCATAGACAAGGCTATGAATTAGTGATTACAAGTTCAAAGTTTATTTGTCATCAAGTGTGCTAGGCTTGGGTTATTTATGAATTGCAAGCATTGACACGTGTTGTGTTTGTAAAGTTTGATGCAAAACAAAATGGGATTAGGACTTAGTATGTTGTTTCTTTCTTCATGGTCCAACTGTGTTGCCCTTAATTATTTATCAAAATTTGCAATTTAAGGTTTTTCCCTCATTTTTTTTTTTGTGGGTGAATTCTGTTCAAGATAGAGAAGCATCTTTGAGAACAGGTTTTGCAAAAGAAACATGATAGTGGATCAAGCAGTTGCATGTCTTTTTAGTGGTGGATAGAAGATCTCAGAGGAATGTCGAACTTCTCTATGTATGAGGTACAAATATTACAGTTCAATTTAAACACCAATATTTGGAATTTTGGACAGCCATAGATTATCTCTGCTTAAAAATTGAATCTATATATTATGCAGAATATATAGTTCTTTCGTTACACATTGACCTACTCATGATCTTAAACATAGTTGTTGTCAATGTTCTCTGTGCAAGCTTGTATATATTTTTATCCCTAACTTGTTAAGGCTTCAGGTAGCTGGAAAAATCTCTCTAAATGAGACTTTCCCATAACTACTATTGTCTCCTGCCTAAAGGCATACAGCAATGCTATTTTTGTGTTTCATTATTTTTTTGAGTCATGGTTTAGTGTAAAACAGTTATCTTCACTGATCATTGGTTCCTTTTCTGAATATAATAGGAAGTTTGTGTCATTTTTCTCTTCAATACTTCATTCACAGAATCATATAGGTTAGAACCTTAAACACCTCCCAGTAATTTTTTTTTTTTTTTGGTGACACATCCATTAAAATGAGTTTCCTCCCATTAGTATCCTGGTTTTCCGTCGAGGCTGTTCGAACACTTCTGTTTGTAAGTGCCTCTTGATTGTTGTAAAATCTTCATGACTTTCTTGCTTCCATACCCAACAAATTGAGGTTGCACCCATGTTGTCTGGTATGACATACAACTCTTTGCCAGGACAATATATTAATCAAATATGTCATGGAAGGCAAAATATTTTTCTCTTTTTTTCTTTCATACATATTGGAGTCATTTTTTTTAGCTCTCCATAAATTATGTTGAAATTTCTAAAATGATTATCATCTTTTATTGGGTTTGATGCAATGATTATGACTGCATGTTATGTTCTGTGATGCCATGATATTGTAAGTAATTGTCTAAATATCTGTCTTGGTGTTACAGCTTCAAGATAATGCTTGGGATGAGTTTAATGAAACCGATGATCATATAGTGCCCAATGCTGGTGATGACCACAAGGAGCAGTTCACATTACAGGGTGATAGCTGTAAGAAATCACTTCAAGAATTGCACAGTATCAAAAGTAGTACTGATTTTGTCAGTAGCTATGCCACTCAAGGTAAAGACGAGTTGTACCTACCAAATCTGAGCCTGAAAGAAAGAATGCTAGAGAAGGGTCCATGGTCTCACAAGTCTGAAGATCTGTTTTCTTCATGTGATGGTGACCCATGCAAAGAACTGAAAGTGCTGACATCTGATAATACAAGGATGTCTGATCATTTCAAGAGCAGCAATGTAGATTCTAGCAGTAGCCAACTTTGTGTGGATGATACTATCGTAAGGGACAAGTGTGCGGTGAAGGATGGCAACATATCTCACTATCCAATCAATCACGTATCTCAAACTGACAATGACCTCAGTTTTCTTGATAGTGATGTGTGGCTGGATATAGGAAACTTCGAAGATGTTGACAGGGCATTGTAAGAAATTATCCTCTTTGACAGAATTTTGCTTACGTTTTCCTTTATCTGATATTCTAATCCATTCATTATGATCCCCACAAATATCTGAATCTGATTAATATACATTTAAAAAATCAGAAATTGTGACTTAACTTTTGGTATGGGGAGTCTCAATAATGAAGAGGAGGAGTTCTGCTGGCTCTCAACTTCACATGGAACTGAAGGATCTGATGATCCATTGAAGTCTGGCTTCAAGTTTTCTTCTGCTGAAGTGAGTCCATTGAAAAGTGTATCAGATTATAATTTAGCCCCGAAGGAAAATATTGAAGGTCTGCCAATTAATGGTTGCAACAACAGAAATGCATCTCAAATTGATAAAAAACTGAGGTCTCAAATGAATGTTGATAATGATGCTGTCCCTATTCCATCATCAACATTCAATGAATCAAACGTGAAATCCAGTAATACAGATGACCCAATGCCCAATGAAAAGGTTGGCTACTCCATTTTATTTTATTTTACAGTGTACCGCTTAGATTCTTAGTCCCTGAGTTCCAAATCATGTTGTTCAATTCTTTGTGGATTCTTTTACCTTACCACACACATGGAGACATATATACAGTCACATGATGGCGTCTTCAGGGAATTTGTCTCTGATCTTGGGAATGTTGTTAATGCCATTGAAAATAATTACTGAAGTTCAGTGACAGGTATGCTATGATGTAGGCACTAGACCTGAATCTGTTTTACATTTCAATGCTATAATGTCAGAATTCATGTATTCTAGAATTCAATTGAATTGATATCTAAATATAATCATACATTTAGCCATTTTGATAATGTTTGCAGTTAATGAAGTCATATAAATTTCTATTACCATTGACCCCTAGAAGTCTAAAACTTTTGGAGGAATCAATATTCTATAGAAATCAAAATATCTAACTTCTTTTCCTGGGGTTCAGGGGAATCAAGTAACTAGTGATCCTATTTGATGTGTGTTTTGATGAAAAAAATTTGGCATGGCCATAATACTCAAAATCAGTTGCTGCGTTAATGTGGTTTGCACTGTATGTCTTGTAGCAACTGGAAACTAGTCTCACTGCCTGGTCTATTTCATTCAGGTGAATTTACAAAGTGGAAATAATTGTCCCTTAATCTGTATATCACAACCTCGTTGTATTGCAGCTGCAGGGGAAGCTGTCGCAGCCATCAGCGGGAAAGAGAAAAAATGGCTACATAGAAAATGGTGATTCTGTTCATCCCTATGCTCAGATGGAACAATATGCACATTTGAAACAACCCTTTGGTGGATCTTCGAGCGGGGTTACTTCTCAGGATAGCATCCATAAATATAGACCAAACATGGATTCTGATTCTCTAGGGTGTGTACAGACACAAACTCCCCTAATGTGCCCTGATTATAGTCGTACTCCAGGTTACCCTTCCCTCCTTCCAACTGTGTCTGGATCAAGGTCTGAACACAATGGACATCCATCTCCTTCTTTCAAAGGATCATCATATGCATCAAACATGGAGAGTTCTTCTGGCCATCGTTTGGAGGCTGCTGCCTTGGAAACAGATGATAAGAGAGAGAGTTTATATAATTGTTGTGATGCACAGCAGTTAAGTAGGAGTTTCAGAAATGAAAATGTGGCTAGTCCCATGCCACCATTTCAAAGTCCAGGCTCAGCTCAGCTGGTAGGTCATCAGTTTGGAAATGAGAATGAAGGCCATAGTGAAGTTGGTGGAGTTAGCATAGGATTTTCACAAGAATTAGACTCATCAAATGTGCAAGAAAGCTCACCTATGAGCCCTGCATTGGATGAAATCTCACTTGAAGCAACTAGCTTTCGCCAGCTCCAACATGTCATGGATCAGGTAGTGAAATGTTTTGTGATGTCGGAGTTTGATCCTGTGTTCATGGATAGCGTCTCTTGGATAATCAAGTCAAAATTAGCATGCCATGCATCTAACTAATTTCAGTTAATGATGATAGATTTTCTTTCGTGGGCATTAATAACATTACATTTCCAATTCTGCTTAGCCATATGGATATAGTAAATATAGTGTTCTTGAAACACAGCACTATAGGTAGTTAACTCCTGTCATTATCCAATATTCTGCATTTGAGTAGGTTGTTATTTTAGGTGGTCAAGAGTAAAGAAGATAGAAAATAATAGAAAAACTCTTAAAAAGAAAGAGGGAAAAAAAGAGTATCCCATGTGATGCTAAGAAAGACACTAGCTACATATCGTTATTGCTGAAAATCTTGCACTTCATTGGTTATTATTAACTTTTGTAAACAAAATTTGCTTGATTGCAGTTGGATATTAGAACTAAACTGTGCATAAGGGACAGTCTATATCGCTTGGCTAAGAGTGCTGAACAAAGACACAGTGATGCAAATGTGAATGATCAAGTTGGTGATGATGTTGAAATGCGCAAAGCATTATTGACACAGGGTGCAAACAGGTATTGCTCACTTCTCATTCAGATTTATACGTCATTTGGCCACTACTACATATCGACCACAGGCACATTGAAATGCTGGTACAACATAGTTTCGAGTGAGTAGTTATGGTCTGCTTGTGTTGCACCCTTGCACTTGTGATGAACCAAAAGATAATCTTATTATTTTATTCATCACAATCTTACATGTGAAAAGTGAAATATTGATGACATGGAAAATGAAATAAACTTTAGGTGATGGGAGTAGGACGATATCATGAGTAAATATCATTGAGAATAAATTTACTTATATAATAACATTAAATAGTATTTTACTGATACTATGGGCAAGGAAAGTTTCTCAGTTGAAGGGAGAGAATGAGCACAGTTATTTTCATGTTTTGCGGTCCATTTTAGCTCTTAGCTTCTAATGTCTACTGAAAATCACTGTTTTTTTATTTTTCCTTTTTTCCCCTCGGTTAACCGATTAATCTTTTTTTTTTTTTTTAGCATAACACTTTGCTTTATTCAGGTGTACTGGGTTCATGGATATGGAAACTAACACAAATCCCATTGATCGCTCCATAGCACACTTGCTGTTCCACAGGCCCTCAGATCCATCTATGTTGCCCCGTAATGATACTATTCCCTTCAAATCTAGTTCCATGGTATGCATTTATGAATTGTTAAAATGATTAATAATTGAAGTAGGTAGTTGTTATTTGCTGCGAGACTCATTTTCTGGTTTAACTAACAGGCACATGGATCAGTGATAAATCCCCCAGTGATGACTGATAAACAGGTTTGTCAAGGACCTTCGGCTGGAGTAGAAAATAAGTCTTTAAGGGTAACGCCTGGTGAAAAGTGAAACTAGCATTGGCGATGTCGTGGGGTACAATGTCTCTTTTTTTCAGGGTAGTTGTCATATTACATATCTTGTATAAATATATTCGAGGCTTGCTCAGATCTCTTTGTTAATCTGTGATTCATTTTTTTGTACTCGAGATCATAAATACTGGTGTGTAATTTTTTTTCTGATCTAGAATAGGTTGTGATGTACAGTAATGCTACATCCACAACTCTGTTCATATTATCTGTTGCAGGCCGTTTATTTATTTGTCAGCCACGGTCTAATATAGGAAGCTGTGGCATTTTGTATGACAACGGGAGAAAGAGCAAACCTGAATCTGATTTTATTGAAACGTACATGTCAACGGAACCAATCATTATACGATCTTGATCTGGACTAGCATAATTTTGAAAACTCAAGCTGCGTAACACCCAATTTGTTGGATTGGAGCCATGATATTTGAAAAAAAATCCAATCTAGTATTGCCTAGGACGATGATCAATGTTACGAAGAGTAAGTTGGCACAACGATACGAATAGTGTTGTTAGGCTATTTTGACTTTCCAACATTTCACATTTTCCATTTTTATCATCATTGCGTTGTCTCATCTTCAATAATATCAAGCCACCTGTGTTTGTCTTTCCATTCGTTGAAATAAATTCGTGCCGTTTAGCAGTGGTCAGTCGTGCATCATAAAAGGGTTTGTGATGATAAACTGAAGGTGCTGCATCCGAGGTTGATCACTTTCTAGTTTCCAACGACGATAACTTGGGTTGTAATAAGCTGATTTATTGTCAAATTTTGAACAGGTTTAGTTAGAAGCTGGATGGATTTCTAGATTTGGTCCATATGTGCTAGGTTCTTCATTTGTGTACTATCGACCATTGGAATCAATCGTAGAGTAGTCAATGATCATAGCAAAAAGAAGCTCAATAATACTCGAACCTGCCTTGCTTCCTAGCCTTCCGTATCTTAAATCATTCTAGCATACGTACTCGTTCAGAATCTAGATCACATGTAATGCGGGATAGATAGATATGAACAGTTCAAAGCATAACGTCCCTCCCCTATCCAACGGTTGGGATCGTCGCAGTTAGTACTTCACTCTCACAAATCTTTGCACTCATAATCCGTAGCCTTGACTGCTCACGACCTGTTTTGTTTGAGGTTTTAATTTTCAGTTTTTTAGATTTTCAGATTTTACGAAGAAAATAATAAAAATTTTAAAAGTTATAAATTTCAAATTTTCATAAACTGAAAATAAAAATTGAAAATTAAAATGAAACAGGTCCTAAGTTATTCACACTCTTCCATCTTCTCCTTGCTCATGGATTAATAATGTTCTTTCGTGACTTGTGAGCCTCCTAGCTTCCTGTTAAATGTGCCTCTTACTGTTTATCAGAGAATCGCGTGTCCTTCATACTTCTTTACCTTGAAGCGCAAGTTTACTTTCTCTCGTACCAGTTTGTATCCTTTGGCTATTTTCACACTCATGTAAGACCCCCAAACTCCAAAAGAACCCACACCTTACGCCCTCTCCAAAACAACAATCAAACTTTATTCTACCAAATGGAGTTTGTAAAACGGCCTAAACGAATAGAGTTTTTGTTTACTAATCATTGACACACGTTTGGTAGTCATGTTTAGATTCAAGAGAGCCAAAAGGGATTGCTTTTGTTAAAAGAAATCTAACCTCAATTACCAATTATGCTATCGTAATCATACAGCCAGATGTGGCAACTTGCACTTCTGTTGACATTCTTAACAGAAAAAGTTTTCAATTCAATTGAGGAGTCCTAAAAATATAACATTACAGCAGGTAACCTACAAAGGAAATCCTTAGATGATGCTCTAATCAAACTGTTGTCGTAGCTGCATTTCTGTTTCACTTTTCCAGGTTGCATGAGATGACTGGCCCTTCATCCTTTTAGATTTCTCCTTATCTTTGACAGTTGACCCTTTCTTCTTGGTCTCTGTGCTTGTATCCTGTGGAGGGCGATCACTACATACAGGGCAGACCATTCCACGGGCACTGGAGAAGGTCTTGGGAATCCCGCACTGCAAGCACATCCTACACAAAAAGTGAAGTATCCAGACTACTTATTCATCAAGTTACTGTAAGTATGCTCCAATAGAAGTGCAAGTTCCACGTTATCTATTTGAGAGCTTGCGAACAGCTTCTCAAAAATATACCTACTGTGAACTTGCAAAGGAGCTTTATGTACAGACTACATCATGCAGCAAGACTTAGTATGAAGTTGGAAACATTAAGTATTTTCTGGGAATAATGTTTGGTGCACAACAAAATTGCACAACAAATATACATCACACACCTTATCACCACTGGGTGTGATGTGTGGTCCCCACTCATCCCATTCATTCATCACATCCAATGGTGATAAAATGTATGGTGTGCAATTTGTTATACACCAAACATTTCTCATTTTTTGGTCATTAGTTACCCCTTGCTAAGGAATACTGCATACCTCAAAAGCTCTGCAGCATCTTCAGCATTAGGATTGGTAACAGTTGGTACCCGCTTGCCTCCTTCTGGTGTGCTTGATGCAGCTGATGTTGGTGGTTGGCCAGCATTCATGTCACTTCTAACTCGTTCATGAATCCCAACTAGTTGAGGCTTTGCCTCTACCACCGCCCCTATAAGAAATGTATCAATAATTATTATTGTTCAAAATGAATGAGACCGTACAATAGTATTCATTGAACCAAATTAAACCCCAAAAATTAATAAAAGATTCTGCATGTTAACGAACTGCTGGCTGTCGTAGGAAAAAAAAATGATCTTCACTGAACACTAGTTGTGTCCTCTGGTAAAAGACCATTTAAGACCAGCATTCAAGGCTTTTTTAGTATGCTCTGATAACCGTTATTCTGTCATACATAAATCAAAGATTAACATGTACTAACTTTTTAGTATCTGAAGACATTCTATTAATAGTCCTAAGACTTCCATTGACCAAAACCTTCATGAGAATAAGTCACCAGTATCAAAGAATATGGAATGATAAAACCTATCCTTTTTCTTTACAGCATAACTGGTATGGAGTAACACATCAACAAATTTGGCATAGCAGCTATGCCCATACTCATAAAATTAACAAACTAACAATGCAACAAACCACAACAAAATCTTATGATCAAGTATTAAACAGCCAAATAGATTACATTCGATAATCATTCTAGTCTCTGCACTGCATAAGGCCTACAGGGGCAAGGAAAAGCTACCCAATATCGATACCAGCACCCTTTGAAAAGCTGCCTCAAAATGTACATAACTCCAACTGTTAGCTAATTGTATAAAACCCCTTAGTGGTTCAAATGGCAACATCTTGAGCCCCAGAACCTGTATGTAACTGTGCAGTGTAAATTTAACTTCTCATGCTTGCACAAAAACCGAATGTAGGGAGTCAATACACAATGTTGTGCGAGTTCAAAGAGTCCAGTTGTCTAGTTTTGAACCACAACGGATTTTCTGCAACTGACGTATAGATAAAAGAGCTTCCGTGCATTTTAGCAATTGGAAACAGAAAAGCTTCTACCATGATGACAAAAGGAGGGTCCACACTTGGTGCTATCTCAAAGTAATTCATGCTAAATTACTACATGTCCACCATCCAAACCAAACAATACATTCTCTTTTACACCAAGAGGCCATAACTTAGATATCCTTTTGTTTTTGGTACATTAAAATGTAGGGTAAGATGATGGTGCCCTAATCCAAGATAGGGAAAGCTTTTGGGCTCATAAAGCACTTACAGAGGAACTTACATTTAGCTCACCTCAAGGAGGCAAGTGGGGCTTGCAACTGCGACTAACTGTCAGATGCAAGACCCTGTAATGCCTTACTTGGCCAACCCCTTGGGGCTGCAACTTAGGTATCTCGTGACCAACTAACCATATAAACAATGGTTTTGCTTTGGTACCCTAAAGGTATTGGCACTCTTTTAAATCTAAAGGTTATGATTTAATCATGAACATTTAAAATAATAATTGATTTAGTTAGTGGGACACGTGGCAAACTTTCAGCCACAAATTATCTAAAAGATACCGATACCCATGAATTTTATAGGGTACCGGAGTAATCCCTATAAACAATACCCGTTGGTAAATCGTTTTTGTCCTTGCGGCGGCGATTCCTCCTGCCGCCATGCCTCCCTTGCTGCTGGTCAGAATCTCTTGCAGGGTTGTACTCCTCCACACTATTGTTCAGAAATTGTGGCGGTCCTGAAACCTCCATGAAGTAGTAAAACACAATCACCCTATATTCAACAACTGGAAAACAAAATTGAAGATACTTCTTTAACTATTAAAAATGTGATTTTTTTTTTTTAATTTCCTGAGACGCAAAAATGAAGAAGGTAATTGAATTAACTGAAAGGGGTTGGAGGGGTTTACTTCGTAGAAAGCGTCGAATGCGGAAGGAAGACCAGAAGCAGAGGAGGGTTGTGGGCGGTCGAAGATGGATCTGTCGTCCAGAGATGGGTGCGCCGCGGCGGAGGGTTCTCCGGCGGCGTCATCGGCGGCGTCGGCGTCGGAAGAAGAAGAAGAATGGTGGAGGTGGTCATGTTGGGGTTCATCTTCGTCAGAAGAATAGCCTTGTATAAGAGACAAGCTCATGGTGGGGAAAGATTGCAGCTTTGATTTTGATTTTGAAGTCGAAGGAAGCCTCACGACGAAGAAGGATTTGGTTCCAAACCCTACTTCTCACTGAATAAGGCAGATTCGACGAGTTAAGCATTCTTCATGGTGTACTGTACAACCTTCTTCTTCTTTGTTTTTTTTTTTTTTTCAATGGTTTGTCGGAGTTTAATTTTTTAACCAATTATCCACCTTGGCCAATGAAGTTTGTGTTTAGGAAAATTGAAAAATAAAATTATTTGAATAATTACTTATTCATATAATTAGAATTAACTTTTCATATAATTAATTTGTAATGATCAATTTATATTTGCATCGTTAAGTTAAAAAGTGATTTTAATGTAAGAGTTTAATTTTAATATACTGATAATGTAAAACAGTTTTACATTGTCATCCAATCAAAATATTTAGTTTAGATAACTTTTCGGTATAAAAGTCAACTATTATAACTTATGGGACAATACATGATTCAATGATTATATAAAAAAATGTCAGTGCATAGCAATTAAAACCTTAACATAACCTGTTTTGTTTGGATAATATGGAAAAGATTGTTTTTACATGGTATAATACTATAAAGGATCTGAAATAATTATTTATATTTTATAATATTAGATATTTAGGATTTATTTAATAAAAGCATTGTGATTATGAAATAATAAGCTTCTACTTATTATAAAAAAAAACTTTAAAATGTAACTTATGATTATAAGGTGTTTAGGTGTTTTTTAATTTAAATTTTAAAATTTTAAATTATAATCCATTTTTAACTTATTGGCAAACAAAATAGATATGTAAGTGTGTGTTTCACTTGCGATATCCACCGGAAACAAAAGGACACGCCTACAACCCCTACATAGGAGCTTCTTCTCCAACCTTTAGGTAGCATTTGGTAAACATTCATGAACAGAAAATAAGGAGATATAAGTTGCAGAAACATGTTTCAAGAAGAAAATAGAAACAAAAATACTAAAATTGCCTTTGATTTAGGATTATTTTTGAGTCAATTCCTATATCCCAAAAAGAGGGATGCCGAAGACATATATTTAGAATATAAATTTAAAATTTTTTTTTTAAAAAAATCCGTTTAAACATTTCATATTTTATATTTATCTTTTTAACTTTTCAATTTTTCATCAAGTTATGTTTTAATATTTTTTATTTTTCAATCAATCATTATATACAATACTATCAAATGTAATTTTATCTCCATTTTTACTTTCTTATTATCTCTGTACTTTCTATCTTGGGACAGATATCAAATGTAGTCTTATAGTACAAAATATTAGCTTCAAGCTCAGTGTTGAGCTTTGGATCACTTAATAATAGCCTCTATCAAGATCTTTTACATGAGCTTATGTTCCATGTGTTTGAGAGATTTATTTATTTTTTTTTCTCATTTGAAGGGGGCAAAAAAAGGGAAGAATGGGGGAAAATGCTTTATTTTGGTAACCGGCTATGGAACCAATAAGTTCTAATTGACTGTGGGTGTATCAGACAAAAACACCATACACAGCATAATTGGCCATAAATTACTATATAGAAATAAAGTGTATCTAGTTGTATATCTAAATAAGCTTATTTTATATTTAAAATAGTTTAAAACTAAAATAGATTTTGCAATTAATAGATTTTTATATCCTAAAATTAATAGATTTTGTAATTACAAAAAAATAAAATGTTAAAGTAATTTCAAACGAATATAAGAAAATAATGAAATTATAAATACTTTAAACTCTCCAACTATATTGCACCAAAAATCCTTCCAATTTTATGGCTCTCATTTATTTTTTTTGTTACTTACCCCAATTCTCAAATCTCTCACCAATAGATCAATTATAGTGATCGTATGGCTCTCATTAAATTAACGCAATCAATGAAAATTTTATCCACTTCAATACAAGATCAAAAAGTGCAATCCATTAGACCAAATTAAAACTAATCTAGAACAAATTTCTAAAATTAAATGCTTAATTTTGCCAATCAAACAAAATAAATAGATAAACAAAATTGGAAAAAAAGAAATATGAAAAGGTATTGCGATTAGACGCCTTGTTGGACTCAATTGACCGACCGTGAATGAATAATGTGGTGGTGAGACACTGAGACCTTCCCTTGGGTCGTCCCTCATTCTCCCACCAATCAAACCCAATTCCCTTCCTTCCGCACCGCCCACTCGCCGCCCTCTCCGGCCACGGTCGCCGACGGAGCTCTGCCCTTCCTCCCATCGTTTCTTAAAAGGCTCCGTGGACCATGGATAAAGTCTTCAACAAGCTCCGCAATTTGGACGCCTACCCCAAAGTCAATGAAGATTTTTACAGCCGCACGCTCGCTGGCGGTGTCGTCACCGTCGTCTCCGCCGCCGTCATGCTCTTCCTCTTCTTGTCCGAGCTAAGTATGATCCCACGTTGCCTCTTTTTTTTTTTTCAATTTTAAAAAATTGGTAAATGTTGGAGCTTTGAGCGATTTCGGTTACCTGCTTGGGAAAGCTCTGGAATTTTGGGTGGAAAAGTTTGAATTGGGTGGATTTCGGTTTGTGGGGTGTTTGAGAAAATCGTCTCAATTTATTTTTGTGTTTTGATTGGCAATTTTGACGCAACTAGGATTGAGCTGAATTTGACATGTCTCATTATTCAGTGGAAAAAGAAGGGAATTTTTGAATTTTTTTTTTCTTGGGTGCTATGGGAGCTTGATTTTTTCCCCTATTTCCCGATCCCATTATTCTTTCTCTTCCGGGCTCCAGCAAATTGATATTTTTCTATTTTGATATCTAGAGTTTGGCCATTACTGTATTTAGAAGGCAATTAAGGATCCAATGTAGTTCATGGTCAAATGGGGATTACCATAAGATTGGTTTGTTTGGGCTTTTACGAGGGTACATTCATCTATCCATTTCTGGTAACAACGACTCTACACACCCTACATGTATGTTATCAACTATTGGTGCAAAGGTAATCTCAAACTGAATCAGTGATGAGTGCTACCCCTTTGTCCATTTAACCCTATTTTTCTGCAATTTTTCGTATGATGCGGTAGTTTCCCTGGGCTGCTTTTTATTTACTCCTAGTTTAGGGATAAACTTATAGCCCTAATGTTAGAAGAATCAAAGGAGTGTTCTTAAATTTCATAGTTTATTGAGGCTATCTTTTGTCTGAATAGTACCTTGCTGTCTATTTATGTGACTACTGAAGTTTCCATTAACAATAAATAATGTCATCGGTTACTTGTGATTGCAGGATTATACCTTTACACTGTTACGGAGACCAAGCTTCTGGTGGATACATCAAGAGGAGAAACCTTACACATCAATGTATTTATTGTCCATATCTTTGTGCTGTAACTTTTATAGTTTTGTCGAGCTCGTCGTATTTGAATACCAAGCTATATATCATGATTCATGAATTGTGCAAGATTATTTTGCTTAAAGTTAATTTATTGTTGAGAAAAAAAAATCGCATAAAGGCCATTATTCCAAAAGGTTTCCATTTAAAATCAATATAATTTTTTGCATCTGTAATCAGGCCAACATAAGTTCTAACCTTGACTATACTTTTTTGGAGTTCTAATTTGATTGTTTTTCTCCCTTGAAAATGCAGTTTGATGTCACTTTTCCTTCTGCTAGATGTTCAATTCTCAGTTTAGAATCAATGGATATTAGTGGCGAGCAGCATCATGATATAGTATGTACTGCTTAAATTTGCTTTTTATCAATTATTCCAGTAGTTCTAACTGCATACATAGATGTCTTGATTAATTGAATTATTTCTTATTCTCCACCTTGTTGTCTCATAATCATTACTTGCACTCCACCATTTCTGTTTTCAGCGACATAATATTATGAAAAAAAGAATTGATGCTAATGGCAATGTGATTGAAGTGAGGCAGGATGGAATCGGCGCACCAAAGGTTAAGTCAAATACTCAGGCTCCTTTTCACTGCATAATGGTCGCGTGTGTTGTATAAATTGATCTCATGTTTGTAATTACATTGCATTTGGTTGCATTAAGCTGCATGGAAATGAAAGGCATTATGCCTTTGTTTCTTTTATGTATATAGATGACTGGTAGGTGGTGGAATGAAATAGAAGATGTTGGAATAGATTCTCTAGCCTGTTAAGTCCTTCGTGTTAGCCATGAACTCTGAATGATGTTCAGATATTTAATGCGAAAGGGTTTTGGTATGAGTAGCAGATTTATTCAGACGGAAATGATATTACAGATGTTAGTATGGTTGTTGCATATCAATGAATCTCTTGCAGGCTTTCATTGTCTGACATGGATTTATAGTGGGAGCAAGCTTCTTTAGATTGGGTGGTGGTAATTCATTGTTCAACAGTGTGAAATACTCACAATCTTTTGGGTTGACATTGAATTATTGGCATAAACTAAGAGCAACTGTTGTTGATAGCTCTGAATCTGATGGGCAAACTTTCGGGTTAGAATATGAAGCCAGTAGTTTAGTGTCCCTTGTTGTCTTTTCTCTTGGAAGAGTTGAAATCAATTTTTCTACTTTTTCATCATGTTTCTACTACATTTTCATGTTTATCTTTTGATAGAAAAATGTCTATATTCATTTATGTATGATGAATTTACATTTCCTGATGCAGATTGAGAGGCCGTTACAGAAACATGGTGGTAGACTAGGACATGATGAAAAGTATTGTGGTTCCTGTTTTGGTGCTGAAGAGGTACAATTGATCATTTAATATCCTTAAAATTTATCTGGTTTTCTTATAAGGGTTTGATGTTTTGAAAGGTATTAATTTAAAATTTTTTGGTGGGAACCAAATCGGGTTTAAGATTTAAGAATTTTATCTAAACAAAGATAAGAGACTAGGTTTCAAGGATATATTTAAGTAGTTTGGTGAGATTTAGCCATAAGAGATTTATGGGGATCTAAGACATTCAGTTTGTCAGGGTCAATTTGAACCAAAGATTAAAGGAACCCTGTCATGCTACTGTAGTTAAAATTGCTTTGGAAACAAGTTCTGGAGCTTGTATCTTTATAGAATATTTTGTTGGCTTAATTAATGAGGAATAAATATGATGATTGGTAATTAACAGTTTCACCATCAGTCCATTAACACTTTCCAATTATACAACTTTCTGGTGATTTTATCTATTTGAATGAGAATTGTCTTACTAATGTTGATGTCTAGTGAATTTTCTAGCTCTTATCTACCTTCCTTATGTGTTGTATTTTTGACGCCTTTCTATTTTTCTTTGCAACTATTGTCTACCATTCTTCCATGTTTCATATCTCAGGTCCTGGTCTACTTTTCTTTTGCAATAGATGTTGGTATCATGGGAAATACAATTCAGTGCTTTCTAGATAATGGTTTTAGAAATTATCTGTGTTTATCCATACTTGTCCTTACATTGACATGATTGCCTTTGACATATTTATTTTTAGTTGTATGCCTTATAGGTCTAATTAATGTTCAGATTCTCATGTTTGTTGGCAAAGTTTACTGATATGGTTTTCTGCATGCTTTTTACACAGTATGATTATTTTCACTGTTATTTTTTTGTAACAGTCATAATACTGATTATAAATTATGATAAGATTGATTTTTTGTATAAATTTATGTATCCTAGACAAAGTTAGGCTAGTGTAGATGTCCATGGAGTTGCATGGTTGGAATGATAGTACTAGAAATTTTGACTTGCTGACATAATAGCATTTATTCATGTGGGATCTATGAAATAAGAATCCTTGAGTGACTGAATTGATTAGGTTAAATAACATTATGTGCTGAGAGCAAATTTTATATTTAAATTAGATTTGATTGTTATCATAAATGTTTTTGTTTTAGGTGGTCAAATTGCATCTTGTGTACATGGGAGACTCAGTACATTAAAACTTTACTATACAATTGCTTCTTGATTTCTTACATGTGCATCCTCTGTCTGTCTCTCATGTGCAGTCAGATGACCACTGTTGTAATTCTTGTGAAGAAGTCCGCGAAGCATATAGGAAAAAGGGTTGGGCGCTGACTAATATGGATTTGATTGACCAGGTTAGCTTGATACTCATTCTATTACTTAATGTACACTGGGATTGTTGTCGGTTCAGATACCACCCTTATTAGGTTGTAGACATTTCATTTATGTTGTTGCTAAAGCACATCTATTATAAGAGCTTGAGAGCACCATGAGGAGGCTAATGACAGCAAAGGGTCTCTCTCTTGATATTGCTGCACCATGCTTTTTACAAACTTATTTGTAATTGCATTAGCAACCTTTATATGAATGCTAGATTCAAGCACATCCTTCTTATGAGCACTGAACACATTGTACTATGCATGGTAGAATTATTTCTCAATCAGCATGCTAACTAACAGCAAATAATAACCCTTTCAAAATTCTCTTAACTCGTTTGTTTTTTCTTAATACTTCCCAATATTCTTAACAGTGTTCACAACACACAATTTCTCCATTGGTTATTTGTGTGTTTATGGTTTCCAAGCTATGGAAACGATCTTGTTTTAGAATGTCTGGCAAGCTACACTATAGTATTCTGACAATTTGGTTTTGCTTCCAGTGCCAAAGAGAAGGCTATGTACAGAAGGTAAAGGATGAAGATGGTGAAGGATGCAATATTCATGGGTCTCTAGAAGTTAATAAAGTGGCTGGAAATTTTCATTTTGCAACTGGGAAAAGCTTTCTTCAGTCGGCTATCTTTCTGGCTGATCTGCTTGCTTTACAGGATAATCATTTTAATGTAAGTTTGACTGGATTTCTAACATCCCTTGTCTGCAATAAAATATTATATTCAAACTTCAACAAACTTCCAATACTTTCCCTTTGTAATCTCATGATTGATTTTTAAAGTATGGTGTATATGCAGGTAAGCCATCAGATCAACAAATTGAGTTTTGGTGACCACTACCCTGGATTAGTAAATCCTCTTGATGGGTAATTTTTTCTGTCTTCTCCAGCTGAAGTCTTTATTTTCTGGTCACATGGATGACATATGGCATATGTGTTTTCATGTAATCAACTCGTTAAATTTTGATCTACTGCTATTAACTGTAAATCTAAAGTAAATTAGTTTTCCCTCCTTGCATTCACTACACACATCCATGTATCAAATGGTTAGGTCCTAAAATAAACGTTTAACTCAGCTACACCAAATGATTGGTTCTTCCTATTTTCTCCACACATAAGACAGAACAAGGGTTGGAAGGACTTTTGACCACTAAAGCACCCATGAACTTGCAGCTAAGCTAACGAATCTAGTAGGCTTGACAGCATTTTGACGATGGTTGTATCCTCTTGAAAAAATAGAAAAGGGTTTTGTTTAGGTTTTCATTATAGAAGGTAGGTTTAACTAGTGAATGCAAAATAAAGTGGAAGGGGAGTAATTTACCCATATTTCTGAAGTACTGAAAATTTGAAGTACATGTCATGTAGCATTTCAACATCTCTTGCTGCAGGAAAGTTTTGGTGCAAAAAGTTAGCAAAAACAGCTAGTTCTGAATTTATTTTCCATTTTCGTCTTTCCTCTCCTTATTGACAAGCAATTTGACCATGAGTTTGAAGTTGTTTTATCATGTATTATACTTAGTGAGTGATAGCCTTTATAAAAGAAAATGATCTGACTAAATTTTTTTTTCTTCCCCCAACCATTTGAGCTTTCTTTATTCTCCTTTGCTTCCCATGCTTTGCAGGGTAAAATGGGTGCAAGGACCAAATCATGGCATGTACCAGTATTTCATAAAGGTTGGTATTGTTGGAGTATATCTTCCTCATTGAATTTCTTGTTTACATGTTCTGCTAAGTAGTTGCTTGGCAATGATCTTAAATTCAACTATTACAATTTTTAATATGATTATGTGCCTGATCATTTGTACTACGCTATCATCTAAAACACAAACAATTATTTTAATGATTTTTGTGCCTGATAATCTCTACTGAGCTATTATCTCAATTTTATCATGATATAACAATCAGTCAATAACAAACCCTTTTCCATCGTAGTGGGATGGGTTATATAGATCAAAAACGATGTCATTATGTCCTATCGTAAACCATGTCTGTTGAAAAGCCATTTACATCTAAGTCCTTGTTTCCTAATGGTTTCATCTTTTGGTCTCCTTTTGCATTTAATTATCAGGTAACTTTTCATTTTATCTACTCTGCATAGTGGACTTTTGCAAGTCTTTCTCTTATGTCCAAATTATTTAAAGCATGGTTTTACCATCTTTTCCATAATAAGTGCTAATCCAACTTTCTCTTTTAACGCGTTTGTTTCTAATCCAATCTTGTCTAATATGTCCACTCATCTGGCACAACTTTTTCATATTTGTAACATTGAGCTTATTCTTTTGTTAGCTTTTTATATTATTGTCCAACATTCAATCATATACAACTTTACAGGACTTTTAGCTATGTAGTAAAATTTTCCACTAAGTTTTAGTGGTATTTTCTACCACAAATAACACCCAAAACACTCCTTCATTACATGTATTTAACTTGAATCTTATGGATTTAACTTGAATCTTATGGATTACATCTCCCTCTATTTTCTCTGTCATTTTGTATTGATGGTTTGATATTTCTATCAGCGAAAAAGATTTAGATTTTAAGGGTTTGTCTATGGACATGGTTTATGATAGGATATAGTGTCATTTGATCCATATAGCCAAGTCTATCTAGTGGGACAAAACTTGGTTGTTGGTGGTATTGATGGACCCTTGATTCTTAAAGCCGTGTGACTTATTATATGATGTAATCTGTATTTTTCAGTTCTAATCTAGCATTAGGGTGTTTGTTACTCGACTTACATTTCATATACTTTGTCTTAGTTCTGCTTGAATGAAAGCTGAGTGCTTCTAGAGCTTGTCTTAACAATTCCGGCTTGCCAATTTTTCCCTCTCTTGACTCTCTAACTAGGATTACATTATCTATGAAAAAATGCTTTGTGCTATTGTCTCTTGGATATGTTTATTAAGGACATCCAATAGCAAGGTAAAAGATAGGGCTGAAAGTTGACCTTTGATGCAATCCTATAATTATATGAAAATTTATTGTGATCCTATCTCGTGTTTTCGGGCTAGCATCCCATTATACTTGGAGATGAGGTATCAGTACCCGTACTTGTGCATGCTAATTGAGCACTCTACCGTCTTAGCTCCATTCTCATGTTGATTCTACCATATGATACTTCCAATATATTAATGTTATTATGAATTTCTATGGCGCTATTATTCTTTCCTGCTTGTTTGACAATTGATGTGTACACATTGCAGGTGGTCCCTACAATATACAAAGACATTAGAGGTCGTGCTATTCATTCAAATCAGGTATGGTCAAATATCGTAAAGATACTGTCATTTTTGCTGTTCTCTGGATAATGCCTAAGTTGCTTCATAAATGTTATTGCACAGTATTCTGTGACTGAGCATTTCAAGAGTTCAGAGCAGGGCGCAATTCCTGGAGTATTCTTCTTTTATGACATATCTCCAATTAAGGTAAGACCGCTTAACTTTTGGTTGTTCATCCATCTTGTGATATTTTTGGGTCTTTCTTGCCCTTTTCGCCCTTTTGGTGCTTTTGTTTATTTTAGTTGTTATAACATGCTTATTTGCAGCCAATAATAAAGTAGAAGTGACTCTTCCCCACCCTGGGCTTTATTTTCTCGCCAAATCAACTGCACCACTAGAGGCCAAGAAGTTTTTGAAGTGCTAAGCCTTGATCTTCTCCCTTAATAAACAAATTAAAACCCACGATCACTGCAATTTTAATAATTACTAATTGAAACTATGAAATTTAAATTTAACTTTGGAGTAGTACTCGATACCTGAATACATCACAAGTTTATTCTCTCACTTCTGAAGTTCTAGCTGCTTAACTTCAAAGTTAATGTTTCCAAAATATCTAACCAAGCAACACAATTTGAAAATGCCCCTGGGTGACATTGAATGGTAAGAAAAATGCAAGGTTTTTTGGTGATTATTTATGGTGATTTCTGAGAGGTGCAAAGTTTTTGCATTGAGAGGCTGAGGCTGGAAGAAAATCTTTCCATAAGATGTTTGTGTGATGCTGGAAAATATTTTGCTTTGTCTTTCTGATTGCGCACTTGGTAAATCAATATTTTATGTTGCAGGTCATCTTTAAAGAGGAGCATATTCCATTTCTACATTTCTTGACTAATATCTGTGCAATTATTGGAGGTGTGTCCTTGCTCTCTCTCTCTCTCCCACCCTGCGTGGAGTATCAACAAAATAGGGTTGAATAAATAATTTTCTTACCGAACAGTTACATAAATTGATAAATATAGTTCTGGGTAGTGTTGAAAGCAGTAGAATTTATTTCTTTTATATTTTAAGAACAGTAGAATTTGTGGCTTGCATAAACTGGCTAGTTACATGTTAACCGTAGCAAAATTGATCAATTCTCCTTTCTGCATGTGTATACATACATCCACACATGCCTCTCATGCAACTGATTAAAAACGGATATCAACCATTTGATGTAGGTATATTCACTGTCGCGGGAATAGTAGATTCATCGATATATTATGGTCAGAGAACAATCAAGAAGAAGATGGAGCTTGGCAAATATAGATAATGTGGTGACCATGCTGCAAAGGTGCTCCCTAATTGAGTCTGCTCATGACATGGTTGGTTGGTTGGTGCATTGAAATGTTGTTCCATAATGTGATTGCGTCCAGGTACTAACATCAAGATTAAGCAGAGCTGTAGATTCAGTTGATGGATGAATGAGGTGTATTTTTTTTGGTATCCAGATTTTTTCCTTTGATATGTAGCAATTTCAATTCGGTTGCTGCTTTGGTGGCTTTTTTTATGTAATGATGATGATGAGGAATGCACGAACGAGGGTTGAAACTAACTAGATATTTTTTGCTGGGTAATACATGACTTTGATTGTGCAGAGCGTAATCCTCATTTGGTTCTCGTATTGCTTTCACCTATGCTATAATCTAACCAAGATTTGCATGGAACTTTGAAGGAATTGAAGCTGTTAAGTAATTAAGTTGATGCTATGACACTGCTGGAATATAACATAACAATAGGTTGAGAATTCTGATTGTAATTAACAAAATTCTTAGTAATACATTATCATCTGAAAATCGACGAGCTGTATTGCTCTAATGGCAAAACATATCCCTTTGTGAGGTCATGCGTGGTAGAATCCAATAAAGAAGCTGCATTTCACAATTTAGAATAAATTCTCATTTTTTTTAAATCACTTGTAAACCTTTGTATTAGTATATTCATATTTAAGCAATGGCTAGGAAGATAAAAAAAATGTGGTGGGAATTTTCATGGATGGCTCCCTCAACCAAATACATACTAAGTGAATTATGTGAAAATTATATTAAAGAGCTTTATATATAAAATTTATTTATGAAATTTTTTTTCTGATTTTTACTCATTTACCAAACATTTCCACCCTCAGTAAATGTATTTTACATCTGAGTTATTGGCACGCATTGTCCAATATTATGGCTTGGCCGCAGACCTAACTACACTTAGATTTGAAATAAGGAGGAAGAATCATTGTCTTATGCACATGGCTGTGTCTAGGTAACAGTTCATTTTTTTTTTAGAATACGAGTGCTGATTTTAGGTTTAATGAAATGATTTTATGTTAAGACTACCTAATTTTATTTTCATGATCTCAGTAAAAATTAATTTCTTAAGTTGTTAAAAAAAAAAACTAAATTTGAGAAATTCCTTGTAAAAAAGAAAGAGTTGGTGGTAAAGTTCGAGTGGCAATTCCCTTTCTTCTCCCTAAATTTAATATGGAAAAGAAATGATTATATATATTTATATATATATATGTATAATGTACACGAGCAAGACAAATATACACGGTCTTCTGACATTGCAGAATGACTGAAACTGGTAAATTCAGTTATTCGATGTGACTTCAATACACTATTCCTTTTGTTTTTGTACATGACTTGTACCCTGTTTAAATTCCTTACCATGTAACCTTCAATCTCTTGCATTTAACTGCCATTTTTTATGTGGCTTCGCACCACAATAGAAACTTTTTTTTTTTCTTTCGTATTGATAGTAGAACCTTCTTTGGTGTATCTCTCTCTCTCTCTCTCTCTCTTTTCCCCTATTACTAAACACACTCCAGTTTACAACAGTTGTCGTTTCACAAAAAATGTTCTGAACTATTTACTACTTTAAAATTCATAAACATGAATTATATTATACTAATTTTATCAATTATAACTAATCTACTCTCTAATCACTTTGTTCATTGACTCATAGCATGTTTGATTTTATGTTGGAACCTCTCAAAATTGATTCTAGAAAGCCAAAATCAATTTTGACCGATTTTTAACATGTTCGGTTTCTCTTCATTAAAATCAATTCTTAAATCTAAAATTGGTCGTAAGAGGAGTGAATTTTTTTTTACTTTCTATCATAGCCACTTTTAGAAGAATTACCAAATAAATCACTTTAATTCAAAATTAATTTTAACTAAATCAATTCATATAAAATTAATTTTACAAAAGTAGAACCAAACACACTATTAGTGAAATTCCTATATTGATATGATTCTTTATTAAATTAAAATATCATTTTTCATATTTTATTCTAGAAATCAAAAGCTACTAAATTATTTTTTCAATCATCATTATCATTATTTTGAACAATTATTATTGTGAAATGAAATTAGTATATGATGAGTGTGAAAACATGATTCCAAACCCTTCATATGATTACTTATCTTGCATTTATGACCCAGAAACAAGATAACATACACCAAGGTTAACTTCTTTCTGGTGACATGTTGGGGTGTTCCACACATCGAGAAAAACTACTGTTAATCCTTTCAGAAACAACAGATTAGTGTCTTAGGAACACTCGCCGTTTCCTTCTTGGGGCATTAAATGGAAAAGCACATGTTACTCAGAATCATATCTAAAAGCTTTCTCCCTTCTTTCAAAATATTTATCACTTTTAAATTAATACAAGTATTAAAAAAATAATAAATATATTAAAAATTAAATAAAATATAACAAATAAACTAATAAGCCTCCTATCAATTGAAACGCTTTTAGAAAATTAATGATTAATGGGTGATATTATTAGGGATATCTATTGCATTGGAATGTAAAATTATTTAAAAGTAAAAAAAAAATTTAAAATGTGAAATCATCTAAAAGTAAACCCATAGTGTAAAAGGAAACTAAAACATAGTTTTTGAATCAGGAATCTCTCTCATGTCAAACTTTGTACGACATCATTCAGTTGTCCTAGCAAATTTGTATCAAGAAAAGAACCCATCAATGATAGAAGACAAAACAATAGTATGAGAAATGTTTGCTCAAGGATCATAGAAAATTAAAATTCCGAAAATAATAATAATAATAATATGCAATTGAACTTGACTAACAAATTTAAGATTGGCTAATAAGAATACCGGAACTGATTACATATCAGCATGCATGCATGCATAAAACTATTTAGTCTCTATGAGAACTCGAATCCCTCCCTGACTAACAGAAACATTGGAAAGTTTCAACTTGACAGCTTCAAACTCTGCATTTTGCATCTCCTCGGCGGTCAACCATAGAGGTAAACAGTGATCAATCAAGTCCTGCCCACAACTCAAGGGTGAACCTCCCTTAAAAACCCGGGTTCTCCCAAACCTTGTGATCCTTACTAGGTTGGAATCAGAAGGCTCCTCAGCATAACAATCCAATATTTCCTTGATGGCATCACGCCAGATAGGTCGAGCTAACTTAAGGAAGTCGTGCAGGACTAGTACAGGAAGGTTCACGCTTCCCAGTTCAGATTCATTGTGTCCCCCCCTCCCATGAAAATCCGAGCCTCCGGTCTTCAAAAGCCCGTAGGTGTCGGCTAGGTCGCTATATGCTGCATGCCAAAGCTTGACATGTAAGTACAAACTAAATAAGAAAATCTTACTCCTATTGTACCTCATGAAATAATTTTGCAAAATAATTGTGACCTCATGAGATGTAGTTGGCAAGACTTGACAGTAATTGAATGCTTTTCAATGTGCCTATTGTGATATGGATAGCCTTCGGTTAATCACCTAGGCTACTGTCTGAATGAATTATGATTCAACTTCGTATTACAATAGACAATACATCCACACTAGTTTTGAGTTATGAGGGTACTGATGATCCTAAACTTCATAATAATATCGGTTTAGAAATTAAGAAAATGAGCAAATTTAGCCATTGAGCATGTACCAGCCAGCTTTCCGTCGCTTCTGTAGACTTCCATTCCATGAAGGCCAGCTTCCTTTAACCTCCTGACAATGGGAACAGGATTTTTTAACGCCCATGGATGAGCCAGTACAGCAACACCCCCAGTATGACAAATCATTTTAATTGCTTCCTCTGCTAGAGGCTCGCTTCCCCTGCAATGCCAACACAATTGCCATATCCTCAACTAACTTCCATTTAACTATAAAAATTGTTACAACAACCTACAAGAGCAAGCAATGCAATATTACGTGGAATAAGCAGGTCCACCATCAAAAAGATATCGGGCGAAGGCTTGTCTGAGATTTTCCACATAACCTGCCTCAACCATAGCACGGGCTACATGAAGCCTCCCAGGGGCAACCCCCTTGCCTGCAATCCTGCAAACATGCTCCCACTTTAGCGGCAACTTGAGCTTGTTCAGTTTTAAGACAATGTTCTTTGCACGAAGAAATCGTCCATCCCTTATATTTGATAAAAACTTGTCCAGCTCCTCAAACCTTGATGGTCCAATGCTGCTGTAATATGCTAAAATGTGAACTGGTTCCTCTGCTTCAGAATCTCCGCTGCCAGTGGATTGAAATACACCATAAGTATTGGAGGAAAAGGATATTAAAAATAACTGATTTAGATGTTTATAGTTTATAAAATTTCCAGCTCTCCCTCTTCTAGAGAAGCACAACATATGTAGCTTGAACATTAGTGCCAATCCAACTACTAAGCATCAAACAATCCATGGTATGTAAAAAATTACCTTGGAGAAAATATTGTACTAATTTCAACACCTGGGATTATCTTGACGCCATATTTATGAGCTGATTCTACAGCCTCAGGGATGCCCGACATGGTGTCATGATCTGTCAGAGCAAGAACTTTCACCTGTTATGAGCAAATAGTATTAATTAAAAGTGTGCCTAGCACTAGAAAAAGAGTAAATCCTATGCAAAGCTGATGCCTTGGCCAAACATATTTTAATATAATATCAATCGTAACAAGGATTTTGAATAAACTGCAAACAATGAAATGGAACCTAGGCTTCATTTAATTTAAAGGCCTCTGCAATGTAATTAACTTCCTATCAGCATTTCGAGTAGCCTCTTTATCCTCACAACATAATCAATTAATCATATTTATACTAGAAAACAGCTTAGTTGAAAGCAGTGGCTTAATTATTTCTCGCATGGAGCTCATTGGTTGCAAGTATTTACACATGGGGTTCATCTATAAAATTTTTCACTCCATACCAAACATAATCTGACAGATAAACATGATGGGAGTGAGGGAAAAATAAGTAGGCGTAGTGGAGTACTAAGCTGTAAGATGGTAGATAAGTGAACTAACATGGCAAACATGTGGTCTTAAACATAGCATATGTAGATGCTACCTCAAAAAGGGGACGAAGTATTCATTATGCTCATTAGGAACAACACAAAAAGTTTATAACTAAGAATACTAATGCTATAAAAAGCAGCAGCACACCCTCGCCTGCTTGTGCAGCCAAGTGTGATCAAAATTCATCATGCATCTTCCATGTGATTTTCAAAAAAGCCATACCATCAGACACAAACATTTTTTTCTTAGGTGTACCTAGGATATCACTGCCAGAAACAGTATTACTAATCCCCTCGAACCTCCCCTCAAAGTGCAGAGCTCACAAAATGGGTTTTGAATTATTAAAAAGACGAAAAACAGTCTAAGCAATCCTCTGGCAATCAAAAAAGAAGGCAAACAAACCAACAAAATTAAAAACATAGAAACTCACGCCGTTGATGTGAGCTCTCTCAACAAGCTTGGAAGGGGACAAGAACCCATCACTGAATTTGGAGTGTGAATGCAATTCGAACACCACCTTCTCCCCACCCCTTCCAACAGCCTTCTGCACCCCAAAATCATCCACAACACATGAAGCTGCAGCCAAAGCAGAAGAAGAAGAAGAAGAAGAAGGCTGATCCAAGGAGACCCACTCGGTCACAAACTTGAAGGCCAAAACCTGTTCGTGGGTCATCATCGTCTTCTTCTTGCTCCCTCCACGGTTCTTCTTCTTCTGCTTCTTTTTCTTGTCCTTATTACCCTTATTGGAATTGCTGTTGCCCTGAAGCACGCTACCATCTCCCATCACTGGATTGAGCCTTCTGCTCAAGGCAGTGCAAAAAAGATTAAATTTTTGAAGGAAATTTCGTTTTTTCCCTAGGCCATTAGGGTGGGTATGTTCGGGTACATGACCCCCGTGTAATACAATACAAGGAATATAATAATAAGAGAAGAGGGAGGGCTAGCCAGATGCAGAGGATAGATGGACATAGAGGGAAGGAGCTATTACCCTTCTACATAAGGGCAGGTTTTACTTTAGTGTCACAGGTGTCCTCACACATAACCCTTTGATGCATATGCTCAGTCAGAGAGGTGTACCCGATGAATAGTCTCTGCACTCTGCCATAGTTATATGCGGCTACCGCTTTATCCCTTCGGATTCTGGGGCAATATCCTGCCTACCTTATATGCGGTAATTAATGTAGTCTTTTATTAAAATTTGAAAAATTCATCATACAGTAGTATCTTTAAGAAATTTTTTTAGAAAAAAAAATTTCATGCTAGGAATATGAATTTTTATGCTTTAAACACATGAGAAGTATAAAAAGATTTGAAACTTTTTTTTCCTTGACCCTTGCCTTGTAAACACTTACAAAGAAAATCATGTTAATAGCTAGGAGCGTATATTGCATCAGAATTGGAACTCAACCCAAATTTTAGATTAGGTCATTTATTTTCAGATATCTTGTATCATATATTTTTTAAAAACTTAATCAATATAAATGTAATATCAAGTTTTGTAAAATGTATCAATTGAAGAATACAATCTTATAATTTATCATGAATTATTATTAAGAAATAAACTTTAAAATAATAATTTGACTTCATTTTGGGTCGGATCAACCTAAATATAATACGAACCCTACTTAATATAGTGTATCGAGTCAAATTACATAACTCAAATTCGGCCTAATAAATTTTGGGTAAAGACAGGTTTACAAATCTATTAGATTTTTTTTTCTCTTTTTTCATTTTTTTCCTTACCGAGTGATTTCTGTCTTGTTAGTTGTTAAGTACTAGTATGGGTTAAACAAGAGATTTAGGAATGTTTTTAATTCATCTATTTTTTTTCATAGTAACTTTATTGTCATCAAAATTTTGAATCAATATCTAAGAGAATTCAAAATACTATTATGTGACGTATCAGATTCACGTGTCTTTAGTTAAGCCAAGTACGATTTCAGGGTCACCCGAAACCTGTCCTCACGGAGGAACTCTTCACTTCAAGGGACTTTGCATTTTTGTGCAGACAAAGTCACTTTAGTGGGTCCAGCACTCTCTTTAGCGAGAGACTCACTATAGCGATGCACATACTTGCTATTGCTAGTGTTGTAACAACCCAGAATAGGTTTGGTCAGATAGAATTACTTTATCGAGTCCACTACTCGCTTTGGCAAGTCCTACTTTAATTAGAAATTGGTTTATAAAGTATCAATAAAATTTCAAGTAAACCACATAATCAACCAAATACATTTCTAGATTATGGTGTTTATCACATGAGCAAGAATATATATGAATTTCTCAATTCTATACATAAATCACAAATCAATTCATGAGTGGTCACATCATGAAAACTAAAAGCAATAATAACTATGATAAACACTCTGAATACTGGGATAAAATTTTGTCTCAAACAAAAAAATCAAAGTCATATCATGTTATCATCTATGTCAAGTTACATCATCACCCTAATAGAAGAATCTATAAACCTATGCTATAAAAGCAAATGAGAAAAAAAAAAATAGGAGAAGGATGGATGAAAATCCCAAGATTTGAAACGATGATTCTTAATCTCTCTCCCTCTAGCTGTCTATTGCCTCCTCCTTGGAGTTGAGGAATGTTTTCCCCTTTATTTCTAATCCAAGTTTCCTTCTGTGTTATTTTCGCTTTTAAAAGAAACAAAATCTTACTAGCGTTGCTGGTGCTCAGGCGGTGAAAAGCTGATGCTTGAGTAGTGGCTACAAAATAGAAACCATAAGCGCTCAAGCGATGGCTTCCTAGCGCTTAAGCACTGTACCTAAAAATATGAAAGTTTGCTCCTCAATTGCTAGTCACTATTTCAGGAAAAATCCCAAACAAAAAAAAACTCATGCTTAGACTCTAATAAACTCCAAAAACAAGTTTAATAACATGCAAACTCTAAACCCTAAAATCTTGATAACAAACACTCATCAAAGGTTAATTTTAACGGTTTTTGAGTGACATTAGACTCCAAAATCTTAATAAAAGATGGGACATATCACTTACAAATTACATGTATCACATGACATGGAGAGTGATGCTGGTACATTCTAAAGTCCATGTCATTATTCAAAATCTTGTAGATTCAAAGTTGTTTTATATTGATGCATCAATAACGCCTCTAGTTTATTTGAGATTCTCTCAAAATGTGTTGTTATTTATGGGGAATATTTCACACCTTTTTTATGATGAGTAAACCAATGGATAATCGCAATAACTTCTTATGAGGATTGACATAATTACATCTTTTTTTAACTTGGAAATTATACTCTTGCCCTTTTTTTCTTTTTTTGATAAACAAGATCACTACGTACTTGTCTTATTATATATTATATTTACATCTCAGCACTCTCGTTCTTTGAAAAATTACACATATATTTTCTTAAATAAGAAAGAGTCAATTATATATTGTTATCTCAAACTCATGGAGCATTCCGTGTAAATTTGTGTATTCCGTTTCTTTGTGATATATTTGATATATATTGGTACTCGATCGTTTTTTTTTTTTTTGTTTTGGGATTTTTTAGGATATCTATTGTTCATAATATTGATTAATCCCTTCAAAGTGAAAGCTTATTTAAGAAGTAAATCTTTAATCATAAGATTTTTTTCATACGTATCACCAAGAATTGAACTTATGATTAGATATTTAACAAGTTAAGTTAGCTACCAGCTGTGTTAGATTTTATGGTTATACTTGATCGTGTTTTATTGTATTCCTATATAATGGAATTGTACTGTTAAAAGAATCGGCAAGACAGCAAAACAAAACACTTTTAAATAGAGAATGGTAAAGTTCAGTGCACAGCAAGAGGTGAAGAAGAACAAGAGTTACAGGACAAAGTGAGGTTAGGATAAGTACCGAGTACCAACAGGAAAATGACCAAACGATATATATGGTAAGAAAGATGGATGAAAAGTAAGATAAAAGGGTTTTAATTTGCCCTTCAACAATTTAACACACTTTTACCAATCGGGTATGTACTTAACCTATTGCGATTGAACAAGAGAAGTGAGATCGGAGCATGCAAATGAATCAAGAAGCAAGTTTTTTTTTTTTTTGAGTAATTATCTGTTTTATTTAAGTATTATTATTAACTACCGCAACATACAAGTTCTTTTTAGTCAAACAGTGCAATATAACTTTTTGAAAAAATAAAACAAAAACAAAGGGTATACAGCTAGCTATCTAACCTGCATATTTGTTTGCAACTTATGTGTCTTGAAATTAACTTTAAACCAAATCCAGTGTCCTGCTTTGTACTTTCCCCCAAGGACAATAAATTTCAAAATCTGGTTAACATTGCAGCCTTATGTTATTTGTTTGAACGCGCATACCAGTGGCATCCCAGTTATATATATAATGATTTTGACTACAACGACTCAGCTCTTGAAATTGCATGGCTACAATTTTTCGTAGTTAATCTTCTCGACAGGCTCCTCCCTTGACGGTGCTTTTTCATGGGACTCCAACTTTTACCATTCTCAGCAGCTAAATTCAATTTTTTGTAGTCCAACTTCTTGTAGTCCAACTTCCTTCGCAAGTTTTTTCTTTTTCCCTTAAGAATAACATTACTATTTCGTATTTATTTATAATTTACTAATAATGTTTAGATGTTAATGTTACTTTTAAGTTAAAAAGAAGAAGAGAAAGTTAGAAGTTTTTTCTTGGGTTAAAATTAAGCTATTAAAACGGTGTACCATGTTTCTAGTTCTTGGATTAACCATTGGATTCTATCATCTTTTTGCCTGTGGCTTAATCTTCTCAATTCATTTATTATTTCAAATCTTTGGACCATTTCTCAGTTCATTTATTAGTGTTATTATGACTAACATAATCGATTAGAGGAGCACCGGCTGCTTCCTTTTAATTAGTGGTTTCATATTTAAGTGACCTATGTAGCTAGCTAAATTTCTTAATTATTTAATCAGGATTCAATTCTTAAATCTGTAATAGATATCTTTGGTTCATGAAAAAAAAGGTTATGTCTCTATTCAAAGAAGAAATTATCTATCCCAATTTAATGTCTTACTTTTTATCCATCAATTAAAATGTAACATGTATAAGTTATGATTAGCTATTAAAAATTGATTTTGAAAAATTTTAAAAGTTATTTCATATAATGATGCACTTATTAGTACATAAGTGGAGGAACAGAGAAATAAGAATCGGGGATAAAAGATGTTAATCCCTCTATGAGATCTCGGATGTTGGATGGGCACCAGGAAGGTAAAGGACCGAAACAATTAGTGCTATGATGTGATCAATATATTCGGTCTTTTCAGCTCCCCTTTTCTTTTACTCTTCAATTCTTTTCTAACATTTCACAGCTCCGTACACTGTCCCCCACCCACCCTAACCCTCTCTTTTGTCCTTTTTTTCCTCTCTCAAGCTGTAAAGAAAACCTTTCCCTCACCAAAACTGTGTATACTATGCTTGAATCGATGAAGTGCATGCAGGACATATCTATTATTTTAATCACGAATTGCATGGAAAGTTGGAAACTCACCATCTGATGATTTTCTTTTCTTCCTTTTTTGGCTAGGACTGCAACTGGTTTTCTAGGAAAACAGTACATGTATCAAATGAACTCACTGATCTTGAAAAATTCCTTTTTCTATTCTGATAGCTGTGTGCATTATTTAAACATTCTCTTTTTTCTCAGTTTAGTGAAAAACCCAATTTCTAGGTCATGGTGGGGATACCCTTGAGGCCCCTTTTTGGTTGATGGGAGAAACAATGATTCCTTGAACAAGAATAATAAATACCCAAAAAGAAGGTAAAAAAAATAAATAAATAAATGCATGCAACAATCAATCCCAGCAGAATTATATATAATGGTTTTTCCTGTAATGATAAATGCTATACCTACTTCTCCAGCTCTTCATGCACGTGACACTGGCCAGGGATCTCATCATGTATATGAAAGCAGAAGGGGGGAGGAGACAGCAACGTTACCATATAATAAATTAAAAATAATTATAATAATAATAATCACAAAAATATAAAGCTGAAGCCTATGACGTACTATGGTGTAATTTGAATCATCATATTCAGATCAGTATAATACTTAATAAGCATTGCAGTAGTACTTGCTAGACTTCCAGGGCATTTTGGACCGCATCGATCGATCAGGGTTGCAAACTGCTGCATGCAAAACACATACATACATAGAAGACTCAGCAGATTCCCCCCAATTGACCAATTTGTGCAACTCCTTGCTTACTAAAGCATCTTATTAACTATGTCAGAGCAGATATATATGCATTGCAGGCTGTGGCTATAGATATAACAGATTGGTGATAGAGGGCAGGGAACATGTTATTGTCCTCCGGGTTATAACTTGCTTCTGTTCAAAGATGATGGATGAATTGGGGGAAGAATAAGATATTATGGCAAGCTTTTTATTTGTAGGCACTTGACATGAGTTAGTTGACTGTGAGGATTTGGAAGTCAGTCTGCACCTGATCTGATCTGATGATCTGTATTGATCATATCAGCTTCGTTTCATGCGAAAATTTGTATGCATGCTCGATCTGTTATTATTAAAATACAGCACTATTTTTAAAACCTCATGCTTTTGGAACTTCTTATGTGTATATGGAGATACATACTCTATATTGAATAATAAATTAAAAATGTTACTTTTATCCAAAAATCAGAAATGTTACTTAGAAAGGGTCCTAAATAAAATGTCACATTACTATTAGATATGATTACCATGTAAAAATTTCTCACTAGCTTTAGTTAATTAATTATTACTTCATTGTTCTATTCGAGTTAAAAAAGTATTTATTCTTTTAGAATATCAATCAACTTTTAGACAATTTTATGTTTTAAAATATCTATCAAATTCGTATTTTAATAAAGTATTATATTTATTTTTTCAATACTACCTCTAATTTATTTCATATTTTCAAAGTATTCCATTTAATATTAGCTTTGAATATTGTCCTATATTAATTAATATATAGGAATATATTAGTCTATTGACTATATTTTACTCAATTATTAATATCATTTATTATCTTTCTTAATATCTGTACTTGTTCTAAATTGACAGATATTTTAAAAATGGTGAAGTATTTTTCACTTGAAAAATGTTACAATACCTTAGTTTGATTAAAGATAATAATATACATTCACCTCCTCTGAAGCTTGTGGAAATGCAACTCACACTCCTTTTAGTTGTCCAGTTTACACTTATACCCCCTCTACTCGTTAAATTTTAAGTATTTATATTACAACCACACTTCTCATTTACAGAACACCATTAATAAACTTAACAGAATAATATTTTAATAATATTAACTATTCCTAATTAATAAATTTATAAAAATACCCTTAAACTTAATTGAGTGGGTAAAGGTATTTTTATAATTTTATTAATTAAAAATAGTTAATATCATAAAAATATTATTCTTTTAAACTTATTAACAATGTTTTGTGAATAAGAAGTATGACTGTAATATAAATACTTAAAATTTGACAAGTAGATGGGGTATAAATATAAGCTGAACAACTAAAAGAAATTTGTGTTGCATTTTCATAAATCTCAAAGGAGATGAGTATAATTTACCTTTTGATTAATGATAGTTTTCCTAGTTGGCAGTAGTAGTTGACAAAACAAAACAAAACAAAAAAACCAATGCACCTATCCAAAATTCAGTGAATATTTGGCATAGAATATTTAGGATTATTTATGGGCTTTCTCTATTGTAGGTTCGCTGTCTGTGGGATGGTTTGTGTCATGAATAAGGTCAAGTACTTGAATGATTTGTTGTGGTTTCACATATCTTATGTATGTCAAGGCTTCTTTCAAGTCGTTGATAAATTTCTTTCAGCAATTAAAAAAAAAAAAAACAGTCACCTATAAAGCACATATACTCCTAAATGGTTGTACTATCCATTTTAGGTATGTATATTCGGAATTGATGCTTATATTAAATAGAATAATGTTTGGTATGTACATTAAAGTTATAGCAATATTACACTAATACTCACAATGTTTTTTTATCTTTTAGTGCTTCAACGCCAATTCTCAATAAAAGATACATAACATTGTGAGAATGTTGGTGTAGTGTTATTATATAACTTTACTATACACCAAACAACGTTACTCAATTAGATATACTCAAATATTATAATAATAAGCCAATATTACCTGTTCTGATATTTTTTTCTTGTTGGGTATATTGTATAATGTTTAAACTTGGAGTTAGAACATCATAAGAGTCTAACTTTGATGTATTGAAAATATCTGGAAAAAAAGTATACCTTTATTGATAGGTGTGAGAGTTAATTATATTTAATAGTTGATTAATAATATATTATTAAATAATAATATAAATGTAATACTCGGTGACGAGGGTGGGGAGTGATCGCTGGTGTAAGAAGGCACAGACAATAAGTGGCTCCTGACAGACTTTGAAGCGGAGGAGTATATGAATAAACCGATTACATATCAGAATGGGAAGAATCCTAAGACAGTATAGGTATGTGACTATACAGTTGAGGATAACAATGATATGAATTGATTTGTATTACGTACCTATACCAATAAGATGCATCTTCTTTTCGTAACTCATTACTAGTACTCTATGATTAAACGTGTTTGACTTGAAGTAATTTTGGGATGGGTGACCTTCTGAAAAGTTTTATTATGAAGCATGTGAGTAAGAATAAAGTATACCGAAAAAATCCCGTGTTGGTTTGTGGGGCCGAATCAATCCATAAAAGCAGCCTAGACTATTGTAATAAAACCCTCATAGCTTTATACAATCAACACATCAAAATTAAGTTCATATTATCAAAATTAAAATTATCTAATGATTTAACTATTTTTTATGGCGTAACGATTTAATATTTGTATTTTCCATGATTTGATATTTCTATAGAGTATATAAACTGTCTTAATTTTTGTATCTTGTACCCACATATATATTTCTATCCCATAGCGTATTTGTACCCATGCAAACATTATTGAAGGTTTTTTTTATAGTTGATTAAAAAAATGCTCAACTCATCACTAAGCAAATGACAAGGTGCAAATAAAGTGCCTAGTGTACCTTACTAGAGCAAACCTCTAGTAGGAATACTAAAATGTATCACATGAGATATTATTACATGTATAAACATTTTTCATTTCGTTCCAGCTAAAATGGATAAGAATATAGGAGTAACATTATTTTAGCACCGAAAAAAAGTGAGTATCCATGAGTGTTAAAATAATATTTGAGATTATAGAACAAGAAAAAAGAAGTACAAAAAGAAGGGTAACATCACACCAGGGGCGGACGCATGTTATAGGAGGTAAGCCCCCACAACAGTTTTGATTTTTTTTTTAATAATTATATAATGATATGAATTTTTGACCTCCACAATCTTATTAAGTTTAACTTCATATTAATTTTAAATGAAATAAAAAAAAATAAGATATAGTATAATCTATTTATTTTTATACTAATATATAATTTTTGCCTCTCATTATTAAAATTTTCTTGATCCAACGTCGCTGCATCACATGGCAAGAAAAACAAAAGTCACAGGACAAAGGGCGTTGGGCAGAAGTACCAAGTACCAACAGGAAAATGACCATACAATAGGATAAAGATGACAATACTAATTACTAATGAAAACGAGGGATCAAATGAAAATAAAGGGGAGCTCTTCAATAACTACCACACCCTTCTTTGAAGAATAGTTATTCATTTCATTCAATCTGCATTCGGAGCACAATTCTTTTTTTATGTAAATATCTTAATCATGCCATGTGGCCGAAGAAGCTTTGCCAGATACAAGTGACAGATATTTGGCAAATTGTGAGCGACAGGATTAAAATTATGGGTGATGAAAAAAAAATATAAAATGTTCATTAAAAAAAATAATGTAAAGTGTTCATTCCGTATTTTGTCGTATAATTTCAACAACTGATTTCTAACAAACTTTCGACTGATGATAAGTATTCTAATTGAAGCCCGCTCGTTCTCTAATTAGTAAATACCCACCGAACAAGAAAAGAAAAAGGAAATGATAAAAGTCCCTTCTCTCTCTTCGCCATTTTAATCGACGTTGCATTATTGTAGCTGTGGAAAATCTTTATACAGAGTGGTGTATCTAAAATAATTTACATGGAATGTATTGTACGGTGTCAACTTCTTCATGCACATACTATGAGAAAATTTTGATGGAGTACAGCTAGTTAGGACAGTTGCTTTTGACGTACCGTGTCCTTGTATAATGTGAGGTGAACTACCACACTAATTGACAGACCTGAAAGTTGAAACCATTTGTTTACTCCCGACGTAGTTAAAATTAAATATTGGCTGATGACGATTCTCTGAGATCGATATACTATTGGCTTGAGGTCATATATATATATATATAGGGCGTTTGAGAAGAATTAATACTGAAATATAATATGGGGCTTGTGGGCAAATCACGTGATTATGTTGAGGTTTTATGTACTATAATCGCAGAATTGGATTTCCATATATCTCTCCAAGCTAGAAATCGCTACACGCAATTTTATTTTTTTCATCCTAATAATCGCTAGCCGCAAGATGCGATATGATTCCCCCCCTCACTGCACATTACAGGTTTACAAAAGAAATCGCTTAGCTCCATTATTTGAGGGAGTGATATATACATGCAGTGCTTTGGGAAAGTAGGTAACTATTAATTTTGTTGTGAGAAAGATGAAGTCGCCAGATTTTGATAGAGGCATCTTAAACTTTCCATCATTTTCTATAGTATTACATCATTTATGCATATGGACGTTTGGTATCTAAGTGAATTATTAGTAAATGTTGGATCAACTCGATGAAAAGAAATCATTTGCCTCAATTTAGTGTCTCACTTCCTGTCCATCAACAAAAAAACAACATGTGTGTATTATGAGTAGTTATTAAAAGTTGATTTTGAAAAATTGAAAGGTTATTTTTGATAATAAGATATTTATTAATATATGGGTGAGGAGACAGAAAAAGGGACATGAAATTGAGATAAAAGATCTGAATCCCAACTAGATATGTCATCTCAAATTTTCATTCGATACAAATCCTTAAAAGATAAAACTCAATCATGTGTCACTCCAAATATATATATAACCGCTACAAATGATTTATTTTATTCATCTCAAATCATGTTTCATTATATTTGTCTTATTAATTATTGTTTATCAATAATACATATTTAGTAATTATTTTAAACCTAAAAATCGTGATATATATTTATTTACTTTGAATTCCACAATGCTATTTTCTTCAATAATTTATTAAATTTATATTCTATTGGCAACGGTACAAACAAGCTGACAGCCTCAACCTCTTGTTTTGGAGGTTGGAAATTTCTTCTCTATAGTCTCACCAAGAAAACCACCCACACAAGCCTATCCTTATACACGAGAGAGACTTCGGTGCTTCAGGAGAAGAAAAAAAATATCCTTCTCCGTATAGAGTATATTAACCATTAGATTTCTGGGCTGTGTATTTGTTAGTGGATCCCATGAGATCACTTAAAGGTTAGAATGCATTGTAGAAGAAGTAAACCTTTTCTTGAGGACTGAGGATAGAAAAGAATTTTTTTCATTTATACACAGCGTAACAATCCCCTAATATATATATATATATATATATATATATATATATAATGATTGAAGTAAAAAACGACAACTGCCGCGTAAGAGGGCTTCACGTGTATATGCACGACAACTGAGGCCCAGTCAAGACAGAGTGATCTACGTTTTTTTTTTTTTTTTCGGGGTGAGGAGTGTTCTACTTTATTGGGTCAATGAAATACGTGCAGAACACATGTAAGTCTTATTTTTATTTTCATCATCATGAGCACATTAATGAATTAATTAGTCTTATCTTATTCTTCCATTTATGTTGTCCAGAACTGCTTACATATTATTTGAACATCTAAGTTAGTGAAAACGCAATGTCAAGCTAGCTAGGTCAGGATGGGGCAGAATATGATCACCCTTTTTCCTTCCCTTCCTTTTTTCCGTAGGGTTAATGGGAGAAGCAATAGGCACAGGAAATCCCAAAAGTAGCCAATAAAATAAAGAAGTATTAGAAACTATGTATCAAATTTATTCCTTTTATGTACTCCGCCATGGACTGGGTCACTTGCGTGCTTCTTATCAAAAAAGAAGGCAAAGGTACAGGCTCCTCATGCAGGTGACAGGCATTCACCTGTGATGTAATCTCAAATGGACAGGGAAATTAAAGCACGCTGGTATATTAGAGTATAATAGTGGTAAGAAAGCTGGAACGTGTGACGTACTATGTTGTAATTAGAATCGGATCTCTATAACCTGTGATCAATATATATTACTTTGGCGTGTAAGCGAATTGTCTCAGCTCGATGTATTCAAATCAATTCGATTATATTGGGTCAATTTAAATCGGATTATTGAATAAATTGATTCGGATTCAATTAGAACTAATTATATATTGATTTAATTATTAAATTTGTATCCTCCAATCCAAAATCCAATTTGAACCAATTTTTTTCTTTTTCTTCTGTTATTATTATTTTTATTATTATATTATCATTATTGTTGTTGATTACCAGCTATAGTATTTATTTATAATTATTATTTACTATCATTAATATGTAATTTGAGATCTAAATGAATGCCACATACATCATTATCATTGCAAACTTATTCTACATTAGAATATAGCATCTTAACATATAAGAATTTATTTATATAAAATTCTGATATTTCACAATTTAAAGCATTTTTATTGAATTTTTGGGTAAAAAATTATGAAAAAAATAAACAAATAATTCTAATAATATGACCCAAATCACTCCGAAATTGATCGAATTGGTTTGGTTTAAAATTTTCAAAATAAAATCATGAATCCAAACTAATTAAAAAGTGATATGTTTGGATTCATATTTTCACAATAAATTCAATCCGAACATACTCATTTACACCGCTCTTACTCGGTGAGCATTGCAGTAGTTCTTGGGGCGATTTGGATCAGGGTTTCGATCAATTCAAACAAACAGCATGTAAAACACATTCATCAGTGCTCTCGCATTTATCCATATCGACCCAAAGAGAAGACTCGGCAAGCAGGGCCCTAGCTAATTTGACAACAGACGCAAAACCACCTTTAATTACATCTTCTTGTCAGGGCTGGCTGGGTAGGTACGTACCATCTGCAGTCACTGGTTATATATACAGAGAATGGTGATGGAGGAGGCCGGCCGCGAACACTTTGGTGTCCCCTGGCTTATAATCTGCTCCTGTTAATCCAAACACGAATTGAAGGAGAATATATAGGACATTAATCGTTGCAAGCTCCTTAGCTTGTTGGCAGTTGGCACATGACAGGATTTTGTTTATACATATATATATATATGATGTGGATGCTTTGGCCATGGAAGGTGGAATTTTTGCCATTGTATAGTGTAAGTGTATGTGTGTGTTTATATCAAAATGAGATAAATATAGTTAGTAGACTTATACGAGAGATGTGATGCACATTTAATTTGGTGTCAAATTGGGATCCATGTGTAAATAAAAGGACTCGTGTCATGATAAGCACCGAAAAACTATTTCGAAAATTATATTTAATGAACTTCACAATTTCAATATGCCAAAATTTGAAATTCAAGAAAAATTTCGATTCTGATAATAATATTTGGCTGAATAGGAAAACATAGACTAACGAAAAAACAAAAAAAAGAATATGTATATTTAATTTGCATTATCTCTATTTTTTTCTCACGTATATTTTTTATTGGAGATAATCTTATTCAAATATTTTAAATCACCTAAAAGACATATAGCTCTTCAACTGAGATTACCACTTAGACCTTTTGCTTATTAAGGAAATGAGTATATGCCACACCAATTGATCATATATTTGTTCCTTGGTCCTACTTTTTTTTTATAGAATTTTTTTTTTTATA
This sequence comes from Dalbergia cochinchinensis, assembly GCA_031216125.1. Classification (NCBI taxonomy): domain Eukaryota; kingdom Viridiplantae; phylum Streptophyta; class Magnoliopsida; order Fabales; family Fabaceae; genus Dalbergia; species Dalbergia cochinchinensis. Next base: position 45,489,275 of record CM062370.1, read on the forward strand.
GAAAGTCCTACTTTGATATTATGTGAACAACATATATATATATATGTTTGTCTTGTGATATACTGATGGAGCTTAAAATAATGAGTTTTATTTTCATCAACGTTCAGTATTTTTTTTGTGAGTCCATCGTATCCGATTATGTATATTGTTAAATTATCAAAATGCAACACCATACATATGGTATATAAATTTTTCGAAAATATATGTGGTACTGTTATCTGTATCATATTACTATTACTATATCTTTAATACTAAAACCCTAAGTTAATCCCTCAGATTTATAATGTGAGACCAATTAGTCCCTTAAATTTAAAAAATTTCAAATTAGTCCCTTAAATTTTATAAAAAGGGACAGATTAGTCTTTCCATTAAGTTGTTGTCTGAACTATTAATAGAAATGTCCACATATTCTATTAACTTGCTTATGCGTATCGTTAATTTTCACAGTTAGTCCTAACTTACCTCACTCCCCTGTTCTGCACAAAACAAATGTTAACTTAAAGTCAAAATCTTTCTTCTAAGTAAAGAGTTATAATGAGATAACAGATGAAGAAAAAAGTCCAAACGAATTTATTTAGAGGAGTAAGATAAGTTAAAATCCACCATAAAAGTTAACAGTACATATAATTAAGTTAACATAACACAACTTAGATAATAATTTTACAGATAGATTATTTTGTCCATTTTTATGAAATTTAAGGGACTAATATGAGATTTTTAAAATTCGAATGACTAATTTGTCCCATACTATAAGACTAATTTAAGATTTTAGTCGATCTTTAAAAGGGTTTGTAATTACGGCAACAATTTTAAAAGTAGAACTACTAACATGTGTGTTAATCAAAAGAGATGGAAGGACACACAAGGTGGAAGGCAGCTAAATAAATAATATTATACTGTCATGTAAATGGCATAGATGAAATGATTTGAGGCCTTGACATCAAGAGAGAAATAACTATAGGCACACAAATCTGAACTTTATTTTGTATCATCATTGTAACTTCATGCTGAGAGAACACATTTGTTGCAAGTTCCAGCTGTTAATAAGTTAGAATTCCAGTCTGAATATATCATCTCTAGCTGTTTTTAATTAATCTGCAATAATTCCTGAGGTACTGGTTGTGGTTGAAAAAGAATCATCAGTAGCTAGAGACCTATCCACCAATAATTCATCCTCATGATCCAATTCTGATGTCATCACTGGTACTGCCTGTATTTTCTCCACTTCCCTCACCACCTGGCTCATCCCAGGACGATTCTCTGGGAACCTCTCAATGCAACGCATTGCAATCTGAAACAGTCTCAGCATCCCTTCATGAGCATTCTTTTGCCTATAAATCTCTTTGTCAAATATCTCAGCAGTCCATTCTTCCCTCACTGCTCTGTGAACCCAACTGCACAGGTCAACTCCACCACAAGACCCTTGTGGAGCTGAGCACGCTGATATTTTACCTGTTAAGAGCTCTACGAGTAAGCATCCATAGCTCCAAACATCAGATTGCACTGTGACTTTCCTTGCATAGCCATATTCTGGTGACTTGTAAACAACCATGCGCTGAACTGCTATTGGTTGCGCTATTAAGGAGGAAAGGCCATAGTCAGAAACAAGTACCGCATCGTTTTCATCAAGGAGAACGTTTGAGGTCTTCAAGTTGCCATGTGGGACAATGGTAGTAGGGGACTTCTTGTTGTTGTGCAGGTACTCAAGTGCTTGAGCTACGCCTTGTGCAATTGATAGTCTTGAGTTCCATTTCAATGGTACCCGGTTTCCACCTCTGCCATCTGTAGTAATATTGGCTCACAAAGAGTGTAGTGCTTTGTCATATGGAAGCGAAAAAGGACAGTTAAGTGGATAAAACATGTACCCTTTATTTTAGCAAAGATTACTTTGAAATTGTAAAGCTTTGCTTGTTTTGCTTCTACAAGTACTTTTGGACAAAGTAAGAAAAATCTTACTTTCAACAAAGTGTTTTGGGAAAATTGGGAAGGAACCTTCTCATTTGAATTCTACACAAAGTGTTATTCAAATAAATACTAAGTGTCCGTTTGGTTTAGATTTTGGTAGAATTGCTTTTGAAATATGATGATAAAGGAATTGATTTTTTGAAAAAATTAATTTTGAAAGAATTGATTTGTGTTTGGAAAATATGTTAAAAAAGTGAATTTAGAAGCATTGATATGAGATGGAAATATAAAAGCTAATATTTTTTACTTCCACTAAAACTGATTCTTATAAAAGTGAGCCACTTTTATCAAAAGTGAAAAATGCAAAACAAACACATTCACTTCTTCTCAACTCCATTTTTTTTTTAACACAACGCTAAAAATGTTTGTAACCAAACATGCTGTAAGTTGTAATGTCCTTAAAGATTCTTGGGTTTTTCACCCATTCAAGATGATAATTGATGGAGGAAGAGGAAAAGAGGAAGAATGAAAGTATATCACTTAGTCGGAGGCCTCATCACCTTAGACGTATAATCTTTATATATTTTGACAATCATGAGCTTATCTTTAAGCATAGCTAAAAATTAAAACAAGAAAATGTCTAATAGTATATATACAAGTGTCAAGCATGAACTAGTGTAGAATAAAGGCATGTATTATTGTAAAATAATAGCATGTACAAGTGTGAAATAAAGTCATGTACTAATGTACATAATGCTATTATATACTAGGATGTAAACTAGAGCGTGACTTTATCTCACACTCGTTTATGCCTTTATTTTACATTTTTCATGTTGTTAGCAACACTTGAAGAAAGGACTACATTAGACTTTTGTTGTTGAAAATCATGAACTCTTTGTAGACATAGCTTATTTGTTGAAGGACACTTGCACTGGGAAGTCTATTTCTTCTTAGTTGGAATTAGGTTCATACATATTAGGGGGTAAATTCATCAATAAAAATAAGTAAATAAAAGGTGAATCAAGTTGTGGTAAATTACCCTGAAGTCGAGAGAAAAGATTCCCATTCTCTGCATACCTATAGAGCATCAGCTTCTCATCTCTGGAATGGTAGTAAGCAAGCAAGGGCAACAAATTTGGGTGCTGCAGATCAGCAATCATACGCAGTTGCATTGCAAATTCCCTCTGAGAGAGTGGTTTCAAGTCCCTTACCCTCTTTACAACGATGTTAGGTCCATCATGCAGCATAGCCTTATAACTATTCCCTATGGTTCCCTGACCCAGTGCCTCTGCAGAAGCTCTAAGAAGCTGACCCATTTGAAACCTTGGCTTTTCTTTGAAGAATATCAGTTCCTTTCTCTCTTCCACCGTTATCTTTGTCCCCTCCCCTATTTCTATCTTCTTCTCAGCACTGCTGATCACCACATCTTTTTCTTCCTCTATGGGAACCTGCACCACCTTCACCATTTTGTTCAGTTTCCTGGCTGTGTTATAGTAAAGGATCAAGAGCAATATAATTGCAAGCAGAAGAACCACATTGAAGATTAATAACAAAGTGTTAGTTTGATTTTTATCTGAAGAATTCTTTTGGACGTTATTGCTGTCTTGGTCTTGCATGAGTGAAGGAATAGGAGATAAGTTGATGCTCTCTTGGTCTTTAATTGGTAAAGGAATAGGAGTACTATTGTGGCTAGTACTGTTGCAGGAATTAAGAGGTGGACCACATAATCTAGGATTTCCAGAATATGATGAATTGTCAAATAATGGTTGAAGAGTTTGGGTTGTGGCAAGTGTGCTCAATGTACCAACAACTGCTGCAAATCTAATAAGTTGAAGAACAGAAGGGGAAATCCCCATGATGCAACTGAGAATTGAAAGCTGTCTTCGTTGCTAAGGCATGCAGATCTTACCAGTGAAAAATGGCTTTAACTGCATAATGAAATCAAAGCAAATTAATTTTTCTCATCATTAGAGTCCCAAGATAATCTCCTGAATTTAATTAATTGTCAAAAGAATTTATGCTAACATAATTCCTAGATAATAACAAGGGCATCTACCTGTTAATATTCTACTGAGAATACTAAGAGGCTAGCTTTTCATAGTTTAGTTTCAATTAAGGTTATATTTCCAGCTAGCAGATAACATTCGTGTGCATAGTAAAGTTTTGTGATAAAAACAGGTGGATTATTCTCCCCGTAAAGCTCAAAACGGCAGACATTTTCGGAGCATGCAATTCTTCTGAAGGAATATGCGATTAGAAGCTTAAAGCGAGGCATGAGATTCAGCCGGCACTTCACTACGTGGTGAGCATAAAGAAATCAACATCACGATATTGTAGCATACTGGCACTTAGGTTTCATATTACATTCACTACAGAGCAGCTCAGTTTTCTTTTCTTTTTTTCTTCCCCCCTAATTATGTGCAATTACATGGTTAACAATAAACGCATCACTAATAACAACTTTAATAGAGATAAACGTACGTTCAATGTGTTACACCAACTGAGTTAGCTCACTTGGTCGACCTCCCGCTAACGCACGTTTGATTCTCAAGTTTTTTCTGTTGATAGATGATCTATAAATACATTTGTAAGTACTCAATGAGACTGAAAACATATCTTGACTCAGAATTGAAATGAACTTTCCCTTAACCCAAACTTAATTTTTGGCATAAATAAAAAAAAAAATCAATATGTAGCACTTTGTAACTAGTAATTTTCAACAACGGGGCGTCATGAGACTATTGTCTTTCACATCCATGTTGCAAATTAACCACTGTTTTATGAACATATATACAAGCTAAAGGTACAAAATATACATGACTTCGATGAATGATTGGCACAGAAATGTTTTCTTTATTTAATTTCTCAAACATTTTTCCGTCTCAGAGTTGCTATATCTCTTTTAGTTCATTTCTCTATAAGTAATCAACCAAAAGTTGGCAATCTCGATTAGTGGTCAATTAAATTTTAAAGGATTGTCAAGTTTATAAGGGAAAAAATAAATTGTAATTGAAGAAAATGATTGTCATGTGATTGTGACATATGGGAGAGAATTAATTAACATATTTGTGCCCATAATTTTAGATATATTGTTTAAATATCTAGTGATCAATATATAACTAACCTGAGTTCTATATGTTTTTGGTTTATCAATAATTAATATAATAAATGTAAAATCCTTTTACTCAGTTTATTAGTGATATAAATTTTTTTTTACCGTTATTAATACATAATTTTCTACATTTATTCATAGGTAGATTTACCAAAATACAATTGAAATAACTAATTATTTATATGTGATTCCTTAAATTTCTAACAATATCCACAAAAGTAATGTTCAAGTAATAGTATTCGGGGGCTTTCATGAAAATACATGTCTTGCATAGTCTTGCCCCGCACATGATTAGACAAATTATTATTGGCTTGATCCAAACTTCTATCGATCAATTCTTAAAAGTTAAGCCCTATAAGAAAACTATAATTATTCTTTAGTCCTAAAATATTTAACTTTCTTCAATTATATTGAAAAATGATTCAGTTTTGCGTAGAACTAACATAACAACAGCCATCGACACTTCAAATTGTTGGTATGAGTTGTGCAACTGAGCATTCACGAATCATAGTAGTACATATACTATAAATATTATTGATTCAATTACTCAAGCTAAAAGTCTAAAAAGAAAACGAAAAGCATGCTGCAATAACTTTGAATTATAACAGAGACGACATTCTGATGCATTTCAATTAATCATCATTCGAGTTAATTCAAGGGGAGAAAAAAGAGGATCCGATCCCCAAGTAGAAATCAAAATGTGTAGCATGTCATGAATCTTTTTTATTCATTAACTAATAATACCTTTTAACTATTAATTTCATTTCAAGTTTCTGTAGACGGCAAATTTTAAATCAAACTTCCAATAATTTTCTCATAGATCTCTTAATATTTATTCGGAATCACCTCTGCCTTGATCAGGTAAATTAGAAAACTGACCTGCTTCTCACTATCTTGGCAGCCTGGCATCACTTTTGAGTCTTTCTCAATTGAATTGACAGCCACAAATTTAATCTCTTTGCTGTATCCCATCTTGTTGGAAGAGGTCGATATTCAATTTTCTATGACCTGATAGGTCACAAAGTCGTCATATTCGTTCCTTTCACAAGATGGCAAAATATGCACTAGTCTAAAATATTTCACGCATGGAGAAGAATTTTCTCTGAATGATCTACATCCTCACCTTGCACATTAGCTTGTGAGCATTGGGTGATAGAAGAATTATATCATTTTATTTATACATATTTTACATGAAACGTCATATCAATTTAACTCATATCTCACCCGATGCTATATGAAATTGAGTCATCACGATATTTTATACAAAATATATATAAATAATATTTTTTAATATGAAGATATATTATATGAGATGAGTGATTTATTATAAGAGTCAGAAGAATAAGTTTAAACTGTATAATCATATATAGATTGTCATAATTAAAAATTAATTAATATAATTAATGTTTACATGTTCATTTTAAAAAAATTACATGACTTTATGTTTTAATCTTAATTATTCACGTAAGATCTAATGATCAAAATTCTCTCCTCTCACTCACAATAAATTAAATCACTCCTCTTATATATATATATATGGTGAGATGAGTGGTTTTATATAAGAGTGAGAAGAACAAATCTAAGGTGTATATCCATACATAGATGATGATGATTAAAAGTTATTAAAATATGATATAATCACTTAAAAACATTAACTATGTTCATATTATCGTCTGGCTCTTTATAGCCACACCATGAAAAATACAGTCGCAGCACGATCAAATTTTTAAACATTTGTTTGAGTTTAGAGTTCCAAATTCCAATAATCCTACATGCCTCACGTATGTATGTGTATGGATATACATAAGGAGATATTTTTATTAGCTAATGTGCTCCATATGTATTTAGTTATGAATGATGAGGATGAGATATATAACTTTTTCCATGTACATAATTCCTTTTTTGTTTGTTTCCTCACCTTTGGTGTACAACTAACTATATACTGTCTGTCTGACTAAGCTAATATACATGGGATATTATTGGTGGTGCTGTAGCAGCATCCTCATATATCATATATCCCATCTCGTTCCCATGGAAAGCAAAGCCTGAAGTGCGATAGTGCCAACTTGAAAGTGGTGGTGGCCGAGAGAATATCATAAAGTTAAGAACACTTTAGTTGACAAGTGCAGTCAACGCTAATCCTTCACGCGGAACCGTTCCCCCATCTGCAATACAGGGACCATAGCCATCACAAGACAAAAAGCTGTGAGTCAATAGCCACATGTATCTATCTTGAGTTGAAACTAACCTTGGTGATCCTAATTTATTGCATGTACATATACAATTACACATTATTGATTGGCACTTTCATAGCTTGTGTAGCAGCCGGCATTGCTTACTTATTCTCCTAACTTTGACCCCAAAGCCCAATAGATACCTTCAATTCATCACACTCCTCACAACAGCATTACCCTCTCGATCATTCAAATTAATTAGTGAAATTAGAACAACTGTTTCATTTATAATAGAAGCTTTCACTTCATATAGTAGTGACTATACAAAAGATTAAATGGAGGGTAAGGGTGGTTTCTATAACAAAAGCTTCATTCTAGTTTTTCTTTTATTTGCTTTGGCTGTTGCAAAGACAGTGCAAGGGCAAGGCACGCGTGTAGGGTTTTATTCTAGCACGTGCCCTCGAGCCGAGTCCATTGTTAGGGCCACGGTTCAATCCCACCTTAAATCTGGCCCTACTTTGGCTGCGGGGTTGCTTAGGATGCACTTCCATGATTGCTTTGTGCAAGGTTGTGACGGTTCAGTTCTCATTGTTGGCACTAACAGCGAGAGAACAGCACCACCGAACCTTGGATTGAGAGGCTTTGAGGTTATTGACGATGCAAAGACACAGCTCGAGACTGCATGCCCTGGTGTTGTGTCATGCGCTGATATCCTTGCCCTTGCTGCTCGTGATTCTGTACCTCTGGTAATTAACTAACTAACTAGAATAAAATTGTTCGAAATTTTAATCACACACACACACACACTATATATATATATATATGTATGTATGTATGTATAAATTAACTTGAGTGGCTCAATACATTAACGTGTGTTGATTTGTACAATTCTTACCTTCATGTGTTGATGTATTGTATTGCAGAGTGGTGGGCCGAGTTGGAAAGTGCCAACTGGACGCAGAGATGGGCGCGTGTCTCGGGCTTCAGACGTGAATTTGCCAGGACCTGGTGACTCTGTTGATGTGCAGAAACAAAAGTTTGCAGCAAGGGGCCTCAACGCTCAAGACCTTGTCACCCTTGTTGGTAATTAAGTCTGCACCTTTCATTTCACCCTTAATATATATTAGTATATTATTAGTTGTTGTTAGTTCCCTTCAGAATTTTAAATTGCAGATATGCTGTTATACATTGCTGATTATTCTACCCTTAACGCTTGGATTATTTTAAATTTGATGTAATTAATGAAACAATGAATAATTCGATGAAGCTACAGTTAACACGTACGTGTTTTAGATTAGCTATATATAGATAGATATGTTTATCTTCAGTAGGCTATCGTTTGAATTTTGACTAAGTTGACTCAAACAGTATAATCTCAAGGTCAAGGGTGCAGCTCCTTATCTGTGCAATTAATTTCTCAACTTTGGAACTAGCTTACTTTAATTTGTTTTTTCAAAAAGCTTATAATCATATCAAAATATTTTACGTGCAGGTGGACATACCATTGGTACAACAGCTTGTCAATTTTTCAGCAGCAGAATATACAATTTCAATGGAACTAATGGTCCCGACCCTGCCATAGACTCTTCATTTGTTCCCCAGCAGCAAGCACTTTGTCCTCAAAACAGTGGAGGATCGAACCGAGTGGCTCTGGACAACGGTAGCCAAAACAAATTTGATACTTCTTACTTCAATAATCTGAGGAAGGGTAGGGGAATTCTGCAGTCTGATCAGGCACTGTGGACTGATGATGCTTCCACAAAGAGCTTTGTGCAGAGGTACTTGGGCGTTAGCGACTCATTTAATGTGGAGTTTGGAAATTCTATGGTCAAGATGAGCAACATTGGGGTCAAGACGGCTCCTGATGGTGAAATTCGCAACCTGTGTTCTGCTTTTAATTAACTAATAATTAATCAAGATAGCATAGCATAGTTTAAAAATTTGGTTTCCTCAGGCTTTACAGCGAGCGGTATAAGCCGGTGAGTGTCTAAGTATATGACGTATTTCAAGTGTGAAAGTTGGTATAAACGGAAGAAATGTTAATAAACTCAAATAATTGTGTCAAGTTTCTCCATCTCTTTGGGACCATATGTATGATAGCTTAGCAAGACAAAAAGAAATGTCTTTTTCTTTTCTTTTCTTTTTCCTCCAAGTTTCTGCAGGAAATCGCTGTGTGAAATTAAAATCTTAGATAATGTTACAATTAGAAAGTAATCTCAACAATGCGCTTATCACTATATCCAAACCAAGAAAAAAATGTCTATATAAAATATCTATTTTTCAAATATATATATATATATACACACACACAAACACTTGTATTAATAAAAATGTAAATAAATATATGTACTTATATCAAAATAAAATAGATGTACCATATTCTACTATAAAGATATTATATTTAATTTTAAATTTTGACTTAGCCTAACCAATAATCTTAATAAGATAGTCAACATAGCATTTTTTTGATAATATAGTTAACACCCATAATAGTCTATAGTCTAATTATCAAAAAAAAAAAAAATAGTCTATAGTCTATACCCTTCTCCCAAGCATACTCAAAATTAAGAAGCATGCAGAGAGACACGCGTTTGTGGTGGACTGGCGGGTCCTATTTGCAAGGGCTCAACACGTGGCATAAAACTGAGAGATCCTATTTAGGGATAATATGCCTAGCTCATTGTAGGTTAGCTACCTAAGATTCTTTGCACCAATATATTCCTCGGACGCCTATCATGCTGAAGCTGTGGCGGCGAGAGAGGGTCTAAAGCTGGCCAGGGATTAAGGTGACGCCCGAAATGTTGTTGGGAGTTTCCATAGACGGGATATTGATTTATCAATTATCATGTCTAGCATGTATTTTAAGATATGCATATGGGGTGCAAAATTACTATTTTAACACCTAAAAATAGGTAATCAATTAGAACACTCATTTATTCACCTTTAAATGTGATAGATAAATAGAAAAAGTTAAGGTCATCATCACATTTAATGGTAATAAAATGGATATCCTAATTGGATACCAATTTTTATGTGTTAGAATAGTATTTTTTTTATGGAATTGCCTCCGGCTTTTAATTACTTTAAACCACAATTTGTTCCTAGGTCTTGTGACTCAATTGCTGCCAGGACTGCTAGGTTAGCAGCAGAGATGCATGATGAATTGTGGAATGAGGCTCCAATTTGTATTCGCGATTCGCGTTACTCTCCACGGCTTCTGCTTGAGATATTAGTTTTTTTTTCATAAAAAATAATATAATTATTACTACGAAATGTAGCAAAACCCTTAATTTTTTATATCGCCTGGCTACGATACATGATAAAAACGAAAAAATTCAGTTCCATTTTAGGTTGGGAGCCATTGTGCAAAACATTTGTTGGTATAGCCAAAATACTGCTAATCATGCGTTCGGTCCTTTATTCATTTATTATCATGAATCATGATTTTAAGGTCTGATTTCTAAATTCTCCCATCAGCGGGTGATAGGCAAGTATTATGGTTGATGAACTGCAACACATGTGAGGACGAATCTCCCTCAATATATACCTTTGCAATTATTTATCAAAAAAACCTAGTGGGTAAAGTACCAAGCAAGCATAAACAACCCATTGACTAGAGACTTTCCCGATTGTGTCCACCACCAGATATCCCACTCCAGAACCATCCAAAACGAATAACCAACTAGTATACAATACAGAGGATGCAACGCACGTTGAAAAAAAAAAAAAAAAACACCATCCATCTTGACGGCTAAGAAATGCTAGCAAAAAGAAGAAAAAAATAAAAGGGAAAAAGGAATCTCTTAAACAAGATCAAAAACAATTTTTGACTCATTTTTCCAGTAGAACTACAAGATCTTAAGCACCTTGAAAGCAGAAAATAACAGTTTCTAGACTGCTTCCTACCTTACTGCCATATAAACGACAGTATTTGCTGCACCATATTACCAGCAACTCGGACTTTAGTGTAACTATCCCTGATATTGTCCTCATTCAAGTCTACAATCTACAACAAACATAATAAGGCCCCAACCTCCAAATATATCCAGATTCAGATAATTAAACCCAAAATCAGCAAGGCAATATCAACTCCAACATTTCTTTATCAAAAAAAAAAAGAGAAAAATAATCCAACCAAAATAGAAAATGCTGGTCATATTTTACCCACCCATCTTCAAAACTCCAAATTTCTACCTGTGATATCATATAAATTTTCACGGATGAGTTTAATGTGTAATTTTACTCATGTAGCCCATCCATGAAAACCTACCCGTTATTTTTACCCCCCAACGAAACACAAGTATCTAATATCCATGTTATTTTTCCCTTGGCATCTTTATTGTGAATGCCATAGAATATAATGTGCAATGACAGCCAAGGTAATTTAGCACTAATGACCACCACCCACAATATATATATATATATATATATATATATAGATTCACACACACATCTTGTAAACAAATAGTTCAAGCTGAACAACAGAATGCATGGACTATTGAGTCATAAGACCAGCCAATTACATCTCAAGTTTATAGCAAACAAACAGATAAATTACAGTGAATATGACAATTGCCTTTGTAGTATCCAAGCACCATTAAAACAGACTTAGAATGACAAATGCACACAAGGGACTCAATCTACATGTTAATATACAGCCAGCTGAACAATTGCAGACACTGCAAAGCTTCCAATTTGAATGCAAAAGCTCAACACTTGATAAATCACAGGTTAGCACCTAATTAATTGAGCAAATTGAAGCTTCTACTTTCAGCTTATAAATTTGTGGTTGAACTACTTATTCATTTAAACTCATCACTTCTGGAACTGCAATAGCAACACACTGTGGAGTTCAATTAACCCAGGGTGTATTGTTCTACATTATGTGTTCTTCCTTCATTTTTTTTTTTTTTTTTGTAATGAGTATTACAGTAAATTAATTCTTTCTAATTATCAAATTCCACCCCAATTTTCATCAGAGCATTAAATAAACTGTTCAAATTCTTTGCACATCCTCAAAATTTGAAGTTAAAAGACTCTCTCAAAAGCATTTATAGTAAAAAGTAAAAACCAATGACTATAGCTGGGTTAATATCATGGATATAGAGTCTTCTAACTACAAAATTCCATCATTTCCATAGAATGAACAAGCCCTCCCCTTCCCTGAACGCAAAACTAGAAACAAGCTGATTATAAGAATTCAAAAACAATTAGAAAAACAAAAAATTCAGAGACAACACAGGAGAAATACATTTAGCTGCAAACATCGTCAGTATGTATAAGCAATAATATAGAGGCCTTGCAGTTACTTCTCAATCAGCATACTAAAAAATAACAACAGAATTGTGAACAAACTATCATCATTAGAAAAACAGAATGCCTCTATAATGTAGAGACACCAAATCATGAATCAGAAAGAATACCTCACTCAATTTCCTCAATCTTAACAGAGTACAATAACAATTCAAAGACAAATAAATCCACGCAGTGCATTAGCATTACAATCAAACAAACAACACTACACTATCACTAGTAAACAAATTTAAAACAGCTAACTAAATCACTAGACTATACTATCACCAGTAAACAAATTTAAAACAGCTAACCAAATCACTAGAGAAAAAACAGTACAAATATATATATAACTTACAGAGAAAAAAAATAAGAAATAAAGGGTAAAAAAGAAAAAGAAAGCACAACTACCAAGATTCTATGAAAGAAACTGAAATTCCGCTTACAGTATTTAGCTACCCAAAGTGCTCTTGATCTTGAAACTGTTAAACCAATACATACTATACAGCAGCAACCGTTATCTTCACTTACACTCAACCAATCACTTGGAAACCAACAGAATCTCAGGCTTCTTGACCTTGGTGGGCGTGTTAACATTGGATGAAGAATTTGCAGTGGCAGCAGCCGTTGCTGCCGCTGCAGCGGCTGCGGCAGCCGCCTTGGCAGCCTCCCTGGCCCTGTTATCGAGCTGAATGAGACTCCTAGTGGCAAGTATGGCCTGTGGCACCAAATCATGAGAAGCCCTAGCATACAAACACCTCACTGCGAAAGAAGCAGCATCCTTCACATCCTGAGTGTTCAAAGGACCCAACAAGCAGTGCCCCAAGATCCTCAACACCGGCTGCAGAATCTCCCAAGGCAAAGGGATCCTATCCCCCTTAGCACCCTCACTCTCACCATGGACCCTAGAATCTTCTGAATCAATATCAAAATCAAATCTTTGAATCTGCAAATTCCTCATATCTTCAACAACCTCCTCAATCTCAATCTCGCCATTTCCATTCCCATTCACAATTCCATTGCGCCCATCGTCGGCAGAACCACCGTTCTCGTTCTCGTTCCCGCGGCGGTCGAGCTCCCGGCGGCAGGGGCAGTCCTGGCCTGCCCAACCAGCGGCGTAGCGGCAGAATTCGAGCTTTGACCAGCTCGGCATCTGCGAGATCTGCGCGTAGTAGCAGTGCAGCGCGGTTCCAACGATGGCAGCTCTCTTGGTGGACTTCATGGCCGCGTGCGGCTCAAGGGGCGGCGACAGAACCCCAACGGACTGCGGCCTCTCGCCGGCGGCGGCGGAGGAGGGCTTCCTGAGAGGCGCGTGGTAGATGGAGGGCTGGGAGAGGTCAGGGATCGTGACGAGGAGAGGCTTGCCGGCGCGGGATTTGGTCTCGGCGGCGTAGATAGCGAGGAGAACGGCCTCGAAGCCGGCGAGGGAAGGGGGATCGGAGTGGTGGTGGATGCGGGAGAGGTAGAGGGCGGAGAGGAGAGGGAGGAAGGAGAGGACGAGGAGGCGGAGGTGAGGGTCGGAGGAGAGGAAGGTGTCATAGAGCCAGTGGCAGAGGGGGTCGGAGGCGGAGCCCTGGAGGGAGGAGGAGACGGCGGAGTAGGCGGAGGGGGAGGAGAGGAGGGAGAGGGCGGGGCGGTCGGAGTCGGCGAGGGCGGAGAGGGCGTCGGAGGAGGAGGAAGGGAGGATGGCGGCGAGGGCGTGGATGCGGGAGCGGGCTCTTGAGACGGACTCCCACCACGAGTGCATGGGGTCGTCGAAAGGAGGGTGGGCCGTCGTGATGGTTGTGGCGGAGGACGAGTTCGATGATGACGGGGACGAGTGGTGGTTGTTGCGGTGCTTGTTGTTGTTGTTGTTGTGGTGGAAGTCCATCGTCGTGGGTGAGGGTAGGGGAATTGCTCTCGCTCCTTCCTTCCTCCCTCTCCCCACCGATACTGCGTCGTTTTGGAGACAAAGAAAGTAAAAACGCAGAGAATTTCCGAGTGAGACAATCCGGATTCCGGTTTACAAGGTAAAAGCTCCTTGCTTTATTATCGTCATTATTTTAATAATTATTATTATTGGATGTTATAAAACAAAAAAGAGTGATAAGAATTGATTTTAACTTTTGATTTTATTGAAAAAAAAATGACATACAGCAATATCTAACTCGAATAAAATTCTCTCTTGGAACTGAAGTTTTAATTGAATTAAAACTTGATGTTGTTATTTTTTTTAACGGGTAATATTACGTTGATGAAAATTTGATAACTCCATATATATATATATAAAATGAGAAAAGGGCTGTTGCTCATTTTTTTGTTTGCTAAAAGGGTTTCAAGTTGATATAGTTGAACAAACAACGTTGGAGACTCCGTCCCAATTACCCAAAAAGCAAAGCAAAGCAAAGCGAGCATTGGTTGGTTGCATTAGCTAGGCATAGCAGCCTTGTTACTTTCGCCTGTGGTGTGCCCCCCCCAATCTTTTCATCCTCAATAAAATGCATTCACAGCGAAGAGGAGACACAACACTGCAGTACTGAAGCATTTACGCTCATATTTAGTGCACTTCTTCAGAGCCTAGCTCAGTTTACCTCAACAATGGCCACCGCTGCTTTCACCAACACCTTCCTCTCTCTCACCTCTCCCACTTCTTCTCCATCTCATTCTCATCTCCCCAGAATCTCGTCTTTCAGATTTCCCACCTCTAGATCTCTCCCTCTCGCTACCCACCTGAGCAAGACCACCGCCACAAAGCGGTTTACTACGTTTTGTTCTTCGGATGCTGCAAATGCTCCTAAAGAAGACACCCCAATTGAATTAAGTATGCGTTTTCGTTGTCCTCCTATGATTTCAGAATCTGCCCACCTTCCAATTTTTAATTTTTCTTACAAACACGGCTTTTGGGTTTTCCTGTTGTTGCAGGGTACCCTGCATTCCCCACGATATTGGACATCAATCAGATTCGGAATATTCTGCCCCACAGGTTTGAGTCTTTCTCTTTCTTTTTTTCTTTTTGGGTAATGGGTTCATCCCTTCACTCTGTTTGTTTTAACTTTTTCATTTAATTTCTTTGTTCTTTTGGTTGGGGTGTGGCGTCATGCAGGTTTCCATTCCTTCTAGTGGATAGAGTGATTGAGTACAACCCTGGAGTTTCTGCCGTGGCCATAAAGAATGTAACAATAAATGACAACTTCTTTCCTGGTCATTTTCCAGAGAGGCCAATCATGCCTGGTGTTCTCATGGTTGAGGTAAGTACCACTATGCCGAGTGCTGCTACCCTTTGTGTAGTCCCCTACTCCCTTAAGATAGGAATTTTTGAGAGATCTTGAGACTTACGGCAACTATATGGTAGATTTCCCCTCATTAGTCAGGAACGATGTTCCTTAGTAATAGAATATAGGACATACAACAAGCTCATATTTTGCTGGTTATTATCATGGATGATTACGACCAAGACGCTATAAAACGAGCCTGTTCAGTTTTACAATTTATTGTGACAATTTCATACCTGGCCAATAAAAATGTAAATAAAATGAACAAAGAAATCTTACAGGATCTCTGTTGTAAACTTGATTGTGGCGTTGAATTGTTGATAAATGTGAGGGGTCTTTTGAATTTTGATGCAGGCAATGGCACAAGTTGGTGGCTTGGTTATGTTGCAACCTGAGGTGGGGGGTTCTCGTGAGAATTTCTTCTTTGCTGGAATAGACAAGGTGCGATTTAGGAAGCCAGTGATTGCAGGAGACACCTTGGTTATGAGAATGACACTTATTAAACTGCAAAAGCGATTTGGAATTGCAAAGATGGAAGGGAAGGCATATGTTGGAGGTGAAGTTGTGTGTGAGGGTGAGTTTTTGATGGCTACTGGATCTGGGGGCGAATAATTAGAGAAACCCCTCCCCCAAAAATAGAGTTGATTTTGCTGCATTTCTTTCAAGCTTCTTAGCGTTCTTTTTGTTGTTTAATCCCATACATTTTTTATGGATGAACATAGCCAGCATTGGGCCTTATGTTCTCTTTCTCAGGTTTCTTGAGAAGTACTTATTTAAGGAATTCCCAGCTATCTTTACATTTTTGCTACATATAGACATGGCGCAACATGCACCTTTCAAGTATATTCATTGCTTTCACCACACACCTGGTTTTCGGAATGAAAGGTAGATGCTAGTATTTATATGAGATATCTACAACATAAATTTACAATTCAGATAAAAGGTGAATTCATCCAATACTATAACATAAAATTTGGATTTTTCATTGAGGAATTTTGGCTCAGCCTCTTAATTAAAGTTATCTGCATTCATACTTGTTCACAAGCCAAGGGCACCAAGGGGTGTCTTCCCTTGTCCAGCTTCAAAATAGAAAATCAACATGGCCAACATAGCAATCCTAGCATGCTTAATCTCAGCCAGCTTCAGCCTCTCTAGCTTCTCTGCATCTGGGATGTAAATCCCATCCTTGAGTGTGCCAGCAAAGCCCAATGGGTCAAAGAATTTGCCCCCAGGGTAGCCTTGATCCCCTGTGGCATTGGCAAAGTTCTCAGCAGTTCTGGACCATGGAGTGGCCCATTCCACTGACTGTGAGTCTGGGTTGAAGAAGTCAACCCATCTCTTGCTCTCAACCCAACCCATGAGAAGCAACTGTGTGCCCAGAAGAGAACCAAAGGAGAAAGGAGCAATTGCATTAGGGTCAGCTCCAGCCTCAAACCATGGAACTCCACTCCAGGCCTGGCCAACAAAGATGCCTACAACTGCAGCCATTGCCCACCTCCCATGAATGAGCTCAGCTTCTCTGTACCATTTGAGGAATGCTGGGTCCTTTCCTAGGCCTAGTGGATCAAAACCATAGTCACCTGGCAACCTGCAGTTGCAACAACATTGTGCAAAGAATGCATCAAACTATGAAGAGAGACTAACAAGCAAAAGAGAGGAAAATAATTTAAAGTAGGTAGATGGAGGGCTTACGAGCCATCAAGCCATTCAGGGTCAATGAAATTTCCACCACCTCTTACACCAGGGAGCCATGACTTCTTTGGTGCAGCAGCAGCAGCTGCAACAATAAGCCTTGTAGGACTAACAGCAGCACCAACTTTGCCTCCAGTAGCAGCAGCCAACAGGGTTTGGCTTCTCTTTCCTCCACATAAGAAGGAAGATCCCAACCCATTTAACACAGCACCAGATGTTGTAGCTGCCATCTCTCTTTTCCTCCCCTCTCTCTAAAGCCTTCTGTAGGAATTAGAAAACTGAGGCTGGTTTGAAGTCTTGTTTGCAAATGCACGCTTGGGATTTATTTGTGAGTAGAGGTGGAGTGGGAGAAAATCCGAGAGGTCTTTCATAGTATGCCAACTAGGACTACCAAATCTGTAGAAGAAATCTTAATCCTTAGTGGATAGATTTTGGACCAATTAGAACTTGATCTCCATCCCCATCCCATGCTGCATCCAACCCCGTGGACCACCACTACCTCACCAATCACCATGTATTTCTATACCTTATTCTGTTTTTGTCCATCTTTCTTAAAATAATTCCCAACATAACCAATGTTAGTGAAATTGATAAAGATGCTCAACGGAGTAACACGATGTTTCTCCTTGGATATAAACAAAAAATTGTTACATTGTTAATGATGAGTAATAGTTAATTATAATTAGCTTGTATTTATTGTGATAGATTTGAAAACTCAAATTTCATGTAAAAAGCATACTAAACACCGCGTACAAGATTTAAAAAATGTTAGTTAAGATGGAGCAACGTTTACTAAGAATATGACATTTTCTTAGCTACTTTGTTTGCATATATGGGAGCTAAATTCATAAAAGAAACTCTCCTCAAATGCTGTAGTCTTGAGGACATGGCTAGCTTCTTAAAAGAGTTAGGTAAAAATATAATTTAATTAAGGTTGAACACCCAGTTGTTGAAAAAAAAAATTAGTGCAAGAAAGGAAACACCATAAAACTCATCCAAGACAAATTGGTCTCTCAAGAAAAGAAACACATTTCGTGGTTCTTCACAATATAAAATATGGGACAAGATAGTCCTTCTTCACTATTTCGATGGATTTATTTGTTTCATTTATATTTTTAATAGGAATCAATTTGAATTGTTCTATAAATCATTAGGAATTAATTTGTCTTAAAATTATTTAAAAATGTTAAAAAATGACTAACTTGTCCTACATTTTAAATTGTAATGGATCGTGGAATGTCTTTTTTAGTATTGATTATTTGTCCAGCATCATTGTTTTTAGTACCGATATGGGGTTTTATTCTCTAATTAAATAAACATATATTTTTAAAAATTATAAACCCAAAAATATAAATTATTTGGAAAAAAATTGGAACAAAAAAAAATGCATCTTCAAGTTAAACGTAACCTACAAGATGAATTCGGATAAACTTGATTTTAAACAGTAGCACATCAAGGTAAAACGTGTTTAAGGAAGTTCAGTCTTTGTTCTTCGTAGTTTGAGACTTTCGTGGGAGGGGTTAGGAAGTTCAATGTAATAAGTGTTTTTGGGGTCCCAGCCCAAAAGGTCGAGAAAGACCACCGAATAAGCAGCCCATTTCCGAATGCAGCCCAACTTGATAGGTAAAATAATTTGTTTCCTTCTTTGGGTCCGAGATAGGTGCAATTGTTGAAGTGTTCATCGTTCGAAACAGATTCATAGCTCTGACAAAAAAAGAAAAAGAGATATTCATTGCTTGACCAAAACACCAAACAGATTCATAGCTGTATGACGTGTCCTCGAGTCCGTTGGGGTAAATACCAAATACATAACGTTTGCGTAAATTTGTCATGATCTTTACAATGTTTTTCTGAGGAAGTTTCCATCAATCTGGAAAAGAGTACGGTTTCATAATATATGATATTAAGGAACCGAGGTGATTTAATTACTCCACCAGAAATGGTTTTCGGTTATGTTTTTCAGTTACCTTCCGTGTCTTATTGCGAGTAGAATGAAAACATTGAGTGAGTGAGTGGATATTAATGGTAATATACATTTCTTGCGGAGATAATTGTATGCAGATGTAGCTGCAGATGTAGAAGTGGTTCACTTGTTACATCAAAAGTGTAGACAATTTTAGAAGTGGTTTAATCTGGGTATAACAAGAGAGAAACGCTCTAAAACTGTAGTACATCACAATTCCGATGCAACCACTTTTACGGTGACCACTGACGAATTGTATTAAGTACTTATAGTACTGGTGCACAGATGTAGGTCAATTAGTAGTTAGTACTGGCGCATTGATCTGGAGTAATAAGGTAAAGTCTAATTAGGCATTTATTAGACTAATAATTATACGTAATCTGGACTGAAATATCAGCTTAAGTTAAATTGAGACAAAACCGCAAGGACAATTATGTACAAGCGTTACTCATGTCAGTATAGTGTAACTGATGAACAGTTCCTATTTTTTTTTCAAAGAAAAATTGACGTTTATTTAACAATCACTTCCTTGGATGCCCATGACTTGACCCGGCTTGCCATTCCGGTCCAACTCGAAATTCATTAGGACAGATTTAGATTTTAAAATTTGACCTGATGCGTTTTTTGGGTCGGATTCGAGGTATAATTTAGATTGACACAGCCCGATCTGAAGTCAAATAATTTCTTAAAAGATATATATTTTTATAATAATTTACAAAAAATATCAGATTTTAAAGTTCAATTAATATATGTTACATAAGTTGATATTATTTTTATATTGATATGATTTATTTTGAAACCTAGGTCATAAAATATTTCTTAAATTTTTCCTTACTTATAGAATTTTATACCTTTATTATCTATAATATCCAAAGTCCTATATATTATTTGAATTTCGGGTTAACCTGATATATAATTAAGTTATTATCAAGTCGGGTTCTGAATTCAAAAATTGACTCAATTTAAAAATCGAGTCGATTTTGAGTTTTGTCCAACTCCCCCTGACCTCCTCTAGAACAGTAGTAGATATTTTTGTTTTAAGTAAAGACATTTATACACCCAATAAATATGAGACATCCAACACATCTTTTTTATTTTTAGTCTTTCATTTTTTTATTTTTTTTTTCTTTTTTCTCTCTCTGTGTCTGAGATACCTACACAAAAAGTGGTTCAAATAACGTAACTTTTTTCCTTTTTTTATACACAGGAATGTAAGCAAGGGGAGGCACCCCTCTATCGGCACGCACGTGCGAGTGCATTAAATTCGGGGATCCAGTTAATGAAAATGGTGGATACATTCGCACTCATCCTCACAAATTGGGCCAGTCCAAAGCTACCAAAGAACTCATTGTTGTCACTTCCGCCCATAATAGGGGATCTCTCTAGGGAAGATTTAAGGACTTTTTAAGTTAGGGAGGGTTCGAACCAAAACTAAGCAGGAGTGGCCATACATTCACGACCATAAAACTAACCATTTCTACCAATAGGAGTACCTTTTAACGCCAGAAAATCACAAATCAAATTCGGGTTTGCAGAATGGGAATGCGATTGAGAATGGTATGAACATCATTATTTGACAATGACAAGGACCGCAACTCAGTTCACACTAGACAAAACCTTCCAGGCACTATTCCATTAACATTATTAAGAAAACTAATTAAGAGAATAATAATAAAAAAAAACAACGTCTTTTGTTTTAGTATAATCTAAAGAATGAAAAGGGCCTGTCACCTAAGTGAACTAACGCTTCCTCATCATCGCCATCCATATCATGCATGAGAGGGTTTGAAAAGCAAGAATTCAACAGTGTGACTTTTTTTTTTTGGGGTAAATTCAGCCGTGTAATTTTGAATATTAAAATATACGACAAGGAGCTCCCAATTTGCTAAGCTTTTTCATTGATATTTGCTGGAAATTGCTGGTTGACAAGGAAATGGCTTAAAATAATGCAAAAGCCCTCTGCCCAAAATAATAATAATAATAATAATGATAAATTACACTGAACTTCTTAGAAATTTGATAAAATTTATCCAGATTCCCCTCTACTTGTCGAGTGATTTTGACCTCTCCTAAATATATTATTCAATATACAATGAAGGGTAGTGTAATAATTTTACAAAGAGGTTGGTGTAATCAATGGTGAAGTTAGACCCGAATTTTGGGGGGCGAGCACTAAAAGATAATATGCATATAAAATATAATAATATATTATCATACAAATTTTTAAAGCATATAAAAAATTTATACATGAAAATCTAACATCCCCCCGCGATTGCTGTTGTCGTTGTCGTTGACACAGCCGCAGTACAAGAGGCTTTGCCTTGAGTGTAATAGTTTTACAAACTTATGGATCTCTAGAGCATATTTTACAAATAGAAAAAAAAAACTTATGTGAATTTTTCAAAATCTAAAGAAGGTAGATGTATATTATTTGCTCTTTCTAATCTTCTATTTTGGCTTGAGGTTATTTTGTTGGCTGCACCTTTCTATGATGGTTTTGGTTGAAGTATCTTATGAGGGTGTAGTTTCTTGTCATCTATTTATCTTTGGCTGTTATGTATTTCAGGTCTTGCTTTTATTATTCTTTTACCCTTTTTGTTATTGGCTGTGATGTGCAGCTTTTTGTTTCTCTATATCGTACTGTAATCACCCCTTTTATTGAGGTAGAATTTTTCATCATTTATCAAAAAAAAAAACAAAAAAAAAGAGATGTATATAATTTGCTCTAACAATAGCAAAATCTCAGCCCGTCTAGAAATGTATCAATGCGAGCTTCGTAGTCAATATTTAATTGTTAGCATGCCACCTGATGCGGCAGCATCAGCACCCCATCATTGTCTACCCCATGTTCCTATTCTTTTTCTCTTTTGCTTTCGGAGGCGCACAACGGCACAAGGGCATAATAAGTGTTGTGTGTCCCCTTTCTGGCGATGATTGTGGAATTGCTTAAACATAATTGTCACTAATTGTGCCTATGCTTGTGATTCCGAATCCCACATGTTATAATCATTTGCAGCCATCGGACCCAATCTCACAAATATATATATATATATATATATATATATATATATATATATATATATATATATATATATATATATATATATATATATGCATCCCTGCCATTCAAAGATTTGAGTCAAAAAGTTTTCAACCAAACGAAATTGCCTAGTCCCTAGTAGTAATTACCTCTGCTTTTCAGTCGCCGCATCGCTCCGTGTACTATTGCAGGTGTTATCGTTATAGGCCAAAAGCCTAAAACCACGGCAAGCCAATATGCTACAAATTTTGAAGTGTGAACACCCTCCTGCCCCTTCTCCCCTTCGTCTTTGTCACTGTTTGATGTCCTCTTCTGGCATTGTTGATGATGTGTCCAAGCCAATCAAATAAAATAAAGAATAAGATGTGATGGGGCAGCTCCACTCCATAGACCATAGTCCATGTAGCATGGTTGGAAAACACAACATGGGAAGCATTTTTATTAGGGGACCAGACCAGACTCATCATCATCATCCAAAGATCATTATGTGAACGGCTAGCTCATGCCCAGCATGCATTCCATGTTGCCTTCCTTCGATACCCCTTTATTTAAAAAAAAATTAAAAATTCATTATTTATAAAGATTATTTAAAAAATCAAAATAACCGACTACGGTAATGTATTATTATAAGGGTAAACCCCAAAATACCCCTATTGATTTTTAAATCTGATAAATTAACCCCTAATAAAATAAATTGAAAATTTTTTAACTTTTTAAAATATCAGACAATTTAATCTTTAATAAAAATAAATTGATAAATTAGTTTATAACCTTTTTAATAATCAGACAATTTAGTTCCTCTAAACTAAATTGATCAATTTTTAAAAGATAAGAAACCAATTTATCTGATTAATTTTGTTAAAGACTATTTTAAAAGTTTACTTTTATTATAAAATAAATTTTAAAAGTAGAGCAGTCGCAAAGGAAAACTCACTTACTTTGTAACAGAGTTCTTTGTGGTGGACGAGATGGGCAATGGGCTCAATTAATGAAATTAGTACATTATGCACGATGCATGATTTTCAATTTTTCATCGCTAATATTATTTTGCACCCTTTTTTTTTAACAAGAATGTAAATTTATTTCATTAGAATTTTCCAAAGTCATCAATCTTCCCCATTGTTACAATTGTCAGCAAATCGTCTGTTCCATTTTTTCTTTTTTGCCCCTCTTTCTGTCTCTCCTATTATAATAGTTGTCATTCATGTTACAATTGTATGTTAACAATTGTATCCATATTAGCTACAGATTCGAACCCATATTACTTGTTGGATTAAGTATTTACCATTCGTACATGATTAGATTGGAACCGATATAATACAAATTTCAATAGCTAACGGTCGAGAATCAGCTTAATCGGCAGGATTGAACAATGATGGCTTGATGGTAATGAGTTTAATTGCTGCTGGTGATCCTTAGGCATGTGGCATGGTTGACCTTAAAATGAAAGAATATATCCTCTCCAAAATTCCTATTTACAATAAAAAAAAAATGAAGAATTGGAGAAATTCGTGCCAAGGATAATTTCCCGTTACATGCTGTGGTGTTTAAATGAACATCTTCCTGTACAAACTTTTGGCGAATGCACTCATAAGTAGGTCATAGATTATGGCCCATTTTCCATGTAAATTTGTTCATTAACCTTAAAAAGATCCTTCAGCCAAAATGATTGCTTAGCGCTGCCCTCTATGCTCTATTGGCCATCATGAAATTCATTATGCTCTCCATATAATAATAATAATAATAAAATAAATAACTAAATAAATAAATTCACTATGCTCACCCCACGTCCCCCACCAGGCAATGCACTATTGACTCTAGATGGACAAAGCTTCCCCACTCTATTGAGCACGGTTCAAATCCTAATTTTCTTCCTCTACTGTTTCACTATTAATTTGCTGGCATTCGCGCAAAAACCAGTAGCATGGGCTTAATTAAGAACCAAAAAAGATGAATGCAGATGCTGATGCCTAACATTAATGGCATCCTTATTAAAGTACGTTGTAACGATCTCAAAATGTGGTCGTCGGAGTACAATTTATTTTAGCTCCAAGTACTTCCCACCCAACTATCGGTATTGTTTTACAAACCAGTAATACTTTTTTTTGATAAATGAGGATAAACTTTGCCTCAACAATAGGTAGTGATAACAGTATGAAACAGTGAAATAAAAGCTGCACATCACAACCAACAACAATAAAAGAAAAAGTAAAACAGAAGCGAGGCTTGAAACACAAAACAACCGAAGAAAAACAGATCTCAAGAAGCTACACCTAAAGCATAAGGAAGTCCAACTAAAACCATCACAGAAAGAACAACTAACGAGATGATCATAAGCCAAAAAGAAAAATTAGCAAGACCAACAAACAAAATTGACCATTACTAAGAACCACTCAAAGCAAAAATCATTGAAGCGTTTAACCCAAAAATGCTAATAACAGGCAACTCGAAATCCACAATCCCCTTCCGCAAAGGTATAAAGGATGAGACTTTTGAAGACATCACATTTGTAGATTCCCTGTTGTCAAAACACTATGGTAAACAACAAATCCAAACTAACACTTTCCCTTAGCTAGATATTGATGCAACACTCAAACACTTGGATAATAGACTAAAAGCTGCAGCAAACAATGTGAACAAGGTGATAAAAGATTTCTATACAAATATATCCTGAGCGGAGTGGATCTAGACAAAAATATTCCTACACGCAATCATCAGCCATCATCAGTGTATTACTCAGAATTTACTCCACCTTCAATCTCATAAAAACTTCTCCTCACTCACAAACCTAATAGTGTATCGCTCTAAATAAAACACTCCATCCCCCCAAGACACCAATCCATGCATCAAGCCAATGAAGAAAAACTACCTGTTAACAAAGAAATCACAGAAAATATATATATTAGCAAAACAACACAAGTGTTTTCCACTCGTCAATGAATCCACCTATAAAATCTCACAAAAGAGCTCCCCCTCTGATTAATAGACCTTTCCGTGTATCTCTCATAATCCCCCTACCTCCATTACCACCAAGACAACTAAAGGAACTAGTTTCTTCTCCTAGCATCAATCACCTATAATCAAAAGAAAATTCTACAAGCAAACAAATTATGAGTCAAAAGTCATTCAAAAACAGTATCTATGCATGAGGTTAAAAAGAAAATTTTTTCCATTAATTTCTTCCTTTTGGAAGACTATCCTATTCCTTTGTTCCTAAATGGAAAGAAGAATTACATAGAAGCAAATATTCCAACCTTTTCGCTTGCTACCCGAAAAAACACAATCAATTCACATTTCAAAATTTGTTTTAGCTTCCTTGGCCATAACCTAATCAACTCCCTACCAATTATAACAGAAAGCCCAAATCCTCCATGAACAATCACAAGTGAAAAATAGATGCGACAAAGATTCTTCCTCCATTTTACAAAAAATACATCTAGAATCAACACCATTAATGATATTGAGCCGTGCCAAAGATTGTCTGGTATTAATTCTTCCAATGAGGATAAACCAAACAAACAGTTTTGTCCTTGGTAGAGCACACACATGCCACACTCTAATCAAATAAGGATCAGTATGGGAATTATCACAACTCATCTGAAAGAATTTGATAACAAAAGAATTGACCAAAAAAGTATTAGAAGAGTGAAAAACGCCATACTACACTATCATGCACATATGGTTGTAACCGGATCTGACTATTGAGTCTATTAAGCTTATCCAGTAAAGGAAGTTCCCACTGAAAGAGGTTTCTATGCCAATTCAACTTCCATTCCCACTTATCTTGTATCCACTCACCACAATCCCTAATACTCGTTTCCTTTTGCAAGGAAATTGAGTATAATATGGGAAATGTATCCATTAATTTGTCATTTGCAATCCAAACATCCTTCCAAAACCAGGTATTACACCCATTCCTAACCATTTTTCTAATTCCAGCAATAATCATGGTACTAACGGTATTATTAACCTCACAAATCCCACTTATAGCTCCCCAAAAACCACCTTTTATTGCCTTTCTTTGTTCATACAAAGGTTTGGAACTATCCAAGTTATGGCAGGAACACACAATTCATTTCCAAAAGGTATTACTGTCAACCGAAAACCACCATCACCACTTAAAAAGCATAGCCGCATTTGTACCACCAGATTTCCAACTCCTAAACCCCCTAATTTTTTTTTATTTCTGCATCACCTCCCAATTAATTAAAAGAACCACTGACCTATTACCTTTCTCACCCCAAAAGAATCTACTCTGAAGAGAAATGATCTTCCTAGCGACCCCTTTCAGCATTTTGAAAATTTCTAAATAATACATTGGAAGACTATTAAGAATAGCCTTAATCAAAACTAGTTTCTCCGCTCTCGAAAGCAAGTTTCTTTTCCAACCACTTAGCTTCTTCTTTACCCTTTTAATGACTGGGTCTAATCTAGGGCTAGCCCTAATTGGAAGAGAAACAACTTGACATTTTAGTAAAGAACTAACCTTATTTACCAAAGACTCACCACAATGTACAGGAACAAAAACAGATTTGCTATAATTGATGGAGAGTCCAGACATAACTTCAAAACAGTCCAAAATCCTTCTTAACAAACCTGTAATACTATTTGTACACCATCTCAATATACTTTTATTTATTATTAGATAAAATATGGAACTCAAACTAAGTGAGATCCACACCCTATTCAATATTATATAAGAGCATAGTAATCAAAATGGGCTCGAACCTGCCGCTTCGATCGGAAAATCAATGAACCGGTCATGAAACCAGTCCGAGCCACTATTTGGACCAGTCTCGCATTACAACCAGTGTGACCGGATTTGACTTAGCCAAGTTCATATCAAAATCGATGACTCGGTCGGTTGAACCGGACAGGACTGGGTAGAGTTTTTTTTTCACTTTTTTTGGGTTAAATAATGCCTTTTTTTAAAAAAACCTTAAAAAAAAATTTAATCTAACTTACAGAAAAATGCAACAAATTTGTTTGTATTGTCATGAATTGTGAGTTTGTGATATAAAACTTTGTGAGTTTGTTTATATAATTATATTTTGAACTTGTCAATTGTGATTCGTGATTATAAAATGTGAACAATATTTAGAAATTTATGTTATTTATTTATGTTTTTGTAGTTGGACCCCTTAAAGAGTGTCAAATTGTCAAGTAGTTGTCATTTTATTATATTTTAAATTTTTATATATATTTTTATATAAATCCGATTCAATCGATTCGATTAGTAATCCACTGGTTTAATCAGTGACCTAGTGACCCAGTGCCTTGACCCGATCTGAGTTTGAAAACTATATGTATAAGAGTGTACTGACACGATATCCCATAAGCTGAGAGATCAAATAATATTTCTCTTTACAAATTATTACTGTCACCATTCACCATGATTGCATTGCAGTCTATTTTAGTTTTTATTTTCATGACACTGTATTTGTACACTCTGCCAGTTTAATTCAAAGATAAGCATTAATTAGAACATTTTAAATGAAAGTAAACCTAACAATCATCGTTTCTATTTTTTTCCTTTCTTCATGTTAAAAATTTAAAAGCAGCAAAAGAAAAGTGTCTGGGTTCATTGGAAATGGCATGAATATTTTGGGCAAAACAAGATCGAAGAAAACCCAGGAGCAGATAAATCGTACTCAATCATTGTTGGGATTTGCAGTTTCATCTTTACCTATAAAATATTTAGGAGTTCCACTTGGACTCGAGGAGAATAGAAACATGGAGACCGATTATAGAAAAGATTAAGAAAAAACTTAAAAGGTGGAAAGCTAATCTCCTATTGCAGGCTGATAGGCTTGTACTCATAGTTATCAGAACCGACCCCGTGCTCGACTCGGTCGAAGCACCGGGTCACTGGTTCAACCGGTAGGTCATTGGTTAAACCGGCTGAACCAGATTTATTAAAAACATTAAAATATATTTATATATGTACATATATAAATATACCAAAAAATAGATAAATAGTGTAACACCCTAATATTTAACTCAACACGCCTAAGACGCATTTAAGTTAATTATTAGTCATTACTCTTTTGTTCCAGTTTTTAACTCAAACTTCTTTAAAATACTTTAGTAAAAATATGGGTAAAATTTTTTTTTGAACTTAAATACCAAATCGTGAGTCAAGATACTAAATACCTAACGTCATTACCTTACTGCGTAAGAGAGATGTTAGAAAGCGAATATCGTAAATACAGAATACAACCATAACATAACATAACTCAAATAATGATGACATATCAATAATCAGATCATAATAGTGATGTCTTGTAATCTTAAGGACATCAATATATATCCATCAATAATATACAAACTGATAACTGAGATACAATTACTCTAAGGGAAAAATATCCAAAAGGAAGTTATCTCCGTAGCTCCTCGCCCACTCTCAAGACAAATCACGAACTACACCTTCATTCATGTCCGAGACGACATGGAAAAGAAAAGGGATGAGAAACTTATACAAGAATCTCGGTAGGGCTTCCCGACTATAACACAAGTGTCATCGTCATCGTCCCTGTGAATCTCGGGTTTAATTATGAAAATGGTGAACATATATATAAGGTTCATTTATTAAGTTCTAAATATCATTAGCCGAGACCCGTATCTTTTAGCATGAATCTTAATGTCATGAATGCAACATATTAATCATGGATGCATGTCAATATCATATACATAATATCATAAAATTCATAAAACAATGCATATGATATAAAGAACATCATGATCATCATTCTTACAAGTGACTTAAACTTCTTTTTCTCTTTTCCTTGGGGCCGCCTATAATTCTCTCTTTTCTCGAGAGTTCTAGGTTATGAGCTCATACCTCACTAGTCGTCACTAGCGTATTCTTATCCCTTTTGATAAGATAAATTCCCGACTCTTAAGGTGCGGGATAGGCATTAGGATCACCTTTCATAACCTTTAATTCGGGGAGTCTAAAGGATCATTTCCTATTTGAATCACCTCTCATAACCTTTAATTCGGGGAGTCTAGAGGATCATTTCCATGTGTCTTATGTCACCTTTAACCTTGGCATGTTATATAGAGATGTA
The DNA here is from genome assembly GCA_031216125.1 of Dalbergia cochinchinensis. Classification (NCBI taxonomy): domain Eukaryota; kingdom Viridiplantae; phylum Streptophyta; class Magnoliopsida; order Fabales; family Fabaceae; genus Dalbergia; species Dalbergia cochinchinensis. The sequence continues at coordinate 45,518,774 of CM062370.1, forward strand.
AATATGAATAACTCATCATTTCAACATTTCATGCTCATAAACTTCATGGAATCATGCATCTCAATTTATCAAGCATAATTATAACATACCATAACTTAAACTACATAAACATGCATCATACTTCATTGCATATATCCATAAGCCATATAAGTTTCAACACATGAATATAGCCTTCACAAGATATCAACCGCATTCATGCCATCAAATTTATCAATATTTACGCTTAAGCCCCAAAGGGTCAAATCACAATTTCTCAAAGGTTACGGGTCAAAATGCAAATACCCTTTTGTAACACCTTCTCACAAACTAGAGATCTTTAACATTAACCAATACTTTTAATAGACATATAACTATTAGAAACCGTTATAAACTCATCGTAAAAACCTTTTAAGGCCATAAACCAAATTCCAATACATTTTAGGGGTCAAAGTGCAAAATCGCTTGTTTTTAATATTTAACGACGACCGAATTTCTAAATCTTTATATAAACTTCATAAATGGTATTTTGGACTCAGGGACACATTCAACATCATTAGTAGCTTTAAATAAAATCATTTGGCTGAAATAACATAATTGATAGTTCAAAACACAACTTTCTGCATTTTGCAAAACTACCAAACTAACACTTGTAACTACCCTTTTATGCATCTATGGTACCAAAAATAATGTTTACAATAACTATTAGCGATTTAAACTCATCTAAACATCCTAAATCAGTAACCTTTTCAGTTCTAAAGGATTAGATCAGAATACTAAAATTTTAGCATTTAAAATCATGAGAAAAACCATATTCTTAATCCTTTATAATTTGTAGGTCTTTCAAAATTTCTTTGTACAAATTTAAAGACAAGATCATACCTAAAAATAAAGTATATCAAGATTTAAATCAGAATTATATAAGTGCCAAAAATAAATAGATGAGAAGTGTCCATGATCAAAGTTGTCATTTAAAATAAAACAAGTAAATCTTGAACTTTAGGATTTAAATGATAACTAGAATCATAAACTTGTCTTGTAACCTTATTATTATCATTATAAGGTGATAACTTGGAAAGATAAATATGAAATGCAAGGCTTGAGATATAAATATAAAGATACAAATTCATTCTTAGGTATTTATGATTTAGGTGACAACTTGAAAGTAAATATGAATATGCAAGTTCGTATTATTATCTTCAAGAATTAAAGTGATAACTTGGAATATAAATATGATTATGAAAAGCTTGAAATATAAATATGATATGCAAGAACTTATAACATAAATATGGATGCAAGTTCATTTTTATGTCTTATTAAGCTTAAAACTCAAGACTTAGTAACACCTTTAGAAATCTTTTGTCATCAAGAATTAAATCTTGGTCTTTAGAGGACATTTAAATGATGGATTCACAACCACCACCATGATTCCTCATCATCAAGCCATGGTCATTATCAAATCATAAAAATCGAAAATATAAAGGAAGAACAAAAGAAAGAACATGAAATAAAATCCCTACCAAGTTGTTTCTTTGTTAATTAGAGCAAGAGCTTAATCTTGTATGAGATATCAACGATAAAAATCTGATTTTAGTGATGGTATATATTTGGCCAAGTGAAGATGAAATGGTGGGAGGATTTTTGTTGTGTTCTTGTGTTTGGATATGGAAAGTTTAGGTGCTTAGGGGTTAGTTTACGGTATGTATGTGTTTGTTTGAGCTTGGGAACTTGGATGGATATCAAGAATGGAGTCTCTTGAAGGTGGAGAAGGAAGAAGAAGAGAGCTTTGTATTTAGAGAGAGAATAGAGGATTTTTGGCTAATTTTTGTGAGCAAGACTACAACAAAAAATACAAATGGTAAGAATGAATGTTTGTGTGTGAATTAGGCTTGGAAAACACATATTTATAGGGATTTTGGGGGGTGAGGCAGCTGCATTAATGGCTATAATGGGGAGTATTTTTTTCAATTTTTGTGAGTGGTAGGACATATATTTGATGGGTATTTAATTTGTAATGGTTTAGAAATGATAAATTAGTGTAAGTGGCTTAACCATCAAGAGTTTAAAATTCCTCAAGACAAGATTAAATGGCCAACACTTATAGTGGAAATTTTAGTGCTAATAATCTGAAGTAATAAAATAAAAATAAATCTAAAATATATTTTATTTTTGAGAAAAAGAAATTGTTAGTGGAAAAGAAATTGATAAACTAAAGTAAGTGCTTAATAATCAAATATTTAAGGTGCTCCACTACAAAATTAAATGGCCAACATATGTAGTGGAATTTTTAGTGCAAATAATCTGAAGTAATAAAAAATAAATAAATACAAAATATATTTTATTTTTAAGAAAAAGAAATTTAATACACTAATTTCCTATTATGTGTCTTAAGAACCCCTTTTTAATTAAGAAAGAAAAACAATCTTTTCTAAACTAATCTTATGCTTTAAAATTACCTCAAATAATTATTTTGACTCAAGATAAATAAATAAAATTAATTTATCTTTAATTAGAGCCTAATATTGCCTATATTTATTTGATTACGTAAATAAGCTCATTTATTGTTAATTAGGGGCAAAATAGTAATTTCACACAAAAACTCCCCGAAACCACCTGAACATTTTCAAATATCAAATTACACATGTAATAAACATTTTGAACTCCCGGGCGATGGTGGGTTCAAATTACTTAATCTCGTGTTAAATTACCACAGGGTATTTTGGTAATTTCACTTATGTAGAAAAAATTGAAGTTAATATTTTCACATCTACAACACACATAATCCCCTTCAAGCATAAAACTAACCCCTTGAGGATAGCCTGGACTGGCCGTCCTTGATTTCGGGGCAAAAATGACCTTAGGGGCATTTTGGTCATTTGTACATTGAAAAATTGAAAATCGTGATTTTTGCACATATTGCTATTTAATCACCATATAATGTTATTCTAATATCAAAATATCCTATTGAAGATGGCCTGGACCATTTTGGCCTCAAATCTTGTGTAGAAATGACCTAGGGGTATTTTGGTCATTTTGCATAGCAATAAAAATCGAGGCGTTACAAATAGCATAAATTATTAAATATTGTCCACAATGCAAAGTTACAAACAAAGTTTCATACCATAAAGTCATAAACTCACACATAATGTGATAATAATATGATCATTACCAAGGCAAAGTGGTGTCATATTCATAGCCTATTTCTTCATCAGCTACTAAATCTAAAGTTTGGCCAACAATACCTTCATTTTGGTCCATATTTTCATTGGTTACGTTATGTGCACCATCATCATCATCTTTCAAGTTCAATATACCTACAATCATTTCAATCTATTGATGCCACCTCCCCTAATTATCTTGTTACAATGAAGACATTGTAAAACAACTTTTCCATCATCCTTAACTTGCTTACCATGCCACCAAGCTAGATCAGTTTTTCCCCTATTATTATATGATCTTTTAACAGATTCTTGAGTGGATGCTTCTTGGGATGATGCTGTTTGTGATTAAGGCATTTCAGTATAAGACATCTCTATCCTCTAATTGATGCAGATATGAACAAAATTAATTATATGAACAAAATAATGAAAATATTACAACTAATTATATTATTATACTCTCCACCAAAAAGAAAAAAGAAAACAGAAGTGATAAGCCAGAGAACTTACCTTTGAAGGCGGCAACTGGCAGCAGAAGGCGAGCCGAGACCGTAAGAGGCAGCGGTAGCAGTGGCCAAGCCGGCGAGGGCGAGAGGTGCACAACGAGAAGGAAGTGGCAGAGAAAGAGGGCGTGACGCATGGCAGTAGCAGGGAAGGAAGCGGCAGAACGAAGGTGTTCTCCTTACTCCTGAGGCGCGGGCGCGTGGTCGTTGACGACGTTCTTCTTGGGCGGCGTTCTTCCTGGGCAGCTGGGCGGCGTTCTCCTGGGCGGCCTTCACCTTTCTTGTTCTTGATCTGGAAGTCTGGAACTCTCTTAGTCTCTCTCGATCTCGCTTCTCACTCTTTCAATCTTACACTGTGTGTTGATGCTCCCATGCTCTGTCTTTCACTCTTTTTTAATTTTAGGATTTTTTTTTAAAAAAAGAAAGAAACGAGGTTGTTTCTTGTGTAAAAAAAAAAATTTAAACATGACCCGATCTGGTTCATAAAAACCTGCCGCGTTACCAGTTTCCATCAAAACCCGCCGAGTCTCACTAGTTCTCACCGGGTCCAATACATATCCAGTCCAAAGAGTAACTCGGCCCGGTTTCACGACCGGTTCAGCTATTTTCTGGACGAACCGGCCAGGTCGAGCCGAGTTTTATACCTATACTTGTACTTAACAAATCAGTCATCAATAATCTCCCTATGTATTATCTTGGTTTATTCCAAATGCCGAAGGTGGTAACTAAGAAGATTATCTCATTGGAATCAAGGTTCTTTTTGGGCTCTTCTAATACTAGGAGAAGAATTCCCACAGTTAAGTGGATTATAATTCAATTACCAAAAGAAAAAGGGGGCCTGGGGATAGGAGATATTCTTCAGAAGAATGCTGCCATGCTTTATAAATGGCGATGGAGGTTTGTGGTTGAGGAGAAACCTATATGGAAAAAGTAGTGAGTTGATTTTCCATGGAATCGGACTCGTAACTGGCTGGACTTCTGAATTTTAAAATTATATATGATGACAATTAAAGTTCAAAACTATATTAGTTGCGTGCTTCTCGTTTAGTTTACTTCAGACTTGACTTGACTCGTTAAATGTGCAAGCCAAGCAAACATTATGAATATAAATTATTTTATGAATTAAGTTTAGCCTTATACGTTTCAAACAATCGTTTTGAACAAGGAAATCAATTTGTTTATATTATATACTATTAAGGTTAAAATAAAATTTTAATCTTATACATGTCATCAATTTAGAATTTAATCTTTATACAAAAAATTAAATAAGTCTTTGCACGTGCAATTATTTATAAATAAGTTCTGTCATCGACTAAAGATATAACTATGTAATTCAATTATCTTCATCTTAAAATTGTATTGCCGTCTAAACACTATATAGCAATTCTTTCCCTCCTAGAGTAATTTTAGATTTTCAATTTGATAATCAAGAAGTGGATTTGCGGATGAGTAATAGTATAACACAGATATAAATCCAGCTGGAAGTGGTTTTATTTACAAACGATTGCATGTATAGAGAACTAATTTTATTTTTATTTTTTTGCGGTTTAGGAACAAAATTCAAAATCAATAACAGTTATATATATATGGACCTAACGTTAATGAATACGTGCTAATTATTACATGTAAAAAGATTAGATTTTTTTATTATACTTCTGAAATTATATTGGTCAAATTGATATTTAAAATTAGTATCCTATACATGCTACTCAAATCTCTTACTACTAGACCAATTCTAATGACAGGGTTTGTTTAAATATCTTATTATAAAATAAATTGCAAGTCAAGTTTTAATTTAACTTAAATTTTCAAAATATGTCTGGTCCAAATATAGTTTAAGGATGCATTTATTGACAGACTTGACTAATAAGTGCTCTTAAAGTATTAATAAAAAATTAAAATTAAAAAATTAAAATTTTAAATACATATATAATATTAGCAATTTAAAAACTTATTTTAAAAAATATTTGTATTAAAAATTAAGAAGCTCCTTGCTGAACTTTTTTTTCTTCCAAACACCAGTGTCTTGGTTAGAGTTACACTGGCTTATTATGGAAATACAATTATTCTAGCATTGATTTTTTCTATTTGCAAAATTTGAATTTAAGATCTTACTTAAAAAAGGCAAGTGTGAAATCAATAAGAACTAATTTAAGATGTCTTCCGATCTCTTCTTATTGTATTTCATATACAAAAATAATTATCATAAAAAAATACAGAATAATTAATTTCTAAATCAAATCAATTTGATTAAAGTGAAATTTAGTTGGTTTTAATTTTGAAAATTTTCTGATACACAGTTTACACTATCTTCTTTAGACCTTGAATATTTTACATAGACCAATTTTTAAGGTATTGTTTTAGTTTATCAGTTGGCTCTGGGTATATAGTTGCATTAAAATTTAGAAGTGAGAGTTTTGCTGTTTTAGGGATTCTACCCCATTTAAGTAAGAAGGATATATATGGTTTCGACCAACAATAAATTTTGAATTTTTTTTGAAAAATTAGTATATTTTTAGAATAACTGTAATTATTTTCAAGTGATTATTGCATTATGTAAAATTTGATTTAAGGAATTAAGAAAGGAGTTCCCATAGTTCACCATCATTGCAGTCCATCCTTATTTGTAAATGAAAGTTGATTTAGTTTGACAACTTTTTGTTCATTTTTTTTTTCTCTAAATGATTTTAGTAACATATTTATACATAGTCTTATAATTAGTTGATGAATCAACAAATATACTATGACATCATAGACCGAAATGAATATTTTAGTTTTATTTTTTTATCACAATTTGTAACAAGATAATATTTATTTCAAAATGGTTGGTCGTAATAAAGATAAATTGCAATCTCAAATGAACTTTGTTAATAATGTCAGGAGTGCGAATATTAAAGTTCTCATCTTTTAAAGTACATTAATTAAAAATCACATTTATTTCAAATTTACATAAACAATTTTTAAAAAGCTGTTTAGAAACTCAAAATTTTATCAAAGTTAGTTTAATTGTTAAAATTATCCGATATTAGTGATCTGTATAAAAAAATAATTTATATTCCTCTATTCTATTAAATAATTATATTTTTTAAATTTTTATTTTATTTTTTAGTATAAGATAATTAATGTGATTTCTAATAAAATATTAAAAAATGTGGATTCAATTTTGATTCATTAATAGCATAACAATTTTTTACACAATTATTTTAAATTTTTATAAAACTTTTTAAACATTCAATTATGTATTATCACATAAATAAATATGTTAACTCTTATACTCATTACATAAAAACTCATGCAAAAGAAAATAAAATTGAATAAATAATTTTATAAAAATCATTTATATCTTTGATGTATCAAAATTGTATGGTTCTATTATTTTATTTTATCTTCACAGGAAGAGACTAATCTTTTTGTTTTTTTGGAAAAAGAAAACAAGAACTCTTAACTTTTAAGAAGGTTTAAATAACATGTAGGTTCCTATAATTTTATCAAATTTTAATTAGATTCTAAGAATTTAAAATTTATAATTAGGTTTCTATAGTGAATAAAAATTTGCAACCAAATCCCTATAGTGTGTAAATTTTTTTTAATCAAATCCCTTAACATTATTATAAAAATATGAGATTGAAAAAAATATTTATTGATATTTTATGATATGAGTGCACATGTAAGAAAGGAGTTGACAATATTTTTATACGATACTTTTCTTAAACTTAATTGAACTAATTTATTACCGAACAACAAAAGGATAAAAATCTACCGTGACGAGTTTCAGAGACAAAAATCATTGAATTTTTTATTTCTTAGGATTTCAAGCCAACCCATATGAATTTTGTAGTAAATGACATCATGAAAACTTCTATCTAATCTCATATTTTTATAATAAATGTTAAGTTTATGAACTTGGTTATAAAATATTATTTACAATAAAAATGTATTTTGAAAATTTTAAATTATAAGGAATAAGTTTTGAATAATAATCACAAATTTTAAAAAGTCAATTTTACTTTTTTTCATACAAGTTAAAAGGAGTAATTTCTAAAAAAAATAGTTTTCAGCTTGTATATATAGTGTTAATTTGGATTGCCTTTCAAAAAATGATCTTTATTTAACTTATTTTTTAAAAAGGTTTTTTTTCCAGAAGTAAAAGACGTCTTGCTTTTGGATGTGAATTAAAAGATATTTATTTATTCTCAAACATTTTTTATGCTATAAAAAATATCTTTTCTATAAGATGGAAATTATAGCTTCTCAAAAAGTATATATTTTTTACTTTTTCTAATCATTCTATTTTGACAACAAAAAATTTACTTAAGCATACAAAATATAAATATATTTTTAATAAAAAAAGACCTTTTTAATCAAAATAATGATATCCAAACAAGCATATAAATTTAGGTTGCGTAATAATTTTTGAAAAATATAAAGGGTTTAATTTTGATACACTAACAGTATCATTTTTTTATAGAGTTATCCAATCAAATTCACACATTTATATGACTTTTTAAATAATAAATGTGATCTCAATCACTTTCAGTGATTTGACAACACATTATTAGATGACGATGTAAAAAAATTAATATTGTTAATACATAGAAATTAAACTCTGATAAAAACAAACACATTCTTAATTAAAAATTTTCAAAAAAATTAGAAACTACTCCATTTTTTTCAGAATATTTATCCACTTTTAGACAACTTTATATTATATAAAATTTATAGATATTTTAAAATATGAAGTTATCAAAAAATGGACATATATTCTAAAAGAGATGGAGTACTATTAACTCGTTAGTGAAAAAAGAAAGAGGAAATTAGAGTATTTAATAGCAATAAGGATAATTTAGTAATTTATTCATAATTTTTACTAATATTAATATTTTACTAATTATTCATTTAATTTTAGTAAATATGAGTAAATATTTGAAAGGAAAAGACTAATTAATTAATTAAATAAATCCTTTTAAGAAAACCATATACACATCACAATTCACCAAGGAAAATTCTTATGTGCATATGGAATAGTTATTTGTAGAAAAAAGATATGTGATTTATAATTTTTAAGTATAAATTTATAATATTTTACTTAGAGATTTATAATTTTTTTTATAATCATCTTTAAAAATATTTTTATTATTCACATAAATTTATAATATTTTATACGTAAATTTATATAGATTTATAATATCTTCGTCCCCTAAATAACTCTTTATTCTATATCGAGATCGCACCTTCGCGCACATATCCGCCACCCCATTTTCTCAAAGGCAGAGCATCCTTAACTTTGGTGGAGAAACTTGGAAGCCTAACTACACGACACGTACACACTTGCCTGTTCATATCACCCGATTCTCCTCCCACATGGCACACGGAACAGCCCCTCCGCCCTTTTCAAACTCTCTCTCTCTCTCTCTCTCTCTCTCTCATACAAAACTCTCTCCTTGAAAAAAAAAAGTTTGAGGCTTTTATTTCACCTCTTTTCATATCCTTTTTTTTCCTCAAAAAAATGATAATCCCACTCCGCTACTTCCTCCCTTATTTAAACCCGCACCCCCACATTCTCACTTTCACATGTATTCATTCCTCTCTCTACACTTCCATTCCAAAACTCTGTCTCCTTTTCCTCTCAGTCTCTTCCTGTCAAGTTCAACAATGGCATCATCGCCATCATCATCAAAGCTCTCACTCATTCTTCTTGCGTGTGTTGTGGCCATCTGGGCCGTTGATCCAGCTGAGGGTGCATCCCACCACGCGGCCCCAGCACCTTCCGTGGACTGCTCGAGCTTGGTGTTAACCATGGCTGATTGCTTGTCCTTTGTGACCAATGGGAGCACCACAACAAAGCCGGAGGGTAGCTGCTGCTCTGGCCTCAAGTCTGTCCTCAAGACCGCTCCTCAGTGCCTCTGTGAGGCCTTCAAGAGCAGTGCTCAGTTCGGCGTCGTCTTGAATGTCACCAAGGCCACCACTCTGCCTGCTGCATGCAAAGTCTCTGCTCCTTCTGCTACTAACTGTGGATGTGAGTTCATTTCCTTTCTCCTTATTATTCCCCACTTTTTTTTTATTTTTCTCTTAAACGTCTTGTCTTTGGCTTTCTGGTTGTCATTTTTTGAGAGTGTTGTCAGGTAAAGTTTGGGGATGTTTTGGAAAGTTTTGTTTGAGAAAGTTTTCATTTTTATGTTTATATGTGATGCGATGCCCTGTGTTCTGTGTGTGCACATTTGATTTTGATTTTGGTTTGTACTCCGTACCCTTTTTTTTTCTGATGGGAAAGGGTTAGTCATGGATGGGTTTGCTTTGGTGTTTTCTTCCCTTTTCTGGATTCATGTGATTTACTTGTGGCTTTGTTGTTGGTTTTGCAGTGTCTGAAACTCCTTCTGCTGCTCCTGGTATGTTTCGTACCTAATCATATTCCCTTTTAATGTTTACAATGTTTGTTCTTTATGCCATTTACAATCCTGGATGTGTAGTCTTTATGTTGAATTTTGATGCAAATTACAAAGGGAATCACATGCTTAGTCCTGTCCTGCTGCTAAAGCTTAGATTGATAAGAACCATATCTGATTTGGTGGTTTTGTTTCTTCTGTTGCGGGATGTTTTCTTCTCTAGATTCCTGTGTGTCTATATATAAATATATATATACACACCCCCTTGGCACAATTAAAATTCTCCCAACCACCCATATATTCATATTACTGGTTTAAAGAATTGTCAACTATTTACACAGGGTCGTGGGATTGTCTACTCTATCATTATTTTCTTGCTGTTATTTTTTTTTTTTGACCCTTTGGGACTTGGTATATCTTCATTTGACTGTGATAGAGAGGCATTTAATTTTATATATATTATATCGTTGGAGAGGACAAGATTTTAATTTTGAAATGTAAGTATCTTCTATGTGCACAGAAATGTGAAATTTGAAAATCAACAACTGTTATTCATAGACTTAAATTTTCTTTATTAATTAATACTGAAATGTGAAATTTGAAAATCAAAAACTGCTATTCATATATTTTAATTTTCTTTATTAATGCTGAAATGTGAGTATCTTCTATGTGCATAGAAATGTGAAATTTAAAAAATCAAAAGCTGTTATTCTTCCTGTATCTTCTCTGTTCTGAGTAAATATGCTAGCTGTCTATTAATTACTTTTTTCTCACATATGCTGTCCAAGCATTAATAACTTGTCTGTATTGTATGAAAAATGTTGACCATTTTGATCTCTGGAATTAGACTAGGACATTCTTGGTGTCTCTTATTCTAATTGTGTTATTGTTATTTCTTTCTAGTTGGAGCCCTCTCTCCAGAGTCTTCTCCAGCATCTCCAACATCTCCAACGTCTGGTGCTGCAGCTCCTGGTGGTTTGAGCGGTCCTGCGAACGAGCTATCTCCAACACCAGCCCCCGCTGCTGGGAACACAGCCTCATCATCATTCCAAATTTCAGCTGGATCCTTACTTTTTTGCCTATTAGTAGCTACATTCTCGGGCTTTTAAGCTGAGTTTCATTCCATTTTGAAAGTAGAGAGACATGACATGAGGGAGTATTTTGATGCTTTATTTGGGTTCTACCATTGGAGGCCTTCTAATTATGTGAGACTTAAAAAGTAGATAGAATTCATTATGGGAGTGACTAGAACCTATTTTGCGGTTGTATTGTACCCTCTTTCTATTATATATATAAGCTCATATATTAATAATGAGTAGTCATAATATTATTATTTTTAGTATTATATATATGTTGATATGTTGATAATAACATTTAAATGGGTGTGAATTGTACTTTGTTGTGACAAGTACATGTGCCCAAGTTATGGTGTTCTGGGCAAGATGGCTTCCAAACGGAGTCCAATCCCAAATATGAACATGACAAGGAAACAAAATGAAATAAATGAACCTCATCAAAGTCTCAGATGAGCGCTACCAGTTAGTGCTTGAAACCGCTTTCCCTTCATGATTACCGCAACAACTTTCCTCTGCAAAATTATTAGTTACATAAGAAAAACCCATATGATGGGTCCTAGTGCTGCATTGGCTCATTTAAGCCATAAAGCCTTGCAAATGGGGCACTGGTTAAGCACATGTGCTACTCAACACTGGACCTATTCGGACCCATCAAAAAGAAATAAAACGGGCCTATTAGAATATTTCCTTCATTCCGTAGTAGTATAGTAACATGATATTATACTGCGTTGGGGGAAAAACTTTTGGCATATAAAACGTGGCCTTAGCAAATCATTAAAACTACGTTTTGTAGCCAAATTATTGACACTCAGCTAAAACTGTTTGGCCATGTTTGTGGCCCTTTACCTAAGCAGAAAGGCATCATCGATCAGCTTTCCACTTTTTGGCGCGTGCTACAGGAAATTGAGCGGATGAAGCGCAACATTTTCTTTTCTTGAAATGCCTTAACAGAAGAATTGCTTACTAATGATGTTCGATAGGACAAATGTCTGAATATCTGTGGCAATGTGGCATCATCGTGCAGTCACTAGGCAACAATGTCTTGGGCCAACCAGGCACCGCATAAAGCTAATTTTCAAGAAATTAAATCATTAAGAGCATCAAGACATGTCCTATTTTTTATTCTAGTCTACACTCTATAGTTGAGCTTTGCACAAGAATTTCGCCACATCAAAAGCACATCTATAGTACTTTTTGCTCAACTACATTTTGGCCCTTGATGTCTTCCACAGATTGGAAAGTGGGGATGCGAGTTTCTGCAATTTAAAACAAATCAGCCACTCAATCTATTTCTTGGTCAAGAATATGGGTAACCTTTCCTTTTTATGATATTGGATTTGGATCATTAATAGCATCTGAGGTGCGTGGTGTACCAAGCGGCCACAGGACCCCCAGTTTTATCATATTCTAAAATGGTATAAGTGCCATGTGCATTGCTGGTAACTTTTTGTTTGGAGGCCAGAACCATTTTGTCCAGCAATGCTCATCAGTATTATGGAAAAAAAAAAGTGTAGCTATTTTGAGTATTTTTCTAGCACAGATAAACCGTAATAAGCATTTTTGGTCAGAATTAGATATGCTAGAACTGTTTACTTCAAAGCAATCTTTAGTAGTTCAATGTCCAAGTCGCCTATACTTAATTAGCATACATTGAACCATTTTGTTTGGAACGTACTATTTGCAGTTGGTAAACTCAATTCTTGGTCTATCTTTGATTAAAATTACAACATGCAATTGCTGTCTATCAGATATAAACTAGAACCAGATTGTTTTGATAAATGATAGAAGATCACATTAGAGTGCAAGAGATGGACGCCTCCTTGCACATTTCAAGAGAATCTTAAGTCTTAACCTTTGGGAGCACAAAGGAAAACCAATTCCGGGAGTACATAAAAGTTTGTCGAGGAAGAGACAAGGGAAACTGAAAGCTAAACAAGGTGATGTGTTGCATGTTGCGAGGAGGAGTGCAAAACGGAACTCAAAAATCCATGATCCTTATTTTCCGAAGTGGAATGATAACGGGGCCTAGGCACACGCTAAAACTGACAAATTTAGCAAGGAATAAGTTCCATAGAGTTAAAAGCTTTGATTTATTCCGGATGTAACCATAACATTTTTGTCTTTTCTTTTGTTTCTTTTCTAAGAAATATCTTCAGGAAATTTTATTCCCCACTTTTTTTTTTTTAATCTAGTTTTAGGCCACATTTAATGTCCTTCAAGTTTAACATGTATACCTAAATAGAGGACTCTAGGGTCTAGTTTAATCAGCCATGTCATTACTTGTGACAAAAAGAAAGTCCTCTGAACCCTCCCCCAAATAAGCAAATGAGCTGAGAGCTCCAAGTTTCTCTTTATTTTCAGAAACTCTTCCGAAATCTGTATTCTAGCCATTGAATACCTGATCCGCTGGAACTTCTTAAAATAGTGTACATGAATTCACTTAAAAAATCTTAAGAGACAGATGAGTATGCGTGTAAGTATAATTCTACACATTCTTTACGGAATAGAAGATTTAAGTGTACACAACTACGCATCTCATGGGTGCCACTTTTTTGGGTGCTTGATCCAACTCTTAACAGAAAAAAAATGCTACTAAAATTATTTGTCTGGCACAACCCATGGCAACTATTCATATGGTTGTATGTGAATCTGACCACAAAAAAGTTTGATTGAGATTCTCTGATGATTGATATTCCTGCTTATAATTAGATGCAATCACCAAAGTAGTCATGCACAATTTGCGCCGAGATAGTGGCAAAGTAGATCAATTTTCACGCTAGAAAAAAATTCAACTAAGATTATTATTATTATTATTATTATTGGTAATATTCAACTAAGATTATTATGTGGCTAAAGAAAGAAGTGAGTCCAACTAAAAATCTCACAAGCACAATTTTTATATAGTTTGGCATTGACGTCGTCCATAACAAGAAAAAGTGGGACTGAGCTACTTGCACCCATCATTGGATATCCACTATTCATTAAGGCCCAAATTTACCTTCGCAAACTCCATCTACTTCGGTACCGTTTTGATGCAAACATATGTTTCCTCTACGGTATGACTTACTTTTGACGCTTAATGGCCAAACAAATGGCCAACCAAATCTCAATTAACAACCTTCAAACTTTTTGTGCACCGCATGTGATTGGTAGCGGAGTTAGGTATACAATAAAATTGTATAACAATCTTATATCAATATTTACAAAGTTTTTTTATCTTTTTATGAGAATGGGCATTGATGTATTAAAAAGACAAAAATAAATTGTGTTGCATAGAATTGTTGTATAATTTTATCGTGCATAAAATATTATTCTAGTTTTGTTCCTAACATGACCCTAAAATGAAGGTAGCTCTTGTAACATCCTGACAATATGCTCGATTCGGGAACATAAATTTTGGATATATAGCATTAAAGACGAGTTGTGCTTACTAGATAGAGATTGGTATCTGTCAAAATCTCCAACTGTTTGATCAAAGATGTTACCTCATCATCCCACGTTTCCTTAAGGAGTTCTCTATGAAATCGCTGTGTCTTTGTGTATTGTGTTTGATTTTGCTTTTGTAAGGTAAATATTGATTTTGAAGTAAAACGATTTATATTTGATAGTTTTTTCTAAAAATAATTCTGATAGAAAGTAAAATTTTTTCACTTTTTCTAGAATCAATTCTAGAAATAAAAATTGATTTTAGCAAAAAATATATCAAACACGTTAAAAAGTAAATTGATTTTCGTCTATAGAATCAATTCTCAGGGCCACAAAACCAAACATGCTCACAAAAGTTGCACTAAGGGCCACGTAGCGGAACCACACCAATTGAGGTGTCCCCTAAAATCACAATAAGGGCATCGGAGCGGAACCACACCAATCGATACCAAACTCGGTGATTAAACCCTAGTGTGGTGATAATGCTATAATATAAAGGATTTCGTGGGTAAAAGTAACTGGCCGCTACATTGATAATGAAAGGCTTAATACAATGCCTCTTGTTCTCATTACTTGTTTAGGAACTTCAATATATCAATTGTATTTGGCCGTGAAAGATGGGAAAAGTTATATTTCCTGCGAAAATACATGTTATACTCCCTTTGCATCAATCATTCATTGCCTTGATCCCTATACACAGTACCTTTTGACCAGCCGGCAAAATCCAGAAGAAAATTCATTGGTTGTATCAGTCAAACAACTGTTTGTTACCTTTATATTTTAGTGTTTGTTGGGGTACCACAAAATAAACGTGTGCTAGTTATGTGCACCAACCATGACATTTTTATACTTTTCTTTTACTAACAAAATAAAACTGGATTTAATTTTATTCAGGTCAGGTCTATTCGATTTTTTTAAAAAAAAAAATCGAATTTCGGAAATCAAACACGTCTTTTACCTTTATTTCCATTTTACTCTCTTTTTTTCCCTATCAAAGAAATGTAGAATATGAAGTACATAAATAACCTTAAATATATGAACCTTAGGTGCAACAATAATAATAGTAATTATCAGGATACAGTGATTACCTATGAAGTTTAGCCTGACCCTGACAAAAATAGAAGGGGTTTCTCTTTGCTTAACTGTTACCTTGAAGAAAGCGTCTAGATTTTGAATGATTCAACACCTAAGACTTTCATTTTCGTTGAAGTTTCAACGTTTTAGTCGCACAATTATAAAATAGAAGTTATCATCACGGGTTCAAAGAAGCATCCTAGCTCCTTGGTCACATAGTCACAGAGATGAATATATATAAGTGAACCATCCATTCTGTTTTTCACACTCACTCTTATTGATCAAAAGATAAGAATTGAGAACAAAAATAGCTAGAGAGCAATGGATGCTTTATCCTTAAGCTCAAGCCTAAGCATTTCCAAGCCATTTCATTGCCTTCCACTCTCAAACAAGCAACAAAGGCCTTCTCATCTGCACCTAAATGTTTCATGCAGAGCCACAAAGGTGAAGGGTTTGGAATATGACACTAGCAATGGCAACTTCTACAAGATGCTGTGTCTGAGTCCCAAAAGTGCAACCACGGATGAGATAAAGAGGGCCTATAGATCAATGGCGCTTCAGTACCATCCTGATGTGTGCCATGATCATTCCATGAAGGAGGAGTCAACAAAGATGTTTGTGCAGCTGAATGCTGCTTACAAGACCTTGTCCAACCCCATGCTTAGAGAACAGTATGACTGTGAATTGGGTTTGAGAAGCAAAATGAGTGTTAGTTTAGATGATGATCATGATGATGATGTTGTTGAGAGTTGGAGGAGTAGGTGGCAAGAGCAAGTGGTTGAGTTGAAGACCAGGTCTCGTAGACGTATGGAACAAAAGGGGGGATCATGGAGCAGCAGAATGAGGACACAAAACAAGAAAAAGTAGCTAGGAACTCATCATTTTCTTGCTATGCGTGGGAGCTTGTTGCTATTTCTTCATTTGGCATCGTTGAATTGGTCTAGTTTTAGGAATCGATTCTTTCATTTATATTTAACTATAATTAACCGGTTACGTATGATCTCTTCGATGGAAGAATGTTGTGTAGCATCACAAATGTATTTGTTATTATAGCAGTGAACAATTTGACTCGTGTAGAGTATTGGATTGCATAATTCGGTTTTACCCAAATTCTTTATGCTCTGAAGAACTAATCATTTTTATTTCTTAATGTATTAGACCCTTTTTGCAGACATAATTTTAAATGTAAAGCAATCGTGGATTCAAGAAATTTCAGTTAGGCAGCCAAGTTCATTATTAATTCCAATTGAAAATATGACATTGCAATGACTTGCATATGTACTTATATATCATAAGACCAAGGAAATGAAAAAGCTCAATTGTGCATCTTTATCCGTCTCAACCATCTCAAAATTCTGTTAAGTTTGATCGAAATATTACATCAAAGTCAATTCAATTATATCAAGTAAACAATCCCTTGTATTACCAAGGCTACTGGATGTTGTTCAAGTTGTGTGTTATAGGCTTGAGCGAACCAACATAAATACTGTATTTTAATTAATCTTCCCTGACTCAAGTTTCTAGCACCATATTTGTGTATGAGTTTTTTTTCTTTTGGTTTCATGTTCTTTATGTGCTTCTTCTGTCTAAATTTTTACTTGTGTTTTAAATCAGATCGTTTGTCTACTCAGACATTATTTCTGCTTTGTGTAATAATGCATTACACTTCTTTTAGTCAGTCCACATTTCACCCATCTTATCATCCATTACTATAGCTAAGTATGCTATGACTTGGCGACAGTATTCTTAGTGTATTAAGAAAAACTATTTCTTTTAATCAGTCGACATTTCACCGATCTTATCATCCATTAGTATAGCTAAGTAAGTTATGACTTGGCGACAGTATTCTTGGTACATTAAGAAAAACTACTTATTTCACTTCATCCAATAAAGATCATGTCAATGCTGAAAACTTCAAATTAACAAAGGTAATCTGTAAAAATCAATCGCTATATAAGCCTTAGAGCATAGCAGTGACATAAGAAACATTGTACAATGAGATTGTGAGGACTATATATTATCAGCTTTCTCTATAATTCTTTAATGGAAAGTTTCAATTATAATTTTCTTTTGAGAGAAAAGAAAATTCAAAGTCAAGAAGTGAGGCGGCTTATTTCACACGGGTTTCAAGCATTGAAACTAGAATGGCATAAACGAAAGAAAATGCAAATGGGGAATAGTGGTAGATGACATTAAATTGTCACATATCATCACCATCAGAACCAAGTCACTTGAGCAGCTTTCCAACCACCCCATTCTCCAATTTTATTGTATTGAGGACCACCAGGTCCACGATGTCCATATGAAGATGCTAACAAATGCTAAGGCAAAGGCAATTTTCTCACATGTTGACTCTGGCTCTGGGGATCCTTTGCTGCCATTTAAGGTACACTACACTGAAGTGCTTTTACAAGCAGTCCAGAACTCTGCCCTTTTCACCTTTGAAATGCTCTCAAGGACTCCCACTGGAGAAATGTGACCCATCACTGTCACCCTCTTAGACTCCAGATCTATACTGAATGATGCAACTCCTAAGATTGTAGATTTAAAAGCTGTTAGAACCTTTACCCCACAAAATAAATGTCACAACCTCAAGTACAATTTTAAGTCATTTGGCTTAACGCCCAAATTTACTTGAATGCAAAACAGAAACTGCAGCTTAGAAAGTGAAAAGGGCCATTATATTATATATCAACACTCATCTAGTGCTCTTAGAGCTTATATTCTAACAATAAAATATTTCAAATTATGTTCACAAACAAGTTCTGATTATTTAAAGTGTTTTCCCCCTATTTGTACTATGTGAGGTTATAAAATTAGCATGGTTGATTACCTTCCATCTTTGACAGATGCTTTTTCACTTTTCTAGCACATCCTTGACAATCAATAGCAACCCGCATCACAACCACCTGCATTTAACACCCTTCCAAGTTCGTAATAATGAAATTTCAAATATCATAGTGTTTGTCTAACATTTCTCAATCACTTTTAAAATATAGTTTTTGCACTATTTATATCGCATCACATGCAGTCTTAAGGAGATTTGAATATGAGATTCCATTATTCCAGGACAATTCAGAATCATACTATATGAAAATATGACTATATTGCTCTAAGACACGTACCTTCGTTGGTGGAGAACCAGAGAAAAAGAAAATTAAAAAGGATATCTTACATAGAAGGGACAAAACCAACGGTGTGGCATCATGTAATACCATTTGTTTTGTTTAATAAAATGCCCATTTGAAATAAAAAGGACATAGTCGTTCTGTTTTCTCTAAGGAATATGCATGGGACTGTGACAATTGAAAAGCACGTGAAATATCTTGAAACTTCTGCAAATGACAAATATGAGGAAGACAAATTAATGAGGATTATTTGTTTCCTTGCACAATGCATCTGTGACACTACATGTGGTATAGTCTTAGCCATTGCTCTTGATCTAAGTAATCAACTGAAGGGGAGAGAGAATAGTTTCTAGTGAGTTTTGTTGACCCAGTAACACTTGTGGAAGAAAAAAAAGAAAAAGCCAACAACACCAAAATTTATGAATGAACAGTCTCGAATCTAAACTCCGTTTACATTTTATCGCTGCTTTAGTTGATTATGGCTCTGCTCTTAGTTTTGACACATAATTTTGATTGCTTTCTTGATTATCATATACACGTAGCTGTATCACTGAAAGATCAAAGAAGGTACTGTAACTTTCAATAACTCAGTTGTCTATCACTACTAGTATAGAACAATTACTGCATTTCCATTATATATGGGCATTGTAAAAGCAGGAAAACAAGTGCGGTTCATGAAACAGTGACGATAGTATAGACCTGGGTTCATGTTGAACCTTACACAGCAAAATATTCACCATTCAAAATCTATTATAAAAGTATATATATTATATATGTAAAGTTTGTAAACATTTAAGAACAAAAGGCGGATACATTGCCACTTTTTGGGTTTATGGTGAACCTAAGATTATATAATCATTAGTCCTTATGAAACTCCATATATTCCATCCATTAATTTGTAAGATAAGCTCTACACACACACAAACACACACACAAAAAAAAGAAAAGAAAAAAAAAGAAGAAAAGTTGTTCAAGGGAAAATGACATTTGCATGATTGAACGTAGCAAACCTGAAAGACATCATCTGTTGATGCTTTCTGAAGTTCACTTGGTTCATTCGCTTGATCTTGATCTTCTCCTCCCTGCTTGATCTGTGGAACTGGTTTGGACCTATGAGACTCACCAAGTTTGGAGTACTTGGCATGTTTGATCAACCCGGTATCATGGAGAGAAACACTCCTGTCAAGCCTCCTAGGCACAACCACAGATCGAGGATTTCGGGTACTCATGCACACTGCTGTTGATGCCTGAGAATGGCACATGAAACCCCTTCTCATTTTCTTGTTGCTGGTTTTCAGGCTCATCATATGTTACCAAACAGAAGAGAGTTTTCAGGATTAAGGAGAATATGGATGATGCTGAGCAGAAAGGCAATAAAAGAGGGTGTGCTGTCAAAATCTACTATTGTAATGCTGAAGATGGTTTTGTGACTGAGAGAGTGGGAGAAAGTATATTGAATGGAAGAGAAACGCTTTCATTATGACCTAAGCTAACAATGGCTTCACTGGCAGTGCATAGATGTGTTTGTCATTTTGTCTATTATGAATGTAACTATGATATAGAAGTGTCCAAAATCTTGTCCTTATCAGTGGTCAATGTTGAGGAACGGACAATATATAACCTTCTTTTGATATGAATTGAAAGGACATGTTATAGGAGCAAGTTGATCCATAAGGGTGAAATTCAGATAAAAGCATAATGAACATGTTTTTTTCTCTTACTGTTATATATTTTACCGTAACAAATCAAGTTTTATATTTCCTTTTGGGATAAGGTGTAATGAGATGAGGCAAGCTAAGCCAAACAGTACAAGTTTGTCTTATTTTCTAAACATTTTCTCATGTTTGAGTTATTTAGTAGACGAACTTAGGGATGAGGACATGAGGTAGGGTAGTAGGGGAGGTTAGAACCAAAAAGGCTTCATCTTCTAGTGCACTCATTTTTCCCCCTTGCTAGCTATAAGTCATGTTAAGGCAGATACAAACAAAGTATCTGATATATCCACCACACAAATAGGATTAACCTCAAAGAACCATCATCTCGATGTGTTAGCCAAATACATTCACTTTTCAATAAACCAATTTGTCCAAACCGACTACTATTATGGAAAAGAAATCAACTTTCTTTCTAGCCTTTTGCCAAGAAGTTATAGCATTAATCAAGGCTGTGTGGCAGCATCCAGGGGGAAAGCTGAAAATGTGGTTGGAAAACAATGAATGGTCAAAGGATCAGTTAAGGTACAAAAAGTTAAAGTGGTTAAAATCAGCGAGGAGGAGGCACAGCGGCATTTCAGTTACAAACGTTGGGTCTCTGATCATAACAACAGTGCTGGCAAGTGGCAACTGAACAGATGATGATCTATTAATGTTGCATGAATTGACCTTCCTTGTTATTTGCTTGGTAATAAATTTTTTGTAAGATCCACAGAGGTTTTAATTTGTATACAAGTGGCTTCTTACCCCACAGGTGCGCAAGTCTCATATCCTTTCACCTTAAACTTTTGTAGCACTATGAGGCAGATAGTTAAACGAAGCAGCATAACACAATAAGTAACAAATTAAAGGGTATCAGTAACGGCATTGCATTTTGATCAGACATGAATTAACATCAATATGTAGCATTGTGGTTGGAGAAATTAAGCAATGCAATAAGAACATTATCTGATTCTTCTGGGAGGCAGAGAAAACGTCCTTGCCCTCTTTGTAGTCTCTTCTTCTCGAGATAAATGTCTTTACATCAGCACTACCAAGATAGTGCTCTACCAACTTATAACATGGCATTTCAATTTTAGACGACCCACTAAAAAATTGAGCTGAAATTTAACTTTATTAAGTAGACTAAGTACGGTCCAAGTAATCTTTCCTGTTGAGAGCGCCAACAATCATATTTGAAAGACACAAATTATCAAAAATAAAAAGTCTGCAATTATGCAGTAACAAAAACGAAGTAATCTATGATCATGCAGTGACCAAATGAAGACTCTAGTGTCTAGTCCAAGCAGAAACCTATCTTATCTTTTCTTACATAGATTTAATGTTTATGGCAGACTTATGAATCATGAGGCTGAACATATTAAGCCAAAGTGACGTTTTAGAACATTAGTGAGGCAGGTGTGGTCCATCAAATTGGCGCACCAAATGCAGAGTGCACTGAACTCCTTCCCTTCCTCTGTCAACTACTAGTGCTTTCAGCAGAATTAAATACTAGGACCACCACCATTCAGTCATTCCCTTCTGTTAAGTCCTTCCGAAACCTCAGCATTGACTATAATAATTCTTCCACTTCAGACAAAAGTACAGTGCTATAATTTAATGCAGGACCTAAAATGCTTCAAACTGAAATTTGGAGTAATATTATTATATTCTAGTGTTAACCATGAACTCTATGCATGACAATGACGGTTCAAAACATAATTTAAAACTATAAATACATAAATATTATAAAATAATTAGTTGATATCGAGTCACATATAAGATCCATCATAAACTAGAATCTATATTAATATTTTTCAAAATCAAAGGTTGATCAAGCAATATTCAAGAAATGCTTCAACTAATTAATACCTTTTCCTTATTGGAGGAAAATAGCAAGTGAACTTTTGGAGAAGTAAACTCCTAAGGAGCGATGAATAGATTTTTATTTTTTTTTTTTTTGTGTTTTGGTTTCCAGGATATACATAGATTATACTTAAGTGCAAAACGTATAATAAACATATAGTGTCCTTGGAATGATTAAAAAAAGGAAGTGATTTGGTTTGTACATCAAATCTTGTATTCAAATCGTTAAAAAAATAAGAAATGATTTGGTTTGCAAATTCATGAAATTTTCATCCTTTATTTTTCAAATTCTATCAAATTTGATGGGATTTGAGTGGAATTGATTTGAGTTTAAAATTTAAAGACAAATCAACTCGATTTCATTTTAAACCATTTCAAATACAACTTGATGTATTTTAAATATAAGAATTGATTTTTTTTTATTACAGAGGAAAAATACAAAAAGAAAGGCAATAAGCTCTAACCACGCAAATAACTACTCTCTAAAGCATCCTCATGCAGGTTATGCAATAAGAGAGCAAGAGGTGTTTGCCAAAAACTAAGACAATTATCATTAGCACATCCCAACTTGGCCATGTCATCAGCACACAAATTGATCTCACGCACCCCATGAGATAAGTGCACAACCTAGTTTCTTGCCAAGGGATGAGCAACCTCTGTGAGAACACTAACATAAGTATGATGTTTGGTCCAAAAGTTGGTTATAAGCAAAGTAATGACATGAAGTGAGTTACTCTCACACCACACTAAACTATAGCCTTTCTCCTATGCTCTTTCAAGGCCAACTCTGATCGCTATGAGTTCAGCAAACAAACTAGAATTTTCCCCAATAAATACAGAGAACCCTTCAATACACAGCCCGTGGGAATCGCCAGGACCCCACCAAACCCTACAAGCATTGCATCGGCAATCCTACAATGACTGCCATCTGTATTCAACTTCACTTCTCCTGTGGGGGAACCTAGCGCCCCTCATGCAGAACCACACTCTGGTGCTGACCTGAAGATAGGTGCGTTCAGATGGATTGGATATCCGCAACAAGTAAGGCTAGCACATTATCTACACTCCACAGAGATGGCTTCAAAATCTGCTTATTGTGCCAACACTAAACCCACCACAAAGTAAACCACAAATGACAGATAAAAGGAGAAACCTGAATAAGTATTAACCCACTCAGATAAGGGTTAAGTCAAGAAACACGGATCTTGACCAAAACCCAGATCAAGCCAAACAATCCTCGAATGGCAGCAATCGCGAAGGCAATGCAGAAGGTATTCGTCCCCATGGCCACAATGCACATAGTCTGGTGAAGGAGCAACATGTCTATGAAACCTAAACTTAGCAGTGGGAAGAGCTGAGTGGTACATCTGCCAAATCAAAAATTTGATTTTTTTGGGCACCCTCAATTTCCAAATCCAAAGCCAAGACCCACCAATCTCTGCTGAGGCCTAATCACGAGTTAGCCACTTATAACCACTAGCAGCAGAATATTCACTACTCTCCTGCCCAAGCCAACGCCAAGCCTCCTCATAATCACCCTAGCGCAGCAAATAAAGATCAGCTATAAAGGCACAAGTTTCTTTAAGTAAAGGAGTATACATATTATTAAAGTGCCATTGTCCATCCCAACAAAGGTCATGAATACGAAGCTCTGTATCTGAAATGTGGACGTAATCCACCTTACTAGTTGGCTACTCCTCATCCAATGAATAGTCAAACCATATGGAGACATTCCCCAAACCAAGTGAGAATTGAAACCCATCCTTTAGCTTGTCAACAGCTTTACTGATCCCCCTCCATATATACGAACAAGGTCCATGTGGAGTTGAGTCAAAAACTGAACCATGCTTGAGATAATTTGCCCTTAAGACTTGCACCCAAACTTTAGATCAATTATTTAGAATATGCCATACTAACTTGCCAAATAATCCCGTGTTCATATGACGAGCTTTCCTTATTTCGAGGCCTCCACTACCCTTTGGTTGTGTTAGCACGTCCCAAGCAACAGGATGGAAGCCGCAACTATTAGGCTGATTACCCCAAACAAAATCCCTCACGGTTTTATCAATACAGTCACAAACCCCCTCCGGCAGCCACAACAACTGCATTGTGTAGACAAGGAGAGATGTTAACGCAGACTTGCTTAGACATAATCGTCCTGCTTTATTAAGAAGACATTTCTGCCAAGAAGCCAATCGTTTCTCCATCTTTTCAAGAAGATGATTGAAAACAACTTTAGTGACATGCCTTTGAAGGAAAGGAACACCCAGGTAACGACCCAAATTACCAGTAAATCTAATCGAGGTAAGGCAAGACAAAGCTTCTTTCCTTCTGCTGGATTTGTACATCAATTTATTTCTATTTTCTTTTTAATCATTCTAATCACTTCCCTTCTTTTATGATTCCATACACTACCATAAGATATAAATGGATAGAATTTTTAGTCATAAATGGTATTTATAAATTAGTCGATCATTGTAGGTATACTAATACAAATTGTGATTGTGATGTGATTTCGATATATAATATTGTAGATAGATATCTATAGATGTTTGAAGTTGTGATATGATTTCGGTAAATAAAATCAAAACTGTGGCAAAATATTAATTTTTGAATATTAAAAAATAACAATTTACAAATATAAATTGTGATTGTGATGTGTTACAATGGCACACGGATAGAATTTTCAGTCAATTGTTATAGCTATAACAAGTGACAATCAATAATAAATAAAAAATGCTTCTTACTCATTATAGAAATATTCATGTTATTGATTGTCAATTATATAGTGGATTAGTACCAAAAGAAAAATCATATAATGGATTTATATATTGTTCTCAAAATTAACTTGAAAGTTAAATAAAACAGTGAAGTCATGTTAACTAATCAAGGACGCAGTCAAGCTGAATTGTAAAATAATAAAATTCACCTCGAGGACTATGATAGTAAAAGTGAAAAATTAAAATATCAAAGTAATTTATAGCAAAACATTTGAAAATGTTACTTTGAATAGTATGTTAAATTTAACATACTTTAATTTATTTTCACATTTACCTTATAATAATTTTATTAACTTTGATAATTTACATAACGTGGACATGTTTTTCTATTTTTTCTATTTTGCAGTGTTGATTTCATCTTGATTATTGAAACTGATGATACAAAAACTAAATGATTGAAATTGTTGTTTATGTACACAAATTGTTATTCAAATACAATCTTTTTTAGCATTACTGATTTTTCCAATTATATCTAGAGTTGATCATTATTATATAATAATATTATCAAAGTGATATTTTCTATTATTACTTATATTATTTAACTTATTATTTCTTCTTAAATGTTATGAAAATTCAAATCCATTTTTTCAGTTAAATCCTTTTTTATTTTAAATTATATTGGAGTGCCACTATATGCCTCAAACATTTTAAATTTGAAAATTGACGAAAATTGTTTTTACACAATGCAAGAAATTGATGGCAATACAACTGTGAGAGAGTTAAAAACAATAACCAATATTCTAATGATATATATTTTGAATTGATTCATACAACTACCTTTTCATAACAATGAATATTTTCCATTATGTACCTGTTCATCATACGAGTTTCAATACTATTTGAATCGAATAGTAGCATACTGCTTTTACGTAGAAAAATTGTATGCGATTTATAGCCAATTTAATAACAAAAATTTAAAAATAAATGTATTTTTTGAAACAATTGTTATTCAAGTATTTAACTCATTTAAAGTGTATGTTGTCCAACAAATTAATGAAATACACTTCACCGAAAGAAATAATAATGAAATTAAGTGTGGTAGACTGGCAATGTTTAATAATTAAATTTAGGAAGTGAAACAACTCGAGTTAATTTGATTTATAAGTTCAATGTAATCTATAATCTATAATACTAATATTTCAGAGTCGTTTGAGGGAAAGTTTTACACATATCACAATGAAAATATTTTAGGACCCACATCTTTAAAAAAATTATTCATTAACCTTTTTTAAAAAAATAAAATCATAATTATTACATATTATTAGCATATCATTGATAATCATCCGTATTTAATGATAAGATTGTAGTACATTAATTCAATATCTTTAATTATTACGATGCTGAAATCATGAATTATATTGATAAATTAATTTTACAATTTTAGTATTAACTTCACATTTAAAATTTTTATATTTGATGCTGGTGGTGATTTTCTTTTGAATACTATTACATTAAATTTATGAAATTAAGTATATAAATTATAAGAAAGATGTAAAATATATGCGTTAGGTTATATCATTTACCTTTTTTATTAACAATAAGATTATGATGAATTCAACTATTTAAAGGCAGAATATTTTTTCGTGTTATTAGTAATGACATTGTTTGATTATATATATAGGCTAATTTAATGATTTAAAGATCAAGAATATGCCAAATCCTGATATCACCTGGGATAGCCATAAAATTATACCTTCAATAACCTCTGAGTTTTTACAAATAATTTTGATAATTTTATATTTTAAAAGATTTGAATAAACTTTGAAAAAAAATTAATCATATAATTCATGACAATTTTAATAATTTTGTACTTTAAAAGATTTGAATAAATTTTGAAAAAAAAAAGTTAGTGTTGAAAAAAAAATTGGAGAAGATTTTTAAATGAAAAAAAGATAGAGATTTATCAGATCTTATTTATAATTAGAAGTTATTAATGATTAAGATTCGGTATAAAATTTATTGATTGTATAAATCTACTATACTAATATTTCATACTCATTTTATAAAAACTATTACATATGTCATTCATGTAGTGATTTAGGCTTCACATATCATTCATACAATTTAGGCTCAACTTTTCTCAATCTTTATGTTAAAAGATTTTTTTAAATTTAATTTATGATTTAATTATTAATTATTTTTCATATGAAATAAAATTAGATATTACAATCATTAAAGAATCAAATATTACAATCATTAAATATTATAATTTGTACCAAGATACAACCCATGTTAATATAATTATGATCTATAATTAAATTAAGAACCATTAATAGCCTCACATTATGAAGGTAATATAAAAAATTATAAAGAAAATATTTTCAAAATAAATCAGCTTTAAAATTAATATTTTTTTAAAGAAGACGGGTAGATCAAATTGTTAATGAATTGCTAATTGATTGATTTTAATATGATAATAATTCAAAATTCAATTTATACCAAATTTATTCTTAATCAAATATGATAATAATTGATATAATATTAATATTTGAGACTCATTACATAAAAAGTCTTTAATGTATTATTTATAGAAAAATTATACCTCACCCTTTTCATAATCTTAACACTTAAAGTAAGTTTTTGAATTTAATTTATTTTCTAATTATTAATTATTTTTTTCCAATCATACCTTCATATCTCTCTACCATTAATAAAATCAATATAAAAAAGAAAAAATAGCATAAATAAAATTATAATTCAATATATTATACCATAAAAATTATATATATATATATATAATAATAGTATTAACGATAACCAATGTATTATAATTGTGTTGTATTAATAGTATTTGTTATTATAGATATTTATGTTTTGAAGTTCAAAGTATTTTAAATTTTTTTAATAAATCCATAAATATTAATAAAAATTCAAATCTCCATGTGAAATGAAAAATAAGAACCCATGATCGGGATGTGCATGAGAATGAAAGTAAAATTCTAAATGAAAATAAGATTAAGGGAAATTTTCTAATTTCAAATGTAGAACATTTGAAAATCATAATAAAAAAAATTATCTATCTACATGTATCACTATATTCTGTTTAATTGTTTACAACTTAAATATTCTAATATATCAATTCCATGATTTTTTCATACTAATTTTTTTAAAAAAAATACCTTTAATTTTTTAAGACTAAAATATTTAAAAAATCAATTCTATAATTTACACTTATTTGATAATGATATTAAATATTTATTAATTTTTAAAAAGTAAATAATTATGTTATTTTTTATTAAAAAAATGATAATTGATGTACTATTCTAATAGTTGAGATTATATAAATTAGAACTATAAATAATTTTTTTACTAATTATTACATATTAATTATAACATATATTTTAAAATTGATATTTAATTTATTAAAAGGATGTACAAGAAAAGGACGTGTAATTGAAATTATATTAATTAAATTTATGTATTATTTCATTAATTAGAAAATATATTTTTATATTTTTAAATTAAATATTTTAATTTATCGAAAATATATAAAAGGTTAGGGATGATAAAAAAATTAAAAATGGGTACATATGGGAATTATCTAATGGAAAAAGGAATTGACATATATTTCAACTTCATAAGGATAATCTATGAGAGTTAAGTTTCTATTTGTTAAACAATATAGGGACATAGATAATATATTTTTATTTTTTAATTATTTTAATTACATTTGCATTATGTATATATTTTTAATTTTAATTTGAATTATATTGCATTAATAGTATTTATTATTATGGATATTTATGTTTCATATTATAAAATATTTTTAAATTTTTCTCTTTTTAAAATTTGTTAATAGCTTTTAAATACCTTAGGAATTCAAAATCACCATGGGAAACGAGAAATAGGGACCCATAAGTAGGATAGGGATAAGAAATAAAATTCTAAACAGTGACGGAAGGCGTGAGACATGTCTCCTTTCTTATAGATACTCATTGTCATCCCTATAAATGACTCATGATATAGTAAAATTATCTATTTATTCTCTTTCTTTATTTAACAATTTCAACTTTCGAAATGTGCAAAATTTTCATAGAATAGACTCTTTATTGTTAGTTATAGGTCATCTATCAAGATGTTTTCAACCTTATAAATATGATATTTAATATCAGATACAAAATAAAGTGATATATTTATATTGTATCTACTTATTTAATTATTTAACTATTAATTTACTTTTAAAATAAATTTATATACTCAATTTTTTATAAAATATATGTAAATAAATTATCATTTATTTTTTAGAATAATCAACAAATTATTTTTTATTATCTCCCCATGCATCGCATGGGTTAAACAACTAGTTATATAAAATAGAATTTGAAGTGACTTAAAGATCAATCCTATGTTTTTTTTTTCTGGTTACAAGAGAAAGGAAAATCTATCCTATGTTTAAAATATACCGGATATCATTTGAAATAATTAAAATAAAAAATCATTTTATTTTACTTATATTTAAATTTTAAAATTAAATCAATTCTTATTAAATACAAAAAGCAATTAAGTTTCATATCGAGTTCAACAAATAAAGTGATTTTTTTTTCAAATATCTAAATATAAAATTTGGTATACAAATTAATCAATGACTATTTTTCACTATTACAATTTACAAACACCGTCAATAGAAATGGATTTTTTTCAAAAGAAAATAATAATAATAATAAATAAATAAATAGAAATGGACTTGGAACCTGGTCAATAATGCGTCAAAGTTTGTACACTATTTTAAACTTAGGGAAAATGAAAGAAGAAAGAGCCTGTATTTGAATGTGTAATTTTGTTTAATAATAATAATAATATTTATAAGAGATTCATATTAATTTATTATGAATGTTAATAAATTTTACACTGTCATTCAATCACATACTTATTCATAGAAATTTTAAGATATTGAGTAATTGATTTAAATAGTTTTACTTATATAATATATATGATTGAATATCTACATAAATATTTTTCTATTAATAATGTATTAAAATCAAATTAATAATAAAAATGACGTAGCTATAACATCTATTTTGGATAGATATTATTGCTTTTGAATAATAGTACTTATGTGAAAAGTAACTAGAAATTAGCTTTTATTTATGTTTTACATGATTTAAATATGTTTTTGTTAAGGAATTGTTTTATTTGGTTTTGCTCTAAATATTTTTAAAACTATTTGATTTTAGTTCATATAATTAATTTGTCTAAGTTAAACATTGAACTGATTAAAAACCAAAATCTAAATCAGCTTATTTATTTTTGAAAGCTAGAAACATATTTAAACCTTTTTTCATACTTCAATTTGATTCTTAAATTCTTCTATTCATGAAATTTATAAATATTCGATATACCTAAGAGTATATCCTATCCCAGAATTGAAGGAAGGTTTCGTGTCTTAACCATCAAGTAAGAAAAAAGGTAACATTACTTGTATGAATTTAATTTTTATGTATTAACAATTTATACTTTCATCTAATTAGATCATTATATTTATATTATTTTTCAGATAATGAGCATAAAATTTAACTATTTTTATCAATGTAACAATATATAATTAAATATAGATAAAAATAAATCTCTTATAAACTCACATACACATACTTTTCACCTAAGAAGCACAAACACATCAAGTTGGTGGTGTGTCCATGTGTCGGACACGTATCGAACACCGATACTCACATGACACGCGTTCGTACGTGTTCAATTAAAAAAATAATTTTTCTGAGCTCAGACACACACCGAACACCACCGGACATTGCCGAACACTATCAGACACACGTTAAACACGGCTCTAATTCATTGTGGACATGGCTACGTTAGTTTCTTTATTTTTTTAAATTTTTAATACCAACATGACCTAAAAATTAACTCTAATTATTTAGTTAGATCTATGCTGTTGGATCATTTCATTTTAAAAATTCTTCAATTAATTATAAAAAATAAGAATTGATTAGATAAAAAAACTGTATAAACATAACCTAAAAATCCAGAAAAAAAAATCATACCAAAAAGAAATTATATATATATATATATATATATCATGTTTGTGTCCTATAATTTTTTGGATTTAATATATCTTTATATCTATTTTCGTACCCGTATCAGGATACATGCTTCATAACTTTTCAAATATTCTTGGCAACACCATGTCCGTTCACTCACAACACAACACTGGTTATATGGCTTGTTCAAAATTCTTTTTCTCCATTTTTTTTAAATCTCATAAAATAAAACCAAAAGATTGTCCCCAATTATGTGAAAGATCTAGACCGTACACCAAAGCGGGACCCAAAATAAACGGCCGAGATTGTCCCAACATCCCGGGACACTGTGAAAAGGATAGGATACCTTTCACGTAGTTGCGTTAACACTTTGAGATGCACAGAGTGACACAGACGCTGCCTGTGTTAGTGTTAGAATAGAATCTACAAACCTCTCTCTCTCTGTGTCTCTGTTTGTGATCCATTCCGTGTCAGAGTAATCTGTCCTTGTCCCCACTTTCATTCCTTCACCAAATTCTCCGTTCTTCAAAGCATGGGTTTTGCACAAAGTAACCATTTTTCGATCAGTTTCGAAGTGATTCCTTTCTCAGGTACCTATTTGACTTTCTGGGTCCTTTTGCTACTTCAGTTTTCGAGTGTATAAAATGATGGGCATTGTGTTGTTGTTCTTATGAGTCCTTTCTCGCTGGAGACTTGGAGTGTAAGTTGTTTGTGTACTGAATTGTTTTTTGTTTTCTGGCTTTTCTATCTGGTATGAGTTTTTTTTTTTTTTGGTTCTTTGGTCCCTTTTTCTGTTCTATGCCTGCTTGGATTCTTGTTTGTTGCACAGCTCTGGTGTGTTTTTTATTTTGTGTGTCGAATTTGTGTGAAGGATGAAATATTCTATTTGAATCTTTGATTTTTTTTTTTTCCAATCAGGGACGTTTTGTTTTGGAAGTAGAAGGACTTTGGTGGCAACTTGTGATTGTATTCACTTTGCTTGAGAATTTATGCCTTGTATAATGCATTTTTGTGTCTTGCTTTTGGTAGATTGTATGCTAAAAAATGATAAAATAAATGGCAACATGTACTGAATGAAAAATTAACCAATATAGATAACATATTGACTGGAGGGAGGTGATACAATGACTGCATTTTATATTCATACTTAACCGATGTACTTCATTTTGTCCATTCTTGTTGTCCCCCGTGTCAGATGTGAAGATTTTAGCCCCTAATTTTCTTCGGATATTCAAAATAGCTAATTTATTTCCTTTTTGCTTTACATTTAAGATTGGGCTATCTTTGATTTCTGGTTTCACTTTGTTCTAAGGAGTAATTTGTCCAAATCTCTATCTCATACTCTGCACTCAGCCAAGTTGATTAAACTTTAAGCATTCATTGATATGGTTTTAGCATTTGTGTGTGTGTGTGTGTGTGTGGTGTGATGCAGTCTACCTCTCTTAGTCTCATGCATTCTGGATTTATGCATGCATCTATTCTAGTGTTCTCTTTACTTTTTGATTGACTTACTTGGAGAAATGTTGGTGTAAATGGATTATATGCTCTGGTTAAAAGCTTATGCTTATTGAGATAAATCCATTATTCCAATGTGTGGTAACAGATGATTTAGAATGATGATGTTCTCGAACAGATTTATCTTGGAAGCTTGGTGTACTTGGTTTTTATCTAATTTGATCGTGGTTTTAATGGGGAATATTCTGAGTCTGAATAAGTCCAAGACTAGGACTAGATGGAGTGATCCCTGTGAGGTTTTGCAAGATGAAGCTTGCAAGATTCAGAGATTGTCATCAAGCTCCTGCAAGGACAATTCGAGATTGATTCCATCCCTTCCTGATGAGATATCAATTCAAATTCTAGCTAGAGTTCCTCGAATTTACTATTTGAATTTGAAGTTAGTTTCTTGTGCTTGGAAGGCTTCCCTTGTGAGTTCTGAACTATTTTCCGTGAGACGAGAACTTGGTACTGCAGAGGAGTGGCTCTACATATTAACCAAGGTCAAGGATGATAAGCTTTTATGGTATGCCTTGGACCCTCTTTTCAGAAGATGGCAAAGGTTGCCACCAATGCCAAGAGTTTCCTTTGAAGATGAAGCAAAGAAGGGCTTGGCTGCCTTTCCCCTTCAAATGTGGAGCATGATGGGTTCGAGTATCAAACTTGCTGATGTGATGATGAGCTGGCTTGGGAGGAGAGATGCCCTGGACTGGATGCCATTTTGTGGTTGCTCCACCAGAGCTGTTGATGGTTGCATCTATGCATTAGGAGGATTTTCAAGAGCTTCAGCAATGAAATCTGTTTGGCAGTATGATCCTGTTAAAAACACTTGGACTGAGGCTAGTCCAATGTCTGTTGGCAGAGCCCATTGCAAGACAGGTATATTAAATAACAAGCTTTATGCTGTTGGAGGGGTTACTAGTGGCCGTGGTGGACTAAGCCCCCTTCAATCTGCAGAAGTGTATGACCCTCATACAGGCATGTGGTCCCAATTACCAAGCATGCCTTTTACAAAAGCTCAGGTGCTCCCTACTGCTTTTCTGGCTGATTTGCTCAAGCCCCTTGCCACGGGAATGACTTCATATAGGGGAAGGCTATTTGTTCCTCAGAGTTTGTATTGCTGGCCTCTTTTTGTTGATGTTGGGGGTGAAGTTTTTGATCCTAATGTAAATTCATGGCTTGTGTAAGAACTGGTATCAGGAATAGTTAATTGAAGGCTGAAATAGTAATGAACAAATCAGAGAAGGAATAATACCAGAACAGTATTGCTCTCTCCTTGCTGTAGATCGTTGTTAATGGTAGAAAAAAGAAGAAAAATGTATAGGTAGCTAAGTATTTGAGAGACTTAGCACTCTCCTAGGTCAATTTCCTTCCAACTATTCTCAATCCCCCTCAGCATTCTCCCACCTCCCATATATTACCCCCCTCTTTCCTCTAACAGAATCACAATATCTTCACCCCACTCCACTAACTATGCCAACTAGACAAGGTTAGTTACAAAAGAGTCACTCATTTTTTTTTTCCCTCTCTATTCTCATTTTAGTAATTACAATAAAGTCTAATTCTATATTGGCCCAGTCCCTAACAATACTCCCCCCCCTAAAGAATCACCTTGTCCTCAAGGTGATGTGTAGAAAGGAAAACATTAAGTGTTGAAGAGAAAAACTTCCCCTGGATCCCATATCTTGAAAACGAAAGGGAGTGTGTTTGCATTGTTGAGTTGTCCCCCTGGGTGGGTGGCAATGGCTATAGTAGATTGGGGATACAGTGACATCACTATCTCACTCATGGCTCCTTCTAAAGATTTCTTCCTGAATTCTGGTTTAACCACATCATTCAGCCATTGAAGAAATGGGCTATCCTGTCCTGCCCTGAACCATTCCCACAATGAATAGACAAAAATAAGTTGCTGTCTCCTATCAGTAAACTCTTCCGCCTTTTGATCAGGTCCCTGAAAAACCTTATCATATAGAAATTCAGCAGCCAATGCACGGCCATGAACATGTGGAGATTCATCTTCCACAACCTTCACAACCAGTTTTTCCTTAAGGCTATTGACTCTGAGCTTCACATCACCATTGCCTCTTGCTGCTCTCTCTGAAGCAGAAACAACAGACGTGCCAAGGTCATCATCAACAGGAACGAGTGCACCCTCAATGCCAACTTTTACAAATATTACTGGGTCTATTTCGGTAACATCCCCTTTTTGCAGTAAATACCATAGTCCAGGTTCAAAAAAACTGACCCCGGCTTGGTTGAACAAACTCACCTCACCCACCCTTAAAGCATCCGCATTCAAGCAATGCTTATGTCTGAATATAACTAGAACTAGAACTAGAGTAGTGACCTTAATCCTGTTGGAATGGAGCTTTAGAGAAGGACTAAGGGCCTCAACCCTACCAAGGAACATCTTGGGTGCTTGTAGCCTCATCTTGTTGGCAGCACCCCTTACGGAATTGCCCATGCTACTGTGTGGCACGAACAGTTCTAGATCTACGGCAATCCAATAATCAAGACCACCCTTAATAACCTCGGCCATATCCCTATATGTAATGTTTTTAAGTTGAACAAGACCCACTAGCAAGGCTGAAATAGCTTCATGAGAGGATTCAAGCGTTCTGAGGTGATACTTACATGTCTTGGCTAGGTGCCTTGGTTTAAGAAATATCTCCGCTTCTGAGATGCCATTCACAAAACCCCCCTTTAAAAATTGGAGCTGGCCCATTAAGCGTAAATAAAGCCTCAGTTGTGTTTCTCCTCCTCTAAATATTAAGGCCCTCATGTTTTCATGCTGCTGGGCTTGGCCTACAAACGGAGCATTAGATTGCTCTTCATTAGCGCCCCCTTGATGTTTTTTCCACATGTGGGCTTGGCCCATTAGATCAAAAAACTGACCCAAAACCTTGCATTCGTTGCTCGTTGCCCATCTCTCCTCCTCCTCCACGCAGCAGCTCAAGAATGCTTCAGCAAAAGCTCTCATCCCCGACGACATCTGCGATTTCATGGTGGATGCCGCTGCGCAACTTGGTGAGTCCGGCGGCTCTGGCGGAGGTAGTTGGATCAGCCATCTCGAAACCCGCAACACCTCCACCGTGGTGTGCTCCTCTCCTTTCTTCTTTGTCACGCCGTTGAAGACTGAGGATCTCCCCATCTCAAATACAACGGTCGCTGCTGTCATTGAATCCGGTGGTTCCGACGGCAGTAGTGTGTTGCCCGGGCTTCTGGAAGCCTCAAGCTTCGCCGCTGATGTGCACTCCATTCCGTTCTGTTTCTTCCTTGTAGCGTTGGCCCTCTCCGCCATTGTAGCAGGCGACGTTGCCACTAGATCTGGCGGTTTGGGTGGTTCCGACGGTGGCAGCTCGGTCAGCATGATCGGGAGCCCCATCCCAGTCGCAGATCGCGACTTCTCCATCTCTTTCTGTGACGTCGGTTTCGGTGGCGTGGGTGGCGGCTGTGGTGGTGCATGCGGTTTCGCCGACACCGGCAACGCCCGCCGCAATAGCTTGGCTGATTTTCTCGGGACCCAGAGATTGCCGACGATCGTGAACTGGCCTCCCTTCTGTTGCTCACGCGCGAGACTCCATTGCGCGACCCACTTTTCCTTTTGTTCGACCAACTCCACGTGATTCCCGGAGTGTGCATCCTCCCTTCTGTGCTCTTCTTCCGTCCGCCGCTTCACGAGGTTCCACTCCGAGGTAGATTTCGTCCCCTTCATCTCAGCGGCTTCCTGAGAAAGGGGACCAAAAGCCACGCCTCCCATTTGCTCTTCTTCCATGGAATCCTCCATCTCAATCGAACCTGAGCTTAGAAACTGTTTATCAATCGCCACTTGCTCCTGTTCAACGTCGTCCTGCTTGCTTTCTTCCTCTTCCTTAACGTCTTCATCATGTTCCTCCCCTTCATCTGGCTGGCTCTGAAAGAAAGCACGAACGTTAGGAGGCCAATCGTTCATGGAGGATCTCCTTCTTCTCCTCCACCACCGATCTTCATCATCCTCCCAAACGGGTAGTCGACGACGCCCGAGGTACTTCTCACGCACTTGCTTTTTAATGTTCTGTGGATTTTGCTTCACCCGCTTCTTCTGCTTCATCTTCCTCATCTGTTTCATCTGATCAGTCAAGTTCGTCGTCAGCTTCGCCATGGCTCGGGCTCTCTCCGCCTGCATCTCCACTAGTCTCCGTTCCATTTCCCCCAACCTAGCCTCCATTGCAGCGCGCGTGGTTACCATACACAGAGCTCCCAAGATCGAGAGCTCTGATACCAGTTGTAAGAACTGGTATCAGGAATAGTGAATTGAAGGCTGAAATAGTAATGAACAAATCAGAGAAGGAATAATACCAGAACAGTATTGCTCTCTCCTTGCTGTAGATCGTTGTTAATGGTAGAAAAAAGAAGAAAAATGTATAGTTAGCTAAGTATTTGAGAGACTTAGCACTCTCCTAGGGTCAATTTCCTTCCAACTATTCTCAATCCCCCTCAGCATTCTCCCACCTCCCATATATTACCCCCCTCTTTCCTCTAACAGAATCACAATATCTTCACCCCACTCCACTAACTATGCCAACTAGACAAGGTTAGTTACAAAAGAGTCACTCATTTTTTTTTTTTCCCCTCTATTCTCATTTCAGTAATTACAATAAAGTCTAATTCTATATTGGCCCAGTCCCTAACAGCTTGGAATGCCAGATGGCATGGGTGAAGGTTGGCCAGCAAGGCAAACTGGAACAAAGTTGAGTGTTACTGTCAATGATGATCTATATGCACTTGATCCTTCAAATTCTCTTGACTGTGCAAAGATCAAGGTATATGATTATGAAGGTGATAGCTGGAAAGTTGCCGCAGTAGATGTTCCTATTCCTATTGATGATTTCACTGATTCAGAATCTCCTTATCTGTTGGCTGGTTTGCTCGGAAAACTTCATGTTATAACTAAAGATGCCAGTCACAACATTACAGTGTTTCAGGCTAACATACAAGGTGATTTAGCTTCAGCCCAGTCCATGTTGTCATCTTCAGACAACTCATTTGGCGAACATGCTGAATCTTCTGCACAATCCAGGATTTGGAGGGTTCTTGCATGTAGGAGTGGCAGTCCTGCTGAACTAGTTAGCTGCCAATCCCTTAAAATTTGATTTGTTTTTGGTGAGATAGAGTCCTCTTATGGTTATGATTTCTGAGCATGTTTGTGTTGGTTGGTGTGGTTGCTAATAAGCCACAGTGTCAGAGAAGATTTTACAATTGTAAATGATGTTCTTAACAAATGATTCTCACTTCTCAAGCTGTTAACACTCATTTTACCCTCGTACACAGAAAAAACTATACAAAGGACATTCAAAACACAGCATATCAAATCTGATGGTTTTCCGGATCCGTCACTTACACTTGAGTAGAATTTGGACTCTCGGAAAGTTATTTAACGAGAGTTGTTGTAGAAACACAACTAACTTTCTTGCATTGCCAAGTGTTCAGTGTTCTTACATGTTGCAGCCTTGAAAAATTTTCGGAACAACAATGGAAAAAAACGGTTTCATGGAGGTCATGCCATCATCCATGTTAAGGTTCAAACAAATCGGGTGGCATTCCTTTTTGCAAAGCCTCGTTTACACAGACAATGGGTGCATTTGTTTCTGATTCTTTTTTTTTTCCCCTTAGAAAAGTTATCCTGAAACTTAAATTTTGGCCTTATTTGGATGTGATTTTTTTTTTAACCCGAAAATAGGTTTTCACAAAAAAAATCACTTCTTGTATATTTAAATAATTTAAAAAATAATTAGAATCTGAAAAAATAAATCAGTATATAACTTCTTTGTAGAAGTTAAAAAGAGAAAGTTTTAAGGGAAAAAAATTAGTTATATTTAAAATTTTACTTCTTTTAAAATCTGAAATAAAGTCATTCTTAATATAGATGAGAAAGTTGAAAATTGATTTTATTATAAGCTATTCTTTTTCATTTTTTAAAACAAAAATCAAAAACTTTTTTTTTTCAGATTTTGATTGTTTTTAAAAATTATCCAAATAAGTAAAAAAATAACTTTTTTTATTATAAAAATGATTTTCTCCCAAAATAATGCTTACTTATCCTTGAAGGGAAGCAAAGCATCATCCCAACCAAGTATACTACTTTGGAAAGGATCTCATTTTAGAAAATAAAGTGAAAATTTTCACCCCTAAATCAATAGAGTAAAAGATCCTTACTTATAATTTTATTGATTCAGAGAAAATTTTTTTTTTACTTTACTAAAGTGAGGATGCACACACACATATATATAAACAATAATAGAATCACATATATTTTCATAAAGATCTATACTCATTTCTAGGATTTTTCACACAAATAAACCCAAAAACATATCATTAACAACTCAAATAAAACTTTTAAACATTATTTAAGTGGATTAACATGCCTGATTTCGTTGAAGACTATTATGAAATCAAAGTAATTATTTGACAAAAGTTGATTGCTAATTTGCTTGGTTTGTGTACTATATTTTCATGTAAAAGTTAAGGGTTTAAATCCGACCTCCAACTATTCTCATTTTTCAAGATTATTTTAAATTTTCAATAAATAGTAACAAAAAAGTACCTAGTGTTATTAATTTATTTATACAAGAATCATATATACGTGAAAGGGGAATTCTTTGACCATTTTGATGGAAAAAAAAAATCATCTATTTTTTTGTGAAAAAATTGGGCGGAAATAGTTTAAAAATTTTTTATACAAAATTTCAATTTCATTATATAACACAAATATACTATAATTACTAGATTATTAGATTAACAGATTCAGGATTCAAGTGATCTTTGAAGTTACACATATCTTTAATCCTAATTCATTTTTTGTTTTCTTCCGGCCTCTTCTGCCTGCCAGTCTCAATCAGAGAGGGTCAGGATTAGAGACTGCACTCCAAACCAAGGTAGAGGGTGAACAAATCTGTAGTATACAGCTTTCAAACAAAAAGCACTGCCACACAGCATTGTGTATTTGCTTGCTGGTTGAATATCAAAGATCATCTAGGACCTGACAGTTCATCTGGTTGGATGTTTGAAGTTGAGTCTAATATCCCCCAATTAGCAGGGTAAGGATGGGTGTGGTTGAACTCTTGCCGGATCACCTCCTCTTTCTGCCATTCATCCCATTTCTCTGCCAAACCATCACCTTCTAGCATTCTGATCACCTCAGACATCTTAGGCCTTTCTGCAGGGGAGCCTTGTGTGCATAACAAGGCCACTTGGATCAGCTGCTCTACCTCTTCATCATTATAATCTCCCCCTAAATCTGCATCCACCAGTGTCTCCAACTTCTTGTCCTTCAGAAGTCCTTTAACCTGCACCCAAAATAATGCCAATGGTCAACAATGATCATTAGTCATAGGTGTTAATATGTGAAAGTAGCCAATGCAACACCAATGAGCTAAAGAACAACAGGAAGACTATAGGAAACAACCAAGAAGGTTCTTTAGAAAGCATGGACGAAAAATAAAAAAAATCAAATATTCAACAATGAATCAGTATGCTAACATGAGGAACCAAGTGAGGAGACAAATAGATGAGAGGATTAGCAGAAGTTTTTCAAGTAACTAACATCAAACAAGTACTACATGGGACAATTTTTGTAAACTGAATGCCTACCCAATCAAGCAACATGACATCATCATCATTGGCAAGTCGTGCCAGATCCAAAGCCCTCTGTCCAGTTATTAGTTCAAGAAGCATCACGCCATATCCAAAAACATCAGTCTTCTCTGAAGACTTTCCGGTTGAGAGGTACTCTGGTGCTATATGCCCAATTGTACCACGTACTGCGGTGGTAACGTGAGTATCTTTGTAATCCATCAGCTTCGCTAAACCAAAATCTCCAACTACTGCTTCAAAGTCCTCATCCAGTAGTATATTAGCAGCTTTGACAGCACGGTGAATAATCTTTGGGTCACAATGATCATGCAAATAAGCAAGCCCCCTAGCAGATCCCAACGCAATACCTTTCCGTTTTGGCCAGTCAAGTGGTGATTGCAAATCCTTACGCTCTTCAGCAACACGATCAATACATATAAATTTTGAACTTTAGAATGTATATAAATCAGTATTTATAAATTACACACACTACGTATAAAATTTGCATGAAAATGTAAGTTTTGAAATTTAACATTCGAACATTCAGGAGCTCTTGAGCTATTTAGAAAAGGATTTAATGTGGATCCACTATCGATGTAAAAAATTTTGCAATTACATTCCATCATGTATCACACATCACCTAGTGCATTTGATTTTGACAACAACTACCACAGAGGCCAAACTCAACTGATGTTGGTAACATAAGATTGCATGATAGTCTAAAAAGAAAATATGTGCTAACAGTTGATCAAAAACAAAATAATGATATATTTTCGCATGACCATGCATGTGCCCCTGCTAGACAACATGTCAGAAACACATGACTGTTATCTCATGTTCATGAATAAATCAAAGTGAGCTGTAGATAAATTTGACATGGAAAATTAACACTAGCATTTCTACAAGAAAAGGATATATGAGAGTAAACCATTTCGTTTGAGGAATTAATAGATCTAAAATTATTGATGACAGTGATGCATATCACATTCAGCCTTCTTGAAGGATTAAAAGAAGACCAGAGCAGACAGATAGGGGTACCTCGTAAACAAGATGCTACACTTCCATTAGCCATGAAAGGATACACAAGCAACCTTTCACTGGGTGTCATACAAAATCCTTGCAGCCGAAGCAAATTACGATGCACAGCCATGCTGATCATTTCCACTTCAGTTTGAAATTGAAGCCCCCCACACTGGGTGCGTTCCACTTTAAGTCTTTTTACTGCTACAACAGAACCATCGGCTAAGCATCCTTTATAGACCTTGCCAAACCCACCTCTTCCCAGAATGTTTTTGCTACTAAAGTTATCTGTAGCAACTTGCAGTTCAGGCAGTGAAAACTTTTTAAGCTGGCCAAGGTGAACTTTAGGATCCTCCTCAGCTGGCAGTAAACAACACACACAAAATGTTGGTACATTCGATGTGGCTATCATATACAGATACAGGTACAGCTTTAATCAGGGGATATATCATCTTTTATGCGTTAGTCAACTAACCTGGAACATCAATGAAATAATCCCGCAGTTTCCTTCTTCGCCAATTTGCAAGTGCAATTGCAGGGGCTACAAACAAAAGAGTAGCACCTGCAGCAACTCCTCCAGCAATGGCTCCAATGGAACTTCTACCTGCAAGGATTTGCAGAATTAAATGGGAAAGCATAAGTCTATTCAAAATCTTCAGCTGTGATTGAATAGAATTTTTCTGAAAAAAAAAAGGTTCAACATTATTATTAACTCTCTCTCTTGAATTAGACCATGAGTGACATCTGTCTCAACAAGCTATAAATATTTTGAAGCATGCAGAAGAAGCTATGCTTAAGGTATATCCATAATCATTGATCATTCTTCAATAACAGTCGATCCATCTTTTTAAATAAATTTAAACGTTTGAGAATGAAAAGGTTCAGTTGCAAGCACCTGCCGCAATTAGCAATTACTGAATAAGTATTTGGAAAAAAAAAAAAACTATATACTGCATAGCCTATCAGTTAGCAGCAGTCATATTTCGCCCTAAGGTGAAGGAGTTGGTAGGTAAAGAACGGAATGGAGTGAAGGTAGCTTTTAATGGTTTAAAATCTTAGGTCAAGTGATTCTTTTAGATGGTATCAAAATCAAGTTGACATAGTGCTGGAGAGTTCAATTGTTGTTCCCAGTCTTATGATTTCAAAACAAAGTTGGAGTGTGCTTTCAGTTAAGTTAGTTGTAAGTGGACTCTTACATGAGAGGGAAATTTGAGAGTTATATATCCTCAGCTTAAGCTTTTAGTTTAAGTTATTGACAGATTAAATCCATTACCAACAATAAAACAAACATCAACAAACCTGAAGCAGTTTCTGGTGGTGGAGGAACTGATGATGGAGTGGCAGTATAGGATGATTGATTCAAGCCAGGATTATTTTTAAAACTGTGAAGTGGAACGCAGGGATTAGCGGAATTTTGGTAACTCATCCCTCAGCCCTCGATAATAATAGAAATGATATAAACAAAATTATATGCACCAACCTGATGGGAGTAAATGATGAAAACGACCCATTTATTGGAACATTTCCTGTTAACTGGTTGTTTGATAAATCACTGGATTCCACAAAAACCATGATGTCAGATTTCACAAAGAATACATATGATATGACACTAGTCTACCTAGGCATCTTCATTTGCAGTAGTTCATGCCAAATCTAAGTAAAAGAGCAACACTCACAGAACTTGTAGTGAAAGAACTTTGGTCAAAACCATGGGAATCTGTCCATCCAAAGTGTTATTGTTGAGACGCCTATTTCAGGGAGCAGGGCAAATTAGTTCGAAGGTAATAAACTATTGATAGAGTCGGGTCATAAAGCAAAGTGGCAGACACTTATCAAGTAGTATGTATGGTGGGTGTGCATGCCATAATAATTACAAGTTACTAAAACTGGCAGACCAGTTTAGATAACAAGAATTCTACTTGACAAAGTGAATGGGCCACATTTGATCAATATGTCCAATCCAAACACGAGGTGCATTCACTTTTAGATATTTACAAATAAAATGGTTAATGGTAAACATCCATTTGGTTCCCCAAGGACAGAGGTGACATCAATTTGGTCGTCGTTGATATCAATTTAATCCCACAATTATGAAAAGTGACATTTAGACCTCCACTGTCCCTCAGCGTACAATCCATCATGGGGATATGCCTTGAAAACTATTTTATTGACTTTGCATCTTTAATCGATTGAGAGAATGAATTGGTCAATATGCATATGAAAAACAGTTACGGTTACCATGTCTTTGACA
The DNA here is from genome assembly GCA_031216125.1 of Dalbergia cochinchinensis. Taxonomy (NCBI): domain Eukaryota; kingdom Viridiplantae; phylum Streptophyta; class Magnoliopsida; order Fabales; family Fabaceae; genus Dalbergia; species Dalbergia cochinchinensis. The sequence continues at coordinate 45,562,201 of CM062370.1, forward strand.
AAGTTTAAAGGACAAAACAGCTCTGGTACTAGTTGCACAATAATCACCAAGCTTGCGGGCAACTTTTGCCAGTCAACTAAACAGTCTGAAGTTGCTTTTACTGGACCAACCAAACTGTGCACTATCATCAATCATCATCAATTTCATGTGATTATGTAGAATGATACATTTTCTCCAAAGTTATTGCAGGCTCTAGTGGAAATTAAATAGTCATACTCCATACTGCTTATTCTACCACTATTTTGAGCCAGAATGTAAAAAATATAAATATACATGCTAAAAAGATAAATAAATAAACAAAAATGAAATTGATTTACATAAATTTTTCAGATTAAAGATATGAGATGAAGGAAAGCAAGCCATACAGGAAACGTAGTTTTCCAAGCTTCCCCAATGTGTCTGGTATGGGACCAGTTAAATTGTTCAAGTAAAGATCCAAGCTCACTAAGTTCGCCAAATTTCCAAGCTCGTTTGGGATTTTCCCAGTTATATTATTACCATGAAGTTCCCTGTCATTGAAAAGAAAAATATACTAACATTTTCAGAGTAAAAATGTCCCATGATTAATTAAAAGATGGAAAGCATGGGGTCAAAATCTAACAGAAGTTAGTGTGTTGAAAACTGAATAGCACAAAAATATATTGATGGCTGGTATAGTATTCAACATATAGCCTTTTCGTCAACTTTATTTATCTATCTCAAAAGACCAGCTAATGTCAACTTAAGCTTAGGAAGACACCAGAACTTGATAACAAAAACTGCTGCGGTAGAAAATTAATCGTTTACAATAAAAGATGTGGAAGAAGGAGAACTCTTGGTTATAGGTTAAGACTCCAGACAACAAATAGAATAGGGCACAAGACCTTTATGTTTGGATTGATGGAATTGGGTGGAGCGGGGTGGTATTTTAACTTGCTCCATTGTTTGGATTTACCAAACTTGGATGGAATGGAGTGGAGATGGATGGACTCTATTCCATCCAATTTCATCAATTCTTCTCAACTTTCTTTCCCTCCAAATTGGACAGAATGGGATGGAATGGAATGGAAAATACCAAAATAATGGAGTGGAGCAATTGTTCCGCTCTGCTCCACTCCATTCCATTCTAATCCACTCCACTCTGCTCCACCTAACTCCACCAATCCAAACATATCCTTAAATTTTGACATTGTGATGGAGAAACAAAAAACATATTGCAATTGGGAAAGTTTTTGCAGTGGAGAAATAAAAAATATATCACAATTGGGAAAGTTATTCTATTCCATGCATGTTAGGATCACTAAATTTAAATCAAGTAATGTACAGCATTGTTTCCGTGATAAGAACTAAGCAGATATCATAAATTATCAGTTGAGTTGCTTCGTTCCCATCGTATATGCTGGCCCAGATTTATTATGAGATTGCAGAAGTCTCCCTGTCATCCAAGTTTGGAGATTTTTTTTTTGCTACTTTGAGAAACAAGAATGCAATAAGTAATCTTTTGATGAAAAAATTGTTGAGTAAAAAGCAAAAGAAACAATCTCAATACCATTCTTTAATCTCCACACAGGCTGGTAGTCAAAGGTAAACTGCCCGGAGCACCTTTTCTTTTTTTTTTTTCCCAGAATGAGTAACATATGAACAGAGAAGTACTTTATTAAAAACGAAACAAACAATTTATCTGAAAAAAATTATATGTCAACCATACTTTGAGGGATGGGAGGATATGGAAGAGGGAAGAAAGAAAATTCTTTGTCAAAAATTATACAATACTATGATTAAAGAGGAAACCTAGGTCCTTTTCTATTTCAGGTAATGTAGTCCACTAAATTCTGGAGACTTTGAGGGAGTGAACCAAGAAATGAGTTTGATGCTTGGCCACTCAATATACTATTGTTTAAGATCACCTTCAAAGAAAGCAACAGGAAATATGAAAAAGGAATATCAATCAAGAGGCAACAGAAATAGTTAAGCATAATCTGCTCAAGAAAAACAGGGAAAATTTCGCAAGGATAATATGTGATTGACAACTTACAAGTATTGCAAATTTGGAAGAGAACCAAGTTGAGGAACTAGCGTACCCGTAAGGTTTGCATTTCCAAGATCACTGACCAGACACAAATATGTTTTTTCACTTTTTAAACAATCGGCCATAAAACCACAGGTAAAAATAGAGATGAATGACTTACACACGGGTCACGCTGTTATCGCTGCTGCAAGTAACATGAAACCATGTGCAAGGATTGACAAGGGTGGAATCCCAGCTTTGAAGAACACCATTAGGATCAGATAAGCTGTTCTTTAATGCATTCAGGGCATCACCTGTCATAAAAGCAATATTCAGGATGCATACATCCCAATTGTTAAATAATTTGTAGCAGAAAACAAAACGAGTGTCAACATTGGAGCTACTTTATGAAATTTGTGTGACATATGAGCAATAGAAAGATGAAGGCCAAATAAAAGTCCTATCCTACCAATGAACAATTTGGGTGGAGTATGCTAGCCAATAGCCAGCCATTCAGAAATAATGAAGGCTAACCAAAGGTCACTCCCGGGGCATGTTAATCTCAAAACATGTTACAATCAACAATTGTGGTGAACTAAACTCCCCGAGCATAATATTAAATATTTTTCACTTTACAATATGCAAACAACCCAAGCTAATGATACAGAGCACCAGAAACATCAAAAATATTATCAAAATCCTCAATTCTCTGATCATATTCTTTTAACAGTGATACAGTTGGAGTAAACAAATTAACAACACATCTGAAAGCAAACAACAGACAATAGAAAAAGGAAGGAAACGAAGAAGAGCAAGAGTACTCTTGTAACCATGACATTTATGTAACAATTAAAATGTTACCACTCACCTTCTGCATTGCCAGAAACCTTAAGCACAACATCAAGCACCAAAATTGCACAAAGAAGAAACGATCTCATGAAGCATGAAGTCACTCGCTCCATGTTTGCTTTCCTCTTCAACTGCACCCCATGAGCCTCATACTCATGATGACTCATGAGCCCTGTTAACACTAGCTGATTTCCATGTTACCCATCAAGCTCAAGCACGTTGACTTCGTTGACCAAAAGAAAATAGCAGAGAACTTGAAGATAAACAAACCAAAACCGAATTCTGGGATGGCTCCAAGTTCCCTCCTTTTTCCCCATTGCAGAGTTGGGGGAAGACTAGAGAGCCCAGTCAATGAACGTTGTTTTCCCTACTGTAGAAATTTCTTCCTCTTGCTATTCTTTACTTTTCTTTCTAACTACTTTTTTTTTGGCTTTTTTTTTGTCCTTTTGTTTTGTATTCTTGTATGGATTGTGAAAACACCGTGAAGAGAAAGTGAAATTTGGATGAAAATGAAAATTAAATGGAGAGAGTGACTTCATTTTGACTTTGGTGTTGGTTTCGAAGCAGTATAAGAACTGATGAAAAAGAGTTGTGGTGTGGCATTTTAACACCAAAAATTGGGTTGAAACATTAATTCCATGATACCAATACGTCTAGTAATAATTATGAAGTAGGTATACGATGAGCATTCCTTTTGAGTTTGTTAAAACAATAAGAGGGTCAAACAAGCATTGTTGTTGTCTCGTTGACTGTCCTTTCCACCATGCCCTGCATGTACCAAGTAGCTTCTGTTTCTATTAAAGACACTAAGACATGCATACCAAAAAGAAAAAAAAAACACTAAGACATATATATACATTAGTCAACACACTTAAGTCAACTAATTAGTTTCATAATGCTTTCTTCTTTTCAACCTGTTTGCCCCTTTTATTTTAGGGTGTGTTAGGATTTGAGTGGAATTGATTTTATTTTAAAATTTAAAGATAAATTAAATCAATTCAATTTCATTTAATCCATTTCAAACGCAATTTAGTGTATTTTAAACATAAAAATTGATTTCTATGTCAATTTAATTATATTTTCTATTTAATCATTCCAATCATTTCAAATCAAATCATTCCTCTTCTTTTATGATTCCAAATGCTACCATAAGGTATAAATGGATAGAATTTTTAGTCATAAATGATACTTACAAATTAGTCAATCATTATAAGTATGTTAACACAAATTATGATGTGATTTTGGTATATAATATTGTAGATAGATAGATATAGATATTCAAAGTTGTTATATGATTTCGGTAAATAAAATCAAAATTGTGACAAAATATTAATTTTTGAATATTAAAAAAATAACAATATACTAATATAAATTGTGATTGTGATGTGTTAGAATGACACATAGATAGAATTTCCAGTCAATTGTTGTAGGTATACTAATATAAATTGGGGTTGTGACGTGATTTTAGTATATAATATTATAGATAGATTTCATTCTATAAAAAAAAGTAATGGACAATGAAATGAAATAAATGCATACATTTATTTAAAAATTTTATTTTTGCCAAGAATCATTCCTTCATAATTTTTAATTTTTTAAAAGAACTTACCATTTTTAGAATGATTAAAAACTTACTATAACTTTTTTCGTCATATAAAACAAAAGAAACAAGTGACAATCAATATTAGATAAAAAAATACTTCTTCTTCCTTATAGAAATATTCATGTTATGGATTGTAAATTATATAATGGATTACTACCAAAAGAAAAATCATGTAATGGATTTATATATTGTTCTCAAAATTAAATCGAACGTTAAATATAACAGTGAAGTCATTTTAACTAATCAAGGACACAGTCAAGCTAAATTGTAAAATAATAAAATTCACCTAGAGAACTATGATGGTGAAAGTGAAAAATTAAAATATCAAAGTAATTTATAGCAAAATATTTGAAAATGTTACTTCGAATAGTATGTTAAATTTAACATATTTTGATTTATTTTCACATTTAGCTTATAATAATTTTATTAACTTTGATAATTTAGATAATGTGCACACGTTTTTCTATTTTTTCTATTTTGCAGTGTTGATTTCATCTTGATAATTGAAACTGATGATAAAAAAAACTAAATGATTGAAAATGTTGCTTATGTACACAAATTGTTGTTCAAGTACAATCTTTTTTTAGCATTATTGATTTTTCTAATTATATCTAGAGTTGATGATTATTGTAATAATACTATAAAAATGATATTTTCTATTATTACTTATATTATTTAACTCATTATTTCTTCTTAAATGTTATGAAAATTCAAATCCAATTTTTTCAATTAAATCCTTTTTATTTTAAATTATATTGGAGTGCCACTATATGCCTCAAACACTTCCAAATTGAAAATTGTTTTTACACAATACAAGAAATTGATGGCACTATAACTGTGAGAGAGTTAAAAATAATAACCAATATTCTAATGACACATCATTTCGCATTGATTCGTACAACAACTTTTTCATAACAATGAATATTTTCCATTATGTACCTGTGCATCACACGAGTTTTGAATTGAATAGTGCATAATGCTTTTATGTAGAAAATTTTTATGCGATTTATAGCCAATTTAACAACAAAGATATAAATTTAAATATATTTTTTGAAACAATTGTTATTGAAGGATTTAACTCATCTAAAGTAATAATGTTTATGTTATCCAACAAATTAATGAAATACTCTTCACCGAAAGAAATAATAATGAAATTAAGTGCGGTAGACTGGTAGTGTTTATATAATAATTAAATTTAGGAAGTGAAATGATTTGAGTTAATTTGATTTATAAGTTCAACTCTATGTTTAGTATAATTATATAAAAAAGAATTTGGAGTGACTTAAAAATCAATCCTATGTTTAAAATATATCAAATATTATTTGAAATAACTAAAATAAAAAATCATTTTATTTTACTTATATTTAAATTTTCAAATTAAATCAATGCTTATTAAATATAAAAATTTTAAAATCAAAGCAATTAAATTTCATATGGAGTTCGACAAATAAAGTGATTTTTTTTCAAATATCTAAATATAAAATTTGATATACAGATTAATCAATGACTATTACAATTTACAAGCACCATCGATAGAAATGGATTTGTTTCAAAATATAAATAAATAGAAATCGACTTGAAACTTGGTCAATAATGCATCAAAGTTTGCACACTATTTTAACTTAGGGAAAATGAAGGAAGAGAGAGTCTGGATTTGAATGTGTACTTTTGTTAATAATAATAATAACAATAACAATAATAAGATATTAATATTAATTTATTATGAATGTTAATAAATTTTAAACTGTCATTCAATCACACACTTATTCATAGAAAATTTAAGATAATGAGTAACTGATTTAAATAGTTTTACTTATATAATATATATAATTGAATGTCTACATAAAATATTTTTATATTAATAATGTATTAAAATTAAATTAACAATACAACTGACGTACCTATAGCATTTATTTTGGATAGATATTATTGCTTTTGAATAATAGTAGTTATGTGAAAAGTAACTAGAAATTAGCTTTTATTTATATTTTTATTGATTTAAATATGTTTTTGTTAAGAGATTTTTTTGTTTGGTTTTGCTCTAAATATTTTATAACCTATTTGATTTTAGTTCATATCATTAAACTATCTAAATTAAACATTGAACTAGTTAAAAACCAAAATTTGAATCAAATTAAATTTTGGCCGTATTTGGATGTGATTTTTTGTTCACTCGAAAATAGCTTTCCACAAAAAAAATCACTTCTTGTATATTTAAATAACTAGTCATTTGACCCGTGCGATACACGTAGTGACAATAAAAATAATTTGCTGACTATTATCGAAAATAAATAATTTATTTAAATATAAGTTATAAAAAATTAAATATATAAATTTATTTTGAGAGTAAGTTAATAGTTAAATAATTAAATAAATTAATAAAATATAAATATGTCATTCCATTTTATATCTTATTTTGAATATCATGTTTATAGGGGTGAAATTTTTTTTTATAGATGACTATAATAATAAAGAGCCTATTTTATGAAAATTTTACAAATTTTGAAAGTCAAAATTGTTAAATAATGAAAAAGAATAAGTTGATAATTTTATTATATCATTAGCCATTTATAAGGATGACAACGAGTATCCAAAACAGAGAGGATATGTCCCATGCCCTCGTCCTCGTTTAAAATTTTGCTCCCTATTTCTTATTTCCTATGGGGATTTGAATCTGAGTGCAGATTCATGGATTGATTAAAAGAATTCTAATTTTTTTTAAATATTTTAAAATTTGAAACATAAATATCTATAATAAAAAATATTAGTAATGCATCATAATCTAAATTAAAAATGAAAAAATGCATAAATGATGCAAATCTAATATAGATAATTAAAAAAATAAAAATGTATTATCCTCATCCCTGTTCCGTTTAACAAATGGAAACTCCATCCTTATGAAGATAAAATTTATCCCTATTTTCATCCCAATCGTGCGTAATCTTATTCCATGTATACTCAGTTCAGTGATTTTTTTGTTATCATCCCTAATCATTTATATCTTTTTAATTAGTTAAATATTTTATTTATAAAAACATAAAATATATTTCCTAATTAATAAAAATAATTAATAAATTTAATTTATATAATTTCAATTACATCCTTTAATTTATGTAATTTCAATTACACCATCTTTTCTTGTATATACTTTTAATAAATTAAAATATCAATTTTAAAATATATGTTATAACTAATAATTAATGTGTTATAATTATTAAAAATCACATATAATTATAATTTATATCATCTAATTATTGGAGTAGTATATCAATTACATAATTGTTTTCATAAAAAAGTGATGTAATTATTTAATTGTTTAAAATAATTAATAAATAATTACTATCATTATCTAAGAAATGTAAATTGTGGGATTATTTTTTTAAAATATTTTAATATTAAAAAATTGAAATCTTATTTTTCAAAAAAATTAATATGAAAAAATTGTAGAATTGATAAGTTAGAATATTTAGATTGTAAAAATTAAATATGGTATAGTCAAATTGGCAAATATATTTTTTTATAATTTTTAAAAGTTCTATATTTGAAGTTACAAACTCTTCCTTCCTCGACCTCATCCTTATTTTGAATTTTGCTTATTATACCTATTCTCATTTTCGTTATGAGTCTCCATTTCTCATTTTCCATGTAGATTTGAATCCCTATTGATATTTGCAGGTTTATTAGAAAAATTTCAAAAAGTGAAAAATTTCAAATTACTTTAAAATTTGAAACACAAATATCCATAATAACAGATACCACTAATGCAACATGATTCAAATTAAACCCAATAAAAATAATTAAAAAATAAATATGTGCTATGATTTTTTTGTTATCATTAATTATTATAATTATGATTATTTTAATATCATTAATACTATAAATTTAATCATTAATTATAATTTTTTTTATGTAATTATAATAGCTTTGTTATCTTCAATACTATAATTATATATATATATATAAAAATTTTAATAGTATAATACATTCAATTATCATTTTGTTTATATCATTTTTTATTTGTTAAATAATTTTAATGAAGTGAGATATGAAAGTATGATTGAAAAAATAATTAATAATTAGAAAGTAAATTAAATCTAAAAACTTACTTTAAATATTATGATTATGAAAATAGTGGAGTATAATTTTTTCTATGAATAATGCATAAAAAATTATCCAAGTAATAAATCTTAATTATTAGTATTATGAATAGATTATAGATGATATTAAATCCTTTGACAATACGTTAACTATGATATTAAGTTTTATTAAAATATCAAAACTAATATAGTATAGCTTGTATTATTGTATTTTTATTATCAATATCATTACAGTATATTGTCAAAAATTTTATATATTATAATAATTTTTAATAAATTATATATTATAGTAATTAAATCTAATATGCAAAAAAAAAAGATATGTAATTAAGGTTATTCCTTAAAATTTTAATTTAAATTTGATAGTGATTGATTAATTAGAAAGTGATTGTTTGATCATATTTATTTATTAATTTGTGATACTAAATTTTTAGTTATAATTTATTGACCATGATAATATTTGCAGTGATTTTAATTAATAAAATAATTTTAAATTAATATAATTACTATGTCAAAAATAGTATAAATTTAAGGTTGATTCAATAATATCGATTTGATATATCTTCTCTAAATTCATGGACCTATTCAAAACTAACTTAGATTATGATTAAAAGATATATATATTATTAATTTTTATAATATAATTCTAAGGATTTAATTTTAATACATTATTAATATAAAATAATATTTTACGTAGATATTCAACTATATAAAATTACCGCTAATTACCATTTTTAAATATAATTTGAATATACCAAAACAAAATGAATATCATATTAAAATCATATTAAAAATCCAAAAATACTCATGAATCCCATTTAAAATAAGTAAATAACTTCCATACTTGAAAATTTTATATTAAAATTAAATGATATATTTTAAAATAAGTAAATATTTTATATTTTTAAATTAAAAATATATTTCAGAAGGTAAACTAAATTATTTAAATAAGTATTGAATTAATTCTAGAAGATTTTAATTTATTTATCTTGATAGGCATGTTTTCAAATAAAATATATAATTTTAAAATATACATAAATTATTATTTGTGATTGACATCATTGTGATAGATTACTTTAGATACAAATTGATAATTACATATTGATTAAAAACTATCATGTAAGTTAATCTCAAATTATGCATTCATTGATAATATATAAATCGCGTGTTCTATATAGAACTACAATACATTTGAAAGATACCATGACTATATATTAAGTCAAATAATTTTTTGATGAATAAGCCAAATAATATAATCATAAAAAAATATTTGAAATTTATTAGAAAGAAAAAATACTATTTCATAAATTTAAAATATAGAATTAAAATTTACAAAGTCAACATCAGAAAAACATTTGCAAATTAATGATATTCCAATATCTGATAATAAGTTTTGAAATTGGATTGTGAAGTAAAAATGAGATTATGATTTATAATTAATATCTCATAATTAGTAATTAATTATGATTGATGTGATTGCTATTTATCATTTAGGTGTAATAAATATAAATTGAAAATTTAAATTTCAAATGAAAATTGTGGGCCCTAAATCGCTCTAGAAATGACATCTGTAAAAGTTTTCCTCATAGGAGTCTAAAATATTAGTATTATAGACTTAAAAAATAATTAGAATGTAAAAAACAAAAATCAATTTTTAACTTCTTTGTAGAAGCTAAAAAGAGAATTTTTTAAGCGGAAAAAATTAGTTATATTTAAAATTTTACTTCTTTTAAAATATGAAACAAATGCATTCTCTATATAGATGTAATACCCTAGGTATAATGTTACCAAGGAAAGCTTAGAACTGTACATGTGTCGTTAGACAAATCCGGGTTCTGAATTTCACTAAATCTAGATTCTACACGTCTTTGAAGGGCTATATAATAGAATTATATTCTTGTGATCAAATTCCCAAGAGAAAAATAAGTTAAAAAATGATTTTAATGAATTTTATAGAACTATTAAGCACTTTGATTTTAGCCCATAAATTTAGAAAATCTTGAAGATTCCTATATTTGAATTAAAATCCAAATTTTGGATTTTGATTTATTGGGATTTTAAATTTTCTGATATCTTATTTGAATCAAAATGGGGGGTATTTCCTTATTTACATTTATGTTTTAAAGTTAATAGAGTATAAAATAAATAAGTGTATTGTGGAGAGGCTACAACGCTCATGAGCACTGCAGTGGTTAGGAAACAGTAAGACAACATTACAGCAGAATTCATGCTCTTTAATAAGCGCTACAATGGTCAACAGAATTACAAAACCCCCTTCCCATTTTCTTGATTTCAAACATGAAACATGACGTCCACCCCTCTAAAACACGAAACCCTTGCCTTCTATCTCTCTCTCACCCTATTTTCATCAATCTTTCACTTCTAAGACTTAAAGATAAGAGATTCTACTAGTTTTGCTTCCTATTTCCTCTATTCTTCCTTGTTCTTGGGGTTAAATCTTGAGTTCCTCCTTGTTCTTATGTCATCAGGTTCTTCTACCATTGGTAGGGTTTAGAATATAGTTATCTTGAGATTAATCTAGAGTTTTGTTGCTTTACTGATAGATAGTGATATCATTTCTGCCTCCCAAGCTTCTGTTGGTGTCAATCCTATTTATTCTACCACTCCAGATGAGTGGGTTCAAACTTGTGATCTCTATATTGAGCATTAGAGTTATTTTCATAAAAATATGTTTTATAATATGATTTTAGGAATTTCTGCAAAGAAATTAGAGATTTCTATTGATTTATCACGTTTATGATAATATAGTTTTCAAATGGCATGAACTATATGACTTATGAAAATCATGGGACCATTGTTGTTTAAATGTGTTTATAAAGAGTTGGATTCTGACTACAATTGTTTAGAAATGTTAAAATGATAATATGATTTCCAGAATGGTATATTTTATATGATGGAGTTTTGAACCTTAGCTTAGAAGCCTTATTGAAATGTTGAGAAAGGAATGAGGTTTTGGTTGAGCTGACAGTAGCTATAGAGAAACTGGTTGTGTGTTAACGGCAGTTAATCCGTTAACCTTGGTACCAACCAATTCTGGGTTAGAGTAAATAGAGAAATCCTCACCATACTGGGGACGACGATACATAATGCCCAGATATGACTTGAGGCTTATAGCAAGAGAATTTGATGATATACTGGGGATGACAATACATAATGCACATATGTATTAGTAGAGTTTTGTGTAAAGATTTTTGTTTCTCTATTAGGGTATTGTTGGGTTGATACAAAGAGAATTGTGATTTTGAACTTATGAATATAAGTATGAATGTTTTAGAACCTTACTATCATTATCATTGTTAATATGGCTTTTTATTGCATTGCTTTCCTGATGTCCCATGACAGGAGTTCCAGGTGAGAATTCACTCACTGAGTTTTTCTATAAAAACTCACCCCTCTCTTCTCCCTTTTATTTACAGATACATCAGCTGCTGCGAATTCTTTCTAACCTTCTACCTCCTAGTAGCAGTAGAGATTCAGTTGGTGAGCTTCACTTGAGTGAAGCATTCTTGATTCAATTAGAGTACTCCAGTGTTATTGCAGGTAGGAGTCCTGATTTATATAGAGACTATTTTGCATTTTGCACATTTTAATCATATTATGGTTTGTATTTAAAGGATTTGGTTATTTCTTAACAAGCTAGATATGAGTAGTTTGATACTTTGGTATTTCATATATCGATGATACTATGACTACGGACTTTAGATATTGATTATGAGATTTCAAATATAATTACTTTGATTTCAAAGAATGGGTGATTTCTATGTAGAATATAAAATTTTGGTTTAAATGGATTTTCCTGTTGGAATATGCATATAGGGCAATACACAAGTCACAAGGCTTACGTGGGAATGAGATTCCTCTAGTGCCGGTCATATGCCCAAATCGGGTCATGATAAAAGATGAAAAAGTTGAAAATTGATTTTATTATAAGCTACACTTTTCAATTTTTAAAACCAAAAACTATTTTTTTTTTCAGATTTTGATTATTTTTAAAAATTATCCAAATAAACAAAAAAATAACTTTTCGATTAAAAAAAATGATTTTCTCCCAAAATAATCACATCCAAACAAGTCGAATGTTATGTTTACTTATCCTTGAAGGAAAGGAAAGCATCATCCCAACCAAGTATAAATACTTTGGAAAGGATCTTATTTTAGAAAATAAAGTGAAAAATTTTACCCTTAAATTAATAAAGTAAAAAGATTCTTACTTATAATTTTATTAATCCAAAGATAAAATCTTTTTACTTTACTAAAGTGAGATCCAAGTCTTACAAGAATACTAAATATCTACACACACAGATATATATATATAAACAATAATAGAATCAGATATATTAACAACCCAAATAAAACTTTTAAACAAAATGGATGAACTAGTTTGATATTATTAAGTAATTTTGTAGGAAACTGTAATGAAATCAATTTGATCATAATTTCGTAAAAGTCTCCTATGAAATCAGACATATTAATTACCATACCTGATTTCGTTAAAGACTATTATGAAATCAAAGTAATCATTTGACAAAGTTGATTGCTAATTTACTTGGTTTGTGTACTATATTTTCATGTAGGGGTTAAGGGTTTGAATCCCACCTCCAACTATTTTAATTTTTCATGATTATTTTAAATTTTTAATGAATAGTAACAAAGACTTAGTGTTATTAATTTAGATTTAATTAATCTGTTAGTCCCTATAATTTCATCAAATCTTCAATTAGATCCCTACATTTTAAAAGTTTTTAATTATGTTCCTATATTAAAAATAAATTTTTAATTGAGTCCTGACTGTATTACAAAAAACGTGAAAGTTAACAGGGTGACGTGGCATCTTTCCCTTCCGCTTCCCTGGACCATCATCATCACCACCACCCCAAAATCCTATCACCACCACTATTGTTGTTCTTCAATCTTCATCATCATCTATCATCACCACTACCTTCTTATTCATCATCCATCATCACCACTACCCCCAACTAATTTATTTTCTCATTATTTTTTTTTTCACTGTCTGAAGGAAAAAAAAAACAAACGCACGCATATAACTGAATCACCATCGCGAACGCGAGTAACCTCCACCCACAAGCGACAGCAGCTAGAGTCACCTGAACCACCACCACGTATTCCACCCCCTGGATCGTGAGTCGCAGCCGTGACAACCGCGTGCTCACCCATGAAACCCCCCTCTGTTCCCTTTCCCATCCCCACGCCCGTCTGTTCCTTTTCCTCCATACCTGAGAAAACCCATCCACACAAATTAACAAAGCCCCAGTGAGAAAACACACCCACACACACACACACATTAAAGCCCCAATCCTTTGAAACTAAAATCCCTCACCCACGCACAATAAGTTCCAGCCAAATCCAAACAAAAAATAAACCAAATGCAACCAAATCTAGACAGAAAACCCACCAGTTCCAACCAAATTTAGCTCTGATTTGAGTTCGGTTGCTTTTGTGCCGCAGTTTGGCTGTGGTTGGGAGGGCGCATGAAGGTGGCTAAGGAGCGGACACTGTTCGCAGAATGGAGGCCGCGGCAGACTCACGGGGGAGCTGGTGCCGCATGGGAGAGGGGAAGAGGCCGGTTTGTGGTGGGCGCGACAGTCGCGTCGACCGCGCGGTGGAGGTCGTGGCCCCATTCAGCTGCCGGTTAGTTTTGGCGGGGTGAGCTACTGCGGTGGGAGACATTTGGCTGTAGTGGTGGTGGAGGCTGGTGACGGTGGGGGAGGGGTGGTGTTAGTGAAAGAATAGTGAGGTTTCCATTGTGGACTAAAACATATTCTGTTTTATATTTTTATAATAGATAATGGGATAAGGATTCAATTAAAAAATTATTTTTATTACGAGAATCTAGTTAAAATTTTTAAAATATAGAGCACTAGGAAACTAGTCATTTTTTATTTTCTTTAGTCGCGCTAAGGTGGTTGGATTAACTATATTTCAAATTTTTATATTTTATTAATTTAATATTTGGGCGAATTTATTTTATTTTTTGACAAAAAAATTTCAGTCCAACATTTTTATGTTATTATATGATATAAAATTAAAAGTTTATCTTATGACTTAAATGGATAAAAAATGCTACAATATCGAATTGAAGATTCAACTGATATTTTTAATAACTATATATTTGATTACATTTGGATGATTGCGTTATTTTTTATTTCAAAACTTTCTTTAATTACATTGATAATTTAATAAAATTGTTAAAAAATGGAAAAGGGAGAGATGGGATTTGAACACTTAACTAAAATGTGATTACTTTGATTTCGTTCAAGTCTTCAATGAAATCAGACACATTAATTAATGTGTCTGGTTTCATAGGAGACTCCTACAAAATTATGACCAAATTGATTTCATGGTAGTATCCTATGAAATTGCCTAATAATATCAAAACGGTTTGTCTATGTAAGTAAGGTTTGAAAATTTTATTTTGGTTGATAATGATTTTCTTTCTTTTATTTATTTGTGTGAAAAAGCCGTCATTTGGAACATACATAGCTTACGCGTCAACTTGCCATTTTGGAGGGTTCTTGCCAGTAGGAGTGGTAGATCTGCTGAACTAGTTAGCTGTCAATCCCTTAAAATTTGATTTCTTGGTATGTTTGCGTTGGTTGGTACTTTGAATGATTCCTAATGAGCCGCAACGTCAGGCAAGATTTTACAATTGTACATTATTTCACAAATAATTGACAAGATGTAGCATTCAGGTTACCCCCGTATACAGAAAAATTAGAACTATACAAAGATCATCATTCAGAACACATTATATCAAATCTGAAGGTTTTTTGGATCCATATTTATATTTGAGTGTATCATCATCTAACAGTTTTTGGACATTGGTAATTTCATCACCGAGAGCTTCAGTTGTTGTAGAAAAAAACTTTGATTTCTTGCATTAACCAGTGTTCAGTATCTTAGCATGTTGCAGCCTTGAAAATTTTCCAAAATAACATTGGGAGAAGACTGTTTCATCAAGGTTTCGCTGTTAAGCAACAAGTACTATTAAATTTTGCATTTGAGAAATAAACTTGAATGCAAACACAGACCAATCTTCTGTAAACAAGCAGGAAAGAAGTCGTTTCCCTCAAAACTATTTGGGTGGCATTCCATTTGGAAATGCATGTCCACACTGACAATGTAATGCTTATCTTTAGAGAGAAGCGTATATCAACCCAACCAAGTACTAGTTTTCAACACTGCTAAATTATACATATGTTTCCAAAAACGATGATAGAATCGCATTTATTTTCCTATATATCTATAGATTCTTTACTGATTTCTAAATTCTAACATGAATACAATGACAAAAGTAATGGGCGCTTTGTGGCCTACACTTCACCTTGGCCACTTGGTTACCCAAAATACAAATTACAAATTCCTTCTTTTTCTATAATAATCACAGCATGATGAAGGGTATGTGATCTGAACATGCAAATCACCCAAAAAGATAAAAACAAAAGGTAGAGGGTGAACAAATCTGCAGTATACAGCTTTCAAACAAAAAGCACTGCCACACGGCATTGTGTATTTGCTTGCTGGTTGAATATCAAAGATCATCTAGGACCTGACAGTTCATCTGGTTGGATGTTTGAAGTTGAGTCTAATATCCCCCAATTAGCAGGGTAAGGATGGGTGTGGTTGAACTCTTGCCGGATCACCTCCTCTTTCTGCCATTCATCCCATTTCTCTGCCAAACCATCACCTTCTAGCATTCTGACCACCTCAGACATCTTAGGCCTTTCTGCAGGGGAGCCTTGTGTGCATAACAAGGCCACTTGGATCAGCTGCTCTACCTCTTCATCATTATAATCTCCCCCTAAATCTGCATCCACCAGTGTCTCCAACTTCTTGTCCTTCAGAAGTCCTTTAACCTGCACCCAAAATAATGCCAATGGTCAACAATGATCATTAGTCATAGGTGTTAATATGTGAAAGTAGCCAATGCAACACCAATGAGCTAAAGAACAACAGGAAGATTATAGGAAACAACCAAGAAGGTTCTTTAGAAAGCATGGAGAAAAAAAAAAAAATCAAATATTCAACAATGAATCAGTATGCTAACATGAGGAACCATGTGAGGAGACAAATAGATGAGAGGATTAGCAGAAGTTTTTCAAGTAACTAACATCAAACAAGTACTACATGGGACAATTTTTGTAAACTGAATGCCTACCCAATCAAGCAACATGACATCATCATCATTAGCAAGCCGTGCTAGATCGAAAGCCCTCTGTCCAGTTATTAGTTCAAGAAGCATCACGCCATATCCAAAAACATCAGTCTTCTCTGAAGACTTTCCGGTTGAGAGGTACTCTGGTGCTATATGCCCAATTGTACCACGTACTGCGGTGGTAACATGAGTATCTTTGTAATCCATCAGCTTCGCTAAACCAAAATCTCCAACAACTGCTTCAAAGTCCTCATCCAGCAGTATATTAGCAGCTTTGACATCACGGTGAATAATCTTTGGGTCACAATGATCATGCAAATAAGCAAGTCCCCTAGCAGATCCCAACGCAATACCCTTCCGTTTTGGCCAGTCAAGTGGTGATTGCGAATCGGGACGCTCTTCAGCAACACGATCAATATATATAAATATTGAACTTTAGAATGTATATAAATCAGTATTTATAAATTACACACACACACACACACACACATATGAAATTAGCATGAAAATGTAAGTTTTGGAATCTAACATTTGAACATTCAGGAGCTCCTGAGCTATTTAGAAAAGGATTTAATGTGAATCCACTATCGATGTGAAAAAATTTTGCAATTACATTCCATCATGTATTACACATCACCTAATGCATTTGATTTTGATAACAACCACCACAGAGGCCAAACTTAAATGATGTTGGTAACACAAGATTGCATGATAGTATAAAAAGAAAATATGTGCTAACAGTCGATCAAAAACAAAATAATGATATATTTTCGCATGACCATGCATGTGCCGCTGCTAGACAACATGCCAGAAATACATGACTGTTATTTCATGTTCATGAATAAATCAAAGTGAGCTGTAGATAAACTTGACATGGAAAATTCACACTTGCATTTCTACAAGAAAAGGATATATGAGAGTAAAGCATTTCATTTGAGGAAATAATAGATCCAAAATTATTGATGAAAGTGATGCATATCACATTAATCCTTCTTGAAGGACTAAATGAAGACCAGAGCAGACAAATATGGGTACCTCGTAAACAAGATGCTACACTTCCATTAGCCATGAAAGGATACACAAGCAACCTTTCAGTAGGTGTCATACAAAATCCTTGCAGCCGAAGCAAATTACGATGCACAGCCATGCTGATCATTTCCACTTCAGTTTGAAATTGAAGCTCCCCACCCTGGGTGCGTTCTTCTTTAAGTCTTTTTACTGCTACAAGAGAACCATCGGCTAAGCGTCCTTTATAAACCTTGCCAAACCCACCTCTTCCTAGAATGTTTTTGCTACCAAAGTTATCTGTAGCAACTTGCAGTTCACGCAGTGAAAATTTTTTAAGCTGGCCAAGGTGAACTTCAGGATCCTCCTCAGCTGGCAGTAAAGAACACACACAAAATGTTGGTACATTCGATGTGGCTATCAAATACAGATACAGCTTTAATCAGTGGATATATCATCTTTTATGTGTTAGTCAACTAACCTGGAACATCAAAGAAATAATCCTGCGGTTTCCTTCTTCGCCAATATGCAAGTGCAATTGCAGGGGCTGCAAACAAAAGGGCAGCACCTGCAGCAACTCCTCCAGCAATAGCTCCAGTGGAACTTCTACCTACAAGGATTTACAGAATTAAATGGGAAAGCATAAGTCTATTCAAAATCTTCAGCTGTGATTGAATAGAATTTTTCTGAAAAAAAAGGTTCAACATTATTATTAGCTCCCTCTCTTGAATTAGACCATGAGTGACATCTGTCTCAACAAGCTATAACTATTTTGAAGCATGCAGAAGAAGCTATGCTTAAGGTATATCCATAATCATTGATCATTCTTCAATAACAGTCGGTCCATCTTTTTAAATAAATTTAAATGTTTGAGAATGAAAAGGTTCAATCGCAAGCACCTGCCAAAATTAGCAATTACTGAATAAGTATTTGGAAAAAAAAAACTATATACTGCATAGCCTATCAGTTAGCAACAGTTATATTTCGCCCTAAGGTGAAGGAGTTGGTACGTAAAGAACGGAATGGAGTGAAGGTAGCTTTTAATGGTTTAAAATCTTAGGTCAAGTGATTCTTTTAGATGGTATCAAAATCAAGTTGACATAGTGCTGTAGAGTTCAATTGTTGCTCCCAGTCTTATGATTTCAAAACAAAGTTGGAGTGTGCTTTCAGTTAAGTTAGTTGTAAGTGGACTCCTACATGAGAGGGCAATTTAAGAGTTATATATCCTCAGCTTAAGCTTTTAGTTTAAGTTATTATTTGACAGATTAATCCATTACCAACAATAAAACAAACATCAACAAACCTGAAGCAGTTTCTGGTGGTGGAGGAACTGATGATGGAGTGGGAGTATAGGATGATTGATTCAAGCCAGGATTATTTTTAAAACTGTGAAGTGGAACGCAGGGATTAGTGGAATTTTGGTAACTCATCCCTCAACCCTCGATAATAATAGTAATGATATAAGCAAAATTATATGCACCAACCTGATGGGAGTAAATGATGAAAACGACCCATTTACTGGAACATTTCCTGTTAACTGGTTGTTTGATAAATCACTAGATTCCACAAAAACCATGATGTCAGATTTCACAAAGAATACATATGATATGACGCTAGTCTAACTAGGCATCTTCATTTGCAGTGGTTCATGCCAAATCTAAGTAAAAGAGCAACACTCACAGAACTTGTAGTGAAAGAACTGCAGTCAAAACCATGGGAATCTGTCCATCCAAAGTGTTATTGTTGAGACGCCTATTTCAGGGAGCAGGGCAAATTAGTTCGAAGGTAATAAACTATTGATAGAGTAGGGTCATAAAGCAAAGTGGCAGACACTTATCAAGTAGTATGTATGGTGGGTGTGCATGCCATAATAATTACAAGTTATGAAAACTAGCAGACCAGTTTATATAACAAGAATTCTACTTGACAAAGTGAATTGGCCACATTTGATCAATACGTCCAATCCAAACATGAGGTGCATTCACTTTTAGATATTTACAAATAAAATGGTTAATGGTAAACACCCATTTGGTTCCCCAAGGACAGAGGTGACATCAATTTGGTCGTCGTTGCTATCAATTTAATCCCACAATTATGAAAAGTGACATTTAGACCACCACTGCCCCTCAGCGTACAATTCATCATGTGAATATTCATGAAAAACTATTATATTGGCTTTGCATATTTAATCCATTGAGAGAATGAATTGGTCAATATGCATGTGAAACACAGTTACAGTTACCATGTCTTTGACAAAGTTTAAAGGACAAAACAACTCTGGTATTAGTTGCACAATAACCACCAAACTTGCAGGCAACTTTTGCCAGTCAACTAAACAGTCTGAAGTTGCTTTACTAGACCAACCAAACTGTGCACTATCATCAATCATCATCAATTTCATGTGATTATGTAGAATGATACATTTTCTCCAAAGTTATTGCAGTCTCTAGTGGAAATTAAATAGTCATACTGCATACTGCTTATTCTACCACTATTTTGAGCCAGAATGTGAAAAATATAAATATAAATGCTAAAAAGGTAAATGACTAAACAAAAATCAAATAGATTTACATAAATTTTTCAGATTAAAGATATGAGATGAAGGAAAGCAAGCCATACAGGAAGCGTAGTTTTCCAAGTTTCCCCAATGTGTCTGGTATGGAACCAGATAAATTGTTCAAGTAAAGATCCAAGCTCACCAAGTTCGTCAAATTTCCAAGCTCGTTTGGGATTTTCCCAGTTATATTATTACTATAAAGTTCCCTGTCATTGAAAAGAAAAATATACTAACATTTTCAAAGTAAAAATGTCCAATGACTAATTAAAACATGGAAAGCATGTGGTCAAAATCTAACAGAAGTTAGTGTGGTGAAAACTGAATAGCACAAAAATATATTGATGGCTTGTATAGTTTTCAATATATAGCCTTTTCGTCAACTTTATTTATCTATCTCTAAAGACCAGCTAATGTCAACTTAAGCTTAGGAAGACACCAGAATTTGATAACAAAACTGCTGCTGTAGAAAATTAATTGTTTACAGTAAAAGATGTGGGAGGAGGAGAACTCTTGGTTATAGGTTGAGACTCCAGACAACCAATAGAAATAGGGCACAAGACCTTATATTTGGATTGATGGAATTGGATGGAGCGGGGTGGTATTTTAACTTGCTCCATTGTTTGGATTTGCCAAACTTGGATGGAATGGAGTGGAGATGGATGAACTCTATTCCATCCAATTTTAACAATTCTTCTCAACTTTCTTTCCCTCCAAATTGGGCAAAATGGGATGGAATGGAATGGAAAATACCAAAATAATGGAGCAAAGCAATTGTTCCGCTCTGCTCCACTCCATTCCATTCTAATCCACTCCGCTCTGCTCCACCTAACTCCACCAATCCAAACATATCCTTAAATTTTAGCATTGCAATGGAGAAATGGAAAACATATCACAATTGGGAAAGTTTTGAGATGGAGAAATAAAAAACATATCACAATTGGGAAAGTTATTCTATTCCATGCATGTTAGGATCACTAAATTAAAATCAAATAATATACAGCAATGTTTCCATGATAAGAACTAAGCAGATATCATAAATTATAAGTTGAGTTGCTTCGTTCACATTGTTTATGCTGCTCCAGATTTATTATGAGATTGCATAACGTCTCCCTATCTTCCAATTTTGGAGATTTTTCTTGCTACTTTGAGAAACAAGAATGCAATAAGAAATCTTCTGATGAAAAAATTGTTGAGTAAAAAGCAAAAGAAACAATCTCAAACCATTCTTTAATCTCCACACAGGGTGGTGGTCAAGGGTAAACTGCCTGGAGCACCTTTTTTTTTTTTTTCCCAGAATGAGTAACATATGAACAGAGAAGAACCTTATCAAAAACAATTTATCAGAAAAAAAATATATGTCAACCATACTTTGGGGGATGGGAGGATACGGAAGAGGGAAGAAAGAAAATGCTTCCTCAAAAATTATACAATATTAAGATTAAAAGAGGAAACCTAGGTCCCTTTCTATTTCAGGTAATGTAGTCCACTAAATTCTGGAGACTTTGAGGGAGTGAACCAAGAAATGAGTTTGGTGCTTGGCCACTCAATATACTATTGCTTAAGATCACCTTTAAAGAAAGCAACAGGAAGAACAAAAAAGGAATATCAATCAAGAGGCAGCAGAAATAGAGTTAAGCATAATCTACTCAAGAAAAACAGGCAAAATTTCGCAAGGATAATATGTGATTGACAACTTACAAGTATTGCAAATTTGGAAGAGAACCAAGTTGAGGAACTAGTGTACCCGTAAGGTTTGCATTTCCAAGATCACTGACCAGACACAAATATGTTTTTTCACTTTGTAAACAATCGGCCATAAAACCACAGGTAAAAATAGAGATGAATGACTTACACACGGGTCACGCTGTTATCGCTGCTGCAAGTAACATGAAACCATGTGCAAGGATTGACAAGGGTGGAATCCCAGCTTTGAAGAACACCATTAGGATCAGATAAGCTATTCTTTAATGCATTCAGGGCATCACCTGTCATAAAAGCAATATTCAGGATGCATACATCCCAATTGTTAAATAATTTGTAGCAGAAAACAATACGAGTGTCAACATTGGTGCTACTCTATGAAATTTTTGTGACATATGAGCAATAGAAAGATGAAGGCCAAATAAAAGTCCTATCCTACCAATGAACAATTTGGGTGAAGTATGTTAGCCAGCCATTCAGAAATAATGAAGGCTAACCAAAAGTCACTCCCGGGGCATGTTAATCTCAAAATATGTTACAGTCAACAATTGTGGTGAACTAAGCTCCCCGAGCATAATATTAAATATTTTTCACATCACAATATGCAAACCACCCAAGCTAATGATACAGAGCACCGGAACATCAAAAATATTATCAAAATCCTCAATTCTCTGATCATATTCTTTTAACAAAGATGATACAGTTGGAGTAAACAAATTAACAACACATCTGAAAGCAAACAACAGACAATAAAAAAAGGAAGGAAAAAAAGGAAGAGCAAGAGTACTCTTGTAACCATGACATTTATGTAACAATTAAAATGTTACCACTCACCTTCTGCATTGCCTGAAACCTTAAGCACAACATCAAGCACCAAAATTGCACAAAGAAGAAACGATCTCATGAAGCATGAAGTCTCTCCCTCCATGTTTGCGATCCTCTTCAACTGCACCCCATGAGCCTCGTACTCTAGATGACTCATGAGCCCTCTTAACACTAGCTGATTTCCACGTTACCCATCAAGCTCAAGCACGTTGACTTCGTTGACCAAAAGAAAATAGCAGAGAACCTGAAGATAAACAAACCAAAACCGAATTCTGGGATGGTTCCAAGTTGCCTCCTTTTTTCCTATTTCAGTTCTTACTTTGGAATCTCATGTGGGTGTTCTAAGTTTTAGCTTGAAGTGCAGGCAAAGGGGTTTGCGAATTGAGATAGAGAGGATCCCCCAGCTTCAAATCCTTCAACTCAACTTATTGCAGAGTTGGGGGAAGACTAGAGAGCCCAGTCAATGAACGTTGTTTTCTCTACTTCAGAAATTTCTTCCTCTTGCTATTCTTTACTTTTCTTTCTACTACTTCTTTTGGCTTTTTTTATTTCTTTTTTCCTTTGTTTTGTATTCTTGTATGGATTGTGAAAACACTGTGAAGAGAGAGTAAAATTTGGATGAAAATGAAAATTAAATGGAGAGAGTGATTTCATTTGGACTTTGGCGTTGGTTTCGAAGCAGTAAGAACTTATAAGAAGAGTCCTCTTATGGTATTTTTTCCCCAAAAATTGGAATTTATTGAAACATTTATTTTAATAGTTGTAAATTAGGTGTCAGCGTCGGGCTAAAACAATAAAAGGGTCAAACACGCACGGTTGTTGTCTCGTTGACTGTCCCTACCACCATGCCCTGCATGCACCAAATCGCTTCTATAAAAACACTAAGACATATATATACATTAGTCAACACTTCAAGTCAACTAATTAGCTTCATAATCTTTCTTCTTTTCAACCTTTTTGCTCCTTTTATTTTATGCTTCACTTGTGGCTTGTTTACCATTTTTTTTCCCCTTCTAACCGGTAAGATTTAATTAGTTGGTGGTGTTGGATTCGATATTTGTTAGCAAGTTTCAATCAACACAAGCTATTACTATTAGCATGTTTGGTTTTCATTTGTACGGCTGTGAATCATGGTTCAAGCAAAAGTTAGTTTTCTTGTAAATTTTACTCAAATCATGGTTTGGGAGCGGTAAATAGAAATTCATGGATACATAGAATTTATTATGGATACATGAGGTTAAAATAGTACATGACAAGATAGATTTGTTATTTTTATAAATATATAAAAAGATTAATCAAAGAAATAGAAAAATCTTATGACTTTGTTAGTACAATAGTGTTGTTTGTACAATTATACTTGGTTGGAGAACCAACATGAGTTATTTTTCACGGTTGAATTTTATATATAGAATTTGGTGAATAAAAACTTACCCCATTTTTATCTTCCATCCAAACATATCTAAGTTTTTTTCTTCTGTACACGAAAAACTGGATATTTCTGTAGATGGTCTTAAAACTTTGGCCCAATTAAGTTGGGGGCCTGAAATGGATTTTGTGACAAATAGAACCTGGGGTTTGGTCTGACAAATGGAACTGTTATACTCCCACCCAAAAAAAAAAGAACCGTCATATCAACTAACATTAACCATGGACCTAAGAAACACTTTACATTTGTCACACAGGAGGGCATTTTGGTTACATTTCACACAAACGTGTTTTGGACAAAAAGATCGTCGACGTCCCATTTCAGATTCATATTTGTTTCGGAGAAAAACAAAATAATAATAAAAAAAGATGAGCTCATGAATTTATTGAAAACGCAAGGCGATTTCCATTTTGAATAAAATTTATAATCTTTTTAGTTTTTAAATGTGAACAAATCAAAACAAGTCCAAGTGTCCAACTGCATAATGCGAATTACATAGCTAAAAAATTATGTTCAATTATCCCTTATTCCCACAAAATAACATAGAGTCATAACTGAAAAACAAAAAAAGAAAATTCAATCTAAATCAGAAGCTTAGCAAGTTCACATAATCAGTTACTAGTTTACTGCTTTTGTTGCCTAATATAGGCCGTTTTTTAGTTTTTTTCTATTTGAAATCATAAGTCATTTTTAAATTTCAATCATGTATTAATCATTTTATACATGCTTTACCTCTCTATTTAATTAGAAAGAGACTTAATGGAGGTGGGTTTATTAATGTATTTATTAGTTGGGAAGAGAACAAGTGGAGATTGAGTGATAAAAAGAGTACTTATGTTTTTTACTTTTATTTTTTAGAAGATAAATAAAATTTAATTATTACTTTAATTTCAGTGTATAATCCAAAAACAATATATGTTAATCAACTGAGGGAGTACCTTTCATTCCATTGATTTGTGAACGATGCCATCCACATTTATTTCTTTGGTTGCAGCATTGGTGCGGGTTCATTTAGTGTGAGTTTGATTATGTGTTTGTAGAATTTATTTTGTCAGAATTAATTTTAAAGTAAAATGATTTATGTTTGATTACTTGATCTAAGAAGTAATTTTAGTGAAAAATAGTAAGATAAAAACCTTTGTGTAACAATTTATCACTTCTACCCAAATCAATTAGGAAGGCCAAATTTGATTTTGGAGTTGGATCCAAACAAGTCAGAAAATGCACAAAATCAATTCTGGCACCTCAAAATTAATTCTAGTCCAAACTTGTTTCCAGACACACTGTTAAGCTAAAATGTGAATGGAGAAAACAATGATATAATAATGTCACATGACTGGAAGTCCCAAACATTATATTATCAATTAATCACAGTATTATAATTCTTCGCTACATGGCATAATCATGTCTTGTTTGAGGCAAGCAACATCTGCCCCATCACCTCTTTCAAACCAAACAAAACAAATTGTCCCAAGTGAATCATGTCAGTCTAGCTTAATTACACTCTTACTTGAATCTAACTCTTTCCATATTTTGATCCATTGTGTACCACCTACCGCAATTTCTTCATATTTTAGCTCTTCATAAATAGAAACCTGTCCGAAATTGCGTACAAGAGGCTTCCCTTGTCCCAGCCTCAACAGTTAATAATCATTGAAAAAACCACTATCCAGCTTACATGTGGATCCATCAGGCATCAGTAGCTTCCTTGTCTGAACATTGCGAGTTTATTTTGGCTCTTTGGAGATGCTTTAAAAAGAGTTACATTCTAATTCTGTTCAACTATTTTTTCACCTAAACCAATTATTTTGATATCATAAGAAAGGGAGGACAACTCAAATCAATTTTAATCTCTTATTCTTTCAAGTTAGATAGAGGGTGAACCTTAATGCATAGATAAGGTTGTTTACTTGTGACATAGGTTCAAATCCTGAAAATAACATTTTCACAAAATGGGGTCAGATCGTATACATTTATTCTTCCCAAACCTCACCAGATGGGAGTCTCATGCACTCGGCCGTTCCTTTTATTCTTTCAAGTTAGACGTTAACTTGATGAAGCTAACTAAGCAATTATCATCCGGGCATTCTCCATCCTCAAAAAAGGCTGATATTTAATTTTTGCAGAAAAATGATACTATCTCACTTTCACTAAGAAGCAATGATGGAATTGAAGAAATAGCAAGTGGGATATTGTGAAGGCAGACCAAGAGACCACAATGAGAAGTAAGTACTCATCAATCCAACAAACCCAATGCATCCATACAACATACCACTTTAAATCATTCTATGCCAACTCTGAGCTTATCCACAAGCCTTCAGAATCATGCATGATCAATTGTGCCCGTGATGGCAACTACCTTTCTCAAAGCTACAAACAAAATAGAATATGGCCTAGTTTACTTTCACCTGACCTGTCTTACAAGCATGTGTGATAATATTCGAACCATTTTTACGGAAAAGCCTTTAATGCAACATTGCAAGTTGCAGCTATCTTAAACTTTGGATGGAATTTCCTCAAGTATACAAAGATGATGAAGGTGACCCGTGACCCCTCAACTAGTATAAGCAACACTAACACTAACACCTTATGTACCAAAAATAAAATACATAGATAAAAGCACCATTTCGTGCAATGATTTTATTTTTGGGCCTCGGTTTCTGACAATTGGGTAAGACCTAAGAGATTCATTGTAACAAAGGAAAGCAAGAGAGCACCATGTGAGGGTTCACTTACCTTTTTGTCGCTAACGCTTTCATTGCACTTGCAGTTTCCATACGTAACAGTGGTCCAAAAGAACCAACTTCATCGATAGGACGCCGAATCCTTGATCGCAGATACCCAAGAATTTAGTTTAATTCACTTTTTTGTGGCCATAGTCGATTCATTCTATTATTCTTCTACCACTTTTTACCACCACCTTCATCATTATTTAGCATATTCTTTTCTTTTCCCATCATATTCTAGATGCATAAGCTCCCTTATTTCTCGGACCTCTTCGTTTTACATTAATTCATTTACTGTGATATGAGTTTCTAGTGAAAACTTGTAGTTAAAATGTAACTATAGATAAATCTCTAGCATAACACAAAAATTCCTAACTTAAATATAATATTGAACTTGAACTAAAATGTATAGTGAAATAAAATTTAAATAATTTGTAAATTTAATTAGATACAAAAGGTAATGCTTCACAATATAAATAAAACACACAAATCACAAAGGTAATGCATAATGAGCTCTTCAAGAGCAATTTTTATAGATAACAACATTATTTTCCATAAATGCCATCATTATATATTTTCCAGAGTAAATAGAATAATGAAATAAAATCTAAAAGATGGTAAAGCCAGCAAGAAGAAGATTTTTTGTTTTTTGACATGAACTACCAAAGATCAGTACCATTTACTAATAATTATCAAAACAAATAACAGAACTGATAAAGATAGGAAATGGACTTCATGTTATGTTTGTGGTTTCAATTATGTGACGTTGAAAAGCCTTTATCTTAATTTTGTATTTTAATCATTTTATATACATTCATAACTTTCATAACAAATCAATATTAAGAATAGGAAGAACAAGGTGAATTTATCTCAGAACTATAATAATAGTGAAGAAGTAGCATGCGAAACAAATTATGAATCAAGATAAATTTAAAATTTGCATGACAACTTTCAAAATAAATTTTAAATTAAAACATTTAGAAATATCACAAATAAAAATAATAAATAAGGAGAGATAATAATTGAAATTCTAATACACAATTCTTAGTTTAATTTTGAAAATAAATAAATGACTAGTCATTAAAACTCCCTTAATTTTGTTGTGAATAGTGGAGAAAGAGTAAGTATAATGATTTTAGGAAGGAAAAAAATCCAGAACTTTCATAAATAAATGAATAGTTATAACCTTTTAAAGTTTAAATTTGATGGTAGATAGAGAGAAAAGAGAAAGTAGAGTAATTTAGGAAGCTGTGTCATTTTAGGTTTCATGTAATAATTTTTCGTTTGTTTTAGATATAGATATATGGTGCTTCATTGTTGGGTATATTAACTTTATCTTTAATTAGTCTCAAAATATTCTTCTGAAAATGAGACCAATTGAACCATAAGCACCACTACCTTGCCGTCCACGCTCAAATGGAACTTAATCAACATATCCATATACCTTTTCCGTGGTCATGACTTGTCTTATTCTCAATCATAGTCAGAATTTTAATTAATGTCATGGTGATTGATTGGAAGAATCGCATACAGCTAGTTCCATAACTACTAGCCGAGAAAAAAGCCACAATCATGCTTGATTCTTATTCAAGTTATGCGATTGTGGGACCCCCCATCATGCAAAATCGCCATACAATAGAATCCAAATCAATATGGGATTAGTCCAAATTTTGGGAAGCGAAACAACAGCTAAAAAATGGGTATGGACACATAAGGTTGTTCTGCCTACCATGTCTGCAGAATCAGTAGTTATAAGCTCATTGTTGAACTAAAAATCAAATACAGGGCGTGGTTATGCCAAAGAAATAGAAGGATGAATGAAAGGGTGCCACATGTGAAGTTCATAACAACATTGAAGGCCCAGCACAAAGTTAGTTAAGCACTTAAGCTTAATTTGATCATGTACACACTATGTTTGCGTGCAATACATGCTTCATATAATATTAGATGCTTTTCTGGCATGTCCACTGTCGCTTGGGATAATGTTATCTAATAGACTTATACATCTTCGTTCATATTTTATCTTTCAAAGAAGAAAGTTTTCTTGTCTGATACATAGCAGCTTAAGAGAGCTCGTAGTTCACCATTAATTTTTAATTTCATTTTGCTTCTTTGTAATTTGCGGAAACCTGTATTGCTATGTGTAGAGTAATTGCCTAAGCTTATCAATGCATGCTATGATATTACGGGAGAGGATCGCTTCATGTGCACACCCTCATCACTGGTCCAGTGATCATATGTAATTTGCACAAGAAAATATCTTGTCCCTAATAGATGATGCAAACTCAAACCACATGACATTTACTATGAATAAAAGAATTATAAAAAATGGTGGGGGGAAGGGAACATATCTGTTATCTATAAACTCTTTGAAGAATGTCTTTATTAATAGCACATGGTAGTAGTAAATAGTAGATAGAAGAGAGGTGGGGCAAGCTGGCTACCATCCCAAACCATGTACTAATCATTAAGATTTATATTAAAATAATCAAAGTATAGCACCAAATACTACCTACTAAATTTGAATTGAGCAGTGGATATGACTGGAACTACAAATTTTTATCATGAAGATATTCACCGACCCAAGCCTAATTTCTTGAAAAGATTTATCCGACCCCCCTCCCCCCCTCTCTCTGGGGGGGGCCAAAAAAAGAAAAGAAAAATGTATACTAATGTGTTAGTCTATTCCCTATGGAAGGTTCAGTGAACATGGGGGGAAAACTTTATAGTAGAATGATGGAAGAGACAGAGTATAATAGTCAGAAACCATTTGCAGGAAGTTGCTAATAAAGACAAAGTATAATTAATAAAGAGAAAGAGATGTTTTATAGCCACTAATTAACTTTGAATTTTGTTGTATCGAACCTTGGATTTCGGAAAATATTGGCAGAGTTTCTCGGTTGAAGCATCAGATCATTTGATTCTTGTATAAAAACGGAATAACATTTGTCTAGACTAAAATTTGTAACTGATGACCGGGTGAGTTTGCAAAATGTCAACTAATTAAGGGGAATGTTCTACATGTCACTATGTCATTATGTCATGCAACATAATATGAATGAAATGGAGCATGGATCATAAACCTCTCATAATCTTCTTCCCATGAATTTAGTATAGATCTCATGAATTTAACATATCATAGTTTTGAGTCAAGGAACCATGCAGTGATTGCTCCTTAACTAATATGTTTTTATGGACTAATCATATTTCCAAAAAGATCCTATGATTTCAGTTGCAGCTTTTCATCTAGAATCAAGAAACCAGTAATAAAGCATTGATAGGAGTTCATGAGGGTTGTTGGTTAACCAATAGCTGGCAGAATGAAATCAGGTGGCTTTCCAGACTTACCAAACGAACCTCACGGTGTCTTCTACTTTCATTGACTTTGGTGGCATGGAGTTGTCACCCATGGAAAGACAAAAAAAAACACAATAATTAATCTTTTAATGTAGTGTTTGATAGGTCCTGTTAAACAAATTAGCATGTGATTCGTAAAGAAATTAGCATATACAGATGCAGTGTAGTGGTGTGATGAGTGTGGGTGGCCATCCCTAGTATACAATTTGATTAGGAGAAATGTTACCATCCGCCATATATTTTCATTTATCGAGTGAGGGTGTGGTATTCAGATGAATTAAATGAGATTCATATACTATTTAATAATAGGTAAGAGTATTGAAATGTTATGTTCAACAACATTACTTGTTCGATTAGTTGTGATGAATTTAAAAATAGAACGTTTTAAATTAGAAAAAAAAAGACACACATTACTGTTAACATGGACATGACCAATGTATATACTATACAATCCACTGTGCATGTCGTTTTCATACAAATAAATAAAAGTCTGCAATAAATCGTACTATTTAAGCAGCATGGTTTTTGTCCGCAACGTAAAAGTATAGTGCTTTATTGTATTTAATTGCGGGAAGAATAATGGGTTAATGGGTCCATGTGTAATGTGTATCTCGGCCTTCATAAGTGTTTGGCGGGAAAATTAGGGCATCAATAGTGTGACGAATTTCTGGCCTAGCGCTGGGCCGTTGCAATTGACTTGACAGGCTTCCTATGAAGTCGCATTCTGATGTTACACTAATTGAGGGACGATGCAACATTACAAACGACTACAGCTGTTTTTCAGATCGAGACTAAAATCTCACTTTAGTCATTAAGATTTGTAGCGTGAAATAAATTAGTTCCTAAAAGTTTCATTATAATCTCTCATTATAATGAAAATATTTATGTATTTTATCAATTTACTTATGTGTACTGTTAATTTTCATGATAAGTCATGACTTGTCTCGTTTCTTTATTAACAAATGATAATTTAAAGTTAAAATTCTATTTTTTTTGGCAGAGATCTATGATAAGAAAAAAGGTGGAAAAAAAATGTCTAAATGACCTTATTTAGAAGAGTGAGATAAGTTATGACCTACAATAAAAATTAACAATATACGTAAATAAATTAATAGTATACGTAAATAAATTAACAAAGCACAGCTCAAATAATAATTTGACAGAGAGACTAATTGGTCCCCATTATGAAATTTGATGAACCGTTATGAAAATTTTCAAATATAAGATACGAATTTGTCCTTGACTATAAATTTTAGGGGCTAAATTAGTTTTAAATCTTTAAACAATAAAATAAAAGGAAAAATACTACTGTTCATTATATTTGATTCAACCAAAAGAGTTTTTTAATATTACTTTCGTTTTCCCTTATTTGTTATTATTATTTAAGAAATATTTAATTATCTTTATAATAAAACAAATTCAAATGTAAATATTGATAATATAATTTTTTTACATTATTATTTAATCAAGTACGTGAAAGAAAAGTACTATTATTATATCAATAAATATAACTAATTTTCATACTTGTTGCTTGAAAAGTCTTAAAACTATTCATCATGGTTAAATGTCTTGCACATACTAAAATATGACAAAAAAAAGTATCAATCACAGCAATAATACTGTCACTAAAGGTAGCATTTGGCAAATGTCTAGGAATATAAAATATGGAGATATTGAAGACATAAATGTGTTTAGAGAATGAGACTAAAACAAAAACTCAAAAACTATCTCTGTCTCAAGATAATAATCAGTTAATTTCCATCGCTCCAAAAAGGAGGGACACTGGAGACATATCTATAAGACATACTTAAAATATTTTTTAAAAAAATATTATTTTAAACATTTCATATTTCTTTTTTGCCCTCCTAACTATTTAATTTTTCATTAATTTATAACTTAATATTCTTCATCATTTTATTAATTATTATGTCATGTACATTATTATCAAACATAGTTCTATCTTCACCTTCAGTATCATCTATGTCTCTATTGTCTTGTTATCTCTGTCATTTCTATCTCAGAATAAATACCAAACACAATATGATGGAGCTACTATGTAGAGAAAAAGTACTGTGCATTCTTTTTATGATTTTGGTACAATATATTCTTAAAGTATGTAACGTATACATCTCAATTAAATTTCGTTATACTTTTCCTAACCATAAACATCACTATCGAAAATAATTAATTTATGTTTTTATCAACCATAGGCAGTTAGAGCCCTTGAAAAAAAATTACAAAATAAAGGAGAAAACTCTTTATTCTTCCTTTTTTTTTTTCCTTTTCATTTCAAGATATGAGGCCACAACAAAACCAAGACAGAAAAGGAAACTGCTCCTAAGATCCATCGAAATTTCGACCCCTCCTCATCCGTGAACAAAACATTGCATCTTTGTGACAGCTACACAAGGGCTTTTACTCCCTTATGCTATATATAATTGGTTGCTTTATTTATTAAGAATTAATGCTGTATCCATTAAAATTGGTAAATGTTGAACAAAAATTAAAAGCAAAAAATATTTTATAATTTTTTTCTCACATATATCCTCCAATCATAGGTAATCTTATTCGAGTATTAGAGATTTCACACATGCATGACTCTTCTAATATTGATTTTTCCATACTTAGGGCACGAATGCAAAATCAATAGTTAAAGAGAAAAAGTATCTATTACTCCACAGATCAGTGTAGGTTGAAAAAAATTTAAAACTACTAATATTCATCAAATAAGTTAAAAAATATTAAAATAATTTACCAAGATGATAAGAGATTTCTGTAAAAACAAAAAAAGACAAAAGGAGATTTAACCCTAGTGGGGCAAATAAGGAAGGATCTGTCTAGGGGAGGCACCACGTCATTTCCTTAATTTCAAAGAATAGAGGTATATTATACACTTTGACTTATTGGCAAAAATTTATCTTTTACTGTTATTAAATATTTTTTGGTCA
The DNA here is from genome assembly GCA_031216125.1 of Dalbergia cochinchinensis. Classification (NCBI taxonomy): domain Eukaryota; kingdom Viridiplantae; phylum Streptophyta; class Magnoliopsida; order Fabales; family Fabaceae; genus Dalbergia; species Dalbergia cochinchinensis. Next base: position 45,595,476 of record CM062370.1, read on the forward strand.
TCCAATTAAGTCGAGGATCCTAAGCCAAAGATTTTAATTTACTTTCACATTCATCATCAACAAATAAGTTTTTTTCTCAATAAATATGTTGACTACATAAATGAAATGATACTAATATGTTTTATAAGACTATAGTTATAGAAAAACTATTTAAGACAATAGGAGATTTAACCCCCAGTGGGGCTAACAAGGAAGGACAGATAAAGTGGACAAGGTAGGGATTTACCAATTTAGAGTTTAGGAAAGGTACCACATCATTTACTTAAAAATAAAAGATATATAAAGCCAAAATATGTGACATTCAAGACATTTAGAGAGAACAAAGAGAATATTGTGGATAGAAAAGATGAAAAGGAAAAGAAGTAGATGGTGAGTCATGTTTTTATTTTAAGAGTGTTGGGAGCGTAAAAAAAAGGTTCAAATAACATTACTTTTTACTTAAATAAAGAATATATTACACATTCACACTTCTACTTATTGGCATAAATTTATTTTATATTATTATTTAATATTTTTTCTGTAAAAAAAAAACTATCCAACTAAGTTGAGGATCACAAGCCTAAGATTGTAATATACTTTCACATTCATCAACAAATAAGCTTTTTCTCAATAAATGAGTTGAGCACGTAAATGAAATCACACTAGTATACTTTATCAAACTATAGTAATCGGACCGCATATAATTATAGAAAAACTATTTAAGTCCAAAATCCATATTGATAAATTTGTCCATAATTATAAATCAAAACAAAATATGAACATCAAAATGGATCAGATAAATCAACCTTGCCATTTAATTTGGCATTGTTCAAGAAAATGACAACCCCAAATCATTTGTTTGATCCAGCCTAAGATCATCACAGGATCAACTTGGGATTTGGGATCACCCAGCTAGATAAGTAGATAGTAAACACATGATCACAAGAATCACTTCTCCCCTTCATAGTTGACTCATAGGAAGGGAGACCCTTTTCCCATGCAAAATTTGTGGCCATTTTCTTCAACAGCTCCCTCACACTACTTGCTCTGTTTTTTCTTTCTTTGTTTTATTTACGAAGAGAAAGCCTTTCCTCTGTTTTCAACTTTTCCATCCCAAAACACACACAGGCTAGCCGCCATACTAACCTCACGTGATTTACCATCTCAGGCAGACTGTTCTGTGCTGATCCAGCAGTCCATTCCAATTTACCAGACAAGAAAAAAAAACAAAAAAAAAAACAAAAAGCTTTCTACACATTATTATTAGAGTTTAGTATCTATACACATGTAGTACAACGTTATCATTTAATCATATTGTCATCATATGAATTAAGGTGGTTATGTCTCTCAAACCTACACCTACTAACAGCATAAAAAATAAACTAAACTCTTAAGTGTTATTTTAGTTATCATGCAATAGAAAAAGGTTCTTTGGTTTCACGGACTAGTTTAAGCTACACGAGCTTCTGATCAAAAAACAATAGAGATTCCTTCCGTTGTTCTCTTTGGCTCTCTGCCAAAAGCACCTACACGGCTACACTTATTAGGTGCCCTCCCTTCTTCCCACTCAAAACACCCATCACATTCACGGGCTGCTAAAAAACAACGTGTTCTTAGTCTTAATGCTTCTCTCCATTTTTTTCCTTCTTCTTAAAATATTCCTCTATGATCACTCTAACATGAATACATGATATGTCTATATATAGCTCGTTAGATTCATAACAAGCAAACCCTTTTTGCTTCTTCACTTTGTTTGAGTCCCCAAAAGGTCGCAATGGCCTGCCCTGAAAACACAGCACCGAAGGTCGTCTCTGTGTTCCTCTGGTTCTTGCTTCTTTTGCTGAGTTCTAATGGAGTTTCGAGCCAGAATGGTCCCGTTTTCGCGTGCGACGTTGGGAAGAACCCTGCATTGGCGAGTTACGGGTTCTGCAGCAAGTCTTTGGGTGTGGATGCGAGGGTGGCAGACCTTGTGGGAAGGTTGACATTGCAGGAGAAGATAGGGAACCTCGTGAACTCTGCTTCGGATGTGAGCAGGCTCGGGATTCCGAGGTATGAGTGGTGGTCTGAGGCACTTCATGGGGTCTCGAATGTTGGTCCCGGGACCAAGTTTTCCGGTGTTGTCCCGGGAGCAACCAGTTTTCCAATGCCGATTCTCATTGCGGCTTCTTTCAATGCTACCCTCTTTGAAACCATTGGAAGGGTGAGCTCTCTCTGCTCCTTCTTCTTCTCATCATCTTCTGCATCGTGTCTTTTCACTTTTTTGTTATTATTATTATTATTATTGTGGTAGTTCTGAAGGGTTTTTATCAAAACTGGGAAAATGTGATGCTTTTCATTCTTTACTCAATGAAGAAAGTTGGTGTTCAGTAAAGTCACTTAAGTTGGTGGTTCTCATAATGCAGTCATTATTGATTTAATGGAGTTATTAGGAAAAGAGAGAAGATAGCACGTGTGAGATTTTCCTTTATTTTTTTTTTCTTTTTTTCTTCCCGGTGCATAATGCAATGAGGCTGAAAACCTGAAACTGTTGGTTATTGATTAGGAGAAGAAGGTGGGGGTAGTTACAGGTTTGGTTTTTTAACTCCTTCAAGTCTCAATGCTTTTGACTTATCTTTTGGGTGCAGAATTGTAATTGAACAATAGTTATACAATAACGAATCCAACAAAACGCAGGTGAGTTAATCAGACATTACAGCTTGCATATTGAAGCGGGAGCAAAAGAGAGTAATTGATGTTGATTTAATACCAGTGACATAAAAATTAATCACTTTCTAGTTATCAGATGGTACATTTGAATAAACATTTACCAGATCTCTTTCAAATAATTAAAATGCAGAGCTTTTGACATTTGTTCTAGTTGAAATAATCAATTTTGTAAATTAACATACATGTAGTTAAACTATTATTGATCTTTTTTTTCTAATGGTGTTTGTGTCTTGCTAATTTTGGTGACCATCACAGGTGGTTTCAACAGAAGCCAGGGCAATGCACAATGTAGGATTGGCTGGTTTGACATATTGGTCGCCAAACATAAACATATTCAGGGATCCAAGGTGGGGAAGAGGCCAGGAGACACCAGGTGAAGACCCTCTGCTCACTAGCAAATATGCAGCAGGCTACGTTAGAGGTCTCCAACAAACTGATGATGGTGACCCCAACAAGCTCAAGGTTGCCGCTTGTTGCAAACACTACACTGCCTATGATATTGATAACTGGAAAGGGATTCAGCGCTACACCTTCAATGCTGTGGTAATCTAGCATTAAGTACAAGTTCTTGTGTTTTTAAGGATGGGAATATGGAGAGTCATCTTCTTCCTTTTTGTTGTTGTTGTCTTGCTTGTTGCTTTTGTTAGGTGTCACAACAAGACTTGGATGACACGTACAACCCACCATTTAAGAGCTGTGTGATTGATGGGAATGTTGCTAGTGTCATGTGTTCCTACAACCAGGTTAATGGAAAGCCAACCTGTGCAGACCCTGACCTCCTTAAAGGGGTTATCCGGGGCCAGTGGAAACTAAATGGGTATATAATAATATTTGAATCCTCCTATATCTTTTCCAATATTTTTCAGCCTTTTTATGTTAGTTGTTAATGTTGTCTTTACACTAATATGAACATATGGGCCATGCAGATATATAGTTTCTGATTGTGACTCAGTAGATGTGCTTTTCAAAAATCAGCACTATACCAAGACCCCTGAAGAAGCTGCAGCGAAATCCATTCTGGCAGGTAACAACTACACGTGATAATACTATACAATCACATGTTCATATGCAACTGCTGAGTTGCCAATTAATTTTAATTTAGTTACAGGCAAAAGTCTTGCATTTTAAATTGAATAAAAATTTTGACAAATACTATTGTTGATAAAAGCAAAGTGTCTCGCATTGCTGTAATAACAATAGTTATTTATGTTGTGTCAACTGGGTGATACTATAGCCAAAACAAAGCTATCTATTTACTTGTTATATGCAAATTATTTGATTTCACAGGGCTAGATTTGAACTGTGGAAATTTTCTTGGCCGATACACCGAAGGTGCTGTCAAGCAAGGGCTTCTGGATGAAGCATCCGTTACCAAAGCTGTCTCCAACAATTTCGCCACGTTGATGCGTCTTGGTTTCTTTGATGGTGATCCAAGAAAGCAAACTTATGGAAACCTTGGCCCAAAAGATGTCTGCACCCCAGCAAATCAAGAGCTTGCCCGTGAAGCTGCAAGGCAAGGAATTGTGCTGCTTAAAAACTGTCCAGGGTCACTGCCTCTTAATGCCAAAGCCATTAAATCATTGGCAGTTATTGGTCCTAATGCTAATGCTACTAGGACCATGATTGGAAACTATGAAGGTACCAAGATTCCAAACTATTATAATTTGGAGAAAGAGAGAAGATATTTTGAAACCATCTTCTTAAACATAAGTTGGAAGTTTTAGAAAGGGAAATAGTGGGAGAGGACATGCGGTGGACCCCATCTTTTGTGTGCGGGTGTCACTGTATGTGTCCCTTGATTTATGTTCAAATATGAGTGCTCTTTGGAGAAATTTTGACGTGCTTTTGAGAGCAAGTTATTATGATAGGAATAATGGGCCTGGAACCTTGAAAGTTTATAAGAGAAAGAGATTTAAGGAGATTTATTAGAAGTTCAAATATGAGTTAACTGATTGAGAGATTCTAGGAGTAGTATAAGTGTTTTCTGTTATGAGTCTGTTATGATTGTGTTTTATGAGAGTATTTAATTGTAGGTGCAGGATTGAGTTAGAGGGAGTTACTGGTAATTTGGGCTTGGAGTGTGTGAGCTACTTAGTGCTTTGGTCCTTTCTTGTATTTGCATTGAGTTACATCTAATTATAGTAGCAGTAATACTCACCTTGAGTATTATTCTCTGCATCCTTTGTTGGTTATCTGTCTGTTCTTATTATATTACTTTTTCTCTGATCTATTGGTTGCATGTCACATTAGCTCTGTGGTGCTTAAGGAGAAAAACGTAGCCTGCAAAAATAGGTGATTGAGTGAACCAAATTAAAATTGATGTGGTGTGCAACCGATAAAGCAAAGCAAGAGCAAACACGAGAATTTTTCTCCAAGTTGTTCATACACACGGCCTAGAGTTAGAGACACGGATCAATGAGAAACAGGCCAAATTTGGATTTATTATTTATTTCAGTGCAGGAGCACCAAACTTATTAACTGTGGCCTGTAAGTTTGTTATCTCCACCTTCTGCTTAACATCACATTTTAACAAGTTCCTTAAAATGTTGCAGGTATCCCATGCAAGTATACATCACCCTTGCAGGGCCTAACAGCCTTGGTCCCTACATCCTATGCTGCTGGTTGTCCTGATGTGCAATGCGCCAATGCAGCACTAGATGATGCCAAAAGGGCTGCAACCTCAGCTGATGCGACCGTGATAGTAGTGGGAGCAAGCCTAGCAATAGAAGCGGAGAGCCTTGACAGAATCAACATCCTTCTCCCAGGACAGCAACAACTTCTGGTGACTGAAGTTGCAAAAGTCTCCAAGGGACCTGTGATCCTTGTCATAATGTCTGGAGGAGGCATGGATGTGTCCTTCGCCAAAACCAATGATAAGATCACTAGCATCTTATGGGTTGGTTACCCCGGAGAAGCTGGTGGAGCTGCCATAGCTGATGTGATCTTTGGGTTCCATAATCCAAGTAGGTCATCACAGTCTTATGGTCTCACTCGCCACTCATATCACACACAAGTGGTTTTAAATTGGAGCCGCATTGCGGTGGCCTCAGCAATTGCGTCGCAGCAACAATTGCGGCTGTGTCCACAACCTTTTCCCACAATTTTTTGCATTGCAGCACCACCGCAACTGCAATTTAAAACCATATCAATAAGGACACAACTTTGATTCTCATATGTGATTTTATTATTATTTTTTTAATGTAGGTGGAAGGTTACCTATGACATGGTATCCACAATCATATGTGGACAAAGTTCCAATGACAAATATGAACATGAGGCCTGATCCTGCCACAGGCTACCCTGGTAGAACATACAGATTCTACAAAGGAGCAACTGTTTTCTCATTTGGGGATGGAATAAGCTACTCCAGTATTGAGCATAAGTTAGTTAAGGCACCTCAGTTGGTGTCTGTTCCCTTAGCTGAGGATCATGTGTGCCGTTCCTCAGAATGCAAGTCACTTGATGTTGCTGGTGAGCATTGTCAGAACTTGGCATTTGATGTTCACCTTAGTGTCAAAAACATGGGGAGAATGAGCAGTAGCCATACTGTGTTCTTGTTCTCCAGTCCTCCTCCAGTGCACAATGCACCCCAGAAAAACTTGCTGGGCTTTGAGAAGGTTCACTTGGCAGGAAGATCAGAAGCATTGGTTACATTCAAGGTAGATGTTTGTAAAGACTTGAGTGTGGTTGATGAACTTGGCAGCAGAAAAGTTGCCTTGGGTCAGCATCTGCTCCATGTGGGAAACTTGAAGCTTCCTTTGGGTATCAGGATTTGAAACAAAGCCATCTGCACTTAGTTTTTTCTTTCTTTCTTTCTTTCTTTCTTTTTCAAATTTCCCTTTGGTTTCCTTATAAGAATTTTTAAAGGGGACCAGAAATTGCAATTAAGAAAAGGGGACCAGAAATAAGTTTGAGTAACAAATTTCTCTTATTCAAATAATAAAAAATTAATCAAAATCAAGTTTATAAGTGGAGCCTACATCTTTTGTTGTATTTTTTTTTTTTTTTTTGGTTTTTGGTTCAGTGTTTGTGTGAGAGACTAATTGATAATCTAAAGAATATATCCTCTTTGGGTAATGTGTTAGTACAACCTATGAATCCAATGGGTTGGCATACTGTGATTGAAGAGACACGCTATCAACATTATCCTCTTTGTGTGTAATTTTTTTTAAAAAAAAGTAAATAAGTATTTTTCCTTGGAACCTTCAAAAATTATATATTTCTCTACTTTGTTGTGCTAGTTTGGGCTCTCACTCCCCGTCTTAATTATTTGAGTTTTAAATTTAGGGATAACTTCTATTATTTAATTTGAATTTAAAATTAATTCTCATATTAAAAATTTGTTATCAAATATAAAATTTAAATTATTTTACAAATCAAAATTATGATTGGAACATATCAACAATTAATTGAACTGATTACATGGGACTTGTCCATTGCAGAATGTGGAGATATCACAAGAACTCGAACTGTCTTAAATTCATTTGCTTTTTGCTTTGCATAAATTACAAAATGTCAATTTTCTTATAATTGTAAGAATTAATGGTACTTTAGTCAAATTAACGTTTATTTCACTGTCATATTTTTTTTACATTAGTGAAGACTATTTGAAAATCAAAAGTTAAGATATTGTCTAATTGGAATAAAGAGTATGTTTGGCGTAAATATGTGTCTTGAGAGTTAAAAAAAAAAAGGAGAAAAGTTTTGAATTATAAATAATAACTTAATTTAATTTGAATACACTATTTACATTGTGTATTGAATCAAATTCTCTTATTTACATGGCTTTTGAAGCAGAGGAATAAGAATCAATCATGTTTTACTGATTTGATAATATATAATTGAATAGTTGTATTAAAAAAATTATACTATTAATATATCAAAAATAAACTCATAATTTTTTTTTAAAAAATGAAATATAGTAACTTCGTTCAGCTCTTGGCAATCCGTTCGTAGATATTCTAATTCAGAATGGTTTCCGTTTGTGTTATTCTTGAATGTAATTAATCAAACTTAGAGGTTGCACCCATCCTTCTAAAGTATATGGCATATTTTACCATTAAAATGATAAAATATAAAAAATTTAGGATTAACCATATTTATAATTCTTTAAATAAAGATCCTTTTGATTCTACCTTTTTTTTTTGGCTTTGATTTTTATCATCTTTCCTAAATTATGTTTTTAATTCCTAATGTTAGCTAGCATAGTTAAATAGTGATATTTATATCAATAAAAAAAATAAACTATTTATAATGACTAAATATAAAACTTTCAATATACGTAAATACTAAATGCATATTTTAAAATATTCATAGGGATTTAAATTTTGGATTTGAATATTTCAAAGTGACTTTAAAGAGCAAAGTAAAAAGTTTCACCCTTAAATCAATAGAGTGAAAAGGCTCCTTTACTTTTAATTTTATTAATTTAAAAGTAAAATCTCCTTAATTTTATTCTTTAAAGTAACATCCCCACTTTAGAAAGTAAAGTGAGAAGTTTTACTTTTAGATCAAAGATGTAATATTACAAAAAAGAGGACCAAAAGCTTAAAAAAAATAGAGGGACTAAGACTAAAATAGCTTAACTTATAATAAGTAAAAAAATATTTTTAAATCAAAATTTAATCATCTAAATGATATGGCATATTTATTATGTTCATTGATTCTTGAATGCAAATTTAAGAACTCTAGCAATGTATCTATTTTTAGAATTTCATTGCAATTAATAAAATATAAAGTGTACATAGTCATAAATCTTGTCAAAATTTAATAGCTACAACAATGTGATTTATATTTTTGTCAATATAATATAATTTCATTGATTATAATAAAAAGCAAAGCTTACTACAATCAAGTGTCTAATACAATCACATCAAGATAAAAAAAAAAAAAGAGTGTCTAAGCCATTATGATTGATTTAGTGGAGATATTAATAGTATATATGAAGTTCTAAATTTAAATCTTATTGAGATCAATATAATTTTTAAAACAAAAAAGGTGTGTAATTCAATTAAAACTGATAAAACATATAAACAAAATCTAAAATTTCTGATAGTTGTTGTGTGTTGTCATGAACGGGCCATTATTTGAATTTCGAAACCAAATTTATTGGGCTATGTTCCTTTCTTTAGATCTTGTTTCTTAAGTTTGGACAATGAGTCATCTTGGTGTGTGGTGGATGGAGGATATGGGCCACTAATCCACTGTCACGTCGTCGCATGATAATTGCCAGGGATAAATTGAAGTTGTACCTAAAAACAATCGAAGTGGGACCAAGAAAAAAATGAAGAGGGAGAGGGAGGGGGGATGATATTTTTGTAGTCAGTTGTGCCTATAATAAGTGGAGTGGCGGCCGTGACCCTACATGCCCTAAGGCAATGGTAGCCGCGACAATCCTGCCTCCTAGTGCCACCACCGCGCCACGCACCCTCTCTATTCATCCTCTTCGTTCATTGCTCACATACACACGACGTTCAGCTAGTGAATCTATTTACGCGTGCCATCTTTTTTTCCACAACAGACAAAAAAAGGACTCAAACTATAGCCCAAGAACCAGCAGAAATAAACCATTTCTTAGCATTAAACACAACTTCACATTCAGCACCATCATCAATAGCCCATTTGAAACCATAACAGCTTGTTTGGAAAGGGATGGAATTGAATTTCTTTAAGAATTAAAATTCAATTTCACCATTTGGAACAAATTTTCAGCAAAGAATTGATAAGGAATTGGAATTCAATTCCATTCAAAACCATTCAAAATAAATCAGACCTCTTTAGGACTGAATTGTGAAGGAATTCATCTAGAAAGCTGAAATTACTAATTAGCCCTTCATGCAAATATGTATGCATGCTTCTCGGCTTCTCCCATTTGTGCACAGCCCTTCTCCCGTGCGCAGCCCTTCTCCCATGCGCAACACCAAGACTGCTCCCTGTTGCACTTGAGGCTCGCTCCTCTACTGTCGCCGTGTATTCACTGCTGCCACCGGCCACCAGAGATCAAGCGCGCCTCCACCGTCGCATCATCAAGTGAAGGTATATCAAAAAGCTGAAGATCTGAACTTGTTCATTCCTCTTTTTTTCCGGTTTATGATTCAACCAAAGATGTGGACTGCAGATCGGTTCATACCTCCACTGCCGTATCATTCCTCTTTCCTCTGCCACCAGCCATGGGTTTGGACAGCATCGCCCCCATCGCTACATCATCAACCGGAGGTACGTCAAAAATTGAAGCTCTGTTCCTTCCTCTTTTTTTTTTAACTTGCACTAATCTCACCAGAGGTATATTAAGCTAATCTCATCGCTGGCAACTCCTCTTTTTTTTTTTTTGATATATGGTTTTTGCTGTGCAATTTTTTGGACCCCAACTGGATGGAATGATTCTTCTAAAACATTTGAGGCTCCTCTAGAGGTGTGGAAATCTCTGATAAAGGTATGAGTATTCCATTTCATTTCCTATAATATAGTTGGTAGCATCTTCATTGCATATGCTTGTTTATGAACTTTTTTATTGTGATTTCCTTTTGTTACTAGACCAATCCAAAGTTCAAAAATATCAAAGGAAAATCCCTTCATCACCTAGACATTCTCAGAGAGATATATGAGAAAGATGTAGCAACAGGAGCTCAAGCCGAGAGTGCTAGAGAAAAGGTACATAGATGGGATAGGGAGAATGCTCATATTAGTATTGATGAAATTGATGAGATGCAAGCAAACGATCAGGTTCATTTGGAGAATCTTTCTCCCCTTGATTCTGAAAGTATGCTATAAACACCGGGATCACAATTTGGAGCATCAAATCCATTTGTACCTAATACTTCAGTTGCGAAAGGTAAAAAAAGAAAAGCACCAATGGCAAATAAGTACTCATCCAATTTAAAAGAGGTGTCTTTGGCAATGAAAAATATTGCACAAACTATTTTAAATACAAGCACTCAAGTTTGGTAGCCTGCAGAAATATATGAAGCAGTAGCTAAATTGGGTTTGGAGGATGACAACCTTTTTGATGCTGTTGAATGGCTTAATGAACATTCTAATCTTATTGGAGTTTTTTTTGGTTTCTCAAAAGAGCTACGCTTGCAATGGTTGGCCAAAAAGTTAGGTTGGTGATTTTATGATAGATTTCATAATTATAAGTGTATTTTTTTCGAGGGAGATCTCTGACTGTAATGATTAAACAGTATTTCAGTTTAAGACATATTTGTATGCTTTTAGAAACAGATTTGATGAAATTTAGTATGTATGATGTGAGTAGATTTCCCCAACGGAGATGTTGTTGTGTTCAGACGGAAGGTTTATGAAAATTATTATGTTTCTTCCATCTTTATTCTAGTATTTTGTAAAGTTTGTGTGTAATATGAAGTTGAGATAATCTAATCTTTGAAGCTTTCTCCATACAATTGGGAGAAATTGTTTTGGCTTTGGTGGTGGTTTGGATTTGCATGTGTAGGACCAGTTATGAATGACAAAATGGTATTTAGTTTTTTTCATGGTGGTGGTTTGAATGGTCGTTTTGGCTTCTAGGTATTTAGTTTTTTTTTTCATGTTACACAGCATAGTTTAATTATGTTATGTTATGTATGCTAATGAATAATTGGAGTTATTAGTAAAATATTAAGTGAAGGACAAAATGATAAAAATATAAGAATTGAATTCAATTTTGATAGATTCCAAATCAAGGAATTCAATTTAATTCTGTTATTTACTAACTCATTCCAAACATAAGAATTGAATTCAATTCCTGATGGAATTCAATTCAATTCCATTACTTTAAAACTTTCCAAACGGGGTGTAAACAAACTCAATCCTACAACAAGCCATAAGAAAGGAATAACAAAAGAGGGAAAGAGGGAGAGAAGAAGAGGAGCCTCAGCACAAACCCTTACTCAGCCATCGCTATCGATCAGTTATCGCCATTGACTTCCCTGCCCCTGAAAACTGTGAACCCCTTCTCTTCCCTTGCCTCAGCTTTCTTCATGCTCTTATTCTTTCTTCGCCCTCATGCTTCTCTGCGAACACCGTGAGTGTCGTGCCCATTGTGCTGCCATGCCTCCTTCTTCCACAACACACAGCAAGCGTGAAGGACTACTATCGCCGCCTTCCCCCTGACGCACCACCACGACCTTTAGCCTTCACCCCCAAAACTCCATTTTTTCTCTCTGATCCACTATCACGCCTGTCTATGAGCGATGAACGAAGAAGATGAACAAAGAGGATGAATGGAGAGGGTGTGTAGCGTGGTGGTGGCAGTAGGAGGCAGGATTGTTGTTGCCGCCACTGCCTTCGAGTATGTAGGGTGGGTGGGTGTGTGGTGAGGGTAACAGGGTAACAGAGAGAGTATAGAGTAATTTTTTGAGTTGATAAATTAGTTAAGGGTATAAAAGTAATTTTACTTTCTTACTGTTAAAGCTTTGTTTGTTTTTTTCAGTTCAGAAGAGGTAAATATCAGGTGAATAAATAGAGGAGGTGTCAGTTACATTTCAGCAAATCTCAGAGGAGGTGAGTGTAATTTATCTTTTATTTTTTGATAATCTTTTATTCGGTACATACTTTTTCCAAAAGAAAAGTGTGTGGTCCACTTTTTTTACACAAACAATTATTTAAGGAAAAATGCATGACAATTAATGGAAATTGGGATATGAAGACTCTTTATATTGGGAAAAAACTTTGGAGTTTATGCCCAAAAAAATATCTCTAATACTGTATCAAAAGGAATTAGGATTTAGCTCAAGGTACAACAAAAAATCTATGGTGGATAGGTATGCTTTTTTTTTTTTTGGTAGTGGGTAAGTATGCGTTTTAAGAATGAAAATATAAATAATAACTACTACATAAGTTTAGTTTTATGCATGGATAATGTAAAACAAATTAACATTGCCAATGAATAAAAATTAATCAAAATAAGAAATCATAATTAGTGATTGTGATAGTAAATAATTATTTTTTATAATTTACCATTTCAATAAAATATTTTTAGTTGATAATACAAAATTATTTTAGATATTTTCAGTGTATACAAATTAAATTATGCTAATGGAAAAAATTGTGAGAAACTTTGTCTCAGCTAATTATTCCAGAACTTGCATTCTTTAGAAGATTTAAAGTCTTAAATTATTTTATAAACACAGACATGTATTAGTTGAATGTTTAATTGATTCAAGTGAGTTAATAATTTTTTAAGTAATAAGATTTTAAGTTTGAGTCAATTTACAAATGAAAAGAAAATTAATGCTAAAATTATTGTGTCCTATATGACAACTCAGTTTTCACGGTAAATTAAAAATTAAATAGATGAGATTTTACACAATTTTGGAAATTTGACAATAATAAAAATGAGACAAGGAAATTTCAATGAAATTTTTTTTTCATCCAAGGCCAATATCTCTTGCGTTTGGTAAAGTTTTGATGGGCAATTTCTTGCACTATATGAAGCTTAACGAGCAAGTTTCTCCTTTCCACCATACAACTTGACAAGTGTATGGCAAGGAGAATGACTACATCTCCCAACCTTGTCATGATCAAAGCATAACCACACAAAATTCTATTTTAATTATCTATTACAAAAAATTATATCTTTGTGAAATTAATTTTACACATTTTTCAAGTTAACCTCCCCAATTATTTTTCTCAATCTTTCTTTCTAAGTTTTCGACAGCCTCTCCGTTTGTAGTCTTCATGTTTCAAAAACACAAAAAAAAACCCAAGTAATCAAACTCAAAAACTCCATTTCTATTACTTCCAAGATCAAATTCTTCAATACAAAGCTTAATATACTCATTGGCACATCCAATTCTAACTAAAAGGATCATCATCCCACATCATTATCAAGAAGAGTCCCTTGCCTCCTTTGTAAAAGAAAGGGTCTTGCTTGGTTTGGTGAGTTTTTGGATGAAAATGCACTTAATTAGAGAAATCATCACAAGTGGAAAGGCTTGCTTGCTAAATGTAGGGATATCTTGAAAACCTCTTTCAATCTAGTTTTGTTTTCTGAAAATTTTCAAATAATTAGGCTAGGGTTTGGTTTTTTTTTTTTTTTTTTATCATAGGTTGGAGTTTAAATATTGATGACCATGCTTGATTGAGGTAGTATATGTTGCTAGGAAGCTTCTTTGATCAACTTACATCTTGGTGTAGTGTGCTAAAAACTCGGATTTTGAGTTTGGTAATATCTTTGTACAATTTTTAAAGCAAACTTAGAGATATCTTTTGAGCTGATTTTTTTTATATATATATTAAAGCTAACATATGGAACGACTTTCTTGGATTTTTCTAGGATCATTGGTGAACATTTACTATTTTAAAAATTATGAAATTATCATGTTCTATCTGGATGACCTATTTCTGACTACTGATTTTTAGGCTCATTTTATATTTTTAAAAAATTTATGGATTCTAACATATTGTTTAGGTGAGTAGGTTCTGACCATTGATTTTGTATAATTTTTTTTAACCTAGAAAAAAATTTCTTTTGGGTCAGATTTTTTATAGATTAATATAGACGTGTTGAAGTACCTCTGTGAATTATTTCAACATGTTATCATGATGTTTAATTAATTAACTACAACTTTCTTTAAGATTGAAATTATAGGACATGTGTTGTATGATCTGAAGTCTGACTATGAGTAATATGCGAATGATTTTGTGCCTTGTACACTATGTAATTTAGTTGTTGATGTTAGGTATATATGATTATTATGCTTGTGCATATGACATGGAGCATGAAACATGAGTCATCAAATTATTTTAGGATAAATAAGAGACTAAATCGTTGGGGAATATATATCTTACCACTTATAAAGATTATATCGTCAGAGAGAGAACCTGACCACTTATTGGATCCCTTCGACATTGAGTTAGTAAAAGTAAACTTCGCTAGAAATGGTACTATGAAAGTCAGAGAAAGTAAATCCAATAATCATATATAAAAATGAACTTAGTTCTGATAAGTATTCTATTACTTTAGAGTGGACAAGGCCACTTATGTTAAGAGTACATGGAGTTAAGAAAGATATCAAAGTCAAGAAAAGTAAATGAAGTTAATTAAGGAAGTGAAGAGAGTCATTGCATTTATCATATGTATACTTATATTATTCTGAATTATTTGTCCATGATGATGTATTGTAAATTTTGGAATATTATGATACATGTGAATTAAATGCTTGAATGCCTTTAAAAGAAACCCACTTTGAAAGGATGAATTTGAACTTGAAAATGAACTTTTATTATGTTAATACATAATCATATTTTTTGTAATAAACTGATGCGGCAGGGACGATAACGATGTCATCGATTGCTGTGTATTTTGGGATACTTTATTGAGAATTTTGTAATTCTCATCCCCTATATTTGTGTGTTCCCATGTCATCTTTAAATAGCTCAAGAGAATAATAAAATTACTCATACTAGAAGTGTCTGAATTAGAATAGTTAGACTACCAACAACCATTATTAGCTATTATATACGTATAAATATTTAAGAAGACAAATGTTTTGTAAAGGCTCATAGAAGAGCTTTTTCATATATTTGGATATGTATTATATAGTATTACCATCATATTGTACACATTAGGTATTCTCTAACTGTTTTGTTTCTTTTTTATATGTTTAAGTAGAATTGTGGAATAGTTACTACATGACTCATTTGAACATGTTGTAAATACTTAAGCAAAGTTTACTAACTTACTAGTAACAACTTCCAAGTCTGATATTATGGCTTAAAGATGATATTGTATTTGAGAGGGTGTTATATCCTGCATCTCAGTTATTTGTGACTTGAGTTACATTTTTTTAGAGTTTAGTCAACTCTAGGCACTGGTAATTTTTTTTAAAAAAATGTTTTAGTTCAAATAAATAAAATCAATTACTTCAATAATAAAAAAATTGTTTTATGAATAATGATGACAATTATATTTTCCTTTAGAACTGAAAGTTTCGTATATTATTTTATAAGGTCTAGATATTCATCTTGTGATTCTAGCAAAATGACACCTAATGGAATATAGGAAGAAATAAAGTGCGTACTAGAAAACAAATAAATGGAGTCCATACAAATTCATTTACCTAATGGATTCTTAAGATTGCAATTTCAAATTTGACCACACTTTGATGTCATCACCAAAATAATTCGACTTAAATGGCGTTTTGTAAAAGAAGTCAATAAATTTGTGTCAATGAAGCAAAAATTACAATTATTATGGCGTTAAAAATACAATAATTATTATAGTATCGCCGAAATAATTAGGACTTTTCTTGTTGAAACATAGTGACAATACGCCTAGTTATTATAAAAAAGATTTTGCTAATTAGTGTATTGCTTAAGGTTACAAATAAAAAGTTAGGTTTAATTTCAAAGTTTTGTTATGACTCCCATGCTTTAAAGACATAAGGTTTTATTTTTTCAATATAAATATTTCTTTTTTTAACTCTTTAATAACTGTTTTTAAGGTAGATAAACCCTTATAAAACATGCTTAGCAAAACCACTAACTAATTGCTGAACTTTCTCTCTTGTAATTAATCAAAGGTGATGGTTAGAGGAAAGTGACAAGCACAAACATCGACAAGGTGGGGCTTCATATAAACTAAACTACGCTAGCGCTCGTTCAGTTTCTTTATCAATCATAATTCCATAGCTCAGTATCAACAACTTGTTTTGTCTCCATGGCAATCGATCAGTAAGTATAATAATTATTTATGAGATTCTATTTAATCTACGTTTCTTTTGTAATAATCACAGTATTTCCGGACAATATTCAACATTGTTGGGTACGTATGATTTTATTTAATAAATTCGACATATTTATTATAAGAATTAATGATTAAATAATATTTTACAAAAATTTGTACCGACAAACACATATCAGCTAGCAAGTGCCTGTTTTAGTTTAACGAGACTCTTCTAATACAAGGATACCTATGGTTTAACCCAATAAAAAAAAAAAGAGGAGACGTGGTACATATTTATTAATTACATTAACATGGTAAAGATGGGCATCATATGTTTTTATGGTAGACCAAAAAAAAAAAAATTTGCCTACTTGTTGATTTTCGTTATTTGCACTATTATTTTATTCATAAAAACATTAAATGATAATTTTGCCCTTCCATGAACTTGTCCTAGATTCGATCGAGAGCGTGGTGAGCAAATATGGCTTGTATGAATGCCAAGGGACAATTAGACTTTTGTAATTTCTTTCGTTAAGTTCTGGAAAATAAATCCAAAAAGGTTAATGAATATATTAAGAACAATGGCTTGCTTTTGATTAACGCCAAGAGACAAGCCAACGAATTGACCATTAGCTTACAAAAAAGACAAAAATAATTTCTTCGCTATTATCGATTACTTTCACGAGGTTGACTATATCATGAATTGTTTTTGGTGAACCACTGTACTATAAATTGAATCACCGATTCACTGTGCAAGTTCTCTGTCAATTATTACTATTATTATTATTATTATTATTATTATTATTATAATTAAAAGAAGTTTTTAAACAGCTATTCCAAGCTTAAAAGACTAAGAATGTATTAAACTATTAAGAAACATAAAATTTATATAATTTCAAAACAAAAAATGTGAAAACTTTTTGCACAAAATAGTAAGTGTGTAGAAATTTTAAGTTATAACAACTTTAAGTTACCAACTCAAAATTACGTAGAATTTTTTTTTTAAAAAAATAAGAAGTGTGCCTGGATCTTGATTGATCCTTGCGAAGCGATCATAACAACGTGAAGCGTGCCCACAACGTAGTACAAAGTACAAACCACAAAGTATCTCTCGAGTCTCGACATTCATCATTATGCATGAGATTTATGCGGTGTTTTTTTATTTTTTTTATTTTCTTCGCTGCCATAAGATTTACGTGGTTGACCACGCAGGATTAATACCTTATAAATTTATTTTTGCAACACAAAAGATGGGAAAATGGGCCCAAGGACAAGTATTTATTATAAAGGAAAAAATGTCATGTCCAAAAAGAAACGGAAAAATGCAAATAAAAAAGGTTTTTCCATCTAAGTTGAAAAGTTTTGTAATGAATGTTATGCCTTGCAAACTTAATGATGATATTTTTCCAATAAAATAATATATATATTTTTAATCTTCATGAGTGTCCTTAGGTAGAAAAAACCCAGTAAAAAAAATACAATAGATTCATATTGCTTAGTGGGGACCCTGGGGGTGGCGTCACAAATGGATCTTCACAGAGCCTGCCCATGTGTAGCACACTCCAATTATTGGTGCCTGAATCAACCATTCCCTCGTCACCACGTGTGAATTGCATTCGATTTTCACGCCGAGTTTGGGCCCACCATTTCTTTTGTCGATTTGCCGCGTGGGCCCGCTGGGCTTTTCAGGGCCGCGCACGCGCTCGGGACGCAGCGTGCGCAGTAAGAGCGTTGAAACCTTTGAAGGTCCCGTTGGGTGCTGTTATGGTCGAGCGGTTAGGTCCGTTGATCTAGATCTGCGGCTGTTTTGGGGAATGGGGAACCGCCACGTGGCGTAGCCGTTTCCATTGCTGCGGGAAAAGTTGCATTGTAGCCGCGGTTTTCATTTTCTGTAAAACTGTGGGATGCTGCGAACTGGCGGTGAAGCTTGGATGTCGCGGATTGACGATTGTGAGTGAGCATGTGAGTGGCGTGACTGGTCGTTGGCTCTGGCTTCTAAAATTCCAAATATTAAAAAATATACAACTTATGATTGACTAAAATAGTTTTATTTATATAATTTTTTATGTTCTATTTATGAAAATTAATTATATTTATTAATATAATGTTATATATAATTAAGTGGTAATATAAATTTTTAAAAAATTTGAAGATTATATTCTTTTATACTATCAATATATTAAACTTATTCTTAATATGCCAATACATTGAAATTAAATTATAAATAATATATCAAATATTTTTAATATATTAAATGTATTAAAATTTTAACATATTTTTAATTTTAACTCTTTAAAAAGTATTATTAGGACACTCATTAACTTTTGTTTTAATGGGAATATAAATATGATTTTTGTTTGGTACTCCAAGGAAATCAATACCCTTTTAAATTTAAGAGTTGTAATTTAATTATGAATGTTTAAAATATTAATAGATTTAGCTAGTGGGTCATGTGATAAATTTTTACCTATGAATTATCTAGAAGGTATCGTTATCTATAAATTTTATAAGATATAAGAGAAATTTCCTATAAATAATTTAGTTAAAACCTAAAAAATTTAGGTAACTGAATTAAGATGACGTCTCGTAAGTAGATATAAAATTAGTCTAAAATAATATACAAATTGCACCAATAAGAATTTGATTCCCTTGAGCTTTTGGCGATCGTCATACGTACGCAGTTTTGTCGGTCAATAATAAATTAAGATAGAATAATTTGTTTTGGACTAAGTATATAGCAGACTTGTGTTCATAAAATTTTTGCTATTTTTTAAAAGGGGGTAATATGTTCATGATTTTTGAGGAAATTAAATTGGTTTAATATAAAATATTTTATTAGAATATCGTACACTAAACTTAAAAACGAAAAATTATAGAATTATATTTATGCTTCACTACAAATTAAAAATTAAATTTTAATATATTTGAAAGAATTTTTAAAATCGTTTATCCCATAATTTTTCCTTTCTGAGTGTGGACTCGAGAAGCTATTAAGCTGGCAACGGACCCAACAATGGCGTTAAGGCCGATGTCACCACTCACAAAGGACTTAATTGGCAAGTTACCGCCTATTACACATTTCTCATCTTGTTTGGATGTGCGCAAAACTGCAAGAAATTGGAGGCCATTCAATTAAGCCAAGCGACTAGATGATTTTAATTTTCGATGATAACCTTGACTTTTTCCAACGACTCTGAATACTAAGAAAGAAGAAGAATTGGAAAAAGTGACTGATTGGTTTAATGCCGATATAAAACAAGAGACTGAATACTAAGATGTATAAGGACTAACAATATTAGTTAATCTTATAAGATTAATTTTTATCACATATTTGATGTTACATTTGATAGTATAATATTATATGATCAAATAATTTTTATTCTATGACTACAAGATTAAGTTATTAGGTATCGAGAAACCTTATAATACTTGATAGTATTATTTTTACTAACCAATCTTAAATTAATCTTGATTTACTCTTCTATCTCAACACTCACTCCATCCACCATCAGTAGTTGCTCGCCACCCATCGATCATTGTCTGCCCGCCGTCGAGCTCATCCTCAGTCATTGCTCATCACTCGTTGATCGTTGCCCGCCACCCAGTAATCGCCCCTGCCACTTGTCGCTCACCCCCTGACTTTGCCAGTCACCGGTTGGCTGCTCGTCCATAACCTGTCATGTGCTACATCAAATAATGAATAATATAAAAACTTATACAATAAATTTTTTATACTATACTATCAGATATCATACCTTATCCTATGTGATGAACGAAACAATGGCTAAAGGTTCACACCACTAAAGAAGTTTTGATGTTTTTGCTAAAATAAATTTATAAACTGAAATTGAAACAAAAGAGAACTAAATTATAACAATTCATTTTTCTTATATCCAATTTTTTACAATTTCAAATTACCTTATATATAAAAAAACCAACTATTTGTTTGCTTATAAGAATTGAGGAGGTAGAGAAAGAGGATCACGAAGGACAGGTGCCATATAGGGAAGAAAAATCCCTAGAGCAATGAATTGGGTATTGGATCGTGTGAAGCTTAATCAATCTTCATTTTCCTCGATGATATCTGACGTATTTCTACCTAATAAGCTCCTTATCTGATGCCTTGCTCCAGTAGGTCTTCGCGTCCACCGTCTAAACACAATTTCAACAAATTACTATTACATCACACAGTTGTAAGTCAAAACTATTTTACTCTCAAAATCCAAGCCAACTATTTAGAATTAAAAAAAACAGGAAGAAGAAAAAGTATCTTCTTATATTAGTGTTTGTCTAGTTGAGCCAAAGAAAAACCCACATATCACACAATGAGCTCAGCTGAGTTGCCCAAAACGGAAGCCGAGGCTGATGCTTGCGTCATCATGTCCATCTCAACCCAGCTTTCTAGATTCTCACTGGAAGAGGTGATAGCAATACGCTACGCTTATCCTCCCATATACAAATTTCAAAGCCAACATCGTCCATTCCTCTCGGTCATCACGTCGTTCAGTTTGCGGTCTTTCAAAGCATCAACGGCCAGGATTATTCCACGAAAACATTGTCACCGCAGGGGAACATATCCCCAAATCTTCTGTTAGACGTTGGTAGACACGAGCGCGCCACGACAGCCTCTGCCTCCACTTGCGAAAGACAAAACACAAACCCCAGAATGGACAAATCACCAAAAGACAAAACCACCCTTCGGTCCGTCCACACGAACCCTCACACCAGGGGCAAACACGGGATTCCACTGCTATATCCTTTTCGACCAAAAGTATGCATGCCCCGCGAGCATGTGACGCCTGTCCTCGCCCCCTTGCCGTCAAGGACATTCTTGTCATTCCACAAACACTCGATTCTTTTTTGCTTCCTATGAGGCCATTTACTCACCAAACAAATTTTACTGTTTTCGACAAAATTAAAAGAAAAAAGCACAAAGAAAAAAAAAAAACATGAGCCGCCCCTGCTTTATTAATCAGTGGAGCTTTTATTACGTCTCTCCCTCCCTCTCTCTCTCCCCCTCTCTCTCTGTCTCCAGCGTGTGACTTCGCTTGTTTCTTCAGTCTCTGTGGTTTTTCTTCTTATAGTTCGTTGTTTTCGAAGATTCAAGGGGTTGCAGTGATTACCAGATCTGGAAACTCTGTCTCTAGAATTCTCATCGTTACGGTAGTATGTTAAATTTTATTTCACTTCCAATTTTTTCCGTTAATTCGGTCTTTCTGTGTTTCTGCAGTCGGATTGCTGTGTAATTGTTGTTGGATTTTTCCATGCTGTTGTGGCTTTCTCTTTTTTTTTTTTTACTGTGAACTATTTTTCTTAAATGTTGCTGCTCTTTGTTGATGGTGTTGCTACTAGCTGGTTTCTCATGGGCTTTGCTAGCTTTTTTTTCTCTTCTTTTTCCCTATGTTGTTGGTTGGTGCTGCTACTGTGCAATTGGTGTGTTGGGTTTTGGGGGATCAGGGTATGGTTTTTTAGCTGAGGGATTCTTTTTGGGTGTGAGTTGATAGTCTTTTCTGTTGCTTTCTATGTTCTTAGTTGGTGAATTTGCTAGATTTGGTTGTAGGAGTCGTAGGTACTCTTTGACTTTGTTTGTGTTTTCCTCATTAAGTTTGATGGTAAATTTTAACGAATAAGTAATAAAAAGATCTGCTTGTCTTGATTTTTTTTTTGTCGGTTTTGTCTTTTCATGTTGGTATGATGCAGCAGGTAACTTGGTATCCTTTCAATGGTTGATTCTCTCTACATAAAACCTTGGTTTTATTTTCATTTTTTTTCAGTATTTTTCTTTTTCATTTTAGCAAGATTTTACTTCTACTATTCCAAGCAATGTGTGGATTTCGTGTTTTGTTTACATGAATCTACTGCTTTCATACATGAAAGTTGCAAATTTTACTTCACTGCTGCTGTATCTCTTATTGTCATCATGTGTGTGCTTCTAACTTATATATATATATATATTTCATGAGCACTATTAATTTCCAACATGCACAATGGTTGTATGCCTATCTTATTATTCTGTTATTTTGATTGAGTATTTGAAGCCTTGAAGTTTGTGGAGTATAGTATGCTATGTTGGTTATTGTGCTTTAGATGAGAATTCCTCTTTACGTTGATTTCTCCTAGCTTGAGGCTTGAATTGCTTCTTGTGCTCAAATTTCATGCAGGAGCATCTTTAGCGTTCTTTTCCATATTTCGAAAGCTAGTTTCAACTGGAAACCTTGAAAGTAAATTCATATATCAAAAGGATTTTATGGCTCTGAACTTGCATACAAACAAGGTGGGGATGGATCTTGCACCTATTAAATTGGCGAAGGTCAGGGAACTCCTCATGATGTTTTCAGTTTCCTTCTTATCCCTTTCTTTGTTTGAAGTGTTATTTATTTATTTATTTATTTTTCTTTTGATTTTGTTTCAAGTCAAAGCTGTATATATCTAACATTCTCTTCTTGAAAGATTTAAGGTTATCCCCTAATGAAATGAATGAATTTTGTTGTCTATATTTGGAATCTCTTCTCTTGGTTTTTGCTCTAAATTGATTTCTGGTGTACATACATCAAGACTTTTTTCCTTTATACTATTTTTCTGGGCTGAGAATGCTTATCACAACTTTAAATACCAAATTGACGTCTCTTACTGGACACATCCTTGTATGTAATGGAATTCAGGACGTCTTCCGTGTGCTGCCCATTTTGAAAAATAATGTCTTTTCATATGAATGTTAGTATTCTCTTGGGAGATTCTTACCTGTATATGATGTCTCCATCTTTCTTCCTGTCATACTTTATGGACCATTTTTTCTTAAATATTTCGGAAGAGTTCATTCATCACTTTGCACAAATAGCATAAAAGTTCTTCTCAAACTTGTTTTTCCAGTTGCAATGCCAAGATATAATTTTAAACTGTAGGTGACAATACTAAACCTATGCGTGCAACTTTGTTTGAACTCTTGGATAACTGAGATGAACTTCCTGCTTCATTCTCAATTTCTCATGCTTCTCATTTTAATTATGTGTAAATCCATTTTGAAAGCTTTCTACACCTTCAGTAATGAGTATTGTGTCTCTGTCTTCACATATGCCCTACATATGAATGTATTTGTACCTTTGTATTTGTTCTAATGTGTAAAATGGGAAAGTTTTCTACCCATGTTTTCTAATGTGTAAAACTGGCATTTTCTTTTTCTTTAGTCAAACTCACCTCTTAGTCTTGGCAGTAAAGGGTACATTGTGGGTTTTTAAAAGAATGAATTTTCTCCCCCTTAAGGATTAATTCATAAATTAGACTTATATCCTCCTTTCTTTTTCAGGGTTGATGAAGCTTGATGATTTGTCCACAAGGAGCACGCTAAGCTCCAGGGAATTCTTGACATCATTAATAACCAATCTTATTAAAGGTTTCGTTCCGAGAGATGTTATAAGATACTTTTGGCAGAATTAACTTATTGAAAGATTTTGTGAAGCTTTGTTGTGGGATATTGTGAAAATGGACAGATCAGATACATCAGGCTTTGTAAGTGGAGGAGGCAGTATACTGGAATATCTTTTCCTAGTCATAAAATTCTGATAGGTATGTGGATCTTGTAGTAGCATTTGGTGAGCTGTTTCCCTACTTCAACCTTCTGTAGCTGTAGTACGCAACATCTGGATAATGGATTTAAACAAGAAGGCTCTACTGTCTCCTCATGATGCTGAACTTAATAAAAATGAGAACTTTGGTGACACTACCTTATGCTTGAATGGCATTGGATTTGGAGAGACAAATACAACTAGTTATAGATGTACTGAGAGCAATCTTGGGATGAAGTTTTCAAATGTCTCTGATGATGGCTGTAGATTGGTTCTGGGGTTGGGCCCAACACCGATGGCATATGACGATGACTACAACAATTTGGGGTTCAATAAGAAAAAATCAGCCAACCTGTTTCCTCAGCACATGTCATCTGAATGTGATTCAATCCTTCAACTTGGCCTTTCTGGAACTAATGAGGCATCAAGTGTGCTGGACTGCTCAGGTTCAACTGAGGCTGATGTAAATATGCAATGCTTTTCAAGCCAAACATTTGCTGAAAATAATTATCTTAGGGTTCCTGTTGTTGATGAGGGTTCTACCTCAGCAAAGAAATCAGGTGGTTATATGCCATCACTTCTTTTAGCTCCAAGAATGGATGCTGCTAAAAGTTTGGTGCAGCCTCAAGAACTGATTCTTGGTACAAAACATCAGCTGTGCCTTGAACCATCCAATGCTACCAATTGCTCGCATGGAACAACCACATCTAGTCTGCAGACTACTGGGATAACTTCAGAGAATCGAACAAGCAATCCTAAGAGATGTAGGTTTTTTGGCTGTACTAAGGGAGCTCGAGGTGCCTCGGGGCTTTGTATTGGACATGGGGGTGGACAAAGATGTCAGAAACCAGGATGCAACAAGGGTGCTGAAAGCCGCACTGCTTATTGTAAGGCCCATGGTGGAGGGAAGAGGTGCCAGCACTTAGGTTGTACTAAAAGTGCCGAGGGGAAGACAGATTATTGCATAGCACATGGTGGTGGAAGGCGATGTGGGTTTGCAGGTGGGTGTACGAAAGCTGCACGAGGTAAGTCGGGACTCTGCATTAGACATGGAGGGGGTAAGCGATGTAAGATTGATGGTTGCACTCGGAGTGCTGAGGGGCAAGCTGGGTTGTGCATCTCTCATGGGGGTGGACGCCGTTGTCAATACCAAGGATGTACCAAGGGTGCGCAAGGGAGCACTATGTTTTGCAAGGCACATGGTGGTGGGAAGCGTTGCTCGTTTGCAGGGTGTACCAAAGGTGCTGAAGGGAGCACTCCACTGTGCAAGGCACACGGCGGGGGAAAACGTTGCCTTTTCAATGGTGGTGGTATTTGCCCCAAGAGTGTACATGGAGGCACAAACTTCTGTGTTGCTCATGGTGGTGGAAAGAGGTGTGCTGTTGCTGGCTGCACCAAAAGTGCACGTGGCCGTACTGATTGCTGCGTGAGGCATGGTGGGGGGAAGCGATGCAAGTTTGAAGGCTGTGGGAAGAGTGCTCAGGGGAGCACAGATTTCTGCAAGGCCCATGGTGGAGGAAAGAGATGTAGCTGGGATGACGGAAAATGTGAGAAGTTTGCAAGGGGAAAGAGTGGTCTCTGTGCTGCTCACAGCAGCTTGGTGCAAGAGCGTGAAGCCAACAAGGGAAGTCTCATTGCACCAGGAATTTTCCGTGGTCTTGTACCTGCTGCTTCCACTGCTTGTAGCAGTTTTGAGAACAACAATTCTCCTTCAGGTGTAAGCGTTGTGTCTGACTCCTATGATTCTATGGAAACACCAGCTACAAGACAGCACCTTATACCCAAGGAGGTGTTAGTTCCACTCTCGATGAAATCACCATCTTATCCAAGCTTCTTGACTACTAAGAAGCCAGAGCAAGACAGAAACAGCTTCGGCATCGTGGGTGCCAGCTGCAATGGTGCTCGGAAAGGCCTTGACTTTGAACTGCCGGAGGGCAGGGTCCACGGTGGCGACCTCATGCTGTATTTCGGAGGGAATCTCAAGAACGCGCTTGACGGCATCTGAAATTGGAGGGAGAGTCTGGTGACTCAGTAAGCTGTAGATTTCACTTTAGGATCTAGGGACCGTTACGTTTCCATCATGGAATTGTGTATAAGGTTTGTGCTGCTTGTTGAATAACTGGTGTATAGTTTGGGACTTTGGGTGTTGATGATTAGCCATTAGGCTGTTATTGTTTGTGGTCAGTACCATGGCTTTCATTCGTCAATGTAAGGTGGCAATGTTAAATTTATCACATAAAACCAGTGCCACAAACGATGATTCTCTGCATTTGCTGCGATTCAATCATCCTTTTGTTCTTCGATTTCTAGTTTTATGTTATTTAACACGTTCTGCCAGTGAACCTTAATCTGTGAACACTGAAACACAATCGCTTAACACTTGCACAGCATAAATTAGAGGTTTCTCCTATAACAAGTTCTGTACTCGAAAAGCTGCAACTTTTTCGTCTTCCTCTTCACTCTCAATTTTTGTCTCTGCAGAAGAGCCAACTACGATCGGCAACCGCATGGATCGCCATTTTCATGCTTGTAATTTCTTTCCTAATCTCTGTTTTTTCGATTTTCTTTTTCTGGAAAAAAGTGGTCTGCTGCCATTTTGTGCTTTGCTTCTTAGATGATTTGATGAAAAATTTACGGCACAATCGATAGTTTATTTAGTGAGGAATCAAATCGCGTTCCCAAAATATTCTTGATTCGAACCACACAACTTTCGGCGTAAGTTGCTCGTGGATTTTCGTGCTTGATATGCAGGAATAGCGATGGAAAGCGCGCATAGAAGCGGCAAGATTGGCTCCGAAGGTGAGGGCTTCGAACGAAAACGTTTCGCCGCTGCAGATGGAGATGGACGATCAAAGAGGACGCTACCTCCAATCGATGACCACGAGTCCAAGATTCCATCCATTCGCCGAGAACATCGACGCCGGCTCGCCGCTCGCGCGATTCTTCTTCGCCGGGTCTCCGATCTCCGGCAAGGTCGTGACCGGCGGCGAGGCCTTCACTTCTCCGACGTTCGGCTCCAGCAAATACAGGTCCGCTAAATCACAACAGCACTGTTCCGGCAGCAGTTCGGGGAGCAGCAGCAGAAGCAGCTTCGGTCTTCGCGGCAGGTTGTTGCTGTCGCCGCTGTCTTCGGTGGAAAACTTGGAGATGGCGCCGCACATGTCGCTGCCGATGTACGGAACGCCGGTGAAGGTGGAGGAGGAAGTTTTTGTGATGGATGACATTCTGGTGAGGTCAGGAGGAAAGAACGGAAGATCTTCATCGTCTTCCACTTCCTCAGGGCGTGGATCATCATCGTCTTCGTCTTCATCGTCATCGTCACCATGGGTGAAGGACGTGCTCAAGACGGAGGTCTGCAGAGCATGGGATGAATCGGGAGGAAACTTCCGCAATAACTCCAAAACCCAGGTTGGTTCGCGCCACTCTCTTGGTTTTAGCATCCATAAAAGAATATATATATGGAGACTAAAAATAATTAAAAATGATACTTAAACCGAAAATCTCTAATACTAATAAACTTGGTTCATTATTATCAATTATCCATATTTGTTTTCTAATTAGATTTGATTTGGTTGGCCTAGTCATTTTTTTTTATTAAAAAAAAAAGAGAGAAATGCCTAAAACTCTAAAGACTACAACAAGGCTTTCAAATACGGATAAAGAATTTGATTTGAAACGTTAGAGTGAGCTTTTGTATATATGACGTGTGATAATCAGACTCCAACAAGAGTGGATGCCTCTGACAAACCCAAAAAAAAAAGAAAAAAAGAAAAGAAAACAAGGGTGTGTATATAAGCTTCGTTAAAAAGCAAAAGTTTTGGTTGTTATAAATCTAATATTCTCATTGCTCCCAAGATTGTCAGGTCTGTATGTTGCTACAATTTTATCCATAATTCTGTCATGTAAGGGTTTGCTGCTTGGTTGTGATTCCATGTATGGATGTGAAGAATGATCTTCACCTTGTTAATTTTGCCTGTCAGTTTGGCTTGAAATCAATCAATCAATGAAGCTTTCCTAAACTATTTTGTGTCGCGAAAGTCAAAGAGGTTGTTCCATACTGATAATATCCTTGTTGCCTTTTCTAAAAATACATTCTTGAATGCTCTTCCGGAGTTGACTCAGGGTTTAAAGAAATTGTAAGTGTTCAAGCATAAGATAGCTGATATGGTGCTTTGAAGAAAAAATGTGCTAGATCTTTTCTTAGTTATCTTTATCGTAACCTCTATAGGTGGGGTGGGTCACCGAATCCGAAATTCTGCAAACCCTTGTAGTTTCTTTCAGTTTTGGTTCCTTTTCTTGATGTGAGGAATGACAGAGAGGCAGAGTCAAAATCTTTGCTGTTGCAGCAGGATATGTATTGGTTAAACCGATATTATTATATTAGAGATTGCAAGTGTGCTCAATAGTCATGTAGATGCTAGACTCAAATGCCAAATCTTTGAAAACTTCTGTCCTATATAGCTGTAGATTAGTAAGGGGAAGAAGCAAAAAGTATGCCTCACATTCAATGTCAATGGGAAACTAACTGCCTGTATTTGATATTTGATGGCTTGATGCTACAATAGTTGCGTATGCGTTGAAAAGATCTATATCTTGCAGTTTGCTCACGGAAAAGAAGAGATTCATCCAACTCGTCTCTCCATGAATTCCAGATCTGAGGTAAATAATAAAAAGATGTTTATCAACGTTTCCTCATAACAAACACCAAATTAATGTACAATTGCTTCTTGGGTTTTGTAGGCACAGACGGGCAAATCACCTTTGAGTGCAGGATCAGGCGTATATGGCTCAAATGGCCGCACTGTATATCAGCACCATGCAGCAGCTGAACACAGGGCCACAAGATCCCAACCAGTTACACCTGTTAAACTTGAACCTCGTCACACCGTTGCCCCTGCCAATCCCAACACTTCGAGTGACTGGTCACCCTTGGATGATGGCATTGAGGTCGTCCTCTCAAATGGTTCAGATAAAGCTCCATCAAGGGAAGAAGTTGATTCACATATTTCCAGTGTCCTCCATGGCCGGACTGCTAAACGGAGATTGCTGGCATTTGCAAAAATTTGTGAGGGGCATGATGCCGTGATTGATAAAAAACCTCCTCACTGATGGAAAGATACTACTGCACATCCCCTTTAGATATCCTAAAAAGCTAACACCATAGTTTCTACTGCCATTTGAGTATATATGTATTTTTTTTACTCTTTTCCCAGTTTTTAAGCGAATACAATTTTGGCTGGCTGCGTTGATGTGTTTAACTGTGGTGACTGCTACTTCTTGGTTGATGGCCAGATTACCAGTGTTGTACATTCGTGTCAGAATGATGGCATGATTATAGGAAATAAGAAAAACCAGCATCAGAATGGTCTGGTTTGATTGAAAGAGTTTCTTTTTTCTCCATTCTGCATGTGAACGAAGTTAATTATTCTTCATTTTCATCTCGTGCCGTCTAAATTTTCAGGTTCAACATATGAGAAGATGTTAGGTGCCAGCCCAATTCATAATTGGCCTGACCTTACAGAAGAATTAGATTAACTAGTTCTTTAGTGCTGGATCAGTGCACTAATCGTCCTCTGGTCTTCATATTACAAGATAAAGTTACAATGGCAAGTAATAATATCCTAGTGTAGCTTCTGGCATCATCATTTATTTGATGGCTATGGACACGGAAATAATTTTCTATTTTCTATTTCTGGCATGCCAGATACAAATGGCTTCGATGCCGACGGTGGCACAGCCTGGGAATTAGAATTGTAGGATTGGATGGAATATTGGAAATGTCTTTTAGTCTAGGGTGAATCTGATATGCCGGTAAAAATTGAGATTAAAACTACAGGGATTAAATTAAATTTACATATAAATCTGGTCCATAAAATTTTATCTTCATCTTTAGCGCTATACTAAACTCACCTTAACATATTAGTGCTTCGCCCATCCAAGAAAACCCTATGTCAGGGAGATGGGAGGTCAGTGCAAAGTGTTTTGTGAGATCCGTTGTTTTTGAAACAAAAAAGAAAAAAGCATATCTTTGTTCGATATAAAATCCCTCTCTAAAACTTCATTCATCATTGTGATCATAGTTTTACTGCATGACTATTCCGCTTCCAATTGCTACAAAATTTGACCCTTCTCCAAAGATATAGATAATGTGATCTACAACGAAATGTACTATTTTCACTATTATCTGCAATTCGTAAAGTATCTGTTTGCTCGCCGGTCCACGTAAAATACATGGGTGCATCCCCATCACAAAAACGAAAGCAAAAGGCCGCGTCACCACAGTCAAACCAAACTCCAGTCCAGCAAAAGAGAGAAAAAAGGTGTCTAATCATCACCAACCCAAGGGAAAAGCCTTATCCAAATCCAACACACCAATGACTGTTATCAACCTCTCCCTCTCCTTCCCTTGCTCAAACCCCTTCTCCCTCTCTTCCCCAAAACGATTCAGATTCAATCCCCAGTCCTCCGCACAGCTCTCTCCCACCTCCTCATCCCCTCTCCAAACCCCATCCCCTCCTCCCCCCAAAACCGGAGTCATCGTCATCGGCGCCGGCCTCGCCGGCCTCGCCGCCGCCACCCACCTCAACTCCCACAGCATCCCCTTCCTCCTCCTCGAAGCCTCCGACGCCATAGGCGGCCGCGTCCGCACCGACATTGTCGACGGTTTCCTCCTCGACCGCGGCTTCCAAATATTCATCACCGCCTACCCCGAAGCCCAGAAGCTCCTCGACTACAATTCCCTTAACCTCCAAAAGTTCTACTCCGGCGCCCGAATCTTCTACGATGGCCAATTCCACACCGTCGCCGACCCCATCCGCCACTTCTTTGACGCCGCCACGTCCCTCGCGAACCCTATCGGATCCATCACCGACAAGCTCCTCATCGGATCCACCAGAATCCGTGTCCTCACCAGGTCCGACGAGGAGATCCTCACCGCACAAGAGGTCCCCACAATTGAGCTCCTGAAGAAGCTAGGGTTCTCCGATTCCATCATCGGGCGATTCTTCCGTCCATTCTTCGGTGGAATCTTCTTCGACACCGAGCTCCAAACGACGTCACGCCTCTTCGACTTCGTCTTCAGGTGCCTCGCCCTCGGCGACAACACTCTCCCCGCGAAAGGCATATCGGCGATCCCGGAACAGCTGGCAGCGAGGCTGCCGCCGGGCTCGATCCTCCTCAACTCGAAGGCAGTTTCCGTCGACCTCAATGGCGTCGTATTGCAGAGCGGCGAGGTTTTGAAGAGCGAGATGGGAGTGATCGTAGCGGTTGAAGAACCGGCGGCGGTTAAGCTTTTAGCGGAAAGGAACGGCCCGGTTCAGAGAAAACCGGTTCGGAGCACGGTTTGTGTTTATTTCAGTGCGGATCGGGATAAGATCCCGGTTCGGGATCCGATCCTGTTTCTGAATGGGTCGGGCAAGGGGATTGTGAACAACATGTTCTTTGCCACTAATGTGGCCCAGTCTTATGGGCCGCCCGATAAGGCTTTGGTTTCGGTGTCTCTGATTGGGCTGTTTGATGGGAAGTCTGATGATGATCTAGCGGGTAAGGTGGTCCAGGAGCTTTCGGGTTGGTTTGGGGAGAGAGTGGTTCGTGAGTGGAAGCATTTGAGGACTTACCGGGTCGGGTTTGCCCAGCCCAATCAGTGCCCGCCCACGGATCTCAAGAAGGACCCGAGAATCGAGCCCGGTTTGTATGTGTGTGGTGATTACTTGACCTCGGCCACGTTTGATGGTGCTTTGGTCTCTGGAAGGAGAGCTGCAGAGTGTTTGCTGAAGGATAGAGCCTTGACTACGGTTTAGGAATCTTGTAACTTTGTGTGTAACTGTTTATATTTCGATAGATAGATAATGAATTTGTTGTAGTCCATGCAATCAATCTTGTATATGTTACTTGATAAGTTGAGATTTAAGAAGCTATTTGCTATCAGCGGGAAAATAATATAATATTGTTAGCACGAAGTTTCTAGCTTATAGTGACATTTGGAGTGGAAAAATTCCCGGTATAGATACAGCATGCAATGTCAAAGCAAGAAAGAAGTAGGATAGGTGTGAGCAAGCTTATGTTGTTTCTGGAAGAAATGCTTCTAAATCCATAATTTTTTCTTTTTATATAAATCCTATGGCTTAATCCTTTAGAATGAGTGTGCTAGGTATACAAAGAATGTCCCTGTTGATCATTCCTCTTCTTGAGAAGGGGTACTGAAGTGTGACAAGGAAGTTGAGTGATATAAATCAAGGTCTGTATTGAAGTGAAAAATATCTTTGTTGTACCTGATCTCCATAGGAAGGGGCAGGGATGACAATTTCTTTCTTTAAAGATTTTACTGTTACCTATGTCGACCTTCCTGTCATCACTTATGTTATTTTTCGTTCCAATTATATACAGCTGACTGGATGAAGCCAAACTGAAGGAGAAGGGAAG
Organism: Dalbergia cochinchinensis; assembly: GCA_031216125.1. Classification (NCBI taxonomy): domain Eukaryota; kingdom Viridiplantae; phylum Streptophyta; class Magnoliopsida; order Fabales; family Fabaceae; genus Dalbergia; species Dalbergia cochinchinensis. The sequence continues at coordinate 45,627,807 of CM062370.1, forward strand.
AGCCTTCCATGATCTGTTCTTGACCAAGGTTTTTCATTTCATAAATTCAATTTTTTATTTTTTATTTTTTTTTATAGTATGGATTTCATATGTTGATAGATGTAGAATTCCTATCAAGGGAAGGGTTATTAAATCTGGATGCTTCTTTGTTCTTCGGCAGCAGTTGGAATCCATAGTGCTGTAGATTCATTTTAGGATCTAGGGACCGTTTCCATGATGGAATTGTATAAAAGGATTGTGCTGCTTGTTGAATAGCAACTTGGGTATAGTTTGGGTGTTGATTGTTAGTTATGAGGCTATTATTGTTTGTACTATGGCTTTCATTGGTCAATGTAAGGTGGCAATGTTAAACCAATCACACATACATAAAACCACTGCCACAAACAGCCATTCTCTTCTCTGCCTTCGCTGCAATTAAGAAGGTTTATTTAACACGTTCCGCCAGTAAACCTGCTTAAGACTTGAAGGTAAAGCTGTGAGAACTGAGAAACGCAATCGCATGACTGACACTAGCACAGTATAAATTAGAGGTTTCTCCTATAGCGAGTTCTGGTGCTCAAAAAGCAGCAACTTTGTTGTGTTCCTTTTCACTCTCGATTTTTCTCTCTGCAGAAGAACCGAACTCACTCTGAAACTGCATGAATCGTCATTTGCGTGCATGTAATTTCTCTCCTAATCTCTGTTTCACTGCCTGTCCTTTCAAGAAAATTTTTTGTTTTCCTCCATTTCGTGCTTTGATTCTGCTTTTGATTCTTAGATGAATCGATGAAAATTTTTCTGAGAAAATTAAATCGCGTTCCCGTGACGGCTTCGTCATTTTTGGTGTTTGAAATGCAGGAATAGCGATGGAAAGCGCGCAGAGAAGCGGCAAGATGAAGGCTCCGAAGGTGAGGGCTTCCAACGAAAACGTTTCGCCGCTGCAGATGGAGATGGACGATCAAAGAGGACGCTACCTCCAATCGATGACCATGAGTCCGAGAGTCCATCAATTCGTCGAGAACATCGACGCCGGATCGCCGCTCGCGCGATACTTCTTCGCCGGATCTCCGATCTCCGGCAAGGTCGTGACAGCCGGCGAGGCCTTCACTTCCCCGACGTTCGGCTCCGGCAAATACAGGAGCGCTAAATCACAACTGCACTGCGGTTTCAGCAGTTCGGGGAGCAGCAGCAGCAGCTTCGGCCCTCGCGGTAGGTTGTCGCTCTCGCCGCTCTCTTCGGTGGAGAACTTGGAGATGGCGCCGCACATGTCGCCGCCTGTGTACGGAACGCCGGTGAAGGTGGAGGAGGAAGTTCTTGTGATGGATGACATTCTGGTACGGTCAACGCCAGGAGGAGGAAAGAGCGGAAGATCTTCATCGTCTTCCTCTTCCTCAGGGCGTGGTTCGTTGTCGTCTTCATCGTCATCGTCGCCGTGGGTGAAGAACGTGCTCAAGACGGAGGTTTGCAAAGCATGGAATGAATCAGGAGGAAATTGCCGCAATAACTCCAAAACCCAGGTTGGTGTTGGTTCGCGCCATAGTTGTACAAACTTAATTAATTAATAGTATTGATGTTTTCTCCATACTTAGTCTTGTCATCTACCATTTTTGCATGTCATAAAGAAAAAACTTTCAATTTTGACTGCACATATTGTATAATCAGTATAAGAAAGTAAAATCTCAGTACATGCATTTTTCTAGTGATGTTGGTTTTTGCTTCACCTTTTTTTTTTTAAGGTTTTGGTCTTTATAGGGTTAAAATTTTGATTTTTAGTCCCTACAATTATGTTTCCATCCTTTATTATTTAAGGGTGTGCTTGATTTTGGGATAAAAATGAGAGATAATTTACCTCCAAAATTATCCCCCAACCATACATACTTTCATTTCTATTGTTGTCATTTTTATGAATGATTAGCCTCTATTTTTCATAAATTATTGGTCTTTATAGTCTAACTCATGAGTTTAATTTTGATATATTTATTGTATAAAATTTTAATAGTATCATCTAATATAATCAAACTGTTGTATTTGTATAACCTTTTAAATAATAATGATTTAAAAGTTAATCATATTTATTACTATAATAATATATGATTGAATGATGGTGTAAAATTTTTGGAGATGGTTTACATATTAAAATTAAATCCTTCATTTATTTTAGTTTTGGTCTCTAAAATATCAAATTTCAAATGATAGAAAATTATGAAGACCTATACTAGAAAAGTAATATTGTAGGGACTAAAATCAAATTGATACAACAATAATAACCGAAGTGTTATTTAATCCCAAAATCTTTAATAATAAATGAAAAATAAATAAATTTTGATTTTAGCTGTTGTTATTATATTGTCTATGTTAAATATTAAAGAGAGTAATAGAGGGTCAACTCATTCAATTTTATGTGATAGCAGACAATCATAGGTGACAGACCAACACCAAATAATTTTAAAAATGTTTAGTCGGAAACAAAATTTCAAAAAACAATTTTAGAGACTATAACCAAAATTAACTTATTTTATAGGGATGACAAAAAAAATTTAAGTTTATTATTTATTATCAATATTTGTTCTTTAATAAGATTTGATTTGGTTGGCCAAGTCGTTAAACAAGTGTGCTTCGGCATTAGCTACAAGGGTAGGCCGAGTGCCTTTTGTGCATGTAGTTTGTTAAAGCAGAAATGCCTAAAACTATAAGACTACAGCAAAGCTTTCAAATACGGACAAATAATTTGATTACTACGTTAGAGAGATCTTTGTATATATGAGGTGTGATAATAAGAATCCAGTAAGTGCATATGCCTGGGAAGTCGTGGTTGACAGCAGCTCTTTATCTTGCTTGGGAAGTATATATAAGCTTCTTTAGAAAGCAAAAGTTTCGGTGGTGTTTAAAGTTATACAGGGTGATCTCGTTGCCCTCAAGATTGTCAGGTATGTAGTAAGTTGCTACAATTTTATCTATAATTCGGTCATATGAGAGTTTGCTAGTTGGTTGTGATTCCAAGTATGGACGAGAAGAATGAAGTTCTTCTCCTCGTTAACTTTGCCTATCAGTTGGCTTCAAATCAATGAAAGAAACTTTCCTAAACCAGTTTGCATTCCAACAGTCAAAGAGGCTGTTATCGCCGGATATGTATTGTTTAACCAATATTGTTAATTTAGAGATTGCAAGTATGCGTGAGTTTGATTAAGAATCTTGTCGTTGCTAGACTCAAATGTCAATTCGTTGACTCCTGTTGTGTTCTCTTGCCCTTAAACATATGATCATGATTTGGACCTGGATAATGCTTGTTGAATGGCTTTCTGCCATAGGAGTCTGGTGCGTTCTGATGTTGAAGATTTTGGCACCGCGTTTTCTCAACAAATAACTTTATGTATTGCATATCAATTTTTTTGTACAACATACCGACTTTTCTCTAAAGGCGCAATTACAAACTCGATCACAAAATATGATGTATAATGTACCAAAACCCGAGAAATTTAAGTCAAGAAGAAAGGAAAGGCAAAGTTCATCTTACTGCATTTTATGGAAAACTTCTATCCTATATTCTTGTAAAAACGGGAAGAAGCAAATAGGATGCCTTTTTGATTCAATGTCAATGGGAAATTAACTGCCTGTATTAGATATTTGATGGCTTGATGCTACATAGTTGGGTTTGCGTTGAAAAGATCTATATCTTGCAGTTTGCCCAAGGAAAAGAAGAGATTCATCCAACTCGTCTCTCCATGAAGTCCAGATCTGAGGTAAATAGTAAGATGTTTGTCACCATTTCCTTTAACACAATAAACACCTGATGTGCAATTGCTTCTTCCTTGGTTTTGTAGGCACAGACGGGCAAATCACCTTTGAGTGCAGGATCAGGCGTATATGGCTCAAATAGCTGCACTGTTCATCAGCACCATGGAGCAGCTGAATCTCTGGTCACAAGATCCCAACCAGTTACACCTGTTAAACTTGAACCTCGTCATACCCTTGCCCCTGCCAATCCCAACACTTTGAGTGACTGGTCACCCTTGGATGATGGCATTGAGGTTGTCCTCCCAAATGGTTCAGATAAAGCTCCATCAAGGGAAGAAGTTGATTCACATATTTCTAGTGTCCTCCATGGCCGGACGGCTAAACGGAGGCTACCCATTTTTGTACAACTTTGCGAGGGAGCATGATCACGTGATAGATGAAAAAAACCCTCCTCATTGAAGATGCTACAGCACATCCTCCTTAGATACACTAAAATGCTAACTCCATATCTACTGCCATTTGGATATTTTTTCCTCTTTTCCCACTTCTTACAATTTTGGTTGACTGCGTTGGTATGTTAAACTGTGGTGACTGTTAATGATTGGTTCTTGGCCAGCTTTCCAGTTATTGTTATGTTAATGATTGGTTGTGGAGTTATGAGCTTTCGGGTTGGTTTGGGGAGAAAGTGGCTGGTGAGTAAAAGCACTTGAGGACTTATCGGGTCGGGCTTGCACAGCGCAAATATGATTGAGGACCCGAGAATTGAGCCGGGTTTTTGTGTGTGTGTGTGTGTGGTGATTATTTGACCTCGGCCTCATTTGATGGTGCTTTGGTCCCGGAGGAGAGCAGCAGACTGTTTGTTGAAGGACAGAGACTCAAACTCTGCATTGAGAATCCTGTACCCTTATGAAATTGTTAATTTTTTTTTTGTTAGGTACTTAGGTTCAGCATAATTAGTAATTAAGGATAGCTACTGCAACACATTTTGATCACAGACTAATTCGTAAGCACTCTCAGGTTTTCTCTACCCTATCCTTTGTGAGTAGGAAAAAAAATATATGACAGCATAAAGAACCAACACACTATAGTGTATAGTTGAAGGAACTCGATTCCTTAAACCTTAACCATCAACCAGCGGAGCTTATTCAAATGGACCTCCGACCTCTCCCTTTGCCATTTTCTTTGTTTAGGGTGAGGGCTTGAAAGGAAGTTTACGAAGGAGTAAGGACAATCAGCTTTTATATGTATTAACTCAATTCCAGCATGTAATTCTTCTTGAGTTCGGGATAAGTCAAAAAGGAAAGTATCCTATCTGTCCCTGGCAGAAGCGTAATTGAGAAGTCACAGTAGTATTTGCTATTTAGAGATAATAGGAATGGCCTATCAACATTCAAAACGATTGTTATATCCCCAAAAAATAAAAAATAAAAAATAAAAAAGACCATTGCTGGCAACAATATATGTCCAAAACCTTTGAACAAAGTGCTTTTGTCGTAAGAATAATTGTAAGCTGAAAGAATGTATCTCCACCCTTGGATGTTATGTCGGGGATCTACAGAGCGAAAAATACACACCACACATAATAGAAGGAAGAAATTTCTCATATAAAACACAAAAAACACTGCCACGTCAATCAGCCAGCTGTTGTTTTGGCCTTTTCTGGCCGCAATTGTCCATTGGCATGAGACCCGAATCGTATCAGCTCAAAACACAAAGGGGACCAGAATTAACTTCCCGTTTTAGGCATAAGATAAGATAAGATAAGATTTGCACCAAAAACCAAAAAAATGGCATAAGATTTGTATATCTCAATTACAAGTTAATATAATTACTAGTTAGCAAACGTTAAAATTAGATACGGTAACTATGAAGTTTCAACGTAAACAAAACAAGGTAACTCAAAAAGTAGAGAGAGAGAGAGGGATTCAAGAAAAAATAAAATAAAGATAAAAATTGCAAAAGACAGCACTGCAGCTTGGGCGCGATTATCGCTTGGCGAGGGCAGTTGAGTCTGTGCCACTGCTAGCTGAGTAGGCACAGTGACGGGCAGAGAATCTGAATTTCGTTTCATTTGATGGAGTTGGAAGGAGCAGATGAGAACCAACACGAACTCGAGCACGAAGAGCAAGAGTGCCATGAGGAGGAGGAGGAGCAGTGGCGGCTCTACGAAGCTTACAACGAGCTTCACGGGCTCGCCCAGGACCTCCACACTCCTTTCGATGCCCCCGCCGTCCTTGTCGTGGGCCACCAGTCCGACGGCAAGTCCGCCCTCGTTGAGGCCCTCATGGGCTTCCAGTTCAACCACGTCGGCGGCGGCACCAAGACCCGCCGCCCCATCACCCTCCACATGAAGTACGACCCTCATTCCCACTCCCCTTCCTGCTTCCTCGTCTCTGATGCCGACCCTTCTCTCTCCCATCCCAAGTCCCTCTCCGAAATTCAGGTTCCCTTTACTTTCCTTCTTTCCTGCATTTTCTTACTGTAATGTTCTGCTAGTAAGTACCCATGAGTTCCCAACAAGTTCTAATGGCGGGTACATTGCCCCTTTGAGGCTTGGGGAAAGTGAGGTCAAAGTTTGGTTTTTTTAGGTGTTCTGTATGGTGAATTTTTTAGAGTTTTGGTGCTTCTAAGTTCGGCTAAAAAGAATGCAGTTGAAATGTTTTCTCGTGATGCTGTTCTTGTAGGCCTATATTGAAGCTGAGAATGAGAGGTTGGAACGTGATTCTTGTCAATTCTCGGCTAAGGAAATAATTATTAGAGTGGAGTACAAGTATTGCCCCAACCTTACTATTATAGACACTCCTGGGCTTATTGCTCCTGCTCCTGGTCGAAAAAATAGGGCATTGCAGGTAAATTTTTAATTTGCTGCGACCCTGCCCACTTGATTTCCCCATGGACATTGTTTTTGTTGGTGATGGTGGACTTTAATGGTCTCCTTGGCTGATAGGCCCATGCACGTGCAGTGGAGTCTCTAGTGCGGGCAAAAATGCAGCACAAGGAGTTTATTATATTGTGCCTTGAAGATTGTAGTGACTGGAGCAATGCAACTACGAGACGTGTTGTGATGCAGGTATGTCTTGTCTTGATTAATTACCCTTATACTTACTGAGTAGCTGGTCCTTTAAGTAGGAATCCTTTTTGCTGAATGCTTACCCTTTCATGGTACATATTTTTGGATTGAAAGAAAATATATATATAAAAGAGAAAGAAAGAAAAATAATTGGTTTGCATTGCATTGAAGTAAGTGGCCATTGTTTAGGATTCAAAGAACAGAGAACAGTTCATTGCAATCAGTCCTCTATAGATACAACAATGATGGCTTCAATGAAGTTTTTGTTGTTTATTGATAGATTGATCCCGAGTTGTCAAGAACTGTTATTGTGTCAACTAAGCTAGACACCAGGATACCTCAATTTGCACGTCCATCGGATGTTGAAGTTTTCCTTTCACCACCTGCATGTACTCTTGATGGCTGCATTCTGGGCGACTCTCCCTTCTTCACATCTGTGCCTTCTGGAAGAGTTGGTTCTGGAAGCCATTCTGTCTACAGGTCCAATGATGAGTTCAAACAGGTTAAGCCCTTACACTACTTAATTAATTGTGTCTCCTTTTCGTTTCAGATTGAAGGCCTTGATACTTACCTAGGTAGTTTGGTCCTCAGAATCTTTTTGGTGCTTGCAGTATGATTTTTTAGATTTCTTATGCACTGTGATCCTCAAGTTCCTTTCTTTTTTGAAAAAAAATTTATGGTTGTCAAGGATGTTGTGCCTCTTATTTTCCTTATCTATTTTATTTTCCAATTTTAAAAATTATTTTGAATGCGTTGATGAAATTATCCGATGGATAATAATAAGATATCAGATAATGTCATCTGCAAGGATCGACAGACAAAAGTAACTAGACGTATATTGTAGATTGTCCTGTTTTGATTTCTGCTAGAAATCGGTATTTCTTGGTGCAAAAGGTTGTAGGATAGGATACTCAAGACCCAGTTAGTTTGCTAGTGGCATGCCTGGAATCCCAGAGGGCAGATGATAAAGAAGGATTATCCAGTTACTCAACTGGCCCCTAGTTGCAGGGAAATCGAACTGAGGAGGGATGACCACCAAGCGGTACTACAAATCACCATTTTAAATCAAAGTTAATGGCCTCTGCATAAAAAAAATGAATAAATAAACAAAATCACACTTTAGACAATACTTGTCTTAGTTTTCATTCTCTCTTACACTGCTGTTGGAGGGATTCATAATTTTTTAACAAGTGTAGTGTTTGGTGCATAGACAGCTGTCTTCTAGTTGTAGAGGCTGTTTCTTTTGATTGTGGAGCATGAAATACCCATAGTTGCCTTTCCTGATCTATTTAGTTGTACTTGTGGATGCAGGGTATATGCTTCAGAGAAATAGAAGATGTTGCATCTTTGGAGGAGAAGTTGGGCAGGTCATTGTCAAAGCAGGAAAGAAGTAGAATAGGTGTGAGCAAACTTAGGCTGTTTTTGGAAGAAATGCTACAAAAGAGGTTTTTATAGTTCTCGAGTTGTTTCAGTTTGTTTGGTTTCTAGATAATGCTTATAAATCCATAATCCTTTTATATATATATATATGGCTAAATCCTTAAGAATGTCTGTGCTAGGTATATACAGAATGTACCATTGATCATTCCTCTTCTTGAGAAGGAGTACCGGAGTGCAACAAGGAAATTGAGTGATATAAATCAAGAATTAAGGTCTGTATTAAAGTGAAAAACATCTCTGTTGTACCTGATCTTCAGAGGAAGGGGGAGGGATGATAATTGATTTTTAAACATTTTACTGTTATCTGTGTCTATCTTGTCATCACTTAGTATTTCTTCCAATTATATACAGCTCACTGGATGAAGCCAAACTGAAGGAGAAGGGAAGAACCTTCCATGATCTGTTCTTGACCAAGGTTTTTATTTCATAAATTCGATTTTCTTCGTAGCATCTGATCCTGCTTTATTGTGTGGATTTCACATGTTAATAGATATAGAACTCCTATCACAAAGGAAGGCTTATTTAATCTGGATTTATAGCTTCTGGAGTAAATTTATTTGTCCATCAAGCATTCGATATGGACTTGCATATGCATGCTTGTTTATGTGTGTGGCAGCTGTTGGAATCCATAGTTCTTGAACCTTGAAGATGCACTTTCTTCAATTTTTTCCTCACTGACTCAAATATTTTCTATTATTCAGCTGTCATTGCTGCTTAAAGGGACAGTTGTTGCGCCTCCTGATAAGTTTGGTAAATTACCTAAGCTATCTTTTATGGATATGGCTGTTGAACAGTATATAACATTTAATAATAGAAAAGCTAGCCTGCTTTCTTGAGATATGGCCTTTGACTTGGCAAATGGTCATTGATTAAATTCCTTGCCATTTGAATTAAAAAAAAATTGTTTCAGGTGAAACACTCCAAGAGGAGCGAATAAATGGAGGTGCATTTGTTGGTGCTGATGGTGTTCAGATCCCTCACAAGCTAATACCTGTAAGTTATAAAATTATTCTCAGCTTGTTTTTTCAGTACTTATGTCCTGCTTTATCTTTTCACTGGAGAGGAGAATAGTTCGCGTGCTTATGATCTTTAAAGACAAACATTCGGGCAAGCAAGTCTTGTGGGATAGGATGAGGTGTTTGACACTTTGACTTTTATTTCACGTGCCTTTTTGAAGGGATTTCCCCCATAGATATGTCGCGAGATTAGAAAACTTTGCTCTTCTATGTTTTTCTTTTGTTAGTTTTTGTTTTGTTTTTGTAATGAGGATCCCTCGTTCTCCATTCTCTTCTTATTAATGAAATTCTTCTTTTATCCAAAAAAATAGATTGTCACCTTGTACTCATTTATTTTACTATTCTTTCTTTCTTTTGCTTATGATTTATGCCTATCAATGACCACTTGATATGAGTTTTATATCTGTGTTGTGGTGCAAGCTTTTTCAGAATCTTTAAGCAAATATCTGAACAGGCTGGGTTATCCTTGTATGTAGAATGCTGGGATGCGCCTTTATGGTGGTGCACAATATCATCGGGCAATGGCTGAATTTCGTTTTGTTGTTGGAGGAATCAAGTGTCCCCCAATCACTCGGGAAGAAATTGTAAATGCATGTGGAGTTGAAGATATTCATGATGGCACAAACTACTCTAGGTATTTCTGTTTTATCTACTCATTTTTTTAATACGACTAAATGCTATTTATGAAAGATTTAAATAATTGTTATTTTGAGTAACCAGGACTGCTTGTGTAATTGCTGTTGCAAAGGCTCGTGACACATTTGAACCTTTCCTTCATCAGGTAACTATAAAAGTGAATATCCTTTTAATTTCTTTCTTTCTTCAATTCTCTTTATTCATCAGGAATAGTGGTCAATTTATGCCTTGTGAAGGATTTATTTTAACAATGTCACTTCAGTCCACTCAATCCAGTTTATATTATTGAAAATAATCTTAATTCTCTTGGTAAATTCTTTTGGGCTGGGAGAAGGTAGGCTAAAGTGGAGGAAAGGTAGCCTCAATGATATTTGAACATGAAATCAAGTAGTCTCCAAAAGAGACTCGGTGTGACTTGACATAAGTCTCGTGAGCCATAATAAGCCTTATTTAATAGATTCGAACAACATTAGCTTATTAGAACAAGAAACCCAAACTTACAAATTGAGTAATATCAATTTAGAATTAGATATTCCTAATTCAACGAGTTATAAGATATCTCAAGAACTTTTTATTTTAGCCTTTGATGTTTCCGTTCCCTAGCTAATTTGTTGTCTGTCCTTGACACAGTTGGGGTCTAGACTGTTGCATATACTTAAGAGATTGCTTCCAATCTCTGTTTACCTTCTTCAGGTATTCTCTTTGTACTTTTTATGCATCAATTGCTTATGCTTCCTTTTAAAATTTCCCAAACAGTGTTGTGCACTTATTACTTTGTTATTTTCTTCAAACTTATTTTTCTCTGCTTTGTTTCTAACAGAAGGATGGTGAGTATCTAAGTGGCCATGAGGTGTTCCTAAGGCGTGTTGCCTCAGCCTTCAACAACTTCGCAGAATCTTCTGAAAAATCATGTCATGAAAAGTTAACCACCACTTGTCCCCAATTGCTATAAAATTGTTTCAATATATCTAATGAAACCATGAGTTATTTTTATCCAAAAATAGAAAGAAAAAAAAAGAAACATCATGAGCTTCATTTTAGATATGGCAAATGACATTATGAGTTACACTGCACTTTCCTCTAGTTTTGGAAATTATAGTTGCTCCTTTTATGTGTTTTCGCTTGTACGTAAGGCTGAATGGAGGGGTCTTTGTGTCTGAAATGAAAAAACAAGGGGTATTTGGTCAAAATTCCGCGTAAGGGAGGTTATCTGTTTTCGTTTTTCATACATGACACCTGTAATATGTTAGTATTCATGGTTTTTTTTTTTTTTTACTGTTTTCTAAATGCCACTTTTCCACACTGCTCTGCTGCAGATGTTTAGAGGACTTGGTAAGCACAACACGATATGTCTCATGGTCTCTCCACAATAAGGTATACTTGATCTATGGGGCATTTACAGATACATGTGTTTTAGCATGCTGCATTTTAATTTTTCTCACTTCTTTACTTGAATTAAAGCTAAGTTTTTATGATTATCTGTTTAAACTTTAAGAACCAATGAATAAAGTATTATTTGCTATGCTAAGTTTACCTGGCTCATTTCACATCTCCCTGTGATGTCACTGTCAATTTTGTAGAGTCGGGCTGGGTTACGTCAGTTCTTAGATTCATTTGGTGGAACAGAACATTCCAATGTGTGTAATAACCCTACAGCAACTATTCTACTGCAAACGAGTCAACAAGAGAAAGAAGACACAAAGCCACAATCAGATGTAAAGCTCAGCCATTTGGCCTCTGGCACTGATTCTAGTTCATCCATTCAGTCAACAGAAACAAAGCTTGCTGACCTTCTGGATAGCACACTCTGGAATCGGAGGCTTGCACCTTCATCTGAAAGGATTGTTTACGGTTTGGTGCAACAAATATTTCATGGAATTAGAGAATACTTCTTGGTTTCCACAGAATTAAAGGTTTGTAACATTTCCTGCTTGTTCATTGGTGCATCTTTCTGTGTTTAGTTTGTGAATTTCCTCCTTTCCTGGCTGAGGTTAGAGCATGCCAGAGAGAGCATAGAAATGAAGGTTGATTGCTTAAGTACTTAATTGCATATTCAACTTACAACATTTGGTGAAATTTTCTGTGACTACTTTGAAACGGTTTTGGCAAAGAGGCCCCCTCTGCTTTTGATATCATACAATTATAGCTGTCCAAAATTAAAGCCATCGTCAATTTCACAGCTATTGGGAAAGTGAAAAATATTTAATGATTCTCTATTATTTTCGTTTGATTCTTCCAATATCCAATTTTCAAGAGGGAAGGAAATAAATATATGAAAAGCCATCAGGTATTGTTAAAACTAGCATTTTATATTCTTCAAAGGTTGAGCAGCGTATGTACTAAAATTGGTCATGTACACCACATGCAAAACTTCCCATTTTTATGTTTACTGTTCAGGTTGATTACAACCACATGCTTTTCATTTTTTCTAATATTATGTTTATTTCTCAGGCCGATTATAACCACAACACTACAGGACAATATTTTGACACTTTGATAATCCATTAATTTGGGAATATTATAATAAAGCCATATCAATCATTTAGAATTCTCACTCCATTTTTTGTTCTATTTTTTCTGTACTGATTAGACCTAATCATTTGCAGTACAACTGTTTCCTTTTGATGCCCATTGTTGATAAGTTGCCTGCGCTTCTTCGGGAAGACCTAGAATCTGCTTTTGAGGATGACCTGGATAATATTTTTGACATAACCAATCTGCAGAACTCGTTGAGGCAGCAGAAGAGAGATATGGAAATTGAGCTGAAAAGGGTATTTCATAACTCATATGACATGGTACAATTTTTAGAGATAGAAATATTCTGTTTTTTCCCATAATGTCCAACTTTTTGGTGGTTTTTCAGATCGAGAGGCTCAAAGAGAAATTCAGAACAATACATGAGCAACTGATTCTACAACAAGGAATGTGAATATGTGAGTCGACCCACTGCTGGAACTACTGCATATCATTTTATTTCAAATGACATAGGCATGTGATTTTAAGAATTATGAGATTTGTGATTTTTCATTTCTTCCTATTTAATGCTCATGTAGTAGTTTGTCATAGACGAAGGATGAATAGATATTAGATAGTCATTATGAGGATCTTTTTTACTGCTGTGAACTGAAAATCATTTTTCTTCAAGTAAGCATTTAGTTTCTTCCTGTGCGGGATTAAAACACTGTCTGAACATTCTTGTTTACTCTAGCAAGTTAGTAGGCTATTAAGAGTTTTTAAGAGTAGTTTTAATGACATGTCCGAGTTAACAAAAGCAAATAATACTGGATCAGCATACAAATTTCTTCACCAGATTTCTATGCCTTGGTCGTCCACTCCTTGTTATTCCTGCAACAAATTCTCTCATTCCTTGTCTTGAGTTAGGAACAACTCGCTTGACAGGTACTTCATGTCCTGTGCTAAGGATTACTCCTTTGTGTACTTTCCCAAATCCTCCACCCAATAAAACTTTCTCCCCACACCTTCGTGTAACTGCTGAATAGGAGCTCACGGTATTTAAACCTGAGCCCCATATTCATGTTCCCAATCCTCTATTTTTGTGCAGGACTTGAAGAGCTGTTATGATTACCAAGATATAAAGAGTTGCACTTGCTAAAGCGGTGTCTATTGCCTAATGCAAAACTTTTTTTATGCACCCCCCTCATTAGTACTACTTGACCGAATAAGTGGAAGAATTGATTCATCCAGTTCTTGTGTTTCTCCAATTGTAAAACACAACCATGTACATTATTCTCAGCTATCAACAAACCATTGGAAGCAAAAAAGTCTGCAGGCACGTAGTCATTCAACACCAAAGATAGGTCTTAAGGAGAAAGATATCAAAGCATAATATATATTGCTCTGGCATGCTAAAAAGACAGATTGTAACATTCATAAACCCCTTTCTCTTCATTGTAATCAACCCGTGCTTGAATGGATTCTCCACTCTCAAGATTAATTGAAATATTGAAATGTTCTTGCTGTGATTCTCTTGGTCATTTCTTGGCAAGTAGCATTTGAGAGATGAGGCTGGAGGTCACCATTCCTACATGATTATCATCAATGTCATCACGTTAAGTGTTTTGTACCTCCATCAAACTCTGGCTAGGAACCGGGTAGATAATTCTTGATTGCCTATCTCGTTTGGGAGGACTAAATATTGGCTTAGAAGGCAACCTTTTGGTTCTTTGGTAGATATTAGCATGGGAGGAGTACAAGAAAACGCAAAGCAAGTGCTAAAAGGTTGCAACAATGGATTAGTTTTTCTTAGATTTGAATGGCAAAGGAGATGGATAGAATCATAGTTTTAAAACTCGAATCGGTGATCGACCCAGTCGAGATACTGGGTCACTGGTTCAACCGCTGGGTCACTGGTCAAACTGGTTGAACCGGATTTATAGAAAAAAAATATAAAAATATAAAAAAATTTAAATAAAATATAATAAAATAATAACTAATTAACAATTTGACACCCTTTAAGGGGTCCAAATACAAAAACATAAATAAATAACATAAATTCCTAAATATTATTGACATTTCACAATCACGAATCACAATTGACAAGTTCAAAACATAATTATACAAGTAAATTCATAACGTTTTACATCATAAACTCATAAGTATAACAATATAAATAAAGTTATTATATTTTTCTATAAATTAGATTAAAATATTTTTTTAAGATTTTAAAAAAAGACATCATTTAGTAAAAAAAAAGAAAAATAAAAAAAAAACAGTTCGACCGACCCAGTTTAACCGGCCGAGTTATTGATTTTGATACTAAACCGGCCAAATTGAACCAGATCGCACCAGTTTTGATGCGAGACCGATCCAATTAGTGGCTCGGACCGGTTTCATAACCAGTTCACCAGTTTTCCGGTCGAATCGGCCGGTCCAAGCCGATTTTTACAACTATGGATAGAATGCATGACCAAGAATCTTTGAGGAATTTTTTATCAGGGTAAGTGTGCCATTTGGCCTCACGTGCGAGCCTCCATCCATCCAGGTTCAAGCCTGCTGGCAGAAAACCACTTTGTACGAAATCAATATCTGAGGATACAAAATGCAAGCATTGCCATATTTGTGAAGTTGGATGTTTGCTCAAAAAAGTTTACTAGTTAGTTATAAGACTAGTAATACTTTATAGTAGTGAATGGTGGGTGATAAAATTAAAGATAAAAGCAGTACCAAAAAAGATACATGAGCGTATTTATATACATAAGTTTAAACATGAATATATTTAGAAAAGAATAATTAGAATAGCACCTATTAGGAAAACAAAGATACTATTTGGTTCTAAAATAGACAGTAAGAAACGAAATGCGAAGTATTCAGGCTATTAATTTTATTGTGAAATTTGACTTGTCATTCTTAACTTTTTAAGATGTTAAATCATCACTGCATGAATGCTTTTCGTTCGTTTTGGACGAAATTTTTTTCGTCACACCAACCACCGCTCAAATGCATGTCTAATCACTAGAGTAGCAGTATGGTTAGTGTCATAGATGTTCATTGGAAAATTTGTGGATATAAAATAAAAAAAACAAAGAACTTCATTTTTATCTTTTTTTCAGAGAAACTCGAAATATGTCCTGATTTCGTTGTACATAAGTCGTACTAGGATGGTGCGAGTTTAATTTTTGCATATAAGTCGTTCTAAGATACAACGACTTATGTCACAAATTATGCAAGAAACTAATGCATAAGTTGCACAAGGTTTAGGCGACCTGAACAACACATAAGTCGCCCTGGGCTAGGGCGACTTATGTGTTGTTCAGGTCGCCTAAATCTTGTGCGACTTATGCAAGGCTCTGCCTACAAATATCACTTCCGAAGCTCTTACCGGTCATTGAGTTGCGATGCTCATCTTAGTAACATGGCTGAGAATTGTTGTATTTTAGTTCATTACAATGGTGAGATTTTAAACACTGCCGAGGGAGTCACTTTTACTAGTATTCGACCAATCTGTGTTATTGTTCGTCCGACTATCAACTTTTCGCAGTTGCAATGGAGTATACAACAGCAGTTGGGCCAAGAAAATAACATGCAGATTATCGGGATGCTGTACAGGTTACCCATAGCGATATTACAAGGGGTAATCAAGTATGCAAGTTTTTCAATCTATAATGACCATGATGTGAGTATGATGTTTACTTTTCAAGCCCGATTTCCTGAGATTCGCATTATGGAGATGTTTATTACTCTGCAAGAAAATCAGTTTAGCTCTGGAGGTTCCAATCTGTTCAATTAGTCTTTGGGCCCTCCTCTTCCCTTAACCAAGCGCCTGTCATCAATAACTCTGAAGGCCAAAGAGAAAATGTTGGTGATGTGGTTGCAAGTCCAAGCTTTGCACAACTTCCTGAACCATTGGCCCAAGGTGAGCCTATTGCAGGTTTGGATTATTCAAATTTCATTGAGCATGGGGAAGATATGGACGAAGAGCAATTTGATGGCCCTGTACATAATGAGAGTGATGAAGGATCTGACAGGGAGGTTGAGGAAGGTAGTCAAGATCAACCCTTTATGTCACAGTCCTTATCGCAGTCACAATCTCAAGGACAGCCTAGTCACTATTCAACACTGAATCTGGAAGGAATGAATCTGAGCAGTGTTGGAAGCGGGCCTGTTGGAGTTATTGGCTCGGATGGAAGAAGAGAGCTAGAAGGCGGAGAATTGTTCAGGACAAGGAAGTCAGATTATTTGCAATAAAGAATTACAACATTCGAAGATCAGCTGAGTATAAAGTTTATGAGTCAGACCACATAAAATACCACGGTAAATGTGTGAAGTTTGGCAGTGGGTGCAATTGGAGTATTCGGGTTACTTATCGCCGAAAAATGCAAATGTGGGAAGTCCGAAGGTATAATGGACCTCACACATGTGTGTTTGATTCTGCTTTGCAAGGCCATCAACAATTGGATAGTGATGTTATCTGTGCTAGTATATTGTCAATGGTGGAGAAAGATCCAACAATATCTATTAAAGTATTGCAAGGGGCCATGGAGTCAAGGTTCAAATTCAAGCCGAAGTATATGAAGGTATGGTATGCAAAACAGAAGGCAATTGGAAAGATTTATGGTGACTGAGAAGATTCCTATAAAGAACTTCCAAGATGGCTTCTTGGTCTGCAATGTTATATGCCAGGTACTAATATTAAATTCTATTTTATTCGCTTTATCATATTTTAATGCATAAGGTAATGCTCATAAGTGAGTCTTTATTTTTTCAACAGTGAACTTAAATTTACTTGTCATGAGGTAATAGTCCTTATTTTTCAACAGGTACAATAGTTCATCTATTGACTCAACCATACTATGTGGCTAATATTGTTGATCAGAATCGTGTGATATTTCATCGCTTGTTTTGGACATTCCCTCAATGCATAGAGGCATTCAAATATTGCAAGCCTTTTATTTCAATTGATGGCACACATTTGTGTGGCAAGTATAGTGGAACATTGTTGATGGCAATTGCCCAAGATGGTAATTCTAACATACTGCCTGTTGCATTTGCATTGGTGGAGGGAGAGACGAAGGAAGGATGGTGTTTTTTCTTGAGTAATCTTCGACAATATGTTACCCCACAAGAAGGTATTCTTGTAATTTCTGACAGGCATGGGCCTATAAAAGCTGCTTTGGATGCGGAGGGTAGTGGGTGGCACCCCCCAATGGCCTATCATGCATATTGTATTCGCCACATATGCTCGAATTTTGCAGTTCGGTTCAAGAATAAAGATGCGAAGAGAATATTGGTGAATGCAAAGATATTCAAAGACTCGGCGAGACTTTTTGTATTATTACGGGCTCTTGCAGAATATGAATCTGGAGATGGGTGAATGGGTTGACAGGATCCTGCCTGCACAATGGACGCAGTATGCAGACGAGGGCCGTAGGTTCGGCCATATGACAACCAATCTGTCTGAGTGTATGAATGCTGTCATGAAAGGTACCCATAATCTTCCAATTACAGCTATAGTAAAGTCGACTTACTTTCGTCTTGCTGAGTTATTTGTGAAGAAGCGTATGGAGGCACAAGCACAAATTGCAGCCGGTAGGAAATGGTCTGAGGCTCTGTTGCGAGCAATTGACCTTAACAGTCAGCAATTGAGCAGCATGGATATTAGCCCTCCATTCTCCCGAGAAAATCTGGAGTTCATGGTTAGTGAGGTTGATACAGGAGACAATTTCAGAGTGAACTTAACGGAACGATTTTGTAACTGTGGTTACTTTCAGGCATTGCACTATCCATGTCGTCATGCACTTAAAGCTTGTTGGAAGGCACGAGTTGAGTGGGGTTCTTATACTCATGAAGCATATAGTCTAGATCAGGTATTCAAGGTATACAGAATGGAGTTTAGAGCCATTGGAAATGATGATAGCTGGCCTGCATATCTTTGGACTGTAATACTACCTAATCCTACACTCAGGCGAGAGGCAAGGCGTCCAGTGTCTACAAGACGACGAAATGAAATGGATGAAGTAGAACCAAGCCGAATAAAATGATGTGGACTATGTAGGCAACCGGGTCACACTAGACGGTCATGTCCATCCTTAACAGCTGCATCATCAAGTCATAATGGTTGAACGGTTTTATGGTTCCTTTTAAGTTTTTTTTTTTTTCGCTTTGTCTGTATTTGCATTTAGTGTTGTTCAAGCAAGTTGGATGTTGACTTAATGTTATGAAATCAGTTTATTTCGATATGAAGAAAACTAAATACATTTTTCTTATATATTTTGTGACTGAAGTTAATTTCTGCATTCGATTACTAATAAACATGTACAAATACAATACTTTTATAGGAAACAAACTACAAATAAACAAGCAAAAAAAATACGAAAATAAAAACTAATTTCGCCTAGGTCTTTGAGCGCGCGCAACCCGAATGACAATGCCTCTGGTCGAATCAGACGTGTGGGCACTTTCCGAAGGGGCTGATGCTGCTCATCCTCGCCCTGAGTGGCCTCCTGGTGCTCATGCTCATGCTGGCCCCCAGTGGCCTCTTGATGCTCGGCATGAGTGGCCTCCTGGTGCTGATGCTGCTGTGGTGTGTACTGTGAGAATGTGAGATCGGAGTTCCCCCAATAAGGTCGAATGAAGGCATACATGGTCGATAGCAATCAGGTGTATCAACTGGAGCTGAGGTAATAGGGGCCCCCATAGGCTGACTAAAATCCGAATAATGCTCATCATGTGGGAATGACAGAAAATTTAGGACATTCGGCGTGGAAATAGACATAAAATTTAGGTCCTGGGTGCTGGTACATGGCTGAGATGAAGAGCCAGGAGCATGCACGTCCTGGTGGCCGCCATAAGGCTGAAATGAAGAGCTAGGGGCATGGATGTCCTGGTGGCTGACAGGTGGTGAAATGAAGAGCTAGGAGCATGCATGTCCTGGTGGTGACATAAGGTCGAAATGAAGAGCCAGGGGCATGGATGTCCTGGTGGCTAGCTGATGGCTGAGTGTATGCAGTACCATGATGACCACCACCACCACCACTACCACCATCATCATCATCAACATCATCATAGTAGTCATAGTCTTCAGCCTCCTCATCATCCATATCCTCATCCGCATCCCCTGGATACTGGCGTCTACTAGAACGAGTCCCAACACGAAGCCGACGAGCTGAACTTCTCTGATCCGCGACATCACGTGGATATGTGATCATCGGAGCTGGCGGCGATGTGGCCGGGACATCACCAGGCAAATCAACTAGCGCACGATCAATGGGGACCGCTGATAAAAACCTATGCGCAAATGCCGAGTACCACTGGAAGTACTCACGTGATGGCCGAGTGTCACCAACCCTATTAACCTCAATACGTCGTTGAAGACGTTGATCCCATAAGTCATGATATGTCCGAAAATGATCAGGCCACCATCGGGCTTGACCGTGCCCCCCACGTCCATCACTGCCATGAAACCTGTCAATGTTCATCGCATGCGGTGGTATGTGCTGGGCTCCACCAAACTGAGGAAGAACACGGTCCGGAGCATGCCATTTAATGATAGCAAAACATATGAAAGGGGTGACAGAGGTCCAAACAGCAATGTCACCATATACCAAGGCTGGCGTAATCCTCCTAATAGCTGAGTGATTATAAGGCCTCCACCTAAACTGCATTGAAAAACAAAACTATATTAGCATACTAATAAACCCCTTAAATTTACAGTTACAACCCATAGTTATAATTGCTTACCCCCTCAATGCCAACAGTGTCAAGCTGAGCCCTACAAACCACCAATCGACTATTGTGT